>JAREIK010002107.1:2375984-3830984 GCA_029783825.1 Sapria himalayana | reverse complement strand
AGTTCAAGCCGGATGAAATAAATCTTCGGCAGAACAATTAGGAGAAAAGTGGATTGTCGAAATCAAATTGGCTCATCGCACACAAGCATCACCTCATGACATGATCCATTATCAGAGCAATCATAAACTCCAGAGCTTGAAGTGAATAAGAAAGTGCCTTCTGAATTCCAGCTCGAAACAGCTGCCCTGATTGTTCACAAACCAGAACAAGTCAAATAAGAACAAGTTCGAAAGATAAACTTACATTCCTTGCCTAGAGTGCCAAAGAGACCATTGGCACAGGATTTGAAGCCCAAATTTATGTAAGTTCAACTTCGCTACGATTACTCACTTTATGTTAGCATAAGAACAACATTTCTGCCATGTGACATTTCCAAGTGAGTGGATCACAAGCACTATTTAGGTTGGCTGCAATTGTGATCTTATGAGTCATTGTTGTCTCCTTGCACAACCAGGCACGATGACTCATTCGGGTTGGTTTTGGCCCGATAGGCTGGTGGCACATTCCAGGCTAGCCTGGACTGAACACAAGCTAGCCTAAAATGAACCGGGCTAGCCTGGGTAGGTGCTGTATATGTAATTTGTTTTTATTTAATAATCTGTTTGTATAACAAAATATTTTTTCTGTTTTAATATTTTCATGTAAGTGTAGGAAAGGAAATATTAAAAATCCGGAAATGCAGCAGTAGCACAATAACGGAGGTCCCACTGACCGGCTAAATGAACCGTTCCATGATCCAACCCGCTGCGGTTAAATGAACCTTATATTTTTTTTAATATAAAACGATTTATAATTTTATTTTTCAGGTGGCTGTTTTTGACCCGTGGAACTGTTCATCATACCTCTCTCTTCACTGTGTGAATTTTCGCGACTGCTGTATGCTGCATACTGTAAGAGGTTTCCGTTTTTGGTTTTAATCTGTAACGCATAAGCGTTTTCTGATGGAGGTAGCTAGTCGTACTGAGGGACTAACGAACCACGTTATTTTCGGTGTTAATTTTCTCGTTTTTTGATTCTGTCGTGGATGCTTGCTGAATTGGGATTATATTACTTGTTTTTCTGTGTTTTCTGTTGTTTCTGTTTTTAATCTCACTACCGTGGATTTACAATTACCCAACAGTAGGCCTTACCCAGCTTGGCATGACCCGGCTAAAATGCGTGCCAATGGATCTTTCCGGGCTGCTAATTTTCAAAGCAATGCCAACACGGTACAATGTGTATCTAAAAACATCAATCCACTTTTAGTGCCAATCAAGTGTGCAATGGTGATATTATATGAAGTTAGCACACATACTTATGGAAGAATAAAAAATCCCTCAAACCATCCATTATGTGTTTATGGATAATATACACATGGAAATAAAAGATTATTTATACAATAAATACATTTTAAAAAGAAAGCACATATCAAAAAAAATATGTTAGTAGTTAATTTCAAAAAATGCCAGGATCACTACGAGTTATTGCGAACTGACTACCGGAATTATTCATAAAATTTCCCCATCATGATTCTTTTTAAAAAAGAATATATAAAATTTCTCTTTAAGATAGAAGTTACTTCATGCCCTACATATATTATAAATCGTGTGACTCGTCATCTCGCTTTAAACTACTAGATTATATACTCATTAATTAATCTACAATTATATTACATATAATTAGATTTTTTAAAATTTTTTTTAACACGCGCCATGATGCGTACCTCAACACAAAGAATTAGTAAAATGCCTCAAGACATTAAAAAAAGGCATGGAGCTTGATGGAGCTCTTTCCTGTAGCTCAATAGAGCTCCACGAGCTCTAATGAGGATCTCTAGGAAGCTCCATCGAGCTTTCCATGAAGGAGGGGCGAGAGGAGAGGAAAGAGGGGCAAGAGGCAAGGGCAAGAGCTAAGGACAAGGGCGAGAGAAAAAAGAAAAACTTTTCTTAAATTTCATTAATAAATAGTATGGAATATTATTTATCAATAAAAAAATAAATTTTTGATAATGATAAAATTATTTTAAATTTATTAAAATTTAATATATTATAAAATATTTATTAAAATATTTCATATTATTTTATTTTATTTTTAATAAATTATAAAATATCTATTAATTATATTTAAAGTCAATATGCATCTTAAAATTATTTTTTAAAACTTTAATTTTTTATATTTTTATATATACGATTTTATTTTATATATTTTAAAATATTAATTAATTATACATTATAATGCTCAAAATTTATGCTTTAATGCCTCTAGGCTTATATTTCACCTCATATACACAAAAATATCTCGCCTTATATTTTCATCTTTTAAAACTTTGCATATAATCAATCATTGTATATTAATTTTATTTTTTGTCATTAAATATTATTTTTCTATGTATTATTTTTTTAATAAACTCAATAATATTTGACTGTGTTAGTGATTCGTCATCCCACCACAAACTACTATATTAGTGTCTTGTGAATCAATAATCACGTTATATATAATTAATCTTTGTATAATATTATTATTTTTGTTCCCTAAATAACATTATAACAAAATATTAAAAGCCTTTGTTTACAATAATATTTAACTAGATATTGTATCTCTTTCACGTATTCTTTTTATTTATAAATATCCTAGTAATCTTCTTTCTATGCATTATTTTTCTAAACAATTCAATCTTAACATTATTATTTATTTTACTAATATTATTTTGCATGATCATAAAATTTTTAAAAAAATTAATCTCAAGAGTATATCCGATCAATTGTATGTTCTTTCTTTTATAACTACATATCTAAATAATTTTTTAACCATTGATCCATTACTTTTTCATTGTCAATTTTATCATTCATCTCTAGTCAAGCAAAAAATTTTAAATTATAACAATAGATAACTTTAAACCATAGATTATAATATTTATTAGTTAAGAAAACACGCTAAAGGCTAGAGCTTCTTATCTTACCAATCAAAATTACATTAATAATGACTAATTTAATCTAATTCATTTACACGCACGAAAACCTGATAGAGAGAAAACTAGATATAACTTTCAGTATTTTATAATCTTTATTGATAATTATACATATTTCACGTGATGATTTTTTTTTATGTAGATGTATTTTTTTTTTTTTCAATTATTTAATATAATAATACAAAATCAAAATAATAAAAATATAAAAATTATCATGAGTGACAATATTTTAAAATATATCTCTGATAATTTCAAAACTTATTATATCATATTATTGTGCTAATACATCGCACAAAAAATAATCAAAGAAAAAAATAATATATATTTAATTGAGATAAACTACTGACTATTGCCAATAGGCAATAACCTATTGGACCACTGGCTAGGGCATGGCTTAGCCTAGCCTAGGGCAGCCTGACAATTTCATGCCAAGAGAGAGTCACGTCAAATCCAACCCGGCAAGGCCCCAGCACGGCATGTTTCCCATGCAAGCCAGTGAGCCACGGCAAACCTTACCTCCATGCCGTCGTGGAAGCATGGCACGACCCGGAAGAATGTACCATGTCCAATGCAACACAGCACGAAGGACACGGCACAAGCCGATGGACACCTTTAGGTTAATATCTCAAGAATTTTAACCTTATAAACTAAAAATATTACATATAATGAATTATGTAAAAACATATTGACGAAGGTACCTATCATCAGTTCATCACAATAAGGGTCGACTTCTTAATAATAAAATATACAAAAACAAACATATTGAAATACAAACAAAAAATTATATCATACAACATCTAGATTTACAAAAACAATATGTCTATCATCAATAACAATTTCATGGGTCATTACATCCTAAGCTTCTAGTAAATCATCCATACGAACATCTTTCCATATTAGTGATAGATAAAATATAACTTCTAAAATTTAAACTACCCCTTCCAATATAGGCATGATACTCTACTTTCCACTAGCCCTCTCTATTATGAAGCATAGTATCTTCCTCTTAAAAGTTCTAGTAACATCTCCCTTCATTAATATGTTATTCTCAAAAACGAAATAATATTTCATACTTCCAAACAAACTTTTATCTTTTTTCTTTTATTCTTCCTTTCTCTCTTTAAAAGTCTCACATTGTTAAGTAAGCTAAGAATATGTTAAGAGAATTAAAAGAATAATTTGAAATACCCATGCCATTTCCCATTTGTGTCAGTAAAAAAAAGGTAAAATAAACTTTTTAAAAACAGGCAGATAGCACCAATGTTGAATATGTGGTGAACACATGAAAATGCATGATTTGTCACCCAACCAATTTTGAAACAACCAATTGTAACCCAATCATGCCTACTCATTTTCCATCTCTATATTCGTGTGACCTTGAATTCCATTTCAGAAATGGCTAACTTCTTACCTTACATCAGCTGGATAATCAATCGTCGCCGAAGGAGGAGCACAAAAAATGACATAAGGATATTGGTGTATTGCTGTAGTCCATTCCAAAGATGGATGGATTCCCATCTTCATCAGATCTTCATGCTGATTTGTGCTGATTGTCTGGCCTAAAACTTGGCAATCTGGATGCTCCTGTTCAGCAACAAAAGTTACCAATCCATCGCAGATTTCAGACTTAAAACTCAATTATAAAACAGCATTTGTACGTCGGTCTAATGAATTTAAATGGCTAGAGCATTCTTCCTGGATGCTCCATGCTCAAGGAGGAACTTTTGTTGCAGCAACTAAACAGCTCGACAAATAGCTATGAGTAAATTAGTGATCCAAAACAGTGACAATGAAGAAGAAGAATGTTTGTTCTAACCTAGTGTTCGGGGGAAACAAGGAAATACAAGCTAGAACACTTAATCTGAATTTCCTAAAATTTGATGGATCAGAACCCATGGAGTAGATCCTTAAGGCTAGACGTTACAAGTGATCAAAAGCTAGATGTTACTTTCTTTCATATAAAAGTGAAGACTTTATCTTAGTTTGGGTGGTTAAAAAACTTGAGTCCAATGGAGAGTTGGGATGATTCCACCCAAGCACTTAGCCTAATATTTGGGATCTTTACATAAGAGGAAAGAAGTAAAAAAATGGGCAGTGTGGCCTAAGAATGGCATGCATGCCAAAACATGGTTCAGCACGGCATGACCCGAGAGCTCAGACCAAGTGACTCGAGTCATGCCCGGGTTGTGGCTTCGAGTCGAACAAATCCCAATCTGACTAGGCGTGTGCAACCCACGCAACTGGCTACTAGATTCTAGCAGATGTTACCACGTGCCATGTTACGAGATGTGAGTCACATGACATGTCAAGCTGTCAAGTGAATGCGTACAATTAATCCACTAAAAAAAATTTAGATATTACCACTAGGCCATCTGTCTTTCATCTTCAGCCATTGAATTTTGCATCCAAAAGACGTGGACATAATCCAACAAATTCAATGGTTATGTTCAAATTTAAAAAGAAACAAAAAATCTATTATTTTAAGTTTTTAAATTTCTATACATATATAAATATTATTTAAATTTTTTTATACTCAAACTGTAATATCTTCTCCTATCTCCACAAATTTTATAATTCTCTCAAATTCTGAAAAATTAATATTTTAAAATTTTTGCTAGTTTTTTTTTGTATTTATTATATTATTTTGTAATTTGCAATAGAGTATGTTCGATCCAATAAACCAAAATTCACAGAATTGTAATTGTGATTGTGAGTTTATAATTTTGTAATATACATAATAAATCCTCCATTTTTAGTTTTATATGTTAGAAATTTATATAAATACTAGATAGGACATATAATAATTAATAAATACCAAACTAAATAACTATATAAGATAATTAATTACTATAAAAAATAATGATTATAATAAAAATAAAATAAATATTATAGATAAATTTGATAAAGAAAAAGATATGATAGTAAGATTGAAAGGTCCAAGGCTAATTTATCTCTCAATCATAAATTAATTAAGACACCTAAAAATATAAGTTTCATAAATAAATATTTCTAGTTTACACTCATTTTAATAAAATAAAAAACAATATAAAAGTAAAATAAGATTCAACACAATATAAATATTATTAAAAAAACTATAATTTTAAAAGCAATGATATGATTGGATATCTTAATAGACATGATGAACAATGTAGTAAGAAACATAATACATTAGATCATAGACAAATCAAACTTTATGATAAAATCATTGAATTTAAATCAATTTTAGATTCAATAATTTCATTCATTTATAATCATGCATTTGTAATAAAAAATATTATTAAATCAGTTGTTAATGTGAATCTTCCACATATATTTTTGAAAGATATCAAATTTGTTCAAAATATGCATAAATACATACATCCTACTTATTGTAAGATTCATAAATCAACCTATATGATTGATATAATAAAAATTTATGAAAATAGAGATCAAACTTATTACACATGACTCCAATTTAATATGAGATTTGAAACAAATTAATATTTCAATAACCTTGTCCCTAAAATTCAGAGAGGTTGTATTGATGAGTCTCAACCCCAAGAAGACAATACATATCATCCTTGAACGAATATACTTATCATTACATCAAAACATTACTTCCACCAGATATGTATAATACAAAGATCTGTCCAAACATATTCTTGTCCCTAAAATTTAAAGAGTTTCAAAATTCTTATGAGATTTAATATATTAATATTTATGTAATCAAATTAATATAACAAAAAATTATAAATTTGAAAAAATAATTAATAATTAATAAAAATAAAAATTATATTTCAATGATATTTGATATATAAACTAGTAATAATGATATTTCTTTTACACGTATTATAGTCTACCATGTTGATTGAAACTAAAAATTAAATTAAAAAATATTATGAATTAAAAAAATTTTATATTATCATGATGACCTACCACATATAAATAAGTATTTCGAGGATCTTTAAAAGATATAAAATACAAAATAAAATTTATGATATAATATTTATTAATACTTCAAATAATGATGTTATAGTAAATATATTAATTAGAACTATTATAAATAATTTCTCAATAAAGAATTTTCATATTAGATATATGGATCACATAAAAAATCTAATAATATAATCAAAACTTTAAAATAAAATTTTCTTAATTAAAACAAATTTAAAATATATTAAAATATATTAAAATAACTAACAAACTATAAAAAATTTATAATCTATATTGATTCAAATACCTAAAAAGGAAAAAAAATTATTATATATCAAACACCATTGAAATTCAACATATATGATATTGTGTTCATAAGTTAGTTACTAATATATTAATTCAAGTTCTTTAATAAAAAAATTGATAAACTAATAATTAATAAAACAGATAAAGACATGGAATTATCATTTTTAAAATTTATATAATATTTTTATAATATAACAAACATATATTTATCTGTATACACTCTAATATTTTATATTATAATTATGTGCATATACAACATACGTAGTTTATTGATAAATTACATATTTAAACTTCTAAAGAATTAATAAAGGTCACTATGAATTTTTAGTTGTCTTTTGAACTAATCAATTCTCTCTCAACCTTTCAAGAATTGATGAAAGACATTTCTAAATCACACCTAAAAAAATTTGTGTTGAAATTATTTGATAATATTTTATTTTATAACAAGTACGTAGATGGAGTACTTACGTCACTTAATCTCTAGTGAGCAAGTAAAGGTTGATTGCCAAAAGACTTCATCTATGCAAAACTGATACTAACAAGATATTACAAAAAAATTGTACTAAAGTATGACACTCTTGCAACATCTCTTATGAGATTTCTAAAAATAATGCTTTCTTATAGACATAAAAGGCTCAAACAACCTTAACAAGTCATGGTTAGCTCCTCAATTCTTAAATTACTAGATTTCACTCAATATTTTGTGGTTGAATGTTATGATTCAGGTGGAGACATAGGGGACGCATTAAAGCAAGGAGAATGCCTCATTGCTTAACAAAACTAGGCCTTGAAAGGAAGGAATCTCATGCACTCTACCTATAAGAAAGGACTTCAATTCTTGGTAATGACTATTCAAAAGTGGAGACACTACTTAGTGGCACAACACTAAAAGGTTAAAATACATACAAGAGTAAAGAGTTGTGACTTTTTCCTAAGAGAGATAAACTTCCAAATTGATGGGATATGAATGATTTCACGATAATATAAAAGTAGAAAGATCAACAAAGTAGGTGACGTCCTATCCAGTCTAACCCAAACCAAACCCATTGATCCTAGAGAATTTCATTCCCCAAAAAACACACCCACCAACCATAACATCCACCAAAAAAATATGTCAACACCCCACAACAACTCATAATCACACAATTAGAAACTCAAAATTTTATCCCATTATCAAGGACTCATAATTGTAGTGTCCGTGTAGGACTGTCTAGAAGGCTCTAAAGATCTCATAAGATTATGACATATGGACCAATCTGAGACTTTGATGATTGATAAAAGAGAGTTCTCACTGTATAAATAAATTCTCTCATTATTAAACTCATTCAAATTGTATTTATACTTTATTTTCTCTTTAAATATTTTTTTATCTTACTAAACTTATGTGTGAGATCTTATTAACATGCCTTTAATAAGGAAAAAAAGTAACTTAGACAATTGTTAAAAAAAAATTCTAATCTAAAGCTGCAAATATAACATTAAAGCTTATAATCCATGACAAATAATATCAAAGATGATTTGATATTTTAATGTGGATATATATCTCTTCTTATAATATAATCTAATAGCCAAAGAATAATCTTTCTCAAAAATAATACAAGTAGCAAATAAAAATTGGATGATAGCTATTCAATTATAATTATTAGAGTGAACACTCCTTTGACCTATTAACACAGCATTGACTTTAGAGTATAAATAACTTGTAAGTAGTAATCATGACTTGATGATTTCATTCGAATGAATCTTATTGAAGAATTACATCATGGCGTGTAATAGATTAGGTGAGAAAAATTATCAAGAACTCATAATTATAGTGTTTGTGACTTAACGTAAATATATTTGTAATGATTAATTAGTTAATTGATATTGATGTAATTTTTCAAGAGTTAAAAATAAACCGATTTGGTTGAGTTTTGAGAACTTGTCACAAATGAAAAAAAAATTTAGCTTACCATACAAAAGCCAGTCAAGATCTATAGTCTATAGTCATTCCCCCTATGAGAGGCTCATGATTGACATTGCGTAATAACTGACATTGCCCAAAGCCTAAACCTCTAAAAATATGTTGAGGTGTCATGCAGATTGTATCATTGTGATGAAACTATGAGCTCATGACACCATCACCCCACAAGTAGCTCATAACCACCCAAATAGAATCCCAAAACCAAAAGCCACAAACATCCATGCAAGTAGTCTAATACAAATAAAATTATTGCATGAATTGAAAAAAATTATTTCTACCACCATGATCTCTAATTGCAAGAGCCTTTCAAAAATTACAACCAATGAATCTTAGATCAAACAAGATATCAAAACCACCATAACCTACTCTTTTACAAAGACATGTTACATTTGTGAAGCTTAGTTCCATCATAGCAAGAAATCCTACAAAATTTCACACAAGTCTATGAGGGTCACCTATATATATCACCATAGGTTTGTTTATATGTATATATAAAAACATTAATATATATGTTCATATAAATACACTATATAAGTTTATATATATACATACATACATACATATATATAGGTTTAGATGTATATATAGACATATTTATATATATGTTTATATTAATTGGCTATATGAGTATATATATATACACACACACACACACAAGTTTTATGTTTAAAAAAAATAAAAATTTCTTTTGAATTTTGAAAATTAGTTTCAAACTCAATTGACAGTCTTAGATATCAAAAACAACCTTTTTTTTAGAAAAAAAATTAAAAAATTGCTGATGTGTCGGTGGGGGACTATGAAGCACGGACACGAATATGGACAATGGGATACGACACGATAGGATACATAGACATGGTAAATTTTAAAAAACTAGAATACGAATACGATTAGGACATGACTAATTCCATATAATTTACATGTTTATATAATACATTTATTCATTCAAAATAAATTATAAAATAATTATACTTACATATTACATATTATAAAATTAAAATCATGTATTTAAACCACTCCCACCCCCCCCCCACTGCTGCTCCATCATCATAATTCCATATACTTTTTTTATTTATTACATATTACATATTTAATAAACAATCACATTTATAAATTAAAATAATGTATTTAAATCCCCCCATGTTATTGCTTCAAAGCCCCCCCCCCCCCCCCCCCATGTTACTGCTTTGAAATCCCGAAGACAACCCCCACCTTAGCTTCGTCAGTCACTCAGCATTGTCACCGAAATCCCCCCCTATTTCAAGTCATTGTTTCCACCATAAATATTCGTTGGATACGTATCTGACACGTCCAACGATACACCACACGGCGTATCAGACACATATATGATGTGTGTCCGTACCATATCCATGTGTCTGATACAGGAAAATGGCAGTACAATGCCGTATCCATGCTTCTTAGGTGTGGAATATAATTAGTTATTGATTTTCAATGTGTCAAAAAATATATATTTTAAATTTTGATGCATTTTTTCTTAAATATTAAAAATATAGGACTTTTTTATAAATACATTTTAGTGGATGCCAAAATATAATTATCGCTCAGCATAAAATTCTTTAGTCTACTAGTGCCCTTGCCAAATAACCCTTTGTTTATTATCTGGATATGGTCATGAAAGGAACTTTGCATACAGGCACATATGGACTGTATGCAATTTAGGCTGCATATTTGTGCCCTGGATAACCAACAATGACTAGTTAAAGAATTAGTAACGAATCAACTTTATAAACAAAGGTGAGCAGCGTAATGCACTTAAAATATCCAGAGTTCAATGATAATATTAAACCTGTCTCCAATTCTCAGCAACTAATCGGCCAAGAACGCCGGGGCCAACAACCAGCAGATCACTATTTGTCGTAAAACTGGAAAAATCCCGTTTAGACTCCTCATTTTTTGAAACTAGAACCAAAATTGTTCAGAAAGAATCATGGTTTGCACCAAATAAAAAGATATGAAGATGGAGATACCTGTGGTAGATAATAATGGCGCATGAGGTTCATATACAGCCATAGAAGTTAATAATCGTGATGGTGGTCGAATGACGATGACATTTAAGTTTTTGAAGCAAGAGTGAAGAGGAAGCAAACCGCTTTGGAGGGAGAAAGTCGAGAACGAGTTCATGTCTGCTGGAACAGAGCTTCCTTATCTCCTGGCGCCAGTTAACACGACCACCAGGCTGGTCCGTCTCCTCCAGTTCCAGCTCCGGCGTTGGACTTGGAGGGAGAAACTTATATAAACTCGAGATATCTTTCTTTTAATATTATCGTAAACTTATTTATTGAATACTAAACTTTTATTACTAATTTTATTTTGTATTTTTATTACTCCTAAATTGTTGCTAGAAATTGAGTATCACTCGCAAGACAAATAAGAGATTAACCCAACAATATCTAATTAATGAGTTGCCTAAGTGTCACACAAAAGTTTGGCAGAAATATTAAATTTATGACAGTTCGCTACCATCTAGTACCTAGGAATGGTCAATCCCAGAATCTTTATCCTTAGATAAAGTCATATTGGGAGCCATAGTTGATGGGAACCATAGTTTTTAAGAAATTTATTACATTATCATTTTCATGAACCTTAAATTTAGCTTGATTCATTCATTACCCATCTAACTTTTTTTTTTCAATTCAAAGTAATATTGGTAAGTACTTTTTTAGATTTATCTTGATATCATTTGGTAATTCATTATTCTTTCACTTTTATTGATAATGTTAATTGTCAAATTTGGTTCTCAATGTTTTATATTGTCGAACTTATGTGATTTAATCTCACTTCAAGCTTCTATATCATATTATCTTGATGGTCATTCCTCATTCTTATTTCTATTAATATTATGCTCAATTTGTTTTTCGTATTTTAATTTCTATTTTTCTTCTTGAAAGTTAATAATTTGAGTTCAATCCTTCTTTAATATTTTTAGCTTATCGAATTATTCCCAAAGTTCTTAGTAGCTTGCTTAATATTCTACTGCCAAATCTCAAAACTTTCATATGAAAAGTTTTTGTAATTTCTTATGTTCTGATGGTAATGCATAGAGATATTATTATTAGATCGAAAAAATTACTCTTTGCTTTGCAATCCATTGATCTCCTCCATATGATAAAGAGGATATGATTTCTCCATTTTAAGTTGTTGCAAAATGACAACTTCTTCTAACCATCTTTTTTTCTATTGGGTTTCAAGCTTCTTTAGAAAAGTCTCTGTCGCTACTACAATTGTGGTAAATCAATTTAACTCCAATATTCTCACTTGTCCTCTTTCAAATGAATGATCAGTTGGAGTTTGATAGTTATTATTTGTTAAATCTTCAAATACATAATTCCTCTCCTCCAATAACTTATTCATAATTAACCTATCCATAGTTGTATAAAACATATATCTCATCATATAATTCAGCCCATTATAGAAAGTTTGGGATTGAAACCACAACTCAAACTCATGTTAAGGGCACCTCAACAACAACTGATCCTTGAAATTATATCAAGCACCATATAATTTTTTATGCTCGTCATGTTAGAATGGACTTATCTTTCTTCATAATCATGATATGATTTGAGGTGGGAAAAATTTTATAAGAAAAACCTTCACAAAATTATTCTAAAGTCTCAATAAAACTTCGAGATAAGTATTAAAATCAACTTTGTGCCTTGTCCCTAAATAAAAATGAGAATGGACATTATATGATAGCATCAGGGCTAATTCTATTCATCTTTATCATCTTGCACAACTCTAAAACATTACAACGTGCCCATTCATATCCTTTGATATCCTCATACTATATTATTGCTATTGAACTATCATTATCAGAATTGACTTCAACTCAAAGTAATTTACCTCAACTAATTATATCCAAATGCCTGAATAACTATTCATTATCATTGGCTGCCAATAATCTTCCAACGTGTGGTGATAAATATGTAATTGGGTAGTTTTCCCATCACTATCTTGAGGTATTTTTTTGCTTCCAGTTCTCTCCATAGAATTTTCTCAGCTCTTGTCTCAAAATTACTTGCCTTGTTCTCATAATTTTTGGGTTTAGAGGTGTTAATTATTAGCTCAATTTTAGAATTTTTATTCATACAAAGTGGGCTAAAAAAGGAAAAAAGAAAAATAATAGAAAATACAAACACAAGTATTCTACGGTCAAAATAAGATAGCAATACAAGCTAATATAGATTTGGAAAAATATTTGCAATATCATTATCAAAACTATTAAAAATAAAACTTTTATTTTTAAAGGATGATTATGTTAACTCACGCTGATTAAATAAGCTATATAATCCCTAGCAATGATACCAAAAAATTATTACAACTTTATTATACTGCACAATTTTATTAATTAAATGGTATCACAAAAGTTTGTTGATGAGGATCTATTATCAACAAAAATCTTTGAGTATATGAGTCGTATAAGTGGCACACCAGACTTTTGTCTATATATTAATCTCATAAGGATTATATCATTAATTTAGTCAACCAATCATGAGATAATACTATTCTAGTAAATAAGATAATATAGGAATTTGGTAAAATCTAATATTCTAGGGTTTGTATATTTTTATTCATATGATACATATTTAGTTAGTTTGGTTTGTGTTTTGTTTGGATCAATAACAAATGTTGAATTATTATCAGTATACTCCTTTGTCCAATTAGCATATATGGTGATTATCATTATTGAGTTCATCCCAATGATGGTTCCATTGTAACTATCCCCTTGCTAGACCACCAAAAACTCAATTTTCTTTGAAAATGGGTCTGGCCATGGTCCTGAGTCATAGTCACCATTCCAGTCAACCGGTGGACTATGCCAGTGGGCCAGGCAAGTGGGTCGTGTCTAGCCCTACATGAGGCATGGTAGCCTCTAGCCCAGCATGACATGAGTTGTGCCTCAGGCGAGCATGACCCAAGTCTAGGCATGTTCTAGACCATGCTGTGTTGGGCCAGGCACAATTCAGTCGGGCAGTGGCTTTTGCCATGCGCAAGGCCTACTTAACACCTATATTTTAACTCATATGGTTTTCACTAATAAAATTTGAAAGAAACATATGTTAATTATGTGAATATGGTGACTACGAAGTTGAAAGTGCAAATATTAACAAACCACATCAATTCTTAATTTTTATGATACTTGAGACTATAAAATAAGTATGTGCAAATAAACAACTATTTAGAATAGTTAACAAATTACCTAAAAGATATGATATTATGAATGACTCTCAAAAAGAAATGATTTATTATCTTGATAGTGATGTACCAGAGGGACAACTATAAAAGAACTATCATTGAAACATGTTCAATGATGATAACTACCTTATATATCATCAGAATAAAGAGTCAATATACAATACCTCAACTTTTATTCTATGTTCAAACATAATATAATTAAATTTAATTTGAATATACATCACATAAAGTAAATGAATAAACTCATATATCTAAGATTGATTCTATAATTTGAATATTTATTTTACTAGAATTGAGTTATCAAACTGCATAATAAATGAATTGGTGATACAATCTTTGTGGGATTGATATTTAGACAAAAATCATATTTACTAATTGTATGACATGTACACTTGTGGATCTATATTGATAAGATCTCTTACCAATGAGATTTTGAAATACTACCTAATCAATAAAATTTTGTGACAAGAAAAAGTCACAACATATACCTTTCACAATATTTTTTTACTAATTGTGATGTCCTTTCTTGGTCATAATTTTACAAAAAAAATAATTGTGGTTTTTATGCATATTATAACTCTAGCATCAAGCTGACATAATAATTGTACTATGTAACACAATTATCATGATCATGATATTTTCTTGATATCATGATAAACTATATCTAAAATGCTTAATGGTAATAGCATTATTTTTTTGTCATGGTAGCAAAGCATCCCACTAGTACCAATAGTTGTGATAATTTTTAAAGTTGACTTATTTGATATAGAGCCATAATACTAAGTGTTTTGGGTCATAATATTATTTTTCACCATAACTTTTTATTTTAGAGAGCACTTATCCTAGTCATGGATTTTCTAACACACTAACTTTGTGTTCGAAAAAGAAAACATCAAAGATATAGCTAATTCTAGTGTAGCCTTGTGTTACAAAGAGTAACTATCTTAGTTGCAGTAATCCTAGTATTATAATATTTTGCTTAGAAAGCCAAAAGAAAATATATGACTAGTTGCAACATGGAAACTTTGTGTTATAGAGAGCATTTTCTACGTCATCTTTCTAATCTTTCAATTAATAAATATTATAATATCATAGTATATCTTCTACATCATCTTTCTCATTTTTATTATGTTAGTAGTCTTTTATAAAATTTTTCTATCTAAAATCAACTATTTGTTACATTTTCACACGGAGGATATTATTTATTCTCCAACAACTCATCTCATCATCATTTAAACTCCATAAGCCTTTGTTAAGATTGAATTATACATTGGAAAGTAACTTATTTTTCTTGACATCATAAAGTGCTTATCCAGTTGCCAAAAAAGTTATCACAAAATCAATGGTACATTACAATCTTTCTCTATATCCAATACAACACAATCTATTAAAAAAATAAAGATATCATACTTAATCAAAACATCTTTGATAATACCATCAATCCACTATGAGACTTGATTGTCTGATTGGCCATTTAGAGTAGGAGAGATATTGAAATAATTTTACTAAGATTCAATCTTCACACAATCAACAAGAGTATCAAGTTGATATTTGATCTCATGTCATATAGTGCCTTTCGTAATATATGATCTTTTATAGTACAAGGTACAGTATAACTTTCTAGATCATTCATAAATTTCACGTAATTTGATATCTAAGATAATACTTTGGCAAATGTTATATTTACTTAGCTTTTTGAAAAATAATGAGAAAATTTTCAGATTATTCATCTAATTTTCCCTTCCTAAAATATTGTGGATATATAAAATTTATCAAAAACTTAATTTTAGTTTCATTCTAGTTTACATTATTCTCTCCATAGCCTTGGGTGATATTCATTTGCTCATTTCTTTATTTGCTTCCTTCCTTTATAGATCAAGGTGAGATCTAGGCATGTATCTCCATAGGAGCCATTGATTTAGAAAATACCACAGCACTGAATCTTCATCCTAGGAGAAAGTCATTGTGGGAGTCATAGTTTTTAAGAAAGTTGTGAATAGCTATACTATCAATTCTAGAAACTTTAGATTCAGCTTGCTCCATTCATTGTTCATCTAACTCTTTTTCACTTCGAAGTAATATTGATAGGCACTTCTTTAGATTTGTCTCAATATTATTTTGAAATTTATTAACTCTTTTCTCTTTCAATGTTAATGTTAATTGTGAAATTTGATTCTCAATATTTTGTATTATCAAACTTAAGTGATCTAAAATCACTTTAAGCCTCTCCATCCAATTATCCTTGTGATCATTCATCCTTTTTATTTCAATCAACGTCATGCTTAGCTTGTTCTATTTATTTAACTTTTCTTCTCCCCTTAAAGGTTGATAATTCAAGTTTAATCCTTTTTGAATATTTTAGCTCATCGAATTATTACTAAAATTCTTTGGAATTTTCTCAACATTCTACTGTCAATTCTCATAACCTCCAAATAATATTTTTTTATGATTTTCCATGTTTAGAACACAATGTACAGGGACATTATTATTAGGTCAAAATAAAACTCTTTGCTTTGCAATTCATTAATCTCTTCCATTTGATAAATCAAATATAAATTCTTCATTTAATGGTTGTAAAATGATAATTCTTCCAATCCTCCTCTTATTCTCTTTGGTTTCAAGCTTCTTTATAAAAGTTTTCAACTCTATCTCAATTATGGTAAATCAATTCAATTCCAATATTCCTACCTGTCTTCTTGCAAATGAGCAATTAGTTGGAGTTAGTTAAATTTTATTTGCTAGCTCTTCAAATAAGTAGTGCCTCTCCCCTAGTATTTTATTCATAATCAACCCACCCATAACCATATCAAATGTATACCTCATCATATAATTTAGCTTATTATAGAAAATTTGGGCAAAGAATCACAACTCAAACCCTTGTTGAGAGCACTTCCTCAATAACTTATTTAAATATTCCCAAGCATCATGAGAAAGGCTCTCACATGTTTTTCTAAATTCTCAATAGAGCCTCGATATAAGCATTGAAACCAACTATATACTTTATCCCTCAATAAAAATGAGAATATATGTAACATGATGACATGAAGACTAACTCCATTCAACATTATCATCTGACACAACTCCAAAATATTATGACATGCTCATTCAAATCCTCTGTTATTCTCTCACTATATTAGAACTATTGAATTATCACTATTCGAATTGACTTCAACTCATAGTAATTTATCTCTACTAGTTAAATCCAAACACCTGAATAACTATTCATCATCATTGGCTACCAATAATTTTCTAATGTGTGATGGTGAATATGTTGTTGGGAAGCTTCTTAATCACTGTCTCGAGGTACTTAGTTGCTTCTAGTTTCCTCCGTAGACTTTTTCTTAGCTCTTTGCCTCAAAATTACTCATTTGGTTCTTTTATTTTTTGGTTTCAAAGATATCAGCTTAGTCTCAAAATGTCTACTTATACAGAGTTGACTAAAAAAGGAAAAAGAAATATTCTTGAAAAACAAGCACAACTAGTCTACAATCAAAACAGATATAGCAAGACAAACAAATGTAGATTTAGAAAAATTATCAAAATATCATTAGCAAAACTACTAAAAATAAAACTATCATTTTTTAGGAGAACTATGTCAATTCATATTAATTAACCAAGATAAAATTTTTTAGCAATGATACTAAATATTTATTATAACATTATTATGTTGCTCAAATTTATGAATTAAATAATATTAAAAAAGTTTAATGGTGAGAACATCTTGTCAATAAGGATTCATAAATGTAAGCATAAGTATTAAATATGACTTTTTTTATGGATATCGATCTCATAAGAATTATATCATAAATTCAATCAACCAATAATGAAATAAAACTATTATAGTAGAAAAGATAATGTATCTTAGATTCTAGGGTTTGCATATTTTCATTTGTTTGATACATGTTTAGTTAGCTTAGTTCATGTTATATTTGTCTACATAACAAAGATTAAATTATCATCAAAATGATCTTTTGTCCAAATGACATATATGGTGATTATCATAATTAAGCTTATCCTGATGATATTTCACTCTAGCTATTCCCTTATTATTTTACTACTGAGATAATATATCATAATTACTCGAGGGTCTTTCACCAGTACATACCTTTTAGATAACTCATCAACTTCTCTTGATAGTTTCTTCATATTGTACATTCATAAATTTTGGCCTCTAGTATTTTAAACATTATAAACTAATATTGTCTTTAAAATATGTGTACTTTCAACTTCAAAAGTATCACACCCATATAATAAATATATGCCTTCTCTCGAATATCACTAGTGGGAACCATATAAATAAAAGTAACTCAAAAACTATTACCATCTTGTGAGTCACATCCACTCATACATGTTCTATAGATTACCTATCACTATCTTTCATAGTGATAATGTGAGACCCATATTAATAGTGAAATCCTTAGGATAATGATCTATAAAATAATGGTCAATTCTTTTGAGACATGTATAATAGATTGATATATAAAACTATTTATATTTTTGGCTTCATCCATATTTATAATGTTTAACATATTCAATTTTGAGTTTAGAAATATAGATTAGTCTCACATATCATACTTAGAGGGGTTTTCACTTACTTTCTAGTATATGTGTGAATGTGTGTCATGATTTACTCATCATCATCTACTATCACTGCATGCACAAACTAACAAATGGTCAAATCATAATTTCAATTCTATAAAATCATTAATTCCATCAATATCCATTTCACAACATATATTAAAAATTTAATTATAATCAAATATTCATATATCACATAAATAAAAAATATGCAAACTATAGACCTTGAATTATGAATATATAATTTAAAAGTTAATTCCCTATACTATTTCAATTTATGTCCTAAATTATACTGTTTGTACCACTAAAGTCATTGTGTTGGAAAGTGACCATAGCTTTGCATTGCTCCTTGAACTTTCTATACCCATAAAATGATGGTGATGGGAAGTTGTCATCACTTTTATAATTAACCCATATATCAGAGTCATATCACTTGAACATTGTTGTGACTTTATCTTCCCACGATGGACAAAACATCATGACCTTTGAAATGATCACAGCTTGAGTAGTATTTTTTTTAACTTTCTGCAGCTAAGAGTTGTGATATTGGGAAGTGACTATGGCTTTAAACTTTGAATATTAAGATAATATTAAGTATTTGTTAAAGATAAAGTTATGATGCCAGAGAATATCCATTACTTTGACATTAATGAGATATTTGGTTACTACAATGTGAAATTATTATCGCATCTATTAAATATTATGAAATAAGTATGACTATGACTCTAAGATAATTTTGCAGCCAAAAATAATATATTAGTTATTACATAGTATAAAAATTGTGCTAACGAGATAAAGTAACGACATAAAAAGATTTCCAAGACTAATTATGTAAAATTTCGGCTAAGAATTAATATGTAAACTATTCAATAGGGTCAGCTATCACAGAGTCAATAATTACATCTAAATTACTATTCATCATAATCTATTAAAACTTATATTTTGTGAAATCATTCCAATCATCTCATTTTTCCATAATTGCACATCATCAAAAATCATCCATATATACTAGAATATTCAATAATCAATAAATTGAATATCTAATAACTAGACATATCATTGACCAAATAGAGAAACATTATCGTGCACAAGGACACGAGTCAACACTAAAGTTTGAGTAACTTTTTGAAGACTAAGTATATATTATTCAACTTGAGTAATAGTTAATTCAATATTAGTTGTTCAGACTATCTATATAATTATCATGTGATTAATATCAATACTTTCATCTATTTTATTACTTGTATAATTTATATATTTTTAAAGTTATGTTGGATGAGAGATATTTGCCCAATGAGATTGTAGGATGTTAATTAACAATAATTTTAATAATTTCACAAAGTCACAACACTAGCTAACCAACTATACTATTTGATGTTTAAGTTAGTTTTCTACATAAATATAAGCTAAGTTTCTCCTAAAAATTACTAATTAATTATGTATTAGGCACTTTGATGTTGGGCCTTTTATATTTAGAGAGTGCACCCATCTATAACTTTGTTTTGACTAGCTTTTTGTTTGAATGATACATAGGTTTAGTTCCCCAATAAAATAGCATTTTCATGAATGGAGAGTGAGATTCTTTATTTAAGATTGTAGTCCTTTTTCAAGGATAACTTAATGCAAGATAATTTTTTGATGGGACATTATTTATCAGGTCCTTACATTTAATGTTACACAAAAAATTTAAGCATCATCAAGTATTATTGAACAACTGAATTATCAGAACTCCGTAATTTAGATTGTGAATCAATTTTATCCTCTAGTCTCCCATATGGTCAAACACTTCAAGCCAAAAAAACTCTTTTTTTTTTAGTTTTTCATGACATTCAATCTCATCGAACATGCTTGAAAGATATTAATATTCACTGATAATCATAAAAAAATTAAATATATAAATGAAAATTAATGCTTCTCTAAAAACAAATAACAATGTTATTGAATCAATGCCATGAAAAATACCAAAAAAGAATTGAAATGCATATAAGACATTGAAAACTATGAATTGCAAGATTATTAGTGACTATTATTGGATAATTTTGAAAACAATATAAAATTATACCATAATTTTTTGATCCAAATCTAGAATATGATAATTATATTATTGAATTTTGATCCAAACCTAACTAAGAAAAGTAATAATTGTGTTATCAAATGAAATAGTTTAGAAATGTAAACAAAGAACTTATGAATGATATTTGATCTATTAAACATATTCAATTATTATCAACTAGCATAGAAAAATCTCAAGCTTCTTACCAAGCATGCATTGATCACACGAAGACAAATCATCAAACAACAACAAAATATTTTGAAAATATAACTCCTATATAAACTTGGTAGTTTGATTGGCAAATGGGCAAGAGTGCCTACTTCTAGGGAAGCAAAGCAAAATAAATCATCAGGGATGATGAATACGTGACCCAGAGCATCTTTGCCAAATGCTTTTACCTATACTGTTAGGATGAGAAATTACATGCTGTAATCATGAGGCTCCAAAGCATATATATGAGGGATCTAGAGATAATATGAGATGAATTGGGAAAGAGATAAGAAAACTAAAAAAAAAAAATAGATCTTAAACAAGTGTTCGAAAAGTATCAAATTTCACACAATAAGATAAAGAATCATACTTACATAATTATCATATATTATCCCAAAAAAAAAAAATAAAAAAAAAATAAAAAAAATATTATCCAAAAATAAGTTGAAACATCTTTTATGCTTTGGAGTCATTAACAATATGATAGTGTTATTGTCAACATAGAAATGATGCTCCTACTATGAGATCATGAGTTTGATCTTATACGTACTCTAAGGGAGTGTTTATTTTTTTGGCTGAATGCTGAAACCAATTTGATTTCAATATTAAATCATTTATTTTTTTTTAACTAACTCATCAGAGGATTTTTTTTAAAAAAATAGTTGAAATAAAAAAGTCAAAAAATTTGTATTTTTTACATTAGAAAAAGTTCACTCCCACACAATCAAAACTATCACTTTGGTCTCCAAGTATCTATTCATATCATTAAGTAACAAAAAAAAAACAAAATTAGTACCCAAAATAAATTAAAGACATACAAAACATATATTTGTTAAGTAAAACATGCATTTAAGTAAAACATGTTTCTATGATTTACTTCGTATACATTACCATGCTTAGCGTGGGAGCAAAAGGGTCCACTCGGCTCATAGAATCTGTGGGTGAAAATATAATTGACGTGGCGGGTATGGACCTCTGGTCCAATCCTCTTCTTCCTCCTCCATCCACTCCCACCACGGGCATCCAACATTCCCGCCATGCGGGCCACGCCAAAATCATCATGTCTCAAAAAATCAACGGTCACTAACGCTTAAAATTTGGAAGACATCTCTCTTTCCTGGATATCCATTTATGCTGTTCTATAATCTGTTCAACCTCCTTGCCAGTATGCAGAAATTTATGCACAACTATGGATCATTAACATGATTATCGGTTGAGCTCGCAGAACAGCAATGGCGATGAATTTAGTGTCGATGTTAACCTCCGATCACATGTCCGTCGTGTCGATCAATCTTTTTGTCACGCTGTTATGTGCTTGTATCGTAATTGGTCATTTGTTCGAGGAGAATCAATGGATGAACGAATCGATCACCCCCCTCGCCATTGTAAGTATTCCTGTGCACGAACGCACACACACACACACACACAGTCACACCCACACGTGCATGTTCGTCGTTAATTTCTAGGTGAAAAATGTGTCAGACGCTTTCAATCAATCAGCTGAAGCTTGCAAGCCTAATTTCGGGACTGGTTTGTAAACGAACCTGGCCTTCGCGAGTATTCTACTACTAAATTTTGAAATGGAGGGTTTTATAAATTACTCGAATGCTAGTTTTATGTAGAAACACAATGATCAGCTTGATAAAATCCAGTTTATGTTTGGTCAATGTCGGGCTTGCATTTGGTTGGTTTGTGATGAGCCTGCGATGAATTATGCAGGGTTTCTGCACTGGGGTTGTTATCTTCCTCGTGACAGGAGGCAAAAACTCACACCTCCTCGTCTTCAGCGAAGATTTGTTCTTTATCTATCTACTTCCGCCAATTATATTCAATGCTGGGTAGGCTGCTGCTTCTCTTGTTCCTTTTATGGGATACAATTTGATTCATCTCTTCATGATTCCATAGCTTTCCGATCTTGTTTTGTACAGTGCATGTCACCTAATTCTGCAACTTTTTCATGGCCACTGTCACTTTCACGATGACCAAATTTATCTGTTTCTAAATGAAGTATGATTCTCCTAAGCCTTTATTTTGCACAATTCATAAATTCACGCAAGCTCTTGATGTTCGATAAATGGGCCACCCAAACAGAATTGTCTAGTTTTCTTCTTTTAGATCATGCTGGCGTTATCTCCCTTTTTAGTTGTTTTCCTTCGTGCGTCAAGGATCTCCTTCACACAATCGATTGCCTCTTTTGCACCTTTTAGTTGGGTTTCCTTCAAATTTTCACTTTCTTTAAGAACAGTCGCTCAGTTGATTTGGTTCATTATGGCTGCTGCAGGTTCCAAGTAAAGAAGAAGCAATTTTTTCACAACTTTGTAACTATCATGTTGTTTGGAGTCGTTGGTACTCTGATATCCACCTGCATTGTAGCCGCAGGTAGTGCCTGAATCCATAAGAATCTGTGTTACCACTTACCACACAGAGCCTATGAGTTGCTTTCCAGATAAATTTTGGATTGAAATACAACTTGAGGTTTTCCATGATCACTGATGCAGGAGCAATGCACTTCTTCAAGAAGATGGATATTGGCTCTCTCGACATTGGTGACTATCTTGGTAATATTTTTATCTTTCACATGCTCAGTTCTCCATTTTTGATACTTCTAAAGATCCCAATGCTCTTGTTCTTCATTCTTGCAGCAATCGGAGCAATTTTCTCAGCCACAGATTCTGTTTGCACCTTGCAGGCCAGTCCATAACTTGAAACCAATGATCTCCATGTGTTTTCTGGAGGATAATTTTACCAGGTTTCTTTCATTCATCTGTTGATCATGCAGGTGTTAAGTCAGGACGAGACTCCATTACTTTATAGTTTGGTGTTTGGCGAAGGTGTGGTAAACGATGCCACATCGGTCGTGCTCTTCAATGCCATCCAAAACTTTGATCTCAAGCACATCAACTCGAACACTGCCATGCATTTTATTGGGAGCTTCTTCTACATGTTTATCTCTAGCACAATTTTGGGTGTTTCAGTGCGTCTTTGTTCTGCTTCCCTGCTTCACCTCGTCCATTGATGTTTCATTGATGTTTTTATTCTCCTTCAGGCTGGATTACTCAGCGCATACATCATTAAGAAGCTCTATTTTGGCAGGCTTGTTCATTCTTTCCAATTCTCCCTGTTATTTCTGCATTAAGATTAATGAGCCCTTCTTCTACTTGCCATATAAAACTTAAAATTTGATTCCCATGGAGTTTGTGCTTGATGCGTATGCTTGACTGTGGGTAGTGGCCTCATTGTTCTTATTTTCTCTCAAAACCTAGGCACTCTACTGATCGGGAGATTGCTCTGATGATACTCATGGCTTATCTTTCATATATGCTGGCTGAAGTAAGATTTTTTTTCACTTTTCTTTCTCTTTCCTCCCCTCCCAACACCAACAGGCTTGTTTTGCATTGCATTTAGATGAAGAATCAATTGGCTTTCCATGCAGTTATTCCATCTAAGTGCCATCCTCACTGTGTTCTTCTGTGGGATTGTCATGTCTCACTACACATGGCACAATGTGACTGAGAGTTCAAGAGTAACTACCAAGTATGATCAGTTGCTTATATGATCTACAATTATATGCATGTATAAATTAGCAATTTTATGGATTGGTTGGTTTTGATTTGGTGTTCCTAGGCATGTTTTTGCCACCTTATCCTTCATTGCCGAGATCTTCATCTTCCTCTACGTTGGCATGGATGCCTTGGACATTCAGAAATGGAAATTTGTTAGCAGCAAGTAAGCTTTTCTCCATAATACACACTCTTTTGCTTCCTCTTCTTGTTCCTCCTAGCATTTCTGAGTGACGAACAACCTTCATTGCTTCCTTCTCTTCTCAGCCTTGAAAAATCTGCTGGTATCAGCTGCATACTCTTGATTTTAGTTCTCATTGGAAGAATTGCTTTTGTGTTTCCTCTCTCCTTTCTCTCCAACTTGACAAAGAAATCATTGAGCGAGAAGATTGACCTCAGGCAACAGGTTTCCCCCCTCCTCACCTACCCTGAGCTTCTAATTCTTAATTTTGTCTTGTTTTTTTATTTTAATTCTGTTTTGAGGAATTAGAAATGAACAAAGGAAACAAAAGATAGCGAATGATCATCATTTATTTGTTATGCTTGATTCCAATGGGAATTTAATCTTTGACAGATAACTATTTGGTGGGCAGGCTTGATTCGTGGGGCGGTCTCTATTGCTCTTGCTTATAATCAGGTAGATAATTTTTCTAACATCTAGTTCATCTAAAATAAGAAATTAAGTATTAATTAAGAAGTGATTATTATTTAGATTAACAAGTTAATGAAGAATATAAATAAAAAAATTTTATCACATAGAAAAATTTGGCTTCAATGATAAATAATAATGTATGAAATGAAATGACCGACATAAAATTAAAAGAAATGTTTGGCTCATGTTCCTAGAAGATCACAATTTAGATTAGCAAGCTAATGAAATATAAAAAAAAAAAACTATCTTCCCATCAGTGCCCAAGTCTCTTGTTTTGCTTATTGGTATCTTGATTGATAGTGTCATTTTTAAAAATTAGACAGATTGTGAGTGATGAGTCTTGAACTTGAGATCTATTAGTCTCCTACGAAGATACTTGTCAGTAATTGTATTGAAACATGATCTCTTATAGTAAAGGTGTTTTACAAGTTACCAATGATCCTGATAGTTTGATCGGTAAGATGTTGAATATGCTTCTCCTTGGGTGTTGTGAATTTGATTCTCACGTGCTGTTGAATAATTGCCAGAACATGAAATCACACCTCCTGGTGTACATGTGGATTTAAAATCATAAATCATAAATCATAAATTTTAAATTCTAATTCTAAAATTTTAAATCATAAATCATAAACTATATATCTTTAACTTAGATGTATCTAAACCATCACTAATATATTGTATTTCATATGAATTCTAAAGTTAAATATGCTTAGTCGCGATCACTACTAAGATGATTGACCAGTGTAGATGTTTGTTATATGCAAACTTTCCAGGGGTTGGTAAGGGGGGATTGGGGGTAAGGTGAAAAAAATTAAAAAAAAAAAACTATAAATCATAAATGCTAAATTCTAAATCCTAAACTTTGAAATCTAAACTCTAAATTTTAAATCTTAAATCATAATACATAATTTATAGAGAGAAGATTTAGGATGCATGTTACCAATACAATAAAAAAATAAAAAAAAAATTAAAATAAAATAAAAAAAAAACTAAAAAAATAAAAAAACAAAAAAATAAACCGTAGAGAGAAGATTATGTTGTTTTGAGAATTAAAATGTGTGCATTATTTTGATGATGATGATGATGATGATGCAGTTTGCCAAATCAAGCCATAGTCAGCTGCGTGAAAAAGCATTTATGGTCACCAGTACAATAACGGTGGTTCTTTTCAGCACATTGGTGAGTTATTGCTCTCGTTCTTACGAATGTGTAGTGCGTAAACAAAACATGCGACTGATAATAGTTCTTTGTTGGATCAATGGAAGGTGTTTGGGTTGATGACAAAGACCCTAGTAAGAGTACTGCTTAGTTCGCAGAAATATGCTTCAAGCGTTGTTTCTTCCGAACCATCTAGCCCCAGGTCGTTCACCCTGCCACTTCTGGGTCCATATGGGTCCAGCAACAAGCTGACCATGACCATGAGCAGCATCTCTCCTCCAACCAGCTTGATGATGTTCTGGAACCTCCCTTCCCATGCGGTTCACCATTATTGGCGCAAGTTTGATGATGCGTGCATGAGGCCTATCTTTGGTGGCCGAGGGTTTGTCCCCTTCATTGCCAGCTCTCCCAAAGAAGAACAGAGCCATTTCCATGGCTAGCAGCAGTGTTGTTTTGCTCATGTTCTTCATATATATATATATTGTTAACTATTGATTTACGAAACATGTTGTGGATGTATGGGTGTAGTATTTTAGATGTATTTTTTGTTAACTTGGATATATTTGTTATTGCTCATGATTATTAATTGTAGTATTTTAGATGTATTTATGTATTTATTTAAGTGCGTATTTTATATATATATATATATATATATATATATATATATATATGTAATGAAGGTACAACATATGTTATTTTTTAAAAAAATGTTTATTTTTTTAAAGAAAAAGATATGGTATACATATGTTTTTAATTTGTAATTATGTGTGTGTGTAATATTTTTATTTTGATGCATTAAAAGCAAAAAACAAAATAAAATATAAGTTTTTGAATTTATAAACAATTGTTTCTAGTTCGAAACTACTTTTCCCTAGAAAATTATTTTTAACCTTTTTAATGACTTTGAATCTGTAGAGTAGAGACTATAGACGGCAAATCAACCCTTTTGAATATATATATTATATATATAAATATAACTTTATATTTTATAGATTGTTATATATGTGTTTAGATTTATCTATGTCTGTTTATATATCTACATATATCTACATATATATATTTATGTGTGTGTGTGTGTGTGTGTGTGTTTATATATCTAAAACTTTATGTTTTATAGATTGTTATATGTGTGTATAGATTAATCTATATGTGTTTATTATATATATATATATATAACTTATATATAATAATCTATAAAATATAAAGTTATATATATATATTTAAACACAAATATAACTAGATTTATCTATGTGTTTATATATATACATATATTTATATATATTTTATATCTACACACACACACACACACACACACACATATATATAATTCTTAATATATTGTTTGCTTAACGCTCAATGTGATGCTTGTAATGGAGTGGTGGGGTGTGTTTTGTGCATTGTGTTTTATGTATTAATAAACTTAAATTTTAGTAGTTTATAAAATCAAAAACTTAAATTTGTCTTTTTTTTAACTTTCGGGGGACAAAATATGATTAATAAATTTTAGTACATCAAAATTCAAAATGTTTGAGGTTTATGTATTTTTTTTTGAATTTTAAAATATTAAGTTTATTTTTTTCAAATACTTTGTGTAAGAAAATAAAAAAAAAATAAAAAATAAGAAAATTAAAAAAAAAAACAATTTTAAAAAAGAGTGGGTTGGACTGATATCTAGATTGACATATCTTAGGGCGTGTTTATTTTTTTGGCTGAATACTGAAATCAATTTGCTTTCATCCATTTATTTTTTTATTTTTCACTCACTTATCACTGGATTTTTTGAAAAAATAACTGAAACAAAAAAGGCAAAAAATTTAATTTTTTTCCATTCAGAAAAAGCTCACTCCTATCATGATTCGGTCTCCATTTATCTATTCATAATTAAGTAAAAAAAATAAATAACTTAATATTTAATGCTATAAAGTACTATTTAGTAGAGGTGTCAAACGGGCCGGGCTGGTCTGGCTAGTGCATGGCACGACACACTATAATGTTGTGCACCGGCCCATCGTGCCATGCTGGCACGACGGCACAGCACATGACCACCCACCATACGTGGTCAATACGAGTCGATGTCCGATAGGCGAGACTCGCTGAGCCCCAAAAGGGCGAAGACTAGTGGCGGCGTGCCGCCGAAACCTTAATTTTTTAAAAAAATTAGGGTTTTTCCGGCCTAAATTGGGCCGAACCCGGTAGTTTTTGGCCACGGGTCCATGCCGGGCTAGCACGGGATAGTAACCGTGCCGAGCCATACATGGTAGCATGGTTGGGCAGCCTAAAACTTGGCCAGGCTGTGCCTGGCCTGACCCGTTTGAGACATCTACTATTTAGTATCAATCTCAAAAAAATTCTATTAAGTAAAAAAAAAATAAACGCCACCTTAGTCCGTGTCCAGTATTTTTATTTTCAAAAAAATGATGGTTGGATCCCAACCTGATCCCACTTACGAACTTTTTTTTAATGTGATGTGATAGAAATTTTTTAAATGTCTACATAGCAAGAAAGGATGATAAATAACAAAAAAATGGGCGAGCAATTAATTGTATTAATCTATCCATTTTCTATCATCATTTAAATATCAAATGGAAAGTCAGAATTACTCAATTCACACTAGCTAGTATCCTTGTTAAATTGATAATAAAAATTTTAAATATAAAAAAATGCGAATTTCTTTATTATATCAAGGAAAACAAGAAAAAAAAATGTCTTGTCAAAGTGTAACAAATATTATGAGTCAAAACATGCTGTGAATTTTTTTATTTTATCAAATTTTTACTATCTCACATTTCTACAGCATCATTGTTTTTTCAAGAAGTACCAAACAATACTTGTAAAAACTAACTTATCGAATGATTGTGTTGTTGTGATGATATTTATCTTCCATGACTTACACAAATAATTCAAGATTAAATTTTTATTTTTTATCTTCTTCACCCTTATATTAAGTCCTAATTTCAATTTGTGATTGTTCTAAGGCTTTAAGAAATTGATTCTGTACATGAATCTCTTATATGCTAACATTTACTGTCAAGCTATGAATATGCCAACGTGAATTAACTTAATTTAAATTTATTTATCCAATTTGTGATTATTCAAAAATCAAATGGAGGGCCATAACTACTCAATTTATACAATTTACATCATACAAAGCATTTTCAATTTGTTTGATAGAGTTCAATACTTTTTTATGAAATTTGATATTTTTTTAATATCATTCAAATATATTTGATATGGAACTAGTTGTACATATAAGGCTATCACTTTAGCATGAGGTCTGAGAGAGATTAATCATTAATGATTAATATCTTGATAGTGTTACCCCTAAATTTGAGAAGCTATATTTGATAACTCTCAAACTTGAGACATACTATCATTCGATCAAGATACTTGTTATCGTGCCAAGATATTACTGTCAACATTTGATATAAACACTATTATTCACAATGTTTAGATGTATTCAACAAAGATCGGTAATTCACAAAAATATTTGATGTTGTTAATATAATTTATGTTTTCTCATAAAAATTTCTTAATATTTAATGCTTTATGATTCTAGTTAGTTGACATAAAATTTATGATATTTATTCATTTTTTTTTGTGAAGTATCAATTTTTTTTAGTAATATAATTTGATCTTTTCGATCAAGCCATTGGTCATTCACATATATACTTTTGTATGTAATTTAAGATAGCTAGGTATCAAAAGTGTATTGGTGAGTCACACATCCACACTATGGTAGATAGAAGCTTGTAACTCATGTAGTCACTTGGCCACACCAAGATGCATCTCATTGAAAATACCCAGGAGAGAGAAAACTATGCTAAGGTTCTTAAACTTTTCAGCTTTAATTAATATTTCCCCTTGACACTCATTCCCTTCACTTTCCACATTTGCTTCTTCATCCAACTATGCCATCACATTTATATCTCCTTATCCTTGAACACCTCTTATGTGGCTAATCGATTTAAGTGGGATTGAGATGTTTCTTGAGGGATATCATGTTTTGCATATGTAAATTAGTGTGCAACAATCAATTTTTGATGGTTGAGTTTGTTTATTTGATGGCTGTTATTGTAATATTATATCACATTACGATGTTCCAATGCATTAAATGAGTTCATTGAGCTTATGAATGATGATCCAACCATGTTTATTATGAACAATGATGTTTTGGAATGTGAAGGTGTCACTAGTGTCGTTTGAAGGTAGAGATAGTGCTTGCTTCCATGGTCGACACCTTGGATGTCGTGTTGGGAGATGGGAACTCATTTTGCAATGCTAGTTAGTTCTAGCTTGTTATAGTTACTATAATATATTTAAAATGTATCTATATGTTTAGGATGGACTAGTGCATATGTTTGCATGAGATAATGTCATAATTTTGTTTCTTATATTATATTATATTATTTTTTTTTAGTTTTGAGTTTGTAATTTATGGCTAACAACTATATTGTACAAATCTATTTTTTATAAAATATAGATTTTCATTTTGCACACCTCTTTCCTACTTCTCCTCTTGATTGTTCTTTGCCTTCTTTTGAGAGCAAAAAATCTTGTAATTTTTCATCATCAAAGCTTCAACACCTAGTATTAGAATAGTTGATCTAGAAGCTTGAAATTATTTCTCTTTTTTTCCTTCTTCTAATAACCATTCTTTTTCTTATAGATTTTGCCAGGGCTCTCAAACTTTCTTTTATTGAAATGATATTTGATTTGTTATAGATCTGAGTTGAAAATGGGCATGACTCTAAAAAACAACATAGATTTACAAAATATGAAAGAATAGTATGTGATTCTAAGTAGATCTAAATTGCACAACTAATTGTCACCTAGATCCCCAAATCTCAACTTTAAATCTCAGATCCAATATTATACTGAATGTCTTCCTCAAATATCTTAAGAACTAGTCTTGATTCTACTTCTATTCTATTTCATGAGAAAGAAAACTACAAGACTTCTCATCCTTATTTCTACTTCTTGAGTACGAAAAATTTTTTTTTTATATGTCACAAGATATTTTGGGATTAGTAGATATGGTTTAATGGAACCACATGTCTCCTCATCTTTGGAAGGTGCAAAAAAAATCAGAGTAAAAGATTATAAGAAATTGGATGCAAAAGCATTACTATTAATCATACAAGGAGTGAGTAATAACAATTTCCCTAAGATAATAAATTCTATTTTCTTTGTTCCCCCCACCCTCTCCCCCCTCAAGACTCAATTCATACTATCCCTTAACACATATATGAGCCACAAGGCTCTTGGGTCGGAGATGGTAAGGTGATGTAGCAAGTACCTTGGGAAAACATATATGATATCCTTGGGAATCCAACTCTCATCCTAAAGGTTAGAACATCCATCTTCTTTTGCCGATCTGACTACCATGCGGTTAGTGAATAATCTTAAAAGTTAAATAAGCATGCATTTTGCTACAAAATGAGTTCTAGGGAGATAAAAGAGTTTTAGGGATCAATCTTCAATTCCTCAGGAGAGACCTCAAAATATTAATTGATGAAAGTTTAAAATCATTGAGTAATTTCTCTATAAAGCTTATTGAAGCAGTCAACAAATTGAAAATGTAGGTAATGAGATTCCAAAAAAAAATTATTAAAAAATTACTTATTAATCTCACTGATAAGTATGATCCAATAGTTGCAGTAGTTTAAGAAACAAAGGACCTAACTCAACTTAGCACACAAGAGCTCTAATGCTCATTAAGTCTTTTAAATAATGGCTATTTAGGCATGGTGCATATTCGTGAAGATGGCAAACAAGGTAACAGGAAGTCCTTTAAAAATAACAAAAAAAAAAGACAATGAGGAAGATGAAGAGGAAAGGCTACTAAGTAGAACCCAATATGTTGTGGATGGTTAATCCTATTATACTTGCAATACATGTAACAAGAATAATCATTCTGAGAAGGATTGTTGTTATAAGACAAGGCTACATGACTTAGATTGCAAAAAATTTTGTCATCTATCAAAATACTACAAACACAAAAGACTTCAACAAGAAAGCTATGCAGAAGAATAGCCTAATGAAAAAAATTTATTCTATGCCTCGACCTTTCCTATTCAACAAAATTCAATGTGTAATTTCTCAATAGTGGATGATGCATCAATCACATGACTAACAACAAGACTCTATTTGTAAACATGCATTCCTCTATTAGTTCACATATAAAGATAAAAATGAAAAACTTGTAGCTATCAATGATAATGGAAAAGTCAAAGTGATTACATCGATAAGAGTAAAGCTCAATGATAAAATAATATTGATTTCTAAATTGGATTAAAACCTACTAAGAGTAGGCAAACCAATCCAAAATAGTTATAAATTAGTGTTTGAATATAACAAATATATTATATATGATAAATAATCAATAAGTATTCTCTAGAAGATAGAAATATCAGATATCTAGAAATAGGAGCTTTTCTCTTAAATTCAACTATGATGTTTATGCAATGAAGATTATTTGGTACTTCATGTACTAACTTTTTTGGGTGGTTTGAAGTATATTCATTAGTGTGTTTGTATGTATTTATACTTTTATAAGAGAGATTTCACTAATTTTATATTTTCATGAATTTTGATGAATATTAGTGAAATCATAACTATTTGGATAAAGCACCACATTATAGTGTTCCATAAGAGAGTTACCTGAGTGGCTGAGTTATAAAATTTATTGCTACCAACTAAAAGTCCAACAAGAGATAGAAATCATGACCTAAAGATAGTGCCATAACTTCTAATTAAAAGCATTACATGGAAAAGTATTTAAGAAACACTTAGAAGAAAACCAAGAAGTGAGAAGAGGAGAATTGAATTTTGAGATACGAGCCACTGGAAAACCAAGACATGCAATTCTAACCCTTAATTAGGAGCAAATTCAAGATGAACATGAAAAATAATTGATTGAGTTTAGGGTTTGATATTTAGATACACATTTGAGCATGTATTGGGAACCTTTAATTTGAACAAGATATCTCTCCACACATCTTATTCAAAATCTTCTTTAATATACTTTTATGTGATAGATATGTTACTTTTATATTATTTATGTCTACATTAATATTATATTATGGAATGTTGATGGATATAAAGTGTTATAGAACTACAATTTAGGATTTTTGTTATATCATAGCTCTATGTGTGCCGGCTGTGGTGGAAGGTAACAAATATATCATGGGACAAAGTCATATGATATGATATGATGAAAGTGATAACTATTCTAATCTTAACATATTTGATAAAACTATGTGAAAAGATCCAAGATTAAGATAAGTTTAATTATCATAAGTATGATGCTCATGAAACATAAATCATGAACATACTTATGACCAATCTATTGTGTATATTCTAGAAGAATTTACCTTGAGTAATATGAATATTAAGTGGAATATCTAATCTAAGAGGTTCATGATAGTATGAAAGCATGCATTAACTATAGTGGATGGTTACAAGTAAGTCATGGTACACAAGCAAGATGAGGTGACCTATATGGTAATGACAATCATATGAGTCAAATTTGTTTGTATGATTTACATATGTGAGATTCATAGAAAATATATATTAATTGTCATAAGTATGAAATTTACGAAACCAAAAATACAAATGTATTGATCACCATATTATCTTGCATCTTTAAGATAGTAAAGATCAACAGATAAGAATGAAAATACAAGTAATCATGAAGGATAGTTGACGATTTGCCTAAAAGGAGTAAATGTGTGAATAACTCATAAACAGAATAATATGTTGTTTCAGTGATAAAATACCTATGGGATAACTATGAGAAAATCATCCTTGGCAGTGACAGTCCAAAAAAGATAACCATCTTGTATTCCAAGAGGAATAATATTTTCATACTAATCCTCACATGTAAGGAAGTGAGTAAACCTTAGAGTCATGATCACATAAAGATATATGATTAGAGCTGTCAACTGAGTCGGGCCGGTTGGGTCCGGCATGAGGCATGGCATGATTCGATCGTGCCTGGGCCAGCCCTGCATGGGAATTTTTCGTGCCCGTGCCCTTACTGTGCCTATCGATGGCACCAACCATGCCGAGGCCAACTGGGCCTCGTGCCATGCTTGGCCTGGCATGGTACCATGGCCCATTGGTATGGTATCTTGACACGAGCCAAGAAACTGGGCCCGACACAGAAGCATGGTCGGGACGGCTAAAAATGGGTAGGGCCGGCCCGACACATATACATGGTGGAAAGATTCTAGAGACTTGGAGAGTCCTTCATTTCTAGAAGAATGTGAAAGATTCTAGAAGATTTTAGGAAAGTCCACACTTGTATGCAAGAGCAATAAAGGAATGAGATTATTCTAGAGATCTCTTTAAAATACATATACATGGTAGAATACTTTTTAATTCTCTAGGTTCTAGACACTTCCATAGATATATATATATATAAGGAGGGGGTGACCTCATTTGCAAACCACTAAGTTGAGAGCTTCTCACTTCTTTAATAAATATTATTTTCTCAAGAATGGGTAGAAGCCTAGCATAGCTTACCAGGAGAATTGGAAGTTGAGTAGGAAGACTGTCACATTGAAGCATAGTAGGAAGATCAAGTCCATAATAGTTGGTATTAGAGGCATGTTACATATGAGAAGTAACTAGAAAGAAATGATGACAAGCTCTCATATGGAAGAAATATTCAAGCAAGTGCAAGGAAGAAACCTTGATTCTCCCTCTAAGGAAAACAGAAACAAGGATAAGTTTCATGATCCGTTCATAAGCTTGGATAGTTAGGTGACCAGGTTGGAGGTCATTATGGTAGACACCAAGGAGATGGTGGACCTCATGTAGTAAATCATGAAGAAAGCCGTATAGGATCTCAAGGTGCAAATTCATGACCTTCACAAGGAAATGTAAGGCTCATCGGTCCTGATGGTATCACATGAGTTTTTGAGGATCCTAGACATGGTCGCTAGCTTAGAATCAAGGGTAAATGTTTTGACTAAGCATGAGAAATTGATGTAAAAGGTAGCTATTTACAAAAATATATTGTCAATATGGGTCATGGCCACTTATGAGGCACCAAGGTTGTAAGTGTCATAGCCACACTTATTCAATGAGCAATGAGATGCCGAAGAGCTAGACAACTACTTATGGCACATAAAAAGATACTTTGAGGCAATAACACTAACTAATGATGCAATAAAAGTATATACTATCATTCTCTATCTTAGAGATAATACAACTCATCATTATTCAATAGTAGATGGGTGAGTTATCTAAGTGCCATAAGGGAGCTTAGTGGGAAGACTAAGTCTATGATAGTTGATGCCACAAATAGGTTACTTATGGGGAATAAATCAAAATAAATGATGACAAACTCTCATATGGAAAAAGAATTTGAGCAAGTGTGATGAAGGGTCCTTGGTGCTCCCACTAAGGGAAAGGAAAAGAAGGAAATATTTCATGATCCTCTCATGTGATTGGATGAATAGGTGACCCAGGTGGAGGTTGCTATGGCAGATACAAATGAAGGGATAGACCTCATGGTGCAAAGCATGAAGAAGGTTGCAGGGGATTTCAAGGTATAGATCCAAGACCTTCAAGAGGAGATGAAATACTTGTCTTTTTTGATGGTGTCACATTAGGAATATATCAGTGTCCTAGATATGCTCATTAGCATGGAAATAAGGGTGGAAGTTTTGACCAAGAAGTAGGAGGAACTGATTCAAGATGTGTCTATTCATCAAATAATATAGTTGACGAGGGTCATGGTCACTTATGAGACACTAATGTGGAAGTGCTAAATCCACACATGTTTAGTGGGCAATGAGATGCCAAGGAGCTAAAAAACTACTTATGGCATATAGAGGGGTATTTTGAGGTGATAAAAATAACCAATGAGGCAAAAAAAATATGTATTGCTACTCTCTATATCACTAATAATATAATTATATGGTAGCATACAAGGCTTATTGATAAAGAAAAGGGGAGCAGTACTATTGATACATGGGCTGACTTCAAGTGAGACAAAAAGTAGCTTTATCTAGAGAATGTGGCATATAAGCCATGTAAAATGAATAAGCATCACAAGTACACGAGGTTAATTCGTGACTATGTATAGGAATTCTTTTTCCTAAATACTTGAGGCTCATAATATGAGTGAGAAGAACTCTTCAACTTTATGGATAACTCATAGAGCTGGACCGAGCAATAATTGAGGGGACATGACCTTCAAGACTTAGTCATTACCAAGGTAGTAATAAAATTTCTCATAGATTTCTGAAGGAGAGACGCATCTCAAACTAATCCATCAATCAAGGATATTCATGCTAAAGGTGGTCAAAACAAGGGACCTATGAGCTATAATCCTACTAGAGAAGGATCAAGTATGACATCTAATACCAAAGAGGGCAATGGTCAGGATAAGCATAGATATTCAAGGCTAAAAAACTAATTTTTTTCTATGCAATGAACCATATTAGGCATGTGAATGTTTAAAAAGGAAGTAACTTGTGGGATGATGATAAAGATTAGGCCATGGGAAGGTAAGGTTGCTTTCATGGTAGTACCTATGAATGACTTTAAGGTAGTAATTGAGATATATTTTCTATGTCATGTAATAGTTGTGCCCTTTTCTTTTCTATATTAAATGATTATCTTAGAAGAGAAGGCATCATGTATGTTTCCCAACATCACCAAAGAAAAAGATAAGACCCCAATGTTGTTAGCTATGCAATTAGAGAGGAGGTTGAAAAATAATAAGATAACATACTTGGTGGCTCTTAAGGAAGACACAATTAAATAATGAGAGATCATATGCCCATGGAAGTCAACAAGGTGCTAGACTAGTTCAAAGAAGTGATGCCACTAGAGCTATCCATAAAGCTCTTACCTAGCAGGAAGAAAGATCATAAGATCAAGTTGGAACAAGAAACTAAACCCTCTACCATGGGGTTCTATAGAATTGCACTCCCATAATTAGAGGAGTTGAGAATATAACTAAAGGAGTTGTTGGATTCATCCAACTATCCAAGGCTCCATATAGTACACTAGTCTTATTCTAGAAGAATGTCATTGTTGATGTGCATCAATTACCTGGCACTAAACAAAGTGATGATAAAGAGTAAGCTTCCCATTCCTCTTATTGTTGATCTATTCGATCAACTTAGAAGAGTATGATACTTCTTCACTAAGCTAGGCTTGCGGATAGAATACTATCAAGTGAGAATAGATGAATGAGATGAGTCAAAGACAACGTGTGTGATAAGGTATGACTCTTATGAGTTCTTAGTGATGCCCTTTAGTCTTACTAATGCATCTACTATATTTTACACCTTGATGAATAAGATATTCTATTATTTCGTAGATAGGTTTGTGGTAGTATACTTGGATAATATTGTTATATAAAATAACATCTTAAAAGAGCATGTTGATCATCTAAGAAAGATATTCTAGTTGTTAAAGAAAAATGAGTTATATGTGAAGAAAAAGAATTGCTTCTTTGCTTTAGAGAAAGTTGACTTCCTAGTACATCATATCAAAGATGACTGACTCATGATGAATGAGAACAAGATCAAGATCTTCTAGGAATGGGATCCCCCTACTAAGAGCAACTCCAACCGGAGTTGCTATACGGGGTGCCATCCCTGTAACTGCCAAAATGAGACCTAAAATATTACTTTTCTTCGCTCCAACGGGGATGGCATCGGGCTTGCCAAAATAGAATCCGTGAAATTGGGGTGCCATAAATGGCAACCTTGGAGAGAAAAAATTAAAGATACAAAATTGTGGTTAGTTTACTGTACATATCAACGTATCTATCCAACGGATATATTTTAATTTATTTTATAAATTTGAATGGAATGCTATTGGACACTTCAATTCCATCCAGCTTTGTTTTTTTTTTGAATGCTCTACTACACGGCTTCCTTCCAGTAATAAAAAAAAATCTAAAAAAATTATTTATTGCCTTCCATATTTGCATTCAATCCTTGCATTCCTTCCATTAATCTACCAGAAGAGAAATAATTCCAAAAAAAGGTATTGCCTTCTCTTTTATTTTATAATTAATATTGATAATTTTCTAATTTTTTAAATTGTTTATAATTTTAATTTTTAATAGATTCAATTGAATGTTTTATAAATTACTCATTATATAAATTGATTAAAATATTTTTTTGTAGATGAATTTGCAATATCATGGTTCAATAACTGATTTGCTAATGAACGAGACTGATTTATATGATGATATTATTCAGAGCAATCCAGCAGATTTGGCACCAATACAAAATGAAGTCGTCCCAAATGTGAGAAAGTCACAAAGGATAAAGAATTTCTCTGTAGAAGAAGATAAATTAATTGTGTCAGCATGGATGAATATGAGCAAAGATTCAATTACCGGGAATCAACAACAAAGTGGTGCATTCTGGCAAAGAATATCACAATACTTAGAACTTAATGGAGGTAATAACGAAAGGCATTCCAAATCTTCTATTAAAAGTCGTTGGAGTGATATAAATACAAAATACAGTAAATTTATCGGTTTTTATTGCCAAATAGAAAAACTACGACAATGTGGACATACCGAGCAATATTTTAAATTTAGACACTAGCAAGATTTGATTTCATAATAATTTATTGAATTATTTCAAATGGTTTTAGGTTGATGAAGCGAAATAAATGTTTACTAAGATAATTAGAAAACCATTTCAATACGAGCATTGTTGGAATATATAGAAAATGGAGCGGAAATGGAATGATAATTTGACCAACAATAAGAGAGTAAAATCTCATTCAACTAGTAGTCCTGCTGAATCAACTCATGTTAAATCTAGCTATTCAACTCCATATTTAGGGGACAATACTGAACTATCATTCTCTCCCAACCTTAAAAGGCCATTGGGCAAAAAAGCTTCAAAGAAAAAACTTAAAAACAAAGATAAACAAATTGATGATGAAAGGTTACTAGATTATCATCACTGGAATGAAAGAATGGAAATAGAACGACAAAAAATTGAGCGACATGAAAAGAATTATGCGCAACAGGAGATAGCACTAGAGCAATATCGCAAATAATTAGAAATTGAAGAAAAACACGTGCAAGAAATTCAAATACAAAATGAGATGAAAATTATGGAAACCGATACTACTACCATGGACCAAATTTCTGCAACATATTGGAATAACTTGAAGATAAAAGTTATGAAAAAGCAAGGTTTTATTTTTTAGTCGTTATTTATTATGTTTTAAATTGAAATTTAAAAGATTAATTAAAAAAAATATATTAAAGTATTAAATTGGCATCTCATTATGGCACCTACCATGGGAGCAAAAAAAATTTTTTGAGGTGCCAAAACACTATTCAAGGTGCCAAAATAATATTTGGCACCCCATATTTGGTAACTCCTATTGGAGTTGCTCTAAGGTGACACAACTAAGGTCCTTCTTGGGCATAGTTAACTACTACAAATGATTAATTAGGGGGGTATTTAGCCAAAGCAACATTATTGATGAATCATCTCAAAAAGAGTAAGGCATGAACATGAGATGAAGAGTTTCAACAAGCCTTTGAAGAATTAAAATTGACCATAACAGAGGAGCTGGTGTTCCCACTACCCTACTCCACCAGGGTATTTGAGATACATATTGTTGCATCCAACTTTACTATTGGAGGGGTTCATATGCATTAAAGGTATTGCATAACTTTTAAAAGTTACAAGTTTAATGATACAAAAAAGTAATAAATAGTCTAAGAGAAAGAGATGACAATAATCATCTAAAACTTGTGAACCTGGAGACACTATCTATTAAGGTCACTCTTTATAGTAAAGACACAAAGTTATTATTAGCTACTTCTAGATTTAAAAGAATTTAAGCCCCAAGCAGGCAAAATGATAAGACATTCTAACTAAGTTTGATTATATGATGGAGTACAAACTAGGCATAACTACTCATCTGGTCGATGTCTTGAGCCATAAGATAGAGTTAGTACCAATGACTAGCCAACCCTAGGGAGAGATGATAGACCTCATAAAGGATGAGTTGCCACATGATCCAATATTTAGGAGTCTCATTATCTTAGTCCATGATATAAAGACAAGGTGGTTTTGGGTGGAAGAATGTATACTCTACAAAAAGGAAAAGTAAATATACATGCATAAGTAGAGAAACACCAGAAGAAATCTCATCAATGAGTGTCATGACTCCAAATGAGATGGTCACATAGGGCAATGATTCATGAAAAACTTACTAGAGTCTATCTACTATGGGCCACATATATGAGATGATGTATAGACTTATGTGAGTACTTGTATTATGTGCCAATAGGGCAAAGTGGAGCAACATCAACTTAGGTGATTCTTGGAGTCACTACCTATAATAGAGTAGCTTTTGGAGAGCATCACAATTGACTTCATCATCAACTTACCTAATTTTGAGGAATATGGATCTCTCGTAGTGGTGGTGGACTAATTTTTAAAATATACTATCTTTATAGAATCTTTGAAGGATTGCACAATAGAGATGATGGCTAGACTATTTTTTAAGAACAAGGTGAACTAATAAGGGTTACCAAAGTTCATCATCAAAGATTATGACTCATGCTTCACTAGAAAATTTTGGATGGAGCTCTTAAAGCTCATGGGTATAGAGTATCACTTCTTTACTAGCTTTCACCCCCAAAATAAGCGCAGATAGAACAAATGAATATTGTAGTAATAAATTTATTTTGTTATTAATTTCTTTAGCCCTATGTTTTGTTTCCTTTCACCCCCAGTCAGTGGGCTAGAGGAATTTTTGGAGCATGACCTAGTCCACTCTGAAGATTTGACCTATTTTATTTTATGTATAACTTTAATTATTACACACACACACACACACACACACACAGTATCTATAATCATAAAGTATGCACTCTGTTCTTCTTCTTCTCCTCTCTCCTCTCTCTCTCTCACTCTCAATTTGTACTGAAATATTTGGATTAATAAATCTGTAAGTACTATATACTTTTCTAGTGGGTGTAGCTAATCATATTGAATGATTAGTAAACCACATTAAAACTAGTATTTGCTATGATTTTTGTCATATTTTTCTTCCTTAGGATGTGTTATATTTTATACAATTCATTGATGTTATGTTCAACATAATCACTTATATACATAGATAGAAAATTCTCATAATTGATATCAGAGGGTTTTAATATGTTATAGTTTCTATTATGTTGATGAATTTCTAGTCATATTACTAGTATTTTTATTCTAAGTATAGGTGTCAAATGGACCGTGTTGTGAAGCACGACATGATTAAACTTTCATGTCGTGCAAGGCACTACACAATGCACAACCCATTAGCTCGGTATGACATGGTGGGCATGGAAAAGTGCATGACCATGCCAACATGCCGAATAGAAAATAAATTGGCCATGCTGCCAATTTTTTTAAAAAAGTGGATCACCTCGTGATGGGGCGGTAGAATCTTTTTTTTTAAAAAAAATTGCTCGAGTGATCACTCGAGTGACCAACCGATGAGGATCCCGTCGTGTGGTCACCCAGGCCAGTTTACCATGATATCGGGCTAGGAAACACGGGTTATGTCTGGCCTGACATGAGGTACGGCTCATGCCAGCCTAGCATGACATGAACCATGCTAAGGGGTGGCCCAACCCATTTGACACATCTAATTATGATTTAGTAATCAATGAATTTTATTGAAATATTTAGAACATTGATTACTACTTTGAGAAATATAATGATAGGAATAGTTTTAGTATGTGTCAAATAAAGATGCATGCACATATGAAGAACTTTGATATATGGAGCCTTCTAGTTGATGGTTGTGATTTTGGTATTGGGATAATATAGGCCGAGGCATGAAGTTGTGAAGAGAAGTCCCACTCTAATTTTTTTGAGCTAAGTTGATAGGGTTATAACTGAGGTAACAGATGAGGAGACTACAATAGGCTTGTGGCCCAGTTTGGAGATACTGTATATGAAAAAGTCACTCACAAATAAGCTTCTATTAAAAAGGAGACTCTTCACATTGTGGATGCTGGAAGAGACTTCATTAAAGAATGACTTGGATGATTTAAACAACATCCTTATGGACTAAAAAACATGTAGATACCAAGGTGGAAGATGAGGATGTTGCACTTTTGCTATTGGTCATATTTCGAGCTTCATATGAAAACTTTGTGGAATCATTGATAGTTGGGAAGGATGAAATTACTCTAAAGGATATTCGGTCTTCTCTACACTCTAGAGAGATGAGACAGAAGTCAACTATTAAACAGCATGAGTAGTAGGCTACTAGATTGGTGGTAATGAACAAAAGGCCCTAGCCCACTTCATACAAGAAAAAAGGGAACAGGTTTTAGAAAAGTTCCAAGGAGGGTGATACCTATCACTACTACAAACAAAAAAAACACTAGAAAATTGAATACCCAATGAAGAAGATGAGACGTGATCAATTAGGTCAACCTATTCCCCCACATGCTGTTGGTGTAGTATGTGATGTCATGGATGAAAATGACCTCATGCTAGTCACCTCTATTACTATTGAAAAATCTGATTCCTAGATTCTAGCCAGTGGTGCTTCTTTTCACATTAGTACACATTTGGGTGATTCAGTCGATTCGATATGAAAGAAGTTGGTCATGTTATTATGGGTAACAACCAACCATGTAAAATTATTGGAGTTGGCATAGATAGGCTGAGGACATATATGATGACTGATTCACCTCCCTATCAAATGTAAGGTATATTCTGAATATGACTTTGAATCTTATCTTTCTTAGCATTCTAGATAATCAGGGAAGTACCTTTAGTGGTGGTGAGAAAATATTGAATATTCACCGAGGAGACGACAACATACTGAAGGGAAAGAAGAGTAGAATACTATACATACTGATGAGTTCCATGGTGACAGGGGTTGTTGCTGTCACATCCAGAGAGCCTACATCTGAAGCTAAAGTTGATCTTACCAAATTATGGTACATGCAGCTTGCACATATGGGTCAGAAAAATATGAAATTTTTTTCTGATCTTAACCTTCTTGTTAATCATAAAATTGGTAGACTGAATTTCTATGATCATTGTGTTTTTAATAAGAAACATAAAACTAACTTTGATAAAGCTATACACTACACAAAAGGTACTTTAGATTATATCCATACTAACTATTAGGGCCCTTCTAGGCTCTCATCTTTTAGTGGTGCCTAATTCTATTTATGTCTAATAGATGACTATTTCTGGATGTCCTGAGTATTCATAATAAAAATAAATTTAAAACTTTTGGTAAGTTTAGCTAGTGGGTTAGCTTAGTAGAAAACCAAACACTGAAAAAGGTTAAACTACTATGAACAGACAATGATCTAGAATTCTTTTCATTTGAATTTGAGGAATTCTGCAAGGACAAAGGTATAGCTAGACATAAAATAGTTAGGGACATTCCTCAGTAAAATGGTATTGCTGAAAGAATAAACCAAAGTATTTTAGAGAGAACTAGGTGTATGCTCTCTCAACCAGGTTTAGGAAATGAGTTTTGGGTTGAAACTATTAATATAGCATGTAGTGGAGTTGATTTCAAAATTTTATTTGAGGTATGATCTAGTAAACATGCAGATTATTCCATTCTAAAAGTATTTAGTTGTGTTGCTTACTATCATATAAATGATGGTAAGCTTGAACCACGAGCAAGAAAAATAATATTTGTAGGATATGGTGATGGAGTTAAAGGATTGATATTTGGCTACCATCTAAAAGGAGAGTGATCCTCTCTGAGTGTTACATTTTATGAAAGTATCATCCTAAAACAAATACATAGTCCTATTTAGTCATTTGAAGTTTTTCAATTTGAACTTAAGGTGAAGTTAAAATTTGATCTTGTGGCTCTAGGAAGGATGTCAGAATTTATCTCTAGACAATCAACAACTGATCATGAATTTGATCTTGAGTCTATTTCTGAACCTGATTTTGAACCTGAACCTGAAGTATTTGTTACTTATAGTATTGCTAGGGATAGACCTAGGAGGATAAATGTCGGCCATCTTCCGAGATTCGACTTTGATGAATTTGTATGGTTTGCCCTACAAGTTGCCAAAGAAATTGACATTCCTAAATCATCCTCCTTCAAGGATCGATGCCGTTAAATGTACTGAACTTGAGTCATGGTTAGTTGCCATGAATGAAGAGATTGAATCCCTTCATAAGAATGATACCTGGGTTGTTCTACCTAAACCAAAGGATAGAAAGATAGTTTCTTGTAAATGGGTTTTGAATAAGAAAGAAGATACCTCAGTTGTTGGTGGTGCAAAATTCAAGGCATATCTAGTTGCAAGAGGATTCAGTTAAAAAGCGGGAGTTGATTATAGTGAGATATTCTCTCATGTAGTCAGACATGCCTCAAATTAAGATGCTTTTAGCATTAGTGGCACATCAGAATCTTGAACTTGAGTAACATGATGTTAAAACTATTTTTCTTCATGAAGATTTAGATAAAGAAATTTAAATGAGCCATCATGAGGGTTTAGATATATCAGGTAAAGAAACCATGTGTGCAAGCTTCTAAAATTCCTCTATGGACTTAAACAGTCTTATTGTCTATGATATAAGAAATTTGACTATTTCATGATTAGTCATGAATATAGTATGTGTGATCATGACTACTATGTTTATTTCAGAAGACTAATTGATGAGTTATATATCTACTTACTTTTGTATGTAGATGATATACTTATCACTGCCACAAATAAATATGACATTTAGGAACTGAAGAATCTCATCAATTCTGAATTTTATATGAAAAATCTAGGAGGGGAAAAAAGAATTCTAGGCATGGAAATATCCAGAGATAGAATAATAAGAAAATTATTTTTATCATAGAAACAATATATTCAAAAAATTTTATCTAGATTTGTATTGGCTTTTTGTAAGCCTTTGTCCATGCCATATGCTTTCAACCTCCATCTGTCATTGGAGTTCTGTCTTCAATCTGAACCTGATAAGGAATAAATGTCTAAGGTTCCTTATTTCAGTGCTATCGGGAGCCTCATATATCTCATGGAATACACTCAACGTGATATTGCTCATGCATCGAGTGTAGTGAACAGGTTTATGAATCTGAACCTTGGTCAAGAGTTTGGAAAGCTATAAAGGGGATACTTAGGAATCTCTAGGGTACATCCGTGTAGGTCTAATATTTGGTAATGAATCTGAACTCATGCTAGTTACATATTTTAATTCTGACTATAAAAGAGATGTTGATAGTAGATAGTCTATGATTGGCTATGTCTTCACTGTATGTGGCTATGTAGTTAGGTGGAAAACTATTCTTCAATCTTTTGTTACTCTAATCGCCACTAAAGCATAGTATATGGCTCTAACTGAAGCTGCTAAGGAATGGATATGAATGAAAAGTTTTCTCAAGGAACTTGATCTTTACTAGGAGGTTTAATAGTGTTCTATGATAACCTCAGTTTATTTGTTTAGTAAAAGACTAAGTACACTATGAGAGGACAAAACACTTTGATGTGTTGTATCATTTATTTTGATCTGAGAAGAGGGTGCAAGTAAAAAAGATTGGAACCTATGATAATCCAATAGACATGTTTATCAAATTTGTCACTCTGAATAAGTTAAGGCACTGTCTTGACTTGCTGGATATATCAAATTAGCCATAGTTCTATTAGGACTAATGATTTATAAAGAGCATCTCTTTATCTATATACAAAACAATTTAAGGTGAAGATTATAGTATATAATTTGTCTTGTTATCTATTTTTTTAACCTTCTATGTTGTTTCTCTATTTAATTTATATGCGCATGTACTTATATGTTGAGAGATTTGATACATGACATTGGGACAATAACAAAGGTCTTGTTGCCTGATCAGCAGGCTAGATAAAGTTTTGGAGCATGACCTAGTCCACTCTGATAATTTTACCCATTCTATTTTATGTAGAATCCTAATTATTCTATATATATATGTTGTATCTATAATCACTAACCATAAGCTCTGTTCTTATTATATCTCACTCGATTACGTACTAAAATATTTGGGTTAATAAATTTGTATGTACTATGCACTTTTTTGGTGGATGTAGCTAGTCGTATTGAATGACTAGTGAACCATATTAAAACTAGTGTTTATTGTGGTTTTTGTTATGTTCTTGTTCATAGGGATCTTATGTTATATTATGCACAATCTATTGATGTTATGTTCATCATAATTACTTATAGATTTAGATAGAAAATTTTAACAAAAGTGCTAATAGAACTAAACTTAGGCATTTTGTGAGTGCTAATCAGACTGGCTGGGATAAGTTGCTAGATATTGCTAAATTCTCATACAGCCTACAAAGGAGTGAGGCAACAAAGAGAAGTCTGTATGAGAGTCATGGAACAACAATAGATGATTCTTCATACCCTAGCCAAAGGATACACAAGAAAAAGTTCAAGGATCTACAAACTTGCTAAGGAATGACACGAGTAAGCCGACATAGCAGACTCATACCTTGAAATTGATGCCAGAAAGATGGAAAAAGTGGGATGACACGAAGAGAAGACATACAATTTTCTAGGTTGGAGACATAGTGTTTGTCAAGCTCATATCACAGTAGTTCAAATCCTTTTGAAAGGTACACAAATGGCTTGTGATGATGTATTAAGGTTTCTTTCTCATACTAGGACAAGTTAGTAGGGTGTCCTAAAAGATCAAGCTACCACCAAGGTTAAAGATTTATCTTGTCTTCCATGTCAGCAATCTAAAACTCATTGTAGTGATGACATCCTATCACAAGGAAGGTGGACTACACCATGGTAGACTAAGTATTGAGGAAAAAATAACTTCAAGTCCTACAAAAAATACATAGTAAAATGAAAATGACTACCTAAAAGTGAAGCCATCTAGGACCTAATGATAACTTTATTGCAATTACATGAAAAAATTGAGTAGTTCTAGGCATGAGCATTGATGAGGACATATATAACTTTGGTAGAGGAGAATGTCATACCCTCACTCATGAATTGCTCATCTCTTGAAAAAATAAAGACAAATGATTTTATGAGGTTCTATAAAATAAATGTCATACCCTCACATAAATATGGAGAAGTCTATATTTATGTGGAAGAGTATGGAAGTAAGAAGATTAATCTAGAGATCTCTTTTAAGTTAGATATACATGATAGAATATTCTAGAATTCTATAGGCTTGTAGAGAATCTTCAAAGATTCTAGATACTTACATAGATATGTAAATAAGGAGAGGGTGATATCATTTTTAAACCACCAAAATGAGAGCTTCTCTATTCTTCAATAAAGATTTTTTTTTCTTTTAAGTTTTCAATTGAGTCCTCTTCATTTCCCAGGCATGGGTAGAAGCCAAGCATAGGTTGTCAGATGAGTTAGAGGCTGACTTAGCAATATCTATGGGGCAAGATAAACTAAGTACCTCATAGGAGTTCAGTGGGAAACTGAGTCCGTGATACTAAGTATCTTATTGAAAACTCAAGTTTATCGACTCAACTTAAGCAGTAGTTAATTCATTGTTAATTGTTGAAACTTCCAACTCAATTCCTATGGGATCAATATCTAAACTTAATTTTATTTTACTATATGTATTATCCATATTCTTGCGAGACTACATTGCATAAAAGATAGTCACCTAATAAGGTTTTGGGATTATGTTAATCCACAATAAGATTTTGCACTCTCGGAAAGATGCAACAAATTTTTATCATTATTACTAGAAAATTACTTGTTTAATTATAGTTCTATTAGTCAACTTGAATTGACATAACTATATTTGTAAAATAGTATTTTTATTTCTATTTGATTTGATATATTTATTGCATAGCATTTGTTTTGTGTTTTTTGATTGTTTTATTTTTTTTTATTTTGTAACCACCACACTCACATGAGAAAAAAAATTCTAGGACTGAGTTAATAGTTAAAGACTCATAAATAGAGAGAGTGTGTGTGTGTGTGTGTGCGTGCGTGCGTGTGTGTGTGTGTGTGTTTGCTGTGAGGGTACTACCAAGATAAATTACTTCAACAAAGTCTATCTATATCATCATCCTAACATCAAAAATTATGAAAGTTTATTTTATGAGATTCTGAAGCAACCACATTAGTATTATGATTTATATCTGACAACTAAGCCATTATTTAAAGAAAATATTCTTACTTTACTCATGGAGATAAGGAGGGCTAATGAAGTGATAAAGCATTAGATGAAACTAATAGAAATGAGATTTGAATACATTGTGTGGTTGTGTAGGAGGAAAGCATGACTTCTACAAACATTATGTAAACTATGACTGGATTATCAAAGAATAAAGTTGATAAAAAAGTTGAATGCGTTGTGACATTTATCATGCAAAAGTATAAAGAAGAAATCATGATATTTTCTAATATCACAGCCCAAGTATAGAAACAAAAACAAGAGGAAATCATAGTATCTTTCAATATTGCTTCAAAGAAAAAAAACATGATATTACCCAATGCCATGGCTCAAATAGAGAAAGAAATACAAGAGAAAGTTATGATATCTTTCACATGTCACTATAAAGGAAAAAGAAGTCATGATATTTACCAAAGTCATAACCCAAGTAGAGAAAGAAATATAAGAGGAAGTCATGAAATTATTCAAAGTCATTATAAAAGAAAAAGCCACAATGATTATTTAGGTTGTGATCCCATTGAAAGACACGAAACATAATAATGTCATGACATTGAAAAAAATTATGGCATCTGAAGCCATTCATCCAAGAGAAAAAAAAAGATGATATATGGCCAATTTTTTAAAAAAATATTTTTGATGGATCTTGGTCTATGAAAGAAAGGAATTGTAGCAATCTTCTATTTTATTTGATTGAGCGACATAAAGAATACAAAATGAATGAAGAGCAAAGATTATACAAAGAAGCTTGCTTGGATCATTGACATTACATATCGAATTAAAGTCGACCCAATAATTTTTTTTATGAATTTTGTTTGAATAGACTCGTACACTCCTGATTCTCACACGAAATGATTAATCCCAAGATTCCCGACATTAATTTCTAAAGATAACAATCTATCATGATACTTAAAACTAGTAATAATAAAGTCATATGATGGTATTTTGTATTAAAAGATAAAGAGAGATTCATTATTTGAGGACAATTAATACTTTTAGTCTGTGAGTTTATTCAGCACTATGCCTATTGATATTTTTGAGTTGTTTGGAGAGTATTTATTAGTGTGTTTACATGTTTTGTGTTTTTATTAGAGAGATTTATTAACTTTTTTATTTTGAAAGATTGTAATGAATGCTAGTAAAATCGTAACTATTTGTGTAGAAATTGGTAGACTTTATAAAGCAAAGACTTGGTGGAGAGAGATAAGAGATGTAGAGTTACGATATTTCCCATATTATGACTTATGTTCGCCTTCTACTATTTTACTCAGTTATTATAATACCTTTTCTTAGCCATAACTTTATAAATCTAGTCATGATAATTTTTGTAAATCATATCTCTACTATCGAGTTGATATACATTTTATAATGTGTAACATATTACATAGTCTTTGTAGCCATGATATATCCTAGAGTCATGACTACATTATCTCTAAAATATTTAATAGTCATTATATTATTTTCACATCATTACAACTAAGTACCTCACCAATATAAGTAGTCATGAAAAATCCTAGTATAATGACTTATTTATTATAGAGTAGAAATACTATTCTTGAGTAGAGATGTCAAATGAACATGGCAGCCTGGGTCCATCCTAAGGTGCAGCCCGACTTATTCATGCCTAGCCAGGCACGGCACGGTCCAGAACCATGCCTGGGCCCATGCCAGGCTGGTTCACTATTCATGTCATGTCATGCCATGCTTGCCAAGGCCTCGTGTCAAGCAAGGCATGGCCCGGTACACTGGCCCGAAGTTCTTCAGTATGAACCAAACAATGCCATGAGCCAGTATGGCCAAATCTTAGGTTGGTGTTCGGGCGACAAGGATGGTCGCATCCAAACTCCAAACTCGATCGCCTGAATATTGGGCTCAGTCCGACCCGAACGTTATCGGATTCAATCTTGGTTCTTTCTATAGATTCCAAAAGCTGAAGCTTTTGGAATCTATGACCATTGGGTTGGTTTAACCAATAAAAAAAATTAAAAATAAAAAATGAAGCATTTTAAGCCGTTGGATTCAGCCCCAACTAATAGGAGTAGAAATCCGATGGCTATCATGATTTTACCAATGAAATTATATAAAAAATTCAAAAAAAAAAGATTTTAAATTACATTTTTGGAATATATATATATATATATATATATATATATATATATACACACCTCCTCTCATTCTCATATATATCCATTTTATCTTATCTTTCTCTCATACATTTTTGGTTGCCTTTTGAGACTCAGGTGCAGATTGTCGATTGTGATGTTGATATCATAAAACAAACGAGATTTTATGATTTATGAGTATTATTTTTTAAATTTTGTTTAGTTTTTTTTAATTAAAAGTTTTGGTTTAATTAATATAAATTAATATTTAATTCAAAAAACAAAATTTCCAATATAATTAATAAAATAAAAAAAAATAAAATGATAAATAGCATTTTTAATGATGATAATGAATTTTATTCTAACGTAAACATAAAAATTTTTAATATGGATAATGATAACCATACAGAAAGGTCCTAGGCTGCCGAAACTTTGTTTTCTCTAGTCACCTCAACCCAAACATCTAAAAAATAAAAAACAAGAAAATTAATAATTTAGACTCAATTTAATATTATATAACATAAACATGTTAGGAGTGCCGATGAAGAATCATGACAATGCAAATATTATAAAAAAAATATTAAATTGTAAATGTTTATGTGGGAGTGGGTACCTTAAGAGGCATGCCGAATAATACACCAAAAAAATATGGTACATCATATCTTAGGCAAACTCAACTTAGTGATGGGGTCTTTGAGGTTGGATCCAGTTCAGCCTCTATGTTGACCCCTTTCATATACCACAATAAGTTGGGGAGGAAAGACATGACCAAACTGATCGCTACAATGAGTCTTATGATTAGATTTTTGGAGGATCCAATGGTAGTCACTATCACGAAGACTTATTTTGTGCCTATATATCGTAGGATTCCTAGATCCACATCTAGGAACGACATACTAAAATACTATAACTTAGAAAAAAATAATTAATCAATTTAGGAAATATAGTTGAGTAGTGTCCAATGCATCCGATATATGAACTAGTTACTATGATATATCTTATGCATGCCTCATCACCTAGTATGTAGATTTTAAATGGACACTCAATAAAAAAATATTATGATTTTCAGAGAATCTCCATCCTCGTGATGACCCGACCATTTGGGTGCATTATGTGAATCTTTAGAGAATATAATATTTACAATAAAATATATAGTATCACATTCAATAAAGCTTCTAACAATACCATAGTCATTAACAGGTTTGTTAGGACTATTAAATGGACCATTAGAAAAGATTTTTTACATTAGATGTGTCACGTCATCAACCTCACAGTACAAGTGGGGTTTTAAAGGTTATTTCCTATGCTTTAGAAAACATATGTAACTCATTAAAAATTTCTTTGTATGTCTCACAGACAATAATAGTTTGGTAGTCTCTATTTGTCTGGGGGTCTAAAAAATAAGAAATTCTAATTGGATGTGAGACACCTTTGGTATTACACATATCTTATGTTGGAGTCATGTGTTGGATACGAACACATGATATCTGACTATATCAATACTAAGAGTAACGAACTTATTATTGACAATACTGACTGGACTACAAATATTTCTTTTATAAAATTCCTAAAGATTTTTTATGACCCGATTAACATGCATTTGTCAGTTTATACTCTCACAAATTATATTGCACTTAGTTGCATATGAAATATTAGTAGCATATTTAGGAAGTTTAGATATGACCTGATATTTAGTGACATGGTTATTGAGATGAAAACCAAGTACTTGAAGTACTAGTCCACCATTCTATCTCTTTATTGTCTGGTTGCCTTCATGGACCCTAAGGTTAAGGTGGAAGGGTAGAGAATATTTTTACATACATATCTTCATGCATGAACTAGAAATACCAACCCGAAGAGTTCATTCACTGTGAAGTTGACTGAGCTATCTATATACTATGATACTAGGTTTGGTGGTAGTAGTAGTCAGACTCCAAGTCTAGACATGGATACCATATTCAGTGATAATAACTTTTCCAATCAGTTAGCGAGGGGGAAATGATGAGATGGACAGTCGAATAGAAGTGAGTTATCTTGGTACTTTGATACTAATTATTGCTCAATCCTATCACATACCAATAATAAGAACCTTGATATTTTATAGTGGTGAAATCATATGAGTCAACCTATCCCGTGCTGTTTAAGATTGCACGAGATCTACTCACTCCTCCAGTGTTGAGTGTAGTATTTGAGTCTACTTTTTTTTCTAGTTGTATTCAATGTGATTTCAAATAAGAGATCGAGATTACGGTCAGATATTATTGAAGTATTAACATGCATGAAGGATTAAGATGAATCAAACTTGGGTATCAAGGATCATGAGGCAACTATAGCAAGAGAGGAGGAGTTGGTTGCTAATGATGATTCATGGGACTTTGATGATGACTGAGATTGCGCCTATTATACTGCCTAGGACATACCATTAGTGATGCCATCATATGCTTACAAGATTGATCATTTTTGGATTGTATTTGTCTATTGATTTTTGTCATATGAGCTTGCTTTTTTATTATTATTTTATTTTTTATTTATTTAGACACTTATGAGATTGATGTTTTATGTTTGTATGTTTATCTTTGTTGTATTAATTTTTACCTTTTAATAAATTAATCTTACTTTGTTATTTTGTAATTTGTACGTGTTTTTATTTGGGAGTTGTGACTTATGATAGTAATTTTATTTTTTGTTGTATTAATTTAATTAATTAATTAATTAATTTAGTATTAAAATTTAATTTTAAAATATATTTGAAGTTTGGGATGACTTGATTCCAAAATGGCCAAAACGGCATGATTTGACATGTCTTAGCATGACTCAGCACATCTCAGCATGACCCGACACATCCCAGCATGACTCGACATGTCCCGGCATGACTCGGTACATCACGGCATGACCCGGAATGAAACCGACATAGCTCGGCATGAACTAGCTCGAATCATGCATTGTCAGGCCGATCGGGACGTGCTGAGCCCAACCATGTCGAGTAATGTCGTGCCAAGCACAGCATGACACATGTACCGTTCTGGGCCAAGTATGACACTGTGGTTTGAGTGGGCCACCAAAAAATGGGCCTTGCCGACCCAACATGGCCCATTTGAATCCTCTACATGGCACCCAATTTCTACTTCCCAGCTCACTCACATAGCTACAACATTTGAAGAAGTGAAGGAGAAGGAAATATGGATGACCCAAAGTGGTGATACGATGGATGTGCAAGAGAAAAAACAAAAGGTAAATCTCTTCTTCCCAAACTTTTTTTTTCTTAAAAATGTTTTAGAAAAGGGGAAGATAGACAAGCAGCTTAAAAAATTTTTTATATTGTATTCCAAAAATTAGAAATAACATTCCATTTGCTGAAACATTAGCAAAATACTTAATTATATAAAATTCATGAAAGATGTAATAATTAGCAATAGGAAGTTAGAGACCTATAGGTTGGTTAATATGATCGACAAGTGTAGGCTATCATCCAATGTAAACTCACTAGAATGATGAAGGATCCAATATGTTTTATGATATTATATATTATTGGAGAGCATACTTTCTAGAAGGTACTATGTGACTTAGGATCAAGTGTGAATTCTATATCATTATTCATAGTACATAGGTTGAACTTAGACAAGATTACTCTAATCATTAACTCACTTTAGATGGTAGATCATTTAGTGAAGTTTTAGAATGATATTATTCAAGATATATTAGAAAAGGTTGGTAGGTTTATTTTTCTAGTGGATTTTGTTGTGTTGAAAATGAAGGAGGATCAGTATGGTCCATCAATCTTGGGATGACCATTCTTATCCACTGGGCACCCATTAACCGATATCAAAAAAGAGAAATTCACCCTTTGTGTGGGTGATGCACAAATGAAATTCAACTTATACTAAGTCTATATAATCCATAATATAATGATAAAGATTGTTGGAGAATAAATTATCTTTTATACACATCAATGAGACAAAGGGTGGGTTTTAGATAAAAAAATTTTATAAAAGATTATTAACCAATGGAAGATGGTGAAGATGACAAATCAAAATCCAATGTGGATTGAAAAAAATAGTGGAAGTGATAAGAAAGAAGAAGATTACTAAAAAATCATGGCATTCTTCAAAGTTGTGACTCTTGGAAAATTCAATTCAGACGACTCTAAGGATATGAAGGAAGAGACAATACTGATAGAATTATCAATTCAACAACATGAAAAAATTCATGAGAATAATTACAATATTTCAAAATAAGTACAAACACAAGAAATTCCATAGGTTATGCTTGGGTCATTGGAAGATAATAACAAGGTAGAAGCCTCAAAGATAGGACATCTGAATACTTATAAATATGTAGTAGCTACAATAAAGAAAGTTGTGCTTATTGAGAAAACCTCACCCCATCTACTAGATTAATGAAGAATATCAAGTTATGAGACAAAACCATGAAAAAAGAAAAATAAAAGTTTAAAAAGAATGTCACAACTTCTTTTAAAGCCATGATAATGTGATCTATAGCATAATTCCACATGTCATAACTTCATAACTAGTCACTACACTATCAAAAGAGATCATAGGCAATGATGCCATGACTTCTTTGAAAATCACAATATCCATGGAAGGATGACCTAAAGAAGATGTTCTGAGCATTACTGAATGTTGGAAGAGCAATCTAGAAAATGAGAAGAACAAAAAAATATATATTAAGAAGCTTGCATGAACCATTGATTGTAGACCAAATTGAAGATCCAAGGAAGATCTAGCTATGAATATTGAAATGTATCATTATTTGGGATACAATCCAAAAAACTTTTATGCATTTTGATTGAATAAACTCATACACCCCTAATTCTCAAACAAAATGACTAATCCTAGTATTCTACACAATCCCAATGAAAATAGCCAACCATGATATTCAAACCTATTCATGGTAATGCCTTGGTGATAATATGTTGTGTTAAAAAATAGAAAGAAATTTATTTCTCAAGGATGATAAATACTTTGAGTGTGAAAGTTTCATTGGTACTCCACATAATGACTTGTGTGGGTAGCTTGGGTATGCATTTATTGATGTGTTTATAATTATTTGTGCTTTTATCAGAAAGATTTTAACTTTATATTTTGAGTGATTTTGATAAATATTAGAAAAATCATAGATATTTAAGTTGAAATTAATAGATTTGATAGAGGGAAGGCTTAGAGGAAAGAGAGTGGTGGAGAATCATGACATTTCATGTGTCATGACTTACGTTCACCTTTTAATATTTCACCGAGTAGTTATTGAATCATTTCTTGGTCAAAAATTAAAGAAATAATCTTAATATCTTTTATTCAATAATCAAATATAGTTTTTATGGAACACTAAAGAATTATCCTCACACACAAAGAAGTGAGCCAACCATATAGTCTAAGTATCTTATCAAAAAATTATGTTTATTGACTCAATTCAAGAAGTAGTTGATTCACTATTGATTGCTTGAACTATCAACTTAGTTTATATGTGATTGTTGTGAATTTGTTATGATGACTAATTTGTATGATTTACAAAAGTTCATTGGGCAAAGATCTTTTATCCAACCAGTACTGTAATGGTTTGAAAGATAATGTCCCAAAAGCTCATTGGGCAATTTTATATGACATATAAGTAGTAAAGTAGACTTTCATTAATATATCAATCCTATAAGGATTGTAAATGTAGTTTGATCAACCAATGATGCATTAATTATTGCTCTAGTCGAAAGAATAAAGCTAGGTCTTTGGTAATACTTAGATTCTAAAGATTAATCTATTTTATTATGTATGAAATTGCTGAGTTGTTTCATGCTTGGTTACAAAATAGAGATTGGATTATTGTGAAGGTGTTTTGATGCTTTATTGACATAGGTGGTTGTAACCTATTTGGTCATTCCCAATGATAACCCTCTCATAATTATATACTTAGTACTTTACCACCAAAGTAACAAATTATTCATATTCGAAGGTTATTCACAAGTTCATATCTTTTAGGTAACTCATTAATTACCCTATATGGTTGATTCGAATATACATTCTTATTTTGTGACCTCATATATTATAAAGATGTGAATAGGTACAATATTAAAAATATTTATACTTTTAGCTTCGTAAGAACCATATTTAGATAATTAATATATACTTTCCATCAAATCTCATCGGTAAGAGTCATATCATAGAAAGTAACTTATATAAATATCACCACCATATGAGTGACCTCTACTCACATGTATCTCTTGACTTATCTATTACTATCTACCGCAGTAATACATGACTCGCAAACTACATGTAAAACTCTTAAGAAATTATTCTATAAAATTCTCACATCAATTAAGAGTCAGTTCATCTAAGATAAGCATAATAAATTATCTTATAAATGTATATTTGCTTTCGACTTCATAAGTATCATATTCACCGTATTAAACTTAAATCATATTTGGTTTTGGTGTATAGGTTTGTCTCATGCTTGAAGATGATATAGGTTATCACTTACATCCTACTATTATGAATGAATGTGTTTTGTAACTTACTTGTTACCTTTTATCATGATAAGGCACATAAACCCACTAATAGTAAAATCTTAATTTTAGTTCAATATAAACACCACATCTATCAATAACCAAATCACAACATAATCTAAACATAAAAATTCATTAATTATGCATCAATCATACAAAATAAAATATACAAATCTTATACCTCAATTTAGTATAATATTGAGAAAGGAATTCACATGAGATAATTCAAAATATATCTAGTGGAATTTTGGATTCCTAATGATTATTCATGAGAGTATCTAGGAATCAAACTCTAAACCCATAATTCCCCTAGGTAAATTTTTACTCCCATACCCTAGCTTTTTGCCTCTTATTTCTTGTTTCTCTTCTCTCAATCATTTTTTCTCATTTTGTACTTTTACACTCAAATGATTGGGTCGAATATTTAAGTGGGAAGTCATGAAACTAGGGCATGGTAATGGTTTTGGTTTGCATCTCTTAACATAAAGTCACAATGTTGGCAATGAGTAATAACTTTAGTCTCTTTCTTGCATTAGATTGTCATGATGATAAGAATAACCATAACTATGCATTTCATTCCTAAAAGATGAAGTTGCATCTTTGGGAATAATCATGATTCTGCATTTTATCTCTATAACTCAAAGTCATGACACTGAGAATGATCCATGATTTTGATCATTTCTTAAGAGCAAAAAGTTAGTCCTAGAAATAGTCATGTCTTGAGTAAATACTCTCTAGAACTCTTTATAGATAAAAGCAATGGTTTTTGTCTTAGTCATGGTGGCTTTATAAAAAGATAATCATAGTACTGGAAGATATCATGACTTTTGATAATAGTGACATATTTTTTTGCTATGACATTAAATTAATATTGCAACCATACAAATTGTTATGAGCTAGTGTGACTATGACTCTAAGAAAGTTTTGTAGGCAAAAAAATATATTGCACAATAAAATGATTAAGTCAATGATATAGTAAAGTCATAACATACGAAAATTATCATGACTATTTATGTAAAGTTTTGACCAAAAATAGATACTAAAATTACTCTATAAGATCATGGAGGTATAACAATGTCATAATACATGGAATATTATGACTTTACATAACTTTTTTCTCCTCTAATACTCAATAAATCCACAAAGTCTCATATTTCACACAAAAACCACTCAATTTCATTATTATTCATCATAATCTATCAACTATAATTCATTAAAATAATTCTATTAAAAGCTATTTTCTATGCAAATACATCATACACAATTATCAAAATAACTATTATTATTCAGTATTTGGCATACCATATAATTGATATCTAGACTTAAATCTATTTTACTACTTTTATGATCCATATACTTGTGAGACTATATTGGAGATGAGAAAATCATCCAATAAGATTTTAGGATTATGTCATTCAACGATAATATTTGTTACCCTTGTAGAGTCACAACAATTAGCTCGATTTTCTTATTATTTCTATAGTAAAAGTTGAACTGAGTCATTTTTTTTCATGAAGTAGCAATATTCATGAACATGATTTATGATGAATGGCTCTAGCTTGCGTCTTTCATTTGCATTGGCAATGCATGCAAGCATGATGCTCATCAGTCTAACCAAAAGTTATCATTGTATCAATAAAAAAAATACATTTGATTGTTAAAACATTGTATTTATTGAAGCTCTTAGATAGGTTTGTTAATGGTATTGTATATCATGTTGGACAAATTTTCAAAAATGTTAAAAATATTGAAATAGATAAGCAATGGGTCGATCATCTTTGTCCATATTATAAATGTTATTAGTCTCATTTCAAGTAATGATATGGTGAAGTCATGACAAAGCTTATGATTTTCTCCATGCATCCTGATTGACTTGAGCTTATGATTATATTGAAATATATGAAGTCATCCATTGGACAAGTTGATGGCATAATTTGGAAAAATCAAAATTTCTTAAAAATTTATATTTATTGGCCTTGATGAGGGCACCAAAGATTACCATCCTTTTCTTTGATAAAAAATATTTCAGGTAGAAAGTTCCTCCAATTGCCGAGTTTATTGATACATATCCAAGTGATAGAAAAAAAAATAAGGAATGATGCGTACCTCAATGTCTGAGTGCTTCTTGAGGATTTTCCCGATGGATGCTTGGGATGTTTAATTATGGAGACCAAATTGATCCTTTGTCTTAGCAACAAGGAAGCTATAAGAGGGATGTGAGTGTAGAACGTTTAGCTTGTGTATTTATAATTTCTACTCATTAGTAACCTAGATTTGAGACATGCTTGCTATGCGGGAGGGAATCATTGCCTTCTTGAAGGTTGATATCATGCATTGACATCATTCTAATATCTTGATTCATTCTTATGCATCAAAAGCTATTTCAAGCATTTAAAAGTCATTGGTTTCCATGAATCTTGTGGCGGGTAGCCTTTTCCCATGAATGCTATTTGCATTTACTCTCCTTGTCACTTTATTTTTCTTCGCTCCTTGACATCATCTATCTAAGGAGTGGTGATTGTTAATTATCATTAGCATGGGAAATAAGTTCCAACGAGTGATAATGATGACTGGGTATCCAAAGTTTCTATATATTAATTAATGAGAGTTAAAACACACTCTAGGATCTTTAGAGATGGGTAGAGCATTTAGAATGGGAACTATGTGAGTAAAAGGAACTCACAACAGTTGTCACACCTTGCTAGTCACCACACAAATTTAATCAGTTAGGTGATATCAAAATTATTTAAATGAAAACTTTTTGTGACTATCAGTTAGGTGATATCCAAAATTACATAAACCAAACTAAATAATACTCGATAATGAAACCAAAAACTTTTTGTGACTTTATTACTCTTCTTAATTTAATCAGTCATGTGATATCCAAAATTACATTAATGAAATTATTCAATCAATTAAGATCTATAAGCATACATGTAATACAATTAATATAATGAACTTAAGTCCATATATCGATCTCATAGGAATTGTATTCGTAGTTTGGCTATCCAATAAAAAATAACTCATTTTTAGTAGAGGAGATACTTAGGTTATTAAACCATCTTAGTTTTATGGTATAATTACTAAATTTATGTAATGCCATTAATTTATTCAATATATATTATGTTGGAGACAAAATGAGGTTTGAGGTATTATGCAAATGACCTTGTGTCCTATCGGCATACAAGGTGATTATCATCTTTGAGTACTTTCTAATAGTGGTCTACTCGTAATTATATCCTTAATACATCACTATTAGACAAGACTTCATTATTGCATGAGGGTCATTCATAATCTCATACCTTTTCGGTAATTTTATCAATTTCCCTTGATAGTTACTTTATATATACACTCTTATTTACTACCCTTCATTATCTTAAAGATTAATGATTAGTATAATCGATAAGCATTTAAACTTTTAGCTTTGTATATGTCATACTCACAAAATTAATATATATCTCTTTTGATTTTCACATGTAGGAATCATACGAGTAAAATAAATTCACAAGGATTGTCACCACCTTGTTAGTCAATACAAACTCATGCATGTCCTTAGAATTATCTATTACCATCTTTATTGGTGATGATGTACCTCTCATACTAAAGGTGAAACCTTTGGAAAAATACCAAACAATTTGTTTATCCTAATTGAGAACTAGTCCTAAGTTGGGGGCACATGATTAATTTGATAATTTGTATTAAATTTGCATGATTTAGTATTTTTTCTATTTCGATTATGTGATGCAATGGCTAGGATAATTGATGCAATATTGGTTTTATTATATTTTATGTTTATTGGTATTGTTGGATGATAATTAAATAGAACTTAAATTATAGGAGGAGGATTTGAGGCTTATGCCCCCCAATTTTAGAGAATGACATTAGTTGTGCATCCCTTGCTTACTTATAAAACTCATAGGGAGTGCAAAATTCACCTGTGGAGTTTATAATTTCTATGGCTTTTGCTTGTTTCACATGGGGGAAGGAGAAGAAGAGAGAATTTTTGAAAATATTTTTATTTCTCCTTTTATACTCGGGCAGCATTGCATTGCTCTAAATAAAAAGTTATGACATTTCAATAAAGTTAAGACTTTGGCCTTCATCTTTTCAACTTGAAGTCACGACTCTAGAAAATGACCATTACTCTGATTGACATCTCGATCTTTCTATAATACAAGATCATGGTATTGGCAAAGACCATGAATTTGGCCCAATATTTCTATAACACAAAGTCATGGTACTATGAAATAGTCATTGTTTCGTGCATTCGTCATTCATAGTCCACAAATGGCTATAGTACTATGAAGTGGCCATGAGATGGTGATAGCTTCCAACATTGTTATATGGTTGGGCAGTATGTGGAGGCCACAATATTACTCATTCATCCTTCTTGATAAGTGCATGATCAAGACATTGGGAACTAGTCATGACACTTTCACTTAGCTTGCGAGTATAATTCACTATTATGGCTTCCTTTGAGTACAACAGTCATTGCCTTAGAAATGATCATACACGAGTAATATCATTTATAATATTGAGTGACTGAAAAGCCATAACTTTGAATAATTTCTATGATATTGGCCTGAATACTTATGGCTCTTCAGTTTTTTGTAACTCAAAAGTCTTTGATTTATGAATAAGCCATAACTCTGACTTGAAACTTTTGAGCCATATACAAATAAAATCATGGCACTATGAAGATAGTTGCAACCTTTAGCAAAGGTAAGCTAATTGGTTGCTACAAAAGAGAATTAATATCATAGATAATAAAATTTTAAGAGTCGGTTATGGGTGTAAATCCATGATAATATCATAGCTATTGAGAATGTGTTGTGCAGTAGAAAGATTATGCTATTGAGAGAGTAGGGTCATAGGATACAATATTTTGCAAACAATCATTGAGATAAAGTTTGGGCCAAGAATAAGTGTCAAAACTACAAACAACTTACAAATTTACCTCCTCTAATAAATATCTTCAAAACTCCTTGATTTTATAACTATTCGTCAATATTCTTCAAAATATCAAAAATTATGAAATAAACACAAATTCATCTCATTTACACACATATGGACTATTCTTAATTACCAAAATAAACTAGATTATTCTATAAATTGAACACTGAATAATACTCTCAATGATTAACATACACAAATTGCATGTTTTAATATATAGGTTTATCTAATACATCAAAGTTCGAATGGTTGGTACTTTCTTCCTACCATGTGTGCAAATGAGTCTCATGTTTACTTGTGACCATCCACCATGACAATCTTCTACAAATCTACTAATAGTTAAGTTCAATTTAATCACTTATCCATCAATATCTATAATAAAATATAAATCAAACATATTTATTAATGAAAAACTATAGTCACATCAATCAAATTATAAAACCCTATGGCCTATACCATATGTTATTTTGATAAAAATAACTTAATCTAGCGTGGGGGGGGGGGGGGGGGGGGGGTTACAAATCAATAAAATTTTCATGATTATGGAATGTATCCCAATCTTTCTCTAATACAAAGTTATGGTGCTAGACAATGACCACAACTTCTACCTAATATCTCTGCAATAGAAAATCATGACACGATAAAGTGGTCATAAATCCATGCCCTTTCTTCTTATTCTTCAAAATGGGTCACGAAACTAGAAAATGTCACACTACAACAATTATTAAATTAGATTACATCTAAAAAACATAGTATTTATATATAAACTATGTTTTCAAAAAAATAGTCGAGGTGAGTGTAGTTAAAAGTCTCGCATTTAGACTATGTTTTTTTAGACATAGGCTAAATAGTCAAAAAAAATTAGGTCTTATACTATGCTTTATCAGAAAACATACTCTAGGTGATTGTAGTTAAAAGTATGCATGTAGTTAAAAGTCTCATAATTAGACTATATTTTTTAGACGTAGTATAAATAGTCAAAAAAAATGGTCTTTAAAAATATTTAAACTAGATTTTTTAAGAAATCGTAGTCTAGGTGAGTGTTGTTAAAAAGTGAGCATAGTTATAAGTCACACGTTTAGACTTTATTTTTTAAACATAGTAAAATAGTCAAAAGAAATGTAGTCTATTATGAACATTTAGGCTATATTTCTCAAAATGTAGTATGAATGTGGATCCTATTATAAAAACATATACTTTCAATTCCAAAAAAACCAAAAATATTGAATTCAAATATACAATACTATCATACAAATATCCAATATAGTTAGCTCATATGAAAAAAATAAATAGACAAAGATAATCCAAAAATGATCAATCTCGTAAGCATATGATGGTATCACTAGTGGTATATCCTAGGTAGTATAGTAAGCTTAATCTCAGTCATCATCAAAGTCCCATGAATCATCATTAGCAACCAACTACTTTGCTCTTGTGGTAGTTGCAGCACGATCCTGAATGCCCAAGTTTGAATCCTCTCAATCTTTCATGCATGCTAATGCCTCAACAATATCTAGCCGTAATCTTGATCTCTTATCTGAAATCACATTCACTGTAATAAAAAATGTAGACTCCGATATTATGCTCGATACATGATGAGTCATTAAATACTGTGTCATCTTAAACAGCATGGGATAGGTAGACTTATATGATTTATACCACTGTAATATATTAAGTTTCTTATTATTGGTATGTGATAGGATTAAGCAGTAATTAGTATCTATGTATCAAGAAAACTCACTCCTATTCGAAGGTGAATCTCATTATTTTTCTCTTGCTAACTAAATGGAAAAGTCATTTTCTCCAAATATGGTATCCATCTTTATACTCGAAGTCTGACTACCACCACCACCATGCCTAGTATCATAATATATAAATAACACAGTCAAATTCTCTTGAATGAACCATTCAAATTGGTGTTCTTGGTTCATGCATGATGATATATATGTCAAAATATTATCTAGCCCTTCCACCTTAACCCTAGGGTGCATGCAGGCATCCAAATAATAAAAAGATGGATTGGTGGACTAATACTTTAAGTACTTGGTTTTCATCTCAATAAACTTATCACTAAATGTTGGGTCATCTCTAAACTTCCTAAACTTCCTAAACATACAAATAATAACTAAGTGGTAGGGAGTATAAACTAACAAACACATGTTTATAGTGTCATAAAAAATCTTCAGAAATTTTATTTATGAAATTTATGTATTCCAGTCAGTATTGCCAATAATAAGTTCATCACTCTTACTATTGACATAATCGAATATCATATTTTTGTATCCAACACATGATTCCAACATAAGGTATGTGTAATTCTAATGGTGTCTCACATCAGATTGGAATTTCTTGATCTTTATATCCACAGACAAACAAAGACTACCAAACTCTTGTTGTCTATGAGGCATATGAAGAAATTTTCGTTACATATATTTTTTAAAGTGAGGAAAACAACCTTCATCCTTGCTTATACTATGACATGACAAATGTATCTAACATGAAAAATCTCTTATAATGACTCGTCTCTAATAGTCCTAAAAAATATGTTAATGGCTTCTCTATGGTTAGATACATTATCGAATATGATATTATATATTTTATTTTAAATATTATATTCTTTAAAAATTCTCATCATGCACTCATAAATAGACGAGCTATCATGAGGATGGAGAATCTCTAAGAATCCTAATTTTTTTTTTTGTGTTTGAATCTATATAGTGGCCGATTAAGCATGCATAAGATGCATCATCGTGAATAGTCTAGATATCAGACGTCACGTCACAAACACCACTTCACTATATTCTTTTAAATTCATTAAAAGTTATAATATTTTAGTATATTGTTCCTAGATGTGGACCTAGAAATCTAATGATATGTAGGCTGAAAATAAGTCTTCGTATGATACTGACTATCATTGGATAATCTGAAAATCTAATCGGAAGACTTATCGTGGTGATTAGTTTAGTCATGCATTCTCTCTCTAACTCATTGTGGTATATGTAGGGAGTCAATATAGAGGATGAACTAGATCAAACTTTAAAGACCCCATGCTGAGTTAGATTTGCCACCAAGGATCTAATGCATCATGCTTTTTGGTGTATTGTTCGGCATGCCTCTCAAGGTACCCAGTCTTACATGAACTTTTACAAGTTAATATTTTTTTATAATATTCGCATTATGCCAAATATTAATCGGCACACCTAATAATTTTATGTTGTATAATATTAAAGTGATATGAACTAGTGATTTTCTTCTAGTTTTTTATTTTTAGATTTTTGGGTCAAGGCGACCAGAGAAAACAAAGTTTCGCTGGCAGTAGAGGAGAGATAATATGATATATATATATATATATATAAGATAAAATGGATATATATTATTAATGAGAAGAGGTATATATATAAATTTCAAAAATGTAATTAAAAAAATAATAATTTTTATTTTATTTTTTTTTTTGAATTTTTTATATATTTAAATGGGCAGCACCATGACCACCGTCAGATTTCTACTCCTAGTCATTGGGGTCGAATCCAATCGCTTAAAATGCTATATTTTTGATTTTTTATTTTTTGACATCTTGGTCGGTTCGACTGTCGAACCGACACAACGGTCACAGATTCCAGAAGCTTTAACTTTTGGAATATATAGGAAGTACTAAGACTGAATCCGATAACATCAAGCTTGGGTTGAGGCTGACATTTGAGTGATTAGGTTTGAGTTTGGATGCGAACCATGCCCATCACTCGAACATCGGCCCAAGATCCAGCCATCCAGGGCTGAGGCACAGTTCGGGTCATGCCAAAGAACCGTGACTTTGTGCTAGGGTATTAGGTCATCGTGTTTGGCCTAGCATGAGGCCCGGGTTGGCTCGGCATGGCATGACATGAACAATGCCAAGAGCCAGCCTAGCACGGGCCCTGGCACGACTAAGTCAGACAATGCCTTTGCCTGGGCCCAAGCTGCCCGACCCCTTTGACATTACTAGAGTAGTCCATTGACATTCTAATACCATATCACATAATTCATCATCATTTGAAAACCCATTAAACATATGCCTTGAGTTTGGAATTATAATTGACCAAGCTGGATCATTTCCATCTTTTTTATAAAATACTTGCTAGGCATGAGTGGACAAAATTAAAGAATCTGACATATGTATTATTTTTATAAGATCAACCAATGTGCATCCATCTTTGTTTTTTTTAACTCCACTAGAGCTCTCAACCCATTTGTTCTCGTGCCTGGTCCTATACCCTGCAACCCACTCGATGACATGGTTCATGTTGTGCTGGGCCAATATGAATCATGCCTCGTGTCAGGCTAGAGATGACTCATGTGCATGGCTTAGTGGCACGATTCACTAGCTCAGAAAGCCAGGGTCAGCTATAGGTCATGGGTCAAGTCTCGTTGCGTGATCGCCTGACAGGGGGGTTATTCTTTTGAAAAAAAATTGGCTACATAAGCCGGATCATGCTTGCGTGGCCGATTGCAATTGCCCGGTGACATAAGCAGACCATCCATTACATTTTCACGCAGCATGTCCTGATAAGGATGCTCCAGCATGACCCTTTACTCAGTCATGGGTCAAGTCCTATCAGGTGATGGCCCAATATGACAAGTTATTTTTTTTAAAAAAAAATCTTGTATAGATAGATAGATAGTTAGTTATACAGATATATTAATACTCTAATATGTAGCTAGAAAGATAGATAGATAGATTGAAGGATTGATAGATTGACATGTTGATAGATAAATAGATAGATAGAGATAGATAAATAGATAGATAGAGATAGACAAATAGAGAGATAGAAAGATAGATAGATAGTCACATAGACATATAGATAGATAGATAGACAGAGAGATAGATAGATAGGTAGATAGATAGGTAGATAGATAGGTAGATAGATAGATAGATAAAAAAATTGATTGATTGATTAATTGATATATAGTCAGATTATTAGATAAAGAAATAGATAGAGTTAGATAGAGAGATAGATAAATAGGAGAAGAAGGAGGAGGAGGAGGAGAAGGAGGAGGAGGAGAAGGAGGAGGAGGAGGACGAGGAGGAGGAGGAGGAGGACGAGGAGGACGAGGAGGAGGAGGAGGAGGAGGAGGAGAAGAAGAAAAAAAAAAGAAGAAGATAAAGAAGAAGCAAAAGAAGAAAAAGAAGAAAAAAAAAAGATAAAGAAGAAAAAGAAGAAAAAGAAGAAGAAGAAAAAGAAGAGGAGAAAAAAAAGAAGAAGTACGAGAAGAAGAAGTAGGAGAAGAAGAAGAACGAGAAGGAGGAGGAGGAGGAGGAAGAGGATGAGGAGGAGGAAGAGGAGGAGGATGAGGAGGAGGAGGAGGAGAAGAAGAAGAAGAAGATGTAGAAGAAGAAGAAGGAGAAGGAGAAGAAGAAGAAGAATAATAATAATAATAATAATAATAAAGATATGAAGAAGAACAAGAAGAAGAAGAAGAAGAAGAACAAGAAGAAGAATAATAAATATATGAAGAAGAAGAACAAGAAGAAGAAGAAGAAGAAGAAGAAGGATGAGAAAGAGAAGAATAAGAGGTGGAAGGAGGAGGAGAAGTCACTTAAGCCTATTCATCCTTACATGGCTAATTAGAATTGCCCAGCCATGTAAGCTAGCCACCCATTGTGTTTTCATGCAAATAGTCCCAACAAAGATGGTCTAGCATGGCCTTACACTCGGTCGTGTCACCATGCCATGCTAGGCTGACTAGCTAATTCTCATGTAGTACATGACATAACATGTGAATAATACTGTGTCGTATCTGGCATGGCATGGAGGCATGGTCGTGCCTCACTCAAATAAGCCATGTCGACACAACACCGACACGACCTATTTGACACCTCTAATATTAATGTAAACCCCAAAACAAATATACATACATTGTATACATATAGTGTATTAGATCTCAAAAAAATATAATTTAATGGTGGGATCTTTGAAATTTTAGTAATTTTAGGTTTATTGATCCCCTTCATTTACTACAATAGTTAGAGAGAGTAGACATGATAAAATTAATTACTAATAGTATTCTTTTGATTAGATTTCGGAGGATCTTAGCATAGTTAATAATATGTAAACCTACTTCCAGTCTGATTATCATAGAATTCTTAGGTATATCAGTATGAATGACATACTAAAATATTTTTATATAAAAAATAAATTAGTAATTAATGAAGTTAGGAAATATAGTAGAGTAGTATCCATAATATTTAATATACGGATTAGTCACGATGATACTTTATTTGTATTCCTTACCAGCTACTATATCTATTCTAAGTAAAAATTAAATAAAAGAATTTTTAGAATTTCCTAAGATCCTCTCTCCTCATGATAGCTCTAGCATATATGAGTGTCTCACGAGGATCTTTAGAAAATATGATATTTAAATTAAAATTTTTAATATTGTATTTGATAATGTTTCAAATAAAATTGTCATAATTAACATATTTACCGAACTATTAGAGATGAGCCCTTAGCTAATAGTTTTTATATTAGGTATATGCGTCATATACTTAACCTAATAATACAAGTGAAAATGAAAGATGTTTACCCTAAATTAGATAATATAAATTTTAATTAGATGTCAGCAAACATTAAAAAAAATTTCAATTAGATGTCAGACACCATTGAAATTATATTTATATGATGTTAAAGTCATATATTAGTTATCAATACGTGATATTCGACTATATCAAAAGTAAGAGCGATGAACTGATTATTAATGATTTAGACTGTATGATAAAAAATAATTTTTGAAATTTCTAAAATTTTTTTATGATATGATGAATTTGTATTCACCTATATATATATTTTCACCATGTGCATTACAATTAGGTGTATATGTAAATATAATAGTACGTTTAGCAAGTTTAAAGGACATCATGATTTTAGTATCATGATAGTTATGATATAAACTAAGTATTTAAAATATAGATCATCCTTTAAATCTCTTTATTATAGTATCATGATAGTTATGATATAAACTAGGTATAAAGGACATCAATTTTTATTATCATTATTCTCACCTGTATGGATTTTAATATTAATGTGGAAGTGGAAAAAAAATACTAAAATACTTTTCTACCTACATGAACCAAACTGAAGAACCATGTGGTTAAATTTATAAAAAATTAAATAACATGTTTACATATTATGACTCTAGGTATGACAATTTATGTGAACCTATGAATATGGACATAAACACTTAAGTTAGGGGACAAATGACTATTCAAATACAATGACTATATCATGTAATTTGTTTGGGATAAATGATAGGATTAATTATCATATAAGAGTGAGTTATCTCAATACTGACTCCAACTATCTTCAATTAGCATCATATTCAAATACAAAGAAATGCCCATAAAATAATGATAATAAGAATTGAGATATATTGAGTTTGTGGAAATCTTATAAATTTACATATCTTATACTATTTAAGAATATATATGATCTATTTATCCACTTAAGTCTAGCATAGTATTAAAGTTTATTTTTTTCTGTGGATATAAATATTATTTTTATATGAGAGATATAAACTATGACAATATATCTTGAAAGCTTTTTTATACTTATAAGACATAAGATTCAAAGATAGGTGCTCAGGATAAAGTTAAATAATTTTTGATAGATGACGCATTGATATCAAAGATATTTAAGCTAGTACAATCAATAGCTTCAGAATCAAATATTATGATATAAATCATACTATAGACACATATTGATCATAAATATTAGATGGCTGATGTGAAATGCATATTATTTTTGATGATACATTAATATTGTTTAATTAAAAATTTTTTTAATTTATTGTTAATTATCATATGATACTAATAGGCATGAAATCAAAATTAATTAATTTTTTATTATGAGTTATAAATTTTATACATTTTAGTTGATAGTGCAGTGCTATTTAATTTTAATATTTTTATTTTTAAAAATTAACATTTTATTTAAAAGTCATTGCTGCAGTGCCATGCATCATTGTGACTGATACTACACTAGCAACATGTCACTAGGCACTACCTCATTGGGTAATGGCCATGTGGGGCTGTGGGAGCTGGGGAAGACCTATTATGTTTTCATTCTAACATGACTCGTTTGATACTTCTAATCTTAATCATGAAAATTAGAAAACAAGATTTTTCTTTAGGATTGAATTATTGAGTTTATTATTGCTTTGGATGTTCTTTTTTTTCATTGAAAAAAACATTGTCAAGATAAATAAAAATACATAAATGATGAATAGTGAGTACGAAAAATATTTGAATGGAATATTGAAACATTATGATGAATCAAAGAAAAAAAAAATATCATATAAAGATTACACAAACTCTTATTCACCTGATGTTATGTTGATGCTAATTGGAGTACGATGTTTGATTCAAATATGTTGAAGAAGAGAAGATGTTTAGGGTGTTTTTTTTTTTTTTGAAAGTACTATTGTAATTATTTTCTTCAGATTTTTGTCTATTGATTCCTAAGCATTTGCACCATTTTACTTGACCATGATGGGAAGAAGATAAGAGGCGCCACAACAAGAACCGCGTGGCGATGGAAGTGGAAGTGGAACCCTCCATCCGAGGTGGATTCTCTTGAAATCGATGAACAACTTTTTGACATTTCTAAAAGACACAAGTTGCCTCACGATAGGCTGCTTTTTTGAACTGCTTTTGCATATTCTCCCTACTTTTACCCTCTCGCCAATGCATAGTGCCAGGACCTCTGCCCCCGTCTTTTACGCAAAACTTACCCCCCTTGGTCTTGCATCGTCGTCATCATAATCGGAACCACCATGTTCTGCCTAAATCTTCACGCCCAGACCCACCTCCTCTCTTCATCCCTCATCTTTCATCTTCTAGCTTTCCCATGCCACTCCGACCGGTCGATGTCGCCGGAGAACATTGCAGGGGCACCAGGTCTCCAACAACTTTCGCCCGAGACCGCTCCGCTTTTTCCCAACGGTAGCAGTCACGGATCGTTTTCTGCTTCGCAAAAACCGTTCACGGCTACCATTCCCTCTAACCCTGCCCCTCCTGTTCCTGACTGGTCCACTTCCTCGCCAACGCCAGATATCTCTTCCCTACCGACTCTTGAGCCCCATTGGTTGCTGCTGTTCGCGGCCTCTGTTTTTTGGTTCTTCTTTTTCCCAACAGCCTCTCGGCCTTGAAGCTCCATCGCTATGGTCCTGCGACGTTTTCTAATAATTTTTCTATCTTATAGTTTTGGCTACATTGCGTTTGGTTGTCAACCTCTCACTTCCAGATGCACGAGAGCAAAGCAGCCGGGAAATCTTCTGCCTTGATGGTCCCTTGCATGTTTTGTTTAAAATAAAAGCAAATTTCAAGATTATAAATGATGGTCCTGTTTCTGTTAGACCACAAACAACAAGTTGTGAACATTCAGAGCGTGATCACAGAGAAAGGATGAACAAGCAGTTGTCAACCCTATTCACGGAGTAATCTGAAAAGGATCCTCCCACGATAGACAAAGAAGAAGAACTGGTCGTCAACCCTATTCACAAACAGTTGTTAAGTGCACTTAAGTATGCTTATTTGTTAAGTGCACAAACAGTTCTTAAGTATTTCAATCCTAAATATTTTGGAAGTATGAACAAGCAATTGTTTGGTGAAATTATGATCAAAAAAAGGGAGCTAATCTCTTATTTTGCACATAATATGAGGGTGTGTGTGTGTGTTAAAGTCATATAAATTAATTATACTTCAACTTTTTTAGATTTTTTTGTGTTTTTGTATCCACTACTTATGTAAAAATTATGTTTTGGAGTGAAATATAAATATTTACGTTTAGTTATTCCCACTTAAAACTTTTTGAAAAATAATATCCAAAACTACAATATTTTTATTTTTGACCACTCAAAATCAAAACTAATTTTGTATATGTGATCACCCACCAATCATTTAAAAAAAAATACAAAATTACTTTTTGAATTTTAAAATCAGCAAAGTTTTTAAAAAATAAAAATCCACCAAATTTTTATTATTTTGATCGGATGTGTTGGGTTTTGCAGTGAAGGCCAAAATAATTTTCCAATTTATTATCCCAAAACTTAAATATTTAATATTTTACAGACTATATTTTCTGCTTCAAAAAATAATTTCTTCAAAGATAAATTTTATGGTTGGGTTTTAATTTTGCAGGAATAGTTTAAACCTCTTTTGATTCTTGCAATTGTAAATATGCGCTCCTTGACACCAACATGAATAGGCCTTACAAACGGGTTGAATCATAAAATTGGATGGATGATTTTTTTTAATAAAATTTTGCATTTCCCTTGCACAACATCTTGCAGACATGAAGGATGTCTTTGAGGTTGTTGAATGTGATATGATGTGTGTATGTGTGTGTGATATGTGCGAAATAAGGGGCTCGATCCCTTTTTTTAATCATACTTTCACCAAACAATTGCTTGTTCATACTTCCAAAATATTTAGGATTGAAATACTTAATAACTGTTTGTGCACTTAACAAATGATTGAAATACTTAAGAACTGTTTGTGCACTTAACAAATAAGCATACTTAAGTGCACTTAACAACTGTTTGTGAATAGGGTTGACGACAAGTTCTTCTTTGTCTATCGTGGGAAGATCCTTTTCAGATTACTCCGTGAATAGGGTTGACAACTGCTTGTTCATCCTTTCTCTGTGATCACGCTCTGAATGTTCACAAATTGTTGTTTGTGGTCTAACAGAAACAGGACCATCATTTATAATCTTGAAATTTGCTTTTATTTTAAACAAAACATGCAAATGAGCATCAAGGCAGAAGATTTCCCGGCTGCTTTGCTCTCGTGCATCTGGAAGTGAGAGGTTGACAACCAAACGCAACGTAGCCAAAACTATAAGATAGAAAAATTATTAGAAAACGTCGCAGGACCATAGCGATGGAGCTTCATGGCCGAGCGGCTGTTGGGAAAAAGAAGAACCAAAAAACAGAGGCCGCGAACAGCAGCGACCAATGAGGCTCAAGAGTCGGCAGGGAAGAGATATCTGGCGTTGGCGAGGCAGTGGACCAGTCAGGAACAGGAGGGGCTGGGTTAGAGGGAATGGTAGCCGTGAACGGTTTTTGCGAAGCAGAAAACGATCCGTGACTGCTACCGTTGGGAAAAAGCGGAGCGGTCTCGGGCGAAAGTTGTTGGAGACCTGGTGCCCCTGCAATGTTCTCCGGCGACATCGACCGGTCGGAGTGGCATGGGAAAGCTAGAAGATGAAAGATGAGGGATGAAGAGAGGAGGTGGGTCTGGGCGTGAAGATTTAGGCAGAACATGGTGGTTCCGATTATGATGACGACGATGCAAGATCAAGGGGGGTAAGTTTTGCGTAAAAGACGGGGGCAGTGCTCCTGGCACAATGCATTGGCGAGAGGGTAAAAATAGGGAGAATATGCAAAAGTAGTTCAAAAAAGTAGCCTATCGTGAGGCAACTTGTGTCTTTTAGAAATGTCAAAAAGTTGTTGATCGATTTCAAGAGAATCCACCTCGGATGGAGGGTTCCACTTCCACTTCCACTTCCATCGCCACGCGGTTCTTGTTGTGGCGCTTCTTATCTTCTTCACATTATGGTCAAGTAAAATGGCGCAATTGCTTAGGAATCCATAGATAAAAATCTGAAGAAAAGAATCCATAGATAAGAATTTGAAGAAAAGAATCCATAGATAAAAATCTGAAGAAAAGAATCCATATATAAAAATCAAAGAATCACAATAAAAAAAAACCCTGAACATCTTCTTCTTCAAAATATTTGAATCAAACATTGTACTCCAATTCACAACAACATAACATCAAATGTATAAGAGGTTGTGTAATCTTTATATGATATTTTTTTCTTTGATTCATCATAATGTTTCAATATTCCAATCAAATGTTTCTCATACTCACTATTAATCATTTATGTGTTTTTATTTATCTTGACAATGTTTTTTTCCATGAAAAAAATTAACATCCAAAGCAATAATAAACTCAATAATTCCATTCTAAAGAAAAATCTTGTTTTCTAATTATGAATGTTTAAGGTTAGAAGTATCAAACTAGTATTGTCAGAATGAAAACATAATAGGTTTTCCCCAGCTCCCACGGCCCCATGGCCACTACCCAATGAGGTAGTACCCAGTGACATGTGACTAGCCTGTAGTCCCTTGATGGTGTTGGATTTCCACACCGCAACCATAGTGGGTATTCTAGTGGGCACCAGCATTGCAAGGTGTAGTGTCATTCACAATGATGCATGGCACTGTGGCAGTGACTTTTAAATAAAATTTTAATTTTTAAAAATAAATATATTAAAATTAAATTGCACTGCACTATCAATTAAAATGTCTAAAATTTATAACTCAATATAAGACATCAATAAGTTTTGCTTTTATGCCTCACAATATCAAATGATAAATAATAATAAATTAAAATAATTTAAAGTAAACAACAACATCACCATATCAAGACAAATTAAAATACATCGCACATCAGTCATCTAATATCAATGATCAATCTGTCTATTTTATAGTTCATAATCATATCATCATATCCGATTCTAAAACTAATGATTACTCTAGCCTAGATATCTTTAAATATCATATGAATCATCTACTAATAACTCTTTCATTTTATCCTAGGAATTTATTGATATTTGAATTTTCTCATTCCTTCAACCATGTAAGAGCTTTTAAGATATATGGTCATAATCTGGATATCCTTTCCAAAATATTATTGATAACTACAGAAAAAAATAGACTCTAATGCTATGCTAAATACTAATGGAATCAATAGATCATATATTATCTTAGATAGTATGAGATATATGAAATCATGTGATTTCTAACAACTAAATACATCTACATTTTTATTATTATCATGTGATAGGATGAAGTAATAATCAATATTTAAGTATCGCATTAGTTCACTCCTAAATGATAGAGAACTCCATTATTTTCTCCTAACAACTTGAATGAAATAGTCATTTTATTCGAATATAGTGTTCATGTCTATATTCAAAGGTTCGCATAAACTATCATGCCTTGTATGATAGTATATATAAATATATTATGTAATTTTTCATAAATTTAACCATCATATTCTTCTCTTGGTTCATATTGGTAGATATATATTGTAATATAATTTCCAACCATTTCACCTTAATGTTAAAATTAATACAGACATCTAATAAAAAGATGAAAAGGAAGATTAGTATTTTCTATCACAATAATCATAACACTAAAATCATGATATTCTCTATATTTGGTAAACAAACTGCTACTTTTGTGTGTGTGTGTGTGTGTGTGTGTGTGTGTGTGTGTATCTATGTACAATACATGTGGTGTGTGTGTGTGTGTGTGTATCTAAGTACAATACATGTGGTGTGTGTATACACAGACAAACGCATGTTCATCACATCATAAAAAATCTTTAGGAATTTCAAAAATTAATATTTATCTTCCTATATGATTAGTTAATAATAAGTTCATCATTCTAACAATTAAAATAGTTAGATTTCATATATTAATAGCCAGCATATGACTATAATATCACGTAGGTATAATTTTAATAATATCTAATATCTTTTTGGAATTTTCTTTTTTATGCTCATTGACAAACATGAAACGCAGAACTCTTGTTGTATGTTAGGTGTGTTAATGTTTTTTAGTGAATTTCGTATGTTTCTAATATGGAATAAATAATTTTTATTTTCGCTTGTACTATTAAGTTAATTACATGATACATATACCTAATATAAAAAAATCACCTAAGAGCTTATCTCTAATGGTTCTAATAAATATGTTAATTATGACATTATTATTTTAAGCATTATCAAATATAATTCTAAAAATTTTATTTTGAATATCATATTTTCTAAAGATCCTTATGAGACACTCAAATATAGTGGGGTTATCATGAGGATAGAGAATTTCATGAAATCTTAAAATTCTTCTATTTAGTGACTAATTAGAATGGATATAATAGTTGGTAAGACATGTGACTAAACTATCATTTTGACTAGTCCCAATTCATGGACACAAGTCCGCTATATTTCTTAAGTTTGTTAAATTACAATTAGTTTTCTTATTAAAAATATTTTGTTATGTCATTCAAATTGATGAACCAAGGAATTCTATAATAATTAGACTAAAAGTAGATTTACATAATATTAATTACTATAAGATCCTCCAAAAATATAATTGAATAGTCATGCTAGTAATTAATTTTATTATATCTTCCCTCATAAATATCCATTTTAAAAATTGGCTATGATTTTAAAATTTAGACATGGCATGGCTATGCCTAGCTTGCCATGAGTCCCATGCAGCCTTAGCCCAACACGACACAACTATAGTCCAGACTCCAAGCATGATTCTAGAAAGTGTCGTGTCAGGCCTAGCATGACTAAATTTTGTAGAGGCCAGCATGGCACAATCATGTCAGACTTGGGATGGTTGAATCGGAGTTATACCTTGTGTTTTAGCTTGGCCACCTGATCCACTTGACATCCCTAATGGAGGTCATACCCAATATACAATATTTATTTAATATGTCTATATATACAAATAGATACAAACACACATACATTCCATCATTGTGTGTGTGTCTGTGTCTGTGCCTGTGTCTGTGTCTGTGTGTATTAGTTTGTGTGTGTGTGTGTGTGTGCATTAATTTAATCATTTTAATTATTTTCTTCATTATTATTTCATTAAACGGATAAAATAATATTTGATAAATATATATATTTTAAATAATGAAGAAAATACTTTTAAATTCCATTTTTAAAAGTAATTGAAACTATTTTTTTTATAAAAATACATACGTATATACATATATATATATATATATTGTGTGTGTGTGTGTGTGTGTGTGTGTGTGTGTGTGTGTAGATTTGATGTAAAACATAAAGTATGTTATCCATTTTATAATATAAAAATAAAGGAAAAATAATGCAAATGGGTCAAACGTATATTGAATATATTATATATGTTATGTTTTGTTTTTTTTTTTTTTTTTGGTAAATATATTTATGGGTTTTCTCATTTAGGAGCATTAAAATATAGGGATTTTTTATCTTTTTTTTTAATATTAAAATTTTTTTCTTAATTATTTTCAAAATGAAAAGTAATTTCAGGTTGATGTATTTTAGTGTGCCAAAGTATAAATATTTTTATATTTTATGCATTAGACCATAAAAAAATCATATCCCAAAACATAGATATTTTAAGTTTGGGATGCCCCAAACATATTTTTCCCAAAGAAAAAAATGTTCAATAAATTACTTTTTAACTTACTAATATATCACATCCTAATATAATGATCATTTATAATAACAATATTTCTAGGAGCACAATGTCCACAATATTCAATATATTAAATTATTGAAAGTCCACACATGATTAATAAGAGAACATACGTCCACAATATTCAATATTTTACATTATGTTTTTTGATTATCTATTTTTTAATTTATTTTCTCAAATATTATTTCTTCTTCTTCAATCACCACTCCAAGTTTTTTCTTCCACATTTTACGCAATGATTCTTTTTAAAATAAGTGTATGTCCTACATCAAATCCATGGTGACCAACAAGGATTCTCTTAATATTAATAAAGCTGACTTTTTGAAATTTGATATATAAACGAGATATCTTATAATAGGTGGCTTGTTTGCTATGCTTTGGAGACTACCACTTGTTCCATAGTGGTAGAAATAGCACAATGTTAAGATTGACTAATATTTCTGAAGTTGCTGCCTATAGTTCGGTGTCATGACTTAGAATTTAGAGTTGCGATCTAAATGGAGTCGCAACATATATTTATTTGGCGGCAATTAAAAAAATCTATGCTTTGCACTCGCGATTGGAATTTTGAAGTCATGATTCATCTTTATTTATAAATATGTATTTTGGAGCTGCGACATTGAATTATGAAGTTGTAATGATACTTTAGTTATATGTGTTATGATGTCATGATATTATTTTGTCGTATCACAGCATCATTGTTTTGATAACCTATTTTATGTTGTTGTGATGACTAACTCAAATATTTAATTTATGATTAGATCATGTCTTGTGGTGTCACAACATGAATGAAGTCGTGACATGGAAATATGATATCATAAGTCTTAAGTTTTAAGAGGTTTTTCTATTTACTATTTAAGCATTAAAAGTTAAATAAAATTGTAATCTAAGTGTGAAACCCCTAATTTTTAATAGAGTGAAATGAATGAAAGTTTTCCTCTAGTTTCTCTTATGCTTATGGCAAAGTTTTTTCTTTCATTCTTGTGTGCGTAGTGCAATTTTTATATGAGAGTTCTCGAATCCATGACTAATCATGCATCTCCTAGTTTGGGATCACATGAGTGTAATGAAAGATCTTGAGGATCCTTGTAGTTTTAGATCCTAACACTTGATATCGGATGTTGGGGCATTACGTCTAATATTGAAGAGCTATTAGTGTTTCGATGTATTGCAATTGGGATTACCTTGCATTTGTTATATGGTATCAAAACTGGATTCATTGGTGTGTCAGATCATGTTACATTTGCTGCTAAAGTCAGATGTGTCATGTGACTTTTAGATTAAGTATTAGAGTCGAGTGTGTGTCATTGGCATTCCATTTGGTATCAAAGCCAACTTGAGTTACAAAGCTTGGTGTTTTGTGTTGAATTTGAGAATGACAAATGTGGTGTCTAGGGTTGAAATTGAGATTTCCTCAAGAAGGACTTCGAACACTAGAAGTTAAAGATAGAGGATTTATTGGTTGAAATGGATTAATAGTCAGCCGTAGAAGATTCTAAACAATTTGAAACATGGTAGAAACTAGATATATTATATATTGAGATTATCAATTGGGATAACATGAATCGGAAAGCATGAGGCTTGATCCCATTATATTTAAAAGATGAGATGTTACATGTTAGAAAATATTTTTGGTGAGAGAACCATGAAGTAGTTATGAAAAAAGTTGTAGATGCTCTATCAGAGCAAATCATTGGTCAACAAGCTCTTGAGAAAAAAGCTATACCAATTACAATGGATAAATATTGATTTTTTTTCTTTTCATTTGCATGAGCTACATACACTGATCAACTTTCTTCTATTGGCTGTGAATTTAGTGATGATGATAAGGCCACTACCCCCTTTTGTTCACTATATGATACAAGGGATAACTTGTTTATTATCATTGATAATTGTATAATGGGATTATCTAATGAGACAGTTGTTTCGATGACACTATCTAAGGTTATGAGGAAGCATAGTATGGAAAAGTACTCAAATGAGTTTTTACATGTGAAAGGAAGAATGAAGATAAAAGTGAGTTGTTTCAAAGTTCAAATATAAGAGAATGAAGAAAGGTTGTTGATAAGATAGTAGTGAAATCTTAGAAATGCAATAGTGATAAGCATTTTAAGAGAAAGGCATGGAGTACAAGATGTTGAACCTTGTACAAATTTTGGGTAACTACCATCATGAATCCGAGCAATGGATCCATAATTTATAAAAAAAGGAGGGCATGGAGTACATGCAAGACATGCAATTAGACCTATCATGAAAGAAAAAGTCTAATGAAAGATTTGAGTCTCAACATGAAAATATGATATCATGATTGGGTCTAGAGTAGAAACATTGGAACATAAAGTCGTAATGTGGAAACATAACACCATTACATGGAACTAGATAGAGGAATCATAGGTGTTTAGCTAAATAAGTGTATAGTTGAAGAAGTCCTAGCAAATTTGGGACATAGAAACATGGTATTGTAATATGGTCTAGAGTTGAGACATGGAAATACAACATCAAGACATAAAACTAGGTGGATAATTCAAACAAATAAATATAAGTGTGAAGAGGTTCATGGAAGTCATGACAAGGTTGACAATTCTGAAGTAATGGAGTCAAGACATGAAAATAATGGGTCATTGTATTTTAGTAATTTATGATGATGTGTAGAAATGAAAATGAAGAAATTATAGATTGATTTCATGACTCTAAAGTTTTGCAAATTTTGGTGAATAATTATGAAATTGATAAATTTTTTAAGGTATTTAGTTGAGGCTGTAGAACATGATGTCTTACATAATTTCGATATATATTCTTCGCTGAAACTCTACTTAAATGATTATAGTAGTCATTATATGTCACGCCTATATCTACTCATTAGTATTATCCTTCTATTATATGATATATTTTTATAGTTATAATATTATAATAGAGTTTCAATCATACTTATCTCATAAAATAAAGATTTCAAATGGGCTATGTAGTGCCAGCACGACCTTTTTTGGGTGGCCTAGTTGGGCCACCATGTCATGTCATGACTGATAATATTTAAGGTTGACTTGTGCCTGATGTGTCAAGTCAACTCAGGTCATGTCGGATCATGCTAGTTTTGTGGTCAATGCCACCCCAAGCACCATCCACCAGCCACCACCACCACAAGCACCATCTAGCAGCCACCTCCACCACACATATAAAGGTGTCAACCGGCCCAATTCCAGCCCGAAGCCTGGTCTAGTTTAGTCATGTCTAGCCTGACACAACATAGTCCAGGACTATTCTCAGACCCATGCTAGGTGCACTCTTGGCATGAATCATGTAATGTCATGCTGAGGGAAATTGGCCCACGTGCCATGCCTGGCACGTGGTCATGACATGAGACAATGGCATGATGGGTGATGGATGATGCCTGACGGGCGATGTGGTGACGACCAAACATGGCGATGGGCGACATGGCGATGACCAAACATAGTGATGGGCGATGACCAAACATGGCAATGGATGATGTCAACGGGTGATGAGTTGAGCCAAGCGGGTTAGCGAGAACACCCTCTTGGTTTTGGGGAGCACCCATATCCCCAAATCTCAGCATTAACCAGCCCAAAACCAGATTGATTTTGGGTGGCGAGCTGTGTCATGCCTGCCCTTTAGTGAACTGTGTCATGACATGCAAAATATGCGAGCCCATACAAGCCTGAAAAAAATGAGTCGTGCTAGCCCAGCATGATCCATTTGACACTTGTACACACACATATCATCACAACACATTGCCACCACATCATTACCATAGTAAACTAGTTACCCAATTTTCTTTGACCCTTGACCCATTCTTAGTCATGGGTCATTGTCACCATGCCAACGGGCCATGCATGAGGCATGGTAGCCTCTGGCCCAACACGGCATGACCCAAGTGTAGGCATGATTCTAGAATGTGTTGTGTTGGACCAGGTATAACTTAGTCGGGCCATGCCTTGTGTTGTGCTTGGGCCGCCTGGCCCACTTGACAGTTCTATCATAAAATTTAAATAATTACAATATTAATTTTATGTTATAGCAACTAAAGATAATCTCAATAATATTTAGTGCTATGATTTTATCATTAATATTGCTCAATAATCTCAAGTCATAGATGTGGTCTTTTTAGAAAGCTGTAACTTTTGAGCTACAAAAAATTATAGAGCCATAATTACTTAGACACAAACTATAAAAATTATTCTGTATCATGCCTTTTGAAATACTAAATATTAAAAGGGATATTACTCAAGTATAACTATTCTCCAAGGATGCAACTCTTATCCTCAAAACAAGGAAAAACCATTACTTTTAAATATGAGCTAGTTTCTAGTGTCATAGAACCTTTACAGCATTGCAGCAACATGATATAAAAGGAAAGTGAAGGTCATTGTCATGGCTATTCATCGAATCATAGACTTTTGAGACATATGAAGGAAACTTTTTGTCATGAATATTTCTCAACATTGTGGTCATAGGATACACATAAGAGAACTTCTTAGTGTTATGGCTAATTCACAATTTTGTGACCATATAATGATCAAGAAAGACCAATGTCATGGATATTTCACAGTGTCATGACCATATAATAATATGAAAGGCCCTTCATCATGTCGTAACCTTTTCTAGTGTCTTGGCCCATTATGAAGACGAATAAGACAGGGGCACAAAGACACGCCCACTTCATAGTGCTCATGACTTTGTATTGTAGAGATATTAGGCACGTGTCAAGGTTATTGCCTAATGTTGTGACTTTGTATTACAGAAAGATTGAGATACATTTTAGAGTCAACTATTTTTTTTGAGGCATGACCTCAAGCTTAAGAGATAAATGTCAAAGTTATAACTTTTTTCTGAAAATCATAACTTCCTACTTAGAATAATGTAGAATCACCCGAGTATAAATATAGAAGAATAAGAAATTTTTCAAAATCTCTCATTCTTCTTTTTCTCCCTCCATGCAATAAGCAAGGCCTTGGTGTAGCTACCAAAACTTAGGCACACCTCTCAAACCCCTTATCTCTAAGATAGATTTGAGATTTTGTTATCAAAATTGCATGTAATATAAAGTTTATATAATTTGATTTATGTGATGTGACAATATTTTTTTGTTTATGAATGTGTTTAATTTATATTGTGCTATGGAAATTGATGAATGAGTAATTAAATAGAAGTTGAACTAGAATTTTGACTATAAATAGATTTCTACGAGATTGATGTGGTAGAAAGTGATAGATAAATGATGAGGCTCACTTATACATACTCTAAGAAGGAAGTGACAACCCTTTAGACTATAATATATTAGATAAACTTATTTGTTAAAACTTGAAATTTATGTATGTTAATTGTTGAAAGTATTATTTCGTGCTCAATATACCAAATAATCTAGTATATTTTTGAGGTTGAAAATTGTGTGTATATGTAGAAATAAGGTGAATTTATATTGATTTCATAATTTTTGGTGTTTTGAAGAACATTAATGAATAGTTTTGGATACAAAAAGATTTAAAGGTGTTTAGTAGAGGAGGTGAATTTATAAGTCCTTTGAAGTTTCAAAATCTATTCATGGCCAATACACTATCTAAATAATCATTGACAAATTTCTAAACATCACGATAATATCTTCTCATTATCATAATCTTTTCACAATACAACATATTCCCAACAGCCATGATATTATTATAGGTTCGTAGTCATAGCTAGTTCAAACAATTTTAATGTATATGATATTTATTTTCTATCACAAAAACTAAGTACCCTAATAGTGTTCATGGTCGTAGCTATCTACATAAAGATATGTAGATAGTTTCCACTAGTGAAACTTAGGATATGTACAAGTGTGTATTGACTCACAAGGTGGTGACAACCTTTGTGTGTTTATTTTACTCATATGGTTTCCACTAGTGAAACTTGAAAGATATATATATTAATTATGTGAGTATAGTATTTATGAATCTAGAAATATAAATACTTGAAAATTATACCAATCATTGGTTATTAAGATAATGAAAATTGATGAATAAAATTGAATATATAAAGTAACCATCAAGGACAATTGATAAAATTTCCTAGAAGTTATGAAATTTTAATTGACACGACATAGGAATGAATTGTCTTGGTAGTAAAGTACCGAGGGTAAAACTACGAGAGGACCATCATTGAGAAGAGCTCAATGATGAAAACCACCTTATATGTCATTAAGACGCAAGATCATTTAGATTATACCCCAACCTTCATTTTGTGTATAACATAACATATATTAAATAAATTAATGGTATCACATAAATTAGGTAATTAGACATTGGACCTAAGTTGGTTTAACAATATGAGAATCACTTTTACTAAAAATGAGTTGCCTCTCATTGGACAACCAAACTGCAAATATAATTTCTATAGATCGATATCTAGACTTAAGTTCATTATATTATTTAAATGATCCATGCATTTAAAAATCTCAATTGATGGGATAATCTTGTTAACATATTTTTGGATATCACCTAATAGATTAAATTAGGCATAGTAAAAAAGTCACAAAAATTTTCTGCATCATTGTAGAGATTGTATTGTTTAGTTTGGTTAATCAATATGAGTTGACAAAATTATTACTGTAAAAGAATAATTTTTTTTTAGTAAATTAGATAGTTTTATATTTGATAAATACACTCAAATAAAATGGTTAAGTTGTGTTAACTTGCTTGAATGTGGATAGTTACCTTTTCAATTTACTTGCACATCTTTTGTTTTTTTTTTCTTTCTTTCAGCCATCATATCTTAATTTTGAATGTACAACCACTTTTCTAAGATTTCCGTGCAAGTTATTGTAATGAGCTACATGAAGATGATGAAGCATATAAAATGCATTTTGGGAAAATGATATCAATAGGTAAGATTGTCTCAAAGTATAATAATGATAAGACTTATTATGCTCAAAGAAGTAACTTCTATTTTAAACCTTATAATAATTATTCTCAATCATATTATTAGAAGGAAGAAAATCATGAATCTCAGAGGTGTAGAAGCTGTGAGGAGATGACAAATTATCTGTCTCAATAATTTTTAGTAACTTATTAAATGGCTTAATACAAGGAATTGCTGTGAGACTTGAGGAGCATCAACATTCGTAAAGAGAAAATGATGAGACCACAAAGCGAGAAGGAAAAAGTCACAAATTGGGTTAAGTCTGAAAAAAATACTATAGTTGAAATCCTTGTAGCAAAGGAGAAGTAGCTAAGAATGAAAGTTTATAAGAAGAAAATATGAAAGATAAAAACTTCATAGCTAATACACAAAAAAAAACTATGATGGGAAATCTTGATGATGAATTTGAAGATATGACCTCAACTAATTATGAGGAAGAAGAGAAAGAGCACTATAGGGCTTTGGTAGCTGAATTGAAGCAAATCAATGAGTTTTGTGCAGATGCAATTAAAAAATTGAAAAATTTTTATAATGCCAAGGCTAAGAAAAAAGAACGAATGGAGAGAAATAAGGAACTTGACCATATAAATGAAGAAATATAAATAATCATTCCTCTAGCATCTACAAATGATATTGAAAGTATAGAAAAAAAAAGTAAAATATTATACTAAAAAAATTACTTAGACTGTAGAGATTTCTGATAGATGGGAAGAAATTTTTAAGGCCTATTTATAGATGTTAAAGATAGCATTGTATCGGAGACAACCCAAAATATTTTTTTTTTTGTTTTGTCTTTGTGTGATAAATTGTGAAGTCATGAGAAAAAATTACATATGCATAAAAAATCAATGACTTTGGTGTTAGAGCCATTACTCGTGCAATCCAATTGCTATTCAAAGAAAATTTACCTAAAGTTACATCAATTTTTTTAAAGTAATGATTTTGGTGTTATAGAAATAAAAAACCGATCATAAGTCACATGACTAGCGATGATAATTTTTTAGAGCAACACATTAGTGTCACAAAAAAAAATACATCATATTCATAGGAGATGAATGACAAAGAAAAAGTAGTTTTTTAAAGCTGCAACTTTGGTGCCAAAGTAAAAAGAAGTAATATAGAAGCTATATTGGAAAGTCATGACTTTAATGTAATATAATGACTTTGATGATATTGCTTGCCCCAACGCCAATAAAAGACAATAGATTTACAAAAGAAAAGATAAACTAGAAGAGCCGTGTTACTTAACTCTCAAAATTCTTCCACAATAAAACCCTATCTCCATCTGGCAACACAATATTCCATTAAAACCCATCATTACTTATTGATTTGATGATGGAAGAAAAGTGATCATCAAGAAAGAATATCAAGGAGATAAGTTGTAAGGAGAAAGGGAAGAGGCAAAGACTTAGCATCACAAAGATACTTCTTGAATCATGACATACAGGGGCAACTTGTGTTACAGAAGCTAGGCAAAAATGGATAAATCTAGTGCTTTGCAAAAGGGGGTTCATTGGAGAGAGGTTTTAGCGAGTCCATTCCTCCTTTTAGTGATATTATCAAGAAGTAGAATTTGATGATATATTATATACATAGAAAATAGGGAAATATTTTAGTTGAAAAGGATTTATATGCAAATTTAGAGGATTGATGGGGTAAGACATGCTATGTGAGAGGTATTTGGGTTCGATTTGATAGGCGAGTCATTAATGAATTACTTGGATTTTCAAGGACAAAAGACATAATGGATTTTAAATTTTTCTACAGTGACATTTTTTTTAGTTATCACTAATCTACTAATAAATAGAAATTACATATAAAGGGTGACATTGAAGAATACGTATATATATTTGATGAGGAGAGAACTAGTGTAGGTGAGTAAATGATGATTATATTTTATATGCTTATTTTTATTCCACACTCTCTATGTTTCTATTATTATTTTGGAGAGAGAGGGATAGTGATTATACTATTCTCATTAGGTATCACTTTGTTATATAAAAAGTTTTGGAGAAGTCGATTCTCAGATTTCTTAAGGTTGAAATTTCTGGGCAAATAATTCACCCCCCTCTTGTCACTTTATTGTGTTTGGCTAAATAAGTTTTCACAAATGAACATATAGATATAATATGTATGGTGGTGTATTAGAGGTATCAACAAGACCGGGCGGCCTAGGCATGACCCACAGCACTACACAATTCAGTAGTGCCTAGCTCGGCATGACATGGTCTATAACCATGCCTAGTCCTAGATAGTGTCAGCTTATGGCATGGCTCATGCTGTGCTAGGTTGGTATGAGTCATGCCTCATGTTGGACTAAGCATGACATTCATGCTTAGCTCGATGGCAAGGTCCACCAGCACGGAGCCCAAGACCAGTTAAGATTGAGTTATGGGTCATGGGTCAAGTCATCTTATGTGACCGCCAAATGTGATGAATTTTTTTTTTTTAAAAACCAGTCACATAAGTCTAGTATCACTTATAGTAGCTATTAGACTGATTTCAATGGCTACTATGGATAAAACTTGATGGTTATCATGATTCTGACCAATATTAAATTAAAAAAATTGAAAAAAAATAAAAAAAATAAAAAATTTTTTTTTAATTTTTTTAAATTTTCTTTTTCTTTATAATTAAAGTTGAAGAAATTTAGAATTCCGTGCTATATTTCTTCTCCTTTTTCTGATTCTCTTAATCTCTCTTAGTTCTAACTCTCTCTATAGTCTCTCATTTGAAATAAAATTAGTTTTTTTTTTGAATTTATAACAAAGTGGTATGCACTATGGTATTAGTTTTTTTTTGTTATATTTTTATTTGAGTTTTTTTTTTTTTACTTTTATAATTTATTTAAAAAATAAAATTAGTTAAAAAATGTCACATAGTAAATTTAATGATAATCAATATGTTATTGACGTAGATATAGATAAAAATAATAATCATACCAAAAGGTCAAAGACTGAAACTATATTTTCTCTAATGACCTCAACCCAAACTCATGTCATAAAAAATAAAAAATAAATAAATAAACTTTGTAATATGGATGCACTTAAAAATAATAAAAATAAAAAATTTTAGGTGTGGCATTGAAGAATTGGTATAATGTATATATTATAAAGAAATATATACATATAGGAGTACATGTGGAACTAGATACCTAAAAGGACATGATAATCAGTGAATCAATAAATATGAAGCATTAAATCCAAGGAAAACCCAATTTAGATGTGAGGTCTTTAAAGCTAGATCTAGTTCAACTTCATTGACACCCTTCATATGCCATAATAATTTTGAAAGGAAAAATATAGTCAAACTAATTATGATTATGAGTCTTCTAATTAGATTTTTTAAAACATCATATGGTTGTCAATATTATGCAGACTTAATTTTAGCTAGCTAATCACAGAATTTTTATGTATACATATGAAAATGACATAATAAAATATTATAAGTTAGAAAAATAATTAATAATTAATAAATTTAGAAAATTTGGTAGAATGGTATCTGTGATATCCAATATATGAAATAGTCATGATTATGTATCATTTTTATGCATTACCGCCCACCACATAGATTTAAAATTGAAACTTAATAAAAAAAATTAGGATATTCTGAGATTCTCCATCATCATAATGGTCTTGTCATATATGAATATATGACATATTTTTTAAAAATATAAAATTCAAAATAAAATATTTAATATCAATTTCGACAATACTTATAATAATAGAGTAACTATTGATCCGTCTCACTTTTAGAAAAGGATAATACGCTTTTATATGTGTTTGTGTGTGTGTGTGTGTGTGTGCGCGCACGCGTGTGCATGTGTATTGCCAATCATTTGATTTATTGCCCTTGTTATATGAGTTTTGATGCTTGTGGAGGTAACATTGCACCAAAATATAATTATTTTAAAATTTAATACAATTTTTTTATTTATGAAAAGTTTAAATTCTTTTTTTTTTTCAAATAGTTCATGTATGATACACCAACATGCAAATCTCTCTTAATGTTTTCACTATTTTATTACTTGGAAATAATAAACAATTTTCTCCATCTATCTCTTCATGATGTAGATAAAAAAAAATTAAGACCAACTTCATGACATGCACGAAACAGCACAATGTGTGAGCTAGGAATTTTGTTTCCACCATTGTCTATTTAAAAGAAAAATCATGACAAAAAAGGTTTGAAATTAAACATGCCTAGTTTAATAAATGTTTCGGCTCTCCTGGAAGGGCACCAATGGCACCAACAAGCTAAACAAATGCAGTTCATCTACGACATACTAGATTTCAATCTGTCTCTGAATCGAACACAATAATGAGCCTACCTAACTTGCCTGGAGTACACATCTTCATATAGAACTGGTGGTGGCACTGCCCACCATTGTCTGCTACCATAACATAAAGGCTAACCATGATGATCATCTTCTTGATTCATCACACAATGACTTCAACTGCCACAAAAGTAAACCTCAGGGCTCCATTATTAGAGCAAGTAAGACCCACACCCCAACAACACAAGGGTATCCAACCTATGAAAGACATAAAAGTGTGTGTCTGTGTGTGCGTAGGGGGGAAGACAAATTAGATGAGAGAGAAGGAATAGGAAGTCCGAACCATAAAACCTCCATAATTCCCGCTAGAGGAGTAGGAAGGCAGATTAGCAGGTACGAGAGAGGCGCTGCAAATCGGAGAAGACGAGAGAAGCACCAGAGGCTAAATCAGAGATGCTTGAGCTCTTCATCAGCGAGAGTGTTGTTTGGATCTTCGATATCTCGGGGATCGATATCGACAAGATCAACGAATGCGATGAATACTGCCAGCACGAAAAACGAAGAGCATGCAGAATCCGCAGCAAAAGTAAATGAGAGATCCCAGTGTGCCACAGGGCAAGGATCACATTAACCCTGGTGAGGTTAGTCAAGAAGCCGGCGGCAGCTTCCCTCGGAGCTGCTCTGAGAGCGAGCACCACGCATTCAGAAGCAACATCAGCAGAGTGTTCTTTGCCCACGCCGGCCAGCTCTAGAAACAGACCCACGCTGCTCCCGAAGTCAGTCACATCACCCACGCCCTGCCGTGCTGGCCCTGGCACGGCAATCGAACGGCCGTCGCACAGGAGCGCAGGGTCATTCTTGTGTGCCGACCCAATTTCCGCACCAACGGAACACATCAGGAAGGCCCTGCAGAGCTCGAGCGTCGGATCAACAAAATCGACCATCTCCTTCGCGTGAACGAACTCCAGGAGGCTTCCAATTCTGCGAACAAGTTTCAGCTGAGACAGCAGCTCGGAATCCACTTCTGCAGCAGAAGCTAGAGCCAGACAAAGCTTGATATTGTTGACGTTTGCATTGGCGAGATCTCCGAGCAGAAATTCAAAGCACTGAGAGATGGTCTTAGGGCGTAGAATGTCGGATATGTTGATGTGTGCGAACCCAATGAGCATCACCAGGAGCTTTTGCGCGTACATGGGGATGGGATCTTCATCTTCGATCATGGTGGGATAAAGAGGCAGGAAATGAACGTGGGATATAGAGTTCAGAGCACGTGATCTCTGCTCGTCCTCATTAGCCTCCTCCACCAAAATCATCATCACGTCCAACACAATTTTAAGGCACAGAAATCTAGCGTCACCATCCTTGCTGCCCCTGTACAGGGCGAGCAGTCGGGGAAGAATTTCACCAGTCACAACCTGCGCGCTTTTGAGAATCACAGCTGATTCCTCTGCCATGCACTCCAGAATGCGAAGAAGGGTGATTTGGAGTTCATCCCTGCCCTGCAAGAACAAAAATAATCCGGCTTACTGACTGATAATACTGTTCTCATGACCAAAACCCTAGAATTCATCATCTTGGCAAATTGTTGGTGATAACACTCATGATGTGCCCAACATCTACATGCAGATACAGTTCATTCCTCCTGCAATACACATATTGTAGGAAGAATATATATAGCAATGCATATAGAGATGTTAATAGTTAGATCTAAAGAGCTCATCAAGATAATAATATACAAAACTAATCTCTAAGACAATAATAAGCATTTCTCATATTTACCAATAATATGAATATTGACTTAATTTTGATACTATTCAACTTTCATATTATTGGTAAATAGTTCTTTGTATATTAATTAAATATTATAATGGAATATAATAATTATTCAAAAATCATTAGTTTTGATACTATTCAACTCAATTTTAATTTTATTTTTTATTCTGCTGATATTTATTCATATGATGGATATAAAGATTCTATTTTTCTTTATATTTAAGCATGATGAATTATGTTTTCTCTTTCATAATAGAATCTCTTAAGAATATTTTTATCATAGAGCGTAAGGACGCATCTATCTAAAAGGTATACCGAGATTTTTTATCCTGGATGCCAAATTAGTATGAGTGAGAGCTCATTTGATCTTATATACTTAGAAGTATGACAATAGTAAAGATGAAACCAAAGAAAATTATAAATATCTTATTATTTTTATTGATAATTGCTCATGACCAATATGATCGATCATTTTTTAGCTCATGTCATAATTTTTTTTTTATTTTTTTTATTTTTTTTATTTTTTTTATTTTTTTTTATTTTTTTTATTTTTTTTATTTTTTTTATTTTTTTTATTTTTTTTATTTAATAAGATGAAAAAAAATTAATTTAATAAAAATATTAAAAGATACTAATACATTAGAATATATGTTAGATAATTTCAATATTTATTATGTTGATTACGAGATCATACAACATAGCACATGTGCTGGCACATGATCACATAATAAGATTGTGAAAAGAGAATAAAAATTTAGCTGAGATAATCTGAATACTTCTATTTGATATGAGTATATCTAAACATCCTTAAAAACATATGATCTTAATCACAGATTAACTCATTAACTGGGTATTATTTTCTCCTATTAGATTTTATATCTTGGAGAAAATATTCGTTTTGTTAACAATCTTTCCTTGTGATAGGATACGATTAACTTAGGGCATTAAAAGTAGCTTTCTTAGTTACTTTAATATCCAAAAAAAAAAAAAAAAGTATAAGTGCATTCACTAGAATTTGGTAGAATTTCAATGTGTTGAAATTATCTTTTTGAAGCATCACTTATCTTTTAAAGGAGTCAAGAAAAAATAAGAGTCTAAAAGATATAACTGAATATGTTATTTTTCTTTACTACTCTGTAGTCTCACTTAGGCCTCTACTTATGAGATAGAATCATTCATTGACTATATCTAAACTTGGCATACTTTACGATGAAACTCATGTGGATTCATTTATGTAGCAACAAATATAAATCAATTTGATTCTAGAGAGAACAAAATTTTCCAAGAGAGAATAGTTTCTTCAAGTCTAGATGACATAAAATTTACTCCAATTCAGACTCATGATAAATCAAAAAATGAAATACTTGACTACCTCTGCCTGAAAATCTATTATAGGAGAATAAAACATACACAATCTGCCCAGACCAGAAGCAAGTCTATTGTGAAGTCAGATAATCCTACAATAAATTCCTCTAATCTTGAATTTCCATTCACTCTCCAAAAGAGATAGAAACGATAGCCAATACCCAATCTTTACAAATTTAATATTCTTTATTTGAGTGTCTCTTATTCTCAAAGGCTCAAAATTAAACATTTAGTTTGTAAATTATAATTTTATATAACTTCCTGAGCAATTGATGACATCTAGTAGACAATAAAATTTTAAAAGTGATGTGCTGATTAATATTTTATTTTGTAAAATACACGTACAACTAATAAAATCATAAATAAATGAATATGATTAGCATGCATCATTTTTGTTTTTAAAATTTTTAAAAATTTTATGCGATATGACAAATTTGTGTTCGTCTATATACACTCTCACATATTACATTACACTTAGATGTATATGCAATATTAATAATATATTTAAACATAGAAAATATCTATATTTTAGTGACATTACTATTGATATAGAAATAATATTTAAATATTAAGTTACTATTCCACCAATTTATTACTTGGCTATCACTATAGATTCTATAATTAAGATTGAGATGATCGATAATATTATAAAATTCATATGTAATTATATCAACCGACCATAAAAATCAGAGTATAAAATTTACGAATAATTATTAAAAACTTATATTAATATAAACAAAAATAAATATGAGAGTAATACTATAATTGTAAGCATCCAAGTATTATGATTAATATCGTATTCAGAGATTTTCACTTTGGATCCTCCACTCATTACAACAATATTAATATTATTGCTCTTCACCTAAAGTTTACCATAAGTAAAATATTATTGCTCAATCAACATGGTATATGATCTTGCAAGTAATTTTATAAAACTCAAGCTGCCATTCATTTTACATAAAAAAAATGATACGTACTCATTCAAATTCATAAACATCAACATATTATGATCTCCTTCAAAAGTACCATCTTACCTCTGATAACAATATTCTATCCTATAAGTAATGAATACTCTTGGCTCTAATGAAAAATGGAAAATGATATTTCATCATTTGATAAAAAAAAAATACTATTAGTTGCAAGTGAATTTTTATGATTAAGACCGATCTTGATAAAAAATTAAATCAACATAAAGCTTACATGAAATTTAGAATTAATTATTATGATATGTTTGCATCAATGACCAAAATGACCTTTATGATGATCATGCTGCCTTTAGTTATTTCCTCACGTGCAATTAATTTGTCAGTTGGATATGATGGGTATATTTCTTATAAAAATCTTATATATATATATATATATATACATGTGTGTGTGTGTGTGTATTAGACACATAGATTTTGAGCTTAGACCATAATCATTATACTACTTATATCACGTCAAAAATACTACATAGAGAAAAAATTACTCAGCCAGGGAAATGTACCTGAAATGGCGATTCCAAAAATTTGACCAGATTTGCTAACTTCTGCAGCACTTGATGACTCCACACAATGTGCTTAAAAGATGAGCTTTTAAGAAGATGGAGAATAACCATAAGCAAATGCATATTACTCTTTGGAGGAATACGGTTGCCAGCAACAGATGTAGGGCCATGACGCCTGCCCCCTGTAAGTTGTTGAATATCTCCTGCTACAATATCCAATAATTTTGGTACAGTGGATGCCACAACAAGCACAAAAGCATCTAAGCACTGTATCAGGTAGCTATCTTTCTCTTTGGTCATCCTGTCAACAGCAGACAATAACCTTGCGTTGCAAAGAAACTGTGGCAGGCATCTCCTACTACTTTTGCAAAGAAACGCAACAAAAATAAGTGCCTTGCCCTTCAAAATATCATTACCTTGCTCAGCAAGAGAGATGAGACATTGGAGAAGATTCTTGTCATCAGCAAACAAGGACAAGTGACGAACAATATTAGTGAACAAGTGGCTTCCAAGCAAGGCCATGTTTAGAAGGTTCAGACTTATTTGCTGCTCCCTCGCAGTGCCCTTTACGAGGGCAGATGACGTGTCCTTGAAGGAAAGTTTCTCAATAATTGATTGAATTGTAGGAGGGTTAAACCTGGCGATGCGAACCAAGCATGATCCTGCAGTGAATCTCATGCTCTCTTGTTTTCCCACAGCTTTATATATATAACAGAGGTTATTAATCACGTCCTGGCTGGTGAATCGTGCTGCCCAATACCCTCCTTGGCTACATATGTTTTCTATCGTCCTCAGAGCATAGAGCTGAGCTATGTCATCCTCTCCTTTCCTTAGCAAAGAGGACACCAAAGAAATCAGCGAGTTTGGGACCTACCCACAAAAGAAGATGTGATAAGTAATATGCATCATGTACTCATCATATACAAGAGCAACAAACAATCATATAGATCTTTAGACAATCCAAAAACAATACCTCCCAAAACATATTTTGATTCATCTTTGAATTTATTGGCACTTGTTGATAAATATACTTTTATTTTGATTATTTTTATGCATATCGGATCACATAAAAACTCTGTAGTTTAAACATGTTTAGACAATAATAGTATTAGAATGACTGATCACCTGAGAAATATTTGTATTACATATATATGTTAAAGATCATGTCTTGGTATAATAACTAACATCTTCATCCAAGAATGATAGATCTCAGGTTCAAGGCTCATTGATGCAATATCTCTAATTTTTAGGAAGATTAATTAGCTTAGACTTGATGTATCATCAAAATTCAAGTTAATCATAGATGAGAGGGCAAAGTCCTGTAGTTATGTCTTTGGTAGAGAGAGATCAAGGTGACTACAACAATACGGGAGAGAGAAGAGTTCCCTCTTGGCATTTTCATTGTAGGAGGACATTAAACACCCATGGTACGTATTGAGTGTTACATTAATAGTAGAGGTGAATAACTAGAGACAAGAATGATAAACTTATTTATAGATCTTTTACGAATGTATCTTAAACTTGATCTCCAAATATTATTACTCTTTCAGTTCTTGAGTTGTCGTAGCTAATGACAAGGTACAACATAATATTAGTTATGGAATTATTATTCTCAATCATGTTATTTTATCTCATTTTAATAAGTTATTAATTTTTCTTGTAGTTTATGATTAATAATTGATATTGTAAACTAACTCAATTCAAGATATTATTTTTTTTTATATATATTATTTTGCATGATTTGAAGATTTTCGAAATTATTGTTGTGACTAAGCAAGATGACCTTATTTTACTCGACGATGAGATCACCTAAATATGTGGTTGCATCTAACTACTCGATGATTCATTCTCAGCTTGATCATCCTTTAATATAGGTCATAGCATTAATTAGGCCATATATTATCATATTTATATATATATGTATGGGGAGGCAATAAATATAATACACATGAGGAATGTAGATAATCTATTTTCTTTAATGATGATTATTTCAAATTTACATGATTATATTGATTTAAATAAAAATTAAATAATTTTTATATTTTTGTACATTTTTATAAAATAATAAAATATAATTTAATCATAAATCAAAACTTTATCAAAAAATAATGCGTTGAAATATATATATATATATATATTTCATTAATTTCTTAATTAAATGGTTGACCATGGAATAAAATATCAAAATCACAAAATATAAAGTTAATAAGGGAAAGAACAGACATGATTGATTAAGACCATAAAAAGATTTTTTATTCAAAAAAACAAATGAGCTTCTGATAAACAAATTATTTCTCGTTATTTTCTCTGATTAATCTAATTTACATACTTATAATTCATAATCAACTTAATTGGCATTTGTTAACTTGTTGAGTTGATGAGAAGCTAGAAGTTAGATGATTATATAAGTAATTTAATAATTTTGATTTTCTAATTATTTCCCCAAAAAACAAACGAGTTATGCTTTGTAATACAACTTTTGTGTATTCTCTTGATTGTATCAAAATACTAAGGTTTCCCTCTAAGATATAATTTTACCTTAGATGAAAACAAATCATATGAGAAGAAATAGTATTTTCACTCTTACATAACCTTAGAATTGGTATCTTATCCATCAAAAAAACTTTGTTATTGACCATAGGTGAATATTCATAGTGAAGACTAGTATTCATGAAATTCTAGTCCAACTTAAAGCTCAATAGATGACTATAGGATTTACAAAAGTATACAAGATAGATTACCATAATACTTTTGTTTCAATTATCTATAAAACCTCAATTATAATTCTCTTATCATCGACGACAATTTGTGCAATGGGTATGATATCCATCTTTTCCATCTTCGATGATGACTTACTAATGACCTATTTATCAGATAGATATTAAGAACATGTTTCTTCATGAAAATTTTAAAAAGATGTAATTATGAAATAGCCGCTTGGTTCTCATGAAAAAAATATCATTAAATTCATTTATATATTACGAAAAGTCTCACATGAGCTAAAATAATTTTTTATCATCTTTGTATAAAATATTTTCTTCAATTGTTATATTTTTAGTTTACACATATGTATTTAGGAGTTCTCACTTTTATATCAAAATTCATATAGAATAAGTATTCTTTTACTAGTATATGTTGATAATGTTATTATTAATATAGAAGATGAGTTTAAGATTACTTAACTCGAAAAGATTGCAATTACAGATGAAAGATAAGTAGAGACTCATGTTTTATCAGAATTGAGATTGTATGTAGTCATAGAAACATAATTTTATCTCTATCGAAACATAAAATAAATGTTATTGTTAAATTAGATGTTTTGGATGCATCATTATAGATTGAGTAAGGAGTTAATCTGTCAATTAAAAATTAGCAAACTAAATATATCATATATCATTAATATCAGTAATTATTTTTTATAATTATAGAAATACTAACACATCAAATCTCATAATAATATTGAAATTAAATATATTTTGACAAGAATAATACTGAGATGACTAATCACATGAGAAGTCTTTGTATTTTATGAATTTGTTAGAAATTATGTCTTGGTATGGTAATAAATATTTTTGTCCAATAAAGATGAATCTCGAGTTCAAAACTTATCAGGTATAACATTTTTAATTTTTTAGGATAAAATTATCAAAATATTAATTAATCTCAAATCACACACTAAAGCATGAGTCTTGTGTATTGTGTAAGACCATATATGAAAAAAAATCTAAGACTAAGTATAACTTTAACGGATCACACACACACTTTCTTGTATGAGCATGCTAGTTTTAATTGAGTTTCAGCTTACATATACATAAAATTTATTTTAAGTCATTATATATTTCGAAGATATAACATTAGTTGCTATAAGACAAAGACAAAGTATATAGTCATGACAAATATTACTAATAAGAATTAATGAAAACATTTTTATTTTTCGTTTTTTTCTTTTCCCCTCCTTTCTATCTCGTTCTCTCCCAACTTTCACTAGAACCCTAACAATAATATGACCATAACAAAGGAAAAAAGAAAATATGTATTCATTATAAAGGATATAGAAAAGTATATATGTAAATATGTTTAGAGTTAGGATAACTCACATATTAAATGCTCTCATTCAAAAAAAAAGACAATAAATAAATAAAAATAAACAATAAATCTCAACAACCTCCTCAAGTTAGTGCATACATATCATAAATACGTAACTTAGAAAAAGAAAGACACATGTAATTCTCTAAACACCTTTGTAAAGATATCTACAGTATAATCACTAGTTGACACATAACATGTATTTATAAAATCATCTTAGATCTTCTTCTATAAAAAATAATAATTTATCTCAATGTATTTCATTTGTAAAATATTAGAATGACAATACAATATCGAATTGTCTATCACAATAAAATATCATCAAGATTTGGATTGCTAAGCTAAACTTATCCAAAAAATAACTAATTTCTTGACCTTTATATATAATTGATATCATAATTTTGTATTATATATCTACACTTGATCTAGAATAATAATCTACCACTTATTTTTTCAGGATATATAGTCACTTCTAAAAATTATATAAAATATGGTAACAAGTCTCTTCTCTATTATTGCAGAAGCCTAGCTAGAATCTAAGTATATTTGTACCCAACAATGCTCATGGATCTCTCTTCACATATCTAAGAATAACAAATCTAAAGAATTATATTCATATAAATCTTGAAAAATGAAAATGACTAATTATAATATCTTAGTTGATATTTGCTCTGATAATTATTTGATATTTAAATTTTTTTATAGTTCTCTTATATCTAAAAAAATCAACTGAAATATTAATATTTATTGACAAATTTACATTAGAATCAAGTGATGAGTTAACTGACATACATCTCAACATGGCAAGCTCATAGTCTCTAAAAAAATATTACATCATGGATCTCTCTTCACATATTCGAGAATAAAGAATCTAAATAATTATATTCATATGAATTTTGAAAATAATTAATTATATTAACATCACCATAGTTGACATCTGCTCTGAAAATTATTTGATATTTAAGTTTTCTTATGATTTTCTTATATATAGAAAAATCAACTAAAATATCAATATTTTTAAACAAGTCTATATTGTAATCAACTGATGAGTTAATTGGCACACATCTCAACCTAATGAGCTCAGATAAAATATCTTCAGGATATCTCACCTAGAAATGAAAAATCATATCTCCTAAATAAACAACCTCAATATCTAGAAAATACCTAAGATATCCAAATTTTTCGAGTACATTTTAATCGGTAAAAATATTTTCGTTGGAGATATACTCAAAAATAACAACTGATAACAAGAATATCATTAATATATTTTATTAACATCATATATTATCCTCATGATCCATATTAATAAAAACAAGAATAATCATATACACATCTCTTAAGATCAAAAATAACAATTATAAAGAAAAAATAGTAAAAATTATATCATAAAAGATTATTTCATGCCATAAAGATACATTGACAATTTACAAACCATATTTGTACTCTTTGGGACAATAAAATCTAGAGACTATTGCATAAATACTCCTTTATAATATCAAGGAAAATAAATATATTTCTTGTATCTAACTAATATATATTTCATCAGTAAAAGCAAACAACAAAAAACAATTATTATCATAGTCAAAGGAGAAAAAATATCTCATTTACTAATTCACATCATAAATTTAAGTAAATCTCCTCACTACTAACATGATCTTAAGTTAATCCACCCTCCTTCAAGTCTTCATTGTATACACTCACTTATATTTTACTACATGCTTACCTGTAGGACTCAAAACAAGATCACACATTATGTTAAAGAAAATTATATTTAATCCAATATAATTTATCATTATCCTAAATAATTAATTAATTCATAAAAAATATATAAGATGATATAACTATTAGGATTATACAAAAAATTAGAATACACAATATAAGGATAAGAATAACAAAATACATATGACAAGGAATGCTTAATATATCATATTTTTGATTTTTTCCTTATAGCAATTAGAAATACCAAATCAACACTCTAAAAATTAACCAACTAACATTGCAAATGGTTTAGGTGAGAAATATTATAGATATATTTGTTAAATATAAATCTTTAGATTGATATCAAATCTCCCAATATTGATCTCCTATGGGATAGATACACATGTCATGTCTTGTCGGACACTCACTAAATGTCTCTTACTCATTCACATTATCATCAATTCCAACAGAATAACGATCTAACGAGACACAGAGATATCGCACTACTCTTCTCAAGATTAATTGTGATAATAATATAAAGTACATGAACATGCATAATTGTTACTCTGAGTATTAACAAATGGAGCTAATACAGATCATATCATTAGAGTATGTATAGGTGTATCTTCTTAGATCGAGTCCTAAAAAATTATATCCTTAAAGAATACCACATTTAAACTTTTAATAACTCTTTTAATCTCTAGAAATTAAAACTTTTAATAACTCTTTAAAGAATACCACATTAATTGAGATACCACATTTAAAAAAATGTCTCTTCTAAGTGTTATAGTATCTAAGAAATTCATAATTAAAAGGATGTGCAATCATTTTTTCTCTACATAAAGATAAATCCTATACAAAAAAATTATACACAAAAATATTTGGTGAAAAATAAAAAGATTTCTCTCTAGGATACATGAGTTGATATATCATGCAACTTGAAAGAAAAAAAAATATTATCAAGTTGATCAAAAATTAATAATTAATATTATTTTTTCTCAAAAATATCTAGAAACACATCTATGTAGTAAAAATATCCTAATCATTTCAAATAAATATTTATTCTTCAATTAAACTATCTGATTCTGTGCTTAAATATTAAAATTGGATGTCTTATAATTCATCTCATGACTCATGATTATCAAAAAAAAAAAAGCCAGAAAACTCTGATTCTAAAACATATATATCGAGTTTAATAATCAACAAACATGACAAAATATATCAAATCATCTTATGTGATAATCTTACAATATTGCCAAATATTTAAATGAATTAAATAAAATAAATCTTGATTAACACTCTTATAACATGCCGAATAAAAAATTCTAATAAAAAGTCTTCATCATTTACATCATCAAGAGTCTCAACAAAATCATGATCTAGTAAGACACAAGGAGATATTCCATCACTCGCCTCCTGACCAATTGTGATTGTAATATCAAATGCAGAAACATGCATAATTATTACTTTGTGAGAAATAACAACAAGAGTTGGTATAAATCATATCACTATATTATGTAAAGATGTGTTTTCTTAGATTCAGTCCTAAAAAATGAGATATCCTTAATGAATATTACATTTACACTCTTAATAATTCTCATAGTCTCTAGTAAGTAATACTTATACTTATTTTAAGTACTGGCTTATTCAAGGAAATTATAATTAATGAGATGTGCAGTCATTTTTTCTCTAGCTGGAGAGTGATAAAACAAATTAATTATACACAAAAAACTTTAGTATATGACAAATAATTTATCTTCAAGATACATAAGTTGATATTTAATACAAGTTGAAAGAAAAAAAAATATCAACTTGATCAAAAAGTAATCATTAATATTATTTTTTTTCAAAAATATATAGGAACAGATCTATATAGCAAATATATCTTAATTGTTTTAACTAAATATTTGTATCCTTTCAACTACTTGATTCTGTGCATAAATATCAAGAATAGATATCTAATATATCATCTAATTATTATCAAAAAAAAACAAGAATATTGATATAAAGTATATTCTAAAATATAATTATTTCTTAATATTTTAATATTAGATTCAAATTATAATTATACTATTTAATAAAATATACAATATTAAATAAAATTTAAGATTTTTAATTAAAAATAAAAAAGTATGTATATCAAATTTAATAATCAACAAATATAACAATCATATCAGATCATCTTGTGAAATAGTCTTACAAGATCTTCAAATATCTAAATGAATAAAATAAAATACGTCTCGACTAACACTCTCAAGACATGTCAATTAAAACACTAATTTTTTTTTATAATCTTCAATTTATATAATAATTAATGTCTAAGCTGATAATATATAATAAGTAGATCAATAATAATCAAGTATCTATAAAGGCCTCTAATGATGAAGAAAAAACATTGAATTCCATGTCACTCGATCCTCAAGAAAGTCATCTTTATAGTTTTCCAATCCTACACAAAAATATCAATAAGAAAAAAAATATAAATTATTATTTATTAAAATAGTCAAGTAAACAAATTATGATAAAACTCAGATGAATAAAAAACTCGTGTCAAAAAAATAAATTCAACATTAATGTTGTCAAGACCCTTAGCTTGTACAACACCATTGGCCACAACACATCAAAGACTCTAGACTCAAAAAAGAAAAAAAAAATTGAGTTTAGAGTTGGCTCAAGAGTCCATGACCAAAGAATTAAGAGTAAGACTGACAAAAAAACAACAGTAAAAGTATCTCTAGTAGAACTACCTCCACTAGAGCATGTAGCCACCAAGGAAAAAAACTAGAATACTTCTTTTGAGTAAGTTTAACGAAACTAATACACACACACACACACACACACACTGAAAAGATTTAACTTGAGTAAATCTGTCAATCTATTGAACAATCACTTATCGTATAAGTGAAACATCCTGGAATATTAGAATGAAGTTGCTAAATTTCAAATTTTCGTACATGTCTAATAATAGAATGTTTCAAAATAATAAGTAAATACACATCAATCATCAACTACTCATTTGAATCAATCTCAAATTAATTATCTAAAAAATACTTCACATATCCTTCATCGAAAAACCAAATTCTTTTTAAAGTGGCTCATAATGAATAAGTATTGTCTTCAATCTCTACTAGATTATTTCATGAGATCTTGCACTGATTTTCAACATTCTCCCCAACATCACACTGAATATTCACCACATAAACAATTTTGCCGGAAAAAAATACAACCTTATTTTTTCTGTGCCCAAAAATTACACTCTTTGATCCAAGACTTGTTTATGCACCCACTGTTGTCACACACATCGTACACCACTACTTTGCATACCAACTCACACACCACTCGCAGAAAATGCATGCCATACATTGTGCACCACCTTGTGCTCGCACCCACAATCACTACACACTGCATACCCTACCAGCATGCATGCACACCCACAGTCACCACAAAAATAAAATACATGCCACCTGAAAAAACCCATCACATGTACCGCTGCTGAGCGCATCATTGTCGGCATCAGCATCTGGATGGCACAAGGTGGCCGTCACTGCTAGGGATCCAATGATGGCACCAATAAACCTTAATTTTTCCGAGAACCCCTAATCTTGGAACAACCTTACTCTCTCACAGTGTAATTTGAGCAAAAAAAAAGAGAATAAAAAACCATATATGTATGGCTAGGGTTGAGACAGCACACATGCTAGGTCTTGAATAGAGAGAGAGTTTAGGTTTCATGGCGATGAAATCAACTTTGATGTTACCCATACAAAAATAAATTCTTAACAAAATCGTTCTAATTTAGAAATTGAAAATTTACCCCCATAGAAGATAGTAAATTGCAATATAAGACCAGTGATTACCAATTACCCATATTGAGCAAAATTACCATTTAAATTGGTAAAGAATTTTTTATTTCATATGCATAAATTAAGCTTCAAGAACTAGAAGGCGTTCTGGAAAATGGTAAAAACTAACCTGCCAACCAAGTGTAGATCTATTGTCTTTTGATTGAGATTCTAGCTGATTGATGTCTCGAATATTATAATCCTGGGAGGTGGATATGTAAAACAGCAGTTCCCCTAAAGCAGCCATTGAAAATCTTCGAACTCTCTCTTGCTTGTCTTTGAGCCCATCAATGAGTAAAGCTAAGATTCCAGAATTTGCAAGATCATCTCTAATAGAAGTGGAGTGGCGGATCAACAATCCGACGAGCGAAACGAGTTGAATGCGCAAAGCTGAAGCCTTTGAGAGCCTGAGCATCTTAACAAGCACCAGCATAATCGGACCATTTGTTAGGATGTTGGCAGCATCAGAATTACTGCTGAGCATCTCAAGGTATCTTATTGTGCTCTGCTTCTCAGATAAAGCATTCCCATTACAGATGCTTATGATGCGATTGCTCAGCACCTCGTGCTTGTCCTTGGACAGCTTCACAAAATCAGATGCATGCAATGGCTCGAATGGCAAAGGCATCACCTCTGATAGCTTATCAGCTTTTTTGCTCGGCATGACTGGCCTAACAGAAAGATCAGTCCGATGCCAAAGAACCTCCTCCGAAAGATCATTCAATGGTGGCTCAGAGTCACACCCAACTGGCGAATTGAACACATCTTTCGTTCCCTGAGACTTAGCACGCTGTCCCACTCCGGGTGGCGTCCCAGTCACCCGAATGGGCTCCACCGATGCATCCTGCTCGCTTGTTCTTGATTCGTCCAAGGGGTCAGTTTCTGGGTGTTGGCCATGACAATCAGCCACATCAACTTCATTGAGCATCTCAGCTTCTTCCTTCTCATTTTCACCATGCAATTCATCTTCCCTATTCACATTTTCATCAATCATCTCATCTTCTTTAGTCTCATTAAAATCAAGTTCCATATCAGCGTTCTCTATCTTCACCTCAGAATCTATCTCAGAGGTACTAGGCAAGCGCCTCCGATAGTTTTCCTTCTCATTCTCCTTCTGTAAGTTTGATCTTGCAATTTTTGATAATCTTAACAGATTGACACACCTGGCAGCAGTAGTGGTGGTGGTGGTGGTGCCCGTACAATCTTTCCATGGAGCTTTTGCTCTAACATTTCTTTTCCTTTCCATGCTCTTAGCAGGTGTTGCAGGGCATCTTGTTCCTGAAGCAGAGTGATCATGCTGTTTTTGTGACCCTTTCACACTCTTCTCATGGCCTTTAGCTGAAGGCGTGCTTTCAGAGGATTTGTCCCCATTTTGTTCTTGGAAACATGAACTAGGGTTCATCCCAATCATGATTTCAAAAGCTGGTTGGGGAGGTAATGGCACGAGATCGAGTTTGATTCTCCAGAAAGCATGTTGGCATAGCTCACTCCACTCTATTCTTTCAGCAGGATCCTTAAGAAGCAGAGAATTCAACAGGTTGGAAAACGAAGTGCTTGGATTTCCAGGTAGAGGTGGAATTGGATCTGAGATGATTGATTTTCCTAGCTGGGTGAACTCATTTCCCACATAGGGAGGCCTTCCTGCATAGCATTCAAAGAGCACACAACCAAGAGCCCAGAAATCAGATGCATATGAATGGACTCCTCCGTCTTCAAACAGTTCTGGAGCCATATAACATGGCGTTCCACGCTTTGCCTGTCGCAACTAAACAAGCGCATAAAAAATGTAAATTACTAGCAGAGAAATTTGTGATTCAAAAAGAAAAAAGGGCATGTTATGATGATGCATGTGAAACATGCTTTCTGAGCCATGTTCGCACAGTAGAAACATGCATTTGACTGTGAGCATATGAAACATGAAACACTTCATTTCTCAACTACTCTACTACCATGGAAGGTGTTTTTGCCACATCTCTTAGGTTTCTTGCCAATCCAAAATCACATAGCTGCAGCATATGAACACGCACTGATACATGGTTAGCGAGTTAGGGGCACGAGGAAAACAATGAAGAGAGAGCACCACAGGGAATCAAGATCAACAAGCATCAGGTACCTTTGTGTGTCCGTTCTCATCTAGGAGGATATTTGATGGCTTCAGATCGCAATAAATAACTCCCTCTGAGTGCAGAAACCTGAAATCGTTGCCATTGACAGGAAATAGCATAAAAACTCTGATCACAGAGATTACTATGAAATCCACGAGCAAAAAACGAACCACTCCTCTTACTGCAAAGCTCTAACGATGCCAAGCGCAAGGTCGTGAATTGAATCTTCAGGTAACTGACCATCCTAAGAGTAACTGTAAAGTATCAAAATCTAAGTACTAACAGATGTAAATGCTGGCCAGCATGTCTGCCGTTCTTGGTGCTGCAACTGCAAAGTTGCAGCATCCTGCTGCATCATTCAGCCCCCTCGATGCACCTCTGGCCTGGGGTAGCCCATGGCCAGCCCCTTGCCAGGCCATCGGCTCGAGAAAACCAAGTCAGGCCATTAGTCCAACCCAAATTACTATCTCTTATCAAAAATGAAAAATAATACATAATTATTAAAACAATGAAGAAAACATCAAACAACATTCATCTAAATAATATATATACACTAAATAGTAGTTTCTTCTATCCTCACCCCTCCCCCCAAAACCCAACTCATTTTATTCATTGGTCAATCTTAATGAGCCTTGAGCTTTTGAGGTCGGAGCCAGTAAAACCATCATCCCAACCACATGAAAGTTGATTTAGAAAATGCCCTTAGAAAGTATATTCTGTGTCCATAAGAATTGAACTCATATCCACAAGGTTAAAACAGTCATCTCTCTTGCCGATCAGACTACCATATTGTTGGTCGTGGTCACAAATAGCAGTTGAATATGGATAAATCAAAAAAATTAAATACAAAAATTCAACATCCATTTCTAACCATAATTTTTAGAAGTGCTCCTTGGGCATGCTTTGGTAATGACACGCGCCTTGGTGCCTCTCCTACGGCAAGTGACTTGCCTCCATTAAGAAATGTCTTTCAGGCAGAATGAGCCAAGTGTGTCTCGCCTTGGGAATGGTGGCCGGGTGGGTTTGTTTTTTTTGGGGAGAAAGTCAATTATAAATATAAGATAAGTTTATTATTTTAAATTATTATTCTCCTTAAATATCTTTATTCTTCCTATTATCTTTTTGAATATTAAGATTCTTAAATAAAATAAGAGAGAAGATATACATATGTTTATTTTTAAAATTTTATTTTTTAACAAAAGTAAAGCTAGAATTTTAGTTTACTTTTTCAAACTTTTTTTCAAGGATTGATAGCGATTAAACATGTCAAGTAAGACATCACCCATGTAAAAGAAAAGATCCAAGACACAACTATGTAAGATCATTTCACTTGAATGGCATCAATTTAATTTTATGTATTTTATATATATACAAAATTATACCTATAGACACCTATAATAATTAGTTGAAGATTCAAGAACATTAAGAAATGTCTGAAATATCATTTACATATTAGTGAGCAAATAATTGACTATATAATTTCAAAGAAAATTAAAAACAAAAAATAATCAAAGAGAAAATTAAATTAGAATATTTTTGATCACTAAAATAAAATGTTTAATAATTAACTTAATATTAAAATGAGTAGTAGAAAAATCTAATAAAACTAATAATCAAGAAAAAAGTTGTATGATATCATCTATAAAAAATGTATAACAAAAAAAAAATCTTACTATATTCTTTTCTATGTATGATCTAAAAATAATTATGCAAATAAAATCAAAATAAATAATAATAAATGATAAATATATATAAATATATATATATATATATTTATATATATATATATATAACACAAGACAAAATATGTACATTCATTAGTAGATGAATGCGTGAGTCTACAAATTTATTTAATATATTAAAATATCATAACTTTAAAAACTATGATTGAAATTATTAAATAATATGAGCGGTATAAAGAATCTTAACCTTCATGAGGTTAAAGAGATATATCTCATAAATAAATTATTTAGATTATAGTTTGCATTTGTTATTTTGTTATTTGTTCTTTTTCTTTACTTTTATTAAATATTGATTTTATTAGTTTTTTTATGAAATTCTTCAATGTTTGTTTTTGACTTAAATTTCAACTTGGTAACAAAATGAATTATTATAAACCCTAGGTGCACAATATGTGCACTAAAAGCATAAAAGTATGTGCGCACAATGAGCACATACAATAACACTCACTCAAAACCAAAGTATACAAAATATTATTTTTTTGAGATTAGGTAGCATATACATGTTATTTAATCTATGATAGGTTCTCATATTATATATTCCAATGTTCTTGATTCTCAACTTGGCAAGTCATTACAGACCAAGCTGAGAATATTAGACCCAAATGTTAAAAATATCTCTACACTAGAAAATTAAGCAATTCAAATAAAAAAACATATCAAATCTTTTTATACCGCCCATCAATTTTATGAGTAAAGACTCATTTAATCTAATATAATTAAATACTTTTATTTAAGTTTTCACTTAGTTAAAATTTAATAGAAATAGAACAATTAAAACCTCATAAAATAACATACCTCATAAAATAACATTTATGATAAATCTTTATATAAAATAGAAAAAAAAAAGTAAGACAACTCACAAGTTGAGTGCTCAAATCAAAATATAAAAAAAAATAAAAAACAAAAATATGGAAAGCTAAAATATAAACAACCCTCATAAAACTGATGCATACAAGTCCACAGTACCCAATTTGAGAAAAAAAAATTGAGACCTTTACAAGACTTTCGTGAAAATATTCGCTAGCTGCTCTACTGCCAAAATGAATAATGTATTTAATGTAATATCCTAAATTTTCTCACTAACAAAGAAGTAATCTACTTGAATGTGCTTTATCTATTCATAAAATACTAAATCAGAGATTATAAGACATACCACTTGACTATCATAATAAAAATAATATAAGAAAAAATTACATATTAGATCTCGAGCAGATGTCACATCCAAAATATATTACAAATAATTATTGATATAACTATTAATTATGTTTCTGCACTAAATCTCAAAATAACTGTTTATCTTTTATTTTTTTAAAACACAATATTTCTCAAAAAAATATGTAAAATCATGTCAATAATAATATAAAGTTCCTCTCAATATAAATTGGTATCCAACTTATATCTAAATACCCGACTAAGTATAAATATCTATAATCCCTAAAAGAAATCTCAAGTCATTAAGACTTATTTAATTAATTTTTCCTTTGATTCTCTCATAAATAGTAAAGCAATTTGATATGTCAAATCAGATTAAAGGTGTCAAACAAGTTAGGCGGCCCGGGCCCGGCCCGAGACAGTCATGCCTAGCCCAACATGACTCAGTCCAAGACCATGCCTGAGTCTGTAGTGGGCTCGCTCGAGGCACGGCTCGTGTCGTGTTGTACCAAGGTAACCTAGGCATCATGTTAGGCCAGGCACGGCCCGACACCCTAGCCCGATGGCACAATTCTTCGACACGACCTAAATCATGCCCTGCTCTTGGACCCAGATATACAAATCCGAATTCTGAATGACCAGACCCAAATCTCAACCCGAATCTTTGCCTGAAACCCCATAGTTGAGTCCAACGACCTGACCCGAAGCCAACGGGCGGTCATTTTATTTCAGAAACTGAAGCTTGTCAAATATGAGACTGTTGGGTCGATTCGACGATCGAACTAACCCAATAGTAAAAAAAAAGATTTAAAAATGTAATTTTAAATTATTTAAGTCGTTTGATCCATTGGCCCCAATGGTTAGGGGAAGAATCTGATGAATGCCATAATTTTGCCCCTTAAATTACAAAAAAAATGTAAAAAAAAAAATTGGTTTTTTATTATATTTTTAAAATTTATATAACCCCCCCCCCCCCTTCATAATTGTTATCTCTCTCAAATTATCTTTCCGTCAACCTCTCGACTCTCATATCTCTCTCTCTCTCTGTCTCTCATTTTAGTTTTGCGTTTCGAGACTTGGGTGCAGAGTGTGACCTGTAGATTACGGTGCAGATATCATAAAACAAATTGAATATTATGCATTATTGGTATTAATTTTTAAATTTTATTTAGTTAAGTTTTTTTTTATTTTGAATTAAAACATTAAATTTTTGAATTTAATTTTAGTCTAATTAATTAATTAATATATAATTTAAAACATTAATTATAATATAATTAAAAAGTATTAAAAACTTTAAATACCAAATAATAATTTTAATTATGATACCAAAATTAATTTAAATATAAGCATTAAAAATAATAATATGGATAATGAAAACCCTACGAAAATGTTCGAAACCACCAAAATTTTAGTTTCTCCAGTCATCTCGACCCAAACATCTAAAAAATAAAAAAAAATATTAGGAGCACCTAAAAAGAATCAGCAAAATACAAATATTATAAAAAAATATTAACCTATAAGAGTTCATATAAAACTGAGGATCTTAAAAGATATGTCAAACAAGGTTCTTTAATGCTGGATTCAATTCAACCTCAATATTAACCTCATTGATATCCCACAATAAGTTAAGAAAGAAAGACATGATCAAAATCAAATTGACCACCACGATAAATAATCCGATTAGATTTCGGAGGATCCGATGATAGTCAGTATCATGGATACTTATTTTCAATCTACATATCGATAAGGTGTCAATCAGGCAGGGCCAGCCCGGCACGGCACAATTCGACCATGCCTGGCCCAGCATAGCATGGGAATTTCTTGTGCCCGTGTATGCCTATCCACGGCACGAACAACACTATGTTGTGCCGAGGCTAACTGGGTTTCATGTCGTGCCTTGCCTGGCAATGTACCATGGTCGTTGGCATAGTACCTAGGCACAACCTAAGAAATTGCCCCAGTAGCAGAAGATGAGCACGACGATTTTAGAAATCGACATGATTTTGCCCCAAAAAATCAATAAAAATTTAAAAAAATAAAAAAAAATCTTTTAAAAAAATTCATAATTATATTCTATAAAAGCTCCCCCCCTCTAATTTTTATGTTTTTCAAAAATATTAATTTTCACACTCTCTCAAATCTCTCTCCTAATATTCTCTCTCTAGATTTCAACTCAGTTTTTCGAGACTCACAACTCGGGCTCAGCTTTAAAAGTTGGAATTTTAGTGCACGTGCTTTACCTTTACACTACTTTATGGGTATTTTTATTTTTTTAATTATTTATCTAAAACTCTAAACTGAACATAACAATATGTTTTTAAAATAATTAGTACATGCAGGTATGAATGTATGTTCTCCGACTTTGGATGATATACATAACTCACTAAAATATATTCGCATGTCTCGCAGACAATATGAGTTTGATAGTCTCTGTTTGTCTGTAAATCTTAAGAAAAAGAAATTTCAATCTGATATGAAACACAGTTAGAATTACACGTACCTAGAGGTGTCAAACGACCCGGCACGTTATTTTAAGGCACGATCGTGCTTCCGTGCCGGGCCGGGCACGGTTACTGTACCATGCCCGCCCGGCACTGTTTAAAAAAACCAGGCACAGGCACGGGCCGTGCCGTGCCTCGCCTGGCCCGCTCGGGCATTCCTCCCCGAGCGGTTCGGGATACGGGGGACCACGGGTCGGGTCGAATTAGACCCGACCCACTGTCTTTTTTTGCGGGAGGGGCAACATGAGGTCGGGCTCACGGGGCACCCGGAACGGGATAAACCCGTGCCGGTTTGCCGTGCCGCGGGCTGAACCGTGTCGGGCCAGGCACAGCACAGGCTCGGGCATAGATTTTTTCCGTGTCGTGCCTCGTGCCGGGTCAGGCCGTGCCGGCACGGTTGACACCTGTACACGTATCTGATATTGAAGTCATGTGTTAGATATGAACACGTGATATCCGACTAAATCAATAGTAAGAGTGACAACTTTTTATTGACGACACTGACTAGGCTACGAAAATTTTATTTATGAAATTCCTGAAATTTTTTTATAACACAACGAACATAAGTTCGTTGGTTTATACTTCCACAACTTGCATTTCGCTCATGTGTATATGCAACATTAATAATATATTTAAGAATTATCGAGCTGACCTGACACTTAACCATATGATTGCAGAGATGAAAACCAAGTATTTAAAGCATTGATCCATCATTTCATCTCTTTATTATCTCGCTACATGCATGGACCCTAGGATTAAGGTGAAAGAGGTAGATAATATTTTGACTTATATTTCCTCGTGCATTAACTTAAAAAACCCACCTGAATAGTTCATTCACAAAAAGTTGACTGATCTTTTAACATACTATGATACTAGGTATGATAGTGGTGATAGTGAGACTAAGTACGAAAATGAATATCATATTTGAAAATGATAATTTTTCATTCAGTTAGCGAAGAGAAAACGACAGTGCGGACCATCAAATAGGAATGAGCTTTCTCAGTACTTAGATACTGATTACTACTCAATACTATCACATTCTGATACTAAGAATCTTGATATATTACAGTAATAGAAATATATGAGTTCACCTTTCTCGTGCTATTTAAAATGATATAAAATCTATTTACTCCTCCAATGTTGAGCGTAGCATCGGAGTCTACTTTTTATATTGTGGTGAATGTAATTTCGGATAAAAGATCAAGATTACATCCAAATATTATTATGGCTTTAGCATACATGAAGGATTAAGAGGATTCAAAGTTTAGCATCCAGGATCGTGCTGAAACATGGACTACAGTGAAAGTGGAGGAATTGATTGCTGATGATGATCCATATGATAGTGATTTTAATATTGAGGTTGAGAATGATACGTCGATAAACAATTGATAAGGTTGCCACTTAATGCATTACAGTTAATGATTGCGGAATTGTGACACGTTGACAGCAACACTCATGTTACAGTTATGCTTATGCTTATGAGTTTTGAGTTATGTCAAAGAATCCACCGAAACATTTTAAAATACTAGTCCACCATTCCATCTCTTTATTGTCTGACTGCATGTATGGACTATATGGTTAAGGTGAAAGGGATAAAGAATATTTTAACATATAAATCCTCGTGTATGAACCAGGAAGACCAACTTGAAAGATTTATTCATGAGAAGTTGACTGAGCTCTTTACATACTATAATACTAGGTATGGTGATAGTAGTAGTGAGGTTCCGAGTATGAACATAAATACCATATTCGAAGATAATTTTTCCATTCAGTTAGCGAAGAAAAAATAATGAGATAGTCCGTCAAATAAGAGCAAATTGTCTCAGTACTTAAATATCAATTAATGTTCAATCTTATCACATACTGATAATAAGAATCTTAATATTTTATAATAATTAAAATTATATGAGTTCACTTATCTCATCCTATCTAAGATAACACAGGATCTACTGATTCTTTCGGTGTCAAGAATAGCATTAAAGCCTACTTTTTCTGTTATAGTAAATATTATTTCAAATAGAAAATCTAGATTACGACCAGATATTATTAGGATATTAGTAAGCATAAAGAATTATGAGGATTCGAGTTTAAATATTCAAGATCATATTGTAACATCATACTCATTTTTGGATTATTTTTATTTATTTATTTTTGTCATTTGACTTTCATGCTTGAGCTTGCTGCTTTTTTTTATTATATTTTTTTGTTTATTCATATACTTACTAATGGGATTAGTTTGATGTTTTATATTTATGATTATGAGATAAGTTTATCTTTGATATATTACTTTTTAACTTTTAATGATTTAATTTTGATCTTACTTTGTTATTTTATAATTTTTACATGTTTTTAATTGTAGATTATTAGTTTTTAGTTGTTAAATATTTTATTAATTTAATTAAAATATATTAATTTTATTTTAGTATTACAATTTAAAATTTATAATAGTTTTAAAGTTTAGGATGAACTAATTCATAACGGCCAGAACTAGCCCGACCCGACAAGTCCAAGCACGTCCAGCCTAAACCAGGTACAAACCAAGCTATGTCGGGCCAGCTCTGCTCAAGTCAGCCCATGACCGGCACAGCACGGTGGCCTGATTGGGACATCAAAAAAAGGGGACGGTCAGCCCGGCCCGGCCCATTTAATACCTCTACATTAGATGTGAAATCAATATATGTTGGAGCACAACTAATAAGATAAGATCTACAATAATATCAAGTACAAATCTCTTTTTGTGATAAAATGACACATCTAATAAAATAAGTCACCTTTATACTAAGATCCTTTGTTTGAAACTATGTAAAATAGTATTCTTTGAGTTGTGCGATTCTAAACTCGTCATCTCATATAATTAAAATATTATTCACATAAGCTAATAACAAAATTATATTATTATTAAAAATTTTAAAGTACAAAAAAAATAAATAATACACTTATATAACTCGAATGAAGTGACTGCGCATAAAAATCTTGTAAACTTAACTCTTGGTAACTAGTTTAAACCGTATAATATCTTCTATGATTTACAAACTACACCTAACTATTATGCAGGAAACTCTAGTGGTTGTTCAATATACATTTTCTTATCAAGATCGTCATAAAAATATATATTATTCATATATAATTGATAAATCCTTCAATTATGAGATGTTGTAATAAAAATAAGAATACATATTAAAATCAACCTAATCAATAAGGAATGAGTGTCATGATAATAAACACTAAATATTTTAGTGTATCATCTTGCTATAAATCTTCTTAAGACAATTTATCTTCTCATATGGACATGTCATTCTATTGAACATTCACTTACAACAACAACAAATCTTCTATAAATCTTGGTACTAGTCTTCAAATCTCATTAGAATGAATGACATACATTTCTACTATCATAACTTAATGTCAACATGAATGACATGTCTCAAAATAAAAATTGGATATACTAGTATCAGCAAGAAAATAAATAAAAAAAATAATGAGAATACAATAAAACTTATAAAATTGAATGTTGTATATGCCTCATATATCCTTTATGTAGAGCAACCAAAAGTTTAAAATCAAAAAAATTGACTGCAAAATCATTTATCTCATCAATATGCTCGTATCTAATCTAAGAAGGCTAGGTTGATATCTCTCGCCTAGTATAAACTCAAAGTATATGTATAGTAGTCTCCCGCTTAAGTATGCAACTTAAACCTTAGAAGTTAGTGTATACTTTACCGGTAGGTGTGCACTTTAGACTCTCTACTCCCAAATCACTTGTTTTTCATTGCAATGTCGAAGAAACCTAACAGCAAGCATCTGAATGAGTCCCAACGCTACGATATCATTTCAAAACTCAATAAGATGAACCCTCTAAGCAAATGCCTACTAGCACATGAGTATGACGTTAGTGAAGGCTCTATCCGAAAAGTTTGGAAGAAATGAGATCGATTCTAGAGGGATCAGCTTTGCTCTCTGAAGAAACCAATAAGAAAACCTTTCGTGCTTCAGTCAGAATATTTACCGAACATGAAGATATGCTGTACATTTAGATTGGCAGCATGCGTCGCGCCAGGCTCCCTATTCCACCATCTCTCGCCATTGCCAAAGCAAAAAGCATTGCTTCTACTTTATCAGTCTCGGAATTAGATTTCAAGGCATCATGGCAATAGCTTAGTCATTTTAGAGCACATCGAAATCTACAAAAAATGCTTCTCCACGGAGAGGAGCTGAGGTTGACAAAAGCGATCCGGAATTACTATCAGCTTTAGATGCATTATACTCTATCATCGCTCAATATGACCCTGAGAATATCTACAACATAAACGAGACCAACTTATTTTTTTCGTGTGCTTCCCAGATATACCCTTTTGATGCCGAATGAGGATATTTCAAGTACTAGAGGCAAAAAGAAAGCGAGAGATCATGCTTCTCTGATAATCCACACCAACGCATCTAAAACACATAAAATTCCATGCATATTGATTGATAATTTAAAAGAGACAGTGTGTATTAAAGACCACCAGTGGTCAGTTCCTTATTTCAATCAAGCGAAAGTATAGATGGACTTAAAAACCTGCTGGAAATGATTCAATGAGATCTTTGTTAAAGAAGTCAGAAAACAAACTGGTCACCTCATTCTTTTGTTGATGGATAATGCACCAAAACACTTTGATGCCTTCGAACGTGACAACATCCTTGTCGTTTTCTTTCTGCCGAACTATACCAGTTGGAAACAGCCATGTGACATGTGAATCACCACAGCTCTCAAGAAGTACTAATTATCTATATCTCAAGGATGTCTTTGACTTTTACGAGCTTGACGAAGAATAAAAACAGGGAAAAAGAGATCTTGGTAAACGATTACAATGAGATGCAGTAGGAGTTTCATATGGAAATCCAGCACACCTGCTGGATGCCGCATGCTAAGTCAAAGAAGCCTGGGGCCCCGTTTCGTCCAATTCTATCAAAAATACTTTCAGTAGCACGGAGCTAACATACCTGAAAATAGAACTAGAAACTGAAAAGAAAGATGACTGCGTAGCCACTCATTTAGTCAGAGTCATCGGATCCTCAAATATTTCAATCAATCAATCAAAATTAGAAGAATTTATTCATATTGATAACGAGAACAATGCAGAATATATCTCGACAGTGTGAAATCGATAAAAATTGTAGAAGAATCAATTGATGAAGATGAAGATGTTACTCAGCAAGAGTCGAATGTTAGTTCAGAGAATATAGTTCAATTTTAGGGATTCAAAAATTTGTATAAGCGAATTCTCGATATCGAATATCAGCTACTCTGTTTTGACATTCAGACAGAAGCCGAAGAAGCATTTGATGATCTCAAAAAATCTTTTGAGCAGTTCCAAAACAAAATCCAAGCTGTTATCCTCAAAGCCAGACGCAAAAAAAATCAAAACCTGCTCTGAGGTGTCAACTGGGTCTGGCTGGCCCGGTCTGGCACGAGGCACGGCACGATTCGGCCATGTCTGGGCCGGCATAGCATGGAAAATTCTCGTGCCCTTGTCGTGTATGTCCATGGCACCATCCGTGTCGTGCCGTGCATAGCCAAACCAGGCCTCGTGCCGTGCCTACCCTGGAACGATACCATGACCCGTTGGCATAGTAACTCGGATGAGCTGAGAAACCCTATTTTTAATTAAATTAGAATTTTGGTGGTGCAACGGCACGACGGTGCACGCCGAAACCCTAATTTTTTTAAATTAGGAATTCGGCTGCGTGGTGGCACGTGGTTCCGTGGTGTGGCGGCATTACGGCACGTGCCAAAATCCTAATTTTTTTTAAATTAGGGGTTCGGCCTGACTGGGCTGAACCCGACGGATTCGTGTCGTGGGCCCACACCGGGCTGACCTCCATAGAACAATGTCGGGCCAGGCAAGGCACAGTACAGTAACCGTGCCTGGCCCTGCATGAAAGCACAATCGGGCCAGTTAAAAACAAGCCGAGCCAACCTGGCACATCCCGTTTGACACCTCTAACATGTTCCAAATAATGATCTATGACATGTTCCACTAAAAATATTGAACCCTCAAATTTTTGGCATAAAATACATACTTATCAAGATGCATACTTAAACTGGTGCGTATTTAAGCATGAGGTTAGTATAATCAAGTCTCATAATTATTGACTCAATATTCGATTGTACTAGTGCACACGCTTATACTACTCGAGCATCTGAGTTTGAATGAAATCCTCTTACCTAAGAAACATTGCTCTCTCCTAATTCAATATATCTGAATTTGTTAATATGCATGATGATAATTTTATGGGAGTGACATCATACTACTTCATGTTGTATAACACATTCTGCAATCTACAAATTACATATAACTTACTACTTCAAATCATAATGGTTATTCTATATACATCTCTTCAAAGTCACCATGAAAAAATATATTATTCACAACTAGCTAATGTATCAGCCAATTATAAAATATTATATAAAAATATCATCTTGGACATTGTAGAGCAAGTGTCCAATAGTCTACACCAAATGTCTAATGTATCCTCCTCGCTATAAGTCTCTCATTAAGGTGATATTAGTAAGTGTCTAATAGTCTACCTTTCCATCTGAACTTGTATTCATAATGAATAATAACATACAACCAACAACAAATTTTTTAGAAAAAAGTGATATTAGTTTTAATGTCCCATTAGAGTAAATGACATTCATCTCATCTATCAAAGCATGACACGATCCTAGATGAGATTATACCTCAGAAGAACTTGAGCATGCTAGTAATATCAAGAAAAATAATAAAAATACATAAAATTTGACAAAAATATGATAAAACACATGAAATCATATGCTGAGCACTACTCATCTATCCCTTCCAATAAGCAATAAAAATACCAAGATCAAAAGAACTAACTACAGAATCATCTAGCTTTTTGATAAGCTCATCTCTAGTCTAATAAGCCAAGGCATGTATATTTCTCTTAGTATAGACTCTAAGTCTCTTGTGGTCAAATCTCATAATTACCGAGTTAATATGAGTCTATATTGATGCAACCTCATGTGATATCATGTCATCTAGTCAAAATGAGATCCTCCTACTCAAAAATTCTCACTCTCTTTAAACTCAATATAATTAAAATTTATTAGTAGTTACGATTACTCAATTGGAGTAACATCATACTACATGCCAACATTAACAGATGTACTTGATGAATCACTCTCTCTGCCAACCAGTAATCTAGGCAAGACATAAAGTAAAAGAAGAAAGATAATAAATCCAAGTATAATATCTAGATTCACTCTCTTTATTGTTTTATTAAAGAATAAGTCATGATCAAAAAAATAATATTTATACTCACTAAAATTTTATCAATTTCTAGTCAAAAATATTTATATTATTTTTAGGTAGTAGAATGTCAATGAAAAACACAATTCAATATCCTAGATATCAATTTGTCTCATGTTGGAGAATAATCAAAAAAAATAAGTATATACAAAAACTCTAAGAGGCAAGCTAAATAATTTTTGTCTAGGATATATAATTTAGAAATATATGAATTGAGTAAACATGATTCAAACAATCAACCCCAAGTAGTTGGATAAAACTTAGCTGATGATAATAATAATAATTATAATAATAATAATGATATTTACTGACTTATATAGATTATAAAATTCTTGTTATTTACTATATATTATAATATATTTTAATGAATTTTAAATTTATTCTAATAAGTAAAATTATGTTTAATTTTGCAGATACTATTAAGTTTATTATATAATACATATATCTAATATCAAAAATCTCTATCAAAAGACACATTTAATGATTCTTACAAACATACTTACTATGATACTATTATTTAAAGTATTATCAAATATTATACTATAAATTTTATTCTATACTTTGCATTCTCTAAAGAACCTCGAAAGATTTTGGATAGTAACGCATGCAAAAAGAATATCATTATGATTAGTTCATATATTAGATATCACTAATACAACTTTATTATATTATCTAATTTTATTAATTATTTTATAAATTTATAATTATCTACTCCATCAGTCAAACATTGATTTAGAAATCCTATGATAATCAAACTAAATATATTCATGTATACAATAAATTAGATTTGAATATTTCATTATGATAAATTAAAAAAATTGTTGAACATAAAATATATTCAAATTCAATAAACCCTGTACTAAGTTAGATATGCTTAGGATTGAATGCATTATATTTTTTAATATATTGTTTAGTATATTTCATAAGATATTCAATCTCGATGATAGTTTTGCAACAATATATTTTTTTTACCATACTTATATTTAGTGATTTTTTTTCGAATTCTGTTATATTTAATTTCAACTATCTTAAAATGAGTTTAAATTAAAAATGTTCGTTATTAAAACCTAGGGTTTTAGATGTATAAGTCAACCTATAACTAGAAAACAAACATTTCTAGAAGATTTTAATCAATTTATCATTATCTATATCAAAATCATTTACAATATTTTATTCTTTTTAATTATAAATTATTATTTTTTATTTTTTAAAGAATTAGATGTACAAAACAAATTTTAATTTATCTAATTTTCTAACACATTTAACTAAAAAATTAAAATTAGACATGCAACTTGCAAAATTATAGACCCATAACCACAATTCCATAGAAAGTGATTCATCGAATTGAACAGACTCTCTTGCCAATTACAAAATATAATTATTAATAAAAAAACTTTATAACAATTTATTCTAATTTATAAAAAATTAAAGAAAAAATTTTAAAATTTTAATTTATAAAAAGAGGTATAGTTAGAGAGAAAGATAGTTTGAGTTGAGGTAGATATTGAAATATATATATGATATACTTGTTTATAAAATTTTTAGAAGTTAGATAATTTTTTAAATTTTTATTAACAAAAACTAGACAATCTTTCTGTTCATTTGATTTTGTCCAAGAATGTTATTGAGATAATCCAACAATCAAGGAGAGGCCGTATGACCGTGTTAAAACAAAATTTTTTTGCATGGTCACATAGGCACTAACACAGACACATGACATGCCACATAACACACATCATGTGGTATGTGACATCCCAGAACAGCCAACAGCCTTGTGACCCACGTCTTTATACAATATTTTTTAAAATATATTAAATATGAACAATTCGATATCGATTCAAACCTCGTTTCTATCAATTTGTATTTAAAAAATTAGTATGAAATGCACATAGCCCAAATTGAAAAATTAAAAAATTAAGATGCATAACACATGTTGAGTATGATCAGGCTCTGCCGGACCCAAAGCAATGACCTAAGTCATTTTGCTATTGCGGCCAATTTTGGCTGACTCGAGCCATCATGTTGGGTCATTATTACTTATACTAAATGCGATTCAACATGCTAGCTAAAACAATCCCCCCAACACAACACGAGCTATGCACTGGGTCAACTGTTGCTTCTATCAGGCATGAGTCCTGATATGTCGTGTCGTGCTTGGGCCAATGAAAATGAGTTATGCTACTAGGATTCCTGACCCATGCCTCTAGATGGATAATGATCATTATCTATCACTCTGACTGATTATAATCTTTGCATCTCTAATTTTTAGTTTTTTCATGTAATTCATCTTCTAGTTTTAACACTTAAAAATATATTGATGCACCTTACAAATTTTTTAAGTATGACAAAATTTTTTAATATCTAATTATAATTTCATCGTCTTATTTGAAATTACATTCAAAGCAACATAAAAAATAAATTCTAAAATTACACTAGACACAGAAGGAGTCACTAAATCACATATCATTTTAGATAGTATGTGAGAAATAAATTTATATAATTTCCTCTAATTAAAGATGTCATAAGTTTATATATCATTGTTGGACAATATATAATAGTACAAGTGTCTAAGCATCTCAATAGCGCATGCATATTCAACATACCACTTCAACATTTATATTTATATAATTTAATGAAAAAATCAAACTATGAACATGATATTATCTTTATGCTCATAGGCTCATTATAAATATCATACTTATTTTTATAATATAAAAATAAATTTTGGAATTCTACATAAATTTTATATATTAACTATCATACTTATTTTTAGATATTAACTTTAAAATCTATACAATAAGCTAAACAATAAAAAAATAGAAAAGTCACTCATATTTTAAATATTTTTTTCTTATTTCAATAGTCAAGTTACTAAAATATATGTATTCTCTAAATTAATTAAACACATGAGTCTTGTTACATGTGCACCTAAGTGCAATACATGATAAGAGAGTATACACAGACAAACATAAATTCAATGAATATAATATATTAGTAACTAATACATGAATCTAATATTAAGTATATTGAATTCTAATGATATCTAATATTTAGTATAAATTTTTTTTAGGTACATTACATATGTAAACTATATAATTCTTGAAGTTTAATAAATATCATAATATATAATAATCAAATTAAATTTTATTCTAATGAGTGAGAAATTAATTTTAAGATTTTGTATACCACTAGATTTATGTAACATGTATATCTAATATATAAAAACTTAGCTTTGTGACACTACCTGGTAATTCTTATGAATATACTTACTATGACATCATTATTTGAAGCATATTTTATTTTGTATTTCGTATCCCCTAAAGACTTATAATATTCTAGTAAATAGCACGGTCATCTTGAGGATATAAAATTTCATAAAAATTTAATATTTTTTTATTTAATTTCTACTTAAAATCACTATAGTAGATGATAACATATACAAAATAAATATTATCATAATAAGTCCATATAAAAATCCAACAAAATGAATGTCATCACTAATATCACAACATTATGTTTTCTAAGTTAATTAATTATTAATTATTTATTAAATTTATAATTTTTTATATTATCAATCATACATGTCAACATGAGAATCCTATAATAACTAATAAGTGGATTGAACATATTTATACATACAATTAACTAGTATAGAATTTTCTACAAATTTAAACAAAAACTCAAACTAACAACCAAAATAATAATGTATTCTCTTGCAAACTCATAGTTGTGAATGAATGAGATCAATAAACCTAAAGTTAATCCAAATTTTATAATTTTATGAGCAAGTTGAATTTATTAAGGATCTAATATATTATATTTTAATATATTATTTTGCATACCTTATTTTGCATAAGGTGTCTAATCTCACTACTAATTTTATAACTATAAATTTTTTTATAGTATCAACATTATGCTGATTTTTTTTTTATTCTAATATTTTTTAAATATGTTTAAATGGATCCAAACCACATAAATTAATTTATAAAGCCTATGTTTTTAAAAAGCATGGGTCAACTAATCTTGGAGACAAATTAATCTTGGATATTTTAATTGACTTATTATCATATGAATCAAAATTATTTACAATGTTAATTTTATTTTAATTAATATTATTATTTTTTATTTTCTATAACAATTAACTATGTAATATATGTTCATATTTAGTTTAAATAGTTAGGAGTCAAAAAAAATTATTTAATTATTATATATCATATATTCTATAAATCTAGTCTTTAATATATAAACAAAAAAAGGATTTATATACATGTATGGTGTACCTTGCAAAAATTAACAAAACATCAGAACTCACAATCAAAATTCCATTGTTCAATTGACTAGACGTGATCGCCAATTATAAAAATAAATTATTTATAAAAAAAATAAATATTATAAAACAAAAAATTAAAAATTGACTTTTGAGAAAAATGAGAGAATTAGAGATAATAAAGAAGTTTATAATTTAAGTATGAAAAAAATATAAATATAATTTGCCCATTTATAAAATTTAAAAAATTAAAATAATAATTATTTAATTCTTTCAATTTTTTTTAAAGATCTTCTTATCCGTTGAATCATATCCAATCCATCAGAGACAAAATCCAAAATACAATTTTTTTCTTAAAAAAATTATTTGTCACATGCACACATGTGCATCGCACGACAATGTCAATATGGACATTGCCTTGAATTTAAACAACTTTGTTATGACATCAAATAAAAAATATTATCATAATAAAAGTAAGATTTTTACTTGATATGGAGTTGGGTTGGCACTGGCCTGAACCGACCCAATTTCATTTTTGACATGCATGCCACACCTAATGGCTTGACCCAGCCAGAGTCATGCCTCATGCCAGCCCATGGATGTTCTAGGCATGTGCAGGTCATATATGGTCATTCCCATCATGCCATTTATAGGTCATACCATAGGTTGAGCCCAAGTTACTAGACTCATTTGTCATCCCTACTTTTATAAAATAATCATATATATCAATAAGTATAAATAAAATTAATTCTAGAGAAAATAATATTTTACAAAAAAAAAATTATCATTGAGTTCAGATAATCCAGTAGCCCACAAATCTAATCAAGTTCCCACTCAAAATGAGCCAGACTAGAAGACTCAACCATCCATGGCTTAGCATATATACTAGGATAAAGGAACATGCAACATATTCATGGCGAAGAAGTCTTTTGAGAAGTTATAATCCCATAGCATACTCTTTTGATTTTGATCTTCTAATCACTATCTAGAATAAATAAAAAAATTATATTCAACATTATATTTCATAAGTTTTATCATACTCGCGTATTCTCCATTGATGGTACTAGCACATATACATTTCTTTTTGAGATATTATATTATCAAGTATAATGACTGAATATGTTGGAAGAGATACATATCCTTCATTCAAATGAAATGTTGGAACAAATATCTTGACTTTTATGAATATATGTTGTTAATTGTAGTCTAGTATTCACCATGAATGTCAATCCGGATGAAAAAGTAGATCACTTAAAAATTAGACTTATTGTAATTAAGTTCCCTCAAACTTTTAGTGTGAATTACTTGAATATTTTATCTTGTTATCAAAATAACTTTTTTATGAATTCTTATTTCACTTGTGATATCTCACAATAGATAATATATTGATTAGATATGAAAAATAATTTTTTCACAATAACATTAAAGAGGAGGAGAAGAAACATGGAGCAGCCACAAAAGTTTTGAATAAAAAAAATTAGACTTAGTTTATGTATGGCCAAAAGCAGCCATCAAATTCTTGATTTTCCAAATCTTTACTTGTCGACACCTCTTTTGATTTACACAAATATATTATAGGTTTCTTCTTATATTTTTAGATAAACTCAGATGACAAATTGATACTTCTTATTGTGTATATAAATTATTATCAAAATCGTATGATTCACGATTCGATACACGATTCAATAGGTAAACGATCCGACTATTTAAAATAAATTAAAAATATGCATAAATCAAAGATTAAATCATTGAATCGTGACTTGATTCACATGAATCAATTTTATACTGATTCTCAAGGAGCAAGATCCTCAAAAAATCATAAAAAAAAAATTAAAATACCAAAAAAATATTAATATTTGTATAGATTAATTAACATAGAAAAAAACAACTTCAACCTTTAGTATTAGGAATTTAACATGAAAAATCAATAAGATATCAAAAAAATCACAAAAAAAAAACTAAAATACTAAAAAAAATTACCAACTATAAGAAATAGAAATTAATTAACGTGAGAAAAAATCACAAAAAATTCGATTCACGATTCAATTTGATTCTCGATTCTCAATTCATTAATCAAGCATTCTAATTCTCAATTTGAACCTCGATTTGACAACTATAACTTAGAGGATATTCTATATTTTTGAAAATAATAAGTTAGAAATTACTCAACTCAAAAAATATATTAAATCACAATTTCAGACAAAAAATTTTAGAAGATTAGAATATTTTTTTAGAATATATAATGTTTACTCCAACAAAGTGTATGTATGTGTATGTGTTGTTAAAGAGAGTATGTGGTTGATAATTTTATAAAGATTAAATTTTTAGATTATGCTCAAGTAAAAATTATAATTGCGACAAATATTACTTTTTTGTGTGATGTAACATCCAGTTAACTATATTACATATAATAAAATTATAAAAAAATAAGTATCTAAATATTATCAGATTAAATATAATTTATATAATAAATATAATAAACAATTTCTTAGATTATTTATGATAAGTTCATCTAAACACAAATCTTCATACACTAAGACACATCAAGAAATCTTCATGTCTCAAATGTCTTTTTGTGATCATTGACACTTACAGTTGATCGGATATTTAGATTATAATTGAATACCAACTTACACCAAAATGAGATTGACAATAAATTTTTATAGTTTTCTTGGAGACAAATTTATTTTTTTACAAAATAAGAAACAAATAATTATTTAAGATTCAATTAGAAACAGAATTCAAAATAATGATAACAATCATATGAAAGATGTTTTAAATTAGATACTTCCTAGAGAAGATTGGGTACTCATTTTCTTACCTCATTATTATATGCAATGTTAGTCAAGCATATAATATTTAATTTGATATTTCTTTCCAATAAATATAATATTTTAGATATTCATGTAATAAATTGAGAAAAAATATTATAATCTAAATTAGATATTTTATCTTTTTTTTTCATGTTTTATGAATGAAATCACCAAACATATGCACTTCCATAAACCAAACACTAGTTATTTATATTTTTATTGTACTTTGATTTTATTAGATAATTTTTTTCATTGAGTAATTGAATATAATCATTTGTGGCTTGAATTTCTACAAGTCATTATTTAAAAAAATGTGTTTTGGTATCCCAAACACAAAATATTTATGTTTTAGTGCACTAAACTTTTTATAATTAAAAATATATCAAATTCTAAAATAATTAAATTTTATTGCACTAAACCTCATTAATCCAAGTTTACTCACCGAAATTTGATATAAATGAAATTTAATTTATTTGAAAACTATTTTTAAAAACTAAGAAACCACTTAATATTATATATTATATAAAAGGTAAGGTGAAATTCAAACTCATGTCCTTTATTTTTCAAAACCAACCAAACCACTCAATCACAAGTTTATTATCACATGAAAAATAGATAAAAATACTTATATATAAAAACAAAATAAATGAAAACACATATATAAGTATGCATAAATATATGTAAGCATATATATATATATACACAAATATACACATATAATTTACATAACTATATAAATATATATATATATATATATGTTTATGTATATATATATATATATACGCGCGCACACATATAAGCATACACACAAACACATGCATATAAGTGTGTGTATTTGTCAGTGTGCGGGTGTGTGTGTGTGTGTGTGTGTGTGTGTGTGTGTATTGGTGTTCATGTGTGGTGTATGTTTATATGTATATATAGTCATATAAACATAAATATATATATATTTATATGTCTATATATATACACATATTTAAACATATACATACACACACATACATAGACACACATATATTTGTAAAACTTACAGTAGAACCATATGGCTTCTTGAGAGACTATCATATGCTCTGAACATACTGCACACATCTTATTCTCATAATATAGACTCTAAATCTAAGTAATTAAGTCTCAATTTCTAGCTCATCTTGAGCCAGAACTAGAGTATTTTCATAAATAACTAGATCACCTAGATTCGAGAGAGATTTCCTCTCCTATAAAATTTCACTCAATCTAGAATCAACTTGTTATGTACTTATATATATATATATATACACACACACACATATACACAATAACTTCATAGAAATAGTATCATGATATGGATTAATAAGTTTATATATAACCAACATATTTCGCTCTCCCAACTAGAGGCCCAAGTGAGATTACAAATGAGTAACAAAATGTAATCAGTGCATATATCTTATTGATGTTTACTCTTCCTATTCTTGCTAAAAAATAAACCATGCTCAAAAAAGTATCATCAACACTTACTAATATTCTACCAAACTCAATTGAAAAATATTGGTACCTCTTTTTACATACTACAATAATCAAAAAAAATATACTTCAAAACCATATGTATTATCTTATCCAAACTAGGAAAATGATGTTGGACAAGAAAAATACTCTCTAAGATCGTGAGAGAGATTAATAATTTCTCTACGAGACACAGAATTTGAAAGGAAACAATGAGAAATTATATAAAAATTTATTTGATTGATTAGTTAGTTTATTGTTCAGCACCATCTCTTCCTAAGAATGCTTTAGAACACTTACTACGAAAAAATATTCAAACTATCTCAATCAAATATATATTTTTACTTTCTACAATCTCATTATGTGAGAGTACCAGCATAAAAAATTTGGTATATGGCCTCATTATCACTATTATAAGTATTAAAACTATTTAACATGTATTCTAATACATTGTTACTCTTAATTTTTTTAATATCATTGTTAAATTTAAATTTTATATTTTTTATGGAATAATTAAAAAATTAAAAAAAATATGTAATCTAAAATAAAAAAAAAATCAACTAAGTAAAATATATATAATCATCAATAAATATAATAAAATATTTAAATATGTTTTAAATCTTATTTTTATTAAATCCTCATATGTCTAAGCATATCAGATCAAAAAAGTTTTTATCAAAAATTTAGCAAATTGAATAAAAAACTCTAATATATTTTTCTAGCCGACACATCTAACATTCTAATATAGATTTATCTCTAATATTATAATCTTGGATACTAAATTTGGTTAATAATAGATGATAAAGTTTAAAATGGATAAGCAGTAGATCAATAATAATCAAACATAAAATGAGATATCCTACTATAAAAATAAAAACATATAAATCATTCTGCCCAATCTCAAATAAAGACTTCCTCAAAGTCTTCTAATTTTACAATCAAATATCAATGAAAGAGAAAATAATTAATATTAACTTACCTAAAAAAATAACTCACATAAAGAATACTAAGTAAGCAACCAATAATAAATAAAATATGTGAAAACAATAATGAACTAAGCTAAATATTATTATAACTAACAACTTTGGATGACATGTCATTGACTATTTCAATATTTTGTGAATAAGGAATAAACATATTTAAAAAATTAAATACTTAATGAACCATTGGCTCAATTCAAGAGTCTGAAGTATAAAGATGAGCTACCAAACTTAAAGACTATGAAGTATCTGATATTATCTTAAATAGAAGTTTTGTGTATGTCTCTCTAGTAAGCATCACCATGGAGAAACTATGTGAGAACTTCTAGATAGCTTCAATAATAATAATATCTCAAACACTATAATGCTTTTGGACTCCACCCTAGAAATAATTGTCAGTAACTCTTTTTGATATAACCCAACTTCAATACATGCATTGAACATGTCAACTAACCAAAAACATTACACCCAAGGGTAGCACATCACATAGCACCCATTGTGCACCACTCTACACCCATTATGACTTGTCTGATTGACTTTGAGACTGCTATGAGGGGTGAGGATGTAAGCAGGGAGCTATCTTTAGATAATTGTAATGATCCATTTTATGAGCTTGTGGATGACTATGAGCCAGAGAAATATTTTTTTAGATGCATAACAAAAGATAAAATAATTAATAATATTAATATTTGAATGACTTAATATACATAAATTATAACTAAATAGAGGAGAATATTTAACTACTAATACAAAGATGATGTGTTTAAAATAAAAGCTAAAACACAAAACATACATATATCAAAAGGGTTAACTTCTAATTTCAAGACTATATAGTCTCGTTCCATGATAAACAAATATGATTATACAAATCATACATCAAGTAAGAAGAACATAATTGTAACATACAAGATTGTAATCAATAATAGAAATGATAATTTTATCAATTATATGATTAGTAATATATTTTATTGATTATATTTAAATATTTTGTTTATATTTTATTTTTTTCATATTTAATTTTTATTTTCATTATTCTTTACCCGTATTTTTATATGTTTTATTTTTATATCATCATGGTTTGTTAATAATATATTTGAACAAATAATAAATAAATTTATTTTCTAATGTACAGTAATATAAGCAATTTAGAATTAATAAATAAATTTATTTACTAATGAATCATTATTAAATATATTTAGATTTAATTTTAAAAAAATTATGACTTGAGGCATAAGCCTAGGCACATATTGGGCATGCCTCAAGCAAAACAAAGATGTGCCACTGAAATTAGGCTTACACTTTTGAGAATTATGACTACAATACATATTCTAACTATGGATTCACATATAAATATTTAGGATATATATGCCACGCATCGACTTAAATATATTAAGATTGATGAATGTAATTTATTTATTTTAAGATGTTTATTTTGCTTAATATTTTGAACAAACAAAAATAAAAAATGCACTTCATTTAGTACCTGGTCAAGTAAAATCATAAGATTCCCACCAACACAGTACTCCAAAACCAACCACAAATGAGTAGAAGTTTCATACCTGATCCACGAGCAAAGAATATAAATCATCCAGAAAAGAGAGCAAAATAACGTTTGATTTCAGATTTCATAAAATCAAGTAAAATAAATAATTTAAGGGATAAAATTTGCATGTGTTAATCTTACCAAGAATAAAATTTTAGTATATTTGGATGATCTAAGGTGTGAAGAATTCCAACCTGCAATTATAACTATGGAGTAAGGTACAAACATATTAATAAAAGAGAATACAGTACCCTAAACTTTCACAGCATACATAATAAGCATCAAGTGAATGATATAGACAAATGAAAAGACTATTTAAACACACATTTTCACTATATAGCTTCACTTTAATCAATTAGACATACAAATGAAAAACAAATAAAATACAAATCATAAACACAAAATAATAAATACCCAGTATACCAAGCCACAAATCAAATGAGCTCATAAATAATACTAATAATTTTATATTTATCTCCATGTTAGACCAAAAAATAATTAGTTCTTTTATTTTTTGAAGCCAAAATTATTTAAAAAAAAATAGCATAAAATCAAATAAAATATATTTTTTTTTCGTACAAACAAGCTAAATTTCAACTAAAATCTGAATATATAATAACCCAAGTGTAGAACAAAAGAATACAAAAAATAAATGAACATAAAAGTTTATTCTATATTACATTTAAAAGTATATGTTAGGATACATAAATATGAAATCAAAAATAATAGGAGTAACATTATGTTATGGAACTCTACTATGCTTGTCAAATACAACTAATTGACAACAAAATTATACTAGTAAAATACAATAATATCAACATCTAACCCTCAAACATTGATCTCTCGTGCATCAAAATTAAATTGAATGAGTTTAAAACTTCTAAATAATTCATGAAAATACATGCTAAAAAATACATAAACTATGACGATCACATTGTCATCAATCTTCTCCCTCATAACATGATAATAATTCCCAATATATTTCATTCGCTCATTAAACATAAGATTAAAATCAAAATATCTTATTCTTATAATCTGACTTTCATATAAGGTATAATAGGACATAAAAAAATAATAATCTCCTATGATACATATATGATAGTGATACAAAAAAATGTTCATATGTAATTATGATCAAGATTCTATAATATGTATATGTATTGGATTTGAAAAAAAATGTTACCACTTATATTTCAAAAGAACATGATGAATATCTCCTTAATATAAATTTTTGTGTTAGATTACATTTGTCTATGATGATTACGATATAACTTGAATCATAAAATCAAATAATCAATAATAATTTTAGTATTGAAAAAATTAATAAACTACATAAATTTCTTTGAATATCTAAGTGTGCGAAAATTGAAAAATATATAAATTTATCTAAAAGAATCTAACTAACAATTAACTATAACTCAGGACACACGTAGTCCAACTGATGGGAATGTTGAATACGGGCTTCCTTTGGGCATGAGTTCACTTCTCACAAGCTACACATCTAAGGGTGGGAACGGCCTGGAGATAGCCATGCTTTCACCCAAAAACCCCAATAACTATTCAAGGTGTCATTCTAGTTCGAGGAAACACTGAGTTAGAAAAATAACTAACTGTGTTAGTAATATACACAATATCAACTCTAGTAACTATCAATTATATTTTTTAAAAATATTGAGAGCATGACTATAACAAGATTATCTTTGGTAATAACATTCTAATAATAATAATCACATTGCATACTAAGGGATAATAGGATATTTCCATTCTAATATACCTTCGTCTGACAATTGAACATAATATTGTCCAAATATTAAATAAATTTTATCATACATAAAAAATAATCTAATCATAGAGTCTAAATATCTTTTTGAAACCCAAGTCAACTTACTTATCTCGAGTAGTAATTAGTTTACTACTAGTTGGTCAAACTACCAGCTACCTACACAATCTCTATGAAATTGATATTTGAACTTATATTTTTTTTACTACTTATATAACCTATATATTTGTAAAACTCTGGAAAATAAAAAAAACTACCCAATAATTTTTGGGACCATGTGACAAATGATATAGTTTAACATTATAACAAAGTCACAATAATAATCAAAATTTAGAAATATCATTTATGAATATTATCAATTAGGACTGGGAAGATGGAAGGGTGTGAGGTTTGATCCAAATAAATTTAGAAGATGAGATCTTGGTGAATATTTTTAGAAAAAAATAATAATAAAAGATTTGTAGAGGAAACAATGGATCCTCTATCATAGCAAGTCACTGTTCAAAAAACTATTAATGAGAAAAATTTTTTAGAAATTGTGTATGGAGTAGATTGACTCATTTGCCTTACATCTATATTAGTTTTAGTCACTAATCAACCATTTATTATCTTCTAGATGTAAGACCAGTGATGATGATAAAACTATCATACTGCCCCCCATTTATTGCCTAATTCATAATATAGTTTGATTATCATCATTGGTAGTAATCTAATAGGGTTATCCTATGAGATTATAGTTATAGTTTTACTGTAGAAGGATATATGAAAGAAAGATATGAGAAATACTCTAAGGTTTAAGTCTCGAGTAGTCTGTCGAGTAATACATAAATGCAGCTTTATTCAATATTCCAAAGCTATGATATTATTCATAATTGTGGTATTGTCTTTGATTGGATCCTCGGTAGTTTATATCTTAGCATTCTCTTTCTTGATTATTCTTTTAGTATCCTTGAAATTATCAGCATAAGATTTATCTGATGTCATGTCTTTGATGAATATCATGATATCATATCAGTCTTTCTTTTTTTTTCCTCATTTCTACAACTTTCACTTCATCTTATATAAAATTTTTTTATCGAGAATCCACTTTTTGTTACATTAAGTTATGTAAAAGATTGTATGTTTTTTACCATCTTTTTTATCATCATCTAGATTTTATACGCTATTGTGAAGATTAAACTTTATTTATTGTTCTTTGGTATAGATAGTGAATTTCTTTTTCTTAATATCAACAAGTGTTTGTTTCGTGGTAAAAAATAATCATTCCAATATTAATAATGCATAATTATTTTTCTCAATATCAAATATTATTAAATCTATTAGAAAAATAAAGATATTCACCTTAATCAATACATCTTCAACAATCTTATCAGAATGTTTGATAGTCTAATCATCCATTTGGTGTAAGAGAAATGCTATAGTGATTTTAACAAAATTCAATCATCACATAATCAAAAATAATATCATATTAATATTTGATCTCAAGTCATGCAACATTTTCTAAAATATATAGTCTCTAATAATACAAGATATACTAAAACTTTAAGTATCCTTTAATTTCTTTGAAAAGTTTTCTTTAAATAATTATAATATATTTCTTGGTTATATTCAAGGTCTTGTATATCTCAAGCTTTTTTTTACTACTCATTATATTTTTCTTAAACTTTACATAATTTAGTATTTGGGCTAGAATTTAGGTAAATAGTATATTCACTTTAAATTTCCAGAATATATTGAGAAATTTTTTAGTATTCATCTAATTTTTCTTTTTTAAATCATAGTTAAAATGAAAGATTTATCAGAAATTCATTCTTAGTTTTATTTTTTATTTTTTTTATTTTTTTTATTTTTTTTATTTTTTTTATTTTTTTTATTTTTTTTATTTTTTTTTATTTTTTTTTATTTTTTTTTATTTTATTTATTTTTATTTATTTTTATTTATTTTTATTTATTTTTATTTATTTTTTTATCACCATAACTTTGAGTAATCTTCATTTATTCTTTTATTTTTTTATTTCTCTTTTGAATCTTTGGGTGAGATTTAGGGTTGTACTTTCTTTAGGCACAGCTTTGTTAGATATCATGGTAACATATTTTTTTTATTAACTCTCTTTAGTGATGTTTTAGTTTCTTGGAAAATTTAGTCGGAGTTGTGATTTTTGCGATAATCATGATACTATCAGCTTAAAAAAAAACTAGAATCTTTTTGGTCAATGTAGTGCATTTCTTGTATTTTTCACTTCTAAGTAATATAAATGAGAAATTTTTTGGATTTACTTTGATATTACTTGACAATTTATTCACTTCTTTTTTCTTTATTGATAATTATAATTTTTTAATTTGATTTTATATATTTTTTATAACTAAACTCATTTTATCAATTATTACTTCAAGCATCATCATCAAATTGTCCTTGATATTTATTTTTTAAAATTCTACTAAAATTGCATTCATACCTTTTTCTAAGATTGTCTTATTTTTTTATGAAGATTGATAATTTAAACTTGAGATTTCTTGATTATTGTGACTTATGATACTATTACCAATATTTCTTGAAGATTTTCTAATATTTTGTAGCCTATTCTCATAGCTTTCATATATAAAAGTTTTTATTATTTTTAATGTTTGGATGGTAATGCAATTGGATATTGTTTGTGGGCTGAAACACATATTATTTATTTTGTATTTGGTTGGATTCTTCCATTTTATAAATAGGATCCAAGTCCACAAATTCACATGGATTTGAAATGATGATCTCATCTAATACTTTTCTCTATTCAGTTTGAGTATTAAATTTTCTTAAAAAAACTTTTATCTTCGATTCAATTGTTGTGAATCAATACAATTCTAATACTTTAACTTATTTTTTTAATAAAAATTTTATTAGAATTTGTTAGTTATTTTTTGTTAGCTCTTCAAATAAATGATATCTCATCTAATAATTTATTTTAAATTGATCCTCTGAGAGCAGCATATGCCAAAATAATTGTGGATATAGGATTTATGCACACTTGGGCACACGATTATATAAGTGTGACTTAGATGAAAGTAAAAAAAAAGTAAGAGAAAAAGAGTGAAAGAGGAGAGATCAACAGAAATCAAGAGGAATAAAAAAACTTTGTGAGGGATCCATAAGCAATGAGGAATACAAAACACAAGCATAAATCCTAAAAAGGAGACATGAATTTTGACTCTCACTTGGAGATACATCTTAGCCATACTAAACAAAAATTAAGGGTTTAGGATTTTGAATCCTAGATTCTATTGAAGACTAATATTAGGTACCAAAAATTCATCAAAATATATGTTAAACTATCTAGTGTGAATTGTTTTATAATTTTATGTTAAATTGAGATCTAGAATTAGTATATTATATTATGTATGATGGTATATAATTGATAACTTGATATTTAGTTTGTGTTTTAGTTTCATTATTAATGGATATGATATTTACTTAAAGCTAGAATTAGAATTTTATTATTTATATGTTTGTATATTTTGTCATGGTAGACAATGATAGATAAGTCATGAGCTATACTTGTGCATAATAATTAGAAAGTAATAATAACTCTTCTGATTATGATGCATTATATAACTTATACATCAAATTTTAAAATTGAGGTAAGTTTTATTATTGTAAGTATAATGCTTACAAATTAATCTTTGATTAATGTAAAGATTTTAGATTTTTTTCTAAGGATTTTACTTATAGCGTGAGAGTCACATATCATCTTGATAAATGATTATAGGTAAACCACAAGATATACAAGAGTAGAGATAACTCATAATGTGGTAATAACTTTGTGACATACTTTCTATCATATGACTATTATCAATAAGATCGAGGGAAGATAAATATTAATTATAATGATTATGACACTTATTAAGTTAAAAATATAAATATTTTTAATATCATATTAATTCATATACTAATAACATGTTAGGTCAAATAATAAGAATACACATATGAAATAACCTTTGAGTCATTACTCATGGTCACATCTCATTTATCAATATTCCTATAATGATTGAATTAGCTTTGATAAGGAGTCATATGATATGTTATCCTCTTGTCAATGAACCATGCTAATTCATCCACATGAATGACATAAGCCTTAAAAAAATATAAATTTTCACTAGTAGATATCACCTTGATTTCCTAGCTAGCTATATTTTGGGTCACAACTTGAATACATTATGTCATGACTTGATTTGGTTTGGTATCAAGTCTCGAGTGGTCTCTCTTGAAATGTCAAGCTTTATCACACTTCTAGTATTTCAATTTTAACTTATCCATACTATTCTCTTTTCTAATATTCCAAAGCTATGATCTCATATCAGTTTATTATATAATAAAATAGTCTATTGGAAAATTAAAGATAAAACTGATTGTGTACCACATTATGATTTTGGTATTATAAAATAAGATATACAAGAAAAAACTTAAAGATAAAGCCATAATATTACTCAGAACCATGACTTTAGGGATACATAAAAAAATAGACAAGCCAAAATAAAATAGAAGAAACTACGATAATCACTAAAGTCACAATATTCAACAAATTAAAGGATGAGATGACACTCACTTTCACAACTAATAATGATAGATCATGCAAGAAGACACCATTCATCATTCATTATGTCTTGAAGCCTCGTTGCTTCAACAAAAAATCAAAGAAATAGATGAGATTTTACTATCACAAAAACAAAAAAGTATGAATATACAATGTCCTATTTTAGGAATGACTTCAAAGATTTAATGAGAAAATATATGTAAGAATTACATCACCTATTTATTCATTTCCACTCTAAGAGGATCTCACATCCTTGTCCTTCTTGACAATGTGTCATCTAATGTCACGAATGAAATGAAGTTTAATATTCAATTCAAAATGTTGCCACCAAACAACACTTCGTTAATTCAGGCAATGGATGTCAACATCATTTCTACCTTCAAGTAACACTATTTACACTATCACATGTAACACATGATTGAATGTGATGACCATAATAAGAACATCTTCAAGGTTGACTAGTTAACATCATTGAAGTGGTCACTCACCAGTTGGAAAGAGATCACTTCAAAGATGATCACTAATTACTTCAAGTACATTATCTCTTGATAGCTAAGGAGGATATTGTTGATAATCATGATTCCATCAAGGTTGCTGTAGAACAAAAGGTAATTGATGCAGTCATATCTAAATGCATGTGTGATCCAATGTCAATTGAATTTCTCCTAAATTTATTTGAAGAGTAGCAAGATGCTCCCAAAGAGATGAGGGACACCAAGATCATGAACATGGCAAAGGGAGGAAAGAATGACAACAACGAATATGAGATTTATTAAGCAATAACAATATATTTTTCACTACTCTTGAAAGAAGAAAATTCATATTTTCGATGTATTTCTTTTCATACTATATATCACTAATTACACCCATTGTGCCATCCATAATTTCCTTTATGAGTTCCAAACTTAACTAATAAAACAATAATATATTAAATTAAAGATTAATATAATTTTCTAAATCAATTTGAATAATCTCATACTTAAGTTTGATCATCTCAAATAAGTTTTATATTTGTGCTACGAATAAACTTATAATTCTTTTGAATTGTGTCCAGACAGCTTGGCTTTGAGCAAAGCCAATATATGTTAATCTACGATCGCATATCACAATCCATTTCAATGAAAACTCGAATGTTCAAGTTGAATTGATGCATTTTGATATGTCTGGAGGATTTTGGAGAACCTTTCTTATAGTTTTATGACCTTTTTTTAATAAAGAAAAAAAAGTAGAGTAAGAAACAACTTTTTTCTAGATTCCCTGCACATTTTCAAATATCAAGACAAAATGATGGCAATTTGAGGTATGATTGCACTGAAATTTTTGTTGCAGACTGCCAAAACAATGTTCTCCAATGTGGATTGTGTGATTAAGAATTGTAGCTCTGTCTTAGCTGAATTTTGGCACAAAAGATGACTTTTATAGGTAGTCAAATTTGATATCCAGATTGATTTGGTTCACTTCCCAGGATTTGCACTAGTGCACTGCTGTTGTCACGTGATTCTAGTGTTTGAGATAGGAGAGGAATCGTATTTCATATTATTTTCTGAGTGTGGAATATTTGCGAGATCCCTTGGTTTTACTCTTTGAATTGAAGGATTTTCTAGGAATGTGGATGTGCTTTTTTTGACATTCTGTCATTGTTAGTCTACTGGTGATTGTTCTTCCCCCATTTGGCTTCATTTTGATAGGCTGGTACCCGAGAAAAATTTTGATCTTGGGTGTCTGCCACTTTGTGTCAACTGTCAATTAGGTTTTCAGACCTTTAAGAAGTTGACACAACACCGATACTGATGTGAAATTTAATCTAATATAAACATTTCCTCACGTAATGCAAATGCATTGGATAAATGAAGAGGTATGCACAACATCCTTCGTCGGTGTTCGTGTCCTATACTTAAAGCACAGTCGAAATTGTTATCACATATTTTCACCAAGCTTGCGTATGAAAAATCAATTAATTAAACCACTATACATTTTCAAAAAACTTTATTCACGTGCACAATAATGAAACAACGAATAGGTTCTGCTTACTTCATGAAGAACCTCGTTCTGCTGTGATTTACTTACACTCTTGATAGCAAAGTACTCGATAGTTTTCTTCTTTCTCCCTTTATATACAATCTATGCGCACGATTGAAACAAGAAAGTTTAAGTAGGCGATAATGGTGCCTAATGGATTTGAAGCAAAAGGTTGAGTCGGATACCGAATATTTTCCGCGGCCAATGGCTTCATACATGTGGAAATTGTTCATGATGGGTGTATTCGCCTTTGATTCCTGAGTAAAATGACAGTGTGAACTCCGAGACACAGGGGCGAACATCACTTCAGTTTGTGTTACCTGGAGCATTGCGAGAGAGGAAGTAGACTCTTCCAAGTTATTCGACGATAACGATGCGCGCGAAACTGTTCTCTGAATGTTATGATTATGAACCTTGTTAATTTTAAATACCAAAATTAAAAATACAGTTTAAAAAACTGTTCCCAGAATATAAAAATACATATATGTATGTATATATCAACATATATATACATACATATAGTTATATATTTTTGTTAAATATTTAAAAAAAAAAACTGTTTACTTTATGTGTGTGTGTGTGTGTGTGTGTGTGTGTGTGTGTGTGTATTTCTATAAATAAACTTATATATTATTGTCAAGCAAACTTACAATAATATATAACAATATTTATATGTATATATAGACAAATTTAGCAATATTAATGTACATGTATATTACAATATATATGTGTGTGTGTGACTTATAATTTGGATATAATATATACAAATATATAACTTATATGACACTGCAAGATAATAATCAATTAGAAAAGTAACAAAATTGTGATTTTTAAAATTAGGAACGAAATTGAAACGGATTAGAAATGAAAATAACAAAATCAAAAAAACTTAGAAATAGAAAAAATTTTGGTGGTTAATTAATGATTGATTTTTAATGAGTTTTTTAAATCCATTGCTAATTGCGATGCGAATTGGGATGCGTATACGCTTGCATGGTATTTAGCGACAAAAATTTATGTATTTATGTATTTATGTATTATTAGAAACAGATTGTATATCCGTTTATGTATTTAGCGACGGAAATAACTTTAATCACTAGATTAGAAATGACATGCATATCTGTTACTAACTCATTTAAAAAATAATATTGACAAAATAATAATTTATTATTAAATTTCATCACTAATTTACGATAACTAAGTTATCGAAAAATATTTTAAAACTTCGAACATTCTCAAAGTTTCAGAGATTTTTTAATTTGATTCTGATTTCGTCTGAATCATTTGTTGATTGCTCATCCCCCATATATTCATCGATGTGTATTTAATCCTTAATTGAGGTATAAAATTATGATTTTTATTTAAGCTCATATGTATTGTATTCCGAAATAAGTATATTTGTGCATTTTGATGCTATATTTAATTTCTTTTGATTTTTAACATTTATATTGAGTTCTATCAGATATTATTTTGTTAAATGATTATAATTATAATTGATAAATTATATATTTTATTTTATTTTTCTCATACTTGGATTTTTAAAAATTGTGTGTAACCTAATTGAGGTATGAATTTTTTATGCATTTTATTATTGAACTTTTGTTGTAATCATTATAATTAATTTGCATTTTGTTTCCTTATTAGGATTACACGAAATTTAATAATTTTTAAAAGAATAACTCATAGTAATTGTGCAACCTTAACAATGAACAATTTATAATTATTATAACAAATATAAAAAGTTTATTTGTACCACTACTAAAAAACAACATATTACTAACCAAATATTTGGTCAGAAATTCAGTGTTTTTTGGTCAGTAAACCAATTAGCGACCATTTACCGACCAAAAAAATTAATCACAATTTTGCTCGTCGCTTAATTTTTTTACCGATAAAAAAATCAGTCAGTTGATAAATTACCGACCATTTACCAATCCTCTACCAACAATGATTTATTGACTATATTCCGATAATTTACCGACCGAATAAATAAGGTCGGTACATGGTCTTCAAATGGTCAGTAGTTATCGACCATTTACATACTAATCACCGACAAATAATTACCGACTATTTTTCGACCAAAAGAATTAGGTTGGTAAATAGTCTCTAAATGATCAGTAATTACCGACAATTTAGATACTATTTACCGATAATTTGGAGACTATTTACAGATAAATAATTCCCGACTAAATTCAAACCATTTTCCGACTAAAATAATTTAGTCGGTAAGTGGTCACAAAAAGGTCGGTAAAAGCCTTAAAAATTACGACAAAAAACCGACCAAAATCTTTTAAAATTATTGTTCGGTAATCTCCAAAAGGATTACCGACCATTTGGTGACCTTTTACCGACCATTGATAATAAAAAAATTTTGGTCGATTTGGTCACAATTCAGTAGGTAATTACCGACCAATTATTTTTTTAGCAGAAATTTTATAGTTGCTGAAGAAACTGAAATAGAAAACATAAAAAAAACAACCACTTTGCTACCATTTTTGATTTAGTTCCTACAGAAACATTTAAATATAAAACAACAAAATAAAAATCTAATTAACTCAAGCAAACAACAATATATACAACACTTATATATTAAAAAAAAGCAAGATAAAATAAAAAATTAAAATCCAAAATCAAAGTTTACGGAATTGAAAAAAAAATGTGTGTGACACACTCAATCTTCCAACCTAGTTTCATAATCGTTATGCTGTGACATTTCTGGTCTACACGGTGAGATGTCGGATACTGGGGTAGAGCTATCTGCTACTGCTAGTCCTGATGCAACTACTGTAGGTACTGTTGTAGATGATAGAGTAGATACTATAGCTAAAGCATTATGTCAAACAATCCAAGGTAGATCATCAAGGTTGAACTGTAGTCCTCCCTTTTGAAACTTCTTTGTAAGCCAGTCAAAATGCATACGCAATTCATCCGTATCATCCTCATAGTCAATCATGCGTCGCTCGGTATCAACCAACTGAAATTGTATCGAATTTCACATCTTGTCCTTAAATTCCTCCATTTTCAAGAACAAATTCGAAATTGATCCTTAAAATTTAGTTTCATATTATGGGCATCTATGCGAGTAGAATGATGATATCGGTGAACCGACACCATAGACAGGCATCTTCTCTTTGTCATCAATAGCCGCATACCAAATCTAATTCACATCAACTGGTGGAGAGGATGAATGAGAACTACTTGTTGTACCATCACATGAACCTGAAATAGACTAGGAATATGCTTGAGTCACATCAGCTAACAATTCTTCATATCTCGCCTAATAAACATGTATGAAAAGTATTTCAGTTAATATTTAAACAAAAAAAATTAATTTTTTTATTTAAACTTATATTTGCTGCACGAGATCTATGATCAATGAAAGTAAGATCATCATGAGCCTTCATGTAGGTGTATTTGAATAAACCAGGAGCACTGGGCTTCTCACCCTTTTTACGTGTCTATAATTACACACAATACATACGTTAATTATATTAAAAAAATTCCTTATACGAAATGAAAATTAGGCATAATTGAACATAATTCACAAAGTAATGAACATAAAAAATATAAATTAGAAATAATACTAATGCTCATTCGTGTTCACGCATAGAGTGAGATCCACAAGTGTGTGTAGATATGCCACTACCCTCCCCAGCCCACTCTGAGCAATGATTGCCGCTCTGTTTATCACACCTCTTCCTATAATCTTGATTTTCCCATCTACTCCGTCACTCCTCGAAAACATGATCCGAGACACTTGAATCATTTTTTTTCTTCTTTAGCCATTTATCTATGATCTCGTACATAGTATCTTTATACCGACTAGCAGCATATTTGTAGAATACACTTTTGACCATCTCCGTTGGTTGTGTCCACCTGTAAACTTTCTGCAATTATAAAAAAATAATTTTTAATCAGTGAACAAAAGAATAAATAAAAAACGTAAATATTTTTAGGTTGCAATATTTACCTTAAATTCTCTCCAAATCAAATGGTCTCCATGTGTGAGTTACTTTCAATTATGTCTATTAGGTTTAAAGGACTTTCTAAAAATTGTCCTAAGAACACTAGAAATGGAACTAGACAGCTCTAACTTCGTCCTGTAACAAAAAATTTACTAGCAAGTAAGAAATAAATTAATAAATTAATAAATAATTTGTTATATTTTATATCTTACGGATTATCAATTATCCGATCAAAATGAGCAATAGAAAGAGTCTCATCTGTAGGTGTTATGAGGAAGACTCTCCAACATCTCCATCCTCTCTCTCCTCTCTCTTTCATATCTCTTGATTATTTATCAAAATCTCATGATCATTATGTGGATCAGTCAACTAATGCTACTACTGTGGTACATACACAATCCTCTCTGTCTACTGTGGCGTCTCATCCACCCATAACCCTCTACCTGTTTCAGGCATACCCGAGGCCATGCTGCTTATAGCATAACTCATACAACCTTGCAACGTGATGCCTCTACTTCATCCACGTGTCATACCTATAAAAAACACATAAGGCAATAAAAATAAATAAAAATGATTAACAATTAAAATAACATAAAACTTACTATTTTCTCATTCTCATCAGAATCATCCAAATCTGGTTCGTCTTTTTCTTTAGATGTAGTAATATCATTTTCAAACTCCTCTTCATCACACATTTATTCTTCATAATTATTTAAATTTTCATCAACATCTATATCTCCACTTGTATCCATCTCAGAAGATGCGACTAAAAGGAAGTCTTCGTCCCCCACCACAGCTTCGATTATAACATCATAATTATCATTTTGAAAAGTTGTTTCAATGAAATCAGTACTTAGTGATGCAAGGATGTCAATTTGAGCCCTTGCTTTTATTTTGCACACAGCTTTCTAATCCTTTCTAGGACCGGCCTAACCCAGGTATTCACAATAATAAATTTGTGATGCTTGTACTAATAAGACAAAAGGTTTATACTTGCTGAATCATTTTTTATCGTGCACATCAACAAGTTTTTATCGAGGATGGACAACAATACCAACATGTAGTGTTGGATTGAACCATTCACATTTGAATAACATAGTTTTTTAACCGGGAATGCTTCAAATTCTAACTTAATCACTTCAAACAAAGTCCCATGATGGTCATATTCGGTTTCATTGTATACGGATCCTTTAATGCATACCCCCATATTGTCTGTTGTCTGGCAGCTACCATATGATTTAGTGTGAAATTTAAAATCTATTCACATAGCAATCATTGTACATTTTAACCTCTCTTAGGGGACCTCGTGTTATACTTCGAAGATAATGATTGGAAATTTTATTTTCACACTTATTAACCTGTAATCAAAATTAAATAGATTGTTTAGATTACAATTATACATTTTTATTAGAACAATACAATTATTTTGTGATTTTCATTATAAGTAAACATGCATATTTTTCAAAAAATGATGGATATTCATTCTTCGTCACGACATTGATTGCTTCTTTATTCATATTTTGAAACTCTTTAAGTTTATCTGTAACAAAATCACGAAAAAAAATTAAAAATTATTGATACATTGATAGGAAAGAGTAAATTATAATGCATAATAGATGTTATTTGAGTATTAGGAAATACTTACTCAATGAATTATTGAACCTCTGGAATATTCATTAGGACATATAAATGAGCTGTAGTATATTCATAGTCTACTAGATACCTTTTCCCTTCAACACCAATTGTTTTACCCGGACGTTTAAAAATTTCAAACATATCATTATCCACATTGTCATAAAGATAAACCTCATTCTGCTTTTCCTTAATTGGAAGAGTTGGATCTCCTTTCTTTGAAATAGAATGAGGCAAATTTTGCATCCTCATCCATAATATAACTTATTGATATAGAATCCTCAACACGAGCCTTATTCATTATTGTATACTTTATTTTCCTCAAATATCTACAAAAAGATTATTGAAATTTACAAGTCATTTTTGTGCATATATACATATATGTGTGTGTGTGTGTAGGAAAATAATTGGTTTAGTGAATTAATATTACCTTTATGGATGATATATCAAACGATAATGGATAGGACTAGCAATCCTAGCTTCGTAAGTCATGTGCACTAGAAGATGTTCAATTGAGTCAAAAAAACTAGGAGGAAAGATTTTCTCAAGATTGCATAAGATAGCTAGAATTTATTCATCTAGATTCCTCAACTCCTCATCAGTCAATGAAGAAGAATTTAGTTGTTTGAAGAATAAAGAAATCTTAGTTATCGGCTCCCATTTTCTAGTAGGTAGGAATTCTTGAAGAGCAATTGGTAACAACCCTTGCATAAATACGTGACAATTATGTCTCTTCATGTCAAACATCTTAAGTATGTTTGTATCCACACCTCCCTATATTAGAAGCATACCCATCTGGAAATCTAAGATTTTTTACCCACTCCAACATAACATTCTTTTGTGATTTATTCAGAACAAATGGCACATCAGGGTATTTATTGATGACAATATTTTTTGCAAATTGAAGACGATTACAATATTTATTCAACTCATCTCTTGATTTGTAAGTGTCATTAGTTTTCCCTGGAATGTTAAACAATATATTGAAAATATTGTCAAAAATATTCTTCTCGATATGCATAACATCAAGATTGTGTCTGAGCAAGTGTTCATATCAGTAGGGAAAATCCCAAAAAATACTTCATTTATTCCACTCATAATTCTTATATATAGCTGCATTCACAACCTCATCATCAATATCTATCACCTTCCTTAGCCCTCTGTTATTCAATTCCTGCAGAATATCATCCCTAGATCCAACTATTGGGAATTGTTTAGTAATCTTTTTATTTTTAATGAAATCTTTGGTATTACATTGATACGGATGATTAATGGGCAAAAACTTCCAATTGTTGTTGAACCATGACTATTTTCCACTCTTAATTAATCTAAAAGCATTAGAATCTTCTATACAATGCGACCATGCCAACACATGAGTTGTACTCCACCCATACATCATAAAATATGTTGGAGGGTCATTTATGGTCCATATGAGGGCAATGCACATCTAAAAATGTTATCGTTCATAAATATCATAAGTCTGAACCCCAACACCCAAAAGAATTTTCAACAATACTATCAATGGTTGCAAGAAAATATCTATCTTCCTTTTTAGATTCATAGGCCACGGTACTAACATAGTCAAAATCATAAATTCTTCCTTAATACATAAGTCTGAAGGCAATTTATTCGGGGTCACCACCACAAGCCACAAAAAATATTACTGTCCAGATTGACCAGCGGCTAAAAACCATCAATAAATAAACCCAACATAATATTTCGAACTTTAAAAGAAAAATCAGGAAAACACTCATCAAAATGTTTCCAAGTAGTGGCATCAGAATGGTGACACATCTTATCATCCTCTATATGATGCTCTGAATGCCACCTCATTTCATTAGCTATTGTGGTTGATGCATACAATTCATGCAACCTATGTGTTAATGAAAATTAGTGCATCTTTTTATACGGCACCTTCAACTTACATATATACATTCTATTTTTAGAACCCTTGACCTTTACTTTGTACCGAGCATGCCCACATATTTTACAACTGTTAAGGTCACTGTCATCACCCCAGTATATCATACAGTTGTTCACACATCAATGAATAATCTGTACGGGTAATCCCAAGCCTCTAACTAACTTCTTTGTACTATAAAAATCCAGTGGCATCAGATTATCTTTTGGTAATAATTCTTGAATGAATTTAGACATATCATCAAACTATGTTTGCAAACACCTGTGTTTATACTTTATTTCTAACATCCTCACGACTGCATAAAGTTGAGCATGCTTATAATTTCTCTTATATATAAGTTTGTCTCCAGCTCGAATCATGTCATAGAAATTCCTTGCCTTGGCATTGAATTCCTCATTCGGGTTGAATTTAGGACACACAGCATCAAAAACAATTTTTTTGGTATGTAGTGTGATTAATATTATCTGAGACCATCTAATCAGTTTCACTTACTGACACCCATATTGAACTTGAACACCTCTAGTTGACTTGCATCTCACCATGGTATATCCAAACATAGTAATCCGCCACAAAACTATTTCTATATAAATGCATATTCACAGTCTCAACATTCAAAAACTTTTTATTCTAACATTTAACTAAAGTGCAGTGACATATTATATCTGTACCGCCATTCACACACTCATGATGTCTCAAAGCAAACTCAACAAATTCATCAACTTTATATCCTCATTCATTAGAGAACATTTCATTCACTATTCGACCCTTGTACATCCATTCATAATCGTCTTACATAACTAGTTAAAACAATTATTTTATTTAACAAGAGTAATTATCTCTAATCATAGTTATATTTAATTATATAGACATTTATATGGATATACAAATATTTATATATAGTTATACACATATAGTTTAAAATAATATTGTATGTTATTATACATGTAATTATAAATATAGTTAATGTGGTTATACTTATAGGTACTCATATAGTTAAACGTATATTTATACGTGCAGGTTTATATATTTGTTAATTTAATTTTATATATTTATACATATAGTTATATATAGGTATAAATATAGTAAAATACTTTTTATATACTAGTATATACAAATATATATTAAAAATAAGCTGTAAATTTAATATTTAAATATTATTATGCATAAAAATTTTAAAGTTATATACATAGAAGATACAATTATTTATAGTTATAAATTATTTTACATATAGCATATATATTTATACAATTAGTGATAAGTAGTTATATATAAATATATACAACGTTATAAACAAATATTTTAATTTAATTATATGAATACATATATGTATATATAGCTACAAATATATTTATATTTAATTATATAGAGTGTTACATATTTGTACAAATATTTATATATAGCTATACACATATAGTTATAAATATATATGTAGTTAAGGATATAATTATATTTAACATTTATAAAGGTATACATTTAGTAAAATATAATTATATATAGGTATATATTAGTATGAATATAGTATATTTTTTAGAAATATAGTTATATAGAATTATACATATAGTTATACATTATTATATAGTTACATTTTAGTTATATAAAGTTATAAACATAGTTATAAAAGTAGTTAACATTATTATAAATATAGTTATAAATACTTTTATATAAAATGGCATATGATTATATAATTAAACACGTGTATCTATATAATATTTGTGAATAAAATATGTTTATAAATGTTATTTAAATATTATTATATTTATACATAACTTTTATAAATAATATATATTATATATATCACATTTATATAAACATAATAAATATTCTATATTTATATAAAAAATAATATGTAATATTAATATTTACAAAATTTGTATAATCATTTAATATTACATAATTGTTATATAAGAAAATATTTAAATGGATAGTTTAATGTAAATTTTATATAGATATTTATATACATTAATACATATGTATAAATATTTATATATAAAAGTATATGTTTATATAAACATATCAATGTGTATTTATAATGTAATATTTTTATATATATTAAAGTATAAATATTTATACATAATATTATTCGATTATATAAATGGATAAAAGTTTATATATACTATTATAGACATTTAAGATTAACATAAATTAAAAGTATGATTTAACATAAATCATAATATATATTAAAAGTATAGATATTTATACATAATGTCATGTGATTGTATTAATATAAACCATTAACATTAATATTATTCTGATGCAAACATAATACAATTAAAATCAAAATCACTAAAAACCTAAAAATAGAAACCTTAGATGAACAAATTTAAAAAATGAAAAATTATAGTTTAATTAATTGTGTCGAGTCAAAATAATGTTGGGTTAAATGAAATTGAAGCAAAATTTTAAAAATTAGGAGGAGAAAAAAAACCTAATACCCGAATATACTGAAAAACAAAATTCCAAAAATCTATATATAATTCAGAGAGATGAAGATGTGTATAAGCAATTTGAAGGAGAAGAACACATGCTTTACATATTTAAACTTTTCTTTAGAAATAAGACATGATAAACAAGTCTACAAGAACTTGTCATACCACAAACATTGTATAAGTGTCAATTTCTACAAGAGAACTGATTCATTTTAATTTATCTTTGTGGATTGCATTTGACTTTTTGTTTAGAGTTTTAGTTTTTTGGTTTTCATTATATGTTAGTTAGCATTTGAGAATATCCTTTTTAGATGGTTCAAATAGTATGAATCATTAGTAGTTTGGGTCATTAGTAATTCAATTATTGTCAATCTATCTGAATGACTTGTGCACTTGCAATGTCATATACTAAATCTAATTAAAATATTTATGAGACATTATCAAAGTAGAGTGATTTAGTCTGTGTAGAAAAAGGCAATTAGCAACCCTAACCAATACCATAAGAGAGATTCAAAATCATCATAAAATATTATCTTTATTTATTTATATATAAAATCAGTTTGAGTGATTGTATTAAATATAAATGAAATAAATAAGTCACTTTGAATAATTATGATAATCACATCAAAATTTTATGTGATGTGGGGTGCAGCTATCAAAAGGCATGGAGAGAGAAGAGTACCACAGCTTTTCTCTTTGGTTTTTTAGCGAAGGAGATATAGGAGAAGATCTCAACTTTAGGCAACATATCAATTTTAAAATGGAACTTTCTAAAATATTAAGGTATGTAATCGAATACACTCTCATAACATCACTTGCAAATTGGTCTAATCCATATGCAAATTTATTGTTTACTTGGATTTAAGTTTCAACGGTGAGTTTCTTCCACATATAATTTTAGTCTCATTTTCCTTCTGATCATCATTCATAATGGTCACTGCTTTGTATTTCTAACCCTATGCATCATCAATTAGTAATTGATTTTTCTCTTCTTGTAATTTTTCTATAGTCTCAGGAGTCCCATCAATGATTTTCATGTTTATGATTTCAGTTTCATTAGTTCTATACTTAAACAATTACTATATTCAATATTGAGTTTTTACATATAGATTTATCTCATGTATTAAGACTAGAATATTCATTATTTTATTCTTATTATACCCCATGATTGTATCATATAACTTATATGTCATCATCTATCATAGCTAATATGCATAAACTTATAAGATAATAAAAACCTTAAATTTCAATTCTAAATAGCATCCATGTCCATCAACATTTAAACCATCATATATATATATATATATATATATTATACAATCACATTATCATGGTGTGGGTTTAATAAACCAACCATTGATCCCAATATAGTCAAACATCAGAAAAAAATTTCTATGAATATATCGGAGTAATATCTCGTATAGCTGAGGGTTTCTAATGATAGTCATAGTGAGAATCTAATTCTCATAACCTAATCCCAACTAATTCTTACTTATGTTCATTTTGGATTACCTCTAATTGAAGAATAATAATCTTGCTTCCTAGGTTCTACATGCTTTTGGGCTTGAAATCTAATTCTTTCCAATTTTTTGTGAAAAACTTTAAGTATTTCTTTTATACTTCAATTTTCCATGTGATTCTATAAGCTAAAAGTCATCACATTGGGTCGAGATTATGATTTTTCATCTTTTTAAATCTTTTCTATAATATAAAATTTATAGTGATAAAAAATTTCTATGGCAAAAATAACTTCTCTCTAAAGCATAAAGTTGTGGTGATATGAATATAATGATTAAGCTAAGTGCTCTCTCAAATGCAAAGTTACAATAGTAGGAGTAACCATTATTGAGATTTTTTCTCTAGATCATAAAGTCATGACAAAAATGTCATGGATGAGACAATTATTATATGAAACATAAAGTCATGACAACAAGAATAAATGACTAAGATTTTACTATTTGAAACTCAAAGTCACAATGGTAAAAATATATTGACTTAGATATTACTCTTTTGATCACAAAGTTATGGTGGAAAAGATTCTTATGACTAAAAATGATTTAGTGTTATGTGATTTTTGATTTAGTATTGATTAACTCACAATTGAAAAATGACATAACTTCATATACTAGTTGGGTACTTGGTTATCGCAATATAAAAATAAAGTCATTACCATTATTGTATTTTAGAAATAGTATAGTCATGACTCAAAAAAAAGCATGATCATGAAACTAGTGTTATATAGTAAAATAACATGACAACTGATTAGTAGTAGATTCGTGACTTACAAAAATTATCATAAATTATTTTGTAGGCAGCTAAGAAAGATTTCTATAATTTTTCAGTAAATTGTGAATAGTGTAGTGAAGTAATGAAATGAAAATTTTTTTAAATTTCCATTATTTTTCAGCCCTCCATATCATCTATCCACAAATTTATCAATTTCACCTAAAATATTTATGACTTCACTAATATTCGTCAAATTATATCAAAATTATAATTTAGTAAAATTTATTCTTTTAAAGTCTAAATCAACACAAAAACATCTCAAATCAATTTTGAACAACCCAAAAAAGTCAGTATGTTTAGTGCCTAACAATCACTCACTATTAGTTTTGAATCTATGATTACAGACCATTAATCCATATTACCAAGAAAATCTTTCATATGTTGCTTCTATTACTTGAAACCATTCCTTGCAAACATGTCAACCTCTATGTTACCTAACTCAACATGCTCTAATCTTGTCAAAGCTCTACACAAATCTATGGTTGTGATTCCAATTGTTAGAAACCTTCACTTGACTTGGATACTAAATATTGAAACCACACATAGCTCTAATACCAAATATTAAAAATCATATTGATTGTTAGGGTTTAGAGTTCCTAACAAGAAAAAAATAAATAAATAAATAAATAATCTATCATAGATAAATCACACATCGCATAATGAAAGATTTCATTTAAGAAGTACACATATGCACCTTGGAAGAATGGAGAGAAGAGAGAATATAATTTTCATGCATCACTTTGTCTTGCTCAAACATAAACACTGCATTCTATTTTTTAGTTTTCAATTTCACTTTTATTTCATTTTACATTTATAAGAGATTTATATAGTAAGTCTAAACAAAAAAAACAAAAATTAAGTTGTGAGTGGCATGTTATAGTTCATTCATGTTATGACACCAAAGAATATCATTGTTGTGTAGCCCTGGATTTCTCTTTGTCACTACACTTTTCACTACTTAGATTACCTTGTTTTCCTAGAAGTATAAGATATAATTGGTTAATGGCAGTTTGAACTATCTTATAAGAATTAAATATTTTTATTTCTCATAATTTCTAATGATTGCATTTCTTTTGCTTCCCAATATATGAGTGTTGCAAGTCTCTACAAATAGTTGGTGTCCTCATCCTTTAAGTATTAGAGAGTTTTCTTTTCCTTTTTTAATGGATATAAGCCAACATGAGGACATCAATCACTCAAAGATTTTAGGTGATCTCTCTAGTGATTTACCTAGGGAAACACTCCACTTTCTCATCTCTTGATAAAATGGGAACTTCTCTACATAAACTAGTAGAGTTTCCTTATTTACCACTTTTAGCTTAACATATCCCCTTAATACATTGTTCCTAACCCTCAAAAATTTGCCTTCTGTGTGTCACTTAGAGGATCTCCTAGAAATAAGGGCAGGATACAATGAATGAAGGGAGTTCGACACTAATGTGGGGATCAAGTATTTGAAGTGTATAAATATCCAATAGTTTTAACCTTTTACTTCCAAAGAAATCTCACTGAGTCCTACAGAAAAGAAACATGCTCAATAACTAAATTGATTCAACGAAGTTTTCACTTAGATATTAATGGTTTCCAATCACCTATGGACTACATATAGTAAAGAACAAGGCAATTGCAATTAGGTGAATCATTTGATTTCATGCAATTTGTTTCTATTCAAAAACAATACAACCAGTACATCATAAAAATTAAGAAATACTTCAAGCTTTTAACAAGCAAAGTTCTAGATACAAAAAAACAATTCAAATAAATACTAATATACTCTAGATCTATGCTAAAAGAAGAAAAGAAAAATTTACACGGTGACATCAACTACTAGTCACCTAGGTCACCTCTCGAATAATTATCATGAAGAATAATTCATTTTTATATGGTCAATGCTAGCCCTAGCTTCAAGGGTTATTTTTGTAAAATACCAAATAATTGACCCAACTTTGAATTATTTGCCATGACTTTCAAATATCCATTTCTATTTGTTTCTCTATCACAAATAAATGCTAATGTCATGACCAAGTTCCGATATCATGACTAATTCTGATATCATGAATAATTATGATATTTCAACCAAGTCTGATTTTATGACAAATTTTTAATGTCACGATCAAGTTGCATGTCATGACTAATTATGACGTCATGATCATGTTTGCTGTCATGACTAATTTTGATATCAAGTTCTGATGTCATGATCAAGTTCTAATGTTAAGACCATGTTTCATCGGTTTTCTTTACTAAAAGACTTATTTGTTATGACAGCTATTTTCTTATCATGACCTTGCCTAGATCATTCTTTCTTGGTACCTAAAAATACATCGTGGCCAACTTTGTCTTTCCTTATTCATGTTGTTGGTTGTGATACCATTCACTAGTTGCAACTTAATTTTAAGTTTTTTTGGATTTTTGTTGCAAGAGAGTGGATTTTGTCATGACACAATTGACTTAACCAATTTTCTGGATATCTACTATTATTTTTCTTCTTCTAATTGAAAACCTATAAAACCATGAGAATGGTGAATTTCTATCTTTCAGCCATGAAATTTAACTTTTAAATATGAAAACATGACATGAAAATTGACTAAAATATAGATGATTTTTTGGCTCATTAGCTAGGGAAAGGACCTCAAGCTTATATAATATTTGGGCTTCCAATGTAAATTAAACGATACTATTTACATTAATTATAATTTATTTAAATATAAAATTATATTTACACTTCCTCACATATTTGAAAAATAATTTGAACTCTTTTTTATTTAATACTTATTAATCTTTCAATGTTAGTATTATAGATATTCATTAATTATATTAACTTGTTGACATTTTTATTTAATCAATATCTTATGATTTTCTTGAGAACTTCCACTTATCTGATATGTCAGATTAAGATTCACCAATAGTATTTGACTTTATCAAAACTTTTAAGTATCTTTAAGAAAGTATCATTAATCATTTTAATAGGATATAAATTCTATTAATAATTAATATTAAACATACAAAATAATATAATTATTCATCTTATTGAGTGTATTAATCTGTTAATCGATCTTACTTTATATTGATCAAAAATAACCATCAACAAGTACACATGTATATTAATTATCTCAAGATTAAATGTAATAATATCTATAATAACCATAGATATTTATTAGCTTATGTTTTAGTATAAAATAATCTCCTCAAGTTTGTCCAATTCGATACATACAAGTATACTAGTACAAAAATCTGGAAGTTTACTATTCCTCGTAGTCAAGATATACCTACTAAAATCTTGTGCTATAATAGTACAAATAATTTGATTTTCTATGTGCAGGTCAAACTAAACATACCAAATTATTTATTATGTAAAATAAAAGATGCACTTGCAATATATTTAAATTCAAACATGGCTTATATATATTCAATTTGAAATGATATAATATAATTTCATAAAACCAACATCCATGATAATAAAATCATTTTTCGTATAAAAATAGTTCTGATGCTCATGACTTTTCAAAAAGTCACTACTACACAAGTATGAGCAATAAATGAAGAAGTAGTAGCAATAGGAAAAGAAACCATGACTTTGATTAAAAATAAGTTGTGAGAGGATGCCATGATATATTTTAGCATAAAAGTTGATGTTGAGACTTCACAAAAAGTCATGACATGGTGAAAGGTATTATAGTCAATGGTACTATGTTAATTAATAATGTCATGACATCCACCAAAGAACATTCCATAAGAAGCAACTTGAAAGATGGTCTGATGCTGAAAAAAAATTTCATAAGATATGCAAAAAATAAAAATTATATGGTGAAGTCACTAGTTGATAATGAAGATCAAAAAATTATTATAGCTAAGGATGTTAAATGTAGCACTTTGGGAGACAAATCATGTAGTTATTTTCAAATTTTGATGAAGAAAATAAGCTCATTGTATCTCATTGATTCATACACAAAAAAACATAGATTCGAGAATATTTATCCAACAAAAGACATTGTGACATTCAAAATCAATCGCGACATTCAAAATCAATTGTGACATTGCTCCTTATATTATTGATTCATTCTTCCTACTTGCTTTTCTTGATAGAGCTTCGAAAAAAAGAGCGAGACTCTTTGTTCGAATATGAGTAAATATTTTAGTGTGAGAGTTTGTTTGATACTCAAAATATTTATTTTTTATGATTATTTTTTATTATTTTCATAATGTTAGTGTACTGGATTCGTGTTTTAAATGCAAGAATTTTACTTAATAATTATTATTCATGGAAATGGATGAATATTAGTGAAAATCAAATATAAAATTGGTGTAAATGGTGGACTTGGTGGAAACCTTAAATAGAATAAAGAATAGCATGGAAAAGTCATAATATTTCTAATGTCACGACTTATTTATACTAGAACATATTTGTTGGGAAAGCATGACAACCTTTTTTGATCGTAACTCTACAAACAAATCGCTATAATATTTATATGTCATGACTCTATTACTCTATTTGCACAAACTTTCACTATGTAATATATTTTTCATGGGCGTGACATCATCTTTGAGTCATAGGCGCTTTAATTTTGAAATATATAGGTAGATGTGATATTATTTTTAAGTTACGATAACCAAGTACCAAATGGACAATATAAGTCATGACATTTTCTAGTATCACGACATATTTATTATAGAGCCAAAAATCATATAACACAAAATAATTTATAGTCTCAGCATATTATTTGCCATGACTATTTTTTTCAAAGAGGATTTCCCCTAGTTGTATCTATTTTCCATCATGATTTTATGTTCTAGAGAGAAATTATATTGGTCATGACATTTTCTATCACCATGATTATACGATCAAAAGAGAAATTACTTATATATTGACATCTTCGTCACAACGACTTTGCGTTCTAGAAATGAATTACACTAGTCATGATATTTTTGCTACCATGACAATATACTCATAAAAGGAATTGCCTTGGCACCTTTGTCGCCATGCCAATGTGCTCATATGGGAGAGGAAGAAGAGAGAGAGAGAGAGGGGAATGAAGGGAAGATAGAGACATGGGAAAGGAAGAAGAGAGAAAGGGAAAAGAAGAAGAGAGAAACATGGGAAAGGAAGAAGAGAGAAACATGGGAAAGGAAGAAGAGAGAAACATGGGAAAGGAAGAAGAGAGAAACATGGGAAAGGAAGAAGAGAGAAACATGGGAAAGGAAGAAGAGAGAAACATGGGAAAGGAAGAAGAGAGAAACATGGGAAAGGAAGAAGAGAGAAACATGGGAAAGGAAGAAGAGAGAAACATGGGAAAGGAAGAAGAGAGAAACATGGGAAAGGAAGAAGAGAGAAACATGGGAAAGGAAGAAGAGAGAGAAATGGAGGGAAGAGAGATATGGGAGAGGAAGAAGAGAGATGTGGGAGAGGAAGAAGAGAGATGTGGGAGAGGAAGAAGAGAGATGAGAGAGGAAGAAGAGAGAGATATGAGAGAAGAAGAAAAAAGAGATATGAGAGAGGAAGAAAAGAAAGATGTGGGAGAGGAAGAATAGAGATGAGAGAGAAAGAAGAGAGAGTTATGGGAGAAGAAGAAAAGAGAGAGATGGAGAGAGGAAGAAGAGAGGAAGAGAAGAATAAAGAAAGTGAGAGAAAGAGAGATGAGAGAAAGATATAAGGGAAAAGAATACAAGTTATTTTCTTCTAACACTGAATGCCTATGCTTTATTAACCCTTAAACATAAATATACCATAAGATTTATAAGATCCACATGGTCATATGTTTCTAAAAATTAAATCAATATGGGTTGTCACAATGAAATGGGGCATGAGAAATTCTCACACCACATCACCACACCCATTATAGTTTTCATTAAAACATTTGTTAACTTTTTTGTTTTTATTTGAATACAATATGTTTGATAAACAATCAAAATAAAATGAAATTGTATTTATTATTATAATTATAAAAAATAGTAAAATTAAATTAAATTAAATTAAATTTAACACAACTTAGGTGGTTCGGGGCAATATCCAAATTCCAAACGCACCCCATTGTCACCGAATAACTTTCATGACTGATGACCCTCAGGCCTCAAATAACTCAGAACACATATCTACAGTCAAAAATTGTTGAAATCAATGAAATGTAGATTGGAAAACACAAATCATCCCTTATCTCTCCCTAACGAAATTTAGTTAATTGTGAAGGACATAGAAAAGCTGGATATTACGCGAAAAAGAATTGCGATATTTAATGATTGATTCAGTGGGGGCCTGTTTGGTTATTTATGATGGGAGAGGTAGTTCGATCTAAAATATGATTATTTGCTCGTCGAATCGAATGCGAATCCGAATTCAGACATGTGTTTTGGAGTTGTTGTTAGGGTATCTGCACGAACTAGTAGGGCTTTCTCTTGCGTTTCTGTTTCAGGGATTGAACTTCCTAGCTCCCACAATCTCTCCAAATTAAGAGCATCATGCAGTGTTACGGGTAAAATGATTAGTGATCGTTAATAACACGTGATTATTAGGCGGGGGTTGGTGGTGCTTGCTGTGAATTTGAGGAGATAAATGGGTAGTTCTTGTTGTTTTGGATTTTTAGCTGGAATGATATATCTTCGTCACAATCTTCACTTGATGTGGAGTTCGAGGCAGCGAAGTTTCTGCAGCAACTCATTCAGAATTCTACAGACGAACCAATAAAGTTAGCTACCAAGCTCTACGCGGTCTGTGCCCTTTTCTCGGTGGCAATTTCATCTCTCTCTCTCTCTATATATATATATATATTCCAATGTTGCTCGTGTTGCTTGCTAATCCGTGCCATTTTTTTACAGATAGTACAGTATATGAAATCGATGGGGAAGGAAAATTCAATGCCTTATCAAGTAATATCGAGGTGTCACAACTGGATTTCTGTTTGTTTATTTGTAATTCGTCTGAATCAATGTGTATGCTGTTAAAGAAACAGTACCATCCCAAACAACAAACCCAATAAAACCCACAATAATTTCTAAAAATTTCTTTACGCCTACATGTGTGGTGTGTATTTATGTTATTTCATAAACAAGTTCTAGAAGTTATAAAATTTTCTCAATTAATATGTGGATAATATTAGTATAAGTAAGTTATAATAGCTTATTTGGTTGAAGTAGAAAGGAAGAAAAAAGTATAGGGCATAAACCTTGAATAATTTAGAGAGTTGCAAGTGTAATGTCCCCGCGAGCAAGAACTTATGAGCGTGTATAAAATATTTGTTTGAGTAATATTAATAGTAGATAATATGTACAAGAGTACCACGTTTAATAATATAGGTGTTAAATGGGCCGTGCCGGGCCCCACACGGCATGCCATTGTACTGCACCGGATATGGTAGTAAGTAGCAAAGCAAGGATAAAACTAAAATATTAGAAATTGATCATGAAGAATTGATGATTCATCAAATGGACATCATCATCATTGGAGTTCTCAATTAGGGTAAATCAGAAGAGCTACAAGTCAACTATCAATCCATATGGAATAAAAAATTGAGAGATAATTGTTATAACACTGGCAAGAAGGGCCACACCACCAGGCTATGTATTATTGGTCTAAGAAGAAAATTTTTGAAAGCAATCCTTCAACCTCAAAGGTGAATATGATCATAGTAGAAGAAGAAGGATTGATGTTTGCAGTAACAACTCATCTATGAATTGATTACTAGTCTTGTAATGTTAGTGTATTTCATATATAATTTTAAAAGAATTTTTTAATTATATTATATATCATTACTATAATATGATAATTAATAAATTATAAAATTAAAATTAAAAATTTATAACTTAATTTTATTCAGTGTAATTTACATTAGAGTGTAGCTGCACCTGCACCTACATTGCTTTGCTCATTGATGTTACTACACATCAACTTCAATAATTTATAATATATATTATAAATTATTGCATATTATATGTCATTACTATAATTTTATTTACTGCAATAACTTGTAATATTAGTGTATTTCGTATTTAATTTTTAGAGATTATATATATACATATATATATATATATTATAGGTCATTACTATAATATGATAATTAATAACTTATAAAATTAAAATTTAAAAAATAAAATCTAATTTATATAGTATAATTTACATTATAGTGCACCTGCATGTCACACCCTCCATCAAAGAATACGAAAAATTCTAGAAGATTCCGAAGAAGTTCACACTTGTATGGAAAAAAGAAGATTATCCTAGATTATTCTAAAATTCTATTGGATATATGTAATATAATTCTATAGACTTATAGGAAACCTTCAATGGTTCTAGACCATTCCTTACGCATATATTTAAGAAGGTGTGACCTTATTTGTAAATCACCAAGTTAAGAGTTTTTTGTAAGATTTTATTATTTAATAAAGTATTTTTTTTATTTGTAAGTATTCTCTCAAAATTTTTTTACTTCTAAGTTGTGGGTAGATGCCAAGCATAACAGACAAGGAGAAAGTAAGGTTGACTTAGCAATAAAACCTTCAACAGGGGATGCAAGACTCGCCAATCTCAGTGGTGTCGTATGAGGAGTTTATGAAGGTCATGAACATGCTCACTAGCTTAGAATTAAGGGTGGAGGTCTTTGACCAAGCATGAAGAGGAGTTGAAACAAGAAGTGATAATCTATAAGATAACATTGTCGGCTTGGGTTATGTCCACTAATGAGGCCCAAAGAGTGGACGTGCCAAAGCCTCATACTTTTATGGAAAAATGAGATGCTAAAGAGCTAGATAATTATTTGTGACACATGGAGAGATTTTTTGAGGTAATATTACTAATTGATGAGACAACAAAGGTAAGCACTGCTATTCTTTATCTCATTGATAATGCAATTCTATGATGACAAAAAATTTATGGAGATAGAAAGAGGGATGTGCACCATAGACATATGGATCGATTTCAAGAGAGATAAAAAAGTAGTTTTATCCAGAAGATGCGTGATACGTAGCTCGTAGAAAGATCAGACATCTCAAGTACACAGGATCTATTTGAGACTATGTCAAAGTTTTCTCCTCCTTGATGCTCGAGGCTCCTGATATGAATGAGAAAGAACTCATTTTCAATTTTATGGAGAACTCACAAGGCTGGGCCGAGTAAGAATTGAGGAGACGTGGTATCTAAGACTTAGTCATGATCATGGTAGTAGTAGAGTCACTCATGGATTTCCGAAGGGGAGACTCTTCTTAAACCAAATCATCTTTCAAGGGTAGTTATGCCAAAAGTGAGGGAGACATGGGATTCAAAAGTTATAATACTAATGAAGGATCCAATACGACTTCTACCAATAAAGAAGGCAACAGTGGGGATAAGTATAAAGATTTCAAGCTAAAAACTAATTGTTTATTGTGCGATGGGTCACACTGGGCACGTAAATATCCGAAAAGAAAGGCCCTAAATGCCATGATTGAGAGGAAGATCGAACAAGAGGATGATGTCTCTTACATGGGGTCAATGCAACTATTGAATGTCATCAAGATCAAGTAAGCTAAGGAGAAGCCTCAAAGTAGAGGACTCATATACATGGAGGCCATGATAGATATCGGTGCCACACATAATTTTGTCTCAAAGGAGGAGGCAAGAAGACTCAAGCTCCCAACATTCAATGAAGTAGGATGGTTCAATATAGTAAACTTTATTGCCAAGCCATCACACGGAATAGCTCACGGGGTGACCATGAAGATTGGGCATTGGGAAGGTAAGGTTAACTTCACGGTGGTATCTATGGATGATTTCCTGATAGTGATTGGGATGGATTTCCTTTACCAGGTAAAAGCTGTGTTTATACCATTTCCACGTTTGATGACTCTTAGAAGAGGGGGCTCCATGCATGGTTCCCATAATCATCGAAGGTAAAGCTAAAATGCTTATGCTGTCGACTATGCAATTAGAGAAGGGGTTGAAAAAGAATAATGTGACCTACTTGGCGACCTTTAAGGAAGACCCTAGTGACCCCATGGGAAATTCTATATCAATGGTAGTCATGAATGTGTTAGATGAATTCAAAGATATAATGTCACCGGAGCTACCCAAAAGGCTCCCACCCAGAAGGGAGGAAGATCATACGATCGAGTTGGTGCCAGGAGCAAAACCCCCAGTCATGGAGCTCTATAGGATCACACCCCCAGAGTTGGAGGAATTAAGAAGATAGCTGAAGGAATTATTGGATGTCAGATTCATCCAACCATCTAAGGCTCCATATGGTGTGCTGGTCTTATTCTAAAAGAAGTATGATGAGTTACTGCGGATGTGCATCGATTACAGGGCGCTCAATAAGATAATGGTCAATAACAAGTATCTCATTTCTCTTATTGATGATTTATTTGATTAATTTGGTAAAACACGGTACTTCACTAAGTTAGACCTTCGACCAGGGTACTACCAAGTAAGGATAGCTAAAGGAGATGAGGTAAAGTTCATGTGTGTAACAAAATATGTCTCTTATGAGTTCCTAGTGATGTCATTTGGACTTATTAATGCACCTGCTACATTTTGTATCTTGATGAATAAGATATTCTATTTTTTTTTGGATAAATTTATGGTGGTATATCTAGATAATATTGTTATATATAGCAATACCTTGGAAGAGCATGTTAATCATTTAAGGAAAGTGTTCCGGCTACTAAGACAAAATGAGTTATACGTGAAGAAGGAGAAATATTTCTTTTTTCTTGAGGAGGTGAGCTTTTTGAGACACCGCATCAAAGATGCCAAGCTCATAATGGATGAAAGCAAAATCAAAGCTATTCATAAATGTGATCTTTTTACTAAAGTGTCACAACTAAGGTCTTTCTTGTGCTTAGTTAACTATTATCGGTGGTTCATCAATGGATACTCAACAAAAGCAATTCCATTAACAGATCTTCTCAAGAATTATAAGACATAGACATGAGATGAAAAATATCAGTAATCATTTGAAGACTTGAAGAATGCTATAATGAAGGAGCCAGTATTAGCACTACTTGATCATTCCAAGGTGTTCGAGGTACATACTGATGCTTCTGACTTTACCATTGAAGGAGTTCTTATGCAGGAAAAACGTCTCATAGTTTTTGAAAGCCGTAAGATCAATGACACAGAGAAGTGATACATGGTCCAAGAGAAGGAGATGACTGTAATCATCCATTGCTTGCGAATGTGGAGACATTATATGTTAGGATCGCACTTTATAGTCAAGATAGATAATGTTGCTACTAGCTATTTTCAGACCCAGAAGAAACTAAGTCCTAAGCAAGCAAGGTGGCAAGACTTCCTGACGTAGTTTGACTACATGTTGGATTATAAGCAAGGCATAGCCAATCATGTAGCTGATGCTTTGAGCCGCAAATTGGAGCTAGCATCCATGACTAACCAGCCTCAGGGAGAGATGATGGATTTCATAAAGGAGGGGTTGTAACATGATGCAATGACCAAGAGTAATATCACATTGGCTCACGAGGGAAAGACTAGGTAGTTTTAGGTAAATGATGATTTGCTTTACACAAAAGGAAAATGATCATATGTGCCAAAATGAGAAAGTATTAGAAAGAATCTTATCAAGAAGTGTCATGACTTCAAATGAGATGGACACTCAGTGCAACGACGCACAAGGGCACTACTAGAGTCTATTTATTACTGGCCACAAATAAGGAATGATGTGAAGACTTATGTGAAGATTTGTCTTGTGTGCCAACAAAATAAAGTGAAATAACATTTGTCCAAGGGACTGTTAGAGTCACTACCTATAGTAGAGCAACTTTGGAAAAGTGTCACTATAGACTTTATTATTAGCTTATCCAAGTCTGAGGGAAATAAATCTATCATAATGGTAGTGGAATGATTTTTAAAATATGCTATATTCATAGCAGCCACTAAAGATTACACAGTAGAAGAGATGACCAAGCTATTCTTCAAGGACGTGATAAAGTATTGGGGACTACCGAAGGTTATTATTAGTGATCATGACCCACATTTTACTGGAAAGTTTTGGACGAAGCTCTTCAAACTCATGGGTACGAAACTTTATTTCTCTACTAGCTTTTATCATTAGACTGATGGGCAGACAGAATGAGTAAATATATTACTAGAGCTGTACTTGAGGTTCTCTGTGAGTGCCAATCAAATTGACTGGGCCAAATTGCTAGTTGTGGCTTAGTTCACATACAATCTACAGAAAAGTGAGACAATTGAGAGGAGTCCATTCGAGATAGTCTTGGTGCAACAACAAATGACTCCTTACACCCTAATCAGAGGATACACATGGAGGAGTTTAGCAGTTTACAAATTTGCAAAGGGATAACATGAACAAGCTAATATAGCACGCTCATTCTTAAGGAAGAATGCTAAGAAAATGAAGAAATGAGCTGACAAGAAAAGAAGACATGTAGAATTTCAAGTTGGAGACTTAGTGTTTGTTAAGCTTCTACTGCAACAATTCAAGTCCCTTCGAAAGATACACAAGGGACTTGTGAGGAAGTATGAATGCCCATTTCCTATACTTGGATGAGTTGGTAAAATATTTTACAAAATTGAGTTACTACCAAGGTTGAAGATTCATCATATCTTTCATATTAGCAATTTAAAGTCTTATTATGAAAATAAAGAAGATTCAGGACGAGGAGTTTCTATGAGGATGCCCACAGTAGTAGTGATCTTCTATGATAAGGAAGTGGACTGCATTATGGCAGATTGGGACCTAAGGAAGATTAATTTTTGACTCAACACGGAATACTTAGTAAAATGGAGGGGACTACCAGAAATATATCGAGCAATTTGTGGCAGTTTCATGAACATATCGAGCAGTTCTAGACAGAAAAATCGATGAGGACATCTGTAGCATTGGTGGTGGAGAATGTCACACATTCATTCAAAGAATACGAAACATTCTAGAAAATTCTAAAAAAGTCCACACTTATATTGAAGGAAGAAGATTATCCTAAATTATTCTAGAATCCTCTTGGATATATATAATAGAATTTTCTAGATTTATAGGGAACCTTAAAAGGTTATAGATCATTCCCAATGCATGTATTTAAGGAGGATGTGATCTCATTTGTAAATTACATAGTTGAAAGTTTCATGTAAGATTTTATTATTCAATAAAGTGTTTTTTTTTTAAAGTGTTTTCTCAAATTTTTTTTGTCTTTAAGTTGTGGGTAGATGCCAAGCATAACAGACAAGACGAAAGTAAGGCTGACTTAGCAACATATAAGGGGTAAGTTGTTTAAGTTCCGCACGGGAGCTTAGCAAAAAGACCAAGTCCGTGACATGCAGCTACACCTACATTGCTTTGCTTATTGATGTTACCACACATCAACTGCAATAACTTATAAAAGTATATTATAAGTTATTGCATATTATATGTCATTACAATAATTTAATTTACTGCAATAACTTGTAATGCTAGTGTATTTCATAAATAATTTTTACAGGATTTTTTATTTATATTATATATTATTACTATAATATGATAATTAATAACTTGTAAAATTAAAAATAAAATCTAATTGTATTTAGTGTAACTTACATTACAGTGCAGCTGCAGCTGCAGCTGCATCTGCAATGCCCAAGCCCAACAGTAACACTGCAGCAACACAGGGGGCCAGGCTGCACCTGCAGTCCTGCATAGCCAGGAAAAGATAGGTTGACTGGTGGAGCAGCCTTTGCTCAACAGTCACCAGACAGCACCCAACAAGGCAGGGCGCCCAATTGTGCCAGTTATAGACGACATTAGCCAGACCCGGCATTACAGTCAATGTGCAGGCACTACACAACTAGATTGAAGAAATCATGCTATGTCTGGCACGGCACGACAGCATGACTGGGCCACCATAATTTGGGCTATGCTGTGCCAACACGGAATATTTGACATCTTTATTACCAGAATGATTGGATCTTTGATTTTGAACATTTGAATCATATAACTAGTAAATCGGAAAAGTGCAAAATATATGAGTAGAAGGGATGAATGAAGTAAAATATGACAGTCTATGTTTATTGACCACTTAGAGCTAAAATAAGTACCAGTTCAAAAGTCTATGTTTTATGAATGAAGAAAAATATGATATGAATGAAGTTCCGGCAAGGTATTACTCCAAGATTACCACTGTGCTTTATGAATGAAGAAAAATATGCTATCCATGACATTATTAACATTATCAAGACACTTTATTTAACTAATACATCAAGGTTCTTTAGATAGACTATAAATAGAAGAATTAAACTCAAGTTTTTCTTTGTAATATTATAATCTTCTCATTTAGATAAGACTAAGCAAAATGAGATAGTGGATTTATGACATATAAGTTCGAGACATATTGGCTATTATAAGTTGGACATGATAATGCATTAATTTATGATCAACAATCTGTCTCAACTTAAAGGCAGAATGAACATAGTGTTTTTTTGATATAATATGGCAATGTGCATCCTCTAACTAATGAAAAATCGAAGATCAAAGCAAAATTCTGTTGGAAGTAGTTTACCTAGATGTGTTTGAGCATGTCAAGTAATCATCTATCAGATCAATGAGGTACATAGTTGTATTTGTTGATGATTTCTTAAGATATATGTTTTATTATAAGAAAAAAATTTGAGGCCATTTCAAAATTAAAGAATTAAAAAAAATTGTCTAAGAAATCATCAAATTGACAAGAAGATTCAATGTTTGAACACAAACATTGGGAGAGAATACACTTTGAATGATTTTTTGCATTATCTATGAAAAAAAGTATCACTAGTTCATGTGAAAAAAAATATCATACAGGGATACATAAAAGCATGTTATATGTGAAAAATATACTTGACAGATTTTGAGCCTAACTATGAAAATTATATTTCATGTCATCAACATGTTTTTTCAAATAAAATTTTATTTTGATTTTGAGCATCAATGAGGTTCTAAATCCATAGTTGGTCACATAAGAGTATTTTATTGTGTGATTTTTATTTGTTTATAATCATTTTCGAAGCAAGTTTGATTAAAAACAATTAGATTTATCACCATAGGAATTAGGATGCAACAATCAAAAGAAAGGGTAAAAATGTTGCGACCCTACAAGTAGGAGATGCCACATATCTTGTGATGAGGTATCATCCTGATCATTTTTTGAAAAATGAGTATTACCAAAGATACTACCAATTCTACAAGTAAAATTTGAAGATGAATTCATCGAAGAGTGTGGGTTGATGAAAAGTTATTGAGAGATTGATGTTACTAGAGACCAATTCGAGTGATTAAATTGAGTCAAAAAGGAATTACAAATTGACAAACACAATTTCAAGGGTGAATCACAGTTTGAATGCCAAAACCCAAGTATGATAAATAATGTTATACCATAGAAAGAACCAATGATGCACGAAGAAGTATCTCAAGATTCTACGCGAGCAAAAATAAAAAAAGAAGTAATTACAACACATGAACAAAATTAAATTTGAGAATTAATATCAAAATCAAATAATATGAAGTCCTCATCTTACAAGTCGGTTTAAAAAATAAGCATCATTCTAATAATTTGATCGAGATGTAAAATATTTGATTGGTTGCTTAAAAATTTTGTTTTCAATTTGTACTAAACTATGATGAGATTTTTAGTCACGTGACAAAGGTCAATATTGTATAATTTTTATTGACATTTCTTCTTTGTAAAAATGAGATGTTATGGAAAATGAATATAAAAATATTTTTTTGCATGAAAAAATAAATTGAGAAATCTACATGAATTAACGAAGAGAATTAGAAAATGTTTCCAATCCTAATTTCATGTGAAAATTAAGAAAAGTTTGTTTGAGACTTATTGTTGATTTTGTATTTTGTTTTGTGATTATTTTTTTTACTCACTTGATAGCATCAAACATGTGAGCTATCCCAAAACACACACTTTATTTTACTTTTTTTAATCATTGAATTTTTTTGGTTATCTTTAGCATGACACTCGAGAGGTTAATGATAGAAATGACAAATTTTTTCATTGAGATGATAGTAGATATTTTTACCGACACACTTAGTATTGTATATGTTTGTTCTCACTTACAAGTATTTATGACATATATGTACTAGTTTCAAGAAGAGTGTTGAAGTTTTAGTGTCATTTACTTCTTTATTTTATTTTATTTTAGTATGTATGGGAGCACCCAATATGAGAGTTCCCCCAACTTGAGTATTGTAAAAACTTAAGCCAAAAAAACTTCTAATCACTAATAAAATTGAAGCAAACATGTGATATTTTTACATAATGAGTTAATGGATGAAGACAACAACTTACATGCTGAGTGTTTTCATTAATAATAAAAATTAAATAAAAAACATATAAAAATTGACAAACTAAAATACTTTGTTTAAGCTGGTACATAAATATCAAGCACATAATCTTGAAGGTAAAGAAGATAAGCTGAAATTTCTCAAAGACTTTCATGAATTTGTTTATTGGATGCTATACTATGTGAATCTAAATCATAACAATGATTTTATCATGAATTTTTTTTATAAGAAAGAAATAATTTACTTTATTTGATTTGTTCACTCGTGAAATATTAGATTGGAGATTATATTTTTTATTGCATGATTATCATAATAAATAATATTAAGAAAAGAAAGTATATATCCTATCTTCTTGAGTATGTGTTAGATCTAAAATATATAGCAGGTAACCATTGCCATTATCCTAAACTTTGCCATTGTACTAGAATTTGATACAATTGTTTGTTTTTTACTTTTTATAAGATAATATTTCTCACAAGTAAAGTATAAAAATCTGTATTAGTTTTTGTTTGGCAAAGATAATTACTATTAAATTATCACTTCTTTGCTGCTTCTTATATGTGGATTATATATTAGATGGATATGCAATTTTTTTATGTTGATCTTGAGAAAGTATTTATACAGTGGCTATTAATTTTTATTGTTTCATGGTGTGCACATATGATGTAAATTGTAGAACTTTTTATAGCCTACAATACCATATGAGATTGTGATTTAACTCTTTTTGGCATGATGAGCTGTATAACATATTATGTTTATTTTTATAATATGAATTAAAGGATAATATATGATGTCAATATTATATGTTGATGATATTCTTTTTATAAGAGGTGATTTGCCAAAATATTTGAAGTTTTTCATTTATTTTATGGGTGTTTATGTTACTTATTCATGAGGTATAGTTTTTTTTTGAAGGATATATGTTTCAAATATTTTATTTGATCTTGATATGATGAGATAATATTTTATTTTGGTAGTGAGATATCTCGGTACATTGCTGAGATATTTGTGATATGTACGCACTAGTTTGATGAAAATATTGAGATTTAGTTTTATTTTATCATTTTGTCTTTTAATAGGAGTATCCGATATGTTTGTTGCCTCAACCTTATTATATATATGTATTATTTTACTTGTTTGAAATTAATAAAAAACATATTATATTTTTTTCCTTCATTGTAGGGAATATCTCATAACTTTTTAAGCACAAGTCAGGGCTACCTGACTCATTTTCTACCTCTTGATAATAAATATCTCATAATTATTTTTGGTTTGATCATTCTTTTCTCTTTCTTATATCAATAGTAATAATTTGGTTTTTCACTCCATTGTTGCTTCTTCTCAAGAGTGAGCTTGCTAAATACTTTGTTCGAAGATAATTGGCTTGATTTTGAAGATAGTGTAAGTATATAATCTTAAATAGTCATTTTTGTTATTTTTTTCATTATTGTTACATATATGTATTAAAAAAACATTTAGAATTATGGGTCAAGTTAATCAAAAATAACATAATAAATTTATTTTGCATGACATTTCAATTTAATGCTCATTTACTTGGCAAAATTTTTGTAAATTTTAGAAGAATTACATCTATAAATTGATGTATTAAGTTCTCAATTTTTTTTTGCATGTTATAAAAAAAGTAAAAATACTCAAACACATCCAGCTTTGATATTTACACTTGCAAGACTCGTGTAAATATCTATTTGATCTCTTACACTAAAATATATGAGGATCTAGAAGAGGTAAGATTCAATATTAATTGAGATATTTTATTATATTTATTAATAATTGTATATGTTTTACTTGATTAATTTATTTTTATTTCATATTATGATTTTTTTATTTTTTATTTATTTCATAAAAATTAAAATTTAATTTAATACAAACCTAAAACTTATCATGAATGACAATATATTAAAATATATATCTAATAATTTTGTTACTTACTGTATTGATCGTTATATTATGTGTCAGACTTAATATGCTAGTACATCCTCACAGAATTATGATGAAAAAAAAATAATAAATATTTCATTGAGATGATTAAAATACTTATTTTATACATTTTCAAATATAATAGTTTTGATAGAGATTATTTAGCTTCACTTAGAGTTTTTGAGATTATGTACTTTATTTATAACATCTCCTTAAGATATAATAAGATGATATCTAAGGTAATGCAATGTGCCTTTTTTACTGTAATATTTTAAAAGAATTAAATATTATGTATCCGAGACTAATAAAGTATTGATTAGTGTTAATATTATTGAGTAATATTTTTTGGGTCTAGGCATGGTAAGGATTTTGGGATACATCTAGATCTTTAATTTTTTTTTACTCCTCTAGAATTTCATGTATGCCGCTAGCTAGGAGATAATGTCATTTCTTTGATATTTTGAATTTGTTGATTTATATTATGATGTCTCTCTCATCGAGTTATCATACATACCAAGGAGATAATGTCATACTGCTCTAGGCTCAGTGTGAATATTTATACTTTTGCCATCTTGCCATTGATGGTAGATATATTAGTTAGATGTGAACTAATTTTTTTATGACTTTGAGGAATAAATGTTTGTGAAATAATCACCTAGTTTTGTGTAATGATTGATCAATTAAATTTAATTTATAGATTGTGAATGATATTGTATGATCTAAGATAGTTATTAAGGGCTTAATTTATGAGTTTTTTTGTGTGGCCCAAGCTTGGCTCTCATGCTAGGCCAACATGATCTGACAAATAAAAACCCTATATGACCCTTTGGTCCTGCTTGGCAATGTGTGTGGTGTTGGATCATGTAAGGTTAGACTGGGTCAACATGCATACTTTATATGACTTGAGCACTTGTCATAGGCCATGCTTGACATGACATGGTTCAAACCCAAGTTAATTTGGGCTTGACTTAGATATTTAAAAAATTTGGCATTTGAGATGATGCGTTGATTTGGATTGGGTTTATGCTCGACTCATAGGCAAGAGATGACCCACACAAATTGGTCTTGTTAGGTCGCTAATGTTTCTGGCACAAGTTTGACTAATGTCTAGGCTAATTTTCTTGGGCCATGTCACAAGCTAGGTTACTTGGTTTATTTGATATCTCTATGTATGTAGTTGATATTCTTACTATGTGAAATGATGAATTGAGAATCATACAAATCAAAAAGTACTTATAGTCATAATTTTAGATATAAATTTTAGAAGACTTGTATACTTTCATGGGATAGAGGTAGCATATGGTATGAGAGTTAGCCACATTTCCACTAATAGTCTCATATTTTGGTTGACAGAAGTATTTTTTAATTTTTTTAATTTTTTTTGGAGGATTTTAGATTATATATATTTTTTGATTGCAGACATGGATCATATCCTTATTATATGAGATAATTTGAGAATTATTCATCTCAAAGAGTACTATCTTTAGTCATAATTATAAATAATATATTATTAAGATACTCAAATATTTTTGAGATATAAGCAGTATTTTAAAAATTGTTTTTTTAACTCCTCGAAGCGTGCCTCAAGGTGAGACATTCATAAAATACCTCAAGGTATTAAAAAAAAGTGTTGAGCTCGATGGAGCTCCTAGAGCTTCAATTGAGCTTTGTCAAGCTCCACGAAGGAGTTCCTTGGAGCTCTATGAAGCTCCATCAAGCTTTTCATGGAGCAGGGGAGAGGGGTGAGGGCGAGGGGAGAGGGGCCTGGGAGAGGGGCGAGAGATAGGGGCAAGGACAAATTAATATATTTATTTAATAAATTATCAAATTTTTTAATAATTGGATAATAATATTAATTAATAAATAGAATTAAATTAATAAATAATATAAATTTAAAAATAAAATAAAAAGAGATAATTTAATAAATTTAAATTTTTAATTTATTAAATTTTAAAATTATATTTTAATTTGATAATTTGATAAAAGTATCAAATTAATAAATAATATTAATTATAAAATATTCTATATTATGTATTAATAAAAAAATATTATTTCATACTATTTATTAATAAAAAAAATAAATTTAAATTTTTAAATTTTATAATGATAGAATTATTATAAATTTATTAAAATTTAATATATTATAAAATATTTTTAAAGTATTTCGTATTATTTTATTTTTAATATATTATAATTTATAAAATATTTATTAATTATATTTATAGTCAAAGGACATGTTAAAAATACTTTTTAAAATTTTGATTTTTTATTTTTTTATTAGTTATTTTATTTTATATATTTTAAAATATTAATTAATTATATATTAAGATGCTCAAAAAACTTACTTCTTAACGCCTCGAAACTTATTCCTCACCTCATGAACATAAAAATGATTCGTCTTATGTTTTCACTTTTTAAAACTTTGGATATAAGTGATTTACGACATGAGAGATATTAAATGAGACTTATAATTGATATTGTCACAAAGGGTGCTTTGTTGGATTATCACTAGGAGCTACTCTTATATAGCTATGCTTAAAAGTGATAAACAAGTTGTGCTGGGTTGACACGCCTATAATAGAGAGGAGCTTGACATGATCCATTGGCTCATAGGTTATCCGGTTCATGGCAGGGTGTGCCTTGTTTGGTGTGGTTGTGCCTGTCTAGCACGATACTAGGTAGGCACTGATGCAATGCCAACATGGCATGGCATGCCAAGCAGGCATGCCGCTAGCCCGCCACAATGCTAACATGGCATGGTGTTGGCTTGGCACCCAGTGTGCTGGGCCAAATATTCCAGCTTGGCATTCTTGGCATTCACAATCTTTTAATGCCTAAGTTGTTTTTCACCTTTAGCCATGCATTAATTTCTTGTATGATATGAAATTTCTAGTCGATTATATTATAAACAAAATTATTATATAAAAGATTAATTATCTGACAATCACAAAATTATTTAAAGTTACCTAGATTGATTTATTTTTTGCATATTTAGATATGTGAAAATATCTTTAAGTCTTAATATCATTTTGTGTGATCACAAATATTTTTAATTAGCTAATTTTTCATATTGAAGTTGGACATCAACTTGTAGAGAGAATAAATTAACTTATAAATTTTATATTTTTGTTGGAGATAATTTCATCTCAAAAAAAGTTAGGGATATTATTATATCCTAAAGTAAGATAATTTTATCTCTTAATAAGTTAATAAATTAACTTATTAACTTATAGATTATTGAGTTTAGGGTATTAGAGAAAATTACTTATAAGATATATTAGATCATCTATTTTATTGAGGAGATAAAACATATACTTACTTTTTTTAGTATACTCAACTATAATAATCCACTTACTTATTTTAATTCGTTATTTTATAAGTGGACTAAACACATAATAATGGATTGACTTTTTCTCAGGAAGTTGATCAATTATGAGATAATTCTGATAATCTGTGTATCATGTATATTTTAAAGATGTCATATTTTATTTTTTTTCTACTAGCTTAATTTTTGAGATATTGATATCAGCTCGAGAGAGGGAGAGTTATAATTATTTTTTGTTATAATATTTATACTTAGCGATGGGTTCACCCAATACAAGAGATTTTCTTGTAAGTTTCTTATTTAAATATAGGCTAGATTTTTATTTTAATATTAAAAAGAGTTTTGATGTATTGTTTTATTTTTTTCATATTTTGATTACTAAGGGTCATGATCACTACTGCACATCTACAACACCAACAAGACAACCACAGCAATCAATCATGGAAAAATTCAACTGTACTTCCACATAATGCAGATGCCACTGTTATAGACTCTAGATGCCGATGCTCGTCATCACCATTACTTGTGCATTGTGCGCCACTATGCACACCATTGTGCGCCACCTACCTTCAAACACCGAACTTACATTACAGGCGCCAAAGCATTGTAGAAACCTTATGATATCATGTTAGGGTTTGGAAGGAATAAGGGGGGAGAGAGAGAGAGAGAGAGATAGAAGAGAAGGATGAAAATGATGTTTTTATTAATTCAAAAAATGATAACATAATACTTATATAATATATACTCAAGCTGAAGCAACCCACATGCCAGGTGCTTTCATACAAATAAAATAAGGCAAAATATGTTAAAATATAACTTAAACAAAACTGAACCTCAACATACATGTTGCCAGTAATTTTTTACCTAATCTGAAGTGCATACCCTTGACATTTTAATTTTGTTTTATATGGATCTTTCATAGATTTGATATGTTCGACAGGGCCATGGAAACTGTCATTAGTCAGCATAATATCGATATTGATGGTCTGAAACGACTGCCACACTTTCATTCATCAGGGGGCAACCAAATGGGTGCTTCTGCAGAAGTACAATGCACAGGTAGAAATCCCAATATTTAAGCTCCAGAAAATCAATTTTTGTACGATTTTTATTATCTGTAATTTGTCTCTTGTTGCCGTCATTGAGAAATGGTAATTCCTTCTGCAGGATCTCAACACTCTAGAGCAGGCCAAATTGAGAATGATGCTTCTGAAATTGAGGAATTTTCTGCCAGCCATCTCTCTGTTTGTCCAATTAATGCAGAATGTGGCTCTTTCCAAGGGCCTGTAACATACAGGAGCACAATGTCTTCTGATCATGGAAGTCCTAGTTTGGACACCAGGTCTGCCAACTCACAATCCCAAGAAAGAGGATTGAACCAAAAGAAGGTAAAACAGACTACTAAGAGAAAGAGGGGCGATTCAACCATACCTTCAAAATTGACTGCTCATAATTCCCAAAAGGTAGATACTAAGAAAGCTGCGAGTATTTCAAAGAAGGGAAAAATGAACAAAGATGATTTTGCAGGTGCGTTATCGATCATAATATGTTCCAGTGAATGCTACCTCAAATTGCTATATATTAATGCAAATAAATAAATAATTAAACTTTATTAATTTTCTATGTCCCAAATGATAAAATTGAAAAAAAATATATAAAATAAAAAAAAAGGACGTAATAATTTGAGTACAACCATGCATTTTGAGCACTTCATTGTAGAAAAAGTAATGCATAACAATAAAAAGTCACACCACTTAATCTCTCCTCAAAATAATATATAAATATCTTGATACTAGGATTATAGACGAAAGAACTTATCTAGTTTTCTCACAAAATTTTGGTGAACAAGTATGCTAGTTAATTTTTAGTGGATATATTAGTTGTAGTGGTCTGGTCTTTAAGTGATATTCATTTTAAATATGATTCATATATTTTTTAAAAATCTAATTGGAAATAATGTTTCACACTCTCTGATTATCACAAAAAAGTGGTAGGGCATGAAATAGAAAGTTAGATATTTTCAAGCAAGTGTCTAATCTAAAGGAGTTCACGCATAGTGGAATACATGACTCTTTTCGTAAACTTCGTATTATACTTGGAAATTGTAGGCAATCTCTTGTTCTTATGGAAAATAATATTGTCTACCAGAAAAAGTATAATAATCAACCATGAATCTTTTCTCATAAATAGTTGGTGCTTAATTCAATTCATTATATTAATTGACTAGGAATATGAAGAATCATATATACATATAGACCCATCTTGTAGAATTTAGGAAAATATTAACTATATTAATATTATATGTAAAATTATGTTTGGTAATTGTTAGATACTTAATTTATTATATAATTTTTTTATATCTAATAATGTCAGCAAGTACACATATATTATAATTAAATCTTGTTCCAAATTAAGAGAAAAATTTGAGAGTGTACAACCCATCACTTTTTTTAAAAATATAAATAAAAAAAATTTAGTCGTCGGGGGTATCCCACATCAGATGAATATAAAGATGCTGGGAGCCTCTTCTAATAGCATGCCACGCAGGTGAACCATGCCTGACCTGGTTACTAGGCTCCAAAGGACTAATCTAAAAAAAACAAAATCTAGTTTTTGAAATAAAAAACCTGGTGGTTTTTCAATTTCGAAACCTCTTTTAAAAAAACCCAAAATAGTGGTTTTTGAATTTGAAAACCATTGTGTTTGATTTTTTTTAAAAAGCAGTTTTGAAACTGCTCTTCATTTTTGTAAAGCAGTTTCATAGTTTTTTATCTTTTTTTTTAAAATCTGAATATATATATATATATATATATATATATATCTATATAAACATGTGTTTATATATCTATAAAGCATATATATAAAATTGTGTATATATCTAAATATCTATATGAACCTATATACATATACATATACATATACATATATATGTATATGATATATAAGTGTTTATATATTAAGTATATGCATACACATATATATTTATTTACATATATATATATATACATTTATTTATTTACACTTATATAGGTACATAAACACACACACACACACATATCTAAATAAATCCATATACTTTTATATGTATAGGTTTATATATACTTATATATAGATATATACATTTATATATTAAGTATTAATATATAAACATATATATATATACATATACTTAATATATAAATGTATACATGTATGTATATATAAATCTATATAGCATATATATAAACTTGTATATATATACATATACATATATATCTATACACACACATATGCATGTTTATATATATGCTATATAGGTTTATTTATTTGTGTGGGTATATATACCTTTATATATTAATATAAATTAATAAATATATATGTATGTTTATACTTAATATATAAACACCTATATATCATATATATAAATATGTATATATATATACAAGGAAGCACGGACACGGCTCCCTATAGTAGTTTCCACGTGTCCGACACGTGGACACGGTACGGATACGTGTCCGATACACCACGTGGCGTATCATTGATCAATCCGTATCTGATATGCCATATGGCGTATCAGACGGTTGCGTCAGCTGTCGTATCCATGTCGAGTGACCGACGTCCGATGACGTCCAGGGGCGACGTTAGCCACTTGACGTCCAGTGGTGACATCCAATGGGCGTGATTTAAGGGGGGAGGCAGGGGCGGGCGCTAATTGAGGGGGGGAGGTAGGGGGCGGCTCGAATTGAGGGAGGGAGGCAGGGGGCAGCGCGAATTGAGGGGGGAGGCATGGGGCGGCGCGAATTGAGGGGGGGGGGGGTAGGGGGCGGCACGAATTGAGGGGGGGGGCAGGGGGCGGCGCGAATTGAGGGGGGAGGCAGGGGGCGGCGCGAATTGAGGGAGGAGGCAGGGGGCGGCGCGAATTGAGGGAGGAGGCAGGGGGCGGCGCGAATTGAGGGAGGAGGCAGGGGGCGGCACGAATTGAGGGGGGGAGGCAGGGGGCGGGCACGAATTGAGGGGGGAGGCAGGGGGCGGACACTAACTGTGGGGATATAGGTTGACATAAAATAAAATAAAATATTTTTATTTTATAAAATAAAAAAATATATTTTTATATAGTATAAGATAATTTTAAAATATTATTTTATAGAATAAAATAATTATAAATATTATCTTATAAAATAAAATAAAATATTTTTATTTTATAAAATAAAAAAAAATATATTTATTTTATAAAATAAAATATTTTAATTTAATTTAATTTATTTTATTTTATTTTATAAAATACTAAATATTTATAAAAAAAATAATTTTTAATTTTATTTTTTTTTTATGCCGTATCCTAGCTGTATCCGTATCTTAGTTTTTTAGAATTTGCCGTGTCCCCGTATCATGTCGTGTTATATCCCCGTGTCCCTGTCCGTGTCCGTGCTTCTTAGTATATATATATATATAAATGTAAATATATAAATGCATATCTATACATCTATATAAATATATAAGTATAAATGTATATATGTTTATATAGATATTAGATATATAGATACATGTGTATACGTGTTTATATGTATGTTATATAGGTTTATATATACATTTATAAATTGACACACATACAAACACACACACACATGTTCAAATTAAAAAAAAAAGAAAAAAAACCATGAAACTATTCTCAAAAATGCAAAGTAGTTTTGAAATCAGAAAACTGATGGTTTTTTAAATTTTGAAAATTTGTTTTCATTTTGGAAAAGCATTTTCAAAATCAAAAAGTCATTGGTTTTTGGATTTTGTGTACCCAAAATTTAAATATTTTAAGTCTTGGGTATTTTTTTTTAATTTTTAAATAAAGGATCAAACATAATATTTTCATTTTTGGACTCCTAAAAATAGCTTTTCCAAAATAATATTATTCTTATTCTAAATTTAGAATAGATTTATAATATGAACTTTTATAAAAATAAGAATAATCATAAATGCATATGCAAATACTTATCGATGTAATAATTGAGAAGACTCATCTGAATTAAGTTTTAAGAGATTGCTTCAATTTATTCAAGACCACATGTAGCTTACAACATAAGTTTTGCTCATTAGAACTCAATTTATATCTGTTTTGGAATGGTAAATTGTAGCGGCTGCTCCATAAAAATGTCAATTTTAAGATTGTCATAAATAAAATATCTTTTACATTCAATTGCAAAATTGCTCATTATAAGTCTAGCTCTCAGATGATTAATTCTTTTATTAAGATGAGTCTCATAGTGAATATCCACATATGTTTCACAATAGAAGTTTGTGAAGATATTGTTATAAAGATTAATGTCCTATTAATAGATTTGTGAAAATATTGTAAAGATATTTATCATGGTTTCTTGTAATTCTACATGAGTTAAAATTTTTGAATAGAAAACAAGAAATATGGCACTAACAATTGAAGGATGACACTAATAAATTGGAATCAATATAAGCATGCTACATTGATTTTGATGTGCTTGCCTCTTGTAAACTTGTAAAGACTATCAACTAAGCCTTACAACTCTTGTTTAAACATGTGTTGATTCATGACTTTCCTTGAGTTGGTATCTATAAATAATATTCTCTTGTTTATAATATTCAATTGGCTTAGAGGTAGCATAATGCACATTGTTGGGGGCCATTGGAATTTTATGTTTTGATAGGAATCAACATAGGATCAAACATTGAGCTACCTAGGGTGATCCATGGGGGAAAACTCTTGAAGGATCATTCCTTAATAAAAGCAAAATCATCATAAATAATTACTATTCTACTCAATAGAGAGTAATAATCATATTTTTTATAGGTACTCAAGTAGTTGATAAGGTATAATTGATAGTGCAAGTGATTATCTTCTATCATGCAAGAAGATCTTGAACAAATCACGTACATTTGAACATACACAGTAGTAAATAATACAATACCTCTTTTACTTGTAGAAATTGATATAAAATATAATTTGAAACAATGATTATTTATCTAATTATTTAAATAATTTATGATCATAACTACATCTCTTCTAATACATCGACACTCCATACACGAGAAGTGTTTTGGTTGCCTTGGTTAGATATTCACTCTTGCTTTTAGCAATAATATTTTATTGTGGTTTGTCCACTCAAAATTTATAATGAATCATCACATGTTTTTTAAAAAAAGAGTTCAACTCTTCTAGCATTTCTTAAGAGAGTTATTATTCAAAAATTTGTATCAAAACTAAGTTTCATTTTAACAATTTTTTGAAATTATATAAAATTTTAAAAAAATGTCGTTTCTTTAAATAATAAAATTCATGTATAATAAGAAAAACTTATTAATAATTTTGATAAAATATTGAAATTTGTAGAAATTGAAGTTATCAAAACATACAAAACTCTCTATTAATCACTGTTGAAGTTAGTAAAAGTTATTATTTTTATTTTTTTACCTTTTTTATGATTTACTTTGCTTTATATATTTGTTAAGACTTAAGAGCACCCAATTTGTGTGTTGCTCCAACTAATTTGATTTTCTATATAAGGGCAATTCATGTATGTTGTTTCCATCTAAGTTAAACTAGTTGAATTTTATTTTCTTAAACTTATCCATATTATTAGAGAGATTATCCTAGGGACAAGGAATCCTAGAGAGCTTGTGTGTGGGAAATGCTCAATAACCCTAGGGAATAGGGCATATGCGCCAATTATCCCCCACATTCTCACACCCATTGTGAGTGACAAATTTGCATGTGTTGGTGTAGACACAGTGGGCTTTGATATTGTGGAAGAATTGTGCCAACTCTGCTTTACTATCACATGCTCACAATGTGCGATAAAATTGCGTGTGTGGGCATTGACACCCATTGCATCAATGTCGTGTTGCCCCATAGGAATTCCAAATTGAAGCTGGTAATTGGTAGAAGGGTTTTGGATTTTTCTAAAACCAAAGCACTTGTTTTTTCTTCTCACCTAATTTCTAGAGGTGTCAAGTGAGTCGGGTGGCCCATGCATGACACGAGATATGACTTGATTTAGTTGTGTCAGACTTGGTATGATACGGTCCAAAATCATGTTTGGATCATGGTTCTGCTAGTTTGTGTCATGCTAGGCCGACAACCAACATGTCTCATGCCGTGCCAGGCATGTCGGCACAACACGTGGCATGATTGATTTTAGAAAATTAGTCATTAAAAAAAACTGGTCTACTTTGTTAGCAGGCCATTTTTTTGGCTATTCGGCCCCACCCAATTCTTGACATTGACAACAACAAGATACTTTTTTTTGCTGTTATGTCGGGAAATATTTAAAAAATTATATATTATATTTTAATTTTGAGTCATCAACTTACTTCTAATGGCTCATAGAAGATTTGTTTTTCATAGTCAATCTGTATATTGCTCTCAAATTAATATTGTGTTCTATTTTTTATAATTTTATAAATAATGTATTATTTTAAATTTGTGGAGCAGAGTATCATTGATATATTGATTGTCATGACGAGCAGACATTTCTACCTGTAAGAATACGAGATATAATATTCAAAGTATATGTTGTGTACAAAAAATTAAGGTACACATTATAATTTAATTTTAATTAATTTATTTTGTTTAGATTCATAGATTAATAAAAAAATAAAAAAATAAGCAAAATATTTAAAAATAATTTTATTTTTTGTTTTTAGTTTTGCTTCCAATATAGTCTCACTCACACATTAAAAAATAATAAATAATGAATTTCATGAAATTGAATTAGACATAGATATAGATAATAATGATATTCCGACTGAAAAGTTTAAGGTCGAAATTAGGTTATCTTTCATATTTTTGATCTATTTACTAAAAAAATCTAAAAATAGATAAATTTTAGTTGCTTTAATATTGTTTAACATTATTAAAAATAAAAATATTAGAAGTGTCAATGAAGATTTGTCACCATATATATACTGTAAAAAATATATATACATGTAGGAGTAATGATGTCACTTACCACCTTAAGTGACATGTTCATCAATGTATCATTGAGCAGTGGGGTGGGTCGTGGCCCTTGGACACTGAGCCCCAACACTGCCCACTGTCACTGGGCACTGGTCTGGTGGCTGCCAGTGTTGTGTTAGTGTCGACCATGCCTGACATGACCTGGTCCGATCTGATCTGACTCGGCATGCTCAGTTCATAAATGCATGCCATCGGGCCATCCTGGGCTGATCAACACTGTTGTCATGCCGACATGGCACAGTACGGTGGCCAGATTGGGCCACCATAATTTAGGCTGTGTCGTTGTGAAACGGTCTGTTTGATATCTCTACCTAATTTGCACAGTACCTTTATCATATCTGCATAGTTAATGTGCCAATATCTACATAGTTTATGTACACAGTATCTTCACAGTTAATGTGCACATTATCTATGCTGTTAATTCATGCAAAAAAGTTCAATTTCTTTTGGCAAAGATTCTTCTGTGTGTAGCGTGCTTGTGTCACTCAGATCTGAGTAATGGTTCTCCATCAACCACCCAATTCCGGGAGAAACTCTTAAGGTTTTTTCAAGTCTATGCCCTCTGCTGAATGTTCAAAAGTGGGCCTTGGTGCTTACACTTGCAGTGTTGATCTGAAAGGTTATGAAGATGGTATAATTTTGTTTTCTTCCTTCTACACATGTCACAATTGTCTGAGAAAACAAAGTGACTATTTGCTTTCACTGAAGGTTGCTTGTGAATTCTGTTCCAGGATCTTTAAATCATTGAAGATGGATATATTTCCATTTTCAATGAATGCGATCTTACAGGTCAACCTTGTTATGTCTGTGGGGATCTCTAGATTGACCTAGCACATAACTCAACAGGCATCTCACATAACTAGAGGCATGCCGGGGTGGATTTTTGTGCATCGTGCTTCTTTCATAAAAATGCCATTAATATGGATTATGTTTGTCCTGTGTGTCTGCCCATATTATTTTAGCATCGCCAGAATGCTTGTGGGTTCGAGTTTGGGCAAGCTCAATTCTATCTTATCAGATAGGAAGGGAAAAACTCAAAAAGCATAAATAAACTTTTCTTTAGTATGTTTTTAGACCAAAACAGAGAATTAGAGATGCATTCCCACTGAGTTTACACAGTTCATGTTGTTACTAAATAAACTCTTCTTTAGCGCCAACTCTCCCTGTCGCACACACAGCATGTTGTGCACATGGTCTGAAGACCATAATAGGGGACATCAACTATTCCTTTGTAAGAAATAAAAATTTTGACACCTCTACCGATAGAGGTGTCAAACGGGCCGGCCCAGCACGGCACGGCCCGTTTTTCACGAGCCCCGCCGTGCCACCGTGCCGTGCCCGGCACGGCACGGCACGGTGTTTTAAAGTCGGGCACGGCCTGGCTTGGCCAGGCGGGGCACGGGCGCACGGCAGGTGTCCAGCCTGGACGCCTGGACCGGCTCAACCGGGGTCCGGGTCCCGGGAGCCAAGCACGGGCACGGCCCGTGCTTCTGCTTGGCACTTCCGCACTTGGCAGATTATAAAATTTTTTTTTTTTTTTTATTAAGTTTCTGTTAATCTGTATATACTTTAGAGTATATGTAATAATTAAAAAATATAATTTTTTGTAAAAATTATAAAATTTAAAATTGAATAAAACAAACAAATATTAGAAATTAGAAATTTTTTTTTTTATTCAATTAAGTTTAGCTTATTTTATTATTATAATTTAATAATTATATATTAAAAATTAAAGTTATTAATTTTTAAAATAAAATTTAAATCGTAAAATAATAAATAAATACATTAAGTTAGTAAAAATTAAAATTAAAAAAAAATTTAAACTACACAAATGAAAAATTACCATTCATGCTTTTGAAACCAATAGTCCGAACAAAACATGTATGATGTATAAGTTTCAACACAACGTATAATACAAAGTACAAACAAAGCGTATAAATAAAATAAATAAAAAAATATCGAAAAAAAAGAGCAGATGAGCATCAATCGTCAAGCGGCATATCATGAGAATCATCAGCCGCAACATCAAGATCAGTATCATATGGGTCATCATCATCGGCAATCAGCTCCTCCGCCATCGTAGTGGATGTGGATGCGACTGCAGTGTCTATCACAGTCCCAGCTTCAGCACGATCACTGATACTAAATCTCGATTCCTCCCAATCCTTCAAACATGCCAAGGCCTCAACCATATCTGAACGTAATTTCGATCTCCTATCCGAAATCACGTTCACTGCAACAGAAAAAGCAGACTCCGATGCTACGCTTGACACCGGAGGAGTCAGTAGATCCCGTGCCATCCTAGATAGCACGGGATAGGCGGACTCATATGATTTCCACCACTGTAATAAATCAAGATTCTTATTGTCAGAAGGTGATAGGATTGAGCAGTAATCGGTATCTAAGTACCGAGACAGCTCGCTCCTATGTGAAGGTCCACCCATACGTTTCCCCCTCGCTAGGTTAATGGAATAAGCGTCATCTCCGAACAAGGTATCAGAGTCCGTACTCACAGTCTCACCACCACCACAATCATACCTAGTATCGTAGTATGTGAACAGGTCTGTCAACTTCTCGTAAATGAACCCTTTAGGTGGCTCTTCCAGGTTCATGCACGAGGAAATGAAAGTCAGAGTGTTTTCAACCCCTTCCACCTTAGCCCTAGGGTCCATGCATGCTGCGAGACAATAAAGAGATGGAATGGTGGACCAGTACTTCAGGTACTTGGTCTCCATCTCTGCAACCATATGGCTAAGCGTCGGGTCCGCTCGATACATCCTAAACATGCTACTAATGTTGCATATGCAACGGAGTGCAATGCAAGTGGTGGGCGTATAAACCGACGAACACATGTTCGTCGTGTCATAAAATATCTTCAGGAATTTCATTTATGAAATTCCTGAATCCCAGTCAGTGTCGTCAATAATAAGTTCGCCACTCTTACTATTGATGTAGTCGGATATCACGTGTTCGTATCCAACACATGATTCCAACATCAGGTACGTGTAATTCCAACGATGTCTCACATCTGATTGGAATTTCTTCTTCTTAATATTCGCAGACAAACAGAGATTACCAAACTCTTGTAGTCTGCGAGGAGTGCGAATATACTTGAGTGCATTGCGTATATTTTCCAATGCGGGGGAACACACCTTCATACCCGCTTGAACTATCAGGTTAATCACATGACACATGCATCTGACATGAAAGATCTCTTCTAATGGTGCGTCTCTAATATTCCTAACAAACATATTGATCGCTACTCCATTATTTGCAGCATTATCGAAAGTGACACTAAAAATTTTATTTTGAATTTTATATTCCCTAAATATTTTCATCATACACTCAAAAATGGCCGGGCCATCATGAGGATGAAGAATCTCAGTGAATCCTAATATTTTTTTATTGATTGTCCAGTTAGAATCTACATAATGACTCGTGAGACATGCATAAGAAGAATCATCGTGACATGTCCATATATCGGACGTCACGGACACCACTCCACTAAATGCCAAAAATTCCTTAATTATTTTTTGTTTTTCTAACTTATATATCTTTAGTATGTCACTCCTAGATGTGGACCTAGGAATCCTACGATAGGATGGCTGAAAATAAGTCTGCATGATGCGCACTACCCTCGGATCTTCCGAAAATCTGATCGGAAGACCCATCAATGTGATGAGCCTGGCCATGCCGTCCCTACCCAACTCGCTGGAGTATACGAATGGAGTAAACTTTGAGACTGAACTCGATCCAGTCTCAAAAAATGTAGTGCCAAGTTGGGTTTGCCTAGGATCTAATGGTCCATATTTTTTGGAGCATATTTCAGCATGCCTCTTGAGGAGCCCAGTCCCACATGTACTCTTGCATGTTAAAAGTCTCATACAATATTTGCACTGTGCCATTTCATGTTCCTCACCCCTAACATCTACTTGTGTTATGATTTTAAAATGTGTCCAAACTACAGAAGTCCTCCTAGTTTTTTATTTTTTAGAACTTTGGGCTGAGACGACAGGAGAAACCAAAGTTTCAGGTGCCACGGACGTCTGTGTAACACTAACATTTTTATTTTCCAAATTTAAGTACGTGTTAGGTGTATTTGTCATTTTTTATTTTTCGTAAGTTTTTTTAGAGAGAGAAGCTTTAGAGAGAGAAAATACAAAAAAAGTAAATTATATTACCCGGTAAAAGTAATGAGGTCACTCACGTGCAAGGTGCACCGCAGGAAGCTTTGATGTTCAAAACTCATGTTGAGTTTCCCGAAAATCCAAGCCGAAATCAAATTCACGAGGGCCGAGAGAGAGATGCACGGTTTATGTGAGAGAGAGAAAATATTGAGAGATTTTGTTTTTGAAAAACATAAAATGTTATAGGGAGGGGGGTAGATTTTATAGGCTAAATAAAGTTTTATTTTTTTTAAAAAAATATTTTTTTATTAATTTTTTGAATTTTTTTAATATATTTAAGGGGCAGAATCACGAGGACCGTTGGATTCTGCCCCTAGCCGTTGGAGGCGAATCCAAGGGCTGAAATTCGCTCAAGTTTGAAAAATTTTTTTTTTTTTCCGTTGGATATATTTTTGGATTCGGGTTTCGGCAGAAAAGACCGCGGGTCAGGTCTGTTTGGACCCGACCAGCGGTCTTTTTACCGGCGGGGGGGGCGGTTGGGTCACGACTCAGTGAGTCGAGACTCGTGAGTCGCGACTCACGCCACGGCACGCGTGGCACGCCGCCAGTGCCACGCGTGCCTACGTGAACCGGCACGGGATGGACCCGTGCCGGCGTGCCGTGCCAAGGCACGGCACGGCACTGGTCCATCTTCACCCGGGCACGGTTTTTGAACGTGCCGGGCCGGCCCAGGCACGGCCGAACCGTGCCTCGTGCCGGGCCGGGCCAGCCCGGCACGTTTGACACCTCTATCTACCGAGCTAGCTGCCTGGCCAATTTGTAATTTATAGTGTGAACTATTACTATTTATCTGCTATGTTGATAGATGAAAGAAATAAACATTTTAATTATTTTTATGTGGAAGCTGTAATAAAGAAATTATTAAAAAATGAGCTGGTGTACCATGCACATGGTTTTTAGTCAAGAGAAGCTTGACCATCAAGAAAGGATTCTCTGAGTCACGAGGCAAATGATATGTAATTATTGACTAATTCTTGATTATTCATTCCATTATGAAAATTCATTGAAGCATGAATATTCTTACTTTTTATCTCTTGCTCTACCTACAATATGTTATGTGAGTTTGCAATACCTTTATATTTATTTAGCTCCACTTAGATACTTAATGTGATATCTTAGTTAATGGGATATAGACTAAAAGATCATATAGAGCCAGACTATTTTACTATCCATTTTATTTGGTTCAAATTCTTAACTACTTAGTTTTTGAATATATTTCTTGTAGGATTTGATGTGGTTTCTGGATGAGACATATAGAACAACTATTTGAAATAATCATATTATATTCTTTTCCTAGTTATTTTTTGGGATCTAGAGCTAGATCTTGATCTATTATTTTGGGTAATCACTCACGAATATACTCACTCCTTACTCATGAATAATCATTTCAGGAATAAATAATTATATTATGGGTAATCACTTATTTTTTATTATTTTTTCTACTCGTTTTCTAAATATTATAATAATTAATGATAAAATAAAAAATTACTTAATTATGATAGTATTTAATTTGATTATTTTTTTTCTCGAGTTTTATTTTTCACGAGTATCCTAATAATTTTTTTTTTGAGTTGCATTGCTAAACAATTTAATTATAATATAATTCTTTCATATTTTTTTATTTTGTAAGATTAAAAGACTATCAAGAAGATTTTTTTTGGACCTGAGCAAGATTTTGTTTATTTTTTTTTCATTTAAGAGTCCTACTTGATGTTTTGAGTATTATTAGTTTATTGCTTATTTGTTATTAATTTGATCATCTGCCTCTGGTCAAATTAATAATTTTTGATTTTTGTATTAGTGATATATTTTTATTAGATTTTGAGATATATCAGGTAGAAATCATATTAGAAATTCATATAATTTTTGCTAAATCTATGTTAGTAAGGATTTATTTCTAATTCATTTAGTTAGTTAAGGATCGAGTAAAGCTAAGACTTGAGATGACTTAACGTATTTTGTTATTTTCATCGATGATAATATTTGTTTTATTTGATTTTTTTCAATATGGATCTCATATTTTTTTTCTTTTTAGCTATTTTATAACATTATTGAATTCTAATTTAATAAAAATATAATAATTATAAATGATGATATTTCATAATGTATGCCTAATAGCTTTGCTCTTAGCATATTGATCATGAGATTCTTGAAAATAAGAATATATTTGATTAAGTTGGCTAAAACACTTGCCTATGATAGAAGTCTTGTAATATATTTTTTGGAAGATGATGTTATAACCATTAATTATCTAATTAATTATATATATTTTTTAATCATTTCTTATCATATATATTTTTTGATCTTGTATTATAGAGATATATTATTTAGCTTTTTTCTTAAGGTTTTTTGTGGTATTTGTTTTCTTTAGGATCTCTCTTTATGATATGATAATATAATATTCAATATCATAAAATATGCTTTTCTTGGTTAATTAATCATGCAAAAATAATATTTGTGTTATTCCTTTGAGATAGATCAAATACTATGTGGTGTTGCTTTGATTTTTTTTTAGTGAAACTTGTACTATAAGGAGTTTATACTAGGTAATGATTTAAAATTGAAATCTAAATTTCATCTTTCATTGCTCGTCTAGAGTCACTTTGGGTCTCTAACTATGAGAGTGTATTACTCCCTATCTATTTATGAATTTATTGTATCATATTATTATGATATTTTTACTGAGTTATTATAGAAATGTTATATGGGCCTGTCCGTGCTGGCACAACTAGAGGTGTCAAATGGGTCCTGCTAGTTTGGCACAACCTATTTTTTGGTGGCCCACTTGGGCCACCATACCGTGCCGTGCAGTGTCTGGCATGTCACGTCTCAAAAAGAGCATGCCTGGCATGGCCTGACCGGCTCATTTAGAATTGAGCCAGGTCATGCTGGGCCTTGGGGATTTCGTGCCAGGTCATGCTGTTTCGGGTTCGTTTAGAATTGAGTCATCTCTAATTCTAAATATTATAAATTATAATACAAAATTACTTAATTAATTAAATAAACATAAAAATAAAATAAAATTATAATTACAAGTCATAAGTTACAACTCACAACTCATAACTCACACAAATAACATAAAATAAATATTATAAATTTATATTATTTTGTAACATAATACAAGTACAAAATAATAAAGCAAGCTCAAAAATTAATATATCAATAATCAATCCTATAAGCTTTAGTTAGTATCATTAGTGGTAAGCTCAATCTCAGTTTTCATCGAAGTTTCATGAATCATCTGTCACCAACTCATTCGTTCTTGTTACAGTTGTAGTATGATTCTGGATGTCCAAGCTCGAATCCTCTTAATTTTTTATGAATGCTAATTTCTCAATAATTTCTGGCTGTAATCTCAATTTATTATTTGAAATTATATTCATTGTAACAAAAAAAAGTAAACTCAGATACTATACTTGATACTAGAAGAGTCAATAGATCTTGTGTCATCTTAGGCAATATAGGATATGTGGATTTATATAATTTTCATAATTATAAAATATTAAGGTTCTTATTATTAGTATGTGATAGGATTCAATAATAATTAGTATCTAAGTATCGAGATAGCTTGCTCATATTTGTCATTTTATTTTATCAATTTTTCTTTGTTAATTGAATGAAGAAGTCATTATCTCTGAATATGATATCTATGTTCGTACTCAGAGTCTGACTACTACTACCACTATTTCTAGTATCGTAATATGTAAATAACTCAGTTAATTTTTGTGAATAAATTTTTCAGGTTAGTAATTTTGATTCATATATGAGAATATGTATGTCAAAATATTTTCTACATCTTTCATCTTTATACTAGGATCCATGTAGGCAGTCATATAATAAAGAGATAAAATTGTGAAAGAGTACTAAGTACTTGATTTTAATCTTAACTACTCTTTCACTAAATGTTGGGTCATTTCTAAACTTTTAAAACTTGTTACTAATCTTGCATATGTACCCGAGTGTAATATAAGTCGTGTGAGTATAAACTAATGAATATATATTTATCATGTCATAAAAAAATTTCTAGGAATTTTATAAATGAAATTTTTATATCACAATCAGTGATGTTAATAATACGTTCATTACTTTTACTATTGATATTATCAGATATCACATGTTTATATCCAATATATGACTCCAACGTGTAGTTTAAATGATATCTTACAATGATTCGAATTTTTTTTAAACCATAGACAAATAAAGATTACCAAACTCCCGTTATCTGTGAGACGTATGAAGAAATTTTAATGAGTTACATATTTTTTCTAAAGTGGGAAAAATAATCTTCACCCTTGCTTGTACTATGAGATTAATGATATGACATATACAACTAACGTGAAAAATCTCTCCTAATGGCTTGTCTCTAATGTTCTTAACAAATATGTTAATGACAACTCCATTGTTAGATGTGATATTGAATGTGATACTATATATTTAATTTTGAATATAATATTCTCTAAAGATTCTCAACATATACTCATAAATAACCTTGTAATCATAGGATGAAGATATCATTGAAAATCATAATATTTTTTTATTTAGTGTTCATTTAGAATCTATATACTGGGCGGTGAGACATAATTAAGATACATCATCCTGATTAATCCAAATATTAGATATCATACCATTATATTCCCTAAATTTATTAATTATATTTTTTTCTAATTTATAATATTTTAACATATCGTTCCTAGATGTGGACATAGGAATCCTATAATATACAAGATAAAAATAAGTCTGTATGATACTAATAATCTTTGGATTCTTCAAAAATCTAATCAGAAGGCCAATCGTGGTAACCAGTTTGGTTGTATCATCTCTCTCTAACTCTTTGTGGCATATGAAGAGGGTCAACAAAGAAGTTGAACTTTATTTAACCTCAAAGATTCATCACTCAGTTGAGTTTGTCTAAGATCTAATGCACCATATTTTTTGGTACATTATTCGGCATACCTCTTAAAATAACCAATTCAACATGCACTCTTACAGGTTAATATTTTTTTTATAATATGTATATTGTGATGAGACCATGGGTTTGCCTAAGATTCTTCATTGACACCCTAATATCTTTATTTTATATTATATTAAAGTGAGTTTAAACTATTAATTTTTTTATTATTTTTTATTTTTAGATGTTTAGGTCGAGATCATGAGAGAAAATAAGATTTTGGCGGCCTCGTACTTTTTCGTATGGTTATCATTATCCATATTAAAATTATCCATGTTTACGTTAATATTAATTTCGTTATCTTTATTAAAATTATTATTTATCATTTTTATTTTTTATTAGTTTATTAATTATATTCTAAATTATATTTTTTAAATTAAATATTATTTTATACTACCTTCATTTCGAAATAATAGTCAGATTCAAATACTTCTTTAATAACAAAGAGTCAAATAGCAGGAAAATCTTGTGACTGTGTTTTTTGCGAAGATTTTTTCGAAAATTTTTGATTAGTGTATAATTTAATCATATTATATTATGTATAAGATCCGCCAACTGAATCTCAAAACCAGTTAAATTAAATGTAAACAGTAAATTTCAATGATAAATGACTAAATTTTGATTTTTTTAATGTCATCCAGTCCCTTCAGCATCAGCAGACAACTAAGGACATTGATGAGCTCATTGTTGCAGTGCAAAATTTTTTCCGGCAGTATCATTTGGAGAACTCAATGATGTATTTTTGATATTTTAGAAGTGTATAGAAGTCATCAATGATAAATAATTGGATCGATGAGTCTTCCTGTGACTGTCAGTTGTAACTAGGAAGTCATCAATATAGTAAAATTGATTTTACAAATGAATTAAATTTTACTTTATCATATTGGACCATCATTTTGGAATAAATTTTTACACGATATTGGACCATCATTTAAAATGGAGGTAGTATTTAATTATTAATTAAAAAAAAATAAAAAATTAAACAAAATTTAAAAAATAATACACATAAAACATATACTTGTTTGCTTGACAATGTGTGATATTCGATATCTGAATTTAATATTCACATTGTAGTTCACAGTCCTCGCTTGAGTATCGAGAGGAGAAATAATGTGAAACGAGAGAAGATAAGAGAGAGAAGAAAATGTAGATTTATTTATGGATATAGTTTAGGAATGAGAGAAGAGGGTATATATAGATTTTAAAAAAATATTTAAAAAAATTTATTATTTATTTGAATATTTTTTGAATTTTATATTAAAAAATTGGGTAGAAACCTGATAATCATCATATTTTTGCTGTTTTCCATTAATGGCGCATCCAACGACTAGTAGACATGTAACTTTTAAATTTTTTTATTAATTGCCAACAAGGTTGGGCCATCAGGGCACTGAGTTCAGGTTCGGGCAAGGCTTGAGGGGTGTGGGTGTGCTGTGGTGCACTCTCAATGGTGTTGCGGTGCACGCGCAATGGTGTTGTGGTGAGTGCGGGACATGGGTGTCACGGGTGATTGGGTTTGGACTACATCCGAACTCGTCCCAAGTTTTGTGGCATGGTTTGGGTTGTGCTAAAGAACTGTGCCTTCGGGTCAGGTAGCTGGGTCATGTCTAGCCCGACACAAGGCTCGGGAGACCTTGGCATGATACGACGCGAATCGTGCCTCGAGGCAGCCTGACACTAGCCCATGCATCGTTCTAGATCATGTTGTGTTGGGCCAGGCACAACTTAATCTTTCCGTGCTTCATGCAGAGCCTGGGCTGCCTAGCTCACTTGATACTTCTAGGCTCAACTAATTTTTATGTGGCCTAGTTGCACGATATGAGATTTCAAACACTAAGTCCTACATGACACGTATGGCCTTCTACTAGGAACTTTCATTCCGGGTTGTGCCAAGTCATGTTAGTTATGTTTTATTAAAAATTTTAATTTTTAATAATATAATTAAAAATTTAGATGAATTAAAGTTTTATTTATTATTTAAATGTTTTACATTTAAATAAAAAATAATATAATAAAAATGTGCCTTGCATTAAAATTTAAATGAATTATAATGAAATTAATATTTAAAAAAATATTTTATATTCGACCCAACTCAAAAATTAAAATATCATTTGAAAAAAAAATATAATTAAATAATTAAAAAATAATAGATAACATAAGATAAACTAGAAATAAATAAAATATGCATCATCAGATGCCATTATATGAGTTATCGATCTCTGTCTGTAGTATGATATTACGAGTCTAGATGTATATCATCATTATCATGTATAATTTTGAAGGTAATATTAGTGTTAGTGGTAATCTCAATATCTTCAATGGTTCATGAGTCACAAATAGAAATGTGTTTGTTTAATTAATAAAAAAGATTTGAATTTTCTTATGTGTATTTTTTGTGATAAAGTAACAAATAAAAATGAATAGTTAAAATATGAATAGTTAAAATATGAATGAAGATTTGTTTGACTATCAAGATAAAAATTTTGTAGAGGAGATTAATAATAGAATGATAATGATCAATGTGTCAAGTAGAGATAGTAATCGAGGAGAAAGTAATGGTGAGTTTTAATCTTTAAAGAGAGCAAGACATTATATGAATTATTTTTTCACTCCTAATCTACATATGGTTGTTCAGAATATAAAGAGTGGATACATGAGCTAAACTTTTATCAATCTTGCCTACAAAAACTAAGTTATAGAGCTTATATGCTTATCACGAGGTAGATGTATGAGGATGCTATTCTATTTATATGGTTACTATTTAGTTTTCAATTAATAATTAAAGGCTATTAACCAATATGATGAGTATGAAGGCACCAATTCTTTATGAGATAATAATTGCTAACCTTAAGAAGGAATTGACTTTTAACAAGGATTTGATGAAAGATCATTTGATTGAATAAAAAAAATCATATCTAACAATCATATAATATTTTCATTTTGGAATATTATAGTTTTTTTTAAAGGTGTCATGCCTCTTTGTTAGTGTATCTCAATTGGTTGATAGTTAAAAAAAAGATTTATATGGGCTATATTTATGAGTTCATGAATAAAGCAAAAAACATACTTGTGAGATTTTTCCATAAGAATTATTGTAGTTTTTAGTTTTTTTTAATGTTGGAGAGAGCACTCAATTTGTGGGCTGATTTAATTGATATTCTTATTTTATAAGGGTGTACTTGTATGATATTATTCTAGAGAGTTTTTCTTTGTTATTTTTTTTTCAATTTTATTTTGTAACACAATATTAGAGCTAAAATCCTAGGAATTATAGTCTCTAAGGTTTCAAGAGGAAATGTCTATAACAATGCATGCAGCAGTGCGTGCAACAGTTCACAATAGTGTGCTCAACAATAGTAAAAAAAGGATTCTGAAATGTGCTATAGTGAATTTGGAGAAAATTAAGTTTTATGGAAAATCCTAATTTTGACAGAAAACTCTGATTTGGGGAAAGCCAATTTTGATAGAAATTATGGGTTTTGAAATTTTAATTGGATGTTTTTTGATTTTGATTCTTGTGGTATAATATAGAAAGATATTATCATAGTAGCTGTAGATTGATGAGGGTTTTAGTTTAATGTATACATTGTATGAGGGTCTTAGTTTACTGTATACATTGTATGATGGTCTTAGTTCAATGTATACATTGTATGAGGGTCTTAGTTCAATGTACACATTGTATGAGGGTCTTAGTTCAATGTACACATTGTATGAGGGTCTTAGTTCAATGTATACATTGTATGAGGGTCTTAGTTCAATGTATACATTGTATGAGGATGTAGGAGTTCGAGAGTTTTACATAATATTAAGAGATACATGCTGACTACTAGAGCTATGTAGGAGTTCTCATAAAATTCATCCACCACGATTTTTATATTTACACATTAGGGAGGAGTATATAAAATTTTTTTATAGATGAGTTCGAGAGTTTTACATAATATTAAGAGATATAGGCTGACTACTAGAGTTATGTAAAAGTTCTCATAAAGTTTATCCACCATGACATTTATATTTACACATATTAGAGAGTAGTATACAAAATTTTTTTATAACAGTATCAAATATTTTATTTCTTTTAGATATTATTGGTTGGTTTACTTATACTTTTGCTTTAGACCCATGAATTATTGACATATGAGCTAATACACATATTATTGATAATTGTATTCTATTTAGTATATTCTTTCTTTGTTTTAAAAATATTTTTGTAATTAATGATAAATATTTGAAAGTAATTAAATATAGTAGTATGCACATTGAGTCTTTGTTACTTTCTCATATCCTTTTTATTATTAATTATCCAATTAATTTAGTTACTATGAGTTATCTTTCTAGACAACTTAATTCTTACTTCATTTTTATTTTTACAAATATTTTTTACATGATCGTAAGACTATGAGGAAGATTTCAATGGGGACTCTATTAGGGATTGCCAATGATAGATTTTATGTTTACTGTTTGATGGTAAGATCTATTTCTAGATGTTTGAATGCGTTGTATCATTTGCGTGTGTATTCTTAGTTTTATCATTAATCATTATTCAAGTTGAGAGTACTTTACGTTAGTTTTAAATATATTCCGATCTTATAATATGAGATATATCAGTTAGAAAAATTTATTAGATATTCCTATCATATGTGCCAATTTGGTTTGAGTAGTGATGAATTATATTTGATATACTCAGACATATGATGAACTAGTTAAGATGCTACAACATAGGGATTTAAACATTTGATCATTTTGTTGTTGATTACTCGAGATATATATGGATGTATCTCTTTCAAGAAAAATCATAATTTTTTTTAGGTTTTTTTATATAATAATAAAAAATTAATTTGATAAAAATATTAAAAATTTGAAAGGTGAATACATTCAAATTTGTGTCAGACTGATTCGGTATTTTGATCATTAAATTATATATTCAAATAAAATGAGATTGTTGAAAGAAAGAATAAATATATAATTAAGATATAGTTAAGATATTTTTATTTGAAAAGAATATTCTGATACAGTTTTGAGGAGATGTAATTTTAATCATAATTTACCATCAATCATATGTCATCCTATATCTTTCTCAACATATATCCTTTCAAATCATATTTTCTGTAGAGATGTTATTTAGCTTTTCTCTTAGAGCTTTTGAATATATTTATTTTGTTCTCAATTATTTTTTTTAGAATGGAGATGTTGACATCTAAGGCCTAAAAATATGTCCTTGAATATTTTATTATTCAAAGATGATATAAGTATTTTTTATCAGATATTGGTAACATTTTAATAAATGTGGATGCTATTTTTTTGACTTATGCTCCTTTTGTAATGAGTCTCAGAAGAGTGTGTATCTTATTATAGTATCTGGATCAATTATTCCTCTGATTAGGCCATAAAGGAGCCTATTGAGGTGTTAGATTATTTTACAGTTAGTCACTCTGATCCCGATCTTTTGATCTCTCTTGCAATTTGATAGAAGTAATATATTCATTATCTGATCTCTAATGTATTAACATATTTTTGTCTTGTTTCTTTATTTTTTTTATTATTTTACTTAACTATATTAAGACACCTAAGTCTTCCTCTGAGGCATGATTCATTCATTTTTTTTGTTAATTATATGCAAATCTTTTATTTTTGCTCTCTCCAGAAGTATCCTTTATATCTCCAACTAGTAGTGATTATCTTTTAATTACTTCTGAATTAGATTAAATTATGATTAATTTTATCTCAAATCTTTATTTGTACCAGCAAGTACAAAAAAAGTTATTTTTGAAATTGACATAATGGATTATGTTTAATTACTTTTTCCTTGCCCAACTGATTTAGAACCTATAATTTATTTCATAGTCTGAACTCCAAATAAATTTGTAGCTTGTAGACTTGATCACCCAAGGTTTTGTATTTATTTTAGAAAAAAAAACTTGATTAACATATTTATAACCAATAAGAATTTTTAGATTAGTTAGAAAATTCTGCAAATAATTTTTCTTATTTGTATCCTTTGATTATTCTTTGGAAGAAATAAATAAGATGTACTTAATACTTTATTGCACATATTTTATTATATTAATTTTTTTCACTATCTTTGGTATATTTTTTTGCTTCTCTTGATAATACTAAGATATTCAATTCTTCATCTATAATATTATTTTATTTCAATTGATGTCATGCTATGTTGAAATGAATAAATATTTTTCATTTTGGTGGGGTTTGGGGGCTAGTACCTCAATACGTTATAAGTGATAAATGAGTGTTTGTTGAGAAGACTAATCTTGATAGCAAGATAAATCATTTGAAGATGATGCTTGATGTGAGGGGGTTTATTTAAACTTTTAAAGTTTACTATCATTATATTTTTTCTACAATGGTCAAGATGATCTCGATTCAAATAATTATACATCTTCTCACAGATGATTGAAGTAGCTATTTGATTTTCAAGCGCATATAGAGTTTTCAAATCTAATTTACATGTTGGCGAAGGTTTAATTTGGTCTAAAGTAATAATCACGAGTTTGATTTATAAGATTTTTGATCATAATTACTCTTTTGAGTTGCATATATATATTACATATTATTTATTATTTTATTGTAGTTCATATTTTAGTTTTATTTTGTTAATTATATATGTGAATTATATTTTTATTATTAAAGATAATAAGTTGTGAGTTACTCAACTCAAGGAGTATCTCTAAAGTCTGATCACAAATATAGATGACAAAATTTTGGAGGCTCACTATTTTGTTAGGATCGAGATAACTTATGAAAATAAAAGTATTGTATTTCATAAAGTAAATATTCATTGAATACTCTCTTATGGTTAGATGTTCATTTTGTGGTTGTGCTTCCTGAAATATCTTGATTGAGCCAAATACATATCTTTTTATTGATTCAATTATATATAAGAGAATTATATAAAATACTAACTATTTGATAATTATCAGATAATATATAATTTATGTAATTAGTATAATTAGTTATTTTTTAGATTCTCTATGATATACTCACCTTGATACAATTCTTTGTATACTTAAATATGTGAATAAATCTCTATGCTTTGGTATGTTGCTCAGTGATGATGAACATCTTAAATAATCAGTTGTTCAAATTTTAATTGAGAACCAACTTGCACAAATACAAAATCTATTAAATATTATTATATTTTTTTGGATGTATTTTTTGGCATAAAAATATAAAAAGCACATAATAGTTTTGAGATTCAATATAAAGGTAAAGTATGTGATGACAATAATTATCTGTAATATTCTTTAGATCAAATATCTTCTTTAAGAAATTGAATTTATAATTTTTTTCTCATTATTATTTAGTCTAATAATTAGATAATTAGACACATGATTTTTAATCTAATTTTATATTATTAAATAAAATATTTAGAAGTTAATTATTTCTTTTATAGAGATAAAATTAAAGATGAGATCCTAGTCACAACTTATATTCTAATAACATATTAGCTAGCTGACATATTTCTGAAGGTCTTGAGAAGGTCTTATCTAAATTTTCTCTACTCTAAATTTATTGTTTTGGATATTTAATTACCAATGTATGGGTGTAGTAATATTTACCTTTTTTTTATTGTTATTTTACTTGTTTGATGGGAGCATTTAATCTGTAGGCCACCTCAATAACCACTCCAACCTATCTATTAATAGGTAGGTTTCTTTTCATGTATGCAATTGGATTTATTTTGTATAGAGGTGTCAAACGGGCCGGCCCAGCACGGCATGGCCCATTTTTCCCGTGCCCCGCCGTGCTGCCGTGCAGGGCACGGCACGGCACGGTAATTTAAAGTCGGGCACGGCGAGGCCGTGCCGTGCCGTGCCCGGCCCGCTCGGGCACGTTTGCTCAACCGGGGTCCGGGTCCCGGGAGCCAAGAGGCAACACGTTACACGCAACACCAAACCAACAGCCAAGCACGGGCACGGGCGCACGGCCCGTGCTTGGCACTTGGCACTTTGACTTGGCAGAATAAAAAAAAATTTTTTTTTTTTAAATTTTTTTATTAATTTTCTGTTTATCTTTATTTAAGTTTATGTAATAAATAAAAAAAATTTTTTTTTGTAAAAAATATTACATTTAAAATTAAATGTAAGTATGTAAAAAAAAAATTAGAAAATTTATTTTTTTTTTCAATTAAGTTTAGCATTTTTTAATATTATAATGTATTAATTAAATATTAAGATTTAAAGTTAATAAATTTTAAAATAATATTTAAATCTTAAATTAATAATTAAATACATTAAGTTAGTAAAAATTTTAATTAAAAAAAATTTAAACTACGCAAATAAAAATTACCATTCATGCTTTTGAAACCAATACTCCGAAAAAAAAAGTATGAGTTTCAACTTCAACACAACGTATAATACAAAGTACAAACAAAGCGTATAAATAAAAAAAAAATATCGAAAAAAAAGAGCAGATGAGCATCAATCGTCAAGCGGCATATAATGAGAATCATCAGCCGCAACATCAAGATCAGTATCATATGGGTCATCATCATCGGCAATCAGCTCCTCCGCCATCGTAGTGGATGTGGATGCGACTGCAGTGTCTGTCATAGTCCCAGCTTCAGCACGATCACTGATGCTAAATCTCGATTCCTCCCAATCCTTCAAACATGCCAAAGCCTCAACCATATCTGGACGTAATCTCGATCTCCTATCCAAAATCACGTTTACTGCAACAGAAAAAGCAGACTCCGATGCTACGCTCGACACCGGAGGAGTCAGTAGATCTCGTGCCATCCTAGATAGCACGGGATAAGCGGACTCATATGATTTCCACCACTGTAATAAATCAAGATTCTTATTGTCAGAAGGTGATAGGATTGAGCAGTAATCGGTATCTAAGTACCGAGACAGCTCGCTCCTATGTGAAGGTCCACCCCTACGTTTCTCCCTCGCTAGGTTAATGGAATAAGCGTCATCTCCGAACAAGGTATCAGTGTCCGTACTCACAGTCTCAACACCACCACCACCATACCTAGTATCGTAGTATGTATATAGGTCTGTCAACTTCTCGTAAATGAACCCTTCAGGTGGCTCTTCCAGGTTCATACACGAGGAAATGAAAGTCAGGGTGTTTTCAACCCCATCCACCTTAGCCCTAGGGTCCATGCATGCTGCGAGGCAATAAAGAGATGGAATGGTGGACCAGTACTTCAAGTACTTGGTCTCCATCTCTGCAACCATATGGCTAAGCGTCGGGTCCGCTCGATACTTCCTAAACATGCTACTAATGTTGCATATGCAACGGAGTGCAATGCAAGTGGTGGGCGTATAAACCGACGAACACATGTTCGTCGTGTCATAAAATATCTTCAGGAATTTCATAAATGAAATTCCTGAATCCCAGTCAGTGTCGTCAACAATAAGTTCGCCACTCTTACTATTGACGTAGTCGGATATCACGTGTTCGTATCCAACACATGATTCCAACATCAGGTACGTGTAATTCCAACGATGTCTCACATCTGATTGGAATTTCTTCTTCTTAATATTCGCAGACAAACAGAGATTACCAAACTCTTGTAGTCTGCGAGGAGTGCGAATATACTTGAGTGCATTGCGTATATTTTCCAATGCGGGGGAACACACCTTCATACCCGCTTGAACTATCAGGTTAATCACATGACACATGCATCTGACATGAAAGATCTCTTCTAATGGTGCGTCTCTAATATTCCTAACAAACATATTGATCGCTACTCCATTATTCGCAGCATTATCGAAAGTGACACTAAAAATTTTATTTTGAATTTTATATTCCCTAAATATTTTCATCATACACTCAAAAATGGCCGGGCCATCATGAGGATGAAGAATCTCAGTGAATCCTAATATTTTTTTATTGATTGTCCAGTTAGAATCTACATAATGACTCGTGAGACATGCATAAGAAGAATCATCGTGACATGTCCATATATCGGACGTCACGGACACCACTCCACTAAATGCCAAAAATTCCTTAATTATTTTTTGTTTTTCTAACTTATATATCTTTAGTATGTCACTCCTAGATGTGGACCTAGGAATCCTACGATAGGATGGCTGAAAATAAGTCTGCATGATGCGCACTACCCTCGGATCTTCCGAAAATCTGATCGGAAGACCAATCAATGTGATGAGCCTGGCCATGCCGTCCCTACCCAACTCGCTGGAGTATACGAATGGAGTAAACTTTGAGACTGAACTCGATCCAGTCTCAAAAAATGTAGTGCCAAGTTGGGTTTGCCTAGGATCTAATGGTCCATGTTTTTTGGAGCATATTTCAGCATGCCTCTTTAGGTGCACAGTCCCACATGTACTCTTGCATGTTAAAAGTCGCATACAATATTTGCACTGTGCCATTTCATGTTCCTCACCCCTAACATCTAATTGTGTTATTATTTTAAAATGTGTCCAAACTACAGAAGTCCTCCTAATTTTTTGTTTTTTAGAACTTTGGGCTGAGATGACAGGAGAAACCAAAGTTTCAGGAGCCACAGACGTTTGTGTAACACTAACATTTTCATTTTCAAAATTTAAATTTGTGTTAGGTGAATTTGTCATTTTTTATTTTTCGTACTTTTTTCTAGAGAGAGAAGCTTTAGAGAGAGAAAATAAAAAAAAGCAAATTATATTATCCGGTAAAAGCAATGAGGTCACTCACGTGCAAGATGCACCGCAGCCCGCAGGAAGCTTTGATGTTCAAAACTCAAGTTGAGTTTCACGAAAATCCAAGCCAAAATCAAAAACACGAGGGCCGAGAGAGAGAAGCACGAATTATGTGAGAGAGAGAAAATATAGAGAGGATTAATGTTTTTGAAAAACATAAATTTTATAGGGAGGGGGGTAGAATTTATAGGCTGATTAAAGTTTTTTTTTTAAAAAAAAATTATTTTTTTATTATTTTTTTGAATTTTTTTATTATTTTTAAGGGGCAGAATCACGAGGACCGTCAGATTCTGCCCCCTAGCCGTTGGAGTCGAATCCAAGGGCTGAAAATCGCTCAAATTTTGAAAAATTTTTTTTTTTCCCGTTAGATATATCGATTTTCTCGGTTTTCGGCAGAAAATACCGCGGGTCGGGTCTGTTTGGACCCGACCCGCGGTCTTTTTACCGAGGGGGCCCTGAGCATGATGTGTCGAGTGACTCGAGTCACGACTAAGTGAGTCGTGACTCGTGACCGTGAGTCGCGACTCACGCCACGGCACGCGTGTCACGCCGCCAGTGCCACGCGTGCCTGCGGGACCGGCACGGGATGGACCCGTGCTGGCGTGCCGTGCCTTGCCTCGCCCGGGCACGGCACGGGCCCGGGCACGGTTTTTGAACGTGCCGGGCCGGCCCAGGCACGGCCGAACCGTGCCGTGCCTCGTGCTGGGCCGGGCCGGCCCGGCCCATTTGACACCTCTAATTTTGTATTTCTCACTTCTTATTTTTTTGGTTTGTTTTAGTTCTATTTTGAATAAAATTGGAGATGCCTCATGTTGTTTAAATATGTGAGGAGTCTTGTAATAAATAAATCCTTACTAAAAAATTTATTATAAGATAGTTGTTTAAATAATTATGATTTATGATTTAAAATATTAGATTATTATAAGAAATAATTTTTAAGTCGACCATAACAAAATTATTTATATCAAGATAAATAAATGAGGAAGCTCAAAAAGATGAAATTAAAAATGAGTAAATAAAAAAGAAATTAGGTTTAACATCTATAAATGACAAAATTAGAGAGAGTTATCTTTTGTGATTTGAACATAGTAAGATATTTACAAATGGCCAAATTCAATAGAAATCTTGTATTGGTAAGTTAGTGAAAGATGTAAAAGAAGTTTTGTACTATTAAAAACTTAGATAAATATAGTGACAAAAAATATACATAGAATTTATGTGACCATTTATGTGAAAGTCATATTAATGCTGAACTAAAATTCAAATGGGATAACTTCGATAATGTTTTGAATGTGATTTAATGATTGTAATCGATTAGTTGTGTATTGTTATAGATATACTAATAATTATGTATAAATTACCATCCACTTATCTAATTAGGATTTATGTATCTCTTCAAACATGTGTCTCACATATTATTGACTAACGAACCAATTACGCACGAACAAATTATTTTTTTGTACTAGTGCTTTGTTGGTGTTGCCATATGAAATTCCATGGAAATTTTAATCGAGCCACCAAAACTCAGCTAGACCACTAAAAAATGGCCTTTGGATATTTGATGACTATAATACTTGGGTATTTGCTCCAAAAACTAAAGATAGATGTTACCATAAATGTCCATGAATCGGCATCACCATATTTGATAGTAATCACTGGCAAAACTTCTCATTGGTGGTCTAGATGATGCGCAACCATCTAGTATGCCATCGGCCACCTTTGGTTTACCTCTACGAGCTTTGGTGCTATGTTAGCATGAAATTATTGAGATTGATTAATATTTTATTTTGAAATTTGAGAGAGATAGGAAGGAGGGAGAGATGGGGAGATAAAATAGGAAAAAAAAAACTTAATTTCATTAAACTTCAAAATATCCTAACAATCATATCCTCTTAAGTGAGAAAGACTGTGCCTTATAAGTCTCGAACTTGAGTCCTATTATCATTGGATGAAGATACTTGCTATCGCACAAAGACATGATCTCTAACATATGCATGCACTACAAAATTCTTAGGTAATCAATCATTTTAATATTATTTTTGCCAAATCATATTTAATTTCAAAATTATCATTATTTTTGACATATTTATGTTTGCATAATAACATACTCAAAATTAAAAATTTAATCATATATAAATATGGTATGTGATAACTCATAAGCTAGGCGTTCTCAAATAATAAAACAAAATTTTATTTAAACCAAATCTTCACACTAAACAAACCTAACGGGTCAAGTATGAATAAAAACCATCCTTGCAAATGCATATCCATAACCATACCCACACACACACACACAAAATGTAACACTAGGTGCACTCACACACGATGAGCATTCTTCAATATGTGTTTGTGTGTGTGTATATATATATATATATATATATAAACTATAATAAATTAAAAAACTAACTCATATCAATTGTTCACTATCTTATTTATTTGGGAAAAATCTTTGTTAATTATTGTCGAACATATAATATAGGTTTTGTTAATTTTTTCTTCAATCAGATAGCAAATGTTCATTATATTGCATGTGGAGTTTTATTCTCCATAGGCTCTTCAAGCCTGTCAGAAAATATTAGTATGATAGTTTTATAATGTCTGATAAATTGTTCAGTGAAGCAGCAATTGATAACTCTTGAAGTCTGTAGATTTTTTTAATTTATATGTTTCAGTTTTGTTCGAAATATAATTACAATTGTGGTCCTGAGCAATGATTTCTCCCGGAGTTCTTATTTCCATATTCATTTACTATAAAAATCATTTCCAAACCACATTTCCTTTTTTCCAGGTCTTGTGGCATATTGATTATTGCCTTTTCGAATTTATTGACTGATAGATTTGAAATTGCCTGAAGTACGTCTTGGTGATTGATGCTTTTGATTCTGTGCTAATTTTTTAGGTCATTTTAGCAAAGATAATGGAGGGATGCCAGAGTCAAGTTCATACCCAGAAGGAGAGTCTGGATTGTCAGGTTCACGTACCTTAAATACTTCTGACACTCAGATTGTTTTGAACAAATCTATACATCCCCACCCATTTGCTCCTAATCATATGGAGAACATATCTGCATCAATGTCAACTGGAAAAGTTTTGAAGAATGAGACAGCAAATGAGGGCAGGCTTGCTGATCCTAGTAAAATTATTCAGGTGCACTTTGTTTTTATAAAACTGTCATCTAAAATATTTACAGACAGATTATGATATGCCTCAGACATATCTTTACATTATCTGGAAAGTCATAGACATTAAATGTTATTTTTTTATCTTCTATTTGGTAGGAATAACCACCTTTGCTATCATAAACATGTTTCCTCGCTATTGAATCTACAAATGTAGTGTATGACATGTTTGTTTCATGTTGTTTCTTATCAATATAATCATGCGTGGTATTGTTTTTTAATCCCCCTGTTTTATAGATTATGATGAGTTTGACCAATTTGTGGGATAACTCAATTGTTTCTTGCTATATTGTTCCAGTGGAACCTTAACGGTTCTAGCAATGTTCGGGTAGAGCGAGGAGGGAGAGAAAAATAGAAAAAAATAAATGTTATTTTCATCAATTTCTGAAATCAATATATATATATATATATAATTATTTTTATAAAATTTGAGATAGTTTACATGACAATTGTTGTCAAACAACATAACAAAAAAACCTATTGTGCATACTAAACGAAATATTTTTTTTAAAGTTGATATGTAAATATCATAATTATTCAACTTAGAAGAGAGAAAATACACATGTGGTCCTTGAGTGATTTCATGAAGATGTTTATATTATGCTCACTATTAGGCATATAGATAATAATTATTGAACTGTCTTAGATTTTCTTGCATTAAAATGATAATTAATCTAAATATAATCTTCTCATTATTGAATAATGAATTGACAATAATATATATTGAGCTGCATGATTATTATAGTAAAATATTATTGGTCTCCGAATTGATAAGTATAACTCTTTCAAAAAGTAACCGATCTACTTGAGCTCATAAGTAATTGATGCCTTATTTTTATTAGATAAAATTATCTTTAAGTAAAATATAAATTCATATAGTAGATATTTTTTTTGTAATTCATTGGAGTTCAACTAGAATCTGAGCATGTCTTTATTCTACTATATCATTGATTTCTAAATAAAATTTTGTCTTGAAGTGCTGTTCACATACCCGAAAAATCTAGGAATTATGTTCATATGAGTTAGTTATAAGAAATCTAAAAAATGACTAAATATACTAATAATATATGTTATATATACCTTGGTTACTGCCAGTCAATTCATCTTTCTTATAATTCTTATATATTTAGTGGAATCAACTAATAAATTTGTCTTAGCAGACATGTCTACACGTGGGTGTGGTGAGTTAACTAGTCTGCATCATATGATACTAAGCACAGACAAAAATCTAAACTTTATATTTTTTAAGAATAAAAAATCATATTTTTTGAGTATTTGACCTCAATACATGAGATATCTAACACACCTCAAGTCCTTCATTTGAAATCTGATATATAAGAATAATTTAAATTATAATTTATTCAATTTATCATTTCGCATAATTAAAATATAATCAATATGTACCACTAATATCATATCGTGACATTTTGATTAATGTTGGTAGAAAATTAAATAAATCGACATACATCTTATAAAACCAAATGTAATAAGCATAGAATAAAATTTCCTAAAGCATATCATAGGAGATTATTTTGGATCATAAAGTATTTTTCATACTCTACACGTCATGCATGTGCTCCTAGGAATAGTAAAACTTAGATAATATTGCTTAAATGCTTCTTTCTTGAGATCATTATCAAAGAATATATTTTTCATACTAAGTTGATATATACTTCATTTCTGAGATACAACAAAATAGTTCAACAACTTAATTCTAACTACCTTGACATTGAAAAAAATATCATAATAATCAATGTAATAAGCCAGTGTAAATCTCTTGACTACCAACCTATTCTTGAATTAATCAATTTTTCTTTGAGATTCATTTTTCACTATAAATACCTAAAGGTTGTAGAACAAGAATACATATATATTGGAATGTGATTGTTTTTAGTTTATATAACATTGTTTGTCATATTTCTAGATAATTAAGTATTTTAGAAATGCTATCATGGACTTTGTAACTATTAAAAGAGCATTAATTAGAATACATAGAACTAATATGAGGATAAGAGAGTACCTGTAATAATAAGTAGCGGATAGGGTATGTCATTGATTCATGTCATAGAGCTATCAGAAAGTTCAAGTCATTAGTTCGAATCGAATCAATTGACATGATATGAGTTTTATCTGGGGAAGACTATGAACATATTAATATAGTTTACACTTTTAGGTTGAGATCATCAAGTCTCCTGATCCTTATTTTCTTTTCCTTAGAAGATTCATATTTCATGTCTAGTGGAATAGTCATACTAGGTTACTTTTTTAGATACAAATCTCTAAGTAAAGTCTTTCTATTATAAAGAAAAGAAGTCTCACTACATTCCCCAAAACTACTATGCTAGTAGTATTAGGTTTACAGGCATTGCTAAAAGCAATTATTATTCTGCAAAGACTAAAGGACATAAAAATCATATCACTATGATGTCCAAATGTGTTCTGTTGGATTTAATCATTCAAAAAGGTTTTATCCTCGAAAAATATCATATTGACACTTATAATGATTCTCATGAACTCTGATATGTAATACATTTATTCTTTTTAAATAATTGATTAATCAAAAAAAGGTACATATGATGTCAAGAGCAACCGCTTTCTATATGCTTAGAGAGAAATCTTTAACAGTAAAAATACACTCAAATATCTTAGGTAAAAGGTAAAAAAGTCTTCTGAATATAAAAATTATTATAAGATACTATATGTGAGAACAAAAAATAATATTTAGTTAATTAGAAAATTAACAAAATAATATTACTTCTCATTATATGCAAGAGTGTCGGGTATTGAATGTCTAATAAATTATCTCATGATTCTAAAAAAAAGAAAATTGATGATAAATATATTTTAAAATATTATTTTTCTTTACACTATGATGACTTAATCAAAATAAATTTTTATATTTTCATAAAATTTTATAAATATAAAAAAAATTTGAGTTTTTTTAAAGATTAATATTCATGTATATGTAATATACTATATAATCTTCAAAAAAGGTAATAAAATATCTTAGGCCATAATGTGTGGTTATCCTATAAGATTTTCAAAAATCTGAACTGATAAGATAAATGAGTTTCTTTTAATATTCTCTTAATATGTTAAATAAGAAGATCTAGTAGGTGCAAACACCAAAGTTACCCTCTTGATGTAAAATTATCCTTTTTATTTTTTAGTTTCAAATTTATGTGTAGTATATTATATAAAGTTATCCTTATAATATTTGATTTTAGAATTTTTAATTTATTTATAAGTTAAAATAAATCATTCAAGCTTGACATGCTTATTAATGAGGGTGGCACAATATGGCTTAGTGGTCTGATGTTAAGTTGGGCCTTGTTGGGTTAGGCAGGTACAAACATCAAACTTAGCATGAACTAGCCCATTGGCATGGTTCATGCTTGGCTCATGCTTGGTCTAGTTTAGGCTTTCTGAAATGGTTCAAATTCAAGGCTAGCTTCAGTGTGGAATAGGCTAACCTAGACTAGTCTATATTGCATATATATAATTATATAATATATAATATATGAATTTTAAAAAATAAAACTTAAATAACATAAAAATATGTTTAATTGAAAATTATATTATAAATTTAAAAATATGATAAGACTTATTTACGTATCTTCTTAATCTTTTAAATACGATAAAACTTCTACAATATATCAAAGAGGTCGGTAGATAATATGTCAATATAGATAATATGTGATAGATAGATTTGTATGAATTTTATTAATTTAAGATGTCAGATTTTTTTCTTATCATTGTGGGATAAGACATAATTATAATTAATCTCTAAGTATCACAATAGCTCATGTTTATTTGATGATATTTTGATTTTTTCTCTTAGCTAATTAAATAAAAAATCAGTCTCCCACTGTGATATCAGTCTCTATGTCTGAAGGTTAGATATAACTAGAATCCTTATTTTCATAATATTTGAAATAATATTTTTAATTTTTTGTAAATTTTATTCTCTATTTTATGTGGTAGGTTCATAAAAATAAATATGTATATCATAATATTTTTGATTACTTTAACCTTAATCTTTGGATTTATATAAATATTTAAGTAATAAATAAATAAAATGATTACACAAATTTAAGTAATATTTTTTTGTTTAAGTTCGTTAACTATCTTGCTCGTTATATAAGGGCTTTCATGTATTGTATTGAAAATTAAGTTGATTGTTATTGAAGTTTTAAAATGGTATTGGATTGATTCACCTATGGGAGTGTATGTGCACAACAAACCTTTGAGGGACAAAGGATGCACCCATTGTGTGCATATTGTTGCACACCCACAATGTGTGACAAAAAAACAAGAAAAAAACACATAATTTTCCCAGGCAATTTTTGGGAAGATTTGGCGTGCCAATAACCATTGGTGCATCTCTTTGTTTATGCATAGGGAATTGAAGCCCGGTTTGGAACCCTAATTTATTGGGTTTTGGCAAACTTATTTTTAGAGTTTCTCTATTAGGGTCTGACAGTTTATTTGATTTGTGGCAACCCTAATTCTTTTTGAGTAGTTTTATGTTGCTGTGCATGATGATTTCTCTTTGTTAGTTGAGATATTTTTTAATGCATCTCAAATTTGAGCACTGTGGAAGAAAATAAAACTCTGAAACTTTGTTTAATGCGTTTAAGTTCTCCTGTAATGTCGTCGTCATCAATCATCAATGTAGTTTATTCTGGATTTGTACTTATGCTGGAATCTAAACTTGATGATGAGGTGAATAATTTGGAATTTGACCTTTATTTGGCATAAAAGACTGTAAAATCTTCTGTTTCTCCATTTGGGCAAGTGTATTTAACTGTGGAACTGTTGATGAAAGCCAGGTGCTTTCAGGAATCTTTCTTCAATGGCATGTTTGGCAGGTTGTTCACTGCTGGTAAATCATTTCAAACATCAACAAAAGTTTTACCTTATAGCGAAATAATATCATGGTGGAGCCCCTGAAAAATGCATCTTCTACCTCTGGATACATCAAGTACCTTGACCATTTGTTCATGGAAAGTAAAATGGTAGTGAGTGGAATCTTCCTCATGTGCCATAGATTTTCTGATCTCTTCCTTGGATGCTGCATCTCATAATGGTGATAAAGGAAGCACACTTCTGCTTCAAAGGCGCAAGAAGCACACTACCGATCAGTCTTTTTTTGTGGCTAACGCAATGCAATAACCCTCACATTCTTTTGCTCTTTCCCAGTTGCTCTGTTGCTGCCACATATTGATGGTGCACCTGGTGGAATACTTTTTCTTAGAGATTGTCGAAGCTATCATAAAATCACTAGATGTTGGGCATGCCTCTTCTGTTTAGCAACAGCATTAAAGATTAGCAGTCTATGAGGAGATATGCAAATTTATAGCTGATAGTAGTGGCATTGATGTAGTTGTAAAGCACATTGGTGGCATTTATAGCTTTCGAAACCATTCATAATATGTCATTTCATTATCCCATTAAAAATCCTAATACATCAAAACAAGCAAATAAAATTAAAGTATGTTCAATACAAAAAAGAACTATATGTATGATAATTAAATTGTTCTATCTCTTCAAGGAGGCGCACACATCTAATGAGAGAGAATCTTAATTAACAATGAAATTCTATTTCTCCAAAATTTTAGCTTTTTTTATATCTTTTTTTTGGATAAAGAGGAGTGCACATGACTCATTTGTAGAGGTGTCAAATGAGCTGGGCTAGGCTGATCCGACTCATTTTTTGGTGGCCCAATCGGACAACTATGGTATGCCCGGCTTGGCCTGTTACAATAACTGAAACATGCCCGGCACAACCCGTTATAGTAGTTGTGGCTTGTTTGACGCGGCCCGTTACAGTAACCATGACGTGCCTAGCATGGTTCGTTATAGTAATCGTATCATGCCAAGCACGGAATGGCTTGAAAACTGCTGGTTTGCTGCCCCGATAGTACCTGATCCGGGCCGGGTCATGCCTGGACTTGCTGGGTCGGGCGGGTTGTACCAGGTTTTTCTAGCTAATTTTTTAAAAAATCAAGTTGGGTTCTGGGTCGGTTCATCGTGCCATCTGGCCATGCACACGGGACATGCCTGGCCCAACACAAGGCACGATTTGGCATGGCCCGAACTACGACACGATTCCAAACCGTGTCCTGTCGGGCTGCCCAGCTCGTTTGACATCTCTATAACTCTATTTATTTGTTGTGATTTATTCTCCCCCCCAGTTCTATATTTTATACTTATCGTAATTCACTTTTTATGATTACTACAACAAATGCTACTAGTATCTAAATTTATATGAGTGCTTGAATGAAGAAATTGATTTTATAATTTTATCTCTTGTCTTTTGTATCAGATGGGTCTTATGTGAATGCATGGTAAATTACTCTAGTGGCAGTAAACATATTATGTATAAGTCCTAGCAATTTGTAATGCTCATTTCTTCTCTTTCAAAATTGTAAAGTCTTTGGGTGTAGCTAAGAAAAAAGAAAAAAAAATATGTATGAATATACAATATAATAAATAAAGGTACATTATGTGTGTGTATATATTGCAAAGTTTTAAAATATATACCCTAGATAGTTTTGTCACATTTCCTCTGTAGCATTCATAATATTTATTTCAGCATCACAACCAAATCCTAATTGTTTTAAGAGCTCACTAAACTCACAATGCTTGGTGCAAAACCTATTGAATTTCTTCTTAGCTTGTTTTATGCAGTAGTCTTGATTGCTCTTTTTTTTCAAATCTTCATGAATTTTAGTCTATCTTTTGTGAAAATATTTTACTTTTCATATTTTCATTGTTTATTTTCTTGATCATGATATTTGTGCAAAGTTTTTCTATGATAGAACTAGAACTCAATAATGTTTCATCATTCATATCCACTAATTCAGAGAGTGAATAAGGTTTTGTTCATGCTATTCTTCAATTCCGTGTACCCAAAAAAATACAATCTAGATTTGTAGAAATCAAAATTGAAACCCAAAGCTAAAAAGAAATATTCTATAAATAGATCTACATCAAGAAAAAAAGCAATACAGTTGGCATAAATGAAATTGGATCAGAATAAAAATCAAGATTACTAGGAAGAAAGTCCATTCTAGAGTTTCTTCTTGGTCTCATCTTTGCCCCTCTCAGTCTCGTCTTCATCCCTCTTAGTTTTTGATGGTTCCTATTATTTTTTCAAAATTGAAGAAAATATCACTCATCCTTGATTCTTGTTTTAAAAAATTGAAGAAAACATGAGGTTGTTTTTTGATATGAATTTTTTTTTCATCTGTTTTTGAAAACAATGCTTAAAAAACAATGGCCAAACATCTTAAATTATTTTTAAAAATTATTTTCTATTTTTAAAATAAGAAAATGATTTTTTAGCTGCATGGCCAAATATGCTCTATTTTTTGTGGTTTTTGAATCTTGCACTCCAATTAAGATTTTTTAGGATGCCCAATTGATGTTGAATTTTATTTGTTATCGTTGATATAGAGAAATAGAAAAATAGTATCTTCCTGGCTGAATTGGGGGGTGGGGGTTATTCACCCTTATTTTCATCAAAATTTTGGTGACTATTTGATAAAAGTAGATAGAAGAGACACATCTTAGTTGCATGCCAAACCTATATTACATTGTGTGTGTAATTTTTAGTGTGTTCCTAAGGGTTTTGTTGCACGTAGTAGGCATTTGATAGAAATTAGGGTTTTTTGTTTATCTTTGTTTTTAATCTTTTATCACACACAATGGGTGTGTGACAGTGAGGGTGATGCCAATGATTGCGACCTATTCCTTTAGGGTTTATAACATTAAATTACATGAGGTATTTTTTCTAGGACATGACTCTAGTATTATATTACAATTTGTTACAAATAAAAGTGAAAAATAAAATAAACAACTAAAAAATAACTCGTGAACAACTTACAAAATATGAATTGACTTTATTCAACTTATAAAAATTTTCATACATACAACACGCATAAAAGTCACTCATCTAAGAGTTAAATGATTAGAGTAGTCTACAGATTAAGTGTTTTCATCAAAAGTACAAAATAAATAAAAGTTGATTTTAAATATAAAAGTCTCTTTCACAAAATAAAAGTACAGAAAAATAGTCATGCCAGACACAACATGACATGATCACGAATTTTTATGGGTTGTAATTGGGCATGGGCTGATCCATGTCATAACTCATCTCATGCCAGGCTTAACTAATTGGCCTGTGTGCCGAAGCATGGTATGACCCAAACCTTCTGCATGAGCAACACGAACCCAGCATGGTGCATGGATTTCACATGTCATTCAATAATTTATTAAAATAATAGGTGTATGAAGTCTACGTACCCAATTGAGTAGACTTATAATATTAAAAAAATAGTCTTTTTTTGTTTATTACAATGAGTAGAATATTTTCAAAATTTAATGTTAGATATGTTAAATTTTAATGATGTCATATATCATGTTAGAATTTTTTTAAGTCTACTGATTGACATAAAATATAAATTTTTATTAATTATTAGATATATTAATAAATTTGTTAGAAATTTGAATAATTTATAATGAGGATAGAATTAAATTTAACCCAAATTGTCTTGTTAAATTAATAATATGACACATACAACTGACATGGATAATTTTTGTAGGGACACATTATCTATTTGTCTATAAAAAAATATTCGTCACACCATTACTTATAATATTTTCTAAATAATACTAAACATTTTAATTTAAATCTTGTACTCTATTAAACTAGTCGTGAGACACTCATACACGTTATAAATATCATGAGTATGAAACACATGAACGACATATAATTTAACAGATTGAGCATAATATTTTTTTAGTGTCCAATTTGAAATGACATAATAAATAATGAAACACATAAATGATATATAATTTTGAGTAGTTTATTTATTCAATTTCATCGACATGATATACCTATGAATTTTAATTTTTTGAATTATTATGTCATTATCCAATTTCATATATTTTATGACATCATTATGACATCATTATGACATCATTATGACATCATTATGACATCATTATGACATCATTATGACATCATTATGACATGTTGATCTAGGAATCCTACATTATAATATATGGATATATTATATTCTCCAAATTTTAGTAGAAGATATAGGAATTCTATAATAAGCAGTTCGAGCGTATTTTTGAATAGAATATACATTCCAGCTTTTGAAAATCTGGGGTAGGAGTCACTCAACAGAGCCTTGAAATTTTTGCAATGCTACCTTTGCTTTCAATGATGATTTCACTATCTTTTAATTTACTTTTTTTACAGTTATATTAGTTTTTAGTGTACTTCGAGTAGTTTTTTTTTCATGACTTGTAGTTCACTCCCTGTTCTAAAGTAAAGTGCATAGATTCTATTCTCGTTCAATCTCTTATTTATTAACATAGTTTCTTTTGTTATTAGGGAGGGCTGCCAATTGGTTCATCAGATGTGACATGGATTAGAACAGCATCAATGCGAAATACTGGACGGTCCCCCTTCTCCCAGAGTCCCTTTGTATCTGTCATGCCTTTCAAGGAGCAACAATTGAACCAGCTCAAAGCTCAATGTCTTGTTCTTTTATCATTAAGGTGTAAGGCTTGACATTACTTCACTGATATCTTGGGAATGGCTTGGTGGCTTATTTTATTAGCTTTTTACTTTGACCCATTGCAGGAGTGGTATGATGCCCACGAAACTCCATCTTGAGCTAGCTCTCGGCAACCTGTTGCCTCAGGAAAGTAAGTACCTTTTGCTGATGACAGCCTAGAAGTGTTCTTTGTAAAATTATATTTTCAGCAAGAGAACCAATAAGTGATGTCTTGACATTTTAAGTAACTTTTAATATTTTTCTAAGTGTTTCCTAAATTTTGCCCAACACCTTTTTTTGTTTAAAGCAAGTTTAAGTCCATAAGTGCTTCCTAGAATCATTTTCAAATGGCCTCATGCTTGATTGTGTATTACAACTAAATTTTATTATGAGTATAACACTTGGATGTCTAACAGTGTTGAGTCCTAGATTCTAGAATTATCTGTAGCCGTCTCTCTGCTTTTTAGAGGTAATGTTGTCGAGATATTAACCTTTCTAAGATCCCGCACTGAGTAATCAGTGTCTTTATCATCATGTTGTTTTGTCACAAGTTGTTTCAATTTTTTTTTTGTTGTTTTTTCTTACAAATGTTATTATTTGAGTGCATTTTGTCTATTTATTATATTTGTTATTGTTGTTCTTTCTCATTCATCAAACTTTTTTCATAATCTTGTCAAGAGTAAGCTTTTCAATCTTTTTATTAAACTAGTGATCGTGATCAATACATTGCTCAAACTAAAAGTAAATCAGGTGGAATTTATATTGTGCTGGTGCTCACAATGAAATGGTAGATTACAGGGGCAAATAATAAGCTTTTTTTTTTTTAAATGTTAATGTAATTTCTGCAGTTACAATGCTTTTTGTAGTTCAAAATGTAGGGCTAGCAAGTGTCTCGCTGCCTGAACCATCACCGGAGAGAAGTTCCTTGTGCAATCTGGAGGCAGTGGAAGATAAAAATAGCCCACTTGATCTTTTAGTGCATGAGGATGAGAGAAAGCATTTTGTTTGTGCAAAAAAAGTTGAAGCTGAAACTCAGATCCATGAAATGGCTGAGTCACAAGAATTCCCTTCCTTCTCTTGCCGACAGCCAAATTCTGGAAGGATAAGTATAGACACCCCATTAAATAATCCTTCATGTTACATGGAGATTGGGGATCTGCAAATAATAAAACCTGGCCAAATTTTGTTAGGCGAAAACATAAACGGGCAGGTGAATCCTGATTCATTTGACAAAATTGATATTGATGGTGACAAAGTTCCTGGTGGATCCAAACCTGATAACATTGTTGCGTACAATCGGGTATTTGAGAAAGAAGATAGCACTCTTTCAGGTATCTGGTTTATCCCTGCTCTTTTCTTTGTTGTTTTTGTTTGGACCTCAGCACAAGTATACTTGTAGATAAAAAGTTTTTTTGTTGCCACCATGACCTTATTTATTGTTGCTGACAGTACTCTCTGAACAACTTATTTGTGTGATATTGCAAAAAAAATTGATACTTATGTTAGATGATTTCAGAATATTGTTCTTTGGTTCCAATAGCCAAAATTATCAAATATATTTCAAGATCATTTATTATCTGTGTTGAGATTATAACATATATTTCATATTAGACGTAAAACAATGTTCATTGTGAAGTGATGGTGCACTATTTTCTCATACAATTTTGTAGACAATGACATGTTATTACTGTGTAAATCTATAGCGGCAAGTTGTCATTGATCACTGGTGAACATTGGCGTTGTTGCCGTCACCGCTATTGACAATGAATGCTGTTTTTGGCAATCATATCAGTAGATGCATAATTTTTCACAGAACAAAATTTGAGAAGAATCACAATATTAAAAAGTTTTGAAGATATTTTTGATTTTATTTGTGCATTGTAATACTTAAGCTTAACTTTTTGATCTAGCATAACTGATAGCTTGAATGACTTAGGGATAATAGATACTATTGTAAGCATTATGAGTAAATGTGGAAAAAAAAAATAATTGTGTACCCTAAAAATATTATAACATAAAATGACAATTAAAATTTAATACACAAACTAAATAATACAATAATATTTATATAAAATATATATCATATACCCTTATATAATGAGGATAAATAATTGAGATAATCAATAAGTCTAATACTTTCATAAAAAATATAAATAGAGAAAAAATAAATTAAATAAATATCATAGTACCCCATATCAAGCTGATATATATAAGCTCACAATACTAAGCTTGAAAGATAGAAAAGTAAATTAATATTTTTTCATCATTTTCATTAAGATGTGTGTTGGATATTTTGTTATTCGAATATATGTTATAATAATGATTTTATCCTGAATATTCTTTTTGACGAAGAAACAATCTATTTTTTTGATTATCATAATAAATGGCAGTGGGAGAAAATATTGTTATTTGATTTTTTTGAGCAGATATCACATCAAAAATATTTCATATGTAATTATCTCGATTACTCTAAACTTTGTTTATTTGTTAGTTCTTGAAATAATTATTCATCCCTTATTTTTTTAGAAGACAAAGTTACTTCTTAAAAAAATACAAATTCTTTCATAGATTGCTTCCCAGTGTATGCTAGTGTCCAAGTCGAATGTGACTACATAACCAATTGCAAGTTCCTATAATTTCTTAAAGGTTTCAAATTCTTGAGATTTTTTTTTTGCTTACCTTAGTATGCAAATAGCTGTATTAAGTCAAATTTATTAAGAAAAATCTATGAAATAATTAATTATATTGATTATATTTGTTATATTTAGTTTGATTGTAATCACATAATTAATATTTTTTATGATTCTCTTATAAGTAGTAGAGTTAAGTTGATGAATCATATCAAAAGTAAAATTTGTACATGAATCTTTTCTATGATAAGATTCTCCTATGAGTGAAATTAGCATATGATTCTCCTATGAATATTAGTTAGATAACAACCTAAAATCTTAATTTTTATAAGAGTATCAAATATATATCTTTTCTATGATAAGATGATATATCTCAGATAATAAATTATTTCTACGCTAATAAAGTATTTGAGTTTTTTAAGCTCTTCCATCTGAAACTATTTCTAGAGTTATTTCTTGAGTTGATTAATTCTCAGTTTTTTATCTTTAATAATCAGAATAATATTCATGTAGATAAATAATAAAATCATCTTATCATCAGGACTATTATAAAAAAATAAACAAAAGTCAATAATATATTTGTATAACCTCAAATGAGGTGGCTGCATGTGAGAATCTCACCAACTAGATTATTGGCAACTATTTCATGCTATACATCTTTTACAATCTGGAAACTGTACATGATGGTATTGTTTGAAATTGAATTGATTGCATGTCTGCTCCTTATACACATTCAACTTAAAGTTATTGTAAAAAAATATATTCTTCATGTTTAGTTGGTGTATCCTTTAAGTATCAGATCTAAGAAAAATAATAATATGCACTGAAATTATTTTGACTATTGGAGAGTATCTTAATAGTTCTCATCAAATGTTTGATTACATTCCCTCACTACAAGTTTCATTTTAAAATAATTTATCTTTCTATGTAGACTTTTTTTTATTATGAATATATATCTGCAACAAATAATATAATTTCTCTAAGGCTGTGTTAATAGTTCTTAGGCCACATTTGAGTGGAGGGCACACTTCTTTTTAATAATGACTTGATGCCAACCTAGATGAGATAATACCTCAAAAGAAGATTTAAGTATTGTAATACTATCAAAAAAAAAATAAAAAAATAAAAGAAATAATAATGCAAAAATATTATAAAATCAGTGATATTGGGTACTAAGTATAATTTTTTTATCCTTTTTTGAGAGTATTCAAAAGTCTTGATTAGAGTGATTAGCTATAAGATCATCTAGTTTTTTGGTAGGCTTCTTTCTAGTTTGAAAAGCTTGTACATCTCTCTTTCTTTCTCTCTCAATCTTTTTCTCTCTCTCTCTCAATCTTTTTCTCTCTCTCTCTCTCTCTCAGTATCTGGCTCTCTCTGTCTCTGTCTCTCTCATTCTCTCTCTCTCTGTCTCTTTCTCTCTTTCTCTCTGTCTCTCTCCTTCTCTCTCTCTGTCTCTTTCTCTCTCCTTCTCTCTCTCTCTCTCTTCTTTCAATCTTTCTCTCTCTCTCCTCATGGTATAAACTCTAAGTCATAAATGATCAAGTCTCATAGTTGCTAACTTAGTATGAGTTTGTACTGATAAAGATTTATAAATTACTGCGTCATCTGAGTCTGAATTAGATCTTCATAATTGAAAAATTTTATTTTATCTAAACTCAATATAATATGAATTTGATGTTAAGTTTGATGATTTTATGAGAGTAATATCAAATTGAGTACCAATATGCTCATATGTAATTGATGAGTAACTATCTTTATTAATTGATGGTTCAGGCTAGGCTATAGGTATGAGAGAGGGTAATTAATCCACGTGCAATACTTGGATCTGCACTTTTTCTAGGCTCATTAAAAATAAGGAATAATAAAATAATATTACATCCACACTTCAATCATATCAATCTTTGATAAGAATTATCTATATCTTATTTAGGTACTAGAGTGTTTAAGAAAAATGCATCTCATGTCCCTATGTGTTAATTTCTCCCTTCTTGGAGAGTGATTGAAGACTAAACAAGTGTATCAAAAAATTTTAGGAGGCAGAGTTAATGACATATCTCTAGGATATTGGATCTAAAAGGGTATATGCAAAGAAATAATAGAAGAAGGTATCTGATTGTTGGGATAAATTATTAATAAAATTATATCTTATTAAAAATATTTTGAAACTCTTTCCAAGGAGTATTCAAGTTATATCTATCAGTTGTCAAATCTCCCTTTTAGTAATTTTATTCTGATTGAGTTTATTAGCACAATAAGTATAATATAATCTCATTTTTCATACTATAAGTGCTAAACGAGTATGATATTTATTAAAATACATTGTTTTTTTAATTTTTTAATATTTTTATTGAATTGAGTATTTATTATTTTTGACAATTTTAAAAATTAAAAAAATATATGATCAATAATGAAAGAGAATTTCCATGTATATTTTGAGTTGTCATTAACAAACATCATCAATTATCTAAATTTCTCTTTGATCGTATCTCTTTTAAGTTTACATATGTTTGAGTATATTAGATCGAATGAATCCATACTCCTTAATCAAATTAGAAAGGTATATAAAATAAGAAGCTTTGATAAGCTTTCCTAATTAACATGACTCATACTATATGATCAAAATAACATTAAGAATAAGATAAAGATATTTTTAACTTGGCCAATGATGGGTGACAAAATTAAGAATGCATAAGTAATGAGTTCAAAATATTTAAATTTTTAGAGGAAAATCTTATCACTGAAGAGAGAAATTTAGCAAGTTTAATCTTAATTGTAGTATTCCTCAAAGTTTTTTGATCTTATAAATAAATATTAGTGAAAATAAAAATAAAATAAGAATTGTGTTATTTAGAAAGATAATTTACATAAAGTAAATTAGTTATTTAATTAAGAATAAACATGATATGATAAAGTAATAAATATTCAAAATATATTTTATCATATCTAATAATTTTTAAATAATTATAAATTATCATAATTATATATTCAAAACCAAAAATGAACGTAGCGAATATGGTATAATTACTAGTGATATAAATGGCTGATCTTGTATTGATAATATATGAGTCTAAAGTTAGGGTACGAGTGAAACAATCAATTATATCTAAAAGAAGTGAACTATTTGCTGCTATCTTAGAGAGAAACTTTATATATTACTCTCTAGTAAGTGTCATGATAAATGAACTATGTGAAAATTCCTCAATGACTTTGGTAGTCAACTTATTTTTTTTACTACTAAGCAAAGCTTTTGATTTGCTCTTCAAAAATAATGTTTAATAATTATTTCTAGTATGATCAATTATTTTACATTGAATATATTGAACTGGGTCTCTCCTCCATTTATCTTTGTTACTATAATTTATATTGATTTCTCCAAAAATGACAGCTTTAGCAAGCCATAATTTATGTCAAACTAAATTTGTCTTTATTCTCACATTTTTTTTTATTTCTATCAAAATAAAAAATTTAATTAAGATTTCTGCTTCATGATAACTTGTACACCATCATGCTCACCATCACATGCATCATTGTGTTTGCCACTGCCTACATCACCACACAACACCATGCGAATCATCGAGCGCACCACCTTGCGCACCACCATGTACACCACCATGCGCACTACAATGTGCCTATACTCAGCTCAGATGCACCTCTATGCGCTTGTGTGCACCAATTTGAGCATGTTTTGTGCACATGTATGTGCCTGGAGTGTGCTAGCATGCTTGTTGTACATAATTTCTTTTGAAATAGTGCATGTATATGTGTATTGTGCTAGTACAATACATGTACTTTCTCTCTCTAGGAATTTGAACCCTACTCTACTTTCATCTTAAATTTAATATACAAATTGAAATAATATAATAATATTCATAATTAAAATATATATATGATATCCTTAAATAATGGGAATAAATTATTGAGGCAACCAATAAGACGGGTGTCCTAATAAAAAAAACAAATTGATTAAAAACTACAACATGACAAATTATTATAAATAGTCAAATTACAACATTCTCATAAAGTTGGTCCATTTAAGTACACAATACAAACATGGAATAAAAAATATAACTTGAGGTTTTTTTAAAGATTTTTGTAAAGATATCTACAAGTTACTTTGTTATCTGAATATATACTATAGTAATGGTCACATCCTAAATCTTTTTCCTGTAGAAGGAGCAGTTCACCTCTGTGTTTCATTCATTCATGAAACACTAGATTTGAGGTTATATGTGTTGCTACCTAACTGTTACAATAAAGAATAATAAGAAAAAAATTGAATACTCGATCTTTTGGAGTAGGTAATAGTCATAATTACTCATAAGTAATTATTGTTATTGCTCTGAACTTTGTCTCTAATATGAATTTCAAAATAATTTTTTATCTATTACTTTTTAAAGAAATGATTTTTTCTAAGGAAATATAAAATTTCATCATAACCAACTTTTGATAATGTTGCTTCTCAATTCGAATCTAAATATCTGGTTAACAATAAATTTTTATGATTCTTAAAATAAATCTCAAGTTTTGGAAAATTTTTCACTTATGAAGGTAAACATACAGATAGAGGTGTCAAACGGGCCGACCCAGCACGGCACGGCCCGTTTTTTCACAAGCACGGTCGTGCCACCGTGCCGGGCACGGCACGGTCAGTTAAAGGCAGGCACGGCACGGCCGATGGGCACGGCAAGGCCGTGCCGTGCCGTGCCCAGCACGCTCGGGCACGCCTTGCCACTCACAGGCCAGGGGAGGCGGCACAGGAGCACGACAGGGCAGGCGGGGCGGGTGCCGCAACGCGGGACCGGGTCAACCGGGGTCCGGGTCCCGGGTCCCGGGAGGCCAGCCCTAAATGGCAGATTACAAAACTTTTTTTTTTAATTTTTTTATTAAGTTACTGTATATACTTTAGAGTATTAGTAATAATTAAAAAATATTATTTTTTGTAAAAAATATAACATTTAAAATTAAATAAAACAAAAAAATATTAGAAAAAAATTATTTTTTTTTCAATTAAGTTTAGTTTTTTTTATTATTATAATTTATTAATTATATATTAAAATTTAAAGTTATTAAATTTTAAAATAAAATTTAAATGATAAAATAATAAATAAATACATTAAGTTAGTAAAAATTTTAATTAAAAAAAATTAAACTACACAAATGAAAAATTACCATTAATGCTTTTGAAACTAATAGTCCGAACAAAACAAGTATAAGTTTCAACACAACGTATGGTACAAAGTACAAACAAAGCGTATAAATAAAATAAATAAAAAAACATCGAAAAAAAGAGCAGATGAACATCAATCGTCAAGCGGCATATCATGAGAATCATCAGCCGTAATATCAAGATCAGTATCATATGGGTCATCATCATCGGCAATCAGCTCCTCCGCCATCGTAGTGGATGTGAATGCGACTGCAGTGTCTGTCACAGTCCCAGCTTCAGCACGATCACTGATGCTAAATCTCGATTCCGCCCAATCTTTCAAACATGCCAAGGCCTCAATCATATCTGGATGTAATCTCGATCTCCTATCCGAAATCACGTTCACTACAACAGAAAAAGCAGACTCCGATGCTACGCTCGACACCGGAGGAGTCAGTAGATCTCGTGCCATCCTAGATAGCACGGGATAGGCGGACTCATATGATTTCCACCACTGTAATAAATCAAGATTCTTATTGTCAGAAGGTGATAGGATTGAGCAGTAATCGGTATCTAAGTACCGAGACAGCTCACTCCTATGTGATGGTCCACCCCTACGTTTCCCCCTCGCTAGGTTAATGGAATAATCGTCATCTCCGAACAAGGTATCAGTGTCCGTACTCACAGTCTCACCACCACCACCACCATACCTAGTATCGTAGTATGTGAACAGGTCTGTCAACTTCTCGTAAATGAACCCTTCAGGTGGCTCTTCCAGGTTCATGCACGAGGAAATGAAAGTCAGAGTATTTTCAACCCCTTCCACCTTAGCCCTAGGGTCCATGCATGCTGCGAGGCAATAAAGAGATGGAATGGTGGACCAGTACTTCAAGTACTTGGTCTCCATCTCTGCAACCATATGGCTAAGCGTCGGGTCTGCTCGATACTTCCTAAACATGCTACTAATGTTGCATATGCAACGGAGTGCAATGCAAGTGGTGGGCGTATAAACCGACGAACACATGTTCGTCGTGTCATAAAATATTTTCAGGAATTTCATAAATGAAATTCCTGAAGCCCAGTCAGTGTCGTCAATAATAAGTTCGCCACTTTTACTATTGACGTAGTCGGATATCACGTGTTCGTATCCAACACATGATTCCAACATCAGGTACGTGTAATTCCAACGATGTCTCACATCTGATTGGAATTTCTTCTTCTTAAGATTCGCAGACAAATAGAGATTGCCAAACTCTTGTAGTCTGCGAGGTGTGCGAATATACTTGAGTGCATTGCGTATATTTTTCAACGCGGGGGAACATACCTTCATACCCGCTTGAACTATCAGGTTAATCACATGAAACATGCATCTGACATGAAAGATCTCTCCTAAAGGTGCGTCTCTAATATTCCTAACAAACATATTGATCGCTACTCCATTATTCGCAGCATTATCGAAAGTGACACTAAAAATTTTATTTTGAATTTTATATTCCCTAAATATTTTCATCATACACTCAAAAATGGCCGGGCCATCATGAGGATGAAGAATCTCAGTGAATCCTAATATTTTTTTATTGATTGTCCAGTTAGAATCTACATAATGACTCGTGAGACATGCATAAGAAGAATCATCGTGATATGTTCATATATCGGACGTCACGGACACCACTCCACTATATGCCAAAAATTCCTTAATTATTTTATGTTTTTCTAACTTATATATCTTTAGTATGTCACTCTTAGATGTGGACCTAGGAATCCTACGATAGGATGGCTGAAAATAAGTCTGCATGATGCGCACTACCCTCGGATCTTCCGAAAATCTGATCGGAAGACCCATCAATGTGATGAGCCTGGCCATGCCGTCCCTACCCAACTCGCTGGAGTATACGAAGGGAGTAAACTTTGAGACTGAACTAGATTCAGTCTCAAAAAATGTAGTGCCAAGTTGGGTTTGCCTAGGATCTAAGGGTCCATGTTTTTTGGAGCATATTTCAGCATGCCTCTTGAGGAGCCCAGTCCCACATGTACTCTTGCATGTTAAAAGTCTCATACAATATTTGCACTGTGCCATTTCATGTTCCTCACCCCTAACATCTATTTGTGTTATGATTTTAAAATGTGTCCAAATTACAGAAGTCCTAGTTTTTTGTTTTTTAGAACTTTGGGCTGAGACGACAGGAGAAACCAAAGTTTCAGGAGCCACGGACGTCTGTGTAACACTAATATTTTCATTTTTCAAATTAAAATACGTGTCAGGTGTATTTGTCATTTTTTAATTTTCGTACGTTTTTCTAGAGAGAGAAGCTTTAGAGAGAGAAAGTACAAAAAAACGTAAAATATATTATCCGGTAAAAGCAATGAGATCACTCATGTGCAAGGTGCACCGCAGGAAGCTCTGATGTTCAAAACTCAAGTTGAGTTTCACGAAAATCCAAGCCGAAATCAAAATCACGAGGGCCGAGAGAGAGATGCACGGTTTATGTGAGAGAGAGAAAATATTGAGAGATTTTATGTTTTTGAAAAATATAAATGTTATAGGGAGGGATGTAGATTTTATAGGCTAAATAAAGTTTTTTTTATAAAAAAAATATTTTTTTATTATTTTTTTGAATTTTTTAAATATATTTAAGGGGCAGAATCACGAGGACCGTTGGATTCTGCTTCCTAGCCGTTGGAGGTGAATCCAAGGGCTGAAAATCGCTCAAGTTTGAATTTTTTTTTTTGCCGTTGTAAATGCTCGGATCGGACTCGGGAAGTCGGGAGTCGGGTTTCGGCAGAAAAGACCGCAGGTTGGGTCTGTTTGGACCCGACCCGCGGTCTTTTTACCTGGGGGGGGCCCGGATGGGTCACGACTCACTACTCACAAGGCGTGAGTCGTGACTCACGAGTCGTGAGTCACGACTCACGCCACGGCACGCGTGGCACGCCGCCAGTGCCACGCGTGCCTCCGTGAACCGGCACGGGATGGACCCGTGCTGGCGTGCCGTGCCAAGGCACGGCACGCGTTTTTTCTTCACCCGGGCACGGTTTAAAAACGTGCCGGGCCAGCCCGGCCCGGCACGTTTGACACCTCTACATACAGATGTGAATTTAAGAAATAATTTCTTATGTTCTTATTAATGTTATATTTGATATGATCATAGTCAGATAATTAATTTTATCTATGATTTTTCTATAAGTAGTAGAGTCAAATAATGATGTTATATTAGAAGTAAATTTAATACTTGTATTAGTAAGAGTTTCTGCTAGAGTACAACCTAAAAAATTAATCTCTGTAAGAGAATGAAGTGTATATATATATATTTTGTGACAAGATAATGTCTCATAGAATAAACAACTTCTACATCAATGAAGTACTTGACTCTCTAAAAATCTTTCGTCTGAAATTATGTTTAAAGGAACTCTATGAGTTGGTTGACTCCTAACTTATCTTTTCTCGTAATTAGAATGTAATCTACATAGACAATCACTAAAATTACATTTACCTTAGTGTCTATTTGAAAAAACAAGTAATATTCCGTAAGATACTTGTGTAATCTAAATGAGCTATTTTTCTAAAAAAATCTCACATACTAGGCACTTGATAACTGCTTTAGGTCATATAATACATTATATAATCTATAAATAATATTTGACTATGCTGCTCATAATATAAGTAGTTATTTAATATGTTACTCATCATCAAGATTATCATGAAGAAATATAATTCTTACATTTAATTGATGTATCCTCAAATTCTAAGATGCTACAAGATATATAAAATTCATAATAAGATCATCTTGATCATTGGAATGAAAGATTTTTGATAGTTAAATAATATGTTTGAGTAAATCTCCTAGCTATATGTCATGCCTTAAAAGGATTTGTCTTTAAATTTAAACTTATTTTTATAGTGAACACTAACATGCAATCAATAATGATATTCCCAAAAGATGTGATACTACTTTCGATGGCCCATTATATTGAAGAGCATATATTTTCTTCATCATGGTCAAATGTCATTTTTGATGAGATGATGTCTTTGAAGTAGATTTGACTATACTAATTCTGTCTTTTTATTTTTCTTATATTTCTTATTCTTCTTTAACTTCTTATTATTCTTATTATTCTTATTTATTTTTTGGATAAGCTGGATGACGGATCATTTAATTTTTTTGAATGAGTTGGATGATGGATCATCTAATTTTTTGATAGATTCTAGAAGTGTTTAATAGGTCGAATCTACCCAGTCAATGTGGATGCGGTCAGCCAACCATGTGGCAGGCTATTTAAAAAACCTGCCACATGTACCGGATGGGCAAGATAGTTTTTTTTTTAAATATTTTTTTATGGGCGGGTCAAGTATGGGCCAATTGGAATGAGCCTGCTTTTTGGTCTGAGGTCCCGGGTCATGGTATTCGTTTTGGTGGTTTGCGCCAATTGGCTAGGCACTTGGGTTGTGCCTGGTTCGACATGAGAAATGGATCCCCCTGGCCTAGCACAACATGAGCCATGCTCTAAGCTGGTACGATCCGGATCTAGACATGGTTCTAGATCATCCCATACCGGGCCAGACATTGCTTTGTTGGGTCGCGCCTCATCTTGTGCTTGGGCCAGACATAGTTCTAGCAAGTTGGGTATGTCCTTTTCTCATAGTGTAGATTATAAGTCCTTAGTGATTAAGTCTCCTAGTTACTCAATATGAGTTTGTACTTCTTAAGACATATGGACTACTACGTCATGTAGACCTCAGGGAGATTTCCTTACTCGAGGAACCTCATTTTTTGTAGACTTAATATGATTTAAATTTGTTGGTAGATATAATAATTATATGCGATTAATATAATATTGAGTATTAATATTCTCGGATGTAGTTGATGAATAATTCTCTCTACTAACTAGTGGTCTAGGCAACTTTGTGGGTACGAGAGAAAGTGTAATAATTAAATTTACATTTTTCCTAAATTTGTTAAAATACCAATTCAAGTTAAAAAAGATAATATTCTTACTTACTAAATCCTATAAATCTCTAGTAAAAAATGCTTGCATTTCCATTTGGTTACTTAAATATTCAAAGAAGATATAATTCAAGTCAAAGATATTAATTTGTCTTGTCTCATAGAATAATCGAAGACAAAATAAATATACCTAAAAATCTTAGATGACAAGCTAAATAACATCTTTCTAGGATGTAATATATGGAATTGTATATGTTGAAAAAAGACATAAGAGGATATTTGATTGATGAGACAGATTGTAGTTAAATTCACATCTCCCCAAAAATATTTGTAATACTTTTTTTAATTAGAAGTGTCTAAATCATCTTAATCAGATATTTGTTCTTTCTTTCAATAATTTAGTCACTTCTAATTAAATATTGAATGTTGAGAATTAATATTTTGTAATACTAAGTACAAAAGTCCTTTCAACAATTTTGACACTTTTAATTAATTATTTTGTAATACTTTTTAATTAGAAGTGTTTAAATTATCTTAATCAGATACTTGGAAGTGTATATGTTAAGAATTAATACTTTTTCTCTTAATTATATTGGGTAGTGTCATTATAGAAAATTTGATATTTAATTTCATGATCCATCTAATAAATATTGAATAAATTTGACATATATTCTAATATATTATCAATTTTTAGTTTTTAAATTTTTTTATCTAATTATTTTTTCTTATTTTGTACAAAAAAAAAATAAAAAAACTTTTAATCTATCTCGAAAAAGATATATTCATGTATATTTCAAGAATTCATATAAAAAAATTATTAAATACCTAAATCACTTTGTAGTCACATCACTATTAAGTTTATGTTTCCCATATATATGAATATATCAGATCAAATAAGTTCTTTTGCAAGCCAGACTAGTGTGTAGGAAAGAAAGCTATGGTAAGTTTTCCTAATCGTCGTGTCTCATTTTATAAGTCAAAGGTTGAAATATTTTTAAGATTATGATAAATTATTTTCAATGTGGCTACTGATGGATGACTAAGAAGAGAATACACAAATAAAGGGATTAACATCCTAAAATATTTAAAAAATCATACCATATGAGAGAGAACATATAATTCGTCATACTCAATATCAAATGAAGTATTCCTCAAAGTTTCTCGATCTTATTGACAAATATTAATAAATATAAAAATAAAATCAAAATTAATTATCTGAAAAGATTACCAAAAATTAAATCAATATGACAATCAAGAATAAATATGACATGTGAAAGTTACAAAGATTCAAGTTAGATACTATCATATTTGATGAATTTCAAATATTTACTAATAGCTCAATAATATTTTTAAAATATAAAAATAATATAATGAATAAAATATAATTATCAGTAATATGATTATTTACTCTTTTTTTTGATAATTTAGGAGTATATAGTGAGAGTAAGTGAAACAACTAGTAATACTTAAAAGAAAATGATCAGTTATTATTTTAGAAAAAAATTTTGTATAATCCTTTCTAATAAATATAAGAGTTATGGATAAATTCTGTGAGGATCTCTGTGTGACTTTGATAATCAATATTCGTTAATATTATATAAAATTCTAGGCCTTTTCTATAGAAATAATATTAAAAAGTTATCGTTGGTATTACTCATTCTCTTATAGTGGGTACATTGAACTAAGACTCTCATCTATATATATCTATTATTATAATCTTTCTCCATATACCAACTAAAGGGTTTCTCAATCTGAATTTATGAAGCATAAAATTACTTCAATTAAATAAATTAGAATTTAATGAATTATAACTACTAATTTATATTTTTTCTTAAATCATAAATTGGGTGAATTTCAGAGGTGTCAAATGGGCTGTGCCATGTTGGCATGTCCTATTTTTTCTAGGCATGAAAAAATGGGACATGCCAAACATGGCATGCTGGCATGACCGAGTGCAGGGTTGTGCCGGAATGTATTGGACCGTCTCCTTGAAATCGATTTCATGAAAACACAATGGATGACTGGCTTACGTGGCTGGCCAATACTAATTTTCCCCATTAGGCAGGCACCCGAAGGTACTTGTCTCTTGTCCCTTAGCTAGTCCTGGGTCTTTGGGTTGGTGGACCTTGCCACCGGGCCAGACACATGAGTGGTTCCTAGCCCTGCAAGAGATACGGCTCATGATGGCTTGGATGACATGATCCTTTCCATGGGGCGGCACGACCCATGATTAGGCAATGTTCCAGATCATTCCATTTCGGGCTAGGCTCGACTGAATCAGGTCTTGCTCGGGCCATTTGCCCGCTTGACACCTCTAGTGAAATTGTCCCAAAAAAATTTGAATTTCAAGGCACACATCTTTCACAAATCACACTTCTATGTACTGCCATAGTACCTTACCGTTGTGTGATCACCTCTTAGCTCTCTACCTTGTGTAGTAATTTCCACTATAATCTTTGCACTTCAAGCATACCAAGCCAAGAAGAACAATAGAATATATATTGCCTCTTGACCAATAGCACGACCAAGAGACCTTACACTATTTTATACAGCAGGCCAACTGTACACATTGTAATCACAAGATAAGAGCTTCACATTATTTTAATTTATTTAAAACCTAATTATCTACTTAGGAAGTGGCAGTTAGTCACTGCCCATTTTTGCTTTCCTGCCATAGTCCATTTTCCGTATATTTTCATCTTAATCAATACCTGTAATTCTGAAAACCATAACAGAGCAAAGTATATAATTTTCACACGGGATTGAGGAGATCATTAATTTCTTCCCAGTTACTATTTTTGAATTCTAATGTACAAGTATTCTAATTTTTCTAATGTAATAATGTCTTTATATTTCTCCGGTATATTAGCCCTCTCAAACTCTTGTAGCCCCTTTCTCATGCCTTCATTTGCTAAGTTGTTTGCTAAAGTATTTGCTTATATATATATATATATATATATATATGCATTACTTCCCCATTTAGGTCGGTTAAAATACTATTGATTGGCTCTATTTGTTCATCATAGTGTCACATCTATATCTTATTTTTAGTCAGATTCACCAGTAGAATAGAATCCACTTGTGCTCGTATATTTTTATAAGTCTTCTTTGCATATTTTAAGGCCCTTAAGTAAGGCTAAAATTTTTGCATGCAAGGTTGAAGATGTTTTTTCCCTCATTATAAATGCTTTTAGTATGCTACCTCGCTTATTTCTTATAACAACTTCTCCCCCTGTCACTCCTATATCCCTGTTAAAACTATCATCTGTGTTTAGGGCAAACATTCCATGTGGAGGTTTATTCTAACATATCATTCTTATCTCAGGATTTTTTTCCTTAGTTGCATGCTAGCCCCATATCATTCTTTTTTTCATCTTCAATTTCGATGCTTCTAAGTTTTAAGGGGAACCTGCTAATATTTATGAAAATTCTTTTTTAATTTCTTCTATTATTCGATTAGCATTTATTTTGATATTCTCAAACTTACTTCTATTCCTATTTTTCCTTAGCTTCCAGACTGTGATATGCGAAATGTAATTCATTAGCCAGTTACATACTTTATTTTTTGTATGTCTTATCCTCCATCTCATTAATCTTTCCTAGATACCTTCTAACTTTTTGCTTTTTTGCGCATCTCTTGATAGATAATCCCAGATTTTCACCGCTATTTTTTCTATTGAAAATAAATGATTTGAGCTTTCTATGCTAGTATAACAGCACTCGCACCTGAAAGCTAATTTAACCCCTTTCATTTGAATATTCGAGTCCATAGTAATGGCATTTGATAAAAGCTTCCACATAACTACATTAATTTTTTGTGGGATCTCTTTCACCCATGCTCTCTTAAAAATTTCTTGGCTAATTTTTTTTTTCTTACTAATATTTTTGCACTTTTAAGTGTGAACCTCCCCTGTGGATTTAGAGTCCATCTACATTCATTGTTAATTAAACATGCATTACTTTCAACTAAATATTTTTGTTTAAGCATCATATTGCAACTTTTAGATGCTTTTTTAGCATTATTGCATGTTTTATTTCAACTCATCTTCTTATTGTTCTTACTCATTTTATTATTCTTATTATTCATATTTTTATTTTTTTTTCTTATTTTTCATATTTTTCTTATTCTTCATATTCTTCTTATTTTTTTTCTTCTATATTTTTTATTATTCTTCTTTTTATTATTATTCTTCTTATTCTTCTTATTCTATTATTTCTTCTTATTATTATCAGTCATTTTATTTTTTTTTTCTTTTTATTCTTCTTTTTCTTTTTATTCTTTTTATTCTTATTATTCTTTTTATTCTTTTATTCTTATTATTCTTTTTATTCTTTTATTCTTCATATCTATCTTATCCATCTTATCCTTCTTATTTTTCTAATCCTACTTACACTTTTTATTCTATTTATTCTTCTTAATTTACTTATCATTAGTATCATTTTTATTCTTGTTATTAATGTTATTTTTCTTATTTTTCTTATTCTTATTATTCTTATTATTATTATTCTTCTTATTTTTTTTATTCTTCTTATTTTTTTTAATCTTCTTATTTTTTATATTATTCTTATTGCTTTTATTATTCTTTTTCTTCTTATTTTTATTATTCTTCTTATTCATCTTATTCATCATATTTTTTTTATTTTTTTTATTTTTTTTATTTTACTTATTCTTATTCTTATTATTTTTCTTATTATTCTTATTCTTCTTATTTTTATTTTTCTTTTAATTCTTCTTATTTTTCTTATTCTTTTAATTTTTCGTATTCTTCTTATTCTTTTAATTCTTCTTAATCTTCTTATTCATCATATTCTTATTATTCTTTTTATCCTTCTTATCCTTATTATTTTTCTTATCCTTATTATTATTATTATTCTTTTTATCCTTCTTATCTTTCTTATCATTCTTTTCCTTATTATCCTTCTTATCATTCTTATCCTTCGAATCCTTCTTTTCATTCTATTCCATCTTATCCTTCTTATGCTTCTTTTTCATCTTATCCTTTTTTTCCTTCTTATTCTTCTTTTCCTTCTTGGCATTCTTATTTTTTTTAATTCTTATTCTTTTTATTCTTCATTTTTTTTTTTTTTGGACTAATCCAAAATATATAAGAAAAAAAATATCAGAATGACATAAGAAGGATAAGAATACGAAGTATAAGAACAATAAGTATAATATTTTAACATGTCAAATACATTTTATTTCTTATTTTTTAACAATAAGTATAACATTTTAGCAATAAGTATAACATGGTCGATAGTGATCACACAATGTGATCACTATCGACCATGGTATGAATACCTTGCACTCATAGTGCGATCACCACACAACCTTGATGCCACCACCATGCCATTGTAAACTCAAACACACATTTTATCTCTTTTTAAAGCCTTTGTAATTTCCACTTACAAACATATGTTTCAAACAAATGCAGAAAAGTAAAAAAAAAATACAATAATATGCACTAAAAATATAATATAAGCATGCTCTTATAAAACGGGCAAAATAGATTGAGACAAATTGTACTTTAGATGTTCTCATTAAAAAATATAAAATAATATTGGTTGATTGGTGTGTTTTTGTTGGTGATTCACTTTGGGGTTGATTGTTTCGTGTTGACTTGAGTGTACACCGTTGAACAGTATGAAAGACTATTCAATCTTTGGATTTAATTATGAATGAATTGATTTAAAAACTTGCTAGATTTCTTACTAGTGTTATTTATGGTACATAATAGAAGCTGAGAGATCAGACCTATTCTTAGTAAATATTTGATATTCATAACTAATATGATGAGTAACAGAAGATACATCATATATTATTAGATACACAGGCCATTGATATGAATTCGACATGGAAATGTGTTAATTTACAATCATTATTCTTGTTACAACAATTTATTGAGTTATAATTCATAAACAATAATATTATATGTTTCATATATTATTTGTTGCATAATTTGAGATATGCATAAGTATCAATTGTTTATATCTTTTGTGATTATACAATATATTTCTTATAATCGGTCATTTTATAATTAAACAAAATGCCTGGATATTCTATAATTATTCTTCATGAATTCTAATTGAAGGTATTCCTTGAGATTTGTGATTCCAAAGTAATTTATTTTTATTATAAGGATATATTCCAAATACTCAATCAATATGATAAACTTGACATTTTAAATCTCTTTGAAAAAATAAAGAGTAATTTATATCATAGTTACCTAAAACAAAAGTGGTGAATATAAAAAAAATTCGTAAACAATGTCCTAGATAAATACTTTAATGTCTTTTGGAATCTAAAAGTTGAATCTGATTATACTATTCAAAATTTAGATAGTTGTTTCATATTTTTCCTCAAGGTTATTATGAAGAAATATACTTTTTATTTTTAATTAGTATATTCTCTATCTATGAGAGGTTATTAGTAATATAAATATATGTACCAAGGTAATCTTGACAACTAAAAAAAATATTATGATACTTTATTTTAAACATTTGTGTAAACTCTCTTACAATAAGCTCACCTTTAAACACATTTTTTCACCTGAACCAATCTTTATAATAAACATTCACCTGTGATCAATAAAGATCTTTCCAAGGGTTGAGATACTAGATCCAAACTCCAATTAGAATAAAGAATATTTATATCTTTCAATATTATTTGATTTTGTTCTTAATGAGATAATGTCTCAAAAGACGATAGGGGTATCCTATTACCATTAATATAAATAATAAAAAAAAACAAAAAATAGAGATTGCGTGAGTATGCTAATACATGTTAAATAATATGTTGAGTATAGTTTTTTCACTTATTTTAGAATGTGATTTGAAACTTAAGATAAAATGACTTGACTACTTGATCTTCCTGTTTTTTGGGATATCTCTTCTATCATGAACCAATTGCAAGTGTCTTTTTTTCCTAGAGATCGAAAATTAAAGATAAAATGAGCTGACTTAGTCCTTGGTGGTTAAGTTTCCATTCTCAATCGCAACTCATCATGAGTTGGGAATCAAAATAGACTCATAAAATAGTTTCATTAAAGAATTCATAGGTAACTTTTGGATTCTTTTTCTATCAAGACTCATGAAAGAATGAGTCTTGCTAAAAAAAGTAACATCAATACTAATTAGAATTCTATTAGTCTTCATCGAATAACACTTTTATTTTTTTATATAATGGAGTAGGCAAGAAAGATGTACTTTATCATATTAGGTGTTGTCTTGTCATTTAATGGGGAAAGATATTGAATAAAATAACTTTTTTCTATAAATTAAAAGGTATATTAAATATTTTATCTATAGAATATAAAATTTAAAGAGATATGATAATAAAAGATAGAAAAAAATATCTCATTGATGAAGTAGTGTTATATCAATCTATTTCGAGTATCATCTTTATTTTATCTCTTTGCATCTTAGTATATTAGATTGATTAATCTTTACTCACACAAGTGACAAGTATAGTAGACAAGATAAAAAGTTTTGTTATACTTTTTTATTTGATAAGTTTGACATTCTAGGGTATAAACATCTCTAGTATTAAGATCTAATATTGTTAGGTTGACTAATGACAAATAATTGAGAATCAATAAGCAATAAACCAATATTATTCAAGAAACTAATGAAATAATTAATCATGTAAGTATGTTGCTATAGTCTATCTAACTCAATATTAAAGTGAGTATTTCTCAAATTTGTTTGATTTTGCAAATCAATATTTAGTTGAAGAAAACTAAATTTAGAGTTCAATTGTCTTGAAATATAACTTACTTAAATAAGAATATTAGGATATTATTTGGTACTCAAAGTACCATATTTTTATGTGTGTTTTAAAGTATTTTTATGATGTGATTGTACTGGAAATAAATTTAAATAAAACTATTTTAATAGATTATATTTTTGATGAATTTGAATGAATAATACTTAATATAAATTATAGTTTGGATACAAATCATAGACTTGATATAAAGTTAAAATGGAGGGTAGAAAAGTAAGAAAGAAGTTGTGATATTTACAACGTTATGATATTTTTATACTAGTACATGCCTATTGAGTAGATGTGTCAAATGGGTCATGTTGTGTTGGCACAACCAATTTTTCTTGGCATGATCGTGTTACCATGCCGTGCCATGCATGACATGGTTTAAATCTCATGCCATGCTAGGTACGATATGGTTTGTGATCCACTGACCCAGCACGACATGGTGGACGCGATCGTGCTGATTATGTCGTTTGTAAAAAAAATGGTCACGTGGCCGGCCGATTACAATCGGCCACGTGATCATTTTTTTTAAAAAAATGGACCGCTACGTTATTTGCGGTTGAATTTTAAACAAAAAAAAATAAAATAGTATGGGTGACCGCCCAATGGGGATCTATTCTATCACCTGCACCAATTTACCATGCTGTTGGGCCAGACACATGAATCGTGCCTAGCCCTGCTTGAGGCATGGTTCATGCCGGTCCAACACGACACGAACAATGCCAAGGGGTGGTTTGGCCTGACCCGATGCATGGTTCCAAATTGTGTCGGGCTAGGCATGGCTGAGCTGGTCTGGGCCCAGGCTGTGTCGGGCCCAGGCTGTGTCGGGCCCCCAGCCTGTTTGACACATCTACTATTGAGAAGTTGTGATAACCTATCTTGGATGTGACCCTACAAATAAGTTATGGTATCCATTACTTGTTATGACTCTATCACCTAGTTATTATAATATTTTATTGTGTAACATATTATTTGTGGTCACGACATTATTTTAGAGTCATGGCTTCATTAGTTCAAAACATAATTTTTGTAGCAATATTATTTCTTCATCATGACAATCAAGTGCTAAATTAGTATGAGAAGTCACAATAATTTTTTTGTCACAGCATATCATTTATAAACATAAAATTACACAATACCAAATAATTTTTAATTGTCGCATCTTTATTGCTAGATGTGTCAAACAAGTCATGTCGTGTTGGTACGACTTATTTTTTTAAGGCACAATAGTGTCACTATGTCGTGTACGACATGGCTAAATTTTCATGTCATGCCAGGCATAACAGAGTGACATGGTCCACCGGCCTAGCAAGACATGGTGGGCATGACCAAGTGCATGGCCGTGCCCGACCATGCCCGATCGTGCTGAATGGTGAAGATACAAAGGTCATGCATCTTTTCCTTTACCAATTACGTGATGGCCGATGGGTGGCCGTATTACCTGCTAACCAGTTACATTTGGCCACGTGGTCGATTGTTTTAAATAATTTGGATCATCTCGTGATGAAGCGATCATTTTTTTAAAAAATTTGGCTGTCCGACTGGACCCCATTGGGCGTCACCCAGACTGGTTTGCCTTGCTTTAGGGCCAGCCACACTGGTCTTGCCTAGCCCAGCACGAGGTATGTATCGTGCCAGCCCAGCATGAGGTATGGATCGTGCCCAGCCCAGCACGAGGTATGGATCGTGCCAGCCCAGCACGAGGCATGGATCGTGCCAGCCCAGCACGAGGCATGGATCGTGCCAGCCCAGCACGAGGCATGGATCGTGCCAGCCCAGCACGAGGCATGGATCGTGCCAGCCCAGCACGAGGCATGGATCGTGCCAGCCCAGCACGGCTTGAACCGTGCTATGGGGCGACCATGACCTCTAGGAACCAAGTCGGGCCGAGTTGGTTCGTGTATATGGTGGATTAACGCCAACATTATCTAGTTTCATAAAGACAGTCAAATAATAAATAGATAGAATAATAGACCAATATTTTATATATTTAATTTTCATCTTAATAGCTATGATACTAAAATAAGAGTATTTTCTATACTTATTAAATATATTATTAATGTTGTAAATACATATAAGTATATTGCATATGAAAGATTTTTATCAACCATGATAGTTAATATCATAGTTGATAAAGATAAATTATTTCACGAGCACATAAAATATACATATAATCTATCATAGTTAATATATATAAAATATGACATGAAATCGTTAATATCATAGTCACTATCAATCATGATAGTTAATCAATGAGATATAATTTTCAACATTTTATTTCACGAGTAGATGAAATAAATAAAGACAAATAATTTTTTTTATTAGTGAGAAAATTTAAAATGAGATCATATCCACAATATATTTCTATGTTAGATTTATTAGTTGACATATTATGAATATTTCAAAAATACCTCAACTTTTTCTATTTTTTTTAAGCTTGATTTTTTGAATATTTAGATACCAGTCTAGAGGGGGATTGTTACAATTGTACTTATTTTATTTATTATTTTATGTTTTCAGATGAGAGTATCTTTAGTCACAAGGTTTATTTTGTTGATGCCTATCATATGTGCTTATGGAGCAAAATGAAAATGGAAACAAAAAACGTTTAGATTTAAAGATAAACATTTTGGTACTCAAAATGGAAATCGATCAAAAACATATGCTAAAATTCATTAAACATCATTTTGTAAAAGAAATTAAAAAATTTCATGGCCGACTATGATGATCAATAACAATTCAAGTTGATCAATGATGATCAATGGCAGAGAGCATTGAGCAGTGACAGTTGAATAGCAGAAATTTTGCAGTGACTCATATTTTTCTTTGATGACTGTGATTCTTTCTTAAATATATTTATACACTGAATAAAATAAATACATAGTTTATTTCTTTTTTTTTTTCATATAATTAAGAAATGATGTAATATGTTTATTTAGGAATAAAAAATGGATTATACATCCTGATATTTCTCATGCAATTCATAAAAAGGATAAATAGATTAAGATACCATACCATTATTAATATTACTGATGATTTTGTTGATACTATTGTTATTTAACCTGCCAGATGAAAAGCTACCTGAATTGCTGGAGAGGCATGATATCAATTTCTTTGATGATGGAATGAAAGACAACATCTGTACTACCACTACTATTACTATAACAACAACAACAACAACAACTACTACTACTACAGATCAAGGTGTTGAAGATAAGTTAGCTTGTCATGATTTACTTTCTCTAAAGCTCACCATGTCAGATAAATGGATTTTGGATTACAAGAGAAATAAAAGCCTAGCGGAGCAAAATTGGCTTTTGAAAGAGGAGAAAGCAAGAAACAAAATTGCTACATGTTTTGAAAAAATAAAGGTTTGATGCCCAAATTCTGCTTAAATTTGTGCTGCTTTCTTGTATTTAGTATTATTCCAAATCTTTTTTTGAAATATTTTGTGGAATTGCTGAAGCATCACAATTTATAATCCTGCTCATCATGAGAGATTGTTCCAATTTCGAAATGATACAGACCATTGAACACTTCCCGCAAGTTATTTTTGGTGATTCTTTGTTAAATTTGATCTACATAATTCAATTGTTTTTTCTTAGCTCAAAAAATACAATAATATAAAAAGTGATCATTTTCATCTGTTAACAGAAAATAAAAACAAACATGATATTAATTATCAGTAGAAAAACAAAAAAAATATGTGATATCTCAGCATTTTTCTTTATTGTGATACATTTATGTCATATATTCTAAGCTTAGACAAAAAATGAAAAATTATAATTTTTTAGTATTTTTATGAAAATACTTGCAGTTTTATTATGTGATAGAAATGTTTATAGTAACAATTATTTCTTTCTGATTTTTATCTTTGTTAATTGAATATTCAACCTTTATATGTTTTGTTTGTTCATTATTATTATAAAAATAAAATATATAACAATAATTTAAAATAAAAAATTCAATCTCAAAATATTAAAATAAATTAGATAATAAATAAAAATGTAGGGGCTAAAAGTGATTTGAGATTGAGATCAATTGTAAAAGGAGACACCTTTCTCTTATAATATAAAAAATCATAAATCTCAAATAAATTTTCATGATTTGGATAAGGTGAAGTTCATCCACTCACTTTAATACTCATTAATGACATTACAATTATAAATTTGATTAGAAATTATGTTTGATATTTAAAGAATCTTTGGGATGAGTGATTCTGTTAAACTCAATTGAAGTTTGTTTAAACTCATGCTAAAATAGGAAAATTAGAAATACCATTGTCAAACTCAATCGAAGTTTTTTTAAAAAAAATATTTTTTATCCTCTCCCAATCTCTCTTTACAAATCAAGGTTAAATGCATACAACAAACATTCACATTGGTCAATCATCTTAGTAGTGACATCGACCAAGCACGTTTATTTTTGGAAGTTTTTATGAGATCCAATACATTACTGATGATTTAAACTTATCTGTCTAACTCAATAGAAGTTATTCATATAAAATTCGTTGACACAGGCTCTCATAGAATACTTCTCATGCAAAATTTTTTATATTAGAAATCATTTTGGCCACTAATACAAATGTTTCTTTATAATCGATCTAGTATGAATAAAATTTTTTTATTTAAATATATTTATGCAATTCAATCTTTCTATTAGTTAATAACAAAATTTTTCAAAGTAAAGAAAATACTAGTTTCTAGACTTCATTAGAATGCAAGGTAATTCTCTTTGCAAATATGTTTTTTCATAATTCAAAATAAGCGAGTACTTCATAAAGAGATTGAGTATAATAATATTTGACAAAGAAAGTACGAGGTAAGATAAAACCTAAGTAGTTTGAATGAGATGTACTCTCTTCATGTATACTCTAAAATGTATGGTGTATACTTTATTTTCAAATTAACTGAACGTGATAAGTTTCTTTGGACAAGAACATTAATCCTGGAGGAAGTAATCTCAACTATCTATGATAGATTTATTCTTAGAATAAGATTCCCATACAACGGAACATAATATTAGTCGTCATCAACATTGTATACTTCTAGGTGAATAACTCTTATACTATTGTTGATAGCCCAAATAATTAATGAATGCATATTTAATAATCCTTTGCATCTTTTTTTTCATGTTTAAGAGAATGATGTAAAAAACTAGCATACTTGGGTGTAGAGGTGTCAAATGGGCCAGGCCGAACCGTTGTTTGGTGGCCCATTAGGCCATTGTGCCATGCCGTGCTAGGCACTACTTGAGATCGGCCTAACTCGGTTTACTGGCTCGGCTCGTACCCAATTCATGTAGGGTTGTGCCATGTCATGCCTGGACTTGCCGGGTTCGGCTAGGTCGTACTCAGATTTTCTAGCTAAATTTTTAAAAAATACAGCTGGGTCCCTGGGTTGGGTTACCATGATGTCGGGCCAGGAACACTGCTGTGCCTGGCCCAACACAAGGCACATGCCATGCTAGTCTAGCATGGCACGAATCGTGCCAAGGGTTGGCCTGACCCAACCTGGCCTGTGGCATGATTCCAAACCATGCCGTGCTGGGCACGGCTGAATCGGGCCATGTATGGGCCGCCCACCCGATTTGACACCTATACTTGGGTGCTTAGATAAGTCGATTAAAATATGTCTTTTGGATATAATATCTAAAATTGTACCTTATGCAAGAGAATATAAGATATATGATTGATTAATTAATTTATGATTAAAATGATCTCTTCAAAATAACATATAAATATTTCTATAAATTTTAAGTTATATAAACCAACATAACAATCAACCAAAACTCATTGAATTAATAACACACAAGCAATTCCCTTATAGAATGAGTCATTAGTTTGGGGCAATCAACATGCTGGGCATTCTCATCAATAATAATATAATAAAATGAAAACAATAAAAATAACATAAAATAATATGATTGTAAAATATAATACACACCATCAAGTTGGTGTGTACAGGTCTAAAATACCAAGCTTGAAGGGAAAAAAGATAAATTAATGCTTGTTCAAAGTCATGGTGAAGATGCCCATACATTGATTTGTTGTCTGAATATATTATGTAATAACGATTTTATCATGAATTTTTTCTCTAAGAAAGATGGAATATATCTCTATGTAATTCGTTTGCTTGTTAAATATTAAATTTGAGGCTACATACCTCATTGTCTGACTATCATAGAAAGAGTATTGAGAGAAAAAATTAAATATTTGATCTCACTGAGTATGTGATAGTTTCAAAAGTATCTCACAAATAATAGTTATACTCATTTTGAATTTAGTTTATGTACTGGATATTAAAACAACCGCTTGACTCTAAATTTTATGAGATAAATTATTTCTAAGAAAAATATAAAATTTTATTTTACATCTTTCATTAGTGCTCAACTCAAATTTAATTATACTAGTCACTACAAATGTTCTTGATCACTAAAAGTAATTCTAGGCAAGAAATTTTTTTCATTTTCTTTAGTATATGAAGAGTTGCATTTGCGTGATTATGATGAGGAGAATTTTGGAAATGACTAATTATACTGAGTGCATATGCTATATCTAGTCTAGTATTAATAAATAATTATTTTTTCATATAATTTTTTTAATTAATAAAGTTAACTTGTGATGTCACATTAAAAATAAATATAGTAACTAGATCACTAATAGTATCTACTTGAACATAACCTAAATATCTAATCATTAAAAAAAACCTAAATATCTAATCATTCTAAGAGTATCAATCATATATCTTCTTTGTAATAACATAATATATTTCTTAGAGTAAGTTACCTCAATATCAAAAAAGTATTTGTTTTTCAAGATCATTTATTTGGAACTACTACTAATAGTATTTCTTGAGTTGAGTGATTCTCAACTTTGAATTTCTTATAACTAGAATATCATTTATATATATAATAAGTAAAATTATCATATTATCTAAGCTCCTAGTAAAATAAAGAGACATTAGTAACGCACTCATATAAATCAAATGAGATTACTGTCTATGAAATTTCATAAATTATGCTCTTAGTGTTTGCTTCAAAATATATTGTATCTTTCATAATCTATAAATAATATTTGGATTTACAGCTTTAAACTCTGACAGTTACTTCATATACTTCTTTTCAAGATTATCATGAAGAAAAATAATTTTCACATCAATCTGATATATACTTTATTTATTAGATTTTACTAGTGAAATAAGAATTGTACCCAGATAATCATGGTTGTGCAAGAAAAAGTATCATAGTAGTCCACTTTTACCTGATTGCTTGCTAAAAATCTTGCCTAAAGTTGATCTAGTTTTTATCTTAGATTTGTCTTCATAGTTAATACCTATATGTAATTAATAACATATATTTCTGTAGGTTTTGATACTAATTCTAAACTCTCATTGGGTTGGACTGCTTGGTTCTTTTCTAATATGGCCTGACACAATCTTGAATGAGATAATATGTTAGTAGAAGAGATGAATGTTCTAGTGCCATCAAGAGAAGTAATAAAAGAAGTAAAAAAAAAAGATGTGTATGATAACACATGAGATTAGAAACTGAATACAACTTATCTTTTCTAGAGAGTGATTGACATATCAAGGTCAGAGACATTGAAGACAAAATCATGCGACTCCTTGACAGTCTCATCTCTAATCTAAAGAAGTTGTATATTTCTTCTCCTAGTATATATTTTAAGTTTTGAGTAATCTTAAGTTTTCTAATCACAAACTCATCTTGAGCATAAATTGAAATATGTTCATGAGTTACTATGTTATTTGGATTTGAGAGATATTCTCTCTCTTAGGACATTTTACTCTTTTCCTTTTAAAGAATAATCATAAGATCTATATTATATGAATTGAGTGCTAGATCATTTGTCTTCTCATTAAACTTGTGTCTAGCCTGAATAAGCTATATATGTTTCCTCTTCATAGTATATACTCTTAAGTGCTTCGTAGTCTAATCATCTATTATCTGGCTTTTCATTAGCTTGAAATGGAGAAGAATTATGAATTAATGTGTCATCTAGATTTTAGGGAGATTTTTTTTCTTAGGATCTCACTCTCTCAAAAGTTAACCTGATATGTATTTGTTGGTATATATGAAGACTTAATAAAAAAAATCATAATATGAACTAACAAGTTTAAATGTATCGGATGAGTGATTCTCTCTCTCTCTTTCTCTCTCTTTTTCTCTCTTTCTCTCTCTATCTCTCTCTTTTTTTTTCTCTCTTTTTCTCTCTCTATCTCTCTCTTTTTTTTTCTCTCTTTTTCTCTCTCTATCTCTCTCTCTTTTTTTTCTCTCTTTTTCTCTCTCTCTCTCTCTTAGTTGGAGATCTATTTGAGATTACTGAGGAGTAAGTAAAAGTAATGATTTCATATGCTTTTACTAGACTATTATTCTTCTAATGCTCAAAAAATAATTGCATTAATGATTAGCATTAATCACTAAAAAATGATTAATGCTCAAAAAATCAATGTTAACATTCACTAAAGTCTTGTCAATATTTGATGAAAATATTTGTATTTTCTTTGAGTACTAGACTACTCAAGAAAGACAAATCTCAAGGCAATGAGGATCAAATTATTTTATTTTAGGAAAATATCATGGACAAAATAAGTACTCCAAAAAATTATATTAGAAATACTAAATAATATTTTTTTAGGAAACAAGATCTTAAAAGGAATATGTTAAGAAATAATAAAAGATTATATTCGGTTGTTGAGATTTAATCACAATTTTTTGTCAAATTATTTTTTTATCATTTAATGAAATATTATAAAAATAAAAAAATTATGATTTAACATGATAAAAATATCTATGTATATTATGAGTAATCATCAATAAAAATAATTAAATATTTAAAGTCATTTCTAATTATATTTCTATTAGGTCTTTATATGTCCAAGTGTATGAGATCGATTGAGTTTTTACTCACTCCAGATTGATAGTTAAAATACGAAATTCTGGGGTGATTTTATAACTGACATGCCTCACATTCTAGGATAAAAATATTTTAAAGACTAAAGTAAAGTTAATGAGTAACAAGAAATAATACTCAAAAAATCATTATTTATAATTATTGGGCTAAATATAAGAATAAAGACTAAATGAACTTTTTCCATGCATAGACTAGATCATGGCACACACATGGGCATATGATGATACCCCTTTTATTCCATCTTGGTAGTCCTAATATGACTAATAATTTTGATAATATTATTAGCTTAAAAATAATTGTGGTAAAGTGTGACTTTATTTATAGGTATCTCATTTGATGTAAAGGATGCACATACTGACACCAATTAATTTTTACACTATGAGCTACAATAAATCCATCCATGCCTAGAGGTAGAAAATGGGATGTGCTGGGCATGTGCATTCTTTTTTGTGTGGCACAAGTAGACTAGAATTGTCAAATCGGCCCGGCCTAGTTTTAGGTGGCTCAACCGAGCCATCGTGCCGTGTCTTGCACGACATTATAAAGTAATTGTATCGTGCCTGGCCCGACACTGATTCATCACAACAGGCCCGACATGGCCCGTTAGTCCGTCTGTGATGAAATCGTGCTGGATCGGGACTGGACATGCCAATTCTAGCTTGTCCGGGCCAGTTTTAATTTTTTAATTATCTTAAATTATTAATTCGGAATATTTAAAATATTAAAAAAATTTAAAAATTAATTATTTAATTATATACTTAAATAATTTTTAGTTAATGTTAGCAGTTTATTATTAAATTAAAATAAATAAATAATTTTTTAAATTTTATTTTATTAATTTTAATAAAACATAAAATTTATTATAATAAACAACAAAAATTTTAAATTTAAATGTGTATGAATTAATAAAACTTAAATATGAATAAAAATCAATGCAAAATACAAATTCATGAAAAATTACCATTCAAACATCAATCCTCAAACTCAAAGTACTATCATAAATAAAAAATAAACAAAGATAAATACATTGTAAATAAGTAGATCCAATATCAGATATTAGTATCTCAATCCTTCAATCATCTACATCATCAATCATCAAATCATATTCAATATCAATATCACACAGATCATCATCAGCAACTAACTTCTCAGCTTTTGTTGTAGTCCTAACATGATCTTAGATGCCCAAACTCAAATCATTTCAATTCTTCATGAATGCTAATGCTTTAACAACATATGATTGTAATCTAGATTCATCATCCGAAATAATATTTATTGTAATAAAAAAAAAGACTCTGATACAATGTTTGACACCGAATGAGTTAGTAGATCCATGTCATCTTAGATAATATGAGATAGGTGAACTCATGACTTTCACCACTATAATATTTCAAAATTTTTATTTTCAGAATGTAATAGGATTTACCAGTAATTAGTATCTAAGTACTGAAATAACTTGTTCTTATTTGATGTTTCATTCCATTATTTTCTCCTCGCTACCTGAATAAAAATATATTCATCTCTGAATATGATATCTATGTTTATACTCGTAGTCTCACTACTACTATCACTATATCTAGTATAATAGTATATAAAGAGCTTACTAAATTTCTCGTGAATGAATCTTTCAGGTGAGTCTTTCTAGATCATGTACGAGGATATATATGTCAAAATATTTTCCATCCCTTTCACATTAACCCTAGGGTTCATACATGCAGCCAGATAATAAATAGATAGAATAGTGAATTAGTACTTTAAGTACTTGGTTTTTATTTCTAGAACTATATCACTAAGTGGAAGGTCATTTTGAAACTTCCTAAACATACTATTAATGTTGAATATGCACTCGAGTATAATACAAGTTATGAGATTATAGACTGACGAACACATATTCATTGTATTATATAAAATATTAAAGATTTTTATAAATTAAATTTTTTAGCCAAGTCAGTATCATCAATAATAAGCTTGTCACTCTTACTATTGACGTATTCGGATATCACGTATCAACACATGACTCCAATACCAAGTATGTGTAATTTTAATAGTATCTCATATTCGATTAGAATTTTTTTTTAGTCACACAGACAAATAGAGACTACAGTACTCCTGTTATGTGTAAGGCGTACAAATATATTTTAGTGAGTTATGTATGTTTTCTAAAGCATCAACACATATCTTCATCCTAATTTGTACTGTCAGGTTAATGATGTGACACATACATCTATATTGGAAAATCTCTTCTAATGGTTCATCTCTAATACTTTTAACAAATATGTTAATTACTACTCTTTTATTAGATACATTATTTAATGTGATACTAAATATTTTATTTTAAATTATATATTATAATAAAATTTTTATCATACACTCAAAAATGGCCGAATCATCATAAGGATGTAAAATTTTAGAGAATCTTAAATTTTTTTTAATTTAGCGATCAATTAGAATCTAACTTATAGTATATTTCAGATATCAGACGTTATGGACATCATTCCACTATATTCCATAAAATTATTTATTATTTCTTTTTCTAACTTATAGTATTTATGTATGTTGTACTTAGATGTGGATATAATAATTCTATGATATGTAAGTTGAAAATATGTCTGTATGATACTAACTATCCTTGGATTTTCTAAAAACCTATATGAAAGACTTATCTTGGTGATCAGTTTGGTCATAACTTTCCTTCCTAACTAGTTGCGGCATGTGAAGGAGGTAATTTTGAGACCGAACTGGATCAAGTCTCAGAAAACCCAATGTTAAGTTGAGTTTGCTTAAGATCTGATGTTTCATATTTTTTAATGTATAATTTGACATGCCTCTTAAGGTGTCCAGTTTCATATGAGTTCTGACAAGTTAATATTTTTTTATAATATTTGTATTGTGTTGATTCTTCTTTAGCATCCCTAATATTTTTTATTTTATTATATTAATGTAAGTCAAATTACTGATGTTTTTCTAATTTTTTATTTTTTAGATGATTGAGTCACAATAACCAGTAAAACTAATATTTTGGCGGCCTTAGATCTTTCCTTAGAGTTTTTATTATTTAAATTATAATTAATTTTATTTTTGTTATTAAAATTATTGTTTGTTATTTTTTTTATTTTTTTATTTATAGATTCGACTTATGAGTTAGGAATAGGAAGGAGAGAGACTAGATAGAAGAAGATTTTAGATTAAAAACTTAAAATGTAAAAACTAATAAATAAAAAAAGACTTATAAATTATATTGCATAAATAATGGATTTTTGATGTTCGCACCGTACGCACACTATAATCAACACTACACCCGTGTCCCTAAAGGTGAAATGCAAAATGCTTGAAACCGAAATCAAGAATCCGAAAGAGAGAAAATTAGAGAGAGCGAGGATGATTTATGTTTTGAAAACATAAATCTTAGAATGAGGGGGGAGGAGATTTATAGATTAAAAAAGTATATTAATTTTTTTTTATTTTTTTTTATTTTTTTAATTAAAAAACATGCAGAATCCTTAGGGTCATCGAATTCAGCCCTATAGCTCTTGGATGCAAAATCCAATAGCTTAAATTTGCATTTTTAATTTTTTTTTTGGATAGTTGGGTTGGTTCGATCATTAAACCGACTCGAACGGTCCAAAGTTCTAGAAGCTTTGGCTTCTAGAACAATCGGGCTCATGTCTGGGGGTTGCAGAAAAATGACCCCGAATCGAGTTACAGGCCAGAAGTAATTTTGGATCCGTCATGCTTCGGGGTGGGTGTGTGGGGTTGGGTTGAGATTCGGGGCACTGCTCGGTTTGTGCTGAGAATTCGTGCCCACATGCCATGGTACCAAGTCGTGCTTGGCCCGGCACGGCACAAGCCGTGCGGTGAGCAGGCCCTGCATGGGTACGGGCCTTTATCATGTCATGCCGTGCCGGGCCAGACATGTTTGTGTCTGGCTGTGACTCGGGCTGGGCCCGGGCCGCCCGACCTGTGTGATGCCTTTAAAGCAGACTCTCATGTCAGGTTATCCCAGCCTAGTTTTGAAACCCAATTGTCCTGTGTTGATATGCATCTAAAAAGGGCTGCCCAACACACTCCATTGGCCCACCAGCTTCTTGGGTCGTGCCTTGTCATACTTGACTTGGCCAGGTCGTGCATGCCTGACACAATGGAGTCTGACCTGGCTTGGGTTCATTCCAGGCTAGGTTGGGTGATTTCCAAGCTAGCTTGGGACATGTCATCTGGGCCAAACTAGCTCTTACAGGTCAACGTGTTGGGGCATGCTATGCCACATGTTTTGAAGACAATGAAAGATAATGTATGACATGAAGTAGTTGTCGAGAATTTAATTTGTGAGATTTTATAAATAATTTGTTATAAAATTTTCTTTGTTTTTTTGTTGGAACTTTGTAACATAGTTATTTTATTCATTGTGTAGGTTAATGATATATATATATTTTTTTGATAAGTAATGAAAGATTATTGATATTTTAGTTATATGAGGTGAGTTGAGAATCAACTAATTCAAGCATTACGTTTAGTCATAATTTTAGATGAAAGATCTTGAGGGACTTAAATAATGGTTGAACTTATTCCAAAAAAGATACTATCTTGTCATATATGAGGTTTGTGCTCGATACTTTTATAAGGGTTGAACTTCTAAGTTGTGTTCCAACAAATATTTATTATTAATCCAAATCTCAATTTTACTTTTGACACAACTCATGTAGTTGACTCTAGTAGTTTTAAAAAAAAATCATAGTGAAGATTATTTATATGATTATTTTTTCATTAGATATAATATATGCAGTCAGTATATAATTATTCTTTAGATTTTTTTAATAAGTTTACTTATATGCAGCTCTTCACATACTGAGGTATGTGAAGATGTTTCTAAATTTATTATTTCTTTCAGTGTTCATGAGCATTTGCAGTTATCTAGATATATAGATTCGAGCTGAATATCAAAATTGTATTAGGCGAAGATATATGATTGAGTTTTGAAATTTTTTGAAGTCAATTTTATCTAATGAAAAGATAATAGACAGATAATTATTTTGTGATCTAATGTACAATTATAGTTCAGAGTTATTATGACTGTTATTTGTGATGACTGGCGGCAATGAGCATCTTACAAATAACAAAAATACATACAAATAACAAAATATTAATGACTACATACTATAATCTCGACATCATTCAGCACATTCAGCTTGCCACTCTGCATCTTTGTGCTCTTCAGCAGAGAAAATATATACAGTCATGTTGCATAATTTTGTTGTGTGATTGGCACTGTTGTATCAAAAAAAAATTTCTATTCAATGCTAATAAATATAATACACATACATCTATGAAGAGTAAGCTAAATGTGTAGTACTTTTGCATAAAACTTCTAAGACATTGCCATAGTGCTTGAATTGCAGGAAAGTGTGGGCTCCTCTGATGATATATGTGCAAGAACTAAGAGCATCATAGGGCTGAAAAAACTTCAATTGCTGGACCACCAACGCCGATTGAGGAGGTAATATGTTTCCTAGCTTAAATGAATCTATTTTGTTTTCTGTTACATTTTTTACATCTTTTTGCATTGATTGTGCAGCGACTTCCTGACTGATTTTTTTAAGCCTATCACTGCTGATGTGGATATCTTGAAATCATTCAAGAAACATAAACATGGCAGCAGACGGATAAGGCAACTTGAGAAATTTGAGCAAAAAATGAAGGAGGAGAGACAAAAGAGGATTCGTGAGAGACAGAAAGAGTTTTTTTCTGAGATCGAAGCTCATAAGTATCATTTCTTTTATTCTTTTGTTCTTCTCTATCTTGTCTATTTTTTTCTTGTCCAAACTTGCTTGCATTGAATTTAGGGAGAGAATTGAAGAAGTGTGTAAGATTAAAAGAGAACGCTGGAAAAGTTTTAACAAGTTCGTTAAAGAGTTCCATAAAAGGAAGGAGCGCTTCCATCGGGAGAAGACAGATAGAATTCAACGCGAGAAGATAAATTTGTTAAAGATCAATGATGTAGAAGGGTATTTGCGAATGGTCAAGGTTAGATTTTTTTTTGGTGGATTTCACGAATGCTTGACTGTTTAGAGAAGCAGCTTTCTGTGCATAATGCTTTAAATAATTTTTTAGGATGCAAAGTCAGATCGTGTCAAGCAACTTTTGAAAGAGACAGAGACATATCTTCAAAAATTGGGAGCAAAGCTGCAGGATGCAAAGACACTGTCAAGGCACTCTAGCAGTGATATGGATCAAACTGCAGCTATGAATGATGCTGACAAATATGTATTTGCTATTGACAATGAAGATGACTCTGACCAGGCAAAGGCAATTTCTTCTTCTTGAACTCTGTTTTTAGCCATCAGATTTGATTTTCATTCTTTTTTGCAGCATTTTATGGAAAGTAATGAGAAGTACTATATGATGGCTCATAGGTTAGCTTTCTTCTTTTTTACTTTTTTTTTAAAAAATCTGTTATTTGGTTGGTCTTGTTCATTTCTCAAATATAATTCATCACCCATTTTGTTCTTTCCTTCGTGGGTTGGATGTACACTACTTGTATCCACACATGCTGGTGGGTGCTCGTTGCCAAGCTAATCTTACCTTGTATTTTAGTTCATTGTTTGCATACCACAATAATCCATATTGTTTGTGGCATTTGCTTTGAAATTAATTATCATTAACTCTCCTAGTATGATCACTTTTCATACAGTGTGTGTATTGTATTGGAATAATTACTTTATCTATCTTTGTCTGTCTTGATTGAGTAACTACTTGCCTCATCTAGATAAGTTTTCAATGATTTGAAAATTTTTTCATTTTTTTATAAGTATGGTATATGTAGCACAACAAGTGAAGACCCATACAATTAATATAAAATTATTGTACAACACTACTTCACACTCATTGAACTTTGTGCATCACCTTTACACAATACATAGCATACGTTGAACTGATGTCACTGCACACAAATTCACCACCATAATAATTCATTGCACATCACCAATACACACAACCGTTGCATGATATTACAATGACACCCATGTTATAAATGTGAATAAAAAGAAAGAAGAAGAAAAAAAATAAAAAAAAAAGAAGAAATAGAAGAAGAATGAAAAGGAGAAGAAGAAGAAGAGATAAAAAAAGAAGAGATAGAAGAAGAATAAAGAAAAAACAAAGAAGAAGAAAAAAGAAAAGACAAAGAAGAAAAATATGGAGAAGGCTATAGTGGTGCACATAGTGGATGTACAATGGTAGACCATGGTGGTGCACAATAATTGTGCCCTTTCTTCATCGTTGAGTCATTGTGCGCGTGCATTATTAGAGATCACAACTTCACCTCGATGCCAAATGTACAAATCTTAGATTTACGCAATTGTGCCTTGATACCAAAGGTTAGGATCGTATATTGGAATCTAAGATATTTAGCTTAACCTTCTTATGATACTAAATATTAGGAATCAGTGATGGTGATTTAAGTTTTTGATAATATGGGAAGAAAACTCTCAAAGACAAAGTTAGAGGTGTCAAACGAGCCCGGCCTGGTTTTTCCAGGCCTAATCAGGCTGGCATGCCGTGTCAGGTACGGCATGCTATAGTACTGTGCCATGCTTGGCACTGCATTCTTTTTTGGAAAGCAAGCCCAATATAGCCTAAAATCCGCCTGGTTCAGGCTAGTTTGGGTCGGCTGGTTCGGGTCGAGTCAATTCAAATTTTAAAAAATTAGGGTTTCGGCAAAAATCCTGCCGTGCTGCCATCACCCGTGCCGAGCCTCGTCCGTCAGTCGTCGGTGCGTCGTCTCCCCATCGGGCATTGCTTGATGCGTTGACTAGCATGCCTTGCCCACGTGCCATGCACCCGTGCCGTGCTTGGCATGGTATGCAGGTCGAAAACCTTCTGCTTGGCTTTGCACGATTCGTACTGAGTGTACGCTTGACCTGTTTGACACCTAGATGAAGTACACAATGTATGACAAAAGTAGAGAGAAATTCTATGAGAGAGGAGCAAAAATTTACTATCACTTATACAAATTTGTAATTGTGATATATTTCCTCACTTTCTCTTACGATCGCTTTTATATTTATAAGTACTTATATAGTTAAAAAAAATTAAATTTAATATCCAAGTCATGACATCATCTTTTATTGAAATTTTATTAATTTATGTCATAATACTAAAGAATAATGTTGCGACTTTAATTTTTATGTCTTTCAGTCACAATAATACAAAATTAGTTGTGATTTCATTCATATTGTGATACTATAATTCAAGTCGTAACACCGAATATATATTGTAGTTTAAGTAATATGAGCTAATCCCAGATGTGTCAAAAAGGTTGTGCTGTTATGGCTCTAAAAATGGGCAACCTATCATATCCCATTGACATGCAATTTGGTTTGTAATTGTCGAATATGCGTCTTAGTTATTTTTGTTTGAAGCAAAGCTCTGTCCATAGTATTTTTTAACAAATAATTTTTTTACTTGTTTGTGTAAGTGTTATGTATTTTACCTTAATAGATGAGAGAATAATAATAACTTATCTTTTACTCATCCAGCTCACAGATTCATCACACATGTTGAATACATACCTGCTTGTGGATTTTTTGATATTCACATCTTAACCACAGTCAACATCAATAGCTCCACTAATTTCAAAATTCTCATCATTATTACCACCAAATTGTAATACAAAATCAATAATATCATAAAGATACTTGATCATCCATTTAATAGCATTATAATTCTCATTCATTGGGTTGGATAAATATATGATCTATACTCTCATAATATATAAAATATCAAGTCTCATACATATCATAACATATATCAAACTTTCATCCGTATTAGAATTTGAAATAAGAGTCATCTACTTTTTCTTTAGCTAAATGGTAAAGTACTGCTTTGCTATCAACTTCATCATAATTTCTCTGGGAGTTTTCACTAGCTTTCAATGAGACATGTTCTATTTTTGAAATATTTGTTCAACATTCTTTTGTCGCCCAAGATATAATATTTTGTTCTCGATCTCTTTGAATATGCATGCCTAGTATAAAGTTTGCTTGCCCAATATTTGTTATGTCAAATATTTTCTCTATTAATTTTTTTTAATGTATTGATTATATTCTTGTTTTTTATAACCAACAACTTATCATTAACATATAAGATTAAAATAATATATTTATTATTTAATCATTTTGTGTATGTACTAATCAACCTCATATCTATTGAATTTCAGTAGTAAGACATATGAGTCAAATTTTGATATCACATTCTCGAAGACTTCTATAGCCCATAATAATGATTTTTCCAGCTTATATACTAAGTTTTTCTTATCGTTCACATTGAAATCTATCAGTGGTTCCATATATATCTCTTCCTCTAGGTCTCTATGAATAAAAATAATCTTCACATTCAACTGCTCAATCTTCAAATCATATTTATCTATAACATCCAACATCTGCTCTAATCTGGATTGAGGACATATTTACTATTGGTTATAATATTTTATTATAATCAATACTTTCAACTCGAGAGTACACTTTAGCAACTAATCTTATCTTGTATTTCTCAGTCTTTTCATTAGCTTTCTTCTTTCATCTGGGTATTCATTTCATCTTATTGTTTTTTGAATTGAGAGTAATTTCACAAGGCTCCAAGTATTATTATTCTTCAATGACTACAACTTTTCTTTCAAGTTATGCTCTTATTAATTTAAAACCATGAAAGTTGTGTCGATCATTGTATTTGGCTTATCTTTTGTAATATAAAGAGTATGATATGCACTGTCAATATTCTTTATAAGTAGGTTTCTAACCCGTGTATACCCTCTTAGTGCAGATGCTTTCTCTATTATTTTTTTCTCAACAATATCTCTAAACTCTGTTTACATTGCTTCTTCATCAAAAATATATGTCATTAGTGAAATGGAGCCACGACACGTCTTGTGATGTCATGAATAGAAGATTGTATGACACATTTTATAATGTCATATTTGAAAGATATCGTAATTCAATTTTTTCATTAAGACCATCCACTTTGATTGGCTAGGAATTTTTCACTATTACACTCCTTGAATATGATATCTCTATTGATGCTGATTGTTTTTATCTAAGTTTCAAAGTTTGCGATGTTTGATATTTTTGTTGTAGTCAATGAACTTGTACTTGACTAATTTGAAATCTTAGTTTGTTTCTCTTTTTCTTTGGTACATTGACATATGTATCACACTCAATGACTTGAAGGTGATCTCTACTTACTTTCCTTCCATACAATACCTCAAATGATGTCTAATCTTTTATTATTGATGCAGAAGTGTGATTCTTCAGATAACATGTTGTGATAATTACTTCAGCCTAAAAATTGGTTTCATACATACAATTTGTCATGTAACTCATTTTTCCAATTAATAATTTATTCAGCCTTATAGTCATTTTGTTCTGTTGTTGACCTGTGTCATCTTGGTCGTGTTCTAACTGGTAATATTTTCTAAAGAATAGAAATGATTAACTAGAAAATACTTTATATCATTATTTATATGCATAACTTTTATCTTATTGTTGATTTAGTTCTCTATCAACATTATAAACTTTTTAAATATTTCTAACATCTCAGTTTTTTTTTGAATGAAGTAAATTCATACATACTTGAAGAAATCATCAACAAATAACATGTATATTTTATTCCCGAAATGTTTCTTTGGACAAGTCACATAGAATCAAATCTAGTATTACTATTGATCAGGTGGTTTAAAATTTGAATTTTACCTATTTTTGCTTTTTATACTAACAATCCTTGCTAAAATCTAATATTTCTGAGCAATTTGGTAATTTTTCTATCATTTTATTTTAGGATATAGTCACTAGACTCTAATCATTGATTTGTCAGTCTTTAATTCTTCAACATGATTTCATGTTATGATATTGAATTGGGGTGTGACATAGTATTTCCATGTTGCGACTTTGAATTATTATTCCTTATGGTTTGCCTGTTCTCAATTTTTTTTTCTTCTCATAAAAGAAGAATCCATTGACTAGAGACTTGATGATGCTTGCCAACAACTTGTACAATGTTCCACTTTTGTACTACAAGCAATTACAATTATCCTTCGAGTTATCTTGTAAAATTTGTCATCACAATAGAATCGAATATCAACATTAATAGAGGTGTCAAGAGGGCCAGGTGGCCTGAGCATGACACGGAGCATGACTTGAAATAGCCATGTTATGCTTGACATGGTATAGTCTAGAATCATGTTTGGACCATGATCGTACCTCTTTATGCTATGGCTTGTATTATGCTAGGTTGGTTCCAATTGTGCCTCATATTGGGCCAGGCTAACACGCACGCGTGGCTTGGTGGCATGGTCCACACAAGCACAAGACATGGGGTACAAGGCATGAGTTTTTTTTTAAAACCCAACCTTCCTGTATTGATTATGCTAAACATAGCGGTTAATAATCTCATGCCCTGACAATGACAAGCATAGTTTTGTTGATGTTGAAAAAAAATACAAAAATAATAAAGTTATGTTTTATTTTTTGTAGCTATTGAATTTGCTTTCAATGGTTATTAGGCAGAAAATCAATGACTATTGAAAATTTGCTCAATATATATATATAAATTAAAAAAAATCAAAAAAATATAATTTTTTAATGATTTTTTTAGTTTAGAATTAAAATTTCTGATATTTACTCAATATCATTTCTTTTCATCTCTTCTTTTCTCGTTTCATCTTTTTATTTTTTGTTATCTAGTTTGACATTGACTCTGTTTTATTTATGATTCACTCATTATGCTTAAATTCTAAGCCAAGTCAAAACTTTGACGTTTGGCCTAATTGTAGCCTATAACTACAAGTTTGCAAGTCGAGGTCTATGATAATTTTTTTTTTGTATTTTTCTTGGAAATAATAGTTCTGTGATAAAATAAGAGATAAATGATCATTTTAAAATATAATGCAGAAACATAATTTAAGGAAATAATTATATTTATTTGTAAGATACTATGGATCTATCATATTTTGGAAGAGATTGATTAATTTAATCTCAACTCTTATTATTATTCACTATAAAAATCAGATAATGTGACTTATAATCTTCAATTTGATATTTTGAAAATGAATAAAATACTTAAAAGTGGTATGCTTCTTCTTTTGGAGAAGATTCATGATGTAATCACTTATATAGCTTATTATAATTAGACAACATAGTAGTCAATGGAAATATTCACAAATACCTTCAAGAGGTCTTAATATATATTTCTTTCAAATTTATTAAATCATATTCTGGACATTTACGTGCTATCTTGCTGGGGTGGGGGTTGTGGTTTACAACTTTTAGTTTTGTATTTTGTTGTGTTTTTAGTGTATTACATTATGGATGTGTCACCCAATTTGTGGGTTGCCTAAATCAGACACTCTATATTTCTATAAGCTTTCTTTGTGTACTTTTTGTTATTCTAATTTATTGAGTTTTGGTAATTTTGGCTTATTATTTTATAGTAATAAATCACAAACCAAACTAATATGCACAGCTAATTTTGTTTAATAACTCTAATTGCGCCACTTTCCATGCTACACCTTACTAACCCGAAATTTTAATTGAAGAAGCCCATAAGCAGTAACCACTAGCTGTACCACACCCTACGGCACACACAAGTGTCTCATGGTGTACTTTCCTATGTATCGTAGGTGTTGACACAGTGAGCATCGATGCTCATGGCACCCAATTGGCATGCGAGAGTGGTGATAGGGGCTCACAATTTATGTGCGCATTGTTCATCAGAGATTCGGTGCATGTGCATGCATTCTCACACTCGGTGCTATGGGTACTGTATTGTTAAAGTGCTCATATTTCTCCTATCTCTCTCTCTCTCTCTCTCAAAACTTTAGGGTTTGTATTGTCTAGGATTTTAGCTCTGATATCATGTAAAACAAAAATACTAAAAATACTACATAACAACCTCAGTAAAACATAGTAAAATCAGGCAACACAGAAAATCTACATGTCGTGTCCTCCTCCCATCTATAATGAAGTAAAATTTAAAAAAAAATAAAAAATAATATAACATACAGGCTATAAACCGGAAACAAACTGAAACTACAACCTGATGGGTAAAACTGTCTTTTTCTAAACCAATTTACTTGTTCTCCCCAGCATCAAAGAGACCATCTCAGAGCAACCAAGATGTCTTCAAAGAGGAAAATTAAGAGAGTAAGCAAAAGCAATATTTATTTTCTATGGTGTTGCATGTGGTTAATTTTAAAATTTAGGTACCAGATGAACGGACTGAGGTGGTTGGTATCACTGCATTGTAATCATTTGAATGGAATTCTCGCTGATGAAATGGGTCTTGGGAAAACCGTTCAGGTACACGTGTTTAGAGCATACAGTAGAACCAGTTTAATTTAAACACGCATCAATTAAAAATCTCTATAAATTAAATTCAGAGAGGTTGTTCTATTAACCTCCTCTTCTATATATGTATTTTTGTGTAATTGTGAAGAAGCTAAACATCTCTCTGAGCATCAAAACATCACTTGATTGAGCAGGTTATTTCTCTTATCTGTTATCTGATGGAAACTAAGAATGATCGAGGTCCTTTCTTAGTGGTTGTTCCATCTTCAGTTTTACCTGGCTGGGAGTCGGAAATTAATTTTTGGGCTCCTGGAGTACATAAAATCATATATTGTGGACCCCCAGAGGAAAGGCGCAAGTTATTTCGGTAATAACTTGATTGAGTCATGCTTTTCGTATGTTGTCGCGATTATTGTGTTCCTCAGTTATGCAGTAACTGGCTCTCATGTTTTCTAGGGAAAAAATAGTGCATCAGAAATTTAATGTGCTCTTAACAACATATGAGTATTTGATGAACAAGCATGATAGGCCAAAACTAAGTAAACTACATTGGCATTATATCATAATTGATGAGGGTCATCGCATAAAAAATGCTTCTTGCAAGTTAAATGCTGACTTGAAGCACTATCAGAGTTCTCATCGGTTGCTGTTAACTGGAACACCACTTCAGGTAACAAAATGCCCCCCCTATTTCATGTTATTTTATGTTCTTCGTAAAAGAAATAATTTTTTTTTTTGGGCTGCTGATACCTCCGACTGGCAGCTTGTCAGACAAAAGTTAGTTTTGCCTAGCATAGGAAGACTAGGCTTTTCAATATGTGTCCCTATAAACAAATCTAGAATAAACATAAACATGAAATCCATTTTTCTATTATATATTTAATCATGATGTAAGATTTATACATAAAAATTTATGCTAAAAAACTATGGGTATGCATAATCTATGGGTGTTTCATCAAATACTGAGATATGATAATCTCAACTTTTTCTTCCAAATCAATATATTTCGTACATTAGTTGTAGCATGCAAAGTAGGAAAAAGTGAGTCGGGATATTTTTGATGTCTTATATATAAATTTTTTTCTTGTGATTTCTAGCAGGCATATGGAGGACGTAGGAGATATTATCTATTGCACAAGACTCTCACTTTAGCGTGAAGTCTGGTATAAGTTAATATCTCGATAATCTTATTACCGAAAATTGAGAACACTGCGTCTGATGATGAATTTTGAATCCTAGGAATATCTTCCTTGGATGAAGACACTTGTCATTGTAACTTGACATGATTGCCAATATATATATGTAACATAAGGACTTCATAAATGATCAGTCATCCATGTTTTTTTGTCATCTAAACATATTTGATTTTAGAGTTCTTATGAGATTTGATATTCATTTCTTATAGGCATATAAGTTATGAAAAAAAATCTATTCCTAAATGTTATTAACTTTTGGTAAGTAATGTAATTGAGAATGTTTTTCATGTTTGATCTCTAGTAGAAATATTTGAAAATCAAATTATCTAGTATTATTTTCCTAATAAAATAATGATTAACTATAATATGCTTTTTTTATTTGTGGAAAACTAGATATGAGTAATATTTTATAGAAATTGTTTATCACAATAAAGAATAATATAATGTAAAATTAAATTGTGGATTGTATCTAATAAGTATTTTATGAAGTTCACAATTCGGCATTGTCATGATTGAATATTTTATCTCTATGATAGATTTAAAAATCATTATTTTCCTATTATATTTCTCTTAAGCATATAGAAAATCTCATGGTAGATTTTTTTCCATGATAACTAATGGTTAATTTTAATCATTAGTGATTATGAATATATCAGTAATCATGGAGGAAAATATTAATAATCATGACTATGTCACTGATTGGATTTTACATATATATCATATATATGTATTATATTAGCGAATATTTTGGAAAAAAAATTTGATAAAAAAAAGTTGAAGATTCATAAAAATACAAGCAAAATTTTATAGCAATCTAATTAGATGTATATTAGTCATTTTAAATTTGTTTTGTAGAATATTTTGATATGTGTACACACACATATTATTGTAGCTTTCACTTGTACTTTTTTTTTTATTTTTTTTTATTTTTGATGAGAGCATCTAATTGGGTTTTGCATTATTATTATTTATTGTCTTAGAGTTTAACATGACATCAAAGCTACTATTTTGGTCAATTTTGTTGTATTTTGGATGTGTTATTTAGGATAGCACATTGGTGCATGCTCCATGCTTTTGCTACTCACAGCACATGCACAATGCATGAAATGTTGGCATTAGGAACTGTCACACAATGCATTTACTTTTCCACATCACATTTGATGCGTGATGGAACCATGTCGCCTTTATTGTGCAACAAAACCACATGGTGGTTAGTAAGGTGATTAGTGTGATAGACACGTAGTGGTTTGGGCTATGACCAGGCGATGGTGGTGATGCTTTTCTTTGATAGAAACTCTAATTAGGTCTTTGGCAAAAAAAACCCTATTTGAGTTATAATTTTGATAAATATTAGGATTTGTATAACCTTGTTTTTTGGAAGAATCAATATGATGAGAGATTATCATAATAAATGTAGATAGATGAGAGCCTCAATTTAGTATACACACTATGAGGGTGGGCCAAACAAGAGATCACAATAGGATATTATTTTTCTAAAGTTTGATGACTCTATACAATATTGAGAAAGGCTGGCTGACAACATTTATTCAGTAGTCGTCATAGAGTTTATCGAACGTGATATTTATGCTCACTAGAGAGGTCTATACACTTTTTTTTAATAATTATAAATTCTTTATTTCTTTCAGATATTATTAGTTATTTTATTTATATTTTTACTTTGACTCTTATATTTTCGACATAAGAATTTATGTTAATATTACTAATAATCATATTTTATTTATTATGTTTTTTTTTTTGCAAATATCATCGTGGTTAATAATGAATATGTAAAAGTTATATAATATGATAATATTTAATTTTGATCTTTATTATTTTCTAGTACTATGCTTATAATTAATTATTCTATAATTTTGTTAATAATTAAAATATAGAAAAATGAAATACAATCAATAATGAAAATATCATACAATCAATGCCCTTATATAATGGGTAAATCTAATTGGTGTAGTCTATAAAACTAATTGGGTGCTTACATCTAAAACATCAAAAATAAAACAGACAAATTAAATAATTTAATATCCTCTATCAAGCTGATGCATACAAGTCAATGACACTCGGCATGGAAGAAAAAATGTAAGATAAAGTTTCTTTAAGACCTTCATGATGATATTCGTTGATTATTTTATTATCTGAACATATATTATAATAATAGTTATACCCTAAATTTTCTTTTTGAGGAATGAACAATTCATCTTGATGTATTTTGATTGTTTATGAAATACTAGATTGGAAATTATGTCTCCTTACCTCACTATTACAATAAAAAATTATAATAGAAGAGAGTGCATATCCGATCTCCTCGAGGAGATGACACATCGAAAGTATCTCATAAGTATCTATCATCTTCATCTTAAACTTTATCTCTATATTGGTTTTTAGAATAATTGACTTTCTCTTACTTTTTCATGAGATAAATTTACTTTGAAATAAAATATAAAATATTGTCATAGATCTCTTGGTGCATACTTGTGTATAACTCGAATCTGAATAGCCAAAAATTTTAAGAGTGCTTATGATAAGAGATCCTAAGTCTTGAAAATTTTTTCAATTACTTCAATTTATGAAGAATTTTGTTGAGGTGAATATGTGGTATATAAAATGACTAAATATATTGATTGTGTATATTATATTTGGTTTCGTCATAATTAGATAATATTTTTATCTCCTCCACTTTTTGCCTCTCAAATTCATCTTATACATTCTCTTGACCTATATACGGGTCTCATGTCTTAGAATTACATTAGGTAAGACTATCATTTTAATAATATGAATAGAGTGATTGACAAAGATATTTGTGAATCGATTAGGGTATCTAGTGGAGCACAACCCAAAGACTAATATCTTCAAGAGTATTAATTGTACATCTCTTAAATGATTAGATGATATTTCTTGTAGAAGAAGTTATCTCTATGTCAAAAACATATTTGAACATTTCAAAATTATTTGACTTAAATTATTTTTGAATGACTACGTAAGTTGAATAATATTTTGTAATCTTTTGTAATTAGAATGTTATACATGTAGATAATAAACAAAATTATTTTGTCATCAGGAAAGAAAAAAAAATAATAACAAGCTTGTTTTATCCAAATGAAATAATTGTATATGTAAATCTCGTAAATTAGGTTCTTGGTGATTGTTTAATCTCATATAACACCTTTTGTAATCAACAAACAATGTTTGATTGTACTGCTTAAAATCTTAGTGGCTCCTGCACATGCACATTCTTCTCAAGGTCACCTAAAAAATATATTATTTACATTTAGTTGGTGTATCCTCTAATTCTGAGTTGTTGCAAGAGAAATAATAATACGTATTGAGGCTATTTTCATCACTTAAAAGTAAATTTTTTGGTAGTTTATACCAAATATATGAGTGTATCTATTTTCAATATGTTTCTTCTTAAGTCTAGACATTTTCTCTTCTTGACATGTATTTATTGTGAACTTTCATATGCAATCGACAATAAATTTAGATCTTCTATGTTATCATGATTTAATAGCTTTTTAGATGTGATAATATCTTAGAAGAAGATTTAGATATGCTATTATTGTCAAAAAAAATAATAAAATAAATAAATAAAAGAATAAAATGGCAAAACATATGAAATCTGTTGCTAAGTACATCTCATTTGTTTTTTCCAAAAAGTAATTGGAAGGTTAAAATTAGAGAGACTAGTTCCTAGATTGTTTAGCTCCTCAGTAGGTTTGTCTCTGGTCTGATAAGGTTGGACATCTATTTCTCTTCTAATATAGACTCTTAAGTACTGATTGGTCAAATTTCTTATTTATCAATTCAATATGAGTCTGTACTAATGTAGACTTTTGTACAATCATGTTATTTGAGTCAAAATGAGATTTTCCTACTCGAGCACTTTCATTTTCTCAAGACTAAATATTATCTTAATTTGTTGATATGTATAATTACTCTAAGACATTACATCATATTAATTACCAATATGATTAGATATTGCTTATTGATGATTCTTTCTTTTAATTAGTGATATGGATAGGACTATAGATAAGAGAGACATAATAATGAATTTAAAAGTAACATCTAGATTTACACATTTTATAGGCTCATTAAAAAATAAGTTATAAACAAACAATATAACATCAATATTTACTAAAATTTTATTTTTATTGAGAAATATTTATCTTTTCTTTGCGTATTATAGTATTTACGAAAAGTATAACTCAAAGGCCTAGATACTAGTTTTTCCTTTTCTATAGGGTGATCAAGGACAACATATCCATCAAAAAACTTTGGGAGACAAACTAAATAGTCTCTGATAGGGATGTATGATATAGAAGGGTATGAGGTGAGAAATGACAAAATAGAGCGTCCATTTGTTGAGGTTGATTGTAGTTAAAAAAGTTTCTTGCCAAAAATATTTTAAAATATTCTTTTCAACTAAAAATATTCGAGCTATCTCAATTAAATATTAATTATTCCTTTCAGTTACTTTTTTTTGTTGATGTTTGTCAATAGATGATGTCTAATATTTAATTTTATGATTTATATAATAAGTATTAAATCAATCTGACATATAGTTTAATACACAATCATTTTTTAGTTTTTTTAATATTTTATCATATTAAGTTTTAATGATTTTGTAAAAAATCTAAAAAATAAAATTAATTTATAATTTATCAATAAAGAGATATACTCATTATCCATATATTTCTTGAGTAGTTATCAATAAAAGTAATCAAATATCTGATCACAATTCTATTAGGTCTTCTTATGAATAAATTTTTACTCAACTTTGATTGGTATGTATGATATAATGTTTTGATAATTTTTTTTAGCTAACATATCTCACACTTTGTGGTCAAAGTATTTTAATATTAAGATAAATTTTTTTAGCTAATATACCTCGCATCATGAGCATCTATGATGCTCAAGTTGAGTATCTTTATACATTTAGAAAGATATATTATATTGAAGAGAGAATATATAATGTAGCATGCTCAATATAAAATGAAGTCTGTAGCAGTGTTTGTTATTTTTGTAAATAAATATCAGTGAAAATAAAGATAAAATAAAAATGAAATTGTCTAGAAAGACAACTCACAAAGAGTAAACTAACAGGATAATCACGAATAAACAAGACTTGAAAAAATAATAAAGATATAAGTTGAATAATATCATATTTAATAGTTTTGAGTATTTTTCATTGCCGATAATAATATTCTTAAAATAAGAAAAGAACTTAGGGAATGAAATATGATTTTCAGTGATGTAAATGTTTTTTTTATTTTTATAATCTATAAATCTAAAGTGAGAACGAGTGAAACAATTAATGATAATATCAATGAATGAAAATATTTATAATTATATTTGCGATGAGTTTTGTATACTTCTTTCTAATATCATGATGGATAGATTTTGTGAAGACTACTAGATGACTTTGGTAGTCCGTCACTCTCTCTCATTATTATGTAACGATCTCGGTATTATATCCAAAAATAATATTTAATAACTAATTTTGGTGTGATTAATCCTCTGATAGTGTGTACAATTGACTATGATTTTTCTTCATCTACCATTGTTATGATATTACTTATAATGCCAAAAAATAATAGTTATTCCAAATATACAAAAAAATAGTTGGACTCTATTCTTTTTTATAAAATTGTCTAATTCGTAATTATGATTTCTGCCTAAAAACAATGTTTCCTGTTGATGTTGGTCACCATACACAACTGTTAATCGCAATCTACCACCACATGCTCTTTGGGGTTTGTTGAAAAAAAATAGTTGTGCACATTGTGCCTCCTTTGCACATCACTCGCCACCACTACATGCATGTTGGGTGGCATGTTGGCTTCCTATTCCACATTTTGTGTGCTTGTTGCTTTTATGTGCATGTTTGTTGGTTGCTGCCCTTATTGTGCATGTGCTTGTTGCTTTCATTTTTTTACAAATTGTGGTTTGTGCCCTTTTAGGGTTTGTAATCCCTAACTCACATGCGGGCGCGCGCGCACACACACACATATTCATATTTATGATTTGATGTTAACAATTAAAATATAGAAATATGAAATAAATATACTAATTTTATTTTCACACACCAATGCTTTTATATAATAGGCCTATGTTATTAGGGCAATCCACAGGCTGATTGTTCTCATCAAAAGTATAAAAAAAAATTTGAAAAGTTCAATAAAGTTTATTTTTTGTGAATTCCCTTTTTAGATAACTTAACTCAAAGCTTGTCTTTATTTTCATTGATATCTATTTGTAGGATTAGAAGATTCTAACGAGACTTTATTTGAGTTTAAGATTGAGTAGGGTAATTTTATATATTCTCTTCAATAGTAGAATTTTTTTTTAGATATTTTAGTGTTTTAGATTTTTTACTTGTGCATTATCAGTTTAGTTATCCTTTACTAATAAAGTTTATTATATTTTACCATAATCTTTAATACATCTTGACTCTAGAATATGAAACAAGTCAGAAAAATATATGAGAATTTCTTATCCTGCATGTCTGTCATATTTGAGCATGAATTTATTTGATTTGATATGCTTAAATATATGAAGATTTAATAAAAATACAAATAGAGAGGGTGTTATGTAATTGATTTTTTTTTATAATTGCTCGAAATATACATAGATATATTTTTGTTGTGATAAATCATATATTTTTTTATTTAGGAATTTTATAAAATGATAAAAAATTAATTAGGTCAAGATATTAAAAGCTTAAGTAATGGTAGTGTAATAAAGTATATGTTAGAGATTTAATATTTACTATATGAATTATGAGATTAAATATCAGACTTTTTTCGTCGATAGATCTCAACATAATGTAGTTGTTAAAATGAAGAATTAACATCTGGTTGAGACAAATTAGATACGCTTACTTGAAAAGAGTGTTCTGATACTTTTTTGGTAAGATATAGTTTTAAATGTGATTTAACTTATTAATAGAATATATTTGTTTGTCATTTCTCAGTTTATATCTTTTTAATTCTAGATCATACATCATGAACTAAATTATTTAACTTGTCTTAGAGAGTTTTTATATTTAATATTTTTCTTCTTGATTTATGTCTATGATGAGATAAGTTATCGTCTAGGGTCTTGAGATGTATTTTTCTTGGATACTTAAGTACCTAATAAAAGCATACTTATTTTTTACTATAATTTTTTAGGTTTTAAGTGAGTGCAGATTTATTTTTTTGACTTAGCCTCTTTTAACGACTCTAAAAAGAGTCGCACTCAAATGATCTTGCAGGCAGTCTCACTAATATTGACCTTCTGATTATTGTTTTAAAGGGTTAAATGAGCTACTCTCAATACTTAATTTTAAATATTTTGTCGTACTTTGATTTTTTTTATTTTATATTTCTTTTATTATTTTTCTTGATGGTATTATGGTACTTTTTGAAATATAATCTTATTTAAAATGATATTAAAATAGTGAAAGAGATGCATGTTATCTACTTTACTGAAACTTGGAGACTAATACCATACTTTTTAGGATAATATATTTTTATATTTTTAGTTATAAGTGAGTATTCACTATGAAGATAAGTTTATGTGGGAAGGTCGATTGTCTTAAGGTGAGATTTGTAGTGAGAAGATCAATCAGATATTTGATGTGTACTATCGGATATTTACTCTCTAGTAGCCAAGATGAGCTCAATATATATTCATATTTTTCTTGCAAGATCTCATAGTTGGCATTTGCACTAGATAAACACGAAAAAAGAATTTTTTCATGCTAACCTTGAGAAGTTGTAAATGGAGTAGCTGCCTGGACTTCAAGCAACACAGTTAAATTTAGTTTGCAAATTGTGAAAGGTGTTATGTGCTCTGAAATAATCACAAATAGTTTAGTTTATGATTGTTTTTTCAGCAATTATCTCATTTTGATTATACATGTGTATTATAGATTTTTATTTATTTTTCAAAGGAGTCTCAATGATATAATATTTTTCTTGCAAGACTTAAATATTTTTTGACATAAATATGACTTATTCAAGGAGTGGTATTGTTTTATCACATGAGAAATATATATTTAATACTTTTAGAGATCTAACATCTCTAAACTTCTAATATGATTCTTGTAGTTGATTCTACTAGTCATAGGTGAATAATAATGAAAATTAACTATCTAATTATAATTTGGCTAGATATAATATATATAATCAATATTATTAGTTATTTTTTAGATTCTTCTTAATATGTTCACTTCAACATAATTCTTGATATACTGAGGTATATGAATAAAAGTATATAGGATTTGAGATCTCTTTCAGGGATCTTTCAAATTAGTAGGTAGTCGGGTTTTGATATTTGACTCGGATATTTATATGCACTGAGTGGAAGTCTATAATTAGATTTTATATTTTTATTTGAGATAATCTTATCTTTTGAAAAAATAAAAGATGGATAATTCTTTCAAGATCAAATACATAAGCAAAATTCAAAGCATTGATGAAAGTTACATGTGAGATATTTTAAATATAATATTTATTCGAGAAGATAAGATAAACATCCGGTATTTCATGATTAGGCAAAGTACCTAGATTATTTCTTTCTTAAAGAGACGATAAAAAATGAGATCAATGCTATAATATATATTCAGATATAGAATAATTTGTGAGCATATTTAGGAAGACATTGAAGCTAATCCAACTAGTGAACATGTTCATGATTAGATCATCTGGCATGTCGGCTACCCAAATTACATTTGTCCATTATTTAAGGTCTTGGGTTGTATATATATTTTTATTGAGTATTTTTGCATTATTTTCATTTATTGTCTTGACTTTAAATATATAATTCATGATATTTGATGTAATTATATCATGATGTTTGATAATAATGTGAATTTCCTGATTGTATGCTCCTTACTCATTATGAAAACATGTGAATAATTGATTTTATTAAATATCAATAACTTGTGTTTATTACGTGACAATGACATTTTAATACCAAAATGAGGATCAATATGGTTCAATAGAATATCTAGATGAACCCCAACTGATTGTAGGGATCAATATTAGTGCTAACTCATTGAGCCGAAATAATGTTCATTAACAATTATAGCATGTCATGTATGTATCTCTTGAATTTTGCTCACAACTTCTGCATGGATAGTATACTCAAGGTTCACTAATGTGTTCATATCAAATGCCTCTTTCATTTGATATGAAACTTGGTATGACATTTTAGTAAAAAGAGAGTCATTTGGCATATCATTCTCTTAATCAGTTGGACTTTAAGGTGGATTATAATTGGCATAAGAGGTATAAGTGTTGGTCTTGTTTGAAGACTTAATTGAGTTCCTATACTTGTAGATTAAAATCTCCATAAAAATAATTCTTTATTAATTGGTGTCATAGTTTATTACTTTCTTTGTATATTAATTTATTTGTGTTGAGATTTATTATCTCATGTATTATGTATTATGTTATTGTTTTTCTTTTTCTTTTATTATATGAGAATATTGAACATGTGGGTTGTTTAAACCCTAGCATATATATGATTTTTTGTTTTTTATTTGAATTATTGAAAAAAACATGTTTTCTTTAATCTTTCCCTCTCTCTTGAATCCCTAAAATTCAACATGGTATCTATTGAATTGTAACCCAAAAAATATGAAATGTTAAAATACTCAATATGAAATATATACTAGGAAAGCCCTTATATAAGGGGTTAGACAGATTGGAAGTTATATATTTCGTCACTTGACTGTCATGGTAAAAATAAGTATAAGAAAAAAATAGAATTTTTTCTCTTTGAGGCTCCAAATAGAATAGGAAAGTAAGTTTCCTTAAAGTGAGATTTATAGAGAGTGAGTTCATTCAGATATTTAATGTGGAATATCAAGATATTTACTTTCTATTGTTAACATGATTTTCGTATGAATTATTATTTTATTGGTTGTGCCTAACAGATAGAGGATATACCAGTTAGCTGGGTAGACACATCTAGATTCTAGTTGGTCTATACTAATTATAAAAATGATATATATTATAAGATTTTGTATTTTTTTTAGAGATAATCTTGTGCTTTGAAAAAATAAGAATTAGATTATTATTTCTTGATTTAATACATACACAACATAGAGATATGATTTCAGTTTTTTATGAGCTCAAGTTTATTAATTACTTTTTGAAGGAATTTTACTTACCAATTTTGAGCTTGGTGATGTGATATTGCGACAAGTAGGCTACTTGAAACATTATTATCAATTTATTATTTAACGAGCTAGTAAAAGATTATTATTTTACATAGAGAATATACATGTCAGTTTGATAACTATTGCATACCTACATATCACCAATCATATTGTATATGTCTTTATGAAAACTCTCAAAGTATCATATGTTATTTTTTCTCCTGCAAGTTTTGCGTTTGTGATATATATGCTTTAGCTTGAAGAGGCATGTTTAGATTTGGTTTAGTTATTTTTATTTATTTTTTGGTTGTACCCAATGCATGGGCTATCACAAACCATATATATACATAGTAGATATTGTATATTTATTTGTTAAGGTATTCTTCAAAAAAAATTTATTCTCTTTTTTTAATCTCGCTCTCTCTTTCTCCATATTTGAAATCTATTAAGAGCCAAAACCCTAATCAGACCTTAATGTTTTTTCTCTGCTTTGTCGCTTAACCTTTAACTTAGTATCAGAGCTAAATCCACAGGGAGTGCAAACCCTATGATTTTTTGAGAGAGAACACATGCACTTTAACAAGACATTGCACGCGTGTGCGGTAGAAAAGGAAGGCATGAGTAGAGGTGTCCAATGGGTCGGGTGTCCTGGGCCCGGCCCGATGCACGACCTGACTTGGTCGTGCCTGGCCCGGCATGGCACGAAATGACCCATGCTTGTGCCCGTGTCAGGCCTGCTCACGGCATGGCTCGTGTCGTGCCATGCCTAGGCCAACCATGCCACATGCTGGGCCATGCATGACCCGGAACAATGGCCCGTGGGCACGGTATCTCGGCACGAGTCAAGATATGCCCCTGCCCCTACTCGAACATGACCCCGACGGATTCAATATTTTTGTCGCGACCTTAACCCGATTTGCGGTCTTTTTCCGCACCTCCAAACTTGAGTTTGAGCCTGTAATCCAGAAGCCAAAGCTTCTGGAATTGACTGTTCAGTTCAAATGTCGAATTGACCTAATGGTAAATAAAATAAAATAAAATTCAAATCTAAGCAGTTGGATTTCACCTCCAACGGCTATTGGGCAAAATCCGACAGCCCTAAGGATTCTGCTTATTTTTTAATTATAAAAAATTTAAAAAAAATCAATTTTTTTTCTTTTTAAAATTATTTTTTTATCTATAAAATTCTCCTCCCACCCCAATTCTAAGATTTATGTTTTCAAAACATAAATCTCTCTATAATTTTCTTTCTCTTAGATTTTTGAATATCAGTTTTGGTCTTTCGGTATTTCGTCTTTTAGGACTCGACTATGGTGTGGATTGTGGTGTGCATGTGGTGCGAACATAAAAAAACTAAAGTTTATGCATTTTGGTTTTTAAGTATTTTTTTTATTTATTAATTTTAAAGTTTTAAATTTTAATCTAAAATCTTCTACTTCTCTCTAGTCTACTCTCTCTCTCCTAATCCTAACTCTTAAGTGGAATCTAAAAAATACAAAATAAAAAAATGACAAATAGTAATTTAAATAACGAAAGTAAAATAAATTATAACTTAGATAATGAAAATCCTAAGGAAAAGTCCAAGACTACTGAAATTTGGTTTTTTTAGTTTTCTCAACTAAAAATTAGAACTTTAGTAGTTTGGACTCAATTTAATATAATAAAATAAAAAAAAATATTAGAGATGCTGAAGAAGAATTCACACAGTGTAAATATTATAAAAAAATATTAAAATATAAGAGTTCGTGTGGGACTTAGCACCTTAAAGGTATGCTGAACTATGCACCAAAAAATATGGCACATTAGATCCTAGGCAAATCCAACTCAGCAGTGGATTTTTTGAGGCTGAATCCAGTTTACTCTCAAAGTTTATCCCATTCATATACCACAACGAGTTAGGGAGGGAAGACATGACCAAACTGATTATCATGATTGGTCTTCTAATTATATTTTTAGAGAATTCAAGGGTAATCAGTATTATGTAGACATATTTTCAATCTGCATATCGTAGGATTCTTAGTTTCACAATTAGGAATGACATACTAAAATATTATAAGTTAGAAACATAAATAATAATTAATAAATTTATGGAATATAGTGGAGTGGTGTCCATGAAATCCAATATCTGAATTAGTCACGATGATGCATCTTATGCATATCTCACCATCATTTATCTTGATTCTAAATAGATACTAAATAAAAAAATATTAGAATTCTTTGTGATTTTTCTTTATTATGATGACCCAGTTATTTTTGAGGGTATGATAAAAATTTTTAGAGAATATAAAATGTAAAATAAAAGATTTAGTATCATAGTTGATAATATATCTAATAATTGAATAACGATTAATATGTTTGCTAGGATTATTAGAGATGAACCATTAGGAGTGTTTTTTCACATTAGATGCATGTGACATGTCATAAATTTGATAGAACAAGTGGGGATGAAGGTGTGTATCCCCTCTTTAAAAAATATATGTAAATCACTAAATTATATTCGCATGTCTCGCAGATAATAGAAGTTCGGTAGTCACTGTTTGTCTATGAATCTTAAGAAAAAGAAATTTCAATCGAATGTGAGATACTATTGAAATTACACATATCTGATTTTGAAGTCATATGTTGGATATAAATACGTAATATCTGACTGCGTTAATAGTAAAAGTGACAAACTTATTATTGCCAGCACTGATTGAGCTATAGAAATTTTATTTATTAAATTTTTAAAGATTTTTTATAACATGCACGAGTATGTGTTTGTCAGTTTATACTCTTACAACTTGTAATCTACTCAGGTGCATATGCAATATTAGTAGCATATTTATGATGTATCGAGATGATCTGTGACTTAGCGATATGGTTATAGAGATGGAAACCAAGTACTTAAAGTACTAATTCATTATTTCATCTTTTTATTGTATGGCTGTTTGCATGGATCATAAGGTTATGGTAGAAGGAGTAGATAATATTTTGATATATATTTTCTCATGCATGAACTAGAAAGATTCACCTGAATAATTCATTCATGAGAAATTGACTGAGCTCTTTACATTCGATGATACTAGGTATGGTAGTAGTACTAATGAGGCTCCGAGTATGGACTTGGATATCATATTCGAAGATAATGCCTTTTTCATTTAGTTAGCGAGGAGGAAATGATAGGGTGGACAGTCGAATAGGAGCGAGCCATCTCGGTACATAGATATCAATTACTGCTCAATCATATCATATTTTGATACTAAGAATCTTGATATATTATAATGTTAAAAATCATATAAGTCTACATTTCTCGTGCAATCTAAGATGACACGAGATATACTGACTCTTCCTGTGTAGAGCGTAGTATCAAATTCTATTTTTTTTTGTTGCAGTGAATGTTATTTTGAATAAGAGATTGAGATTATGACCAAATATTATTGAGACTTTACAATGCATGAAGAATTCAGATGATTCGAGCTTCGGTATTCAGGATCGTATTGGGACTACAACAAAAGTGGATGAGTTGATTGATGTTGATGATTCGTGTGATATTGATATTGAGGATGATTTGACGACCAAGGAAGCATGGACACGACTCCCTACAGCCGTGTCCACGTGTTCGACACTAGGACATGTGGACACGACACGGACATGACACGGATACCTCTCTGATTTGCCACTTGGCATATCATTGATCAATCCGTATCCGATATGTCATGTGGCGTATCGGATGGTTGCGTCGGCAATCGTATCCATGTCGATAGTGCCCAACGACGTCGGGTGGCCAACGTCGCCGCATGAGCGATGTTGGCCACTGGCAGGGGGCTAGCGCGATTTGAGGGTGAGGCAGGGAACGGATGAGATTTGAGAGAGAGGTAGGAGCAGGCGCGATTTGAGGGGAGAGGCAGGGGCGGGCGATTTGAGGGGAGCGGCAGGGGCGGGCGTGATTTGAGGGGGAGGCAAGGGCGTATTTGTGTGGGGATGTGGCATAAAATAAAATATTTTTATAAAATAAAATAAAATAAAATATTTTTATAAAATAAAATAAAAAATATATATTTTTATATAATATAATTATAAAATATTATCTTATAAAATAAAATAAAATAAAATATTTTTATTTTATAAAATAAACAATATATATTTATTTTATATAATAAAATATTTTAATTTAATTTATTTTAATTTATTTTAATTTATTTTATAAAATACCTAATATTTATAAAAAAAATAATTTTTAATTTTAATTTTATTTTTTTTATCATGCCGTATCTTAGCCGTATTCGTATCCTAATTTTTTAGAATTTACCGTCTCCCCGTATCCTGCCATGTCGTATCCCCGTATCTGTGTCCGTGTCCGTGCTTCTTAGTTGATGACTAATGACGTTGATGATTGATGGATTGAGAGTTAAAACACTGATGTCTGATATTAGATTTTGATTTAATCATTTATATTGTATTTGTGTTTGTTTATTTTTTGTTTGTGATATTATTTTGAGTTTATAGATTTATGCTTAAAACTTTAATATTAATTTTTTGTGCATTTTCATTTTGTATTAGTTTTTATTCATATTTAAATTTTAATATTTTATCAATTCATGCACTTACATTAATACACATTTAGTTTTTAAATTGTAGTTGTTCATTATAATAAATAAATTTAATAATTTATTAAATTTAATAAAATAAAAATTTTAAAATTAATTGATTATTTATAGTTTACAATTAAAATTAACTGAAAACAAAAACTTTTAAAATATATAATTAAATAATTATAAATTAAATTTTAAATTTTATAATTTTTAAAATATTTTGATTAAAAAAATTAAAATATATTAAAAATTAAACACCAACCCATCCCTTACGTGCTAGAACTAGCCCGCTCGGGCCCGACCCGGCACGGTTTCATCACTTGTCAGCCCGAAGGTCCATGCTGAGTTTGGTCTGATGAAACCGTGTTGAGCCAGTCGCGACATGGTGGCCTAGTTGGACCACCTAAAATCGGCTCGGGCCGGCCCGTTTAATACATCTAAGTATGAGCAATACTTCTACAGAAGATGGTGCACAAGATGCACCCTTTCTCACTTCTCCTCCATTCTATTTTCATGCACAATAGTTAATAAAGTTGTTTTTGTCAAATACCCATTGTGTGTGTCATGATACTACAACAAAAATGCTTGTCAAAGCAGATGTGCGTAGTAATACAAATTGTGCCCAGGCTTGCATAATGGGTACTTGAAGAAAGAAAATTAAAAAAACGGAAATAATTGAGTAATAATTTGAGTGACACCAATCCAATATTGGTATCAAAGCATGTGTGAAACTAATCAACTGTTATCAATTTTTGGAAGTTGTGATATGATATTAGTATCCAAACATAATAGATTTTTTCTTCCATTAACATATTGTTGTAAGTAATAACACACCGAAAAGTAGTATTGACTGTTATTTTTAGAAAGGAAATTGATAGTACTATAGAGTGTAGAGAGAAACATGTTGTTTTTTGGAGTTTTCCGAGGGTTCTCACAAAATTCATAATTCGTGATATTTACTAAATATAAAAATATAAAATTTCTATAAAAGAGAACCCCGATCATTTTTTATTTTTCTTACTATTAATTTTGTTGTTATTTTACTTTATATTTTTGGATTATCAACACAATATTTAATATTCATATTATTACTAATTATTTTTTTTTATTTTTTTCTTATTTATTAAATTTGTGATAGTCAATAATAATAATTTAAAAGTTATTATCTATGATAGTATTTAGCTTGATCTCTTGTATCTTTTATGTATTTTATTTATTCGCTATTATTATGCTAACCTTTTTTTTCTAAGTTATTTTTTTATATAAATCAATTTTAATTTTATTTTTTATTTTATTGATTTTTATTTACAAGATTGAAAAACTTTGAACAAGATTTTATTTTGGTTTGAGTGGAATATATTATATATTTTTTCATAGTAGGATGTCTTACTAGATATTTGAATGTATTGGATTATTAGCTTGAACTTTCTCAATTTGGTCATTAATCACTAATTAAGTTTTGAATATTTTATATTACTCTTAAGTATATTTTTATTCTAGAGTATGAGACTTGTCAGTTAAGAAGATATATTAAATTTTTCTATCTTGAATGTATAGGTAATTTGAGTGAAAATATATTTAATCTGATAAATTTGAATGAATAGGACTTGGTAAAGATACAACTCGAGAAAAATTTAGATATTGTATTATTTTTATTGATGATTATTCATGATTTAAATATATTATAATTTATAATTTTATTTATTTATTTATTTTATTCTATTGCATTATGGATGAAGTATCCAACTTATAGGTTGTATCAATCTAATTAGTCTCATATATATAAAGGCTTCTCCTTGTACACATTGTTTTGTTTTTACATTTTAATGTTGTTTTTTTCAATATTTTTTGTGCATTTTATCATAGCCAAAACCCTAGGGGATACAAACCCCAGTGCTTGAAGGAGAGCACATGCAATTTATTAGCACAATGCATCGAGTAGTGGATAACTTCCCGTCGGGAAGAAGAGGCGTACAATTATTGTGTATAAGGATTTGTCAAAAATTAGAAAGGTTATGTCTAATAAATCCTAGACCCAAATTTATTATCTTTGAACAAAAGTACTTGTCATTATATTAAAATACAATCTATATCTTTATTATAAATTAACTAATGAATATTGTCATGAAAGTTAATGTAGTACCCTTGCTCATCTTTTTTTCTCAATGTTTGGTGCACGAAATATTATTGTACCAACTTTAAAATGGTATTTTGATTACTTTTTTTATTTTAATTTTAATTTCTGATGAATCTATTGAGTGCTTATTTCTATAAAAGTGTTGATATCAATTTTTCATACATACGTTTTATTTTTTGCCCATTGTAACTGAATTGATTATGTCCTATTGACCTTGAGCTGATTTTAAACAAGGCTGACTTTGCTTGCTCAAGTGGATTATACATAGGATTTGATTTGCCCATCTTGGGTGTATGCCCTAGTTCAAGTAACAGAGCAGCTATATCTTAAAGTTTTTGAACTTGATCCAGCCCAAGCCAACCCAAGAGCCCAATCTAAATGGTCTAGGACTTCCCCAACCTAATTTATTTTTGAGCCACACTAGGTTTGTGTGAGGGCTATAGATAATAATGTTATTTGGTGACATACTATGTATAAGTATGGGTAAGGTGTATGGATGATGATGATGTTATTGGTTGACATACTATGGCCGAATTCTTGTGGAGAATGAGTTGCTTGTTATTAGGTGACATAATTTTTAATATTTTTGGTTCTTACTTCACCACTATCTTCCAAGATATCGATTCAAACAAGAATCTGCATTTCCTGATTTTTTTTTCTTTCATTTTGTGGGAAATTTTTCATTCCTCTTACTTTTACATTTGTCAAATCTGGCCCCACATCTGTTAGTAAATTGAAATAATTTTTAATTTCTAATTAAATGTATAATATTATATGCATATACACCATGAGATTATAATGTTCAAAATTTATTAGTAAATTGAAATAATTTTTATATGTGATATCCATTATCAATAGTTTATTCTAACTATACCTAAATTGAAAAAAATATGTTTTTTTTTTTTTGATAACATATCAATCCATAACTATAAAGAAAATTAATAAGTAGCAATAATTCATAAACAATGTTGTAGTATCCAACACTTGATTCTGAACAATGACAACAATCTTTGTTAGCTGATAACAATAGAGGAATTGTAGGTCCCACACAGTGCACAAGATTCTTGTTTGTTGGAGTCTAGTCAAAGTTAATATCTGGATAGTCTTATCTTCGAAAATAGAGTTTATATCTGATTAGTCTTGAACCCAAGATATATCATTATTGGATGAATGCACTTGTTATCATATCAAGATACGACTTCTAATACATATATATAATACAAATATAACTTTTTAAGTGAATATACATAATGTTTTAATTTTTTTAAATGTTTTAATTGTAAAGTTATAATTAGATTTGATTTATTAGTATTTGCGTATTCACATACTAACAATAATAACAGATAGAACATCCATAATAAGACCCATCCATCACTAGCAATTCTCAATAACAGCTCAATTGTATTTACTAATCAAATTCTCATTAACAATTGAGCAAAATAAAGAGGAATTGTATAGTAAGGCTAAATATCAATCTCTTATTATAAATAATGATGAAGGCCCCTGATATATTTATTGATATATCTCTAAAATATTCATAAACTTTAAGTATCGATATGTCTATCAAAATTGATATTTTTATCTTTGTTTGTACTAATATAAAAATACACACTAATATATCTTAAATATATCTAATATATTTATAAAATTCAAGTACCGATATATCCAATAAAATCAATATTTTAATTCTTGATTAAGATGGTGAAATAGATAAATTTCCACAGCTAATCAAACCAAATTCAACCTAATTAGTATGGTTTTAGTTAGGCCCTAACTAGAACCACACTAACCAAGTTGGATCAGCTCAAAAATGAATATCAGAAAGTGGTCCTCATTGCTGCCTACAAGACTAAAAGTAATTGTGAGAAAGGAAAAACTTATTGTTGGCAATGACAGTGATGACTGTGGCAATGGTGGTGATGATAAAGATAGTGTGGGTGGCCACAAAAGAGGTGGAAGATACAAGTCTACAACTAAAGAAGTTATGTCGATGAATCTATTATTAATCTTGCTTTGATATCATAGTAACATACAAAGGACAAAAAATAATAATTTCATCTTATTACAAGGCATAAAGAAATATAAATACCCATTTTGATTTGAGTTGTATTATTTATGTTTCTTTATGCATGCTTACATGCTCAAAGATAAACTGATTTTTATTTGTTATACTAACCGGTGTTTCTCCACTGTGTTCTGGTAAAAATTTAACCTGCTGATTCAATTTCATTTCCTTTGAAGAACAATCTCGAGGAGTTGTGGGCGCTCCTTAATTTTCTGTTACCAAACATATTTAATTCATCAGAGGACTTCTCTCAATGGTTTAACAAACCATTTGAGAGTAATGCTGATAATTCGGCTGATGAGGCAAGCTCTTTAAATGTTCAGTTCCATCGTGGGTATTTTTGTCTTTTGTTTTTTTCTCCAATTTCTTTTGTTTTTTTTGCTATAATTTGTGTCAAGGCCTTGCTCTCTGAGGAGGAGAATTTGTTGATTATCAATCGTCTTCACCAAGTGCTACGGCCATTTGTTCTTCGACGACTTAAACACAAGGTTTGGCAATTTCAGCTATTTCCTCTTTGTGTAGGAATATTTAAATATGTTCTATGCTATGTTGTATAGGTTGAGAATGAGCTCCCAGAGAAGATCGAGAGGCTTGTAAGATGTGAAGCTTCTGCTTATCAGAAACTTCTAATGAAGAGAGTAGAAGATAATCTTGGATCAATTGGAAATTCAAAAGTATTTTTTATAGACATTATGAGCGATTATCTTAGAAAAGGGTTTCTATACATATTATGAGCATTCTTACAAGTTTCCATTGTTCAGCCCTCACAAAGACTACTCATCTTCTGCAGGTTCGATCAGTGCACAATTCAGTCATGGAGCTGCGCAATATATGCAATCATCCCTACATTAGCCAACTTCATGCAGAGGAGGCATGTCTTTTTCTTGTCTTCTTTTTGATCTACTGTTAATTGTGAAAAGTATGCACCTTTTTTGATGTGAGAGGCTAGCCATATGCTGGTCGTTTTTTTACAGGTCGAAAGTATGCTTCCCAGGCACTTTTTACCACCAATTGTTCGAGTTTGTGGGAAGCTCGAGATGTTAGACCGTTTACTTCCCAAGCTGAAAGCAACAGATCATAGAGTAAGTAAGAGCTATATAATTTTGGCAATCTCATTCTTCATACAGTTTTCTACCTACTTGTTTGCTCAAGATGTAAGCTTTTTTATGTCTAACATAATCATAGTTTGGTTCAGATTTACAGCTTTGACTGAAAATTGCAGGTTCTTTTCTTTTCGACAATGACAAGGCTTCTTGATGTAATGGAAGAGTATTTGTCTTTGAAACAGTATCGATACCTTCGCTTGGATGGCCATACCTCTGGCACTGATCGTGGAACTCTTATAGATCTATTTAATCATCCAGATTCTTCCTATTTTATATTTCTTCTCAGGTGGTCAGAGATTCTTGTTGCACCTTTTCTCCTTCTTTCAAAGCAATTTACGAATAAAATTTTGAATACAAAGGTGGAAATCATCATACTTTTCATTCGGACTCGGATATTATCTCCCCCTGATGCTGGGAAATTGGGCTGTAGGGTCTATTACTAATGTTTGCTTTGAGTGTTAGAAATAGGAGGAATTATCAAATTTCCATGGTCAATTCATGCATATTTGGGATAGAATAACGTGATATTTTCCATAATTTTAAACAACATATATATTGTGGTTATTGTTTGATTATATATATATATATAGTGTGAATATATTGCTTCCTACCCGCCAGATTTTATTGTTTTATTTTTTTCCCACTATGCTCTTGCACATTTAGTATTCTCAAATGCTTGTGTTTCCCTCTAATGCCAACTTTTTATTGCATATTTTTCTTAATTGTAGGGGTTTGCTTCATTTGTTGTATTCCAACACATTAATGTGTTCTAATGGTCAAAATGATACAGTTGAAAATTAATATGAATATTTTCATCTAATTCATATATATGTTTGGGTGCTTAGTAGAATTGATATACTTGATAAACTCAAAGAGATCATATCTTAGTGTGACAACAAGTATCCTCAACCAATGGTATGATTTTTTGAATTCGAGAATTATTAATTGTTTTTTTAATTTTCACAAGAATAATGAGATATTAACTGCTTTTAGACATAGATTCAGTCATAAATGAGACTATGTTGTCTTGGATATGACTTTTATTAATATTCTTTGTGTTTTCATAATTATATATATTTTAAGTATGCTAATTTTTTTAAAAAAAATTCTTATTTTTGTAGAATGATAAAAAGATAGTCCAATCACGAAGTCAAAATTTTTAGAAATGATAATATATTTGATTAAACTTTTAATCACTTCTAACTTTTTTTGCTTTACCCATAAGATGATGAACCAAATTTTGTGTGTTGGTATCTCATTCTTAATTGAGATAACTAAGAGAAATAATAACTATTCGAATAAAATATCTAGAATATTTTTATTACTTATAAGTGTCCAAACGTTTATGAAGAGATGAGGTAGTAATCATAAATTATTTGATTAATTGAATATTTTTTACTTTTTCTCATATTAAGTATTGTTTATAATTTTATATTGTAAAAAGAATTTTAATTTTTTTTTTGAGTTTTAGATTTATTTGTTTTGCTCAACATATCACATCTCTATTAGACATGAAAGAATGACACTTAAAAATTAAAATTATTAAAAATTTATTTATTAGCTATTCATATATTCAAAAGGTATAATTGTCACTCATATACAACTTATGAAGTAATTATACACATTAATATTATGCTTATTCAAATTGAATAAATTAAGATTCTGACTTTTAGATTTTTTAGAAAAGGTAGGAGAATAGAGGAGAGGAAATTTTTATTTTTAGTAATTTCCAAAAAATTGAAGATGCCGAAAGTAGTACACATGTTGGATGCTCTCACACAATATAACTATATATATATATATATATATATATATATATATATATATAATAAACAGACACATTGTATTTTGTGAAGATGATTAGATAGAGGATGTTTTTTCAAGTTTGACATGCAGAAAGCATTTTACATCATTAGTTCGTGTTTTCTAAATGAAATGATGATTTCATTAAGCTTTTTGCATAGGTTTATGAATATTATTTATGAATGCATCTCAACTCTTAGCTTCTCTATTTTCATAAATAGGTAGATGCATGGATATTTCAAAGGGAGAAGAGGGTTGAGGTAGGGATACCCCCTCTCACCTTATATATTTGTGATCTGTGTAGAATAAGTATATTTCCAAAAATAATGTTGAGTATTACATAGAAATTGGTTGATTGCTGTAGTCACAAAATATCATCATAAAGTTTATCAATCATTATACTTATTAGAAATAAGTATATAACTTTTTAGGTATGACTAGTTTTATCCCTCGTATTTAATATTCAAACTCTTTGGTTACTAATTCATGTGACAATACTCACTTCATAGGTAATCATAATCTATTCATTAATTTTTTTTCAAATTTTGAGAATATTGTATAGCTAGTAATAAATCATCGAAGTCAGTAGATATGACAATATATAAATTAGTTCTTTGTTTCTCTATCATGTTATGCTAATTTTTGATTCTCTTGTTGATATACTTTTAATGAGTTGTCTATTTAGACAACTCAATTATAATTTTTTTGCTTATCTATTAATATGTCTATTAGATCGAAAGATTGAGGAAGATACTATTTGTGATTGAGCATGGGTAATTATATCTCTTTTCTTGTACGGTAAGATTTTCTACTACATGTTTGAGTGTTTTTTTTTTGTATATTCTTAATTTATTCACTTATTTTTGATCAAAACGATAATATTATACCTTATTCTTAAGGATAATTTTATTTTATAGTATGAGACATTAATTTAGAAAGTATTTTAGAGATTTATATTATGCCCATTATTTTAGTGTAAGTAGGAATTCATTTAATTTGATATATCCAGACATACAAGGACCTAGTAGAAGTATGATCATAGAGAAATTCAGGTAATTGAGCACTTTTATTGAAGATTTCTCATTATATATGTGAGTATTTTTTTTATCTTAGATCACATGTATTTATTAATTTAAGTATTTTATAAAATAAAAAAAAATTAATTTGATAAATATATTAAAAAAATAAGAAATAATAATATATTAGAATATATGTCAAATAAATTAAGTACTTATTGTATGATCATTGAATTGTACATTCGACTTTCAATGCTAATACATCTCGAAAAAATATGTTGATCTTAAGGAAAAATTAACATTTGCCCAAGACTATTGTGATATTTTTATTTGAGATAAATATTTTGAATTATGTTTAGGAGATATGATTATAATTACTAATTATTTCATTAATTAAATTTTTTCTTCAGTCATTTTTTAATGCGTATCCTTTTAGCTCTTTTATGCTAAATAGATATTATTTAGTTTGTCTTGTAGAGTTTGTGGTACTTATTTTATTCATAATTTCTTTTCTTGATGATATAAATTAGCATCCATAATCTTGAGATATATCTTCTTTGAATACTCATATATTCAAAGAGATTATGAGTATTTTTTTGCTTGATATTGATATTGTTTTAGTGAGTATTAGTATTATTTTTTTAAGCATAAATTATTTTAGTAAGTTTGTCAAGAGTAAGAGTCCATAAGATACTTTTGGACCTATTATTTTTTATTATTTCTTAGTAGTTCCACTTGGATCTCTAGATAGGATTGAGAGTCACTTATTTGCTACTTATGAATTTGTTAATCTATATTATGTTGATACTTCTATGGAATCATCATATGTATAACAACTACATAGTTTGGTGATTTTGAAGAGAGCGAGGTTCTTCGGAAGAGGAAATATCACTCAGATCCACAACATAATAACTCACAAGTATACTCAAGTTCAGACTCATGATAAGTTGAAAACTAGGAGACTTGACCACCAAGGACTTATGACCTATATTAGGAGGTGGGGACGCACAGGACCTGCTTGGATTAGAGATGAGCCTATTGATGAGTTAGATGATCATGTTACTTATTTTTTTGTATTTTTTTTATTTTTTTTTTTTTTGATGGTATTAGAATACTCATCTCTCTTTTAAGGTTTTATCTTACTTAGAATGGTATCAGATTATGTTGAAAGATATATATATTATTGTTCAATTAGAACTTTGAAACTAGGAATATTTATTTCTCAAATACAAGAAGGTTCGTTGTTAGCCGTAGGTGAATGTTTACTATCAAGATAAATCCAAATAGGAAGGAAAATCACCTTAAAATGAGATTTGTAATGAAAATGTTTATTCAAATATTCATTGTATACTATAAGGATTTTGTCTCTCTAACAGCCAAGATGACCTTTATATGAATACTTATTTCTTTGATAGTATCTCACAGATGGATGATATGCTAGCTTAATATAAAAAATATTTTTATTCATGAGAAACTCAAGAATGAGGTATATATGGAGTAATCATCTGTGTTTAGAGTAGTATGATTAGAAATTGTTTGTATATTACAAAAGGTACTATATGGCTTGAATTAGTTACTTGGAGTATTGTTTGTAAGATATTCATAGGTAGTTTTGTTTGATTTATATATGTGAGTTATTGATTTGTAATGAAAATGTTTACTCAAATATACATTGTATACTATAAGGATTTTGTCTCTCTAACAATTAAGATGACTTCTATATGAATACTTATTTCTTTGATAGTATCTCACAGATGGATGATATGCTAGCTTAATATAAAAAATATCTGTATTCATGAGAAACTCAAGAATGAGGTATAAATGGAGCAGTCATCTGTGTTTAGAGTAGTATGATTAGACATAGTTTGCATATTACAAAAGGAACTATATGGCTTGAAGCAGTTATTAGGAGTCTTGTTTGCAAGATTTTCACATGTAGTTTTATTTGATTTTATACATGTGAGTTATTGATTTCTCTTTATTTTTTTAGATAAGTATTGATAATAGACAGAGTAATTTTTCTCATCATGTACATAAATGATATTTTGATTCTAGGAAATGATGAGTTGAAAATCACTTAATTCAATTAGTAACTTGAGTTGTATTTTCAAACAAAGAATCTTGGGATACTTATATTTTTCTTAGTATAGAGGTGACTTACTCCATGAGTTGATTTGTCATGTCATAGATGAGATATATGCTAAATACTTTTATAGGGATTGAACTTTTATATTGTGCTCAAACATATATATTTATTGATCTAGATATTTATTTTATTTTCAATGGAAACCACATAGTAAACTCTATTATGTATAGAAGACTCATAAAGAATATTAACTATCTGATTATAATTGATTAGTTATAGTATTTGCAGTCAGTAATGTTAATAATTTTATAGATTTTCATTGTCGTGTTCACCTAGACGTAATTCTTCGCGTATTGAGGTATGTGAAGAAGTTTCCCAAGCTCAAGATTTATTTTAGTGATCACGGACATTTACAGTTTGACGAGTATTCATAATTGAATTTTACATCAACTTGTACTGAGAGACAAATTACGGTAAGATTTTATATTTTTCTTGAAGATAATCTTGTTTTCTAGAAAAGTATGAGGTACTTAGTTATTTTGAAATTTAGTGCAAAAATAAAGTTCAGAGTGATAGTGGCTGTTACTTTTAAGGTACTTTGGATATGAAACCTATTTGAAAAGATCGAGTATTTTTTACTGTGATATTCAGGCAATGAAATATGTAATATTCATTGTTCATTCCAATATTTTTATGAGCGGACGAAGTTCTTAGACACATACTATTTTTTTTAAGGAGAAACTTTAGGATATGATCATTACTACAATATATCTTTAGATAATAGCAGCTAACAGGTATTTTCACAATGGTCTTGAAGAGGCCTTAGATTATATTTCATTCTTTTAAGCTATTGTTTTGGACTTGTACGCACCAGTTTGACTAGATATGTAACACATGTATAGTTTTTTTTTCTATTACAGCTTATTATAATTTTTCTTTATTTATTTTGTTATATCGATGGTAGTACCTAACTTATGTATTACCCCTATAATATCTGTTCATTATATAAATGCATTGCTAGTGTGTGTGTGTGTGTGTATTTTTATTTATTTATTTCTTTATTTATATTGAATATTATGTTTATTCTTCTAGATGTCTACACTTTTTTTCAAATGATAAATTGATTTGAATAATTTTTTTAAGTATGATCATTTTTGCACAAATTTACTTGGCTATCAATGTTTTGGGCATGATCTCTCCCCCAACTTTTAAAATTTATATGTACGTATCATTATATGATTTTTGAGTAAAAAATCTTTATAAGATTGAAAATTTCATATTGCCATATCCGAGGTATCATAAGGATGACCACCCCACTCTTCATGCTCATGTAGATTCCATGACTATATAGATCATATTTACTCGTATGTGTGGGTGTATCCATACCCAACGCATAAGCCTCATCTCTAATGCAATGTCTGGGAATGTTACTCTTTTAATTAGTCTCAATTATTGAGTCATCTCCAACCTCAAGCAAGCATGTCCAGTCTTGAAGTATCAATTATTACTTAGACGGGAACAAAAAATTCTGTTACTCGGTGCTTGATTTCATTATATTATGTGCTACATAGTGTCCTTGATTATATATTGTTTTTTTTTTTTTTTTTTTTTTGATCAGGGTGGTTTTCACAATTCTGTTTGAGAGGCTCTACTCACCCTGAATGGATTTAATTGTAATGAATGGAATTTTTGATTGATTTTGGGTTGTTATCTATGAAAATCTCATACTTCCTGTACATGGAAAATATCTCATCCTACAAGTTATTCCACACCATAAATAACTATTTTGTTTTGCTTATAAAAAAATTAGCAAAATTGATACACCTAGTCGGCTGCTACAGACTGTGGTATTGTTGACCAAAGAGTCGACACTTGCAGATAAAAAAAAATGATTTATTCTATGGGCTGATCTTGTATCTTTTATATTGGCTTTAGCATTCGAGCTGGTGGTGTTGGAGTTAATCTTCAGGCTGCTGATACGGTTATTATATTTGACACTGACTGGAACCCCCAGGTTATAATTGGAATAATTAATTGGCTTTCTTTTCAGCTTGTTAACTTCTTTTAAAGCGATGACCATCAACTAGTGCTGCACAGGTGGACCTTCAAGCACAGGCAAGAGCTCATAGGATTGGCCAGAAGAGGGATGTACTTGTCCTTCGATTTGAAACTGTGGGTTCTGTTTCCACTCTTTCTTTTATTCCTGATCCATAGACCATACGTAACATGCTTGGAGAACTAATTTGTGAGAATTTGTATGATTAGCATATTGCTTCGAGAACTAAAATTAATATGGCCCACCCCAATTATGTTGTGAATGTGCTTTCATTGTGATGATGATATTGATGATGAGATTTTTTTTTTTTTTAAAACTAGGAGGGCATTCTTGGACTCAATTAGGCTTATGGCAATCCACCCATACCTAGAAGTATCAAACGGATTGTGCCGAATATGGCCGTGCCACAATGCCATGATGGACACAACATGGTTGGCCCATCCTTATTGGATGTCCGTTGTGTGAAAATGCAATGGGTAGTTGACTTACATGGTCGACCAATTACAATCAGCCACGTCAGCAAGATTCGAATTACTTGGTCTAGTTTTTTTTTAAATAACCCACACTATTGAGTGATCACCCGATTGGACTTGACCAGTGATCCATAGCCGCTCCCGAATCCTCTGGCTGGTGGACTTGCCATCGGGTCATGCACATGGGTCGTGCTTGACCCGACATTAGTTATGGCTTGCACGGGCCCAGCACAACACGAGCTGTGCCACGAGGCTGCATGGTCTGGGACCAGGCACAGTTACAAACCTTGCCATGGTGTGGGCCATACCTGGGCTGCCCGGCCCGATTGACAACTCTTCTCGTACCCTAGAAAACATGATCTTTTGTCCTTGCGAATGAAGGTAGTTCATGGGAATCAAACTCGTGTCTCGTAACTTCAAAGTAAGCACGAATTTAACATCTCGCCAGTCAGACTATTACACTATTGGTTGATGATGAGATATTTTCATGATTTCCATTATATTATTTTCAACTTCATTTTTTTTCTTCGTTTGAATTAAAGTAATAACAAATGAGAAGATTCATATATAAAAATATTGAGCTGGCTAAGCTCTGATTTCTTTTCCATCCTGGTTATTTATATATTCTATGTTAGGCAGAACTAATAGCCACGGTTATTTTGGCTGGAACTTCCTTCAAATCTGTAAATATTTTTATAGAAGTCTTCTGCTAATCGTTCCTGCATTCAAGTAGAATGGGCGGAAAGCTAACTTGTTAAATAACATGACTGATGTATTTTCTTGTCCTGATTTTTGATTTATCTGGAGAAATTACTTTACAATGATTCAAGGTTCAAACTGTCGAAGAACAAGTTAGAGCTGCTGCTGAACACAAACTGGGAGTTGCTAACCAGAGCATCACTGCTGGGTTCTTTGACAATAATACGAGGTAGACAGACATGCTGAGAAAAGATCTTGATATTTAAGTTTCAACATGTACTAATGCATAACAAAATTTTCTCTCTTTTCAGCGCAGAGGATCGTAGGGAATACTTAGAGTCTCTTCTGAGAGAATGTAAGAAAGAAGAAGTCACCCCTGTGTTGGATGATGATGCTTTGAATGATATGTTAGCCCGCAGGTATAGAACATTGATTTGCATGGGTGTCCATGGACAATGAAATGTGATATTTAGAAAAGCTCTGAAATTGCTTGTATCAACTTGATGTTTTAGAATATTCAGGGCTACTTTTATCTTGCATATCTTTTGAATATCTATCTCATGGTTGTGAAATGTTCCCAAAGGTTCACCTTTCCCCTAGAATGTCTTGTGTACCTTTCGAAAAATACAATCAATAATATTATGGACTATGCTTAGTTATCAAGAAAAAAATATTTGTATTTAGTACTACTTTAAAATTTATTTACTTATTTTATTAAAGTGATTATTTACTTATTTTCAACTCTATTTAAATGAGATAGATTTTTGGGAGAATTATATTTTGATGCACCAATCAAAAATAATTGAAAAAAAAATCTAAGTTTTAATATTTTGTCTATTTTTGAGAAAAAATCATATACAAATTAGATATTCCAAAAATGTTGAGAGGCAAGCTGAATAATCTTTTCTCAGGATGTAGGATTTGAAATGACACTCACTAAGAAATGACATAAGAAACCATGTAATTGATGAGTTAATTTGTGGTTAAAATTATATTCTCAAAAATATTTTTGATCAATCCTCTCAAGGAGAAGAGTTCAAACTATCTCAATTAGATATTAATTTTTTTTTAATTCAATTTTTGGAGGTGCGCTAGTATATGATATTTGATATATAATTTTGTGATCTATATAATTAGTGCTAAAAATATATAACATGCTCGAATACATTATGATTTTATTTTTTTTATATTTTTATTAAATTAATTGTTTATCATTTTGTGGAATGATTGAAAAATAAAAAAAAAAGTAATCTATATTGAAAAAGTATCATTCATATAAATTGTAAGTAATCATCAATAAAAGTAGTAAAATTTCAAAATATTTAATGGGTTTAATGTCAACAATGTTCTTAGATGTTTGAGTATATCAAATCAAATGAATCCTTGCTCATGCAAATTTGGCATATTAGATAGGAAACTTTGATTTGTTTTCCTCAATGACATGCCTAACTCTCTAGAATATTAGTTTCCTTAAAATTATTATATAATTTTATGAATTTGGTCAATGATAGGTGACTTAATTGGAAATGCATAAGTAAAGAGTCTAATATGTTCAATCGTCTAGAAGGAAATTCTATTATTAAAAAAAAATATTTAATCAACTTCGCTCAATTACAAATGAAGTTCTCAATAAAATCTTCTAATCCTGCAAATAAAAATAATAGAATAAAAAATATAATCAAAATTATGTTGTATGGTAAAGTAATTAACTGAAAATAGACTAATAAGATAATCCATATTAAGTATAATAAGCTAAATAAATAAAGAATCAAACTGAATATTATTATATCTAATAGTTTTTAATAATTTATCATTAAATATAATAATTTTAACAAAATAAAAAAAATAGTGAATTATAAATGATTACTAGTAATATGAATATTAATTCATATGTTGAAAATTGAAGAATATGAAAGTGAAGTACGAGTATCAAATTCAGTTGTGCACAAATAGCAAGAGTGTCTCCTATTATCTTAGAAATAAGTTTTATATACATCTCGTTAAAAAGTGTCATTGTTGATTAATTATGTGATGACACTTGGATGGATTTAGTTGCCCTCATGTTTGTTTGTAATGTTATTAGTTTCTTCTTTAAAAATAAAATTTAACTATCTCTAATATGGCGTTTCCTACTACAATGTGTAAAACAACTATCTCTGGGTTTACCCTGAAATTTTAGCCTTCTCCATAAGTTCTCCATTTAAAAAAAGAATCTACTAAAATAAGTTGAATCCCAAAATTCCTCAAAAAATCCTAATTTAGATTATATACAAGTTAGGGACCCTAATTTTTGGGTTTCAGAATACTATTACCCTGAAAAAATTAGGATTACAAGGTAAACCCAATTCTACAAATGTTATTATGAAATATAGGATTTCAGGGGTAACCCATTTCTGCCATAATTACTTCGTTGGAAAAATGGCTGCCTTCTCTACCTTACGACATTAATGCTCATCTCACACTGTGGGTATCTAATTATAGTAATGTCAAAGATTAGTAACTGTTATGGTAGGATTGTTAATAATCATGAGATATCCTTATTGTTATGATAGGATTGTTAAGAATTATGAGATATCCTTATTGTTATGGTAAGAATCACGAGATGCCCTTATAATATCCTCTAGTTTATTCCTTAGGATATTTTTAGAATATTCTCTGGTTTATTTCATTATTTTGTGTATATATATAGGTGTCTCTATATGTTGTAAAATTATCAATTCATTTTCACCAATTCATTCTCTTATATTTCTTCACATGGTATCAGAGGGATTAGGGTTATAATAACTCAAAATAGAGCAATTTTTTTTGGAGGGATTTTTTTTTACAGTGCGCCGCACCTACTGCCTCTCTCCTGTGACTTCTCTGGTGAAGTTTTCCGGCCACCAACCCCATCAATAGGAGCTCACCTCGCCGACCACCACCTGAATCGTCTCTGTCTCAGGAATCCAGATCTAACCTCTAATCTTCGATCCAACAACCCTAGCTTGGTATTTTGACGCTTAATCATAACTGAATATGCTTCCAAGATGTCTCTCGCCACTCTGGCCGGGATTCATGTTCTTCCAAAGATTACGGAACATAAACTAAATGGTCAGAATTACATCGATTGGAGTAATACAGTTCGAATCTATTTCCGAAGTATGGAGATGGAGCACCATCTTACCTCTGACCCACCCACAAATGATTCCAGTCACATCTGGTTACGGGATGATGCTCGTCTTTTCATTTAGGTCAGAAATTCAATTGATAGTGACGTGATCGGAACCATTATTCACTGTACGACGGTCAAACAGTTGATGGATTATCTTGCATTCCTATACTCTGATAAGGGAAATATCACCCGAGTGTTTGATATTTGTAAAGTATTTTATCGGGCTGAAATGCAGGACAAGTCCCTTTTGCAAGCATACGTAGACTATAAAAAGACATATGCAGAATTGAATATGGTGCTACCTTAAAGATGACAAAAGACATTATTATGTAAGAAAAAGTTGTGATGAATAAGGATCACATTATCTCTCTTATAGGAATAGAAAAATAATTTGAGAAAAATATTTGCTCAGCTAGTAAATGAGCAAAAGAATCGAAAGAAAAGATAATAACTAATAAAATTGTAATGCCTTCATTTTGGAACATTGTAGTTTTTTGTTTAAAGATGTCAAACACTCTTGTTTGTATATTTTGAATGGTTGATGGTAGAAAAAAAGTTTTTATAGGCTACATTTATGAGGCCACGAGTAGATTTATGGATATAATTGTGAAAATTTTTTATAGGAATAAAAAGAAATATAAAGAATTCATGAAAATTATTGATAAGAGGTACGAAATTGAGTTTCAGTGGTTTTTTCATGCAATCGGGTACTTTTTAAATACCAAATTTTTCTATGATAAACTAAAATTGGGGCATGTTGCAAATATTTTTGAATAATCTATATCAATGCATCTTGAAGATGAGAAGAGATACTATTATGTAAGAAAGAATTGTGATTGAAGTAAATTGTAGATAAATGCCCAAGGATTGTTTGGTCATGAATTAGTGTTAGGAATCACATTGACCTCCAATACCAAAGATTAAGAAATGGAGTGATGATTAGGGTTTTAAATTTTTTATGAGAAGAAATTAAATATAAATAGAACTCTCACAGTTGAAGCACAAATGCACACCAAAGAAGAAGATGGGGGAGAGAATGGATGAGGAGTGGAGAAAATTTTTCCTTTAATTATTATGCCTTGCCCAAATTCAAATATTATATTATGTTGTTTTTTCCTTTATCATTTCAATCTATATAGTTTACATTTACAAGGTTTTATATAATAAGTCTAAATAAAAAATTTCTAACTTAAGTTCAAAGTCACGACGACACATAATATGTCATAGTTTCGGTCAAGTCCAAATTCAAAGTCATTACTCGCGACAATTAAAATCATGTTGTAACTTCATTCTAAATTAATACATGTCTCGACATCAAAATATAATATTGTAACTTCACTCATGTTGCTACATCAAAGAACATGATAGTGACTTGAATCTTTTTGATTTTTAGTCACAACAATATGAGTCATATTCTAATTTCATTCATGTTATGATTTCAAAGAATATTGTTGTTATTCAAATATATGAGATTTCCAATCATAATAGCACAAGACATGTTGCTACTTGTTTGTGTCTTGACTTTACATTTCAGAATTATAATAATGAACTCTTTTTTCAATTTTAGAAGTATGAGTCAAATTCTTATAATTAGCTATTAGGACAAAGAAAATTAGACCACCAAATTAGTTTTGTAGTTTTTTTTATTTAAATGATTGTATATATTTATATATACACTTATTATTAATTGTACTAAATTATTATTATTTTATTAATTGTAGTAGAATGGTGTGCTACATATGGACCTTTTGTTCCACATTTGAAAAGATTTGTAATGAAAATTTTCAACCTAACATGTAGCTCATCATCTTGGGAGTGAATTTGAAGTATATTTAAAAATTTGAGAGATATTGAGTTTATAAATTAATGCAAATTCATAGCAATAGAAAAAATAGGTTAAATATTTTTAAATATTTTACTAAATTATTTTATTATTATTATTTTACTAAATTATTATTTTACTAAATTATTATTTTATTAATTGTAGTAGAATGGTGTGCTACATATGGACCTTATGTTCCACATTTTTAAAGATTTGTAATGAAAATTTTCAACCTAACATGTAGCTCATCATCTTGGGAGTGAATTTGAAGTATATTTAAGAATTTGAGAGATATTTAGTTTATAAAATTTATGCAAATTCATAGCAAGAGAAAAAATAGTTTAAATCATCAATACTTGAATGATTTGGTTTATATTAAGTATAAGTGAGTCTTAGAGAGAAGCTATGATGAACATAAAATTATTAACTTGATTTTTTTGAAGGATATAAATATAGCAATGAATGATTGATTGCAATAATGGAAGATAAAGATTTTCATGAATGTTTAAAAGATAACTTTGTGTTTGTTCTTGATTATTTTACATGAGGTGATGTTGCTAGAATTAATGTATTTGAGGAGCTTGTGTTTGATATTAGAGTAAGCTCGAGCTCAAGCATAATACCAACACCATGGTCTAGTGGTGATGAAGAAATAGTTTCAGACTCTTGAATGAGATAATTCTTTTTATTGATAGATTAAGATGAAGAAATAGTTGATTCAATAGAGAAAGAAGATGAAATTATTATAATTATGATGATGTAAGTTATAATGATTTTATATAATTTGGAGGATGAGCTATGAGTGATATTTGATTATTGTGAATAATTTGTTACATTATTATTTTTTATTAATCTTTTGAATTTGTATGTTGAATTGTTGATAATATCATATTTTATTTTAGACATTGTGGAATTGGGTTGTATATTAACGCTCGTGATGTTTTGAATTTGAAGCCATTATTTATTTTTATATTTTTTGTTGATTGGATAAAAATTTTTGAATTATATTTGAATGTTTTCTATTAGTTGGTACCACTCCTACTTGCCATAGTAGGGGATTTTGTATGGGGAATCGAGCTTGTGTCCTACGAGGGGTTTTCTATTCAAAATGTCACCAAGGCAACCACGCATCGGTCTGCAAGGACATTATATGGTTCTTTAACCAATTCTCTATAATTTGAATATGAATCAATTTGTATGTTTTCTTTAAATCTATTTTTCTCATGCTAGAGGGGGACATATTTGTTTCATGAATTCAACTAAGAAGAACTGCTACACTAACAAGAAAAATGAATTTCTTTGTTAAATATCTCACATCGAGCTGAATTTCTAATTTTCTATTGGAGCAAATATGGGTCATTTGCAGATATTCAGCTTTGTGATACTCATGCTCTAGATGTCCAATCCTAGGCATGAGGGATTTGTATTAAAATATCATATGGGTGAAAATTCTAGCAATTGTGGTGTTCATATATAGCCTGAAAAAGTTCATTCTTCTTTAGACCTAGCTTTTAGGGATTGTTAGCCTTCCTGAAATTGTTTATTTTTTTGTCTGTTTATTGGGCCCAATAATTGGTAGCTTACAAATTTTGTGGCTTCGCTTTTGCAGTCAATCAGAGATTGATATATTTGAATCAGTTGACAAACAAAGACAGGAAGAAGAAATGGTGTTGATGACTTTACCCTCCTTCATTTGTCATGTGCTATAGCGCTGAATTTGCTTAAACTTAATGAAGTTTTCAATTATGCAGGAAACATGGAAGAAAGTGCTGCTTGAACAGGGAGTTAGCGCCACCCAGCTTCTTCCTCCAGCTCGCCTTGTAACAGATGACGAGTTAAAGTTATTCTGTGAAAAGATGATGCTCTATGATATGACAAAGGGTGAGGTAGTATCTAATGTCAACAATGTTAAGCGCAAGGGTGAGCATCTTGGGAGCCTTGACACTCAACAATATGGAAGGGGAAAACGGGCAAGAGAGGCTAGTTCCTTCTTTTTGATTCTCCTAGCATGGGAGAGTGCTTCGTGCGCAAGTGGTGGGTATGTTGATAATCTTTTGATATTTTTACCAGGTGCGCTCTTACGAAGAACAATGGACTGAGGAAGAATTTGAAAAAATGTGCCAGGTTGATTCTCCCGAATCCCATGAACAGAATGATGAGAAAAGTATGATATTACCAATATATCCTCCTTTGACCCAAATGATTGCTTGCGTAGAATCAGCCCTGCTTCCTCCACCACCAAGGTTGGTCGAGCCTCGACCACCTCTGCAGCATATAATAGAGGTCGCCCCTCCTTCCAAGAGGGGGCGTGGGAGGCCAAGGAAAGTAACTTCTGAGATGTCTCCTCAGGCGACATTAGCTCTTCAAGAACCTTGCAGAACTGGCAAAGCTAATGCTGGGTCAGAGAAAGGAATCGTCTCTTTTCCTCCTGGTTTTCAAAACTTCTGCAGCAGTAGGGCTACAGCAGTAGTGCCTGTTTGTTTTACCTCCAATTCCACTTCCCCTCCAATTTCTGTAACATCTTGCTTACAACCTGCGAAAGCCAAAGGGCATAGCTCAAAGAGTGCTCTTCAAGTGTTACGCAGAGGAAAGAATGCAGAAACAGCATATTCTGCTCCATCCCCAGTAGCAAATGTGAAATCCCAACCTATTTCCATGTATCCATCAGCCATTCCCACAAACCCAATCGTGCCAACATCTCCTATGCCGCGTCCCCTTTGTAATACCACATCTGTTTCTCCATATTATGGGGCAAGAGTTGTGCCAGTTTCTCCCTCAATCCTTCCCATTCCATCTCCATGCCCTGCGATTGCTGGAGGTCAGAATTTTAAATGTCATGATGCCATGCCGATGTGCCAAGAAAAGGATCAAGGCTCTGTTGCAACATATGTGTTAGCTAGCTCAGTTTCACAATCAAATTTATTAACAAGGAACTCCGTGGTTACAACTGCAAGTAAACCCATTACCCTGGCAAGTGTCCAGGAGAAGAATGGCCAAGAGATGAAGAGTGACACCCAGGAACAAGCATTCAAACTATGCCTTGTGGACAAAAAAGCAGTTCAGGAAAATCAGAAGACACTGCCATCTAATTCATCTGTAGTGCATGAGACTGCAGTATCAATTGGTAAGCCACAGGCACTCTGTTGCATCTATATATTCAAGTGTGTGTATTTTTAGTTGCAGATGATAATTTTTGAGGCTGTTGCCATCACTCCTAGTTGTGTTTTCTTCCTTCCATTACTTACAGTGATGCAATGTATAGCCACTGTATTTGCCCATCTGTAATGATAGCGTCACCGTTAAATGTCACACAGGTTCTTCTGTTGGACATGGTAAAAGTGGTGACATGATTGCCATGGCTTCTGGGACCATGGATGTTTCAACTGAAAAATGTGTTTCAGAAGTTAAACTTAATGAAGCTAGGGGAGGTGCAAGTGTGATTGGCTCTGATATGTGTGTGTTATCTAGAGCACCAGTAACTGTGTTCAGTGCTCAAGCAACACAAGAAAAGACTACCTCAACTAAACTCCAATGTGAAGTATCATGTGTGTCTAGCTCTCGGCCAGTTCCCTGTGGTTCTTCAAATCTTTCAGCCCCTCAGTCTGTAGTTACGGAGTCTGTCAGAGTCACAAGGCAAGGTCGTAAATCATTGAACCACGTCCAAGGCCTCACTCGTAGGGGGAAGAAACAAGGAAATTTTTCACCTTCTTCAGGGAGAAGTGTGGCCAGATCTCTCTCTGGTATGCAAGAAAAGAATGCCAAGGAACTGATGAATGTTGTTCATGGACAGGTGTGCTGCCTTTTACTTTTAAGTTTAACTAAAAATGTAGTATATATTCATCTTCTTCTCTGTTTTTATAGTTTCTCTTATTTAACAAAATTGTGTGTTGAATAGTAGCAACTGCATTCTGTTAGTTCAATTAGTTGCATTGCATGACATTAAAATAAATACAATAAAGATAGATGCATGCATAATTCTCATTAATAGATATTAATTATATATATGTGTGTGTGTGTGTGTGTGTGTCATAATGTATTTAATTAATAAATCATGCATATGTAAGCACTCTTATTTGTTGAGGATGCCTCTTCATTTAATCTTTAATGTATGAGTATGTAATAGAATGGAAGAAGTCAAGTTTAGGATATATGAATAATAATATTTATTCTATCATGTTATTGCATGAAAATATGGTGCACTAAGTTTGGGAGCACCTAATATGTGGGTTGACCTTGTTCAGTTAAGTATATTATATATATATATATATATATATATATATATATATATATATATATATATATATAATTCTAGGATATCTATTATAGGTGTGGATTTTTATTATTGTGTTTTGTATTAATTCATGTGGATTATGTTTTCTATAATAGATATTAATTATATATATATATATCAAAAACTATTTAACTAATTAATCATATATGAATGTATGGGAGCACTCTTTTTTGTTGAGATTACTTTTTTAACTGCTCTTCAATATACAAGTACAAAATAGATATAATAAGTCAAGTATAAGATGTATATAAATAATAATCTCTTTTTTATCATGTTTGTGCATGAATATAGAATACACTAAGTACAAAAAATAAAAGAAAGAAAAGGGCAAGACTACGAAAGACCATTAAAGTTTATTATTGAGTATAATTCATATTTTTAATAGAGCACTATGAATGTCAACATCAAATGGACTAGTTGCAAGATCATCTAGCTCTTCAAAAAAAAATTCTCTGATATAAGCATATTGGGTATGTCTTATTTCTCTAGTATAATCTTTAAGTCCTGAATGATCAAATCTTATAGTCTCCATTTTATCATAAAAGTGAATTAGAGTAAACTAGTTGAGTATTATATTATTAGGACTTGAGGAAGATTTTCTTTCTTAGAAAATCTTATACTCTTCAAAATTAATATGATTTATACATATTAATACATATAATGACTCTAGAATTATCATCATAATGTGATCTAATAAATTCATGATATAATTAATTGTAGCTCTCTATATTAGTTAGGAGTTAAAGTGAGATTATAAGAGAGAGAAAAAAAGTAATGGGTTCAATTATTACTTCTGGACAAACATTCTTTTTCAGCTTTCTAACAAATGAATTTTGTTCAAAAATATAAATTCAGCATTCATTTATTTTATAATAAGTCTTGATGAAAAAATCTTTTTTTTCTGCTGGAGTATCCAAGAAAGATGCACTTCAAAGTATATGTGTCAAATGGGCCGGGCAGCCCAGACAAGACCCGGCATGGATTTAGCTGTGCCTGGTCCGACACGACATGGTTTGGAACCATGCCTCGGGCCAAGCCGGGCCGAGCTGGCACTAGCTGTGCCTCGTGTCTGGCCAAGCACGATTCGTGTGCCTAGCCCGATGACACGGTAAACTCGCCCAGGGTCTCAGCTAGATTTTTAAAAAATAATGTTGGAAAAATTGGGTACGGCCTGACTCGAAAAGTCTAAGCATGACCCGGCCCAAATTTTGTATGAGCCGGGCCAGCGGGCCATGTAGGGTTGGTGGTTCTCAAGCCATGCTGTGTCTAGCATGGCATGGTTACCATATCGTGCCGGGCATGGAAAAGTGGCTTGATTGAGCCACCAAAAAATGGGTCGAACCAGCATGACTTGATACGTTTGACACCTCTACTTTAAAGTTCTTGGATATCATTTTATCTCATTCTAAAAAAATATCTTGAACAAAATAGGTATTCACAATAATTTTGAAAGACAGGCTAAATAATATTTTTATCCAATCCAAGATCTAAAATGGTACATACTAAAAAAGAACATAAGAATGTATTTAATTAATAAGGTAGTTTCTAGTTATTACTGCATATCCCTAAGAAATATTTTGCAACACTCTTATTAAATAAGAGTGTTTGAATTATTTCAATTATATATTTATTTTTTTTTTAATTTTATTTTATAAGATATACTATTATAATAAGTCTAGTACATTATTTTATGATTCATACAATATGTGTTAAAATTATCTAATATATATATATATTTTAATGTGTTGTTACTTTATATTTGTTTTTAATTAATTTTTTATTATTTTATGATAAATTTGAAAAAATATATATTTGTGGTGTAGAACAGAAAATGAATATCCATGTAAATTAAGAATAGTTATCAATAAAAATAAGAAAATACTTTAATATTTTTAGGGCCTCATCTGCTAGGACTTCATGCATATGAGTATATCAATTTGAATAAGTACTTACTCACACTAGTATAGCCTATAGGATAGTAAATTATAATATATTTTTTTAACTGATATATCTCACACTATATAATAACAATATCCTTAAGAGTTGGGAAAAATATTCCCAATTTAGTTAGTAATGAATGAATAAGGTGATAATGCTCAAGCTCAAATAAAAGATTCAATACACTCAAATGCTTAGTAGAAAATTTTATTATAGAAATAAAAATATATAATTCATCCCATTCAAATTCAAAATAGATCTTTCTTAGAGTCTTTTGAAAATATATCTCAATAAAAAAAATAAAGTTAGAATTGAGTTGTTTAAGCTGACAACTCACATAAAGAAAATTGATAGGATAATTATGAATAAGCAACAAGCATGAAAGAAATAAGGAACTTAGCTAAATATTTTCATATCCAATATATTTTAAATGATTATTATTAACTACTATAATATTCAAGAAAAAAATATATAGTGAAAATAGAACAAATACTAATATATAAGTATTAGTGTATGTATTCATAATTCAAAAGTCTAAAATTAAAGTATGAGTAATAATTCTAGTAGTACTTGAAGAATGGAAAGTGTATGTTTTTGCTACTATCTTAGGTATGAGTTTTGTATATTTCTTTTAAATAAGTGTCAGAATGGATAAACTCTATAAAGTCTTTGATGATTTTGGTAATCAGCGTGTCTCTTTTAATATTATGTATTACTTTTTGGTTTACTCTCTGAAAATTATATCAAATTAATATGACACTTTGAATAATTTTAATTTAAGCTTTATGTCAGATTTAGAATTATCAATCTGAAACTCTCATTTGGGGAAAACCCTCCAATTTTGCTTATTTGAAACCCTCAAAATAGGGAAAACTACCAATTCTACCCTACACTATTAGGATTGACTCAAACATTAATATTATCTAGAATCTTGAAAGATAAATGTTGTGAAAAAAAAAGTTGTGACATGAAGAATAGGCATCACGACATGTTGATGTCACGATGTCATTCTTCAACATTGTAGCTCTATTAATATTCTACTTAGCTTGTAAAAGTTATGACCTTGTCATTTATGTCACGACACAAATTATTGTTACGATATAAAATATTTTGTCATGACTAAAGTGGTGGCATAGCTGATGTGGTGGCATAGCTAAAGTGGTGACGCGACAAAAAATATATTATCGTGGTTGGTTTGATTCTACAATAAAAAATGTATTGTCGTGACTTTATTTACTTATATTCATGTTTGGTATTTATGTGTTTAATGAATGGATTATTATATATAAAACATACATAATAATGAATAATATAGAACAAAATAATTGTTTGTAATTTTTGTGTGTTCTTTCTCCCTTGTTGCCCCTCTTATGTGTGAAAACTCTGTGTGGATGTGCTTTTTGTCTCTCTTATAGCTCATATAATCTCTACATCAATCACATCATGGATTTATCGTAACTATTGACATTCCTTGTCACAGATGATAATCCAATGTAGATCTGATAAGCTGACAATAAGATCATGGGTAATATCTTTTTATTAACAATAGGTATCAAAGTATTTAGTTTCCTGATATTTGGCATTAGATCTTGTTACCCCAAGTGTTGATTCCTAACATTTGGCATCGAACAAAATTATATCGAAGATTTGTTTGTAAGATTTGTTAGGAGAAACTCTATAATGGTTGGGTTAATGATATTAGAGATAAAGAATTTTTATACAAGGATTTAGAACTCTGGAATCTGAAAGTGAAAGATTTTTTGGTAGATACAGATTTTTAGTCTTCAAAATTGTCTGTCAATGATAAAAAATTAGAATCTAAGTCAACTATCATTAATGAATGGAAGAAACTACATCGAAGTGTAGGAGACTTGATTCGGCTATGCTTAGATAATTTCGTTCTTATGAATTTCATTAGAGAGAAAATGATAAAGTATTGAGGTTGACATTGGACAATCTCTTTCAGAATAAGGGCATATTTGATAAATTATTGAATTTTTTTTAATCATTTAAAATAAAAATTTTTAATAGTTTTAATTTTTCAATATGTTTGATAAAAAATTATAGAGATCTCTTAATTGGAAATTTTAAATGAAAAATCATTAAAAATAATAATTAGGTAGAAGCCAGCTTATTGTTGAATGGAGAATTTTTTCAACAAAATTTTTTTTAAGTAACCATTTTGTTTTTTTTTTCTTTCTTTTTTTTTTTTTCTTTTTTTTTCATTCTTTTTCACGTTACAGTTTAGTTTGTGAATCTGTCTTATCTTTTTCTTTTCTCTACTATCTTAAATCCTAATCCTAACTCTCTTTCATAATTAATTTAAGAGAGTATATAGCAAATTAACTAATTTGTTATTAATTTTTGTTTTTATATTAAAAGTTTGAATAGTTTTAAAAAGTTAGATTCTATTGATTATTTTTTTTAAATGTCTTTTTTTAGATATTATTATTTATTTATGAATATATTTCTAGTAATTTTTTTTAAATAATAATTAATATTTATAGTGAAAAATAAAATATTAGTAAAAACTTAATCAATTTAGGATAATATGTAATGCAATGATAATAAGGATAAATATGTAAAATACATAATTTTTAGTATTCAGCATTTACAGTTATCTAATAATATATTTATCTTTAGCATTCAATTGTCAGTATCTTATCAAATAGTTTTATAATATAAATTCAACACTTATAAAATTCATGACATAATTTTTTCAGTATTTAATTTTCAACATTTAATTTTTTTTAATTTTTCACACTTAATTTTTTCAGTTTACCTAACAGACCCTAAGTCACTAGTCAATCAAATATTCTAGAAGAATATATTCTAACTTTATGTATGAAAGATTGAGTATTTTTTTACTGTCATCTATGTGAGTTTAACATATTGATTAGTCAAATTGCATTTATAAGCTATGAAATCATTGATGATGATAGGATAATGATGATATTGTATTCATTGAATAATTTAATTGTCGTTATTGGTAGATGTTCAATGAAGTTGATACATGAGAATGTGATTATAGCTCTTTTGTCCAAGGATATGAGAAGTTAGAATATAGAAGTATCCTCAAGTGAAATATTGCTTGTGAGGGGTAGAATTAATGACAATAATTCTTTTTGGTCAGTAATAAAATCATAGTTTAGAGGATGGTCGAAGAGCGTGAAAAAGTCCAAGGTCACGTGCTGGAAATGCTACAAGCTATTATACTTTAAAAGAGATTGTCAGGTAAATATTTCTAAAGTTGGTAATGATAAAAATGACTTGATGAAGAGGGCCAATACTAGGAGAAACATCTATTTTACATTTGCATGTGTTGCTCATAATTATGAGGGCACATGGTTCCTTGTATATGGGCAACAACATTACTATTAGCATTATAGATCATGGGAAAGTGAAGATGAAAATGTATGATGTGATTGTGAAGAAGTTATCAGGTGTAATATGTATTTTAGATCTCAATAAAAACCTCATCTTAGTTGGCATGATGATAGTTGCATTTTTGATCTTCACTTAAGTGATAAATTCATGTAAAAGTGATTCATAGAGCAAGGGTCTTTGCTCAAGAGACAAGGATTGGATCACTCTACAAGTTGATGACTACAATCATTCCTTCATTTTAAAGGAGTACATAACTAAGATGAAGAAATTTTGCAACAAGCATGTGGACTCTAGAGAATAGAAGATGAAGGCCACTAGATGTTGCGACAAGAATAAATAGTGTCATGATTCAAATGGGTTGATGTAAATATAGCAATTTGTCCCATCCCTACCCATCCTAGATTTTCCCCAAATGGGGTGGGGATTCTCCACAAAATTATGTTGGAAGGGTGGGGACGTATCAAAAAATTTTGCCTAGTGGCGAGGTCGGGGCAGTCAAAGAATACAATCCTCGAGCCTCGTGCCATGTCTAGCTCCTAAAATTATGGAGCCATACAGATGGGGCAACGGAGCAAGGAATGCACTATTCCATGACATAAAAGCCCTAACCCACCAAAAATGGGGTGTGGGGCAGTGCAAGGGTTGGAGAATACTCAATGGGGTGGGGCACGAGGAGTGTCACCCTAGCCCTTCCCCTTTGCCAAGCCTAGTGTGATGGCTTGGAAAATTAGAGTCACGACTCTATTTTCTGAAGGGCATGTAACATGTGAGAATGAAGTTTTGGTGGAAGACTTAACAGTGTTGTTGCATTGGAGACTTGGACACATCGGTGAAAAAAGTCTCATGACTGCGTCCTCAAATAATATGTTAGAAGAAGTTTCGAATTACTTACAAGTGTTTAGAATTTGTGAAAATTGTTTGTATGAAAAACATAAGAGAAAAAAGTTCAAGTCGACATCCACTAGAATAATGGAAGTGCTAGACTTGATATACAGTGATTTATTTGGAGAAACACCGAATGCATCACTTTAGAAATCAAGATACTATATTTTGTTTGTCGATGATTTATTTAGATTTGTTTAAGTATATTTCATTCATGAAAAAGTTATAGGTGATGGAAAAGTTCAAAGAATTTAAAGTGCTAATATATAACCTTTTTAACAAGATGATAATTGTTTTGTGCATGGATAATGAGGTTGGATGTTTTTCAATGGGTCAATTATGTGCCAGCAAGGGATTGTGAGGCAGAACACAATTCAAATGACACATCAATAGAACAATATAGTTAAAAGATTAAATAGAATACTAATGGAGAAGGTGAGATGCATGAGAAGTTGTTCAACAGTGTGCTAGTTGAAGAATCATGCTCTTATGTTTGTTGTGAAAGGGAAAACTCTATTCGAAGTGTTTTATGGGAGGAAGCCAAGTGTATCTTATTTTTGAGTCTTTGAATGTGACGCTTGTATACATATGCCTAGGGAAAAGTGGAACAAGTTGGATCTCAAATTTATGAAGTGCATGTTCATTGGCTTAAAGGAAGACATCAAAGGCTATAAGTTATAGAACTCTGAGATTAAAATAGTCATCTATTCGCGAAATGTGTTCAAGGAGTCCAAGGAGTAAGCTGGTTGTCATGACTCTCTATAAAGTCATGACATGAAGTCAAGTTATCATGACTCAACTCAACGTAGTAACATGAAATCTAGATGTTTTGACTTTTCTCATTTTTGTAACATGAAGTCAAGTTGTCATAACTTTCCTCAAAGTTACAACTTCAAGAAACAAGGTCGCAGCATAGAATTATACCATCACGACTTAAACTATATCATGGCAACAAACTATGAAGTTGTAACTCGAAATCCTGAAAAAGAAATGGAAAATATCAATTCAATTTCATCAATGCATGGTGAGAGTGATGAGAAAGTTGTAGAGTTTGCACCCGCATTGAGGTCTACAAGGGTCAAAAATTCATCGATGTGGTATGTATACAATGCATACCATGCACTTTTTTTCACAAGGGATGATTCGAATATTGTGGAAAAGGCCATAGCCTATAGGGAATCAAAGTAATGAGAGAAAGTTATTGAAAAAGAAATGTAATCTCTATATGATAGTAATACCTGGAAGCATGTGGAGCTACCTAAGGTTTGAAGAGTGATATGATACAAGTGGATGTTCAAGTGGACGATGATGGAAATCATGAGAAAGACAAGGTACTGTTGCCAGTAAATGGTACTCTTAAATTGAAATGATAGACTATGATGAAATTTTATTTTCGATAACCAATATGATCTTTATTCAAATGGTTCCAGTTGTAATTGTTCGGTATGATTTAGAGGTCAAACAATTGAATATGAAGATAATATTTCTTCATGATGACTTGGAGAAAAAGATTTTAATGAGACAACCGAAAGGATTCGAGGTGAAAGAAAGATAGAAATTAGTACTTTAGCTAAAGAAGTATTTGTATGGTCTGAAACAATCTCTAAGAATATGGTACCAGAAATTTGACACTTATATCTTTTAAATTGGATTTCAGAAGGAATGAGGTGGATTATTTTGTATACACAAAGAGGTTATGTATTAATTTTTTGATCTTTACACTATATGTAGATGATATACTTATGATTGGAAATAAAAAAAAAATATTATACCGTGAATGAATGTTGTGTAAGAAAATTTGACATGACTAATCTCTAAAAAAGTAAAAGAATTTTGAGCATGCAAATTATAAATGATAAAAGGAACAAGCTATTATATCTTGGACAGTAGAAATACATTGAATGAGTACTTTGAAAATTCAACATGTCTGCTACAAATTGGTTAGTATATTTATGTTTGTTGGGTTAAAATTTTTTGTAGATCATTGTCCATCTACAAGCAATGAATGGAAGAAATGAGTTTTGTTCTGTATGCTAGTATAATCAATAGTCTAATGTTGGGTTAATATTTCAATATTAACCCAGTAAATGAGCATTTAAGTGCGGTGAAAAGAGTACTCAAGTATCTTTGTGGGATTTATAATTTTATTTTGTAGTTTGGTGAAAATAATAATTGAGATATCTTTGAGGTTAGCAATATTGTGATATTGATTGGGGCAAAAACATGTATATCAAAAGATTCATAGGCAGATTTATATTCATCTTGTATGGTGGATTGGTAAGCTGGTTGAGTAAACAACAGTCTAGTGTTGCTTTGTCATCAATTGAGGCATAGCATATAGCTCTTACTCAAGCATGCAAGGAGGTCGTTTGGAATCATGACTGTGTGCAGAGCTTGATTTTGAGCAAAAGAACTTTAGGCTTAGATATGATAGTCAAAATATTAATTTACTTAGCAAAAATTCTAGTATTTTATGCACGAATAAAACACATCAATATCATGTACCATTTTGTTATAAAGCAAGTTGAGAAGAATTTTGTTGGGTTGGAAAAACTTAGTATGAAGGTGAATTGTGCTTACTACTTAACGAAGGTAGTGAGGGTTGAGAATTTCTATTACCACTATTTTTGCCTATTTTTGCCCAAGTGCACCTTCTATTTGAAATAGGTGCCCAAAATCACTATTTTTGCCTATTACCCCCATTAATTAGGGTTTTGGGGTTAACTCACTTATGCCACCAACAATTTTGCTGAAAAAAGGCATGCCTCTTCCACATCATAGCATTGATGCAGTGGACATTGATACTTTTTGCACACAATGAATGTAAGATGGTAGTAACGGAGGTGCATAGTAACTATGTGCTTCTTTTATGTGTATGGTTGTGTGTGCATGCACTATAGCACGCACTTCCACGAGTATTGTGTTGGTACAGTATGTGTCTTCTCTCTCTAGGGTTTAATACTCTTATAAGCTCTAAGATTTATTTTACTTAGGATATTAGTTCTGATGTCATGTAGAGAAAAAACTAAAACTAAATAATATCAATAATACTTAATAAAAATAGTATACAAGTAATGTTTTTATATAATAAGTTAATAGATTAGGACAACTCACATGTTAAATATTCGTACTTACTCCCATCAATAATAATTTAAAATAACTACAACAATAATTTGTTATCGTATATTTTCAAGAGATGAGTAATCAAAAATTTTATGATTAATCTCTTATTTACACATGAGAAAATCTAATTATCCCAAAGTATGGTGTTTTTTTATTCATTTTGCTAAGTATGTGAATACAAGATTTATATGTATCAAAATTCTATATTTTTTATTTTTTATTTTTTGATTTATGCATATTTAGTTTGTACTTCATTATTTAGTGAATATAGAGAATACTTGTAATATAAAAGTGTTCTAAATGACCTTGTATTTTATTTATTTTCATATTGAGATGAATAAAGTGTGATTTTCTTTAATATTTTAATATGGTGTCAGAGGATGAAAAAAAAAATATAGTAGCCCATTTTTAATATTCTTACCAAAATAGTATTTAATATTGATTGGAGTTAAATGAAATTTTTGTAAATGATTATATCTTTTTTTTTTCTAAGATGATAGAATTTTCTACTTTTCATCACCATCTAAAAAAATTGATTGAAGAGATTTGATGTGTGTTTTTTTTGTTTGGCCAATTTGTAATTCAGGTATCAAACTCTTGTTATCAAATCTTAACATTTTTATTGTATAAATATTCTTATTCCAAAAGATGATACTTTAGTCATTAAGGTATTTTAGTTGATAGTGACATCTCATGGACTTTGTATGATTGGGTCATGTTTGCTAACTTTCTTTTAATAAATTTATCTTGTTTGTTGTGAAAATTGTAATATTTTTTTCTCCTTAAGAAGTATGAGGTAAAATGTTATTTCAAAATTTAATACTAAGTGTTAAAATAAAAAATATTAAATATATAAATAAAAATAATATATTATAAAATTTTTACATCAAATATACTTATATAATAGATAGAAGTGATTGGTGGGGCAGCACATATATCGAGTTCTCTCATCAAAAATACAAAGAATAAAAAAAATATAATTAAATGACAACATCTCATATCAAGTTAGTGCGTACAAATCCACAACACCAAGCTTGGAAGAAGAAATGGTAAGTGAAGGCCTTGTCAATACCTTTGTAAAGATGTTTATGGATTGTTGTATTGTCTGAATGTATATTGTAGTAATAGTCTTTTCATGAATTTTCTATAAGGAAGAAATAATCTATTTCCATGTGTTTTGTCCGCTCATGAAATACTAAATATGAGGTTGTATACCTGATTGTTTGATTGTCACAATAAAAAAATTGTGAGATAAGCGAATGTATGCTCGATCTCATCAAGCAAATGACATCTAAAATATTTCATAAGTAATTGTTATCATCACTCTGAATTATATATTTACATTGAAATTAAAAATAAGTATTTGTCTCTTATTATTTTATGAAATAAGATTATCTCAAAGAAAAGTATTAATTATATCATAAACTTCCTCTCAATGCATGATGGTGTTCAAATCAAATTTGAATATTCAAATAGAACCAACTACAATTATAAGTGTATTGATCCCTAAAATAGATCATATCTCTTAACATATCTCAATATGTGAATAGTTGCATCAAGATGAATATGTTAAGGAGAGTAAAATAATTAATTATACTAATCGCATATGTTATATTTAATATGAATATAGTTAATATTTTTTATGATTCTCTTATAAATAGTAGAATTAACTGGATGGGTTACATAATATATGAAATTAGTAAATAAATTAATTGAAATATTTATTGGAGGTAATTACTTAAGAAAATCACACAAACCAAGTTCGTGTTGATTATTTCAATTCATACGATATCTTCTACATATATTTTTTGAAGGCAATCTATCTTCCCTAAAATTCCCTAATTAATAAACCTTGATGTCTTCTATAAGTATTTATTGGAGGTGATTACTTATGAAAATTTTTAAATTTCCTCAATGTCACTGTTATAAAATATATTTATTATGTCTAATTGATATATCCTATAACTATGAGATGCTGCAAGAGAGATAAGAATCGATACGGAGTTTATGTTGGTCATTGTAATGTAAGTGTTCTAGTAGTTCACACTAAATATCTAGGTAAATCTTCTTACTATGAGTCTTTCCTTATGGTGATTTATCTTCCCATCTAGAATTGTTTTCATAATAAAACACTCAGTTACAATCAATATTCGATCTTGTCAAAGATCATGGTAATAATTCCAAAGTCTCATTAGAGTTGATGACACATATATCTTTTATTATGGTCTAGTGTCATCTTAAATAAGATCTTGTCAAATAACAAATGAAATAAAAGAAATAACAATGCAATATTATAATAAAATATATGAAATTTGGTGCTGAGTATAACTCATTTGTCCGTTCTAGAGAGAGATCAGAAAATCAAAATTAGATCACTAACATGTTGGATCATTTGGCTCCTTAGTAGCCTCACTTTTAATCTGAACATGCTAGGTATGTCTTTCTCTCTTGATAAATTCTTAGTCCTGGTGATCAAGACTTCTAGTTATTGATTCAATATGGGTCTTTATTGGTGAACACTTGTGGACTAATGTGTTATCTAAGCCTGAGAAAGATCATTCTACTTAAGAAATTTCATTATCTTTAGAATTAACATGATCTAAATTTGTTAGTAGATATGATAATTTTATGTATCATGACACTGTAGACCAACATGCTTAGATATAGTTGATGGGTGACTTTCTCTACTAACTAGTGGTTCAGACAGGACTACACATAAAGGAGAAAAAGTAATAAATCCAAGTGTAACATCGAAATTCATTTACTTCCTAGGCTTGTTGAAAATGAGTAATTGCCAAAAAAAAATAATATTAATACTTACTAAAATCTTATCAATCTCAGGTCAAAAATACATATACTCACTTTGGGTATTCAAGTATCAAATAAAAATATATTTTAAGATTTTAGATGCTAATTTATCATGTCCTAAAGATAGATCGAAGATAAAATAAAAATATTTAAAAATTATATGAGGTATGCTAAATAACTTCTCTTTGGGATGTAGGATAAAAAAGGATATACATTGAGAAATAATATAAGAGAACATATGATTGCTGATATAGATTGTGATTATAATCATATATTCTTAAATATATTTTGAAACTCTTTCAAAGTAAGAGCATTTACGATGTCTGAATTAGTTATCTATTTTTTTGTTCATCAACTTTTTTATGTTAGATGTACTGATATAGGAAATTTAGTATATAATCTCATGATTCATATAATACGTATTAAATATGTTTGATATATATTTAATAAATTATTATTTTTCAATATTTTAATATTTTTATCACATTAATTTTTATTATTTTGTAAAAAAATCTAAAAAATAAAAAAAACTAATAATTTTTCTCGAAAGAGATATATTAATATATATCTTGAGCAGTCATCAATAAAAGTGATTAGATGTTACTCTCTTGTCACATTTCTATTAGATCATCATACATATTAGTGTACTAGATTATGTAAATATCTATAAAAGTATGATAAAATATTGTTAACTTGATCAGTGATTGATGATCGAGCTAAAATACAAGGAAATGGTCCAACACATGCAAGCATCTATTAGAAGATTTTAACATTAAAAAGAGAAAATACAACTGATCCTGTTAAATATTAAATTTGGTCTTTCTCAAAGTCTCACGATCATGTAAAAAAAAATTAATAGAAAAAAAAAATAAAATGAAAGTTGAGTTGTCTGTAAAGTTAACTCTTATATAATAAACTAATAAGATAATCAAAAATAAGTAAGTCGTAAGAAAGTTATCATATATATAGCTTATTATCTTTAAATTTTCTTTGAACTCAGGATAAAATATTTAATATTTCTCCTGAGTACGTCTCTATCTCGTAGAAAACATACAAATCATCATTGGTTTCCTCCTTCCATGACTACCCATGCTAGCTCTATCACTGTCACCTTATAGTAAAACCATCATAGTGATCTAACTAAGCATATCAACTCCTCAATTTGGGTATAGTTATAGATATATTAATCACTCACTAATAAATCTTTAATAGAACTATAAGCATCTTTTTATCAAACATACGGGTCTGTAAAATAATTTATTGCTCTTCCAGTGCATGCATGTATAGAATATTATAAATTTAATCTTTCAGACTTTTCAATATCATTTGATCTATCAACACAAACATGATTTCAACAATTTTCTCCCATAATTGTGTTTAAGTTACATGAAGAGTCATATTTTCTTAATTAGCCAGTCTGCAAGCTAATAGTTGAGTACTACTATTAGACCTTGAACAACTTCAAAGAGTACATTGATGTAATCAAGTTACAAGTTTTTGTGCACGTATCACAAGGATATAATATGTTATGTGCATTTGGGTTAATTGATTATTATAGATTGATTGGTAATTATGAGTCAATTATCATTCATTTATTAGTATCGACTTATCTACCTTCAATTTTAATTGAATTATTCTTAATAATCGCACACTAATTATAATTATTCTTTTATAATAGTCACATAATGACAAAGGGAAATTTCTCAAAAATATCAAATAAATATAAGATATCATAAATCATCATGATTTCATGTCAAATTTTTAGAACAAAAACTTTACACAATTTCAATCATAAAAAATCACATTATAGTATCATTGTCGTGCCAATCATCGTTTGGATCATCATCATCTACTATATCATCATATTGTTGTTGTTTGTTCAATGGCTATAATTCAATCAACTAATATGAAAAAAAAAATACAAGAAAATAGTATTGTAACATCTGTAGTATGACAGTACCTTTGCTATTGTCGGCACTGGCAAAAAGTACACCACCACCACATTAAGTATTTACCTTTTAACCATCAGAAACCACCTATGCTACCATGTTCAATACATTCTAGTGTTTGGCCTTAGTTGCTTCGGGGAGTGAGAGAAAGAGAAGAGAGAAGATAAACTTAATTATCTTATTATAACTCAAAAGAAAAAATACAACCATACTTATATATATGGTTTAGAAAAGCTTACATGTCAGGTACTCCTAAACAATGAACAAAAAATAAAATAAAAAAATAAAACTTACAATTTAATTCAAATCTCAATAGTAACAAAATTCTTAAATTGCATCTTAGGTCACATCTCTACTTGATTCTTATATGTATATGTCTATCAAATCAAATGAATCTTTATTCACATTAATTTGACGAGCAAGATAAAAAGTTTTGATATACTTTTATAATTAATATGCCTCATACATTATGATTGAGATACTCATAAGATTAAGGTATAATATTTTTAATTTGGTTAATGATAAATAAACATATTAGAAATAGGTTAATCATACTCAAACATTTAGTAAGGTATCTCACAAAAGAAAAAGAAAAACATATAATTCATCATGCTCAATGCTAAATGAAGTCTTTCTCAAAATTTTTTGTTCTTACAAACTAACATAAATATAATAGAAAATAAAGACATGATTAAGTTGCTTGGAAATATAATTCACTGAAATAAAATTAATAAGATAATTATAAATAAATAAAATATGACAAAGAAATAAAGAATCAAATTAAATATTATCATACTTAATAATTTTTGTGAGTGTCTTTAATTAGTATATTACTCAATGAACGAGAGAAAAAAATAATAATAAAAAATTATTACCTATAATACGTGTATTGGCTCATGAGTCGATATTGATAATACATGAGTTTAGAATAGAGACATGAGTCATATGAGTTGTAGTACATTAAGACTAGGAATGATCTATTACTACCCTACTAGGGAAGAATTCCTTTTCAATGGTGAAAAGAGAATAATTATATGTTCTCCTTAATTGCTCATTGTATTTTTGGATTCATCTCTAAAAATAATTTTTAATAACTATTCATAGTGTGGCTCATCATCTTGCACTGTGTGTTGTGAACAGAGGCTCTCCTACCCATGTATTTTTCTCTACTACGAATAGTATTTCTTCGATTGCTAATATATGGAGAACTAGAAGTGTCAAACAAGCACTACTGGACTGGCACAGACTAGTATATCCTCACACCACAACTTATTTTTTGGTGGCTCAATCAGGCTATCATGCTGTGCTGGCATGGCCGCATGGTAGTACAACTTGGTATGGGTTGCCTCCTTTCTGAATATGGTTGTTGGGTCATGCTGGTTCGGACTGGGCCTGGCTGGGTCTGGCCAGCAGTAACATGACACTGCCACTCCCAGACAGGCCACCCGCACCCCAGTGACCTAGTCCCCAGCACCCCACCCCATGCCCCACAGAAGCTGGCCAGTGCCTTGTTTGTGCATGCACTGGTAGTGGCATTGACCTGCAATAGCAGTGGGAGGGCCTATACTTTGGACTGTGTCACGGACCTACTTTGTCCATGCAGCGGTGCCGCCAGTGCGGTGGTCTCAGATATCCACTTTCGTGTGACCCAGCCTGCAATATAGAGGTGTCAAACGGGCCGGCCCGGCACGGCACGGCCCGTTTTTCACGAGCACGATCGTGCTACCGTGCCGTGCCCGGCACGGCACGGTTTGTATATAGGCGGGCACGGCACGGCCCGTAGGCACGGCACGGCCCGTAGGCACGGCACGGCCCGTAGGCACGGCAAGGCCGTGCCGTGCCGTGCCGGGCCCGCTCGGGCACGCCTTGGCCATACAGGCCAGGCGGCACAGCCCGGCGGGCGGGAGCCGCGACGCGGGCGGCGGGACCGGGGTTCCGGGAGGCCGCACGGGCTGATTTCTGACGGATAGGCAGATGGCTCATGGTCATGGCAGATTAGAATTTTTTTTTTTTATTGTAAATTTTTTGATAAAGTAACCATATAGAGTATTAAATATAATTTTTTGTAAAAATTATTAAAATTAAATAAAACAAACAAATATTAGAAAAAAATTTTTTTATCAAATTAAATTTAGTTTAGCTTTTTTTATATTTATAATTTATTAATTATATATTAAAATTTAAAGTTATTAATTTTTAAAATAAAATTTAAATCGTAAAAAAATAAATAAATACATTATGTTAGTAAAAATTAAAAAAAAATTAAACTACACAAATGAAAAATTACCAATCATGCTTTTGAAACCAATGGTCCGAACAAAACAAGTATAAGTTTCAACACAACGTATGGTACAAAGTACGAACAAAGCGTATAAATAAAAAAACATCGAAAAAAAAGAGCAGATGAGCATCAATCGTCAAGCGGCATATCATGAGAATCATCAGCCGCAACATCAAGATCAGTATCATATGGATCATCATCATCGGCAATCAGCTCCTCCGCCATCGTAGTGGATGTGGATGCGACTGCAGTGTCTGTCACAGTCCCAGCTTCAGCACGATCATTGATGCTAAATCTTGATTCCTTCCAATCCTTCAAACATGCCAAGGCCTCAATCATATCTGGACGTAATCTCGATCTTCTATCCGAAATCACGTTCACTGCAACAGAAAAAGCAGACTCCGATGCTACGCTCGACACTGGAGGAGTCAGTAGATCCCGTGCCATCCTAGATAGCACGGGATAGGTGGACTCATATGATTTCCACCACTGTAATAAATTAAGATTCTTATTATCAGAATGTGATAGGATTGAGCAGTAATCGGTATCTAAGTACCGAGACAGCTCGCTCCTATGTGATGGTTCACCCCTATGTTTCCCCCTCGCTAGGTTAATGGAATAATCGTCATCTCCGAACAAGGTATCAGTGTCCGTAATCATAGTCTCACCACCACCACCACCATACCTAGTATCGTAGTATGTGAACAGGTCTGTCAACTTCTCGTAAATGAACCCTTCAGGTGGCTCTTCCAGGTTCATGCACGAGGAAATGAAAGTCAGGGTGTTTTCAACCCCTTCCACCTTAGCCCTAGGGTCCATGCATGCTGCGAGGCAATAAAGAGATGGAATGGTGGACCAGTACTTTAGGTACTTGGTCTCCATCTCTGCAACCATATGGCTAAGCGTCGGGTCCGCTCGATACTTCCTAAACATGCTACTAATGTTGCATATGCAACGGAGTGCAATGCAAGTGGTGGGCGTATAAACCGACGAACACATGTTCGTCGTGTCATAAAATATCTTCAGGAATTTCATAAATGAAATTCCTGAAGCCCAGTCAGTGTCGTCAATAATAAGTTCGCCACTCTTACTATTGACGTAGTCGGATATCACGTGTTCGTATCCAACACATAATTCTAACATCAGGTACGTGTAATTCCAATGATGTCTCACATCTGATTGGAATTTCTTCTTCTTAAGATTCGCACACAAACAGAGATTACTAAACTCTTGTAGTCTGCGAGGAGTGCGAATATACTTGAGTGCATTGCGTATATTTTCCAACGCGGGGGAACACACCTTCATACCCGCTTGAACTATCAGGTTAATCACATGACACATGCATCTGACATGAAAGATCTCTCCTAATGGTGCGTCTCTAATATTCCTAACAAACATATTGATCGCTACTCCATTATTCGCAGCATTATCGAAAGTGACACTAAAAATTTTATTTTAAATTTTATATTCCCTAAATATTTTCATCATACACTCAAAAATGGCCGGGCCATCATGAGGATGAAGAATCTCAGTGAATCCTAATATTTTTTTATTGATTATCCAGTTAGAATCTACATAATGACTCGTGAGACATGCATAAGAAGAATCATCGTGATATGTCCATATATCGGACGTCACGGACACCACTCCACTATATGCCAAAAATTCCTTAATTATTTTTTATTTTTCTAACTTATATATCTTTAGTATGTCACTCCTAGATGTGGACCTAGGAATTCTACGATAGGATGGCTGAAAATAAGTCTGCATGATGCGCACTACCCTCGGATCTTCCGAAAATCTGATCGGAAGACCCATCAATGTGATGAGCCTGGCCATGCCGTCTATACCCAACTCGCTGGAGTATACGAAGGGAGTAAACTTTGAGACTGAACTCGATCCAATCTCAAAAAATATAGTGCCAAGTTAGGTTTGCCTAGGATCTAAGGGTCCATGTTTTTTTGTGCATATTTCTGCATGCCTCTTAAGGTGCCCACTCCCACATGTACTCTTGCATGTTAAAAGTCTCATACAATATTTGCACTGTGCCATTTCAAGTTCCTCACCCCTAACATTTACTTGTGTTATGATTTTAAAATGTGTCTAAACTACAGAAGTCCTCCTAGTTTTTTGTTTTTTAGAACTTTGGGTTGAGACCTATGTTGCACGGATACGGATACGGACACGAGAATACGACACGGCAGGATACGAGGACACGACAAATTTCAAAAAACTAGGATACGGATACGGCTAGGACACGGCATGAAAAAAAAATTAAATATAAATATTATCCATTAACAGAAATTTAGATAAATAAAAAAAATGCTAAGATATTTTGATAAATAGAAATTTAGAGGGCTTAAAATTAAAATAAATTATTTGTTTATTATATTTTGTATATATATTAAACAAACAATAATAATTAAAATATAAAAAATATATATTTAAGCCCTTAACCCCTACCCCCTCCCGTTACAGCTTCTAACTCTCTCTAACATATATTTTAAATATAATATTTTAAAATAATTTAAAATACAGTATTTTAAAATAATATAAGATACAGTATTTTAAAATAATATAAGATACAGTATTTTAAAATAATTTAAAATTCTATTTTTTAAATTAATTTTAAAAAAATTTAAACCTCTAACACCCTCTCTCCCCTCCCCCCTCCCCCGTCCAGAACCTTTTTCCCCCCTCCCGAAACTCCCTCCACCCCCCTCCCGAAAATCACTCCCGATAATCCCTCCCGAAACCCCCTCCCCCCCCCCTCCCGAAACCCCCCCTCCCCGAACCCCCCTCACCTCCACCCGATTTTCCGAAACCCCCTCCCGAAACCCTCTAACGACGTGTCGGTAGGTAAACGACGCGTCTGGAGGTAAACGATTGTTTCCGAAAAATTCGTCGGATACGTCTCCGACGCGTACCCGATACGCCACGTGGCTTATCGCATACGGATTTGTGTCCGATACGCCACGTGGCGGGTCGGACACGTGTCCGACCCGTGTCGCCGTGTCCACGTGTCCGACACGTGGACACGGCACTCCCTAGCCGTATCCGTGCAACACATGTTGAGACGACAGGAGAAACTAAAGTTTCAGCAGCCGCAGACGTCTGTGTAACACTAACATTTTCATTTTCCAAATTTAAATACGTGTCATGTGTATTTGTCATTTTTTATGTTTTTTATTTTTTCGTAAGTTTTTCTAGAGAGAGAAGATTTAGAGAGAGAGTAAATAAAAACGTAAAATAAATTACCCGGTAAAAGCAATGAGATCAGTCACGTGCTATGTGCACAGCAGGAAGCTCTGATGTTCAAAACTCAAGTTGAGTTTCATGAAAATCCAAGCCGAAATCAAAATCACGAGGCCCGAGAGAGAGATGTACGGTTTATGTAAGAGAGAGAAAGTATTGAGAGATTTTATGTTTTTGAAAAACATAAATGTTATAGGGAGGGGGTAGATTTTATAGGCTAAAGAAAGTTTTTTTTTATATAAAAAGATATTTTTTTATTAATTTTTTGAATTTTTTTAATATTTTTAAGGGGCAGAATCACGAAGACCGTTGGATTCTGCCCCCTAGCCGTTGGAGGCGAATCCAACGGCTGAAAATCGGTGAAGTTTGAAATTTTTTTTTTTTTGGCCGTTGGGATTGGTCGGATCGGAACTATCATCTATGGCCGTCGGGTATCGGCAGTCGGGACCGCGGGTCGGGTCCAATCAGACCCGACCCGCAGTCTTTTTACCGGGGGGGCCAGGGAACGGCCGGACGGGTCACACCATGCCACACGTGACACGCCGCCAGCGCCACGCGTGCCTGCATGAACCGGCACGGGACGGACCCGTGCCGGCATCCCGTGCCAAGGCACGAGCCATGCCGGGCCAGGCACGAGCCATGCCGGGCCAGGCACGAGCCATGCCGGGCCAGGCACGAGCCATGCCGGGCCAGGCACGAGCCATGCCGGGCCAGGCACGAGCCATGCCGGGCCAGGCACGAGCCATGCCGGGCCAGGCACGAGCCATGCCGGGCCAGGCACGAGCCATGCCGGGCCAGGCACGAGCCATGCCGGGCCAGGCACGGCACGGCACGGGCTGTTCTTAACCCGGGCACAACACGGGCCCGGGCACGGTTTAAAAACGTGCCGGGCCGGCCCAGGCACGGCCGAACCGTGCCGTGCCTCGTGCCGGGCCGGCCCGGCCCGGCACGTTTGACACCTCTACTGCAATATCATACTTTATATTTTTATGCTGGCTGGTTTCACCATGCCTCGGGTTCATTAGAAGAGTGACTCCATCTCCCAACCAGTTTGTGCAGGATAGGCCAATACTCTTTTTCATAGTAAAGTCCTAGGCTAGCGACAAACGCTCCAAACTTAACCAAGTTGTCATATTTAAACTCTAAAGAAATTTTATCTTCAATTTACTTGTACTCACCTTCTGTAGTATTTTCATATATTTTCACTCAAATCGATCAGCATGCTTGATCTTTAATATTGTTTTTAGCTATAATTATGGATGCTCACATATTAAATTCGTGATATTTTCTCCCATCTAATATCTTGTACGTTCTCGTGCAAGGTACCTTTCACTGATATCTACCTGCGAAGATTATTATTCCCCATGAGTTTTAAACCACTAAGGTTCGTGCTGCTACACCTTGGCAAAAGAGAACATCCCTCTTTTTGGACGTGGCATCACGTAGTCATGGAAAGAGCCCCCACTCACTTCCACCCTAAAAGCAGCACTTCTAGTTGGATTTCTACCCATAGTAGGCAAAGATCCATTATGCACTATTAGACTGCAATTGACACCTTTGTGATCCAGAGGAATATTCATCTCATATGTGGGTCATCTTAATTGCAACGTCACTCATAACAGCTTCATCAGTTATTATGCATCTTTAAGAGAATTAGACTTTTAGCCGCCATGATTGACAGAAGGCCTTTTTGACAGTCTTTTGTCTTACTTCTGATATTATTTATCATGGAACTACTTTATCTATGCTGCAGTGTGGCCCGTGTGGTGGTCTCAAATATTCACTTTCATGAGATCTAATCTACCAACCTATATTTTATATCTTTATGCCGACTAGTTTTGCCTTGTCTCGGATTCATCAAGAAAGTGACTCCAACTCCCAACTAATTTATGCTATGTAGGCCAATACTCATCTTCATAGTTAAATCACATACTAGCAATAAGTTTTTCAAACTTAACAGGGTCGGCATCTCTGAACTCCAAAGAAGCATCACTTTCAATCCACTTGCACTCACCTTCTAGAACTCTCTTGTACATTTTAACTCAAACTCATCAGCATGTTTCATCTTCAATAAAATCTTTAGCTATAGTCATGAATACTCACACATTATGTCCATGACATGTAGCAGTCCCACAGTGCTCCACTGTAATTGTGGCCGTGGGCACCAGTTGGCACTACAATGTGTGGTGCTAGTGGCGTTGCAGCACTAGTTTTTATTTTTAAGTTTAAAATTTTAAGTAAAATTTTTAATTTTTAAACTTATAAATATCAAAATTAAAATATACTGTAAATAAAATCAATAACTCAATACAAAAATATATGTTTCACTTTTAGTTCGTGCATCATGGTATCGTATGAAAAATAATAATAAAATAAAAAAATTGAAATAAACAAGAACATCAATATATCAGCAATAAAACATGTATCACACGCCACATAAATCCCTAATATTCATGATTAGTCTGTCTGTAGTATGGTTTGGATCATCATGTCTGATTCTGAATTTAGTATATGCGATAGTTTCTATCTTCAATATTATATGAGTTATCATTCATCAGCAGTTCTTTTATTTTATTTTGAATACTTACTATTGAATCTTCTTAGTTCTTTAAGTTTGAAAGTATTTTAGTATCTAGTTTTAGTCTAGACTTTTTATTTTAAATAATATTTATAGCCAAAAAAAATAAACTTCATAATTATGATATACACCATAGGGATTATTAGATCATATGAGATAGTACGAAATAGATAGATTTATATGATTTCTAATAGTTTAATATATTTAAATTCTTATTAATTATTATCATAAAATAATAAGATATAATATAATTTATATCTAAATATCAAAATAATTCACTCTTATTCAAATGTTTATTTTATCATTTTCTAATAGTTAACTGAATGAAAAAATCATCTCAATATATAGTGTCTATGTTCATATTCAGAGTCTTGCTACAATTATTATACTTAGTATCATAATAAATAAATATGTTATCTAATTTTTTGTAAATCCAACTATATAATTTTCTAATTGATTATGTATGATATGTATTTTAATATGTTTTATATCCCTTTCATCTTAATCTTGGGATTCATATAGACAATCAAACAATAAAGAAATAGAATAGAGAATTATTATTTTAAATATTTGGTTTCTATCTCTATAGCACGATATTAAAATCAATGTGTTCTCTATATTTATTAAATATATTATTAATATTATATATATACCTGAGTACAACGTAAATAATAAGAGTGTACACAAACAAACATATATTTGTAGTATAATAAAAAATATTCAAGAATTTAAAGAATAAAATTTCTGTCTCAATTTGAATCATCGGTAATAAATTCGTCAATCTTATTTTTGATATAATAGGATGTTACATATTAGTAGCTAATATATGGCTCTAACATCATTTATGTATAATTCTAATGATGTCTAATATTCATTTAGAATTTTTGTTAGGCTTGCTGACAAATATTGAATATGAGACTCTTGTTATTTGTTAGCTGTCATAAGATATTTTGATTGAATTTCTTATATTTTCTAATATATGAGAAATAATTTTTATTATTATTTATACTATTAGGTTATTTACATAACACAAACAACTAACATAAAAAATGTCACCTTAAGACCTAAATGGTTTTGATAAATATGATAGGGCCATTATGAGGATTAAGATTATTAGGAAATCTTAGATTTTTTTATTAAGTTTTTACTTGAAATTAACATAGTGAGCAATGAGATATATGAATGAAGTGTCAACATGACTAGTCTAGATGTCAAATATTACAAATATTACATTGTTATATTTCTTAAGTTAGTTAATTATTAATTATTTTTCTAATTTAAAATATTTTATTATATTATTCCTATTAGGGGATATATGAATTTTATGAAAGTAAGTTTGTATTATATTAACTACTATATGAGCATCTAAAAATTTAATTGGAAGACTCATATTAGTGATTAATTTTATCATATTTTTTCTTTTGAATTTATTATAGTAAATAAAAGAGATCGATTAAGTTGAAATTAATTCATTTTTAAAAATATCACCGCTAAGTTAGGTTTGTTTAAGATTCAATGTACCATGTGTTTTGGTATATTGATCAACATATCTCTTAAAGTGATAAGTATCATTAATACTTATATATATATATATATTTATATATATCAACTTTTCTTCGACACTATTAGCATTTTTATTTCTAATAATATTAAAATACTTACATAATATTGAAATTCGCCTAGTTTTAGGTTTTTAAAGCAAATCGATTGAGATCATGAGAGAAAATCTAGTTTTACTTCGTCATTTTAGTTGAGTTATCGTTATTATCTATATTTAGGTCTAATTAATTTTAATTAAATTCATTATTTATTATTTTTTAAATCAATAACACTAGACTATAAATAGAAGTCAAGAAAAGTAATATTTTTTAATTTGTTAATATTTATTTTAATTTATTTATTAATGTAATAATTTTAAATAAAAAAAATTAATTATAACACAATTATAATGTATATCTTAATTTTATATGTACAACATGTAATTTGGATGCTTATTCTCATTTTCTCGTGCTTTGTAGTCGATGCTCATCATCAAATTTATATCTATACTCCATAATATTTAAATTATAAATTATTAAAAAAATTATCTCAAAATAGCACATACTCAATTTTAGAGCAAGAAGATGAGAGAACAAATGAGTTTATAGATTAACTATAAAAAATAAACTATATCAATATGCTATTTATAGAAATTTTTTTTAATATAAATTAGGATAAAAATTTAAGTTTAAAAATAAACTTAAATTTTTAAATTTTTTATTTTATTATATCAACCATTACAACTGTAGGCCAATGCCTGTTGATGTCTTGTTGTGGTACCCGATCGATTGAATATAAACTGGCAATAAAAAATTGGGAAGTTTTTTAAAAATATTTTGTCGGGCTAGGCAGGGCTGAATTAGGTCATACCTCATCTCATGCTTGGGTCATCCGGCTCAGTTGATACATCTATGTAGAGTGAGATATCTCTTTAGTATTTCCCAATCTACTTTGTATAAATTAAGCTAGTTGGTGATATAAATTTGGTCCGATGGAAAATTTTCTATCACCTAAAATTTGACTGTGAAATGTTGAAACTCATATGTTGATGATTATAATAATATCAAGCCAAAAAGTCTCTTCATCTATCTCACTCTCCGTGGAACATTCTCCTCGGCTAAAATTACTTCCACGAGTGGTTTATTTTTTTTAAGTGAACTATATAAAGCAAATTATAACATATACATATTCAGACTCTCTAATCCCTTTTAGTCTCGGTTCATTTAAAGTTGTGTAATTATATCATATATTTGTGTCGCCTAAAATAAATATAATAATACTGCTAACTCATATAAGATCTTTCATGTATTGCAAGAAATGTAATTATGTTATGTTATATATTTGTGTCGTCTGAGATGAGATTAATAAGATTGCTAACTCGCATAAGATATTACATTTATTGCAATATGAGAAAATTAATGTCAGCTAAAACTCGATTGATAGCCACGTAACAATTAAAAGGCATGAATTTGTCGATTTTCACTTCTCATTTTGCATCATCATTGGGTGGTTTATTTGTCAGTATTTCAACATTATCTGATTAAAGAATCACGTCCTAGCTCTTATTTTCATTCTGAATAATTTCAGTTTCCAAGTTTTTAGATTAATCTTCAAAATAAGTGGTAATAAACCCTCAGGTGCAAAAACAAAAAATAGCAGCGCAGAAACCCTCAGGTGCAAAAACAAAAAACAGCAGCGCAGAAACCCTCAGGTGCACCATCACCCTTACTGAAGCATAACACCACACACACAGCACCCTTGTACCAATTTTTGTGCGCATGTTCACCTCTACTTGGAACACACGTGCACACTCTTATCACATGGTGCATTTTATGTGTGCCATATATGTCAATGCAATGGGAGTGCGACCGAGGATTGTGAGGCACGCAGAAAATGTGTGTTTTTTTTTTCGGGCAGAAAAAAATGCATGCGCATGCATGATTGTTGCATGTGGTGACATGTGCGCTATATTATTACAGTGTATATGTTCTCTCTTTCTCTCTCTCTCTCTCTCTAGAAATCATATAAACTATTTTGCAAAAGCATCAAACCTATTGCACCCATGATGAGCTAAAGTTGGTAGAATGAGACAAGTAAAAGTAACTTGGTCGAGCCAGCCCGTGGCACAAGTCATGTCGTGCTGAACTGGGGTTGCACTGCCTGCATGCCTGGCATACCAGCACAGCCTGTGGCACAGGACACTTAAAAAAAGCAGCCATGATGGCTGCATTTTTTGCTTGTTCCTACTGGAGGTGTCAAGTGATTGATGCCCATGCCCTACTGCAACTGTGGCAGTCCGGTAGTGCGGCACTTGGCACTGGCAGTGCCGCCAGCCATTGCCAATATGCCACAGCCGACAGCCCACGGTGTCAGTGGCATTGCCAGTGTGGGCCGCATGCTGATTATGGCCGCAGTGCCAGTGCAACAGTGCTACTGCCCATGCCCACTGGGTGGTGGGTGGTTATGACCTGTCTGGCTGTACCAGGCCACTGTCGGCCAGACCCATCATGAAATATGAATCGGCATGCTTGGTTTAGAGAGGCGGGCCATCGGGTCATACCGGGCTGACCTTCCATCTTGCCGTGCCAGGCTGATACAGCCTATTTGACACCTCTCAGCCTATTTCAAATAGACTGATATGGCCTATTTGAAACTCTATCATCTCGACCTAAAAATATATACTAGATTAACTAGATAGATACGTTCATAATCTTTCCCAAATAGGTCTCTCCTTGTGTCATCTAATCCGATCCAAAATAGTGACTTGGACCTTATTATACTACAGAAAAAATCAATGCCTTATTCTACTAAGTACTTGTTAGCATAAGTATTTTTTTTTTTTTTTCATATTTGTACTATAAATTCTAATTTCTTATCTTTTCTTGATAGTTATAAGATATTTGATATTCTTTATGAGGTACTTAGTTTTATCTATAATGGAAACAGACTATGTTGGATGAATTGAGTACTATAACATCCTATCATACTTGGAATCTCATTTTGAAATTTTTAGGAAAACCAATAGTGAGATGCAAATAAGTATATATGATAAAAATATGATACGAAAGAAAAATTGATTGGCTCAAGGCTAAGTTAGTAGCATGTGGATTTACACAGATTTATGGTCTTAATTATTGGGATATATTTTTCTCGTGGCTAAAATCTATTTAGATTATTTTTTATTATTGTATCTCACATGTATATTATTTATCAGTTAGATATGAGAAATACATTTATTCATGATAATTTAAAAAAAAAAAAGTGTTAATCTAGTCGTCGTGAGCATTTACTATTCCTAGGAGCATAAGTATAATGTTTTGATTGTCCAAGGCCCTTTATGGCCTAAAGTATTTTCTAGGACATGGTTTAGTATCTTTGATCTTAGAAGATACATATCGAATTATTTTTTTTTATAACATCAAGAGGTTATTATGTAATATTAGAACTGTATGTATATGATATTCTAATTATAAAATATGATCAGTTGAGCGTGAGGATTAAAATATTAGTTTCTATGAATATATTGGTACTTGGATTTTACGGATATATCAAAGATATATCGGTGAATAAATATTTCGGATATTTTGGAGATATATCAATACTTAGAATATATCAATACTTAGAATTTAATGATATTTCGGAGATATATCGGTGGATAAATCGGTAATTTTTATCACTGATTGAGCATATGCCAATTGAAATTATTTTTATCAATCAAATTTCAGATGGAGAATTTGAAACATCTTTGGTATTTTTTAAGTATTGATTTCGGATACTCATGGGGTATAACTCATCATTTGATTTAGGGTTAAACTTATCTGCAAGTATTTGTTCTCTAAGTGATTACACCAAATATAGGAGAATCATGATAAAACTAAATTATCTAACAGTGATCAGATCGAATACTAGTTAGTCTATTAATATGGTTAGTTGTTTATTAGATCCTATAATAGATGTAGTTCTCAGGATTCTCAAATATGTAAAGGGAGCTCATGGAATTAGAATTTCATTCAAAGATCATGAGCAAAGCCAAGTAAACATAAATTTGGATTTCAATTGAACTCTAGCAATCACAGAGAGGAGATCTGCTACAAGATTTTATATTTTTTTAGAGGCAATCTTGTCTCCTGAAAAATCAAGTGATATTATTCTTTCTGAGACTAGTATAAAGGTATATTACAGAGTTATAGTGTCGGTTACTTGTGGGTTCTAGGTAGATCAGTCACTTCTTAAATGGGTTTTACTTACCACTTAATAGGCTGATGATATTTCATAATAGTTGTCAGGCAACTTGGTATATTATTGCCAATCTAATATTTCGCAAGCAAATAAAGAAAGTTGGGATTAATTATCACTTAATACATAGGATGATATTGGCATGTGAGATGTGTATATGCCAGCTTGAAAAGAGATATTGAGGTTTGGTTTAATTTTTATGTTTATTTTCTTTCTTGTTATTTGTAAGAACTTGTCATATGAGCTACCACAGATCATATAATATGTGTATATATATTGTATTTTGATGAAAATAAATTTTTTTAACAATAAAAAATTTGTTTATTTTCTCTTTTTTCTATCTCCTATCTTTCTCCTCTTCTCGAAATCTATGAAGGATCGAATCCCTAATTCCTCTTCAGAATCATCTTGTCTCATTGTTGCCATAGGTACATATGAGATTGACAACATGGTGTGATAGTGACATTTCTCTACCAAGACTAGATATAAGCTAAATTTATATATTTTTATATATTTATATGTGTGTGTGTGTGTGTGTATTTATATATATTTGTGTGTGTGTGTGTGTGTGTGTATTTATATATATTTGTGTGTGTGTGTGTGTGTGTGTGTGTATTTATAGGGAATTTTATGTTTATTATTTTACTATCTCTCTCTCTCTATCTCTCTCTCTCTTGCCCTCCGCATTTTAAATATGTGTGTGGTTATATCACATTATAATGTATCTTAAGTCATAAGATAAGATAAACTTGCTAAGTACTTGTGCCCAAATAATAAAATACTAATCTCTCCAAAAGATATTAAGTAATTAATCTCTTGTGGAGTCTTGCAAAAGTTTGAGATAAATGTGTTGCAAGTTTGTTAAAATGTAGTTAATGGCATCATAGAGATGAAAATGAACCACAAAAAAAAACCAATTTTTTGTTTCATATTGTGAGTAAGCAAATTTTTTTATTAAAAATTCATTTTCAATTGATTATTTTAAAAATCTCATTCTATTTAAATGTATGTAATTATATAAATATTAACACAGCAGATCTCATAATAATTTCAAAATTAAATATATTTGGGCAAAACTAATACTGTGGCGATTGATCACATGGAAAATTCATATATTACATGTATATATTGAGGTCATGTCATGATGCGATAATAATTATTTTCATCCAATGGTAGTATATCTTAGATTTATGACTTATCTGACCTAATTTTTCTAATTTTTGAGGGTATGATTATTGAGATATTGATTTCTCCTAGATCTCGCACTAAATTTTCATTCTTGTCACTTTTGTGTTTACTTTTTCACAAGAACTTTGATAGAACATTATTTTGCTATTTCTAGGATTATTAAATCCTAATTGCAGGAAATACTTAATATGGGTTGTTCGTGCTTCTCAAAAAACATCAGATTAATATTATAATTGACCAACATAGTGTGGCTCTTGTGGAAATTTCTCAAAAATACCTAATATAGTGGTTGTCCTGTTTGCTTCTTCTTTATCTTTCCATAATTTAGTGGTGCTGGTGTTGGTCAGGATCAAAACAGTAACCAAGTTACTGCAATTCCATCTTCAAGCCAATTTCATGCGTCGAATGTGACTGATGTTGCTCGTGTTATGAAGGAGATTTTTTCTGAAACTTGCTCTCCCAAAACCAGAGCCTCTGCTCCCTCTACTGCCAGTGCCAACGAAGATGGAAATGCTCGGGCCACTACTTGTATGCCAAAAATGGAAGCGACGAGCAATGCTTTGGGCAAGGATCATCTCTCAGAGGAGAAATTTCTTCAGCGCGAGAGCCAGACCACTAATGAAACTGTAAAAAAGGGTTCAGAATCTCTAGCTGGCATGGGTGTGGAGGCTAGGGATCAAATGCCTGCTTCTCAATCAGATTCTGCAGAACAAGAAGCATCAGAGCAGAGCTGCTCAGACATATCACACAAGCTAATTGGAATAAATATGGAGGCCAGGTATCAAGCGCCTGCTCCTCAAGAAGCCCAGACTGGCTCGTTTCAGATTTTCTCAGCACAAGAGCCTGCCCAAATGGGTGCTGGTTCTGGTAGTCGCGTAAACTTAGACCTTAGTCTTGCACCGGAGGAAGCTGCCAGCTCACCCATACACAAACCATCAAGTTTTGGGGGAGAATGATGAAGAGGATGGAAGCATCTCTTTCTCTGTGATGTGAAAGTGGAAGATGAACGTGTTTTATAAGCATGGATTTTGTATTTCACAATGTATAAAAAGTATCACTTTGTGTAATTCTTCTGCATGTTGATGTGCAAGATCACCACCTGCAACAAACACCCTCACTCTGTTTCTCAATTCGATCCAACTATGGCCAGGTGTTTTCTTCAGCCCATCGTCCTCCATCGTCTTCCTCAACATCTCAGCTTCTTCCCATTTCCCACATGCAGTAAGAAAGTTTGAACATAGAACGTGGCCAGCGTTGTTGCTGCGTTCAGATTCTAAAATCTTCAACAATTGGCCGACCAAACCAGTACCCAATGTGGCTTTGCCATGCATCCAACACGCATGGAGCAGAGCCTTCAAAATAGTTGCGCTGGCCTTGGAATTTTGGAACTTGATCACCAATTCTGCTGCCTCGTCCAGGTGTCCACCTCGGCAAAGCATGTCCGCAATGCACATCATGTGATCCATGCCACAGACAAACCCGTGAACACCCTTCATCGACTCCATTAAAGCACTGGCCTCGTCTACCAGCCCGGAATGGCTGCAGGTCAGTAAGAGCGCAACGAAGGTCATGCTATCCGGCTTCGTCCCGGTTGCGAGCATGGCGTTGTACAGCTGCGTCATGTGGCTCGCCTCTCCGTGCAGGCCGAATGCGAAGAGCATGCTGTTCAAGGAGATGATGTCTTTATGGCTCATGGAATCGAAAACGAGGACGGACCCTTTTAGGTCCCCGCACTTGGCATACATGTTTATCAAGGCATTACCTGTGTACACGTAGGAGCTGAAACCAGAGCGAATGACACAGCCGTGCGCCGTTCTCCCGTGCCCTAGCAGTGCCAGGGATGAACATGAGTGGAGCACGGAGCCGAAGGTGAAGTCATCTGGAGCCAAACTATTTCTCATCATCGACGCAAAGAACTTGAGCGCTTCCTCTCCGTATCCGTTTCGAGCATATCCAGATATCATGCATGTCCATGTGACCGTGTTCTTCTCTTCAGCGTTCTGAAATGCATCGTCTGCTCCATCGATATCTCCCACTTTCATGTACGCGTCGATAATAGCATTGCTGGATGATAGGGCATGGTTTTTGGTAAATTCGAACGCCTTTATGGCATCGCTTGTGGATCCCAGTTTGGAATAGAAGCTGATTATTGAATTGTTTGATCTGCTATCGGCGCCTAATCCAGACTTGATAATCATAGCGTGAACCATGCATCCACCAGAGAAATTTGATGATTCGGCCATGGCAACCATTAGACAGCTGCAAGTCCATTTATCTGGCCTGCACGAATTCTCTTGCATCGTCTTCAACACGTCCAGACATGGTTCAATTTCCCTGCACCGACTCAGGCTTGCAACCATTATATTCCAGGCTGCAGCTACCTTTCGTGGCATCGTGTTTAACACTTGTTCTGCTTCTCTCTGATGACCAGATTTTGCATACGCAAACAACATCGAGCACCATGTTACTTCGTTTTTATCAGATGCTTCGTCAAATATCTTCTTAGCACTGGGTGGATTAAAGCACTTGCCATACATATCCATGAGCGAGTTGCTGATGGCGACAGAAGCTGTGTGACCCGAAACAATGACTAGAGCATGGAACATGGCCCCATTCAATTGTGAGTTCGCTCTCGCACAAGCTTTCAGCAATGCGGTGAATGTGTAATCATCAGGTGTAGCATCATTGCTGGATCTCATTTGACGAAAGAGAAAGAGTGTTTCGTGGAAATTACCTAGTTGAGAATACGCGGCAAGAATTGAATTCCAAGCGATTGTGTCCCTCTCATGGATTTCATCAAACAGCTTGCGAGCATGTCCGATTCTTCCCGATCTTGCATGAGCGACTATCTTTGACGTAGTTCTCAATAAGTCGCTCCGACCAGGCATGTCTTCATCCTCTGCTCGGTGAACTGTTAAGTCTTCATCCTCTGCTCGGCGAACTGTTAAGTCTTCATCCTCTGCTCGGTGAACTGTTAAGTCTTCATCCTCTGCTCGGCGAACTGTTAAGTCTTCATCCTCTGCTCGGTGAACTGTTATTCCTTCATCCTCTGCTCGGTGAACTGTTAATTCTTCATCCTCTGCTCGGTGAACTGTTAAGTCTTTATCCTTGCTCGGTGAACTGTTATTCCTTCATCCTCTGCTCGGTGAACTGTTAAGTCTTCATCCTCTGCTCGGTTAACTGTTATTCCTTCATCCTCTGCTCGGTTAACTGTTATTCCTTCATCCTCTGCTCGGTTAACTGTTATTCCTTCATCCTCTGCTCGGTTAACTGTTATTCCTTCATCCTCTGCTCGGTTAACTGTTATTCCTTCATCCTCTGCTCGGTTAACTGTTATTCCTTCATCCTCTGCTCGGTTAACTGTTATTCCTTCATCCTCTGCTCGGTTAACTGTTATTCCTTCATCCTCTGCTCGGTTAACTGTTATTCCTTCATCCTCTGCTCGGTTAACTGTTATTCCTTCATCCTCTGCTCGGTTAACTGTTATTCCTTCATCCTCTGCTCGGTTAACTGTTATTCCTTCATCCTCTGCTCGGTTAACTGTTATTCCTTCATCCTCTGCTCGGTTAACTGTTATTCCTTCATCCTCTGCTCGGTTAACTGTTATGTCTTCATCCTTTTCTCGGGGAACTATTAGTCTTTAAAATTATGAAATAAAACTCGTAAAATAAAGATAAATTTATTATATGGATAAAAATTATAATTTCTAGCTAATTAAATATTTATAACAATTATAAAATTTTAAAAGTATATAATGTATAAAAATTATAAAAATGTATAAAAATTAACATAAATATAAAAAATCCAAAATTTTAATGAAGATAAAATTATTACAAAAAGTGGATATAGATTTCTAATTACCCGCAAGTAATTATATATAATTATATTTATAGGTATACAAAAATCAAAAATTTTAATAATGGGTATAAAAAATAATTGGAGATTTATATTTTAGTACACTAAACTAAGAGGAATTAAAAAAAAAAGATTCCTATTTTTCAAAATTTAAAACAAGATGAAGGAAACTCAAAAATGATTAAATTTTGATATATTAAAATTTATTAACCTGATCTTACCCTCAAAACTTTAAAAAAAATTAATTCTTAATTTTTGAATACAGAAACTACTATTATGTGTGTGTGTGTGTGTGTGTGTGATTTATACAAAAATATATATCTACGTGTGTGTGTGTGTGATTTATACAAAAATATATATCTACATGTGTGTGTGTGTGTGATTTATACAAAAATATATATCTACGTGTGTGTGTGTGTGTGTGTGTGTGTGTGTGTGTGTGTGTGTGTGTGTGTGTGTGTGTGTGTGTGTGTGTGTGTGTGTGTGTGTGTGTGTGTGTGTGTGTGTGTGTGTGTATATGTGTGTGTGTGTGTGTGTGTTTGTTTGTTTGTTTGTTTGTTTGTTTATTCACTCAATTGTTGATTTGATGCGTGTATTTGGATGGTTGAAGATATTATTTTTTTTTTATTTTTTTTATTTTTTAAATTCATTGACATGTTAGGGTGAGGGTAAAATTATGTTTTGGTACATTTTTAAAAATTTTGAAAAAAAACATATTTTTTTATTATTTTATATGTGATATAGTATATACCAAAACATAAATACCTCAAAATAATTACTATGAAGCACTACTAAAATTTTTAGCATTTGTCGTTGAGTACACTTACTTTTCAATAAGAATTAAAAAAGTAGAATATAATTATAAAGTCCGTGTCTCACCTTTTAATTGGATAAAAAAATATTTGTGTAAAAATTAGTTTACTAATGAATTAATTATGTACATTGGAAAAATAACGATTTGATAAATAGTGAAAAAAATTATTTTAAATACATAAATATATTACAAAAAATTTGGTAAAAAGAAATAAATTAAGTATTTTATTTTAATATGAATTTTAACATTTTAACACTATGCATATAGCAAAAAAAAAAAAGATAAATAAACAAATTTATTATAATATTTTAATTCTTAATTTATTTAAATTTGAATTCGAGCATTTTTGATATTGCACCCATTGCAACAAATGGATCAATAAAAAAAATATTTTAATATTTTTTATAAATGTGAATTGTAACATTTTGACATTGCACATATAAAATAAATAATTAAAAATGTAACAATTTTAATATTTATTTTATTTAAATGTGAATTGTATCATTTTTACATTGCACACATTGTAACTAATGGATAATTAAATATATATATATAAACAATTACAATCTTTATTTTATTAAATGTGAATTGTGACAGTTTGGCATTGTTTGCATTGTAACTAATTGTTAAATAAATAAAAATATTTTTACAATTCTGATCTTCATTTTATGTAAATCTGAAGGAAAATATTTTGCCATTGCCCTCGTAACTAATGAAATAAAAAATAAAAATATCTTAACAAGTTAACACTTTATTTTATTTAAATGTGAAATTGTAACATTTTGACATTTAATGAATTGTAACTAACGGATAAATAAATAAAAATATTTTAACAATTTAAATCTTTATTTATTTAAATCTTAATTTAAACATTTTGCCATTGTATACATTACAACAAATAGATAAATAAATACAGTATATCACCACGGAATGATAATCCACACACAAATAAACCTATAGAACAAGCATATCACTGTAAAATAATAATCCACACAATCAAAACAACAATAAGATTAGAAGTAGCATATTATCATAGAATCATATTGAAATCGCAGAAAAGGTAATGGATTTTTGCATAAAAATCGATTTTGGCCTGCAACTTCATATCATGAACAAACAATGAGTTGTTTTAAACTAAATTGAGACTCTATTTAGCAATGTTGAGGCCTTCTGAGTAGTCACTTTAAGCATGAAGGTTTAAGTGAAGGGTAAAAGTGACCTTTAGCATTATGAATGCATCCATCGATATTAATTATCAGCATATAGTGAGTTGAAAGTGAATTAAATGATTGGAATATACTAATTCTCACATTGAAAACTTGTAATATGATTCAGCATATTCATAAACACCATAATTCAATTACGCAAGGCTACACATGCATGCTGACATAGTATTCTTCTCATCCACCACGCCATACAAGTAAATTTATGTTCTCTCGAATTTACATCTAAAAAAACCTTCATTTGAATATTTTAATCACACCATAAGCATAAGGATATGCGGGCAATGACTTGTTTTTCATTTTCTTTTTTATTATCTTTTTCAATAATTTTTCTTTAGCCTTAGGCTCAATTGAAGCTTTTCATATTGCGACTTCTTTAGAGTTGTAGTTTTGATTCATCTATTCCTTTTTCCAACAATTAAGTCTAGTTTTTTTTTTTTTTTTTTGTAATATTTTTGGAAATGAAAAAATTTGATGTCCTAGTATCAATTAAAAGGTGATATTCTAACCAACTATTATAACATTTATGAACATTAACCCTCTTTGCTTACTAATTTTATTGATATGGTTGAAATTAAACTTAATAGAGCTAAGTTTATTTGCTTCTTTCTTCATCTCCTCCATCTCCATGGGAATTTCAAAGTTTTCCTTGATTTGGAAAATCACATATTTAATGTGGTATATTACATAGAAAGTATGTTAATAGTTCTCTTTTATTTTTTTCTACCTTGAGTAAATTATTTTTTGTGTGGAATAATTTTTTCATTACTACTATCAAACTCTGTCTCCTTTAGTTTTATCATTGTTTGTATAAGAAATGAGTTTTTCATGCTGCTAGAATGTTATCAATGATTATTCTATCAACATGGTCTAAGTGAGTCTTGAACTACTATTATTTGTAATTCTTATTTTGCTTAAAGTTTAAGACCCTTCATAAAATAGAAAAGTAATTATATTTCTCATAAATCAAAAAACTTGAGCATAAGCTCTGAGAATAATCACACATTTTTTATAACTTCATGACATTGCATGAATTTTCATAACTTTGCTTGTACCTCATCCTTCAAATATTCTAGATAAAATCAATATTGAAATTCTTCCTTAATTTCTTCCAAAATATTGATGGGAGTGCCATTACATATTACATAATTACTTATCCAATGCCACCAAAAAAGTGTTACATCCACAAAATACCTGTTGATGATACCACCTCGGATTGCATCTATAGTTATGCATAACTCGAAAAAATTATTCCATCCCCCAAAGGAAAATTTTTTTTGTATGCTTGTGGTAACACTCATTTCTTGATACAATCAAGAAATGAGTTTTACCACAATCATACCTCCTACTATTGCTTATCTGCAAGTTGAAAGCTCTTTTCTCAACTCTTTTATCTCAACTCTTTTCACAATAAATGCTATCAAAAACATTGAGAGTATCTTGTATCTCACCCTTAAGTTTGTCCTTAATGGATATCATCTCCTTGAATTCATCTGTGATATCCTCAAATATCTTATATATCTCTAATGATCATCTCTACTTTATCCCTACAGAATTCATTGAAAGGCTTGATAATCGATATCCTTCAAACTAGCTTTCTTTCATTTTCCATTTGAACTAGGAACATCATGACCATCGTTATTAATTTTTAAAATTGATGTAATAATAATAGCATTTATTTGATCCTACTTGTTATGAAATAAAAATTGTAGTACTTTTATGTGCACCCTAAGACTAGTAATTCCACTTTCCATGAACCTCTTAAGTCTTCTCTTATCTTGCATGAGATAAATGCACAAGTAAGTGAAATAAGAGAGAGAAATTTAGAGAGAGAGAGAGAGATAACATAATATCACAAATAATTCTAAAGCTTTTTAATGATACAAGTAAGAGAAAATGCTCCTTATATAGAGAAAGGTGTTATGAATTTATTGTTCTGCCTAATTTAGTTGGTTAAGCGACATCCCAAAAGGCTTGTAATTAGGTTGTTCCATCAATTGAGATCTGCAAGTACATATGTCATACAAGTAAATAATAGACTTAAGTAAATATATCAATCTCATAGAAAATTTATTAGTAGTTTAGTTATCCAATAAGAGGCAACTCATTTTTAGTAGAATAGTTATCGAAATTATTAATCAATCTTAGGTCCAGATCTAATTACCTTATTTAAGTGATACTATTAATCAATCTAGAGTGTTCTGTAAATGACCTTTTACCCTATCGACATACAATATAGTTGTCATCATTGATCCCTTCTCAATGGTGGTCCCCTCGTAGTTATCCCCTTAATACATCACTACCGAAATAATATTTTATCTTTATGTGAGGGTTAATCAATATCTTATACCTTTTAAGTAACTTCATTAACTATGCTTAATGGTTGCTTTGTATACACACTTTTATTTACGAGTTTCAATTGTCTTAACTACTAATAATTGGTATGATCTATAAGTATTTGTATGTTTAGCTTCATAAGTACCATACTTACATAATTAATGTATGTTTCTTTAAAGTTTCAACAATGAGAACCATAAGAGTAAAATGAACTCATAATGACTATCATCATCTTATGAGTCACCATATACTTGCACATGTCATAAGAATTGTATATTACTATCCTTTTCAATGATGATGTAATTCACATACTAAAGATGAATCCCTTGGAAGAGTACCCTATGTAACATCTATCCCAATCGATAAATAGTCTCTTTGAGACATGTATAATGAATTGACTTGTAAAAGTATTCGTACTTTAAACCTAATAAGCATCATACTCACGATGATTAACATACCAAAACTTTGGGGTTTGACATATAAGTTCATCTTATGTATCATAATTAGAAGGAATGTCACCACTTTCCTTTCATATGCATGAGTGAAAGAAAATCTTGCACAAACTCATATGCATGAGTGAGTCTCATGGCTTACCTAATCATCATCCACCATGACAACCTTGCACAAACACACTATTAGTAGAAACCCTAATTCAATTTATATTTTTTTACCATTCATCAACGTTCATAAACATAAAAGATAAGCAAATAAATATTGTATCAATCATCCAAACTAATACATCACATAATCCAAATAACACAAATCCTAAACCATATAATTTTAATATAAATTCTTGGATTTATTTCTAGAAGATGAGGGTTTGAGAGTCATGCCCCCCAACTCCAGGGATTGACATTGTTCATGCATCCCTTGCTTGCTTTTGGAGCTTTGAGGAATTGTGAAAATATTTTTTAGGGTTTATAGTTATCGTGGCTTTTGCTTGTTTCATGAGGGGGATGGAGAAGAAAGATTTTTTTGAAAATTCTTTAAGTTGTCCTTTAATACTCGGGAGGTCTTATATTACTCTAAGTAAGAAGTTATGAATTTCTAATGAAAGCCATAACTTTGTCCTTCATGTATCTATCTTTTAGCTTGAGGTGGTGACTTTAAAACAAGGTTGCGACTCTATTTGACTTCTTACTCTTTATATAACACAAGTTCATGGTGATAAAAATGATTTTAACTTGGGCCTAATATATATATACCTCTCTCTCTAAAACACAAAGTTGTGATACTGTGAAATAGCTATTACTTTATTCCTTTATCATTTATAGTCTTTAGTTGTCATGATGCTGTGAAGTGGCCTTATGTTATGATGGCTTCGAATATTGGTATATGATTGTGACACTATGTGAAGACCATGCCTTTATTCATTCATCCTTCTCGATAAGTATATGATCATTGTACTATGAATGGTCATGACACTTGTACATAGCTTATATGTATAAATCCCGGTTATACTTTCCTTTGAAGTCAAAAGTCATAGTTTTAAAAATGGTCATACTCTAATAATATCATTTATAATAGTTAGTGACCCAAAAGTAATGGCTTTGAATAATTATTGTGGCTCTGGCTTGAATATTTGTGGCTCTTTATTTTCTATAGCTCAAAAGTCATGGCTTTATGAAATAGTCATAGTTCTTACTTGAGACTATTGAGCTATATAAAGATAAAGTCATACCTTTGTAAAATTATGTAACCTTGAGCACCAATGAGGTACTTGGTTGTTGAGATGGAGAATTAATATCACAACCAATAAAATTTTATAGGTATGACTGTAACTCTATGATAATAACATAATTATTAAGAAAATATCACATAGTGAAAGATTGTGCTATTGAGATAGAAGGATCATGGTGCAAAAGATTTTGCCTTGACCATTTATATAGAGTTTCAACCAATAATAGACATCTAAACTATAAAGAACTTATAGACTCACTTCATCTACTAAACAACTCCAATATTTTTTAAATTTAATAATTATTCATCAAAGTTTTCCAAAATATCAAAAAATATGAAATCAACATAAATCAGCCTAATTTATATACTTACACATCATTCTCAACTATCAAAATATAATAGAATATTTGGTAAATTAAATACTTAATAAACTCTCACACTAAAATGATCACTCATCCCTAAGAAATAACTTTCCCACCCAAAAAAAATAAATATGATCACAATGAATTCCTTTGACTAGGTATGAATGTTGTATGGACTAATATTAATCTAGAAACTTCAAGCAAACTTATTTATAGTCAGATGGGGTTTGAGTTCCATAAATATACTTATAGGTTATTAGGTATGTGTATTTATTTATGTGATAGATATGGATACTTATTACATCACACATGAAGGAGAAAAAAGGTTCTTAGGTTGTCTCCCAAGCAGCACTATGTTTAACTTCTATAGTTATACCTTCAAAACTTCCTCTCATACATTGGAAATCTCTATAGTCCAAGTGATCTTTTTAATATATTATTTTACTTCTTTCTTTTTAGTCTGTATTTTTAGCCTTTCTTTAACTATATCTATCTCTAACATTATCTCCTTAATTGATGCCACAACTTTAATATGTATTGTGGCATCTTCTTCTCCACTTCATTCTCTCTTTTCCTTAAGAATGCCCAAAGTCATGACACTGAGTACTACTCTGGTTTGTCTTAAACTTTTCTATTTCTTTTCCCTTCTATAGTTCCAAAGTCATGGCACTATGAATAGCCATGACTGTCTTGCATCTTTATCTTGCCCGTTATTTCTTATAACTCCAAAGTCATGGTGTTTTGCAAAGCCGTAGCCTTGCATTTAAGCTTCAAATGGACTGATTAATTCTGTAACACCAAAGTTGTGTTGTTGGATATAGTCATAACTTTGTCTTTGAGCTTTCCATGGTCATTTTCATTCTGTATATTTAATGTCACTACATTTGGCATAGCTGCAACTTTATCTTCTATTTTTTTTGGCTATTTTCATTTTGAAACTCCAAAATCATGGTATTATGCATAGTTATAGCTTTGTATTTTATTTTCTCTTCCATTAAATTTGTCTTTTCCTTGTATTTTTCATTAGATGACTTTTTTTTCTTAGAGCTATCATCATAACACTCCTCAGAGGTTATGATTTTGAAGAATACTATGATCTCATATTAGTCATCTTTCTTTGTTTTCTTATTTTTACAACTCCAACTCCAATATACAACATCACACTTGCAATTCCATAATTCTTCTTCCATTCCATAAATTTTATTTTGATCCATACAATTCATTTCATCCAACCAGTTGTCTTTTACAAATTGTTTTTTCTTGAAATCTATTTTTTTATGACATGATAGTACAAAGTAGATTATCAATCCTTTAATACTATGTTTCATAATCATCTAAAATATTATAAAGATTGACATTTACTTATTCCTCACCAATATAAAAAGTAAACTCCTATTTTTTGATTTTAATGAAAGCTTGTCCATTGGCCAAGAATAAGCATCTTAAATTAATGATGCATCTTAAATCACATGTATTCCAAAATATATGCTCTTCTCTAGTGCAAGGTAAAGCAAAACTCCCAGGATCATTCAATGTTATGGCAGTTTTTATTGAATAATTGACTACACTTCTCGATCATATTCACAATTTATATGACCCTAATATCTTCTTATTAATTATATTTTTTATTTAATTGTCATAATTTAGTATTTGGGCTAGAGCTTCAACAATAATATACTCAATTCTAATTTCTAAAATTTATTAATAAATATTTTAGATTGTTCATCTAATTTTTATTTCCTAAATCATTATTGAAATTGAAGATTCATTATAAACTTACTCTTTGTTTCATTCTGATCAATTTCTCTCTCTCTCTCTCTCTCTCTCTATGGCTTCGAGATAAGCTCTATTTTCTCATCTAATTCTTTATTTTTTTTTCCTCTTCGAGTAAAACTTGGTTTTTCCATTTTTTGGGAGTCACGTATTTGGTACATGTCATAGCTTCATGTTATCACTTATGTCATCTTCTTCATTTGGGGTCATGACTTCTAGCCTCTTGGAGACTTCATATTATCACTTATTCCTCAATATTACTTAGAAAGTCACATTTTTTTATCCCATAAATTCTAAAATCCTTTTATTTAAAGTCATCTAGAACCTCTTGAATCATGGCTCTTGGAAGAGTCAGCATTTTTACCCTCCAATTATTTAGAATCTTTTTGTCCTAACTATATATGTAGTTCCTTGCTGCTTATAAGTAATATTGAGGAATAATTTCTTGGATTTACCTTCATATCACTTAGCAAATTATTCACTCATCTTCCTTTGATAATGCCAACTAACTAACAAGATGCTCAATGTTCCTCATTACTAAATTCATTTCAAGTAAATGAGGGTACTTGAAGCTAAGATTGACGATTACCTAATAAGGGTACTTAGCTTAAAGTACCCTCGTTTTCTTGTCTTGGTTATTAATTTTCTTCTGAAGTTCTATTATAATAATTTTCACACCATCATCCATAATCAACTTTTCTTCCCTTTGTGATGGTTGGTAATAAAAATTAGAACTTCCTTAATTTGTGTAGTTCATCATATTATTCTCCATATTTTTTTAGGATTACCTAATATGTTGTTGCTCACTCCCATAGTTTTTGTATCAAAGTTTTTAATGATTTTTCATATTTAGATTATAATACATTGAGACATTACTATTGAGTCAAAATCCATATAAATTGCTCTGCATTTAATTTTTCTCTTCTATTTGATAAATAGTTCTGATTCTACTAATTCAAATAGATGCAAAGCAGCAATCTCCCCTAGATATTATTCTATTTTTTTTTAGCATCAACTTCCTCAATATGGCTTCTATCTTTGTTTCAATGATGGTGTACCTATATAACTTCAATACCCTAGCTCCTTCTCCCAAATGAGTAATCCATTGGAGTTTGGTAATTATTTTTTTTAGCTCCTCAAATAATTAACATGTCTCATCTGATGATTTATTCATAATAGATTCTCCGCCATCCACTAAACTATATACCTAATCATGTAGTTCACGCCAATGTAAAAGGTTTGAGCATGGACCCAAAACTCAAATTCATGTTGAGGACATCTCCTCAACAACTCCTTTAATTGCTCCCAAACATCATATAGCTTCTCATGCTCTTCTTGTCATGATTAACTAATCTCTCTCCAAATTTAAGAGGTAATTTGTGGTGAAAAGAATTTGGAGAGAAAAGCACTCACTAATTCTTCCCAACTCTTTTTGGAACTCTCAGTAGATATTGGAACCAACTTTATGCTCTAACAATTAGTAGATATAGAAATAATCTTAATCATATTGTGTCATGGCCAATTCAATTCATCTTCATAGTGTTACATAGTTCCAAAAATGATGCGGCATGTCCATTAATATCTTTTGATACCCTTCTGCTATATTGATGTTGTTGAACCATAGTTATTAGACTCAGCTTCAACTCAAACTACTTAGCTTCAATAGGTTGTAAACAAATCTTGAATAATTATTCATCACTATAAGCTTCCAATAATTTTCAAAAGTATTCTAATGGATGGGCTATCAAACATTTTGACCATCACCTCTTTGGGTCTCTCTATTACTTTCATTACCCTCCATAATATCCTTGTCAATTTTTTATTTGGTAAGGATTATTCTATTTCTTTTAATTTTTAGGTCCCGAGAGTTTAGCCCGGTCCTATAGCTTTCGCTCATTATTGGTGACTAACAAAAAAGAAAAAAAAAGATACAATAGTACATGAATACAAACAAATTCGAGCACAATAATAAACATTCAAACAAGTTAACATGACTTAGTCATTTAATCTGAAAATATTAATCAAATATAATGTTATCTAATTTACTGAAAAAAAATTATTCTTTTGCAAGAATAATTATTTCAACTCACATTGACCAACCAAGTAAATAATTCCTAGTAGTGATGCTAAAAATATATTGTAATTTTATTACTCTACCTAATTTAATCTACTATGTGATATCCTAAAAAAACTCATTTATAAGGTTGTCCCATCAACTAGGTGATATCCCAATAATCTCTAGTTTGGCTGTCCAACAAGCGGCAACTCATTTTCAATAAAAGAGATACAAAGATTATTATTCAATCTTAAATCTATGGTCTAATTATCTAATTTATGTTATATCATTAATTTGTTCAATATATCTTATGCTATACACAAAATGAAGATTGAATATTCTGAAAATGATCTCTTGCCTTACTAGCATACAAGGTAGTTATCACCAATGAGCCATTCCTAACAGTGGTCCCCTCATATTAGTCCCCTCAATATATCACCATCAAGATAATACTTATTTCATGTGTCAGGGTTATTCATAATTATTCTCACACAATGATAAAAATTTCCGATATATACACCAATATATCTCTGATATATCCATAAATTCTAAGTATCGATATATTCATTAAGATTGATATATTTATCCTTGATTGGTACTCATATACAAATACACACTGATATATCTTCGATATATCCGATATATCTGTAAAATCCAAGTACTGATATATCCGTAGAAACTGATATTTTAATCCTTGCTCTCACAAGATGCAACTCATTAATATGGTTTGTAATTATTTTTACTATTAACTTCATAAGCAACATACTCACATAACTAACAAACATCTCCTTCAAGTTTAATTGGTAGGAAATATATGAGTATAAGGAACTCATAGATTTTTGCCAATATACAAGTCACCACACACTCATGCATGTCTTGCGGATTGCTTATCATCTTCCTCCTCAATGACAATGTGACTCTCATACTAAAGGTAAACCTCTTGGAAGAATATTATGTATAATGTCTATCTTAATTAAGAACTAGTCCCTCTAAAGCACTTGCAATTGATTGATATGTAAAAGTGTTTGTACTTTCAGCTTCATAAATATCATACTCATGATGATTAATATACTCTAACTTTAGGATTTAATGTATAAGTTCAAGTTGTGCATTGTATTTGGAATGGTTATCACCAACTTTCTATTATATGCATGAGTGAGTCTCATGGCTTACCTATCACCTCCAACCATGATAACCTCACACAAACTCAATATTACATCACATAATCTAAATCATTACATCACATAATCTAAATAACACAAATCCTAACTCTTGCAAATTTAATTCAAATTCTTAGATTTATCTCTAGAAAAAGAGAATTTATAAGTCATGCCCCCAACTCTAGCGATTGGCATTGGTCATAATCTAAATCATTACATACTTAGCTTGTGGAGCCCTAGGGGCTATGAAATTTTATCTAAGGTTTGTAGTTGTTGCCTACTTGTTTTGAGAGGTGGAAAGAGAAGAAAGATTTTTCAAAAATTTTATAGTTTCTCCTTTTATACTCTAGTGATCTTGTATTGATCTAATTAAAAAGTTTTGAGTTTTTAATAGAAGTTGTGACTTCGGTCTTCATCTCTATAACTTGAGGTTATGACTAAAAAGCTTAGCCACAACTATATTTGATATCTTGATTTTTCTATAATACAAGATCACGATACTGACAATGATCATAAATTGAGACTAATCTTAATGTATTACAAAGTTGTGGCACTATGAAATAATCAAAGACTTATGTCCTCATTATATGTAGTTCATAGATGACCATGATGAAATGAAGTGACCATTGGAGGTATGATAGCTTCCTACATTATTATATGGACATAGTTTTATGTGAATGTCATGACTTTAGTCATTTATCCTTATTGACAAGTATATGACTGTGTCACTATGAATGGTCATGTCACTTTTAATTAGCTTTTGCATATAAGTCATGGTTATGACTTCCTTTGAATATATGAGTCACGACCTTAGAGATGGTCATATTCGAGTAATATCTTATATAATATTTAGTGACTCAAATTTTGTGATTTTGAATAATTTTATTATGGCTTTGGCCTGAGTACTTATGGCTCTTTATTTTATATAATTCAAAAGTCACGGCTTTATGAAAAAGTTGTGGCTCTAACTTGAAACTATCGTGCCACATAAAGATAAAGTCGTAGCTTTAAGAAAATTATCTATAACCTTAAGAACTAATGAGGTTCTTGGTTGTTGTGATCGAGAATTAATGTCATAGTCATTAAACTTTTGAGTTATGTATAATTGTAACTCCATAATAATATCACGGTCATTGAGAAAGTATCTCACACTAGAAAGATTATGCTAACAAGATGGTAGGGTCATGGCGTATAAGATTTTGCCACGGCTATTGAAATGAAGTTTCAACCAAGAATAGATACCAAAACTATAAAAAAATTATAGACTCATTTATATCATATGTTAAATATCTAAAAAAATGATTTATTTCATGACTATTCATTAAAATTCTCTAAAATATAAAAAATTATGAAATCAATACAAATCAATCACATTTTTGATAAATTAAAATATAAAATATAAAATATAAAAATTAAAATACTAAATAACAATAATATATCAAAATGTTTGATAAATTAAACATCAAATAAGAAACACTTACATTAATGTCAAGATGCCAAGTGTTGTGATATTACATTAATAGGAACAAAAAGAAATTCATGAAAACTCTATAGTATTTAGCATACCTGGGCTTCAATAAATTCTTGAACTTTTCTTAAATATTTATGAACATTCTAGAATCTTCTAGGACCATAAAAAAGAAGTGCCCATTTCATTTTGGGTTGGGTTTGGGTTATGGTCCACCAAAATGATTAGGTCATAATACTTGGGTGTGTTTTGATTATTTTTCACTTCTGCCAACCACATGAGTAATGATATGTTTAGAGATAGAAAAAATAATGTTTTAAAAATTAAATATCACAACACATGATTGAATGGTATTTTTGTCATGTTTGAATAGAAAATTAAATTCATATCATTCATGAAAATTTTACAAATCTTCTCTCTCTTCAAATTAATTTTATGTGTTTTATTCTCTTATCACTAATTATATATCATACATGTCCCTTAAACAAAATTTTATCATATTTTAATATGCTGGGTCAATATGGTTTTATATGAATTTGAGTTTTGAGGTGTTGCTTAAAACATGTGTGTGTGTGTGTGTGTGTGTGTGTGTGTGTGTGTTCGCATGCATGCATGTACATGTGCACACAAAGAGTAAGGAGACAAAAATAATTATAAATTATTTTTACAATACTATAAAAACATGAGTTTCTAGTTTTTTACTACAATAATATGCCTAATGGGACTTCCACTCCCTCTTCTATCATAATATTAGCTATTATAATGTTATGAGAGATATTGATTTCAATCTATTATTTATTAGGTTTCATATTGCTTTCATATTATCACAATGTTGTAGGAATAAGTGTTTAATATAGACTCTAGTTTCATCTCGGGTACCTTACCCAAGTGTTGGTCTCATAATTTTTGTACCTTACCCAAGTTTTGGAAATATATTAATTGCTCACTTAGGATGAAAGTATTTGTCTAGTTTAGTATAAACATTGATCTTATATGTATGCTAGCACATTTCATTTAAAGAAATATAGTGTTTGATAAACTATGATCTCAAGTTTACCGACAATATTGGATACCTTTGATACACACACATATACAAACACATAATAATAACAATAATAAATTAAAAAATTGAATAGTATATAGAGAATATTTCAATTTTTTCATAGAAGATTATTTTATTTATATAATCATTAGTTTCTCATTTAGAACTTTATCATAAAAAACTCATCATGAAAAAATTTATAAGAAAAAAATATAGTTTTACTTACATAGTTCATAACTATGATTTTAGATGCATGTTCTTCATGAAAAAATTAAGTATATTGCCATTTTTTCAAAATTTATTCGCATGCTAAACATTTTAAAAGACAAATATGTTTAATTTTCCTCGAAGAAATGCTACAATCAAACATCAAGATTTTTTTCAATATTATAATAATGAAAATATGAGAATTAATATTAATAACAATAACACCAATAATCTTATACTATGTATCATCTATCATTTTAGTATTGTAAACTAATTATTATCACCGTTCATTATAAGAACTTTATTATTGTTAATCTTGCACAAATATACTTGCACTGTGCCTAGCTCTCTCTCTCTCTCTTTATCATGTCAAAATAATTTTGTTTACAAACAGATTATTTCATTAAGAAAATCATTTGCAAAGGAACTTCAAGCATAAACAAGTATTTAGAAGCTCAATGTAGTATATAATTTGTTTTTTGATTATCTGTTTTGTATAACCAAATATTTGTTTATTGCAATATTTTATTGTAAGTGCAAGAATAAAAATATTGAGGGAGAATGTGAATATTGCAATGGACAATAATGGGGGTTCCGCTATCTAGTTAGTGGGCCAAAATTTTGTTTGAAGCATAATCCAATTCATTCGAGTTATCTGACCCACTCTAGTCTCTGATATTTAAAAACCTAGAAACTTATAATATATATATATATATATATGTGTGTGTGTGTGTGTTTTTTTTTTAGTACTGTTCAGATAGAGTGAATAGAATGTGCAATTTCTTTTGTTGTAGTGATATTTTTCTTTCACATTTCTTTGTTTCTATTTTCTGATTCTATAAAAATCTTGGTTATTAATCTGTAAGCACCTAAGTACTTTTCTAGTAGATATAACCAATTATGTTGAACGACTACTGAACCACATTATTTCTGTGTGTTTTTGTTGTGGTTTTGATATTTATATTCTACTTCTAAATTCATGGTTGATTATCATATTTGTAATCACAATTGCAAGCAAAAATTAACACTCATGAATATTTTGTTTCTTCACGACCTATATAATATTCATAGATGATGCGAGTGTCATTCTCTTGATTTTAGTTAGAGGAAATTTTTATTTGTATTATTTAATTAAGCACTTTGTAACTCTTTTAAAAATGGACATTGATCTTCTAATATTCAAGTAGTCTTTAAAAGTAATTCCATAAAGCTTCAAAAAAATTACTTAGTTTGTCAAAGTTATTTGAAACACTTCATGCATTAAAACAAATCTAGTAGAAGGAACACAAGAACCTTGATATCTCTACAAATTGGAAGCATTATTAATTAGGCCTTGGTAGCTAAATTGATAAATTATGTTATTTCAAATGGGTAGAAGTGTTTTCCAAAAAAGAAAATTTGTTCGACTAACATGGATATGATGCAATACATTATTTATGGTGTCATCTTCTAGAATTTCAGGATGATAAGTAAATGGAACATAGTCTTCCCTCATCTATACGAACATAAATTTTTTATACCAATGTAAGATGGTGTCTACCAAGATTTAATGTTGTCTGTTGAGCCATTAAAAATTGACTTTGGCAACTAAAAAATTCAGATAGTCTTGTGGCTATTATTCATGGACTTTATAAGGTTTATATGTCTAGTATTTGAAAAGTTGATACCAAACAATAAATGCATAATTAAATTTATTTTGTGAGAGAAATAGGTAAGTTAGGTTGTTATGACCCAATTAAATGAAAGTAGAATATTAAATAATATAAATGTGAGAGATCTTAATGTAATCCCTAAGAGAGATACAAGCTTTCTTTAAGCCATATGAACTTCACCAAAATAAATACATGTTTTGGAAGGATTTGGTAAAGGTGAGAGGCATCTGAAAACTCATATAAGGTCTTGACGAGCAACTTGCAAACTATAAAATTTTCTCTAGAGAATAACATCAAATCAACACACATTAAATTTAAATATGTACTTTTAAATCCTTATATCCAAAATGAAGGTCAAATTCTTCACTCTCGCCTACTTTTTCAAGTAATCATGATAAAAATTGTCTTCATAATCCAATCAAACATGGCAAGAAATGATCTACTTTTCTTTGTTTTCATTTTCTTTATTATATCTCATTGAGCTTATAAAATAATTTCGGTATCATTCATGACCAAAGCTTTACACAAATAATTATGACAATGTTCATATATCATGACTTTACCACATTATTAACACAAACATTTTATTATATAATATATTTTTTTCATGAGATATATTTTGATTTATTTTATGTGAATTCCTCTACAATATCAAGCTAAATTGAGGTATATAATTGGTATATTTGGTTCCATATGATGAATGATTAATTAATAGATTTCTATGTTTGGATTATATTATGATTTAGTTATTGATGGATGTCGTATTTATGTATAACTATAATTAGGATTTTACTATTGGTGAATTTGTGGGTGCTATCATGATATAGTGATAGGTGGGTCTTGAAGTATGATCATGCATGTTTGTAGGAAAAAAATGACATCCATTTTAATTATGATGCAAAAGATAAATTTATTTATCAAAACTTGACGTTAAGGTAAATTTAACTATGTGAGTATGATATTTATGAAGTTAAAAGTATGAATACTTTTATAAATCTATTCATTGTACATATCTTAGATGAATTAACCTTCAATTGATATAGAAATTTTATAGAACATTATCTTAATGGTTTCATCTTTAGTATGAAAGTCATATATCTTCATGATAGATTGTGATATGTAAGCTATGAGGCATGTGTGAATGGATGTGACACCACAAGATGGTGATAGTCATGTGAATTACTTTCTATCATATGACTTCTACTAGTAAGATTTGAGGAAAAGTTTTTTTTTATTATATAAGTATGAGACTTATGATACTAAAAGTACAAATTCTTTTAATAATATATTAGTTTATATCTTTAAGACACATGAGATTGGAGAATAAAAATGTACATATGAAGTAAAAAGATAGTTGATGAGTTACCTAAAAGATATAGACTTGGGAATGATTCTCAAGTAAAGATGATCTATTATTTCGCTGGTAAAGTACATAGAGAATAGCTATGATGGGACTATCATTGGAGATGATATTTAAAGAGAAACTAGTTACGTATGGTATAAAATAGAGCAAAGTAATCTCAAATATAAAAGAATTTTATTGGGAAGCATTTGAGGTGCAATTTTCATTCATTAACTTGTTTTTAAAATTGGTCTAATATGTTTTATTCTTAAAATAAATGCATTATAATGTATTATTGTTTTATTTAGTTTTTATAGAAATAGTATAAATAGAATAATACTTGTGGTCTTGATGAAGGATACATAGAAATATGTGTCAAGTATGAGATACAATAACAAGCTTGACAAATAGAGAAAAAAGTATGATAAAGATGCAAAGTCTAATAATATCATACTTGATTTTTGGATTAAGTGATGGGAAGACTAGAAAAACGAGGAGTTCAATGTCTTGCCTTAGATGGACTCACACAATCATCAATCAGAGATAGCAGGTGAATGATCATGACCTTCAAAACATATTAGTGGTTCAAGTGTGATCTACCATCATTCAATAGATTTGGTATAATTGTCTTTCATATTTTATTATTATTTTAAATTTTAGAATGCAAATAATAATATATGTATGACAATGTATCATGTACCTTAATAGTAACTATTATTTATTTTCAGAATGCTAAGTTGAGACATCCACCAACATCGTTTGAGATGTTCAAGAAAATGTATAAGAAAAAAATGGATCATTTATCGACAAGTAGTCAAATGATAGTAATATGATTTTCTCAATTTATACTTATAGTGTTGTATGTAAATTGCAATTAATAAAAGATAACAATATAAAAAATTTGATTTTTTGGCATTCACTATAAATAATATGCAAACTTAAGTATATTTTTTTACCATAACTGAGGATTTATTATACATGGACTCATTAAATATAATGACTAACTTTATTTTTATGTTATTTTTTAGGATGGTGATGACCATTTCTTGTGCTAGTATATATTTTATCTGAATATATTAATGATGAGTTATGTTATATTTTAATAATCATAGGAAGCTGTGAAGAATATGGTTGCAATTGCTTCACAATTGACAGATCCTTATATAGAGGTGTCAGAGATTGATATTGTGTATATTTACCTTTAGGCTGTCATAGTGGAGCCAAAAAAAATGATGAGTATACGGTCTTGGTACACATGCATTAACAGTTTATCTATGTTTTATTTGGTGTTCATCATCATCATCTTATTCCAATTATAATAACATGTTTGATGAGAGATTGCATGAGAAAATGCAAGAAATTTAGGATACATTGCAAAGAAAAAAAATGAGGAGATACTATAAAAGAATGAAAAGATACAACAAAAGAACGAAGAGATGAAAAAGGAAATTGAAGAAATAAAAAAAAGAGAGAGGCTAAAAGAATGAAAAAAAGAGAAGAAAAGAATGAAAAGAAATGGGTGAATGCAATATAAGATTTTGAAGATGGAGAAAATAATGTACAAGTTGGCAGAGACATCATCTATTTTTATCATTTTGAAGATGATCCATCTAGATCTTTGGAGGATGATACTCATTACGACAATAATTCATAGTTGTTTGTGATGTGTTATAAATTTTTTGTGATGAAAGTTTTTATTGTAAAATTATGGTTTATGTGTTGTAATTTTTTAAATCAAGTTATGCTTGTTTTTTTGTAGTGGATGTTATGTGAACATTATTTGATAAATAATATATGAATGTGCTTATTTAATTACATATTATATAGTTTATGTATATATTTATATATAATATACAGTCATACAAAAACTATACAAATGAGACATTTTAATGTTGTAGACATTAGAAAAGGAAAGTTACATTTTTAAATTAATTTCTAAAATAGAAACAAATCATGCGTTTCTATTATATTCCATTGCTCATTTAGAAATGGATATTATATTTCTATTTTTTTTTTCTATCGCTAAATTAGTGATGGAATCTAGGATCACATTTTCAACACTAATTTTAGTGATGGAAAATATCCATCACTTATTTTAGAAATGCTCTAGCATTATCCATTTCTAATTTAGGAAGGAATGCTTTAGAAATGAATTATTTCCATTTTTAATAATGTCGCTATTTGAATATTGTGACGGAATTAGAAACATAATAAGATATTTTTGTTTCCAACTTTTATAGTAGTGACATATATTCTTGCTCTCAATTTTAAATTTCAAGTCGTTACCGTAATAATGATCTACTTCCAACATCACATTGACAAGTTGTCGCCATTGTCAAACATAAAATTATGTTTGACCCACTTGCACTATGAATGTTTCAGTCGAGCAATGAGGCCATGCTAGGCTTACTTCCTAGGATGAACTGTGCTACGTTTGACACGACCATGTGACCGATCTATCAACGGGCTTAAAAATTTTGGGGTATGCTAACTGGGCATGGCCCTTGACTAAAATATAATTTGTTCAAAAAATGATAAATCAATTGAAGTCAAATAATTCTAAATTATTTTTGGTAATTGATATGGGACTAGACAATAATATTTTAATGAGATGAACCAACAAATTTTGCATATTTTAAATGTCAAATTACCAATGCACCCCTCATCTGTTTCCTGCGCGCCAATAAAAATTTAATGACAACGATATTTTTGTAATTTCCCTCTCTGGCCTGTGGAGGCGCAGCGCATTGCCTTCACTGACATCATGCTTCCTTGCAGATGGGTTAGGTTGAAGCCAGAAGCCCCAGCGAAGTTCCGTTTCTACTTCTATTTTCGCGCCAAGCAGTTCTCCTCCGCTTGCTTTTCTGTCACAATTCAAACTTGCAAGTTCCTTGTCTATATCTTTAATCTTTACACGCTCTGAATTTGTTTCTTCAATGTTGCATTATTTTTTGATTTTCATGTTCTATTGCTTTCTGATCCCAAGTACAAAAAAACGTCTCCCAGTTTTCACAACTTGATTAAGTTGAGCAGTTAGGTATATTTCTATTTTCTACGTTATAGTCGTTCCCCTAAAGTTTGTTTGAACGTATATTGTTATGAATGGGACATTAGAAATTGTGGTAGTGCATGTTCTGTGGTGGATTTACTCATACTGCATGTGCGCCGTTAGGGTTTTTTTGTTTTGGTGATTTATTGCATGTCTACTGTTAACTTTTTGATTGTTGGTTCATTAGTTAGGGATTAGTTATGCTCATTTCCCTCGAACTCTATTTTGTGCGGGTCAATGAATTGTTGAATTGCTATTATTAAGCACTTTCATTCCTTGTTTTTTTTCCAATTATTGTTTTGATCTTCATGTGTGATGAAAGTTCAACATTTTGTGAATTTTAAAATTAATTCAGTTTATTTTGGCAGATTTTATGCTAATGCACGTGGGCCAAGATAATGAGAAATTTATATCATATACTTGTAACATTAAGTTGTTTGCATACCATGTAGTTTTGTTGCAAAAAACTAAATATGCTAGATAACATAACGACAATTAGCACTTGATCTTCTTTTGGAGTGGGAGGTCCAATGTTCAATCCATGCTACATGCGAAGTTCTTGTGTCTTATGTTCTACTTTGGTTTCACATCCATCATATTAAATTAAAAAAAAAAGAAAATTAATGTGCTTATGGGTTATTGCATTTCAAAAGAATAAAATTGACTTCATGAAAACTTTTCATTGGCTTGGTTGTATTATTTGTCTTCCTTATTTTATAATTTTAGTAGAGATATTTTTGTTCAAGGGCAATAGGTCTTAAACTTGAGAGTCATCATACATATTTTGTTTGATTTTTGGGAGTAAAATTATCAAGATATTAATCTCTCTTGAATTTCATGTTGACCAGAAATTTTGTATATTGAGAGCTTTTTCATAGTTAGGATTTTGGTGATGACATATATAATTCTATAGTTGATATGAAAAATTTTGTGTATTTGAGATTAAGTAGTGAGTCAACTAATGACTGATGTACATCCAATAATACAAAAAATTAGACAAGAATAATTAAAGCATTTTTTATTTAATACAAAAAAATCATTTATCCTAAGTATTTAACTTAAATGCTTAGGAAATACTTATGATATCTTAAATATCTAAGATCTCAATGTTTGATTATAAAATTATTAGTTTATTTAATGATAGGCAAACAAAGGCTAGAATATATGATAAGTGAATTAATGGTAATCAATCATATAGAGGGTTTGTGGGTGGAAAAAAATAAATAGTCCTTCTTGCTTGATTTTTAGGGATGTTACTTATTGGTTTGACTATCCACTGCAAAGATATTAGAAAATAAAAAAAATAATATTGCAACCTAATTTTTTAATAAAATAATTGATAAAAAATAAATTATGATATAAATTTAGATGTGTCAAATAAGTCGTGTCGTATTGGTATAACCCATATCTATGTGGTCTAGTCAGGCTATTATGTTATGTCGTGTACAACATGTTGCCAACCAATTAGGTCTAACATGGCTTGTTTGGCCCTCAGTAGGGCACAATCATGTTGAGTTGTGTTGAGTCATATTGGGTTGTGCTAGTGTTGGTGTTTGGGCATTAATCCAAACATAAAATTGGAATATTTTGAAAATGTAATTTATTAATTATTAAAAATATTATATTTAAATAAATTAAATTGAAATAAATAATAAATTTTTTGACAATCAGATTAACTAAAAAATAAAAGAATTTATTGAAAATAAATATTTTATTCTAATTCTTAATCAAAAATAAAATATGACAAGTGTATAATGACATAATCGATAGAAAAATAAAAAATAATAAAAATATAGTATTGTTATTTATATCAAAAAAAATTAAAAAAATTACATGAGTTATCAATCCATATTTGTAGGACTAATTTGGTAGTGTGGTTGTAGATCATCATCATTATGTAAGTGTTTGAAGACACTGCTAGTGATGGTTTTAATATTTCACATGACTCATGAATTATTATTCATTAATAAATTTTTTTTTATCTTGAATACTTAATTTTGAATCTTCATAATTTTTTATGTATGTAAATATTTTTATGATATTTGATCATAATTTTGATCTTTTATTTAAAATAATATTATTTTTCATAGAAAAAGTAGGGTTTGTTGCTATGCTAGTCATCGAAGGGATCAATATATTACATGCTATCTTAGTATGAAATAGATATATTCATATGATTTTTTATCATAATAAAATATTTAAATTTTAATTATTATCATATAATTAGATGAAACAGTAATTGATATCTAAGTATTGAGATAGTTTGTTTTTATTTTATAGGCTATTTCATGATTTGTTCTTAGTTAATTAGATGGAGAAGTTATAATTTTTTGAATATGGTGTCTATGTTTATATTTGGAGTTTCGTTATAATGATTATATTTAGTATCGTAATATTTGAACAAATTAGTTAATTTTTTTGTGAATAAAATCTTCAAGTTAATGTTCTTAGTTCATGCATGTAGATATATTTATTAAAATATTTTTTACCTATTTTATTTTAACCTTAGTGTCTATACATATAGCTAATAATAAATAGATAAAATTTAGGATTGATATTTTAAATATTTAATTTAATAGTTATTATACTAAATTGAGGGGGACACATATACTTATTAAACATATTATTAGTATTGTATATATATTTAAGTGCAATGCAATTGGTGAAAGTGTACAAAGATAAATACATATTCATCGTGTCATATAAAATTTTTGAAAATTTTATAAAATAAATTTATATATCTTAGTCAGAATTATTAATAATCAGTTTGTCATTTTTATTATTGATACAGTCGAATATTATGTATTAGTATTTGACACATGATTCTAATATTAAGTAGATATAATTTTAATAGTGTCTTATATTCATTTGAAATTTTTTTTGACTCATTGTTAAACTGAGAGTGCAAAATATTTGTTATCTACTAGGTATACTAGAGTATTTTAGTGAATTTTTTTTCTAATGTGAGGAAAATAACATTCATTATCGTAAGACTATTAGTTAATTATGTGACACATATACATAAAAAAATTATTTGATGGATCATTTTTAATTGTTCTAATAAACATACTAATAACTACTCAATTATTAGAAATATTATCAAAAATTAGATTAAATAAATTAATTTGAACATCATATTTCTTAAAAATTTTTATTATACACTTATATATGACATGACCAATATGAGGATGAAGGATCTTAGAGAATCCTATATTTTTTTATTAAGTTTTTATTTTAAATTTTTATATTGAATAATGAGATATGTGAATAATGTATCACTATGACTAGTTTAAATATTAGATGTCATCAAAGTTTTAAAAAGCAAAAACATAAGGTGAAATATTTTTGTGTTCGTGAGGTTAGGCCTAAGTCTCAAGTCGTTAAGATGTATGTTTTTTGAGCATCACAATATATAATTAAATTATATTTTAAAATATATAAAATAAAATAAAATAAATAAAAAAATAAAAAATTAATTTAAAAAAAATGTTTTTAAGATGTCTCTTGACTATTAATATAATTAATAAATAAATAATAATATATTAAAAATAAAATAAAATAGTATGAATTACTTTAAAAAATATTTTATAATATATAAAATTTTAATAAATTTAAAATAATTTTATCATTATAAAATTTAAAATGTAAATTTATTTTTTCATTAATAAATAGTATAGAATATTATTTTTTCATTAATAAATAATTGAAATATTTTATAATTAATATTATTTATTAATTTTTAATTTTATCAAATTAAAATATTATTTTAAATTTTAATAAATTAAAATTTAAAAATTATTAAATTTTCTCATTTTTCTTGCTCTTACCCCTATTTCTTGCTCCATGGAAAGCTCGACGGAGCTTCGTAGAGCTTTAGTGAGCTCCAATGAGCTCCTTCATGGAGCTCGTGTGGAGCTCGAGGAGCTCCGTTAAGCTTGATAAAGCCCCGCTAACTCCATGCTTTTTTAACACTTTTAGGTGTTTTATGAATGTCTCACCTTGAGGCGTGTGTTAAGGTATTTTTAAAAATACTTCCAAAAAATAGTGAATGTCATAAATATTATTTTATTATATTATTTAAATTTATTAATTATTAATTATTTTTATTAACTTATAATATAATAATATTATTATTAGTTGATATAAAAATTCTATGATATGCAGGATGGAAGTAGCTCTGCATAATATTGACTATTATATGATTTTTTGAAATTCTAATTTATAGACTTGTGATCATATTTAGTTTCATCATATATTTTATTTCAAAATCATTATGATATATGAAGTGAGTCAATAAAGTTAAATGAGTTCTAATTTTAAAGATATTGTTGTTTTAGTGGGCTTGTTTGGGATCTAATATATTATTTTTTTAAGCGCAAAGATAGAACTATCTCTTAAAGTGAATAATATCACATATACTTATATGTATATATTTTTTAATAATAACTATATTATGTTGATTTTTTTTGATATTTTTTAAAATTTTTTATTTTTATTATTTTAAAGTGAATTCATACTGCTAAAGATTGTCTACTTTTTTATTTTTTAGGTGCTAGATAGGTTTGGGGTGAGTTCATTGGAGATATACTAGTTTTGGTCTTGCAATTTTTTTTAGAGTTGCTATTATTATTTATATCTACGTTAAATTCATTATTGTTATATTTATTGTTTATCATTTTTTTTATTTTTTATTTATTTTTTTATTTGTTTAATTTTTTAATTTTTTAATTTTTTAATTTTTTAATTTTTTAATTTTTTAATTTTAAATTTTTAAATTTTTAAATTTTTAATTTTTAAATTTTTATATTTTTATATTTTTATATATTTTTTTATTTTTTTAAATTTATTTTAATTTAACAAAAAAAAAAACTAATAACAAACTTAGAAATACAACCTAATAAAATAGTTTATTATAATTTTAATTGTTTTGTTCTGGTCAATTCTTTTTACATGACCTATGACTTCTACTAAAATTATTAGTTGTAGCACTTATGCTTAACTCTAACTACCCGTCGATAAAAAAATAGCAAAAACTTTAGCACAATATGAGGAGAGATGTGAGAAATGAGCATGAGAGGTGAGAAGTAGAGAAATAAAGAATAAAATTCAAAAAAATTTTATAGATTTTTTATAGAGTGAATTATGTTTTGGGATACTCTTTCAAAAATATTTAAAAATATGAAACTGATCTTTTAATATTTGAAAAAATATTACCAAACTATAAATAAATTATGAATTAGGTATCCGAATTCATAAATTCTAAACTATCCTCGTCCCTCTACCCTGCCCATTGCCCTCGTTCTCGCCCCTCTTCCATGCTCATTGTTCTCGCCCTCGCTCTCACCCTCGCCCTTGCCTTTTGTCTGTCTCCCCGTGCCACTCGCCCCTCTCATAATAGTAACTCAAACTATGGTGATGATGGACGAGTTATCCAACAATCCAATATTCACTTTATTTTGAAAGATTATTAACACTCAATTATAATGAATAACTAATGTGAGATTCCGATGCAATCATTGGAAATCAATTAGTTTGAGTTAAAACTTAGTTTGATAGCTATGGTTCAATAACATTTGTACATGAGATGATTTTCAAAGGATTTGAATAACCATGTGGTAATTATTTTGAATTTGTGCGATACTGTGAATATGAATAGAGTTAACCTGTATGTCATAGAATTATAATTTTTTTCATTCTCTTTAAGAATAAGATCCAAAGCTAGTTTTAGTTCTTATTTATTGGCTCAGTTGAGAGTTAATATAATTTTATGTAAATATTTTTAATCAAATTATTTCCATTTTAAATTATATTTCAATTAAGGAGAGAGGGAAATTAACTATGATAAGAAGAGGTGAAGGTTGACAACTCGCAACATCAAATATCATTGTGATGGGTTTAGTCATCTTTGTGGATAACACAACCCACCACAATGGCATTTGATGTTGTGAGTTTTTTCAAAGATATAAAATTCATAAGTCCATTGACCAGCTAAGGCCCTCGGTCTTGTCATATGAAAAAGTGGAGAATCAAGAGGAGATACAAAGTACCCAAAGCAACAAAGAAAGCATGTACATGAGAAAGATCATGTAAATAGGTAAATAATATCTACCTCTTAACTTTTCTTTTTCATAACAATTTAAAAATAAAAAGTTTGACTAGTAATTTGAGAGATTTTTCAATATCTTTTAGAAGTTGGATTTAAATATTTCATTTGTTGAAACATTATTTCAGATGCTCAATTACATGAATTTTATGAAAATTTTAATGAGCGAGAGAAATCTAGAAATATGTGGAATGATCAACATGATCGAGAAGTGTAGCACTATCATTCAACGTTAATTCCTGGAAATTGAATGATATAGGATTTTTATAATTTTGTGTATTATTGAGCATCACACTTACTAAAAGGTATTATGTGACTTGGTATCAACTATGAATTTTATGTCATTATTCATAGTATCAATATTGAAATAATACGAGATTTTTTCAATCTATCTCTCGCTTTAAATGACTGATTATTTGATAAAGTGTTTGAGGGGCATCATTGAAAATATGTTGAAGGTTGACAAATTTATTTTTCCCATTTATTTTATTGTACTTAATATGAAGGAAGATTAATATGTTCCATTGATCCTAGGATAATTATTTTTAGCCTTTTAATAAAAATAATATTGTAAATGTCTTTTATAAAAATAAGTAAAGTGTAATTTTTATAAAAGTTTGTAGATTTTAGATGATGATTGTGAGAATAATTATTTGAGAATAGATAATCTCTTCTGCATTACAATAAGACAAAAGGAAGATTGTTGGAGAATAGATAACTATCTCCGCACCTCCAAATATCAATAGAACTCACACAACACATGGATAATATTGTACTTTTGTATAATAGGCAAATTGAATTGAGATAGCTCATATGTTAGGTACTTTTATCAATAATTTCTTCTAATACTAAGTATTTTGAGTCATAATATTTTTCTTTGTAATTAATTTTTTAAGTCGTGGTCATTCTCAACACCGCATAATTTTATGACAGAGAAATTATCTCAGTCACAATTATTCCTAATATCTTGACATTTATACTCTATAAGAGATTAAATGTAACTATAAAATCATGATCTCAAGTCAATATTATGACTTTTAGCTTGAAGAATCATGCAAAACCACCAAGTTTAAAAGTAACACTTAGAAAAAAAAGGGGTGTCAGAATTCAAGGCAAAAGTCACAAATATCCTAATCGACATGAATCAAATTATAATTTAGGGGCAAATTCAAGGCAAAGCAAGTAAGAATTGTTGAGATTACATTTGTAAATTTAGATTTTTATTAAGGTTGTTATTGGGAACCCTTGATTCTACAAGATTTCTTTTGAAACATCTCATGTAAAATTTTTTGAAATAGTTGGTTAAATTAAGATCAATGATTGATGTTATAAATTTTTGTATGATGGATGTTTGATTACATAATGATATATTTGTATTAATATTTTGTTTTAGGTGTTGATAAATATGGAAATTATTTAGAGTTAAAATTTTGGGGTTTGATTATTTTGAAAGTTGTGTTGGTCGTGATTGATAGTGATATGTATGTCTTGTGACACACTTACATGGTACAATTAGAAGAAAGTGTAATCATTTTATTCATAATGCGTAAGATAAAATTATATATAAAAAGTAAAAACTTGAGATTAAAGTAAGTTTTAATTATTATGAGTATGTCATTTACGAAGTCGAAAGTATGAACGTAATTTTGATTAATTTATTATGTATATTCTAGAAGAATTAATTTTTGAATAATGTGAGAGTTATATAGAATATGTGATCTAGGGGTTTCATCATAATGTGTGAATTGTGTGTTGGTTGTAGTATTTAATGACATATATGTCACCGGACTAAAGGTGTCAAACGGGACGTGTCGGGCTAGCCCAGCCCATTTTTTTTGAGCACGCTCGTTCTTTTTTGCCGGGCTAGGCACGACAAGGTTTATCAAAGCCAGGCCCGCCGTGCCATGCTGGGTCAGGCCTGTATGGGCCTGGTTTAATAATTTTTTTTTAAAAAAAATTTTTAAATTTTCTATTATACTTTATATAAAATATATATTATATTATATATAGATAATGTATAATATATTAAATTTATAAAATGAAAATTGTTAAAAATTTAATAAATTACAAAGTTTAAATTTTTTTATTAAAAATATAATATAAATAAATTACAAAGTTTAATATTTAAATTGGTAAATTGATAATTATTAAAAATTTGCAACTTGAAAATATTAATAAAGTTATTAAAAAAATAAAAGTAAACCAAATGAGAAATGATCAATCAGTCAATAGATACCGAACCAAACAAATACAAGTTTCAATGTAATATAAAAAAAAGCGTACAATCAATAAAAAATAAAACATCAAAATCAAAAAGCATAATCAAGAATAAATCATAAAAATCAACTGTGTTCGTGACCGTGAGACATCAAAAATCAAAATCAAGTAGCAATGACAAATGGAATGTGGCGTGATGTACTGGCGTGACATGACACTGACAACTGCTGTCTAGCAACGGGCAAGGGAAAATGGCAACCACATCAATCGGCATATCATGAGCATCATCAACCGCAACATCAAGATCAATATCATATGGATCATCATCAGCAATCAACTCCTCTGCTTTCGCAGTGGATGCGGATGCAACCCCTGTCTCAGCTCCAGCACGATCATGGATGCTAAACCTTGAATCCTCATAATCTTTCAAACAAGTCAATGCCTCAATAATATCTGGACGTAATCTCGATCTCCTATCTGAAATCACGTTCACTGCAATATAAAAAATAGACTCCAATGCTACGCTCGACACCGGATGAGTCAGTAGATCTTGTATCATCCTAGATAGCATGAGAGATGTGGACTCATATGATTTTCACCACTGTAATATATCAAGATTCTTAGTATCAGAATGTGATAAGATTGAATAGTAATCGGTATCTAAGTATCGAGAAAGTTTGTCCTATGTGATGGTCCATCCCGACATTTCTCTCTCGCTAACTGAATGAAAAAATTGTCATCTCCGAAGAAGGTATCCATGTCCATAATTACAGTCTCACCACCACCACCATTATACCTAGTATCGTAGTATGTGAACAGGTCAGTCAATTTCTCGTGAATGAACCCTTCAGGTGAGTCTTCCAGGTTCATGCACGAGAAAATGTAAGTCATGGTATTATCTATCCCTTCCACCTTAACCCTAGAGTCCATTCATGCAGCGAGACAATAAAGAGATGGAATGGTGGACTAATACTTTAAGTACTTGGTTTTCATCTCTGCAACCATATGGCTAATTGTCGGGTCAGCTCAATACTTTCTAAATATGCTACTAATATTGTACATGTACCTGAGTGTAATGCAAGTCGTGGGAGTACAAATCGATGAACATATGTTTGTCGTGTCATAAAAAATCTTTTTCTTAAGATATGACCTAGTTAGTGTCGTCAATAATAAGTAAGTCATTCTTACTATTGACGTAATCAGATATTACATGTTCGTATCCAACATATGATTCCAACATCAAGTACATGTAATTCTAACGGTATCTCATATTTGATTGCAATTTCCTTTTCTTAAGATTCGCAGATAAACAGAGACTACCAAATTCTTGTTGTTTGTGAGGAGTGCGAATATATTTTAGTGTATTACGTATATTATTCAACGTGAGAGAACACACCTTCATACCTGCTTGAACAATCATGTATGAAAGATCTTTCTTAATGGTGCATCTCTAATATTCCTAATAAACATGTTAATCGCTACTCCATTATTAGATGCGTTATTGAATGTGATACTAAAAATTTTATTTTGAATTTTATATTCCATAAAGATTTTTATCATACACTCAAAAATGGCTGGGCTATCATGAGGATGAAGAATCTTAGAGAATCCTAAAATTTTTTATTCATTGTCCAATTAGAATCTACATAGTGGCTGATGAGATATGTATAAGATGATTCATCATGACTTGTCCAGATATTTGACGTCACGGATATCACTCCACTATATGCTATAAATTTATTAATTATTTTTTATTTTTCTAACTTATATAATTTTAGTATATTATTCCTAGATGTGGACCTATGAATCATACAATAAGCATGCTGAAAATATATCTGCATGATACGCACTACACTTGGATCTTTCGAAAATCTGATCAGAAGATCCATCAATGTGATAAGTCTGGCCATGTCATCTCTACCCAACTCGCTGGAGTATATAAAGTGAGTAAACTTTGAGACTGAACTCGATATAGTCTCAAAAAATGTAGTGCTAAGTTGGGTTTGCCTAGGATTTAATGGATCATGTTTTTTGGTGCATAATGCGATATTTTTCTTAAGGTGCTCAGTCCCAAACGAACTTTTACAAGTCAAATTTCTCATATAATATTTATATTGTGTCATTTCTTCTTCCTCACCTCTAACATTTTTTTGTTTTATTAAATTAAATGAGTCCAAACTATAGAAGTCATTATAGTTTTTTTTATTTTAGAAGTTTGGGTTGAGACTACTGGAGAAACCAAAATTTTAGCAGCCTTGGACCTCTGTGTAAGATTTTTATTTTCTAAATTTAAATATGTTTTATTAATATTTATAATTTTTTAGGATTTTTGTTAAACAATACACAGGAGGTAGAGACTAGATGATAGATTTTAGATTTTACTATTTTAGGATTAGATTGAGAGACTAGGTCACTAGAGAGAGACTAGGTCACTAGAGAGAAACTGAGAGAGAAAGTAAAAAAAAACTTAAAATAAATTACCTGATAAAGCAGTGAGGTCGATCATGTACACGGTATAACACAGTCTAGTTCAATATTCAAAACCCGAGCTGAATGATGAAATCTCGAGTCCCGAGAGAGAGAAGAACAAGAGTTTTGAGAGAGTGAGAATGTGAGATTTGAGAATAAATGTCTATGAAAAATATAAATGTTATAGAGAGGTGGGGGAGATTTTATAGATTAAAGGAAATAATTTTTTTTTTAAAAGTATTTTTTTTGTTTTTTGAAATTTTTTATAGTATTTTAGGGGGCAGAATCATGAGGGCCATCGGATTTTGCCCCCTAGCCATTGGAGGTAAGATCCAACAATTGTATTTCAATTTTTTTTTTCATTTGCCCGTTGGGTGGGGGGAATCGGGTCGGGAGGGACCACGGGTCGGGTCTGATTGGAACTGTGCCGGCGCTGGCGTGGACCGTGGACGCGTGGGCATAGAGATGAGGTGCAGTGCCAGTGGGGACTGGTCGACTGGGGTCTTGGGGTTGGGGGTCGTTGGGTGCTGGGTGCGGGTTTGACCTTGACTCGTGCCGATGGGCCGTGCCACGAGCCACCGAACCGTGCTGGGTCAAGCACAGCACGAGGCTCGGTTGGCCTCGGCACGGCATAAAAGGTGCCTTACCCGGGCACGGCACGGGCCTGGGCACTGGAAAATCTTGTGCTGGGCCGGCCCGGGCATGCCCCGGCCCGATTGACACCTTTACACCGGACACACACAAATGGAGGTGTTTCATATGATGATAATAGTATCATTAGCATTTTTATTTGTATGATTTTTATAGGTGAGATTTATGAGAAGTCATATGTTAATTATTGCTAGCATAATATTTATAAAAATAAAAGTACAAATATATTTATGATCATATTATATTGCATCTTTAAGATATTTAGATATCAGAAAATAGAAATATATACTTGAAGTAATTATCAAGGATAATTGATATATTGTCTAAAAGGAGTAAACATATGAATAACTATTGAATGGACATATGTGTGGTTTTGGTTGTTAAATACTGATGAACTAATTATTAGGAGACCATCATTTATAGTGACAGTTATATGATAATAATCATTTTGTATTCCAAGAGGTTATTGAGATATTTTTATATTAATCTATTCTTCATACAATAATCTAACTCAACTTTGATTAAATACTAAAGAAATACTTTAACGCATAAGGAGGTAAGTCAATTTTAGAGTCTAATTATCTTTCCAAAAATTCAAATTTATTTACTCAATTTGAGTAGTAACTAATTTATTATTGGTTGAATAAATTACTTATATAATTTCAATGTGGTTGATATCTTGGGATTATATGTATTTTATTACTTGCATGGTTTGTATGCTTGTGAAACTAAACTGGATGAGTGATAACTGCTCAATGAATTTTTGGATTCATGTTAAAAATAATAAGTCTTGATATTATAATTAAGTCATAATAATTTTGTGGTGTCGTTATCAGAGATTATTTTGATTAGTCAACTTAAGTTTACGTAGTCACCCTTATGAAATAATATGTTTATTTTTAGTTGGTTGCATAACAATTTCTTACTTAAACATTTGTATTGTACTTGTGTTTTCTTTTGTTTTTTTAGTTGTTACACCTACATGAGTTAGGAATTGAGGTAGAGAGTTAAGTTAATATTCTTGGACCTAGAAATTGAGAGAACAAAGATATTATTTTGAGACAAAAAGCCCAGAGAGATATAATGGAAGGATTTGACACAAACAAAGATTATCTAGATGATAAATGATAGATTGTCTAATAGGTCAATCCTGACCATACTTTGGAAGATTATTGACGGTTAATTATGATGAGTAACTAATATAGGATTTGGGTTAGACTAGTATAAACTAATTATTTTGAGTCGAATTCTAGTTTGATAGTTATGGTTTAACAATATTAGTATGATGACAATTTTTAGAGAATTCAACATGTGACAATATTTTTGGAATTGTGCAATACGATGAAGAGGAGCAGAGTTAGCTTCGATGCCATATGATTATTATTTTTTTATTCTCTTTGAGAATAAGACCCATAACATGTTCTAATATTTATCTAGAGATTTGATTAAGAGATATGATGAATTTTTGTAAATATTTTTATTATAAAGTTTTGTTTACCTCAAATTAAATCTTAATTATGAGGAGAGATAAATTAATTATGACAAGGGGAATAAGATATACTATATGATATTTGAGATTGATTCAAAGAGTTTTTGAGGTGTCTACAATATGGATATGAGTTGTGGTTTGAAGCTCAAACCTTCTATAACGGGTTGAATTATATGATGAGGTACATAATTGATGTGATATTAGATGGATCCATAATGAATAAGTCACCTAAAGAAATATATTTTTTATTTGAGAAGTTAACAAAAATCAATTATCAAACTTTGAGTGACATGGTATTTCGAAGGAACTAAGTTGGAGTATTGAAGTTGGATAAACTTTCAATAATTGAAATTATGATGAATCTTTTTTCAATAAATTTGGAGCCTAAAAGAAGAAACAACAAAGTATTGGATAAATTTTTATTTTGTAATAACAAGAAACATGAAATTTCTACCCCTAAATCAAAAGGAGGAATATGATATTTTGCAGGATAAAAGACATGTATTGCAAACTAACAACAATGTTTTTATACATTATTATCTGAGCGTGAGAGATCATGAAAGCTTGTCATATGTGAGTTATTAAAATGTGCACAGAATGTAGTCTAATCTTAGAAAAATTTTAGGAACAATTTTGTAGAATTTTAAATGCAAGAAGCTTCAAACTCTAATTAGACAACACGGAGTTAGTATAAAAGTTGTCGCTAGATAATGATATATTTGTGTTGCTTATGGAGGATCAATGGGGGAAATGATATTCAAGAAGACTAGATGAAATGGTTTAAAATGAAAATAGAATATATGAATGTGACAATAAAGAGTATTAAGAATAATTTGGATAATTGCTTAATTAGTACTATCGATAACACAAATGAATTACCAAATAGTACTGAGATAAATTCAAAGAAATGTTTATCCATAATACCTTGACGATGCAAAAAGTTAGAGGGAGAATAAGTAGAAAAGAAAGCTGTAAAGGATGCTGAAATAGAGGAAGTTGTAATTGATGAAGTTGTGATTTTTTTCTAAGTCGTCACACAACCCAATGCCACGAAATCTGATGTCGCTACTTTTTCCAATGCTATGACATTCACAAAACTCACTTTTGAATTAACTTCTCCAATATGAAAAAGTGGAAAATCAAAAAGAGATGTAGAGTATTAAAAGCAACTAACAGAAGGATATGTATGAGAAAGACTTGCAAATGGTAAATAATATCTCACTCATAACCTTCTTTTTTTATAACAATTTAGAAAGAAAATATTGGACGAAAAATATTTGAAATTTTTAATATATTTCGAAAGTTGAAAATGAACATCTTATTTGTCAAAGTACTATCTCAAATGTTCAATTATTTGAATTTATAAAAGATATGTGTAGCAAAAGAAAGTTATAGACAAATAGAATGATGAATATGACTTTTAAGTATAATACTATTATTCAATGCTTACTCTTGATGGAGCTAAAGGAGTTGGAATTTTTTTTTTTGATTTTTTGTGTTCTTGTAGAGCTCACTTTTCGAAAGATACTATGTGACTTGAAATTAAATGTGAATTTTATGTCATTGTTCATAGTGTAAATTTTGTTTGTTGGTGAGATTACTCAAATTTTCTTTCATTTCAAATTATTAATCGTTTGATAAAGTTTTCTAGAGGTATCATTGAATATGTGTTGGTGAAAGTAATTAAATTTTTTTTCTTTGTTGATTTTGTTGTATTTAATATGGAGTAAAATCAATATGTTTTATTGGTTTTTGGATGATCATTTTTAGTCACTGGATATACATTAATAGATATTAAAAATGGAGAATTCATATTTTGTGTGAGCAAAGAGCAATTAAAGTTTAAACTCTAAAAATTTGTAGATTTAAACGATTATGATAAAAATTATTGGAGAATAAATGTTGCTTGACACCAAAAAAAATTTTTTTTTAAGTCTTTAATTTTATAAAATTATATCAATGAGAGAAAAAATAATATTAAAAATAAATACATCAATAATGTAATTTATATAAATGAGATTATGTATCTATTCGAAAATAAATAAAATATGAAAAGAAATAAACTATTAAGTTGAATATTATCAAAATTAAAAATTTTAAATATATTGTCTTTGATTATAACAATATTAGTAAGTAAGAAGAGAAGGTAATATATAAAAGATAATTATTTGTAATATAATTGTTTGTTGCTGAGTCGATTACTCATGAGTTAGGGATAACATTTCAAATGGAGAGATCTATATAACATAAAAAATGAAAAGTATTTGATTTTGTTCTAGTAGTGAGAAAGTTTGTGATAACTTTTGATTGGATCTAGTAGTCTTTCTATGTTACCAAATAATCTATAGTATTAATGATCTTTATTTTGAAAATAATTATTAATTTCTTTGTTTGGAATGCCTACCCTTCCTACAATGTGTGCAACATGTTGAGGATCTTATTCCTTTTGTCTCCATCATGACTGATACTTTTCATGCCTTTAGGATAATAAGTATGAGATATCTATCCATTAAGTTTATGTCCATTTTGTGTCATGAGTGAGGATCACTGCAACTACAACACACTACAATGGGACCACATTGCACATTGCACTGCACAACACACCATTGTTGCACACACTGCACAACACAACACCACATTGTAATGTTATGTCATGTCGTACATACTGTTATGCATCCATGCTTGTTGTGCACACCACCACACCCACAATCACCCATTGTTGCACACACAACACAACAAAACAAAACATTACACTGCACCATATTGTTAGAGGTAGCAAATAGGTGAGCGACACAACCCATTGAAAGTTGAGCCTGAAGTAGCAGCACGACAATGACAATGCTAGCTCGCATAGGCAAAAAATTTTTCCAGGTCTTTTGGTAGACTTTTCGTGTTTGAATCATGCCACAGGCTGGCATGAACTAGGACCCAATAATGACATGTGATTTCTAGCACCATTTCTTAAAAAAGACAGTGGGTATGATGGGCTGCACATGTCAGACTCAATTCTACCAGGAGTCTTTTGACGCAACGGCTATTTCAGCCATTGTGTACACTGTTGGGATGCAATGATTGGTCAGAATTCAACCATCGCTCCCAATCGTTGAACAGAATGCAATGTCTGGATTCTATCCAATAGTACATTCAAAAAAATATTATATAAAAATAACTTTAAACTAAAACTTGTTTCTATAAATACAGGTAACTAAAATATATTTTCATACAAATCTTTTTATGATATATTCTTATCTCTCATATTCTATTATAAAATTTCTTTTAAAAAAATAATTTAAATTTTCACATAAATGAAACTACGAAATAAAAGTGATGGCATGTCATTATACTACATAATAATTAACAAATATATGTAAGTGGATTGTGAATTACATTAATTGTCAAGTTATATGTATTCTTTTTATTTGAAAAATTATGAAATTATTCTTTTACTTTTTTCTTTATATAAAATGGAAATATTAGCATAGTAATTATAATTTGTTGTAACTTTAAAAATAAATCATAGTAGAATTAATAAAAATAAGATAAGTATTTTTTGAAGTTTTTAAATTAGAAAATATAATATTATTTGGTTTGCATCCTAAATCTTCCTATGCAATTAAAAAACATAATATTTATATATGAAATTTTGTAATATGATCCCAATTTTATATAATAAAAAAAATATTTGAGTTAAAAAAAATTCAACCTACTTAGGAGACATCCAAAATAATATATTAAAAAATATAATTTATTAGATCATAAACAAAAGTTGCTCAGCCTTAGTATCACGTAAGTTGACTCTAATTTAATTTTTGTAACTTCTTTTATGTACAAAAATGAGTTTGTAAAAGAATATATAGTTAGATTGATTGTTGAAATATATTTTTTACTTAAATTTGTGAAGGATTTTATGTTTTTATTTTTTATGTAAATATATGTTTAACTCATATATTCTAGGATTCATAGATTGACTTGTCAAAATTATATTATAAAATATTTTAAATTTAATAAAAAAAAATAATTAAAAATTCTTAAAAATTTAATAAAAATTTTATTAGATATTTCATCCTTATTATGACTTTATCATAATTCAAACTAAATTATCTTATTTTATATTGTTATATATAATAATATACTAATAAATATTAATAAAAACTATTAGAAATAATTTGCTTGTTGAAATAGTTCATATTATATGTATGTGTCATATTGTAGATTTAATAGTACAAGCTAAATTAAAATTATTTTATTATTCATTAAAATTTATTTTGATTTTTATAAAATTTATTAACATGTTTAGTAAATAACAAGAATTTTATAACTTATGTAAATCAATAAATCTAAAAAAATTTGTAACGCAATGTCCAACACTGTAAGAATTATATATATTTTGTATTGAAATAATGTGTAGGCTATTAAAATGTCATATCCTATTTAATGAATAGTAAACTTAGTGATGTCTTAGTGACTAATTATGATTAGGAAATGATTTTTATTTTTAAAATTTTTAAATTTTTTTATGAAATGATGAATATTTGTTCACCTTCTTGTACTCTTATATCTTGCATTGAACTTTGATGCATATGTAATATTAATCATATATTTCAACAATGTAAGAAACATTAATATTTAACAAAATAAATATAGAATGAATTTTTTTATAAATAAAGATCAATTATTCTAATAATGCAACTTAGCTTCCTATATGAATATGAGAATTAAGGTGAAAGGCTCTCGGCGACTTTTGTTAACTATATAATATCTTTCATAATTAGTATGAGGAAATGTATATTTTATGTCTAGTAATTAAAATTTGAGATGTCATGAGATGTCGCCGGTAAAATAAAAATCTAAATGGATGTTATCTTTCCCACCATAAAGAAAATATCCTAGAAATACTTAGTAAATATCTAAGTGAACCATTTTGTTACAAGTATCATTTTAAGACAATTTGTCTTCCAACATGTACTCGTCTTCACTTTGAAATTTTATTTGTAACCAACAACAAATTTTTTTCGCAGGTTGTGATATTATTTTTTAAGTATTATTAAAGTTGATGGTGGTTTTCTCTTCCAACTTGACTTGAAGTCATCATGGGTAAGAAAATGACTCACAATGAGATCTGAATATTTTAGTACTATCAAGGGAAATAGTAAAAGAAGTAAAAAATCTTTTGTACGAAAAAGTCAATGAGATTGAGTGTTAAATATAACTTATCTTTTTCTTTCAGAGAACAATTAGAAGATTAATATAAAAAGGCTTGACAATATAATCATCTAATTTTTTGGTAAATTTATCTTTGGTCTAAACATACAATTTATATCTCCTAATATAGACTATATATTTTATGTGGTCAATTTTCATTCCTTATTAGTATCATTTGGACCTCTAGTTAGAGTGAATCTAGAGGTGTCAATCGGGCCGGGCCAGCCCTTCCCGGTATGAGGCACGTCACGATTCGGTCGTGCCTCGGCCGGCCCGGCACGTGAATTTTCTAGGCCGGTGTATTGCCCGAGTAAGGCACCTATCGTGCCGTGTTGAGGCCAACTGGGCCTCGTATCGTGCCTGACCTGGCACGGTTTGGTGACCCGTGGCACGGGTCAAGATCATGTCTCGCAGATCTGCACCCGGCACCCCATGACCTCAACCCCATGTTCCCAGTCGGCCAGTCCCTGCACCGCACCCCATCACTACGCCAAGCCCCATGCATCCATGCCAGCGCCAGCACGAGTCCATTCAGACCCGACCTGTAGTCCCCAACGGACAAATGTTAAAAAAATAAATAAATTTGAAATACAGCCATTGGATCTCTCCTCCAACGACTAGGGGGCAGAATCCGACGGTCCTCATAATTATGCCCCCTAAAATACTATAAAAAATGAAAAAAAACAAAAAAATATTTTTTTAAAAGAAATTATTTTTTTAATCTATAATATCCCTCACACCTTTTTATAATATTTATGTTTTTCATAAACATTTATTCTTAAATCTCATACTCTCAAAACTCTTGCTCTTCTCTCTCATGGGACTCGGGATTTAATCATTCGGCTCGGCTTTTTGGGACTCACAACTTGGGTTTGGAATTTTGAACTAGACTGTGGTGCATCATGCACATGATCGACCTCACTGCTTTACTGATAATTTATTTTGAGTTTTTTTTACTTTATCTCTCTCTTGTCTTTCTCTCTAATTCTAAAATAGTAAAATCTAAAATCTATCATCTAGTCTCTATCTCATTTGTCATATTTAATAAAAATGCTAAAAAATGATAAATACTAATGAAACATATTTAAATTTAGAAAATAAAAATCTTACATAGATGTTTGAAGCTGCTGAAACTTTAGTTTCTCTAGTCGTCTCAACCCAAACTTTTAAAATAAAAAAAAACTAGGAGAACTTCTGTAATTTGGACTCATTTAATTTAATAAAACAAAAAATATGTTAGAAGTGAGGAAGAAGAAATGATACAGTGTAAATATTGTATGAGAAATTTAACTTGTAAGAGTTTGTTTGGGACTATGCACCTTAAGAGACATGTCAAATTATGTATCAAAAAATATGGTTCATTAGATCTAAGGCAAACTAAATTTAACACTGTATTTTTTGAGACGGGATCGAGTTCAGTCTCAAAATTTACTCCTTTCATATACTCCAGCGAGTTGGGTAGGGATGACATGACTAAACTTATCATATTGATGGGTCTTCCGATCAGATTTTCGGAAGATCCAAAGGTAATGTACATCATGCAGACATATTTTCAGTTTGCTTATCGTAGGATTCCATAGGTTCACATCTGAGAATGACATGCTAAAGATATATAAGTTAGAAAAATAAAAAATAATTAATGAATTTATAACATATAGTGGAGCTAAGAAGCACAGATACGGACACGAACACGGGGATACGACACGGCAGGATACGGGGACACGGTAAATTTTAAAAAGCTAGGATACGGCATGCTAAAAAAATAAAAATAAAAATTATTAATTATAAATATTAGATATTTTATAAAATTCATTAAATTAAATTAAATTAAAATATTTTATTATATAAAATAAATATATATTGTTTATTTTATAAAATAAAAATATTTTATTTTATGCCACATCCTCACACAAATACGCCCGCCCCTGCCTCCCCCTCAAACACGCCCGCCCCTGCCTCTCTCCTCAATTCGCGCCGCCCCTGCCTCTCTCCTCAATTCGCGCCACCCCTGCCTTTCCCCTCAATTCGCGCCGCCCTGCCTCTCCCCTCAATTCTCGTCGTCCATGCCTCTCCCCTCAATTCTCGCTGCCCTTGCCTCTCCCCTCAATTCTCGCCGCCCTTGCCTCTCCCCTCAATTCGTGCCGCTCCTTCCTCTTCCCTCAAATCGCCCCCGCTCCTGCCTCTCCCTCAAATCACGCCCGCTCCCTGCCTCACCCTCAAATTGTGCTCGCCCCCTGCCAGTGGCCAACGTCGCCCATGTGGTGACGTTGGCCACCGTCGTTGTCGGACGTCGGGCACTATAGACATGGATACGCTGCCAACGCAACCATCCGATATGCCATGTGGCGTATTGGATACGGATTGTGCAATGATATGCCACGTGGCGTATCGGACACGTATCCGTGCCGTGTCCAGGTGTCGGACACATGGACACGGCCGTATGGAGCCGTGTCCGTGCTTCCTTGTAGTGGAGTGATGTTTGTGACGTCCGATATCTGAATAAGTCACGATGTATCATCTTATGCATGTCTCATCAGCCACTATGTAGGTTCTAACTGGATAATGAATAAAAAAATATTAGGATTTTCTGAGATTCTCCATCATTCCCGGCCATTTTTGAGTGTATTATAAAAATCTTTAGGAAATATAAAATTCAAAATAAAATTTTTAGTATTATATTCGATAATGCATCTAATAATGGAGTAGTGATTAACATGTTTGTTAGGAATATTAGAGACGCATCATTAGGAGAGATTTTTTATGACAGATGCATGTGTCACGTGATTAACCTGATTGTTCAAGCAGGTATGAAGGTGTGTTTCCTCATGTTGAATAATATACATAATGCACTAAAATATATTTGCATTTCTCGCAGACAACAAGAGTTTGGTAGTATCTGTTTGTCTGTGAATCTTAAGAAGAAGAAATTTCAATCGAATGTAAGATACCATTGAAATTACTCGTACCTGATATTAGAATTATGTGTTGGATACGAACACATGATATCCGACTACATCAATAGTAAAAGTGACGAACTTATTATTGACGGCACTAACTGGGCTTCATGAATTTCATTTATGAAATTTCTAAAGATTTTTTATGACACGATAAATATGTATTCGTCGGTTTATATTCTAACGACTTACATTGCACTCAGGTGCATATGCAATATTAGTAGTATGTTTAGAAAATATTGAGCTGACCTGATACTTCGCCATATGGTTGTAGAGATGAAAATCAAGTATTTAAAGTACTGGTCTACCATTCTATCTCTTTATTATCTTGCTGCATGCTTGAACCCTAAGGTTAAGGTGGAAATTATAGATAACACCCTGACTTACATTTTCTCGTGCATTAATCTGGAAGACTCATCTGAAGGGTTTATTCACGAGAAGTTGACCGACCTGTTCACATACTACGATACTAGGCATGATGGTAATAGTAGTGAGATTGTGATTTTGGATATGGATACTTTCTTCAAAGATGATTTTTTGATTTAGTTAGCGAGGGAAAAATAACGGGGTGAACCATCACATAGCAGCGAGCTTTCTCGGTACTTAGATATCGATTACTGCTCAATCCTATCACATTCTGATACTAGGAATCTTGATATATTATAGTGGTGGAAATCATATGAGTTCATCTTTCCCGTGCCATCTAGGATGACACGGGATCTACTGACTCATCTGATGTTGAGCGTAGTGTTGGAGTTTATTTTTATTGTTGCAGTGAACGTGATTCCAAATAGGAGATCGAGATTACGTCCAGATATTATTGAAGTCTTGGCTTGTTTGAAGGATTGAGAGGATTTAAGGTTTAACATCCAGGATCGTGCTAGAGCTGGGACAGGGAATGCATCCGCATCCGTTGTGAAAGTGGTGGTGTTGATTGCTGATGATGATGATCCATATAATAGTAATATTGATGTTGTGGTTGATGATGCTCATGATATGCCGATTGACGATTGACGTGGTTGTTGGTTTTTCCTGCTCGTTGCCAGATACCAGTTGCCAGTGCCATGCCACACCAGTATGCCACGCCAGTACGCCACGCCATATTTATTTATCATTGCCACTTGATTTTGTTTTTTGATTACTCATGGTCACAGACAGTTGATTTTTGTGATTTATTATTATTCTGCTTTTTTAATTTCGATGTTTTATTTTTTATTGATTATACGTTTTTTTTACGTTAAGTTGAAACTTGTATATGCTTTGGTTCGGTATCTATTGGCTGATTGGTCATTTGATTTGCTTTTGTTTTTTTGATTTTGTAATTTTTTTTAACGAAATTTTTGTTTAATTTATTTTTTTGTTTAAAATTTTCATTTAAAAATTAAAACTATATAATTTAATTTTAATAAATTATAATCTAAATTTAGTTTAAATAATAAAAAAAAATTAAACTTTATTAATATTTTAAAGTTACAAATTTTTAATAATTATCAATTTACCAATTTAAATTTTAAACATTGTAATTTATTTATATTATATTTTTAATAAAAAAATTTAAAATTTAAACTTTGTAATTTATTAAATTTTTAACAATTTTATTTTACCAATTTAATATATTATATATTATCTATATATAATATAATATATATTTTATATAAAGTTTAACAAAAAACTCTAAAAATTTAAAAAAAAATATTTTTTTTATTAAACCAGGCATGTATGGGCTTGACCCGGCACGGCACAACCCGGCACGAAAGCACGGACTTGCTCAAAAAAAATGAGCCGGCTTCGCCCAGCACATTCCGTTTGACACCTCTAAGTGAATCACTTGTTTGTTATATTTAAATTTGTAAGTTTATATATGATATCACTCCTAAAGAATCATTAAATATAATAATAAATACATATTCCGAAGTAACAAGTTCATATGTATCTTCTAAATTATTATTTTTTCTAGGCTCACAAAAAAGAAGCCAAAAAACGTAATCTCTCAAGGTCTTATATGCTAACTTATCTTGATAACTTGCCTTGGAAAGAGATCGTGGACAAATCAAATATTCTTATTTATCTTAAGAAGTAATTAAGTAATTCCTCTTCAATATGCATGATATGAAATGATACATACTGAGAAATGATAGAAGCGAACATTAGGTTGATATGATGATTTTTGATGAAAACACTAATCGAAAAATGCTTCCAAATTTCTCTCACAAATAGAAGTGTCCAAGCTATGTCAAGTGGATGTCAAATTTTTATTTTAGAAATTTTATTTTATGGAGTTTGCTAGCACATGAAGTCTGATATATAATTTCATGATTCATATAGTAAATAATAAATATGTGTGACATATTTTAATTTATGATAATTTTTTATTTTTTGAGGTTTTTATCAAATTAATATTATATTATTTTATGCAATATTTAAAAAATTAAAAATTAGCATAAAGTTTTTATCAAATACTTAAAGTTCTCTTTAGTCTCTTTAGTCTCAAAGGAAGCGATAAATTATTCTAATGAATAATTTTATCAATTTCACTAAAAACTACATCTAGTAGAAGTATTAGAATAATTATAAAATTTTATGAGAATATCTCTTGAAAGAATGATTTACATATCAATCTAAGAAATCATAATCGCACCACACCATTGACAACTAAACTTATAATTCTAAATGGGTATGTTATTGATCAAGCATAATTCTTTAAAAAATGATTCGTTCTCCAAAAATACCACACCAAGACAAACTCCTTAAACAATGTATGTATGTCTTAAGAAAATAACATTGATATCATTTAAATCAAGCTCTATGAAATTGTTACAGCTCATAAGAGGTCTTCCTCAGCTTACACACGTGACATACTCTCTCTGAAACTATAAAACATAATATTTAATATACACATAGATTGCTTCTTTGTGGTGTACATGGTAAAATATATTTGTTATATTATATCTACTTGATATACAACTCACTTCATAAGATATCATACATATTTCTCAATATAGTCATAATAACTAATAGAAAATAGGTGAAATTTTTCACAATATATCTAGCTTTTAGCTACCATTTCATCAACTCTAGTTCTCACAATGAAAATTAATTTGAATCCAACTATTCATTTCATAAAAGATGTAGATAAGGGTTTCCAAGTCTAATTGATAATAATAGCATAAATTTCATCCAACATGATTCATTATCATTATAAATGATCAAGAGGCTTAAAATAAGAAACAAAAAATCTTAAATTATTAAGAAAAAATACAAAATTTATATACATATACTCAAATAAAAATAAGAAAGTATCTAATAAATAAAATATTGAGAATACAGATTTTATCCACAGAACAATCAAAAGATAGAAGTCATCTATCCTTGAAGGATCAACTGACTATAACAAGTCTTCCACTATATAAAGGTGGTGATGAATTCATCTAGTACAATACATTTTGGGTGCCTAGTTTCCTACCCACAATATTTTTGTGGGTAGTGTCAATCTCATATTCTCCTATATTACTAAATTCAAAGAAAATGATAAATTATTCTGATGAAAATTTTCATCACTTTATCTTTAAGCTACTTCTAGCGAGACTATTGGAATAATTATAAAATCTTATGAAAATATTTCTTAACAATGTGATTTATATGTCAATCTAAGAGATCTTAATGGTACCACATCACTAACAACTAAATTTACAATTCTGAATGGGTATGAAATTGATCACGCATAATTCTTGAAAAAATTAAATTGTTTTCAAAAAATATATCATAAACACAAACCCATTAAAGAAAATTTGCTCATCTTAGGATAATAACATTGATATCAATTCAATTAAACTCTATAAAATTGCTTCAGCTCATAAATGAGATATCATTTTTGAAACTACAAAACACGATATCTTCTAGATATAAATTACTTCTTCAAAATTGCTATGAAAAAAAATATATTTGTTACATGTAACTAATAGAAAACTCATATCCAAAGACTTTCACTTTTCATCAAATATACTTTCATTGGGTAATTTAATATTTAAAAAGGATATATATATTATTCAACAAAGCCTAAAAGAATTATCATGAATGATGATATCATATTCTTTGAAGATAATCTTTTTTTAATGACTCAATCTAAGAGAATATACCTTCAGAGACTAAAATAGTTGACTCATTTCTTTGTTGAATAATTATTCCTCATGGAGGATAATGACTAACTCTACTCACAAGCTTACACCTAATATGACTAGTATGTCATAATTCATACTTGTTAACTAACTCTACTCACACCTTATGTTTCACTAAACATGAGGTGTGTGTCCCCTCATGAGAGGGAAATATGGATTGGAACACTTAATAATTTTAATATAAAGATATATAATAGATTGATACGTCTACCATCCATTCTAGATGAATCTTATGTCGCATTAAATGATCCAATTGAATAAGAGAAAAAAATATTTATGCAATAATCATTATAATAGATTGCAAAAAATACTTTATAGCCTAAAATAATCTTTTAGGACATTATTTATGAAACATTACATTTAGACTTAGAAGATGCGTGTCAAACTATTCTTATTTATTCTAACTTGGATCAAAAAGTGAGCATGTGATGTTAGTTATAAATATCAATGATATTTTAATTATAGAAGATAATTAGTTGGATATATCTCAACTGAAATTATTTTTAAATATTGAGTTTCCGATGAAATATTTAGGATGTCTAAAATATTTTCTTCGTACATAAGTACAATACTCATGAGGCATGACTTTTCTTTCTCATAGGAAATATGCTTTAAATATTTTATTTGATCTTGATATGTCAGAATTCATACTTTTTGACTCACCATTTGATTCAATCATAGATTTATCTACAGATATTCATGCAACAATCATTATAATAGATTAGAAAATTATTATATGAACTAAGATAATTTTTTAGGGCATTATTTAGTATATTTTCATTGACACTACATTTAGCCTTTGAAAATATGGGTCAAACTATTCTTATTCTTCTAACTTAGATCAAGAAGTGAGTATGTAATATTAGTTATATATGTCAATATATTTTAATTATGGGAGATAATTAGTTGGATATATTTCAACTGAACTCATTACTTCATACTAAGTTTTAGATAAAATATTTAGGATGCATGAGGTATTTTTTTGATATATAGGTCAATTACTTAAAGCCACGACTTTTCTTCTCATCTGTAAATATGCTTTGAATAATTTATATGATCTTCATACATTGGAGTGGATACCTACTAACTCGCCATTTTATTCAAGCATAGACTTATCAACAAATATTGTCTCTCATATTAGATAATAGTAAAAAAACTAAATTATCTAATTATAATTATGTTAAATTTTATCAATGATATCAATAAAATTAATTATTTTCTACTCTTATAGTAGATTCATATAAATACAATATTTAAGATTCTCAAATTTATAAAAAAACTTGATAATGTATGATTACATTTATAAATCATGGGCATGGTAGGATAATGAGATATTTCAATTCTAGTTGGACACATGCAATAATAGAGAAAAGATTCATCATAAATTTTTATATTTTTTTACAAGTCACTTTATTTCTTAAAAAAATAAGAAATAGATAATTATTTCAGGATCTAATACAAAGATATAACGTCAACTACTTGTGAGCTTCAGATGACCAATAACTTCTTAAAGAAATTTTGTCTATCATATAAAGAGATTGATAACACTTCAATATAAAAGTCAAGCAGCTCAAGACATTGCGATCAACCTACTATTATACTAACAGACGAAACATATTAAGATTGATTTAATTGTAAAATGACCATATATACTTACCAGCTTCACTTACAAAATCATCAAGTATGATTCAATTGTTACATCCTACACACCTACAAGCAATTAGATTGTAAATATCTTCACAAATACTCTTACATGACCACAAGTTACTTTCTTCTCTTACAAGATCAGAATCTATGATATATACGCCTCAGCATGAAGAAGTATCGAATTTTAGTTCATTTTATATTGCTTTTATTTGCTTTTTTCATTGTTTCTAACTTGTGGGCTAACCTAAACCATATATATAAAGTATCCTCCTTCCTTTCTTCTCTTACAAAAACATCACATTTTTGTTCCTTCTTCCTCCCTCTCTTCTCTCTTGTTCATAAACCTAACATAAGCTCTCAAAACCAAACCTCTTTAAGTTCACACGAGATGTATCATACTTTGTTATTGGAATATTAATTCAATATCATAGAATTGTCTTCGAGAATCAAAAGCTAATAAAGTATAATATCATTATACAACCCATGAAAATAGATGATGTTTATGATTTATTATTTATTTGTATTAAAGACTATCTTATAAGATCTTAATTCATAATTATGATGAATAATGTGATGACGAGTTACCTTCAAACTCAAAAACAACCTTCAACCTCTTAAATAAGCTTGATGACAAAAGTTTCTTGTCAAGTATTATTACATATTATCTTGTAGTTGATAATCTAAGGCAAAACATAGAATTTACTTTGATTAGTCAATCACATGAATTCCCAGGGAAACATATTAAATTAGAACTACACAAAGACCCAACTGACAAATACAACATAGAATATATCACTAAAAAAGAGACATGATCGAGTTAGTAAAATGATTACTCTTCTCCAAGGGGCATCGCTTTAATGTTACATCATTTGGAAAATTCAAAATGAAATCATGTAATAAACTTAAGATTTCATATGGATTGGACATTAGCTATTTATCACACATTTGTCTTGTGTATCCTTGTCTCTTTTTCACATTACAAAATATTTGTATTAACATATATTTTTTTCTATTAGACAACTTAGTTTGTCAATATACACTCCATAACTTTGTCATAGATATTTTTACTCTAAAATATGTTCAATTAGAATCATACCATCATAAGTATGAAAAGCGTGCCTAGGCTCAAACATAGACAAAGCGCAACCATGATGCCCCACATGGGATGAGGCAACTCTTTCACGAAAGCACATGAAAAATAGCAAAGACGAGCGCCTTCCATGAGGCGAGAAGCTCTCCACAGGCACGCCTCCGTCTAGGTAAGTCGTCTTCCTCAGATCCTCTTCATTTTTCCTCCGTCCAAGCAAGGCTTCTTCCTATTCATTCTTCCATTTTTTTCTACCGGCATCGGCAATTGCATGAACTAAAGTTCCTATTTACTACAAACTAGACCAAAATAATGATGTTTGGTCTCTCTGGGACATAAAACGATATTGTTTTGGCTTTTTTATTTTTTTTAAAACCTATACAAAATGATGTTGTTTTGGATTTATGTCACTTATCCAAACGACATCGTTTTGGATAAGTGATTTAAACAGTTTCAAAACGACTTCATCTTAGACTGCCACAGTCCAAAATGACATTGTTTTGGACTGCTTGGATTTTTAAAAAAAATTATTCTAGCATCTAAAATGACGTCGTTTTGTGCTAGAAAGGGCCAAAATGACATCATTTTAGCTGCAGAACCTTAAAACTCGATATTTATACCTACAGAACCCTAAAACTCGATATTTATACCTACAGAACCCTAAAACTCGATATTTATATCTCCAGAACCCTAAAACTCGATATGTATACCTCCAGAACACAAAAATTCACCTTTTTTTCACCAGCCCCCATTTTTGCTCAAGTTCAAGCCAAACAAAGAAGATATACTATCAAACACTGTACAAGAATAGAAGAAACCGAAACTCAACCAAACTAACCATGAAAATTGCAAAAAAAATTTGTAGAAAAGAAAAATCTCTCACTTCCCTTGGTATTTGTTACCTTTCTCTATTTTTAAATTTTTTTCTTCACTTTATTGATGATATTGATTCATGATTAAGTTTATGTGAATGAGTAATGGTTCTCATGATTCATGACGCATTTATTTTACTTTAGTAATAAAGTAACATGACTCACATGAGTCATATGACTCATTAGATTTTTTTTAAAAATATTTTATAATATATGTCTCAATTTGTATTTTTTAATTATTATTGTGTTGTAGTTAATTTATTTCAAAGTTAGAAGAATGAAAAATAATATCTAATGTCAATGAAAATAAGATCCACGTTGGCTCTACAACTTGTGAAAGAGGAAGAAAAGATCCGGAATGAAAATATACTTGGTTACCTGATGAACAAAATTTCAATACAATTATTTGTATCTTTTGTGATAAGGTAACCAAGGAAGGCATCTATAGATACAAACATCTTGTTGGTGGACATAGAAATACCAAAAAAAAATACTAAACGTCAGGTTCATGTTAGACAAAAGATGAAAGATTATATAAATGAGAAAAAAAATTAAAAGGAATAATTAAAAATGAGAAATAAAAATTTTTATGAAGATTTTGAAGATATTGATAAAGTTAAAAATAAAAAACTTACTTATAATATTACACGTGAATAAAGTAATAGAGGTAGAGGTAAAGAGAATATATATAGAGAGAATTGGTCAAAGAATCATTTTTTCACCCCTAATACAAAAGTGATTGTTCAAAATAAAAGTGAAAAGATCACTCAAACTACTATAAATGACGCAAACTACAAAAGAGAGGCAAGGAAAAGTGCTTGCTCTCTTATTTCAAGGTGGATGTATGATGCTGTCATTCCATTTAATGCGATCACTTATCCAAGTTTTCAACCCATGATTAAGGATATTGGTCAATATGATATGGGGATGAAGGGACCAAGTATATATGAGATAAAAGTTACTCACGTTAAGAAAGAATTGGAGCTTGCAAAAAATTCCATAAATAATCATGAAATAAAATGGAAAAAAGAAAGAATGTTCCATTATGTCGGATGGATGGACCGATAAGAAAGGAAAAATTTTAATAAATATGGTAGAAATATTTCTTAGACTAACATAAAATATTATCAATTTGATAAATAATAGATGACTAAATAAAGAATGTAAAAACGAATAATTCAATACACTTAAATACTTATCATGAGATCTTATCGGAGGAAAGAAAATATATTGTCAACCCTACTCAGTTCAAAAGAAAGTATTCTTTAGAGTTTTCTAACTTGCAAACAAATATTAAAAAAACATAAAATTAAAATTGAGTTGCTTTAAAAAAATAATTTACAAAAAAGAAGATTTACAGCATATTCGAGAATAAGCAAATCACATGAAAGAAAAAAAGAATTAAATTGAATATTATCATATTCAATAACTTTAATAAATTATTATTGATTACTGATCTACTATAATATTCAAAGACTAGGCAAAGAATATAGTTAAAAGAGATCGATGATTAATAATATGAGTCAATACTTCATGAGCTTGAAGTTGAGGAATGATATATATGAGCTATAATACTTGGCAGTCATGAATGATTAGAGGTGGCAAGTGTGCCCGGTGGCAAGTGTGCCCGGTGGCTTGGGTACGGCTTGATTGAGATGTGCCTGGCCAGGCACTGCACGATCTAAAATCGTGCTCAGACTCAGGTCATGCCGGCTTGAGGCACGGCTTGTGCTATGTTGGGCCAGGGGGACCCGTGCCTTTTGTCGGGCCAGTATGATCCGGGTGTTAGGCCATTGGAATGGTTCATCGACATGAGTACTGTGACACGTGACCTTACCTAGTCAGTTAAAAAAATATTAAAACAAAAAACCCCACTCCTCATGGTACTTGTGGTAGATTTTTTTAATTAGGCCACATGTGGTTGTCTGAACGTACTTGTGTGACATGACCCAGACGCACGTGGATGTCCCTGTTCCAACCCCTTGAGCCCGAAGCTAAAGCTAAGGTTTTTGGACCATCTAGAAGCTTTGACTTTGGAACTTCTAATGGCTAATCAATAATATATATTTATTTATTTATTTATTTATATTTAAAAGATCCAGGCCGTTGGATTAATTTTTAACGGCTAGGGCAGAAAATCTGATGGTTTTTAGATTTATGTCATTTTAAATTTTAACAAAAATTTTAAAAAATATTTTTTTTATTAAAAAAAAATTTATATAAACCAATTACTAGATTTGAGTTTTTCACAACTATTACTTTCTCATTCTTTTTTTTTCTTTCTTTACTCTTGTTATCTCTCACTAAACTAAAATTAAAGTTTTTAGTTTTTGATTTAGAATAATTTTTTTAAAGTTAAAAGAACGTGAACGTGCAGTGAAGATTTGATTGCTGTTTGTGTTTCAATTTTATTACCTAACCTGTCGGGTGCGGGTTGTGGCTTTCTTTGTCTCTCTCTTTTCATAAATTATATATTATTTTTTATTTAGTTTTTTTGATATAATTTAATTGTTAAATTAGAACATAAATTAAATAAAAATGACTAATAGTAAATTTAATAATAACGAAATTAATATTGACATACATGTAGATAATATTAATAGTGATAATTATATTGAAAGGTTCGAGATTGAATTTATATTTTTTTCAATAATACAAAATAAAATTAGAATATTTATAATTTGGATCCACTTTAACATAATACAAAATAAAATTGGCACAATGAAGCATTATAATATATATATATATATATATATATATAGGAGTCTGTGTGGGATTTAACACCTAAAGAGGCATGCTGATTATTGCACCAAAAAATAATGGTGTATTGCATTCTAGGTAAGCTCCAACTTAGTTGTGGGATCTTTGAGGTTGAATTTAGTATAACTTTTTTATTGACTCATTTTATATATTGTAATGAGTTAGGGAAGGAAGATATGGTCAAACTAATTATTATGATGACTCTTCTGATTAGATTTTCGGAGGATCCTAGGGTTATTAGTATCATGCATACCTATTATTAGTCTGTATATTATAAGATTCCTAGATTCACATGTAGGAATGATATTTTAAAATAGTAAAAATTAGAAAATAAAATAATAATTAATGAATTTAGGTAATATAGTGGTTTGATGTCTGTGATGTCGATATCCGAATTAGTCACGATGATGTATTTTTTACTTGCTTTATCATTCACTATGTAGATTTTAAATATACATTTAATAAAAAGATTTTATGATTTATTAGAGATTCTTCATCCTTATGATGAACTTGTCATATATGAGTGTATGATGAGAACTAATAACTAGAGTAGTATGTTAAATGATGCTAACCTATATTTATTGTGACTAGTATGTTATTGTGAATAATTTATATTTTCAAGCTTAATAACTAGAGAACTAATCTAAAAATAGCCAAAAATACAAATTTGCACCTTGAACTACCCGTCAATTAAATTGAAATCTTAATTTAAATTGTCTAAATTAGAGATCCTAATTTAGGGTTTTGAAACCTTAATTTATATTTTACAAATAACTTTCAGAATTCATGATTAATAATCTGAGTTATGAGTATTGACCCATGATTCAATAATTTATCAGTGTTAAGTTGAAGAATGATACATAATAGTGGTAATACCTGCAAGTCACGAATGATACATAAGTGTTATAATACTTGGAAGTCATCAATGATCTGTCACTGTCCTATCGGGGATGAATCCAAAATATTTTCTTTCAATATGAGTGATGGTGGGAAGATTCTTTGAGGACTCATAAATGAATTCGATAAATGACTTGTTTTATTATCATTTATAGTGTTCTTAGTTTCTTTTTTAGAAATAACTTTTTATAGTTTTATTTACTGTGAATTATTCTCTTATAATATGTATACTGAAATGATACTCTCATATATTTGTTGTGATTAGTATTTTACTGTGAATAATTTGATATTTCCAAGAATATCAAATAAATTGATATTCTAATTTAAATTTTGTCTAAATTAAGGATCCTAATTTAGGGTTTTGAAACCTTAATTTATATTTTGTTCAAATTAGAAATCCTAATTCAGTGTTTTAAAAATTGTGCCACCTCTGAAAAATTAATTGCACATTTGGAGGTGCTCTTTCAACCTTTTGCACCATGAAAAACCTCAAGATACAAACTTTAATTGCTTTCCACTCAAATATAAGGCTAGAAACACAATCTTTCACTTGCACAGTTGCATTAATTCTAATGTATCATAGATTTGTTTTATCATTTTATTGTAAGTTAGATTGATATGTTTTTTAATTAGATAGAGTATTGTAGTTGATTGTAAAATTGAAATAAATTTTTTAATGATATTTAAATATTTTCTTAAGATCAAAGTCACATATTTATATTATAAAAATGTATACTTATTTTTTTTTTTTTGAATTTGTTGTATTGGGGTGTGCAACAATTGATTTTTCATTTTATTTTAGTACAATTTTTTCTTTTGATAAAGTGTTGTTGATTTAATTCGATATAGGAGACTGATGGAAAAATTTAGTAATTAAATAATATTATGAAATAAATTATTATTTATGTTATTATTGTATTGGTTATTTTCTATATTTTATTAGACCGACTCATAATAAATATTATTTTTCGTATTTTTAGATGTGTGAAAAAAACATAATGTCTTAGAATTTATTTCTGTGATCATTGACACTCGGGAAATTGGATATTTTGATTTAGTTGTACATCTATTGTTATTAAGAGATGATCTATCATTGAGTTTTGAATATTTTTTTAGTTGTAATTTTTCTCTTAGAAAATAGGGTATAGGTAGATTATTTTAAAATCAAATGTGGAAGTTGTTGATAAAGCATTGACGTCTAATACTTGTGAGGCTTGTTGGATTAGATAATTATTTGAGGAGATGAGTTTTTGTTTGTTCAAGGACAATTATTATTTTTTTGTGATAGATAGTTAAGTTAATATACTTTTTTAAATTTAGTCTTCTATAAGTGGACAAAAATAAATCTCAAGTTTGATGTATGACATGTGTGTGTTAATGTTTTCATAGGCATTTGGATTTTAGCATTTTTATTTGGGAGAATTATTATTTGGTGCACATTTACTAAAATATTATGAATTTGAGAACACATAAACACAGAATTGAATTAAGTGCATAAGCTAAAAAAATAATTGTGTTAATGCAGTCTCAATTATTGTTTTTTTTAACATGAAAATATCCTTTAATTGCTCTTTCACGTATATACATAATATATGTTTATATAAAGATGAAAATCATATCCAATACATAAAGCTCCCATTTTAGTATTTTGTTTAAAAAAGATTAATATCTTGATAGTCTTATATTTGAAAGTTGAAGAAGTTGTGTTTAATGAGTTTTGAATATGAGATCTATATTTTTTGGATTAAGATATTTATCATTACACTAAGACATGATTTCTAATATATATATGCAACACATAGACTTCTAAGGTGATCAAATAATCTAGTACTATTCTTACTAACACATTTAATTGTGAAATTTTTATGAGATTTGGTATTTTAGTATTTATATAATCACACATATAATACAATAGAACCTACATAAATTAATACTCGATTAATTAATAAACTCCATAAAATAAATGTTTTTCTTCGGTTTGATTTGAGCTAATTGAGAATTATTAATTTCGATAAGATAATAAGATAAATATATTTTCAAAAAATCTCTATATAAATATATGGCATCATTAATATCATAAGTTAATAATTTTTTAAATTAATAATATAACTTTGACAATTTAGTGAAATATGATTCTAGTATTGTTTATTTTTTTCTTTTTGCATGTGTAGCCAAAAATTTGAGTATTGTTCTTGAATTACACTAAAAAATTGTGAAGAGTTTTAGATGTGATAAATGCTTTCTTGCATGTAATTAGTTTCAAAGGTATTGTATTGTTTTCAACTTCATCATCAACATCATTTTGAAGTATGATATTCATAATTTTTTCTAAACTCAGAATCCTTGAACATGATCATTTTCATTTGGGTAATCCAAGAGCCTATTGACATCTATTTTATTGTGGTAACTTAGATCATTTTATTGTGATAATCAGGTAAATCATTATTGGGTACATGTTTAAAGAAGTTTATTATATTGTCTATATATTTATAGTACATATAATTTATATTTTCATCATTAAGAAATTGAATATATTTTGTAAAATTATAATGAATTATATTTAATTTTTTTAAAAAAATAAATAATATTCATTTTATCTTAAAAATTAAATATTTGTATATTGTTTATGGTGGTCTAACTTATTAAGTGATATTTATTTTATTATTTTTTAAATAAATAATATTTAATAATTAAATATAATTCAAAATTTTAAATAATAAATAGTAAAAAAACTATTTTCTATGTTAATTCAATAAATATGATACAAAAATAATGTATAATTTCTTAAAATTAATCTAATTAAAATTCAACTTCATTGAATTCTGAAAACTTTTTAAAATTAATAAATATTAATTTATTGATTAATTAATATCTTCGTAAAATAATAAAATTTCATGATTATAATAATATAAATTTATAAAAATTTTTGTGTTTATATATATATATAATGTATGTATGTGTGTGAGTATATATGTATACATATTTGTACACACACACACACATGTGTGTGTGTGAAAATATCATTCTCATTATGATCTCTCTTTTTTATGCTTCATAAAAACTAGCAAAGGCTATTCTACTTTAAATTATTTTGAAATCAAATGATTCAATTTATCAGACTTATGCATATATGTTATATTAGCTAATCCTTCTAGGTTCTCACTTCAATGTTTATCCCTTTTAGTCAATTTGATTTATCCTATTGATCTTACTCCCAACTTCTACATTCCAATCTAGTTTTTTATTTATCGTGGTCAAACTAATATTTGCAACACTTTTTTGGTATTATGTTCCTTGAGATAGTGAAAAGTATAGTGAATGATATATTTGTCATTTACTTCATCAAGGCCTTATTATTAATTTTTCATGGACCTCATCCTCATTGCATCTAGATAGTTAGATGCAAAAAAGTTTTTAAGCCAATAAGGAATGTATTATGCAAGGCTTACCTTTACCTTGCCTGAATTGTTGTAAACAAAAGTTTATAAAAAAGTTGTTTTAGTAATATAATTGCATGGTGATATATGTGTGTATGTGTACATATATACATCTAGATAGATAGATCATAGATTCACACAAATATAGCATAGGTATATGTAAGTACAACAATGAATATATATGTATATATATGTACACACACACACATATTTACATGTATAATGACAAATATATAAGCATGAAATAGTATATAACCCAAATTAAGTAATTAAAGAATTAACTTTAGATTAAAAATTCTTATTGGCTCAAATATTTTTTATGTATTTCAATTGCATGCTCTTATAACATGATAATTCTCTCTCAGTAAAAATTTTTAATTAATATTTTTATAACATTCAATTTATTACATATTTTCAATGTGACAATCAGTTAAATGTTGGTTTACTTGTACTCTTTCTATTAAAAAGATAAATTTTGGATATTTTTCGATGACTAAAATTTAGGATTCACAGATGGACATTTATTATATAGACTCGTGTTAATATAATTGAAAGAAGAAATTCAAAGAAAAATATAGGAAATTTAGTTCAATATATATATTACTATAAATTTAGTGGTATCACAAGTCTTCTTTAGAAGATATTTTAAAATAATATATAAAAAAATGTGTTAAATCTCAGATAGTATCAGTTTTGTCTAATTGAATTAATATTTATTTTATCTTTAATGATCTCTTTTATATAAAATTAAAATTAGCAAGACAATTATTAACTATATGAATAGTTAATATGCATCTTTACTTAAAAATTTAAAAATATATATTGAATTTATAAATTTTATTTAGAAATGTGTTCAACACTCATATCATTTAATTTTTAGGATAATTTTTTGTAATAATATCATAAATTATTATTAAAATGGAAAAATAATAATAATTAAAAATTATAAAAGTATAATAATATTATATCAAAGAGCTCAAGCATATGAATTAAACAAAATAATATTATTTTACATGTATGACTTTGTATTATGTTTTATATTTCACAAAGGAAATTTTAAGTTTTTATCAGATTTTATTCCATTTATGATTATGTTATATATGATTTTCTAATAAATATTTATAAATAATATAATATTTAAAATAAAATTATTAGTATTATTTTTGATCATGTTTTAAATAGTAATATTATGATATATTTATTTGTCTTTGAAAAATGATCAAACCTAAAAATTTCAAATAATAATCTTCTCATATAATAAAAAGAGAAGATTCATCTTCATTAAATAAATTTGTTATATTAGATGTTTTTGTTATATTATTAATTTAATAGCAGAAATTGATTTCAAAATAATATCTTCATTAAAATTTATTTGGTAATCTATAAAATGTATTTAGTTATCTAGTGAATTCTAAGATTTATATAATTAATCTAAATGAGTAAGATAAAAAAAAACAATTTTATGATAATGTTTGTTATTATTAAAATTCTATTTATCTAATGTTAAAAATGTAAAATCTTATGTTATATATGAATATTTGATTTTATAAATAATAAGAAATGTGAAATAAAAAATTAAAATGATTGGGGAAATGTGTTTCAACAATAGATCGAACTTTTAGTTTTTTATGAAATATATGAAAATGAAAAGAAGTTCAATATATCAATTTATTATTTCATTATTTTATTATTTAATTGCTCATATGGATATCCAAAGTAAATTAAAAATATAGAAAATATTTGAAATTTGATTGCTACTTGTTTGATTTTATCATCTAAAATAGATGCTAAAATATATAAATAATTAGATTATTTATATAAATGTTATAAGAATAAATATAATAATATGTCTTCATGTGTTATGATTGTGCTTATATTTAGAAGTTGTGTATTCTTCATATAATTATCTAAGAAAAAATAATGAGCTGATCTTTCTAATAGGTGTGCCTTTCAAAATATTTTGATATTAATTATACATATTTATTCTGTAATGAATCATAATATTTTAATATTATGAAGTGGTAAAAATAATATTAGTTTATTTTTCTGGTGCTATCTAAAATAACACTTGATCAACTAATCTAAATGGTATTTACTATAATATCAAAATCTATTTTTTAATATTGGGAATATAATTGCATATAAAAAAATAAATCTTGCGAGAATCTAAATTTTAAAAGATAAATTTTTAGAATATTTTGAGAAATTATATTTTTATAAGGACGATGATGTTCAATGAATTAATTACGAATGAAATTTAAATATGGAAAAAATTAATATCATGTAATTTTTTTTAATATTAACTAAAAGATTTTTTTTTTCAATTTATTTTATCATTCAATATTTTTATTTGATTTAATTATTTATTTTATTTTTAATACGTATTCGTTTCAACTTAAAAATAAGTAAAATTCATTTAATAATAAAAAACTTGATTGCTCAACACAAAATTAGTTCAAAAAACATAATAAAAAAGTATAACAAATATAATTATATATACTAGAAAGTTCATGGCTAGTGGGCCATTGGATTTTATGTTTTATTTTATATTTTTTTGATGGAAATACCTAACTTGTGAGTTGCAATCATTTTTATTCATTATATAATTGTATTTAATCTATAAATTTTATACAATATTATATTTATTTATGTTTTTATACAATATTTTTCCCCTTATCGCTCAGTAGCGATTAGGGTTAAAATTTTAATTTAGTGTAATTTCTTTTTTGTTTAGAGGAGCCATAATGTTATGACATAATATTAGAGATATAATCGCAGCAGAGATATATGAAGGAGAATCTCATTTATGTATATAGCAAAACCTCCGTATAAAGTACATGCTATAAAAATAAGTAAAATTTACAAACCATTTATTAACCCTAATAGAAATCTCTCTATAAAAACTACACCACTTGTTAAGTATGCTAAGTACAACCTGATAAGGCTGCTGAGACCCCATGGCGACTACAGATAAATTCCAGGTTTCATAGAGAATTGTTCATGCTATAAAAGATAAAAAAAACACTCTTAAAAGAAGTCGGAAGTTACTTTTTGCTTTTAAAGGTGAGAATTGTGAAGCAAAGTGATGTTAATGTCATTTCGTGGTGATGGCTTGCAACTGCTAGAGGTCGGGGCTACCCAATCAGTGATCCAATTCTTCAGGAGAAAGCCAGACAAATTGCCATTGAACTTGGCATTGAAAATCAGTGTTGATGATTTTTCCGCCTCTGAGAGATGGTTGACTGTGATAGATGTCATCAAATTTATCGACACATCCTGACGCCTAGTTACTGCTGAAATAATTCAAAAGTGCCTTTTTTAATTGCATTTTCTCTGTCGCCAATTATGAAGTCTTGGAGACAAATGAAATCATTGCCTAGGAGCAACAACTCGAAGAACTTTTGCTAGAATTTGAAATTTTTCAGGAAGTAGATCTTGTCAGCCAGCTCATTAATGAACACAAGGATGAAGATGATGACAGAGTCCAGTAACCAAAAGTAGAAGTGGAGTTGATGGATCCAGTTGATGATCCTAAGATTATCTAAGTAACCCAGGCAAAAGAAATGGTAACTAAATTGAGAACATTCACAAAAGTGAGTACTTTTTTCGAAGAAGAGTTCGACCTGCTAAAACTAAAGGCTCGCCTTCAGAGTTTATATAATTCCAATTTGCAGCAGTCGACAATAAACTGATACTTTCAATGATTCAAAAGTATTGTTTCAGAATGACAAAAAAAATTAAATTTATATCCAATCATTCTATATAAGGTACGCCCTTTCTATAAGGTACACCTGGAAATAAATAGGGCACAAATGAGATGTACTTTATATGGAAATTTCACTGCACTTTGTTGCAAGATGATGGGTCACACTAGATTTAACTATTGAATTTTATATTCAGTGAGGGGGTTGAGAGTTTTACGTAGTATTGAGTGAATCGTGTTGATTATTGTAGTCATTAAGGAATTTTCACAAAGTTCTCTCAAAGATAGCAATTAATTATTATTTTCTTTCAAGTATAATTAGTTATTTTACTGGTATATTCATCGTATAATTCTAGTTTATTGTCACATAAACTAATACTTATATTATCAGTATTCATATTATATTTATTATATATATTTTTTTATTTTAAAAATACTATTATAGTAAATAACAAATATTCAAAAGTTATTATATATAATAATATTCAATTTGAGTTTTTATTATTTTTCTATTTTATTTATTTTTGATTATCTTATTATTTTATTTTTTTGTGAGTTGTATTTTTAGATAATTTAATTCTAATTTTGTTGTTATTTTTATTGATATTTATTTATAAGAACGAGAGACTTTGAGGAATATTTCATTTGAGATTAAACATGGTAGATGATATGTTATTTCTTCGATAGTAAGATTTTTTTCTAAATATTTGAATGTGTTTATCTTTTTACTTATGTATTTTCAATTCAATCACTCATTATTAGCAAAGTTAAAAATATATTTTTTTTAATTTTAAGAGTATTTCAATCTTAGATTATAAGGCATCTTAGGAAAAATTATTAGAGCTTCATATTTTATATGTTAATTTAGCTTGGATAAGAACTCATTTAATCTGATATATTCAGGCGTATGGAGACTTATTAGAGATGTGATCAGAGAGATTTAGATATTTGATTATTTTTGTTGATAATTACTCAAAATATATATAGATAAGTATCTATTGAGATAAATTATAGATTTTTTTTTCTTTTTTAGATTTTTTTTTAAAATTATAAAAATTTATATTGGATAAAAATATTAAAAAATTAAAAAATATATATTAATATGTATATATATATTATTTTAATTTAGTATTTTTAGATCATGAGATTATATACCATACCATTAGAATAATATTGCTGAAAAGAAAAAGACATATAATTAAAATAACTCAAATACTCGTGCTTGAAAAAAGAATTTGAAATGTTTTGGGGATATACTTTCAACCACAATCATCTCTTCAATTGGATACTATCTTTTAATTTCTCAATATATATTCTCTTAGATTATACAATTCAGAGAGGTATTATTTAGTTTGTCTCTTATAATTTATATATATATATTTTTTCCTCAGTCGTTCTCAAAGATGAGATAATTTGACATGTAAGGCCACAGGATGTACTTTCATTGAAAACTGAGTACCCAAAGAGAGTATAAATTTTTTTTTTATCAGATATTAGTAGAATTTTAGTTTGTTCTGATTTATATTTATTTTTTAACTAGGTCTCATATTTTCAATGAGTTTAGGAAGATAGGAATTCAATTGTTACGCTTAGATATATTATTCTTCTTACTTTACATGTATTCTTGCTTGGACTACAAGTTATAAGATAGAGTCACTTATTTATTATATTTAAGCATGTTAATACTAAGTATGACATTACTTCTATGGAGTACTTATATTTATCAACCAACTCAAATCATTTAGAATTTGGAGAGTGAGATTTCATGTGTAGGGAGATCTTATCCAAACTCAGATGACAATAACATAATAGTTCACGAGTCTTTATTAGTACAAACTCGTGTTGAGCTGATAGCTAGTAAACTATACCATCTAGGAGTGAGATTAGATACCAAGAGAGAGATATACTCAACCTCCTTATACTAGAGATGAGCTTATTGAGGAGCAAAATAAATCTGCTGCTAGTTTATTTGATATTGATCTTTTGATGATTATCTGGAATGGATAGAGAAGTTGTACTAATTATCTGATTTTATATTTTTATCACTCTTTTTTATTTATTTTTTTTTTATAATTTCTTTTGATATTATTAGGATATCTAAATCTTTTTCCAATGCATGATTTCATGTTGGATGACACTAGATCTGATTTCATATTTTTCTTATAATATCTCATAGTTGAGTGATTTATCATCTAGAAATAAGAAATAAATTTTTTTATAGTGACCTTGAAGAATAGATATATATGGAGCGGCATAATCAAAAGCAACTTAAAGAATATGCAAGATACTGTATGGTTTGAAATAATTATTGAGAGCTTGATTTGCAAGATCTTTATAGGTAATATTTTATTTGGGTTACACATGTATGTTACTGATTTTTTTTATTAATTTTTTGAGTTCTGATAATAAATTAATTTTATTGATTTTTTATATTAATAATATTTTGAGTATGAGATATGATAAGTTGAGACCAACTAATTCAATGAGTACTTTCAAACATAGTTTTAAGTGGTTGATCTTGGGAGACTCGTACTTTTTTGTCAAGTAGTGATTTATTCAAAAAGGAATATCATCTTATTGTAAAGGATATATGCAATTGATATTCTCATAGAGGATGATCTTTTAAGTTGTGCTCCTTGATTTTATTACTTTTTAATAAAATTTTAGAGGCGTCAAATGGGTCGTGCCGGCACGACTCTAAAAATGGGCAGCCCAAAATGGTTCATTGACATGTATTTTGGCAGGGTTATGCTAAGCCAGGCCAGGCTAGGTCAGGCTAGCCCGGTTCATTTTGGCTGGGTCGTGCCACGACTCTGAATTAATTTTCAAGCATAGTTAATATATTTAGTCATTTTTTAGATTCATTTTGGTAGAGTTATTTTGACTTAGCTATTCGTTTATTAAAAGATATGAAAAATCTTGAAATCCTGAGATCTTTTTCATGGTTTATGGATACTTTTAGTTGACATGGTATTCCTATTTGAGTTTATGTATCGAGAGGAGATCTACGATAAGATTTTGTACTTTTTTTAAGGCAATCTTGTTTCATAAAAAAGTAAGAGGCAGATAGTTATTTTTAGATTAAGTGTAGAGACATGGGCTATTTACTCAGTACTCTAGTCCAGACAAGCACCTACACATGCCCATGCCTGCATCATCTGACATGTTCGTGGTTGGTCAGCAGGCAACATGCCATGTGGGGCCCTTCATTTATGTGGCCTGAGCCTGACATCGAAGTGGGATGTTCCGGCCAGGAAAACTTAGTTTGCACTCAAAGTAAAATTGACTGAAGCACAAAGATGTGGTATGCGGAGCAAATCTTGCAGCATAGGAGAACAGTTGGCCAGAACAGAATTGTTGGAAGAAGCACAAAGATAGTGAGCGGTGTCGATCAATAGTGCTGCATGCGAGTTCTGCTCAATTTTGAGCCCTAGTTTTTGAAAGCTACTTTCTGATACCATCGTAGAAACCCTAATATATAACATGGCCGAACATGTGTCAAGAACGAGGATGGAAATGGTAGAACACTGACCCATATACGCAAATGTACATGCACATAACTTTCTCGATAAAACACACAAATGACCATAATGTCCCTTCTAAGCTTCTTGGCTCTATCTGCTTACATATCACAGTAACTGCAATCAAATTTGGTTATGAAGCTTGAATTCAGCTAGCTTACAAGATATTAGCTTGTCTTGTAGCACTTGGGATCATCTTGCATGTTATATAGATTCATCAGACATAGTTTCTGTGATTGTCAGGGATAAAACTGTCAAGATATTAATCTTTTCGTGATCTTTGGGGACTGTGCGCATAGAGCACGGCGACATCCTATGATTTGGCTGATAGGAAAAAAAAAACCTAGCGGCATTCATTTTTGAGAGATTAATGTTTTATTTTTGATCTGAAAACATGCAAGGTTTCGGATTTGATGAGCGGAGGCATTTAAGGATCTGGCGGACTGCTTTTCGAATTTGCTTTTCTAACAATGGTGAAGCAGTGATGGGGGCCAACGCCAAGCCAGTGCCATAGAGATTCTCCTTTACATTTGGAACAGCTGCAGGTGGGATCATTGCTTGACTTGGCTAGAAGAAGATGGAGTGCAATAAGGAGGAGGCGGTTAGGGCCAAGGCCATAGCTGAGAGTAGGATGCAAAGCAATGATTTTTCTGGGGCACGCAGAATTGCCCTCAAGGCACAGCAACTGCACAGTGATCTGGATAACTTATCACAGATGCTGATGGTGTGCGACGTGCACTGCGCTTCTGAGAGGCTGTTTGGGGGTGAGATGGACTGGTATGGAATTCTGCAGATTGATCAGACAGCCGACGAGACAACGGTGAGGAAGCAGTACAGGAAGTTTGCTCTTCAGCTTCATCCTGACAAAAACAAGTTCCCTGGAGCAGAGTCTGCTTTTAAGCTGCTTGGGGAAGCCCAGCGGGTGCTGCTGGACAAGGGGAGAAGGTCCATGCACGACATCAAGCGCAGTGCTGCTGCAAAAAAGCCTGCCCCACAAGGCAGGCCGGCGCAGAGGACAACCCGCCCTCAAAACTTGGTTGGCCGGGCAAACTTCCAGGGCAACACGCTGCAACACCAGCACAGTCATCTGCATCCAGCTCCTGCCACACAGCCAGTCTTCTTCAACTCCAGGCCAACTTTCTGGACTGCATGCCCGTGCTGCCATGTCAAATACCAGTACTACAGGGAAGTCGTGAACAGGCCTCTCATCTGCCAGACTTGCAAGAAGACTTTCGTTGCGAGTGAGAAATTTGTGCCGATGGCTCCGGGTCCAGCTGATCCTGCTCTGGAAAAGTCAACATTTTATCAGCCGAGAGCCGCCCCGCCAGATCTGGGTCCGCACCACGCGGAGCAGAAGCATGAGCCGCAGGCTCCTCCAGCGAACCCAGAAGGTGAGCATGCTGAGAAAACGGAGCCCTCCGAAAAGAAGGCTCGTCGATCTGAAGCTGGCTCAGGAAGTACAAGCAAAAAGAGGCAGAGGAAGAAGGAGAACCAGTCTGGCGAAAGCTGCAGCACAGACAGCAGCGGCGATATGGAAGACGATGTCCTGCCCCACGCCACCGCCGAGTTCGATGCCGACCAGGACGCTGGATATGGGGAATTTCCGAGGAGGTCGAATCGGCAGAAGCAGAATGTTTCATACAAGGAGAACATGAGCGACGAGGAGGAGATGTCGAGGATGGCAAAGAAACCCAAGGGGCAGCAGGAGTCATCATCCTCCCCCGCGCAGGATCACCAAGCACTGCCCCCCCGGGATGCGCCCGAGGCATGCGATGCTGGTCCCGGGGCAGAGGATGCAGGCCCGAAGGCGGACGACATGGAGAGCGCGAGGATGGGGGGAGGGCACCACGTGGAGAGCAATGGGTGGGAGAGAAATCATTCGTGCTCCAGCCATGGTCCGAATCCCGAGTTGTATGACTATGCCGATCCGGATTTCAATGATTTTGACAAGCTGCGGCAGGAAAGCTGCTTCTCGGTGGGGCAGATCTGGGCCTGCTACGATGGAGTGGATGCCATGCCTAGGTTTTACGCTCGGGTCACGAAGGTTTTTGCTGCAGAGTTCAAGCTGAAGATAACCTGGCTGGAACCAGACCCAGAAGATGAGATGGAGAAGGAATGGGTCGACACGGGCCTGCCGGTGGCCTGCGGCTCGTACAGGCATGGAAGCCAGACCATTCTCGATAACCGCCTCATGTTTTCGCATCTGATGTCGTGGGGGAAAGGAGGCCGGGGCGGGGGGAGAAGCTACGAGGTGTTCCCCCGGAGGGGAGAAATCTGGGCGCTCTTCAAGCACTGGGCCGCCGCATGGAGGGATGATCCCGACTCCCACCGCAAGTACGAATATGAATTCGTGGAAGCTCTGTCGGACTACACCCACGGCACTGGCGCACTTGTCTCCTACCTGAGGAAGGTGAGGGGCTTTTCCTGTGTCTTCTGCCGCGTCGCCATTGACGGCACGAGCAGGTTCCAGGTTCCGGCCGGCGAGTTGTTTCGATTCTCTCACATGGTTCCATCTTTCAAACTCCTGGGCGAGGAAAGAGAAGATGTGCCGGGAAGTTCTTTCGAGCTCGATCCTGCATCTCTGCCCGCCAGCATGGAAGAGATTGACCCTCCAAGAGATGACACGGCAGAAAACAATGGCCATTCTGAAATTCCTGATGATCATCGCGATCTCCATGATCATGATGATCATCGTGATCTCCATGATCATGATGATCATCGTGATCTCCATGATCATGGAGATGATGAAGATGAAGATGATGACGAAGATGATGATGTTTTGGAGCAGATTCAAATTCCAGACACAGAGTTTTTTGATTTTGATGCTGAAAAATCCATCGGCAAGTTCAGGGTTGGTCAGATTTGGTCGCTGTACAGTGATGAAGATGGGCTGCCCAAGTACTACAGCCAGATTGTGAAGATTGGTTCAGAAAATGGTTTCCAGGTGCACATAAGATGGCTTGATTCGTCAGGACCGCTTCCGAGCTCCGTGATCCGGTGGCATGATGATGACATGCCCATCTGCTGTGGGAGATTTAAGTGGAGGAAGCGGAGGCTGCAATTGTACGACAGTAGTGCTAGCTTTTCCCACCGGTTGGACGCGGTGCTTGATGCTGCAACGAATGAATACGTGGTCATGCCTCGCCCGGGTCAGGTCTGGGCGTTGTACAAGAACTGGTCTCCTCGACTTAAGCTGCTCGACCTTCAGAATTGCTGCTACGAGGTGGTCGAAGTTCTCTCTGAGGATGATCTGGCTATTAATGTTGCCTTCCTAGAGCAGCTCCGGGGGTTTAACTCTGTTTTTGGACGATCAGCAGCCACCATGGCTGTTCTTCATGCTGAGCTTCTCCGATTCTCTCACCAGATTCCTGCCTTCCGGATTACACCAGGGATCAAGGGTTGCCCTGTGGGTTCCTTCGAACTCGATCCCGCTGCCTTGCCACTCTCCCATGTAACTGCTGGGAAATAAATTTAAGGTCCCCAGATTTTGTTTCCATTACCCCCCCCCCCCCCCCCCAACCCTCTCTGATTCTCTCTCTCTCTCTAACACACACACACTCTTTCTCTCTCTCTCTAACACACTCTCTCTAACTCTAACATTCTCTCACTTGTTAACTCTCTACCTCTCTCTCTCTCTCTCACTTGTTAACTCTACCTCTTTCTCTTTATAACTCTCTCTTCTCTCTCTCTCTTAACTCTCTAACTTTATATATATATCTCTCTCTAACTCTCTCTCTCTCACTTGTTAACTCTCTCTAACTCTCTCTCTCTCTTTTTCTCTCTCTTTCTCTATCTCTCTTTCTCTCTTTTTCTCTCTCTCTATCTCTAACTGTGTTTCTTTCTCTCTGTAACCAGAGGAGGGTTTTATTCTGAAATGGCTGAAGGTTCACATTATCTCAATGCATGTTTCTAGAATTGCTCATGAAGGTGTTCATAATTTTTGCAGGGCCATTTGGGAGAAGTCTTTTGGGTAAGTTGCATTCATTTGTCCCTGTTTCTACTTGATGTTTTTTTTTTTGGTTGAGAACTAGGCAGGTCGAAAACATGCCAGGGTTTCAGTGTTTTTAGGGTTCTCTCATGAGCTTATTGACCTAGTTAGGGTTCTTCTGATATCATTGGTTGTTCTCGTTGTTGACGGGCAGGTTATAATTTAGTTGGTATGAGAAGATTGCAGGAGGTGGAATTTTAATTTCCGTTTCTTCATCTCTTTAAAGGTACTCTCGCTTAGCTTCATTTTGTGCGCCGTGAGTTCAAACTGTTGCATGATTAGCCAGTCAGTGTTTCTATGTTGTTCCTTAGAAAAATAGCTAGGGCGGGGTGCTAAGTCTTCCCTGATTATGAAATTTGCAATGCCTGTAAATTTGTTCTCTTTTTTTTTTTCTTTTTTTTTTCTCTCTCTCTCTCTGCTTTTCACTTTTGCTTCCTATGAGGAACAAAAACATGTTCTGGCCCTGGCTCTTGAAAGTAAATCAGAATTAGAACAGCATTTATTCATTGCTAAACTACTGACACGATTGATCATTACACTGCTAGTATGATCTTGTATCAGCACTAGTGTATGTGCTTGCTTTCATAATCAAATTTCATAAACTTGTATCAGCACTGCTAGATTTGATTTTCAAGCAAAATGCTGCTAAAAATGTGTTTTCGTGACACATTTTTGACACAAATTGAGTTCGTTGTGTTTTCTTTTTTATTAAATTTCAACCCCCTCTATTAATTTGTTAATCTTTTAAGCCTTGTGATGAATGTTCTAATTATGTGTAATTTGTGATTCATCAACATTCAAGAGAAAGTGTGCATCGTGCTGCATCAACTGTTTGTTTAATTAAATCAAAAATTGAAGAATGGTGTGTTTCTCTAGGTACTATCAATCTCTATATTGTTTTTGTTGTGTTTATCTTATTTTTCTAATAAATTATGTTAAAAATTATGTTTATTCTTAATCATTTTGTTGAATTTTTAATTGTAAATTTAATCTAATTTCTACTTTAATTTTTCTAATTAACATTTTTTGGATTCATGATATTAAATAAAAATATCAAGTCACATTTCTATTATTATTATTATTATTATTATCTTTTTGTTGAAAATAATGTTTATTGTTATTATAATGGAATCAACTAAAATCACCAAGGAATCAAGAATGAAAATTAAGGTAAAATATTAAAAAATAATGGTAAAATACAAAATAATTTCTTTTGAAAATATAAAAAATCACTTAACCACAAAGAAAATTTAGAAAAAAAAAATTAACTTTAAAAATTAGTCGAGGAAATCAAATTTATCAAATGAAATTTTAAATGAGATATATATTTATCTAGATTGCATTGATTTAGGAGGAATTTTAATTTATACAGGTTTAATTTAAAAGTATGAGACCCAACTCAAATTGGGATTATATATTTTGTTTAATTAAGGATTTTAATTTATATAGGTTTAATTAAGGCAAGTGATTTGTAGTTGCAAGTAGTTGAATTTAATGAAGGGAAAGAATGGGGTATAAATATTAGTTAAGAGAGAGTAAATTAGGTCGGTAATTTATTTTTGAAAATTTTAAGAAATTATATATTTATAAAATTTACATTGATTGAAAATGACATTTTCAAAAAGGAATGCAAAATAATATTTGTAATTATAATTGAAATTGATATTGTGATTTAAATTATGATAATTAAGAGTTAATGCCGGCATTAAAATGGAAATAAAAATTGATGAATATTATATAATTTATTTGATTTAATTATTCAAAAAAAAATTGTGGATGATGAATGAGAGCAATATAAAAAATAATAAAAAAATTAACTAAATGATTTTTTACCCGAACCAATCTGAAAATATTTATATAAATATAGAAATATTTTATTTATTTGTATATGTATATATTTATTTATTTATTTATATCAATATAATTCTTTATTAGCATAAGGAGTAGACGTTCCCTTAATAATTAATTAAAAAATAACTTCATTTGTTTCTGGCAAAAACAACATTATATTCTAAAACGAGTAAATAAATGAAAAGTGAGAGGGCAATTATGTCAAGACGAGATTATTATTCAAGTGAAAAAATTAGTCACCTGTTTTGGTATATCAAGGCACGAATTTCTCATATAAATTAAAATACAAATGAATTTTAGATTAAAAGAAATGACATTATATAATGATAAAGAAATAAATAGACATGTGTCTAGTGTGACACACTGTTATTAAAAATAAACAAGATAACATAATAAAACTAAATAAATAAATATGTAGTAGTTGGGTGGTGAGCTAGCTAGCCCATCCACAGCTTCAAAACTCGATCTTTACCGCCAGATGAGACCTTCTCACCATCAGGACTCCAATCAACGGCATACACCTCATCTTCATGGCCAGGAAGGTCTTGCTTCAGCTTTTTTGTTCTTACATCCCAAACCTGAAAATTATGAGAAATTATGAAATAATCTCTCAAAATTATATTAATATTAATAATAATAATACCAGTGTGTCAGATTAATAAATACAGTAAAATAAAATATACAAAAACTGAGAATGACAATACAAGCATAACTCTCACACATCTATATATATATATATATATATATATATATATATATATATATATATATATATATATATATTTTTGTGTGTGTGTGTGTGTATCTCTGTGTGTTTGGGTGTGTGTGTGTGTATCTCTGTGTGTGTGTGGGTGTGTGTGTGTGTGTATCTCTCTCTCTCTCTGTGTGTGTGTGTGTATCTGTTTGAGTGTGTGTGTGTGTGGGTGTGTGTGTCTGTGCAGGTGTATGTGTTTGATGAGTCTAAAGCCAGAAGATCAACCGTCATCAGACAAAAACACTTATAAACACAAGAGAGCTGAAATAGTTTACCTTTAAAGTGGAGTCCTTGCTCCCACTTAAAAGAAGCCTACTGTCTGCGGACCAGCTGGGAGCCATCACAGAGCACGGAGATTAGTTGCAGAGATAAAGAGCAGACAGAGAGGAAGCAGGGCGGACCAAACCTTATCTGATAAACTTTGTCAACATGGCCTCTAAAAGTAGCAACAAAATTTCCATTAACACCGTTCCATAGCTTGACAGACCTGTCAAATGATGCGCTAGCCACCCATTGCCCATCAGGTGAAAAATAAACATGATTTATCGGCTGCAACAACCAAGAACACTTGATGGTTCATGTTCTTACTTCTTTGCAAAAAAAAAAAAAACTTGACTGAATGACACAAGGAGCAACACATACCCACAACACCATAGCAATACAAATTAGGCACAAGATGGACATATTCGTGCGGCACAAAACACAATCTTCAGTACAGTTATGTGCAATCTTAGACAAGAAATTATACCCCTTTTCATGCCTAAGTCAGCCTACTTTAGACTCACTCAACAATGACAAACTCTCACTAAATATATATATATATATACACACACACACACACACACATATATATATATATAGAAAGAGAGAGAGAGAGAGAGAGAGATTCTTACATTAATGATTAGATTATGTCAAGTGTTGTAAAGGTAGGGCACTTGACAAAGTATGGACATTATTGATAGCACAAATAGATTCAAGATAGACATATATTTATAACAAAGTACAAGTTTTAGTACAATTATTTGCTATCTCAGACAAGAAATTATATGCTTTTCGTGGCTAAGCCTACTTTAGACTTGCTCAACAAAGAAAAACTCTCATTTTACACACACACACACACACATATATTCAGAGAGAGAGAGAGAGAGAGACAAAGAGATTCTTACATTAATGGTCAAGATTATTTTTGTTACGTGCAAAATTGATGGTCCTAGACAAAGTATAGACATTGATAGAACAAATACATACAAGATAGACAAGACACAAAATACAAGCTTTAGTACAGTTACGTGCAATCTTAGACTAAAAAGTATTCTTTTTGTTCCTAAATCAGCCTACTTTTGCCTCACACAACATACAGAAACTCTCCTTATACATAGAAAGAGAGCCATTCACATTAATTGTTACCATTACTATATCCTTTCGTGTCTAAATCAGCCTACCTTAGCCTCACACAACAAACAGAGATTCTCCCTATACATACATACATATAATATATATATATATATAGAGAGAGAGGGGGGGGAGAGAGAGAAAGTCTTACATTAATGGCTAAGATGATGGCAAACCTTAGATATAATGAAACATTCTAGAATCTTAATAAAAGAGTAGCTCACCATGTCTTTAAATGGGTCATGGTGCAGCGAAATGGTAGGGGCATGACACATGCACAGAGCCTTGTGAGATGCACATGCTTACATACATAAAGGCAGTTACATATATGAGCGTGTGTATATACAGCGTAAGCACAAACAGCTACACATTTACCTGTTGATGACCTGTCATGCGAGTTTTAGGATGTTTACTGTCAGCAGGCTCCCAAAGGAACATAGTGCAATCATCAGAACCTGAAACTAATCTCTCGGGCGCATGACCTCTGATCTTGTTGTATCTCTCTAGAGCAGCCTGCAGTATTTAGAATAGAAATTCCCAACAAAAAGGCCCATTCAGGTGACCACGTTAAACTTAAAAAAGAAAAAAAAAAGGGGGGGGGGGGGGGGGGGGGGGGGGGGGAGGGATGCACGTTTTTCATTTCCTCCGGGGATGAAAAAGCTTTGCCAGTGTGGTCAAAAGCTCCAGTTCGAAGAACATATCCTGTGCTCAGCGCCAGAGAATTAACCCAATGCCCATGACCCTGAAACAAGCAGCTTCACAAAGAAAGAAGGAAAGCGAGCATCTTTCATTTTCAAGTTACCAGCCAAAAATGGCCAGCATGTTCCCAAGCAACGCCCAGCTACCTTTAGTTCACGAATTAGCTTCCCCTGAGAAGCTTCCCACACTTTGATGGAACAATCTTCGGAGCTACAAAAAAGATTAAGAAGATGCGAGCAATCACATTAGGCAAAAACCCAAAATGAAAATATACATCTTCATCTAAGATCAGGTGATTTTGAATCAAAGACTCATTAAATACAATCTATCTAATTTTCAAGAATAAGAATATCGAGATATTAATCAATCCAAGCTTCACTCTAAATAAGAGCCCTAAGTAAAACATTTTTATGTACAATAGCTACTAATCACACACACACACACCCACACACACCCACACACGTGTAAATACATGCATGCATGCACACATTAAGCAAAACCCCATGTTGAAAACATAGAAAATATCATACCCACTGCCCACAATAAGAAAATGATATGTATAACAGTTAAGAGGTCGTGCCTTGCTACAATCTTCATATAAGATTAGTGATTTTAGATTCAAAACTCATCAAAATCCAAATATAATCTTTCTAATTTTCAAAAATAAGAATATCAAGATATTAATCACTCTAAACCACACTCGAATTGAGAGTCATATGCATTGAATACAACCTTTTTATGTATAACAACTACTAATCACAGTATCCCAACTTCCCGAGTCCTAAGAGAGATGAGCAATATTTTTAAGAGAGAGAAAATATGAGATTTAAGAGAATAAATATTAATGAAAAACATAAATGTTATAGAGATGGTGGGTGAATTTTATAGATTAAAAGAAATACTTTTATTTTAAAAAAAATCATTTTTTTTTTGATTTTTTAGGGGGCAGAATCATGAGGGCCATTGGATTCGACCCCCTAGCCGTTAGATGCGAGATCCAACGGCAACAATTTAAATTTTTTTTTTTTTTGCCCTTTGGGGAGGGGGTGAATCGGGTTGGGTCGGTGTGGGGGGGGGGGCGCGGGTCTGGTCTGATTGGACCCGACCCGCGGTCTTTTTTGTGGGAAGGGGAAGCTTGGCTTGGCGTTGGCCCGAGTCACAGTGAACCCACCCGTGAGGGCGCGAGAAGCCAGGTCTACGAGTCAGTGGGTGCAGGACGCCGAGCTGGGGGTGAATGGTAATCCCGACCATGCCTACAGGCCACCAAACCATGCCGGGTCAGGCACGACATGGGTTGTGCCTTACCTGGGCACGGGCCCAGGATATTCCCGTGCCGGACCGGCCCAGGCACGGCCGAACCATGCCGTGCCTCGTGCCGGATAGTTTGACACCTCTCGTCTACTATATATATATATATATACACACACACACACACATATACATACACACACACACACACACTATTATAAAAGATTGGAGCAGCTCACAGATTAGGTGCGCACAAGCACATCATAGATAACTAAAAACATATAAAAAAGTCAACAATCACTAGAACAATAGATATTGCTAAAGCTTGAGCAAATCACAAGATTTGATTTGATGAAGTTACATGCCATTTGAGCAGAATTAGTGACCTTGTATGAAGAAAGAAAACACCTCGGTTGGAAGATTAGGTTATTGGGAATTAGTGGCGTTCTTGGTCCAACCCAAGACATGTATGTAATGCGAAATCACACCTGGTACATATTGTGGCATCTCCACACCATCTGACGCAAGTTATTGCGAGCGTATGACCAGTAAGAATAATGGCGCATTTCCCCAAAGAAACATCCCAAATGCGAGCATCGCCATCTTTTCCAGAGCTAACAAAGCGGCGGCAAGGAGCATTCAAGTGGAGCGGCTCCCAGGAAACATCAGTTACCCAATTCTTGTGTCCCTGAATGACATCAACAGGAAGGGTTAGTAGTGTCTTAAACAGATAAACAGCACAATTCGAGAGGAACACATGACCACTTTCCTCTGCTTAATAACAGGAGATGTTTATCTGGCTATGAAATATTAGAATACTGCGACATCAATCATAATTTCCCCTCCATATATGTAGAAGTATCATGTGGAGGCCAGGCATGGTTTGTCAATCCAAGTCATGGCGTGCTAATAAGAGGCCCAATGAGGCAGGACCAGCATGGCCAGATGACCCCAGCTTGAGGCATTCGGTCGTGCCAAAGCGTGCCGGGTCGGACTGTTGCCCACATGACCAGGCCAGGTACGATTTTGTGTGGGTCGTGGGCGGTGAAGTGGCCAAGTGCCAGCAGCCTGGTGGGTAGCTGGCTAGTGGTAGCTGCTGTGTGCTGAGCTGCACTGCACGTCACATGCACAGCCCACTTAGCACGGAGTGCACTAATTTAGAAATCAAATTAAAGAAACAAAATTTGTTTTTAAATTAAATGTAAAAACTAAACAGCAATGATTAATAAAAAAAAATACAAATGGCTAATTCTATAATGTAAACCAAATTTTTAAAAAAAAATTCCTAAAAAAAGGCACGTCGGTCCAATGTGACTATGTGATTTGAATCAAAAGTCATCACACATCACAGCACATTATCTCGTTATCTTCATTTTCATGTACATTATCATTCACTTGCCACTTATTCACCCAATCAGTGAATCCTTCAATTTTTTAAGAACGACATTACATCAAAGATTTCTTGTAGAAGCACTTTCATTTTTATATAAAATTACATTCACAACCACAGAAAAAATAAATTCTAATATTATGTTAGAGACCATACGAGTTAGTAGATCACGTATTATTTTAAATGACAAAAAAAAATTAATACATTTTCACCAATTTAAAATATCAAAGTTTTTGATCACTTAACTCATATTAGATAGTGTCATTTGTCCCTAGCTAATTGAATTAAAAAATTATCATCTTTAAATTCAATATAAATCTCCACACTTATTGTTGTATATTATTTATTTTGATAATCTATTTGAATAACCAAATATTTCTATTTTTAAATTTTTATGTAAATACAAGAAAGAAAATATTAAGAGGCCGGGAATACAGCAGTAACATAATAACGGATGTCCCACTCCGGTTAATTGAACCGAAAAAATTTTACTATAAAATATTTATATTTTATTTTTCCAGGTTACTATTTTCACGATCTGGAACTGTTCATCTTCTCTATCTCTCTCTCTCTGCATGCTTTATCACGAATATTTCTACACTGCACATACTGTAAGACTTCTGATTTGGTTTAATCTGTAACGCATAAATATTTTCTGTTAGATGTAAATAATCGTATTAAGTGACTAGTAAACCACGTTATTTCGTGCATTTTTGTTATGATTTCTATTTTGTTTTTTATTCTCTGGTGCTTGGATTGTAGATTGAATATATATCATTTGTTATTTTTGTTGTTCTTTATTCTTCTGTATCTTAAAATCACCACTGTAAAAGCATAATTGCCCAACACTATATTATTTTAATAAATTATTTAATTGTTCATAAATCATATTGTATAATTATGATGATTGATTCATAATTCATATACATTGATATGTATTTTATAATATTTTTTATTTCTTCCACCTTAGTTTTATAATGCATACATACAACCAAACAATGAAAGAATGAAATAAAAATCTAATATTTTTTATTTCATATACATTTAGTGTCTCTATATTTTTTAAACAAACTATTAATATTATGTATGCACCTAAATATAATGCATGTGATTAAAAAGCACACACATCAAAAAAAATTTTAAGAAATTTCAAAAATAAAATTTCTAATCTTCCGATATAATTCATTAATTATTTTAGCAGTTTTATTATTAACATAATCAAATATCATGTATTGATATTCAACACATTAATCCTTTGGTATGTATATTTCCAATAATATATGATATCCATGTAATTTTTTCTTTTTTAGGTTTTATTTGCTTGAGTAGAGTGCCAATCAATCAGTTTACATAGTGTCTTAATTAATTTTAGTAAATTTCATTAATCATATATTATTTAGTGAGAAAGAAACAAATTTCATTCTTGACATAATTATTAGATTAATTATGAGAATTTTATTCTTGATTAATTACATTATTAAATATAATATTATAGATTTTATTTTGAATAGTAGCTTCCTTAAATTTCATCGACATGCACTCATAAATAGTTGAGTTATCTTATGGATAGAATATATTATAAAATTCTAATATTTTTTTATATAATTTTTTCTTATAATCAATAAAGGGAATGGTCATGCATACGAATACATCATCTTCATAACTAGTCCACGTGTTAGACGTCATGAAGGCTACTTCACCTTGTATCATAAGTTTGTAAATTATTAATTATATTTCTATTTTATAAATTTTTTATTATGTTATTCATATATTATTCGACCTAAAAATACTTGTAATTGTGCCCTAGGCCTGCTGGCAGCAAAACAAATACCTGGATTACTTATGATGAACTTAACAAATAAACATACGAAACACATGGAAAAATAGTAAAATACTTGTGATATAGTGTTGTGGGTCAGACTCAGGCTGCCAGGCAGCAAAACAAAGCGATGAGGTTTCATACCAAGTCCTTGCTGCAATGCCAGGTGGAGTTATTTCAGAAAAATAGGGCGGGGTAGGGTAGTGCCGGTCATACTTGCCGTGCTGGGCAGGTGGCACAGCACAGAGGGACAGTTCATAACTTGCACATGCCTAACACAGGTTAGCTTGGATGCGGAGCAGTTTAGAAATAGCTAGCCTGAGACTGAACCAGGCTAGTCAGGAGTGCCCTAGCCAGGCCTCAGCCATCAGCCATGATGCCTGGGTCTCAGACTAGACAACTGACTTTGGGCACAAGCCATAGCCCCTGGATTACTGCAAGCCATAGTCTATAAGCAGCGTGCAGATCAGCATGTGGCGGGTGATGGGCCTGCTGGCAGCATAATATTAATATATTATATACAATATATATGTATTAATTCTTATGCGTATATATAATATGCAAAGTATATACACAATGTATAAACACATATAAGCAGTATATAAAAAATATATATACAATGCACATATACAATATACACAATATATATACATATATATATATATATAGTTAAAAAGAATTTTGAAATTGCTGTACAACAGTCAATTCAAGACCTTAAGGTCCACTATAGTATCAGTATTAGCAGAATATCCCATAACAGGGGCTGGATTAAAAAATTTATATTAGATTTAAAAAAAATTAATTTAAAATTGAAAGATAAATTAGAAAACATTAAAAAATAATACATACTTACATAAAGAATAAACATTCCCACTCTTTGCTTATTCTGACAAATGATAAAGTTATAAATATAAAGTGATACAACTTACATGATCATCATTGCTATTTTTCAGTCCAACTTATTATGATCATCGCTGCTCAAAATTTCAACATATACATCATTTTCTTTATCTTGTTGCAATGCTTAGACTTAATTTTGAAGAATCATCCATGTATGTATCTAAGAACAATATGAGATATAAAAATATATATAAATAAACACAAATTTGACGTATCATAAAAAAATTTTATAAATTTTTTTTAAAAAAATCTAATGTTCAATCTGATTAATTAATTATTATTTTACCAATTTTACTATTAAAAAAATCAAATATTACGTATTAAAAATCAACATATTAACCCAACATGTAAATTGAATTCCAATTGAGTCTAACACAAATGAAATTTTTTTCTTTTTCAAACCTACTTACATATACAAACTATAAAATTATTATAATTTATGAGATATCTTATATATTTTAATATATTTCTAATTTATTCTAAAATTGATCAAATTATTTTCAATTATACTTATACTATTGAGTTAATTATACAACACATATATCTAACATAAAAAATATTAATTAGAATACCCTCTCTTATGATTCTTATAAAATTACTTAGTGATATAATGAATGAAAATATTATCAATTATTATACTATAAAGTTTATTGTGTATGGAATTTAAAATGACTTAAAAAATTAAATAATATTTAAAAAAATTAATTTAATATATAAATATAAATTAAAAATACTAAATATATATAATATAATAACATAAATGAAAAATATACTCATTTTTATACTTGCAAAAAAAATATGACAACATAATATTATAAAATAAAACTAAACATAAAAAATATGCAAATGAAAAAGTCATAAATATAAAGTGATAAATATTATAATACTATCATCTTTAAGTTTGATTAGTTTTGAACTTCACAATTCAAATTTCAACATGTATGTCATTATCTAAATGTTGCGATGCTTGATCCTAATCAAGAAGGCCTATCTATGTATTTTTTTAATTCTTCAAACATGATATAGTTTTGATAATATACGATTTTGTTTGATCCTCCTAACCATGAGGAAAAAAAACACTAATAGTACACTATATCAGAGAAGTCAATAAATCACGTATCATTTTAGATAATAAAAAATAATAATAATAATTAATATTTAAGATCATCATGTTGCTTACCCCTAATTATTTGAATTGAAATATCATCATCTTCAGTCTCAAAACCCAACGCTGAGTTGATTTTGTCTATGATTTAATGCACTATATTTTTTGATGCATAGTTCAGTATGCCTCTCAAAGTGCACAGTCCAACACGAACTCTTACAGCTTAAATTTTTTTTACAATATTTATATTATATTAATTCTTATTCAACACCGCTAACATTTAGATGTTGTTACATCATTTTTTATTTTATTATATTATAATATTTGCATTGTGCCTTTTTTATATCCGCACCACACGCACACCATAATCTACACCACACCTGAGTCCTTAAAGGTGAAACTGATAGCCAAAGCAAGAGCCCGAGAGAAATAAAATATGAGAGAGATATTTATGTTTTGAAAACATTAATATTTGAATGAGTGGAAGAGAGACGGAGTTTATAGATTAAGAAAAGTTATTTTTTTAAAAAAAAATATTTTTTTAGAATTTATTAAATTTTTTTAAATAAAAAATCAAGTAGAATTCTTAGGACAGTCAGATTTTGCCAAATAGCCGTTTGAGGCAAAATACAATGGCTGAGATTTGAAATTTTAATTTTTTTTGGACCATTGGATCGGTTCGACCATCAAACCGACTAAGTGTCATTGGTTCCAGAAGCTTTGGCTTCTGAAACTATCGGGCTCGGGCTAGGGAGGACTAGGGAAAAGTGATTGCGGGTCATGTCTGTCAAGTTACGGGCCTGATAGAATTTCAAGTCTGTTAGGCCCATGGGCCCTCATATCAGGTCGTGCCTGGCACAGCACGTGGCTCAGTTGACCTAGGCACAACACGGCACAAGTTGTGCAGTGAGCTGGCCCGGCACGAGTTGTCCCGTGAGCTAGCCCTACACAAACACTAGCATAGGTCTGGACCATGTCATGCCAAGCCAGACACTGCCAATTCAAATCGAGCCTCGGGCCATCCTAGACCGCCCAGCCCGTTTGACACCTCTGTGCCTATTGTATGTCTTTGTTGCATGGTGAGGACATTCCTAGGGCATGGAAAGCCTGGGGTGTGATTTCTATCTAAATTTACTCACTCTCATGTGCTTGATGTGCACCAATCATGCACAACAAGCATCGACAATGAGCTTACAATGTACACACATGAATTATTGCATAAGTGTGCACACATGCACTATATTGTTACAGTGCACAACTCTATCCCTCTAGTTAAATCGTAGAGTTTGATTCTTCTATATCGAGTTTGACCCTAACACCATGTAGAAATTCAAGTCACAAATATCCAAGAAAAATATAATATAAAACTCAATTAAGATGTAAAAAAGATAACTCTTATATAATGAACAAATTGACAGAGACAACTTACATGTCATGTACTCATACCCACAACAAACAATAAACAATAAGCTGAGACTGTAACAACAACAATGACCTTGACATATACTTCATTATTTAACATATGATCCTAACTCTCTTTAAACAACACTTTTCAAATAGCATTATTGATGAAAAACCACACATATATCCATATAAAAATGAAATAAGAAACTAGCAAATTATTGGTAAAGCATGCACAAATTTTGACACCCTATTTTGAGAAAGTCAGACAAAAATTCCTGCATAATTTTTATTAGTGAAAAAAAAAAACAAATTATGCACACAGCAATATAAGTCAGATTAAAAAATAGAAATAAAAAACTTTTTGATGAGATAATTCATCAAAGAAGTAGAACTAAAAAAAATCACACAGACAGAAGCAGTGAAGACCCAGATGAAACAAATATTACATGCGATGTTGCATAACAACTACACAAAGCCAGTACAGAAAGCAGAAAATTTTGAGAATAAATCACTATCGCGTACACATTAGTCAAGCAGACTAATTGACCAACAAATGTTACATTTGATGAGTAACTCACCGATATCGCAACAAATGAGCAGTAAGTATGGTAGAGATACCTTACCAGAAGAGGATTGCCTAATTGACTTCCTGTTTGTGGGTCCCAACATAAAATCTCACCACTCATGCTCCCACTGACAAGATGCCTACCATCTGGTGACCAAGCAATACAAAGAACCCAATTCTTGTGCCCTAGATTAGATAGGAGATTAATGGATAACAGCACAATAAATCACTATCAATGGTGGGTACGAATCAATGATACAAGAGAATTTATATATTTTGCAAAACATGTAGCACAGCAGGCACACAGACACTTTCCCCAACCCTTGGCTGAGCCGATAACATAGACAGCACAGAGATAAGGATCGATGAGACAAATCTAAGTGCAATTTACTACCATCAAATAAAACACAGAATTGAGGTAGTGGTACCACTTATTTCATTAGAACGTAAATTTAATCCATGAATTATAACACCTTTCGCTAAAACGTTTCATTTAAAACCCAATTAAGATCAATTAAGCTAAGTTTAGTTGTGCTGCAACAAATCAATGATATGAAGTACTGTGAATTCAATCCATGTTTGATACAATATAAAATATTTTAGGCCACAAATCAATCCATGTTTAATTATACTGGAACAAATCAATAATATAAAGTGAAGTTCTAGCTTTGAATCTCGCCTATGAATTAAGGAAAATACATGTCATGACATATATTAACTATAACGTGGTGAAAATTATTTTTATCCAAAAATAATAAATCTCAGATATGCAATAAGCATATGCCTTATACAATAAGTTTAGCCTTATGTATTTGTCATGCCATAATTAGAGATAGAACCAAGGAAGATAGTTCACCTCTAGGTGAGATTAATTGAAGAATGGTTAAGCTTGCTCAAACACAATATTCTAAAAATAATGACAATAATAATAAAATAAACATTGTATATAATTTATTTTGATAAAGTGTTTGTATAACTAAAATATAAGCATATTTTAATATTTTCATGTAAGTGCGAAAAAAAAAATATTAAGAGACTGTGAATACAACAATAGCACAATAACAGAGGTCCCGCTGACCGATTAATTAACAGTTTAGAGCTGGGCCTGGCCCGCCCGAGTGATCCGACCCGCTCCGATTAATTAAACCGAGAAATTATTATTGATATAAATTATTTTTTTATTTCTATTTTTCGGCTGCTATTATTTTGGGGTGGAATTGTTCATCTCCATTTTTTCTCCTCTACATGATTTTCATCGCAACTACTTCTGCGCACATACTGTAAGAACATTCAGTTTAGTTATAATCTGTAAACGCATATACATTTTTCTGATGGATGCAACTAGTCATGTTGAACAACTAATAAACCACGTTATTTTGTGTGTTTTGCTGCACTTTTGTTTTCTGCTGTGGTGTTAATTCTGTCGTGGTTATGTTAGATTGTAATTGTTGATATATATATTTCGTTTGTTATAGTTTTTTGTTATTTTCTTCTTTTGAATCTCTAAAATCAAAATCATGAAAACGAAATTACCTAACAATTGGTATCAGATCGTGTTTTTAGAAATTTTTGAGCAATTGCGCAATTGGATTTTGTGATTTTTTTTCTATAAAACAATATGCTGTTAAAATGACTAGAACCCTAATTATTACGATCAAGAAGTTTAACGGCAGAAACGAGTTTAGTATGTGACAAATTAAAATGCAGACACATTTTAAGAATTTTGATATCTTGAGTCCTATTATTCAAGATTTCGGTCCAAGCACTGCCGCTCTCTTAAAATAACAGAGCCAGAGGCTTGGAAACATGAAGAGAAAGCATACTCCATCATATAGTTAAGCTTATCTGAGAAGTCATAGCTGAAGTAGCAAATGAAAAATCTACTACAGGCTAAGAAGCACAGACACAAACACGAGAATACGACACGGCAGAACACGAGGACACGGTAAATTCTAAAAAATTAAGATACAGATACGACATGATAAAAAAAATAAAAATTAAAATAAAAATTATTTTCTTTATAAATATTATGTATTTTATAAAATAAAATAAAATATTTTATAAAATTAAAATATTTTATTTTATTTTATTTTATAAAATAATATTTATAATTATCTTATTTTATAAAATAATATTTAATAATAATTTTAAATTATATAACAATATAATTTTTTATTTTATAAAATAAAAATATTTTATTTTATTTTATAAAAATCACGCCCCCCAAAATCACACCTTGCCTCTCCACAGAATTCACCTCTGCCCCCTGCCTCACCATAGATCGCGCTCACCCACCGTGTTCGGTCTGGTTGGGCTAAACCCCTAATTTAAAAAAATTAGAATTTCAGCATACATCGTTGCACCAAAGCACTACTGAAACCCTAATTTTAAAAAAAAATTAGAATTTCTCAGCTCATGCCGAGGTAATGTGCCAACAGGCCACAGTACCATGCCAGGCCAAGCACAGCATGGGCATGGGAAATTCCGGTGTCGTGCCAGCCCAGGCACGGTCGAATCATGTCGTGCCTCGTGCCAGACAGTTCCAACCCAGCCCAGTTGACACCTCTAGTTTGTACCGTGTCCACGTGTCCTAGTGTCCAACACGTGGACAATACTATATGAAGCTATATCCGTGCTTTTTTAACTGCAGGATTGTGACTCAAGCTTGAATCATTGTATATGACTAAATCACTAACGAACAAGCTTCTGTTGAAAAGGAAGCTGTTCCCATTAAGGATGCAAGATGAAACTTCTTTGAAGAAGTATCTGAATGATTTAAACAGTATCCTCATATACCTTAAACATGTGGATGCTAAGATGAAAGATGAGGATGATGCATTTCTACTCTTAATTTTTTTTCCTGTTTACTATGATAATTTTGTCAAATCTCTCATAGTGAAAAAGAAATAGATTACTCTAGAAGATGTTCAATCTGCCCTACACTCCAGAGAGATAAAACAAACAGCTATTATTAAAAGAACAAAGCAACACTCGGCTAGATTGATGGTGACAAATAGAAAGGCACAATCTGTTCCATTCAAGAAGGCTGGAACATCAAGATCGTTTGCTCATTAGCACTCTCCTTTTTTATTAACGAGGCCTTCAACCTAATCCCCCACTTGTTGCTGCCGTGACCTTTGATGACTTTAATGATAGAGAAGATATTGTGCTGGTAACCTCCACAATAATCGCAAGATTAGATTCTTGAATCTTGGATACTTCCAAATAAGCACTCACTTTGAGTGGTTCAATAAATTTGACATGAAAAAAACTGATTATACTGCGGTGGAGAACAGCCAACCATTTAAGGTGGTTGGAATTGACATAGTGAGACTGAAAACATATGATGACCAAATAATCTCACTTTCAAATGTAAGATATGTTCCTGAAATGATAATAAATCTCATTTCTATTGATGTTCTGGATAATCAGAAATACACATTCAATGATGATGAGAGAACACTAAATATTCACCGAGGAAATGATGTCATACTAAAGAAACAAAAGAGTTGAATACTATACACATTAATAAGTTCCACAGTGAAATGAACTATACTGTCACATCCGAAGAACAATCATCTGAAGATGAAGTTAATCTTACCAAACTGTAACATATGTGGCTCACACATATAGAAAAGAAATATATGAAAATTTTGATCTTAATTTTTTTGTTGGTCATAGAATTAGTAAATTAAATTTTTATGAATATTGTATTTTTAGTAAAAAAACATAGAACCAAGTTCGTTAATGCTATACATTTTATAAATAGTATTTTGGATTATATCCATGCTAGAGAAGCAAAATTGGCCCAGCCCAATGGGCTAGCCCAGTCCACCCATAATTAGGGCCAAGCTAGTCGATTAAATTATTGGCCCAAAAAACCAAGCAAAAATTGGCCTATCCCAATATGGCAGGGCCCGATAGTTGCCTTCAAAAGATAATTTGGCCCAACCATGCCAGTTTTTAGGGTGCATTGAGCTACTAAAATTTTGGCTCAAAAATCCTGGCCAATTTTGGCCTGGCCCAATTTTGGCCCAACTCACTGTTGGCCTGGCCCAGTCTAGCCCATCCCGCCCGATTACCAGCTATAATACATTTTGATTGTTGGAACCATTCTAGAGTCACATATCTTGAGGGTGCTTAATTTTATTTATCTTTAGTTAATAATTACTTCAGGATGTTCTGAATATTAATGAAGAAATATAAATCTAAAATTTTTATAAAGTTTAAAACAATGAATTAGCTTAGTAGAAAACTAAACACAAAATAAGATTAAACTATTACAAATAGATAATAATCTAGAATTTTATTCATCTTAATTTAAAGAATTTTATAAGAACAAAAATATAATCAAACACAAAACTATTAGAGACATTCCTCAGCAAAATGACATTGTTGAAAAAATAAATCAAATCCTTTTGGAGAGAACTAGATGTATATTCTCTCAATCAAGCTTAGGTAATAATTTTTAGGCTGAAGCTATTAATACAGCATGTCACCTAATAAACAGATTGCCACATAATAAAATTAATTTTAAAATTCTATTTGAGGTATGAATTGGTAAATCTACAAATTATTCCAATTTATTAATATTTGGATGTGTTGTCTACTATCATGTAAATAATGATAAGCTTGAACCAAAATCAAGAAAAAGAATATTTATAGGACATGATAATTAAGTCAAGAGATTCCGTATATGATCACCATTTAAAAGAAGAATAATTCTCTCTAGAATTGTCACCTTTGATAAAAATATCATCTTAAGATAAAATACGTTATCCTATCTAGTTACCTGATATTCCTCAAACTAAACTTAAGGTGAAGTTAAAATCTAAATATATACCTCCAGGAAGGATGTCTGTTATCTTTAGATAAATAATAGCTAATCATAAAAATAATGTTATTCTATTACTGAACTCAATCCTAAACTTGCACCTAAAGAGTCTTTTCTCTACTACATTACAAGTGATAGATCAATGAGAGTGAATGTAGGGCCTCTGATATTCGACATTGATGAATTTATAGGATTTGCTCTATAAGTTGCCAAAGAGATTGATGTTTCTGAATCATCCTCCTTCACGAATGTAGTTATATATCCTGAATTTGAGTCATGATTAGTTGCCATGAATAAAGAAATTGAATCTCTTCATAAGAATGATACTTAGTTTATTGTATCTAATGTCTAAACCTAAAGAGAGAAATAATTTCTTACAAATGAATTTTCAAGAAAAAAAATGATGCATCTATAGCTGGTGACATAAAATTTAAAGCACGTCTAGTTACAAGAGAGTTTAGTCAAAAAAAGTATGTCGCTTATAATGAGATATTTTCTCTTGTAGTTAAACATACATCAATCAAGATACTTCTAACACTAGTGGCACATCAAGACCTTGAACTTGAGCAACTATATGTTACAATTGTATTTTTTCATGGAGATCTAGATGAAGAAATTTACATGAGACAGCCTAAGAATTTGAAAATATCATGTAAGGAAACACATGTGTACAAACTTCTGAAGTCCCTTTATGAACTTAAGCAGTCTCCTTGTCAGTAGTACAAGAGATTTGGCTGTTTCATGGCTAGTCATAAATACAATAAATATGACCATGACTGTTGTATCTATTTCAAAAGGCACAAAAATAAGTCATATTCTACTTGCTATTTATATAGATGATATACATATTGTTGCCAGAAATAAATTAAATATTCAAAAACTAAAAAATCTCCTCGATTCTGAATTTGATATGAATGATCTTGGACGAGTAAGTAAATTTTAGGTATAAAAATATTTAAAGATAAAATTTAAAAAAATTATTTCTTTTACAGAAATAATATATTCAAAAAATTTTATTTAGATTTGGAATAACTTTTTATAAGTCTATGGCTATACCATTTAATTCTAACCTCCATTTAACATTAAAATTTTACCCTCATTCTGAATCTAATAAAGAACAAATGTCTATAGTTCCTATTTCAATTACTGTCGGGAGCTTCATGTATCTTATAGTATGCATCCAACCTTGATTACTCATGCAGTAAGTACAATGGGTAAGCTTATAATAAATCCTGATTAATAATACTAGAAAGCTATTAAGATAATATTATGGTATCTCAAATGAACTTCTAATGTTGGTTTGATATTTAGTAATGAATTTAAACTCATGCTGACAAGATATTCTAATTCTGACTATGCAAGAGATGTTGATAGTAGACATTCTATGACTAGTTATGTCTTCACTGTATGTGATTCTATAGTTAGTTAAAAAATCACACTGTACTTTTCTGTTACTTTATCTTCTACAAAAGCAAAGTATAAGAATCTGACTGAAACTACAAAAAAAAAGGATATGACTGAAAGATTTTCTAAAAGACCTTGATTTTTTTAAAGATGTTGCAATTTTCTGTGACAACATCAGTGCTATTTGTTTAACAAAAGATAAAGTACACCATGAGAGGATAAAGCACATTGATGTGCAATATCATTTCCTTCAATCTAAATAGAGGGCTATGTTGCACGGATATGCCTAGGAACTGTCGTGTCGCCGTGTCCAATCTGTGTCACCATGTCCACGTGTCCAACACGTGGACATGGGTCAGACACGGGTCAGATATGTGTCCGATACGCCATATGGCGTATCGGATACGCGTCAGAGACATATCCGACGCGTTGTTCGGAAACAATCGTCATTAATAACAGACGCGTTGTTTACCAACTAACGCATTTTTATGATTCTAACGCGTCGAAAATACACTATATATTAACTATTACTATTACATCTCCAACAAATTGAGGAGCACACCGCCGACAGTGAGTTGCCGACAAGCCGATTGCGAGAAATAGTTGTCATTTATCATTGCGTCAAACGGGAAGGGGAGGAGCACACCGCCAAGGCGCTGACAATACCTAAGGTAACCTAATTCTATAAAAGGAAAGGGGGTTTTGGAATCTATATCGGGAGGGGGGAGAGTTTGAAAATCGAAACTATAAAAGGAGGGTGGTGGGGGGGGTGTTAGAGGGTTTAAATTTTTTTTACATTATTTTAAAATACAGAATTTTAAATTATTTTAAAATACCTAATATTTATAATTAATAATTTTTATTTTATATTTTATTTTTTTTATCATGACGTATCCTAGTCGTATCCGTATCCTAATTTTTTAGAATTTGCCGTGTCCCCGTATCCTGCCGTGTCGTATCACCGTGTCGTATCACCGTGTCCGTATTCGTGTCTGTGCAACATAGATAGAGAGTACATGTAAAAAAAATTGAAATTTCTGATAAATCAAGCTAACATGTTTACCAAACATGTTACTCTGAATACGTAAAGACATTGTCTTGACTTACTAAACATATCAAATCAAATGTAATCTTATTTGAACTAGCTATGTATAAAAAGTATGTCTCTATCTGTATGCAAAATAAATTAACGTAGAAATACAGTAATATTTTCATGTAAATACAGAAAAAAAAATATTAAGGAGTTAAGAATGTAACAATAACACAATAACAGAAATCTCACTGATCGGTTAATTAACAGTTTGGAACAAAGTCTGGCCCACCCGAGTGATCTAACCCGCTCCGGTTAATTAAACCGAGAAATTATTATTAATATAAATTATATTTTTATTCCTATTTTTCGGCTACTATAATTTTGGTGTACAAGTGTTCATCTCCATTTTTTCTCCTCCCTGCGAGATTTTCATTGCAACTGCTTCTGCGCACATATCATAAGAATATTCTATTTGATTATAATTTATAAATACATACATATTTTTTTAGTTGATGTATCTAGTCGTGTTGAACAACTAGTGAATCACATTATTTTATGTGTTTTGTTATAATTTTTTTTCTACTGTTGGTGTTGATTTTATCGTTGTTTTGTTGGATTATGATTGTAGATATATATATTTCGTTTGCTGTTATTTTTTGTTGTTCTCTTCTTCTGAATCTCTAAAATCAAAATCATGAAAGTAAAATTTTCTAACAATGAATTACTCATGATAATTATAGTTGAGTTTAGTTTATGTTTGAATATAATAATAATAATAAAATCGATTACTCAATTAATCTTAATTAATTGAGATTAATTGAGTAATGTTTAAACTTGATTGATCCATGTATTGTCATGATTGGCTATACTTTTATGGGCAAAACTTGGACCACCTTATCATTTTGTCACTCCTAATTTTGATATGACATTAAAATATTAAAAAATAATAATATATAAGAATATATTTCTCATTAATTTTTTATTACTTTGAGTACAAGATAATTCATCAGAAATTTTGTGGTAGTACTCCTATATAAATTAAGATAGCAAAGAGAAAAAAATAATATTTATCTGAGATAATTATGATATTTCTATCTTTATTAGAGTATGCCTCATCATTTTTGAAAAAAAAAACAATATTAATCATTAAGTTCCTAACTCCTAATCAATCAAGTATCATCTTCTATTCTCTCAGATAATACCTGATATAAGGTTGTATGTCAATGATAGATACATTTTCACTTTTCCCTCATAATTTTTAAGTATATTCATTTTATTTAGAATCTTTCTTTATTCACGAAGAAGAATACAACTCATTTCATTCAGTGCGTCTTCATTAATAACTTGAGTACTCAAAAGAACTATGATAATTATTTACAAAAGATCAGGAGAGTGATAATGAACATTGATATTATGTTTTTCAAGGACAAATCCTTCTTTAAGGACACAATATATGAGAAAATACCTTTATACTATAATAATAAGTTTTTTTCCAAGTCCAATTATTATTCCACACGAAGGAACAATGACTATCCTTTCATAATATGGCCAACACAATTAATTTTGAACAAGTAGTAACACCTCTTCTAAGGTAGTATACTTAAGAAGAGCTAGTGTGAGTATATCATTAGACATGTGTGAGTATGTCATTAGATATGTGTGTCGCCAAAAAAAAAAAAGATGAGAGATTGAATATTTGATGATTCTTATTTAGTGATATATATTTGATAAACACATTCACAATCTCTCCCAAATAAGTTGTTGTTTACATTAACTAATATAATTCCGAGCAATGACTTAGATCTTTCAATTGCATTATGAAATGAACCAATAACATGTTCTACTCATTATCCTTTATTTCAATTACTATTTTATTCTTATTTTGATACTACATATTATTTAATGGTGATCTAGAAGAAATATTATTATAGCAATCATTAATTTACTAATCTTGAAAGCATATATATAGAGTGCAAATTACAAAATTTTTTTTGACCTAAAACAAATTCCTATGACATAATTTAATATTGTTTCATCAGCACTTGCTACATTCCATCTTAGGAAATATATGTTAGATTATTTATATTTTTTTCAACATGAATCGAGAGGTTAGTATGTCATAACAATTATATACATCAATCATATTTTGATTACAAAAAACAATTAATTAAATATATCTCAATTAAATCTTTTCTATATATAGAGTTTCAGACAAATAATTTAAAAAATTTAATATATTTTCTTGATATTTATATTAAATTCTCAGAATGCAAAACCATGACATATCTTTGTCAAATGAGATACACTTTAGATATTTTAACTAATCTTAGTATGTTAAAATGTACACTTGTTAACTCTACATTGCATCCAAGCATAAACTTATTTATAGATATTAATTCATCAATTAGCTCAAATATGTACAAGATGATCATAAAAAAATTAAATTATCTAATAATAACTAAACTAGATATTATTTGCGTTGTTATAAATGATCATATAAAAAACTAAATCATCAATATAATTAGTTATTTTTAAAATTTTTCTAGATATATAAATGCAACGCCTATGATTCTCAAGTACATGAAAAAAATTATAAGATGTGAACTTATGTTTAGAGATCATGGACATAAATTGGTAAAGACATTCAAATTCTTCATAAACCCCAATGATTACAAAAAAAATATCTACAATAGATTTATTTTTTTTTTTGCAAATAATCTCATTTCATTAAAAAGTAAGACATAATTATTCCTTATAGAAACTTTGTCTATCAATTCATAGACAGATGATGCAATACTATGACACCCAAACAAACTAACACATTGTTGGGAATTTGATATTTCACTAGCAATTTAAATATTTTGAGATTAATTATTATTTTATTTATTATAGGAACTTTGTCTATCAATTCATAGACAGATTGATTATTATTTTGCTAACTTAATATTTCACTAGCAATTTAAATATTTTGAGATTGATTATTATTTTATTTATGAAAAGATCTAATATAATTAGATTATTACACCCTACATATATACCAACGATCAAACTATAGATATTTTCATGGAGGCTCTCAAAGAATCACATTAATTTTCTCTCTTTCAAGAGTCACATGTATGCCCCAACTTAAAAAATATAAAATTTAATTTTTTATGTTATTTTAATTATTTTTTTCATTATTTAGGAACTTCAGACTTATGAGCTGCCCCAAATCATATATACATATACATGTTTGTAGTTTATGTTAACTAAATTTGTTTTAAAAAAAATTATTTTTATTACCAACTTTTCACCTCACTACCTCCTCTTTCCAGTCGCCAAGAATAAACTCTAGGTGAAATTCAAAGATTCAACAATTAAAAACATCATTTTTATTAAAATTTTGAAAATGATACTATATATGCATCACTCACATGTGGAATACACACAAATTCTTTGAATTCTCTTTATCCTAAAAGGATAATAATTCATGAAATAAAAACTCAAATAAAATATGATGAAATTTTATGGAAACCAAACTTGAGAAAAATTATAAAAAAAAATTGCAAATCACAGAACACCCTAACCTTTAATTCATTACCCTTTATGTCAATGTTGCAGCAAAGAACAATTATTGAGTTTCAATTTATATATTGGATCAAAATCCCAACTTATCAAACATAAGAGAGTTTCTAATAATGTTCCAAATTGTATATGATGCAGATTATATGTTGCCGTTCAAACCTGTGCATTTAAACTTTGGTGTCTGGGTGCTAAGGTCCCATAGACGAACAGTTGTATCCCCAGAACCACTTGCCAACTGCCTACCATTAGGACTGAATGCAACTGAGAGTACAGCTTCAGCATGACCTGAAGCCAGAAGACAACCCCATAAGAAAGGCAGCAGTGGTTCATACTGAACTCATTGCTGCTCAAATTTGTATAAATGCATTTATGAAAAACAAAGAAAAAAACTTTCTCCAAGCCAATCATGCAGAAGATTTCTCTAAACATTAGTAGCAAATTATCACAAAAAACCCACCAGAAAAACAAAAACTTAGTATGCCATTAACTCATACAAATCAATCATTATTATCAATTTTAAAAATTCTTCAAATCCACTACACCTTCTAAAAATAATGATATTGATACATATATTTTTAACATATTAAAAACTGAGTTAGATCAGATCAGGCAGCAATAGGGGGCCCCACAGGCCTCCAAGCCCAGCAACAATCTTACCATCAATGCCATCTGTACCTAATTCTCTCCTCTTATTAGTTATTCCCAATAAATATGAAAAAATAACACATTTGACTCTCTCTCAACATTCTCAATCCCATTAATCTTTCCAAAATCACAAGTTGTGGTGGCAAAACTATTCCTTAACAATATCATAATTCATTAAGAAATTAATTCAATAATCAAACGTTGTCACTGTCAGCCCTCTAGTTAGATAGATATAACTGGTTTGGGTCTACCAGACAAGGAAATTTCAAGCTTTTGTCATTGTGGCGCACTGTTACAATGCATTAGTGCACGTTGCAGCTCAGTCTGCAGCCCAAGGTGCAACATGAAGAGGCCCTGACAACTTGATCTTTACAAAAGTGCATCCGGCCCTGCAAGAGCTGAACCAGGCCAAGTTCTTGGCTGGGTTTCAGGTCTTGCCAAGCAGCCCAGTTGCCACTTAACAGCATGGAATCCATTATTTCTAGTATCTTCTATTTATTTATATCTACGTGTGGTAAGAGGTTTGGGTAAAAGAAAGTTCATGTTTCATTTGCACATTTCTGCATTATATATTTGATTCCATGCCACACAAATACAAGATATGGTATTCAAATTATATTCAACAAAAATACTGTGCGATGTAAGTGTGAATACAAAACATCATCATACCAGCAATAGATGCTGAACAGCGACTAACTGGTCGGATTCGAAAAATAGCTTGTGGTTGATAGACTATGGACAGTGCCTTCTCCACAGAAACTGAAAGTGTTGAGCAACATAGGCCATAAAAACATTAAATTGAAAATCTTGCATGAAAACCCATTAATAAACAACTGAATAGATGATGCTCTCATTTTCCCTCAGTTGCCAACCTTGATTTTTCTGTAAATATGTTTCAAGTGGCACAAGAAGTTCCTGATCTGATATGTAAAAAGAATATGGCAACTTCTCTTCCTAGAAAATCCAAAAACATAATTTATCAGTTATATTGCCTCTTGTTTTGCCAAAATAACAAATGAATTTCAATAATCACGGAGCAAACAATCCAGGCAATTCCAAGCTATAACACCTATCGATATTTCGATTTCGTTTTCACAATCACTTCGCCAACTATCATTCAATCAAAGAAGAAAAAACCCATTTGCTACAATTCGTCGGAATTGAACTTTGCATTCCGACCCGATGTAGTTTCAGTTACCATCGAGGTCATACAGTACAGTGCAACAGTGTGTTTAATTCAGCGAGAACCGTCCTAGAAACAACTATCCTAACAAATAACGAACTAGGGGAAGCGCGTAAGCGTCTAAAAAAAACTTACATTTTGTAGAAGGTTATTGACAATTTGTTGAAGTTGTTGCAGACCCACGTTTTGGGGAAGAAACAGTGCAGCACCCAATGCCGTGCCTTCGCGATCAGAAAATTGACACAGCACCACTTTCTCTTCCGAACCCATGGCTTTTTTCCACTGGAATTTAGGGTTTATAATTAGGAAACGCAGAAAACTTGAAGAATCGAGCTGCGAGTATCTATCATCGCTGACGGCTCGTGTAATTGGGATTTTCAGTACCAGCGAGATATATTTGAGTTATATTGGCTGGTACCTTTGGTTGCAATCCCTCACCGTTTTATGTTGGGAGGGAACAAAGAAAACGACTAAAAATGCGACAAGACGAAGCTCTCAGAGGGATACAAATTCTTCTATTTTACGGGAGATTACAACCGGGGGAAGCGAAGTGAGGTAGTCTGTAGCCATGGCACTCGAAGGGTCATTTTGGCTTGGGAGGCATTAGGGTTGCTGCCCTGGCCTCTGTGGACAGAGGACAAAGGGATACAACCGTTGGATACAATTTTAAAAAATGAATATTTATATTTTAATGACAAAATAATTTAAAAAAAAAATTAGCAAATAAGATGGGCTAGAATTTGTAATAAATTGGAATTGTAATTTTAAACAATAATTCACCTAAAATTTCAATTATATTAATATTATCAAAATTAAATTTAATAAAAATTATGACAAGCTCATTTGCTATTATATTACGAACTAGCAGCATGTAACATCTCATAATAAGCTCCACGTTATGAGATGTTGAAAGCTTCCACGAGCTCCTAGCAGTTCGTGAAATCTCTTGGAAGCTTCTCAAATCTCTCGGTAGCTCACAAGAGCTCGTAACGAGCTTTTGATATAAAACTCATTATAATCTCATACAATTTCATAACAACATGTTGGTATGTCTGAGTTGTGGTTCATCTAAGAGTCACTCCGGCCGGCCAACGGCACACGGCCCCGCATGAGGCAAAGCACGTTCGGTCATGCTGGGCGGCCCGGATCCGTGCCTCGGGTACCGGCACAGTTTTGTCGGGCCTGCCTGACCCTGCACGGTTCGGGGCGCCGTGGTACGGCACACCGGCACCGGTTCGTCCCGTGTCGAGGGTGTGCATTTTTCCTAGCAGTGAGGGCGTGCATTTTTCCTATAAGTGAGGGTGTGCATTTTTCTCAAAGTGCGAGGATGTGTCTATGTTTTTAGAAAAAGGCAGACACAAAATTATTTTTTTCAGTAATGAGGGTGTGCATTTTTTTTTAGAAATGAGGCAAGTTTTTTTTTGGCAGGACAGTCACATGGCTATTCATTTTTTGCAATTTTCATTCTCCTGGTTTTTAGTTCTAGAAACTAAGGCACAAGGTTCTCTCTCTCTTTCTCTCTCTCCTACATATATTGATTTTAATATTGTAAATTATGTATTTGTGTTTATGTTTAAATTGTAATATATGTGCTCAGTATGCGCATTAATGTATGATTTATTTTTTGTTCATTGTAGTGTGGATATTTCTAGTTTATATTTTTATTTGTATCTAAGAGTGTATATCATAGGGAATTGGAGCTTTGACAATTTTGAAGATTTGAAAGTTGCGGATAGAATCTCCTCTTCGATCTAGATATAGCTGTTATTACATTGTTAATTATGAGCCATAAATCTGATAAACTGGCCATATTACTTAAAGAATAATATGGAAAGATATTCAGAGCATTCACCTCAAAATCCTAGGTTTAAGTATTTGTGTTGGAATTCTGATCTCTATGATTTTATATCCTAAAAAATACAAATTGATCCAAAATGTATTTTTTTGACATGTTGTGCTTCATGGACTTCTAGTATTTGTGAAGAATTCTTTAGCATTTATCGTTTGATTTAGCATTGTTGTTACTTGAACTTCATTTCATTGGATATGTTTTGCAGAACTTTTTATATTGAGGGTTTTCTTAATTTTGGGATGTTGATTAATTACTTCTATTTTTAAAAAACTATTATTCCCAGTACTTTGTTATTTTGAATAAATCATGGTCCATATATCTTATTTCAACAAATGGTATCAAAGAGAGGTTTCGATTCTACCTAAAAATAGATATCTAATTTTTTATTGAGAAATATATTTATCTTTGATATTGTGACAATATTCAATTTATTCAGTATCATTATATCAATATTCAATTATTCTGATATCGATATAGTGATTTCAAATATATGTTAAGATATTTTTGTTTGGGTTGATTATTTGTTGTCATTATTATTCTTTATTATTACGTAGGATCACTCCATAATGATAAAGTTAATTGGGACCAACTATTCTATTTAGAAAAATAGAATGCATGACTCTTTGTAGTCAAATAGTTGCATGACCAAGTGAGAAAGAATGAGAAACCTAAAGTTTAGTGAACAATGATGGAAAGACTTACATTTTAGGGTTGCCTCAATAATTTAGCAACCGATATGTAGTGATACTTATCAACATGTTGCTGATGAAAAAAGGGAAGGCAAGCTATGGGAGAAGTTAGAGTCTATGTTAAAAATGAAGATGTTTAGAAATAAAATATTGATCATTATACATCTAGTTATCCATTTTCATAGATGAGAGCTGATGAAAAATTAGATCTCAACTATGAAAATGATCCTAGAAGATGAGCTATTATCTTGTCTAATGATGAGCTCACTTTCAGACATCTAAGATAACTTTGTGGGTTCCTCAAGCATGTCATCACTTTGAGGTGTTGTGTCATGGCACGTTATCTCAAAAAAATGATTGCCCATAGAAGCAAGGAGAAATGAAAAGGGGGAGCTTTTCATCCAAAACTCATTCTTCCAAGGTACACACATAAAAAATATTACCACTTGGAGCTCATTTTCACAAACATTATTGTTTATGAAAGATGTGGTAGGAGCACTACAAGGTACACATATGCTAACAAAACTCATTCTTCCAGATGCATGTTATAAAGTAGAAAAGCTATCAAATATTACCATTATAATAAGATACGACACATAAAAAATGATTGTTATTCTTGGAAAATATTACAAAAATGCACAAGAGGAGAGCAACTCAAGCGAGAGGCCAATGTTACCTCAGAAGGTGACTTGATGCTAATAAGTGATGATACTTCTACTAATAATATATCTTAGGAGGGTGATTACTTTATTGATCATGTAGTATCATTTCTTATCACCAGGCATATTGACTTATTTACTACCAATATACCAAAAATAAAAATTAAACTATGATGTGTCAACACAAATTTGCCCGTACTTAAAAAGAATAAATCAAAAACATTGCTTTTTCGAATTTAAAAATTAATGTTTCAAAGTCAATAGCCACTTTTTGATTCGAAAATTAGTTTCCAAAAAAACTTAAAATTAATTTTTCATACGAAAAGTAATTTTTTATAAATGTAAACAACTTTACATATCCAAAAGTAGTTTTAAAAAAATGATTTTCTTTTTTTAAAGTAAAAATGTGTGTGTGTGTGTGTGATAGAGATTTATATTTTGGTGCATATAGACAAAAGAATAAAAAAATAAAAATTATCAAATAGAATGGGTGGGAATTGATAATTACTTGGAATGTTGATTCTAGCAAATAATTTTCCTAAAATATCAATCATATTATAATTATCAAAAATAGTTCCACATAACATAACAAGCTCATATGAGCTAGCATCATCTCTCTACTAGCTCCCCATGACAAACTTGCAAGTGATCATGATGAGTTCCACATCATGAGTTCCTGGAAGCTCTTGGAAGCTTTTAGAAGCTCCATAAGCTCATAGGATCTCTTGTGAGGTAGTTATGTAGAGCTCGTTATGAGCTGCTACTAGCTCGTTAAAGATTGTCATAATTTTAGTTAGAGGTTATATTTGGACATTTTAATGTAATTGACATCTTAAAAAATTTTTTTTTTAAAATTATCATTCCGAGTAATTATCAATCCCTACCCACCCTATTTGATGTTTTTTCCAAAAATAACCGTATTTTTTCAAAATTAAAAAAATACACAAAAAACAAAATTTATACATTTTGATTCATTGAAATGTATCAATCAATTTTACCCCCGCACTTTTAAAAAAATTAATGCAAAATAGCAATTTTTGATTTTAAAAGTTGTTTAAAATTTGGAAGTTGATTTTCAATTCGAAAAGTAGTTTCCCAAAAAGAAATGGAAATTTCTTTTCTACACGAAAGAGATTTTTAAAAAATGTAAATTGATTTTCGTATTGAAAAGTAGTTTTCAAAAAACAAAAACTAATCTTTGTTTTTTTTATCAAAACTTATATATATATATTTATTTATTTATGTATTGGTTTATATGCATATATAAAAATGTATATACTCACACACACACACACACAAACCCACATAGCATATATATAAAAGGGTATACATATATAAAGGCACATATATATATTTACTTTAATTATATATATAATTTTATAAAAATAGAACTCATAACAATAATTTAAAATAGAAAATTCAATCTCAGAGTATTAGAATAATTTAGACAATAAATAAAATACAAGCTAAAAAGGATTTGAGATTGTGATACATAAGACGAGAAATCTCTTTTTATAGATGAAAAGCTAGAAATTCCAAATGAATTTCTGATGTGAATAATGTGAAAGTTTACCAACCCACTTAAATGCATCATTTGATGTTATTGTCTCCCACTTGAAATTCACTCTTCTCACTTGTTAACTTCATACTTGTTTATGTTCTTGCCGAGCAATAAGAGGGTTAACACCATTCAAATTTATAAGTGTTAATCAACTTGGTCATAATATTTACCAGGTTCTCATTAATGCGAATCTTTTACATATTCACACTTCATTCTATTTTTTTTCTTATACAAATTGATATTATACTTTGATAAGTTTTGTCTTTTAGTGAGATGCTAGATTCTTTGCTAAATATAGAATGCTTTGACTATCAAAAAATAAAGTAATTTTATTTTGCTTATATTTAAACTCTTCTAATATCATTTATAATAAGATTATCTCTTTGCTTTCTTGTATAGATATAGCATACTCTACTTCTGTCATAAAAGTAGATACAATAGCTTGTAGCATTTAAACCCAACTCACAACTCCATTAAGAGAAAAAACATAACCCATGGTGGAATTATTATTGGCAATCAGATATGAGGCTCTATAACATAGTGCAATATAAAGGTTCCTTTATGAGAATCTTATTCATAATACTTCAACACTCTTTATTAACATTTTCAATATATTAACTAACTACTCTCACTAGTTGTGTAATTTAGTCTTGTACAAATTATAGTGAACATCAAACTTCTAATAGCTAATGCAAATGGTACTTAAGTAATCTCTCTTCTCTCTTTTTAGTGCTAAGATACATACTTGAGGATTAAATATGCTTCTCTAAAATCCTACTTGCTAGTCACAAATTTTTTATATTAAATTCCCTAGGCTAGTATGCCTTTAATTCTTGGATATGAGATTTGTCAAGGCTTACTACCAATATGTAAAAAATAGAATGACAAGTCATTTTTATTATCAACCCTCTTGTAGCATGTGCATTGATCTAAATTAAGTCTATTTTACCCAAGGCTAATGATGAATGAATTAAATATTTATACTAATATCTCTACACCTTAAGACCATAAAAAGATTTATTTAACCTACAAACCAAATACTCTTTGCCTATTTAAGTAAAATCTTATGATTGGAGCATATAAAAATCTTATTCAAGTTCTCTATGAAGAAATAAAGTTTTAACATCCAACTACTCTAAATACAAATCAGACATAGTACACAAAGTCATCACTATTCTATTTGTTGTAAGATAAACCATCAAAGAAAAAAATCTCATTGAAGTTGAAATTTACTTATTGATATACTCATGAGTATATCTTTTCACAATCAATCTTGTATGATACCATTCTACTTGATCATTAATATGTCATTTGATCTTATAGATCCATTTATTAATAATGATTTTTCTTTAATTTGGTAATGGTACAAGCTTTCATATTTTATTCTTGCTTGGAACTTTAATTTCTTCATACATTTATCATCATCCATAGAGATGCACCTGAGCTACTTATAGTCCATGAAATATTAATAGTCTCCATCCTCTATTAAAAGATAGTATGTAATATTACTATTAGTAACACACTCTGAGTGCCAAGCTAGTAGCTTTCAATCATGAGTTGCCGACTAATTTTTTGAGTCTCATAGTTTACTTATTCTTATACCCATGCTCTTCAATTCATTTGGAATATAAGTGTATTGTTCACGATCTAGATGAAAATGGACATTCTATCGATAATATTATAGTACAAGATTTAGTAGGTATATCTTGACTATAGAGAATGATAAAGTTATAACTTATAGTACAAGTACACTTGTATGTATTGACATAAATACCATAGTGTGATTATTTTGTACTGACATTTAACATAAAATACACTATAGTTATTATAAATACTATCACTCTTATTCTTGAAGTAATTAATATTCACTTACACTTGTTAATATTTATTTTGATTTATAAAAAATGAGATTTAGAAATAGATTTATGAACTCTATAAATTAGATAACTTTATCAAATATATAATGAATATTGATTTTTGATGGAATTTATGTAATATTAGAAGGATTGATGATGCCCTCTTGTTGAAGCTTATAACTTTTGATATTGTCAAACTTTATAGATAAATTATGATCCAACATTTTAAATAAGTTAAGTAGAAAATCTCAAAAAAATAATTAGAGATCAATTGAATTAGATTGTTACTAATCTAATTCATTAAACTAGTGCTTGTAATCTAAGAGAAGTTTAATAAGTGTTAAATAGCAAAAGATACAAATTATTTTGAAAGTGAGAGAGCGTGATCAATAATTACATTTCTACAATGGTATAAATTATAATTAATATAAATTATGGTACAATATAATTTACATTAAGAGCCCAATATTTTATTTAGGCCAGGCTCTCTTCCGTAACCTTATCTAGTGCTATAAGAAATATTTTAAAGATTTTTTTATTTGCTTAGAGTATAGGTGTGTATATAATCAGAATAATTAATTTGATTAGAATTGAATTTTTTGATTGTATTATTAAATCAAATTAAGTGGTTTATATTAAATTAATTGTGTGTGTGTGTGTATGTGTACTATTAAAAATTAAAAGAAAAAGAAAATGTCATGTTCTTAAATTATATTTAAGAACTAATATGACTCTGTCATTGACATATGCATTGTTTAATGTATATTTTTGAATTAAATATTCTCATCTTTGTATATGAAAATAAATCTTAAATGGTAATAATTTTTTCATATGTGATGCATCCGATTCAGAAAGGTCCAACAAATGGTATTAAAAAGAGTTCAACATATCATCTATGGAACTATCAAGTTTGAATATTTGTAGATTTAGATAAACATCCTTAGTATTAACAGAGGCATTCTAATCTTTGTTTTATGATACCTACCATTCAATTTTTTTTCTAGTTTTTTCTTATATGTTTCAATGCATTTGAATGTGTATAAATGTGATTTATGTTAGTGGTAATGCTTATTAGTTTTTTGGGTTGTAACTTTGCATTTAATTATGTGATTATTTAATCACATGGAAATATACTTTCATTTAAGTTTGAGCATTATATAACGAACAAGCACAGTCTATGGTTAAACTCATGGTGGCTGGACATGGACATGGAGGAGCTTGCAGTGGTGAGTCATCCCATGCTAGAGCTCTCGATGACCATACCTAGCCATGGAGGAGCTCGTGGTGGTCAAACATAGTTAGGGAGGAGCTTGTGGTGGTGAGCCATCCATGCTGGAGCTCGTGGCGGTGAGCCATCCATGCTGGAGCTCATGGTGGCCAGACATAGCTATGGAGGAGCTTGCGATGGTGAGCCATCCTTGCTAGAGCTTGTGGTGGCTAGACATATATATTGAGGAGCTTGTGGTGGTCGTACATAGCTGTGGAGGAGTTTATGATGATGAGGCATCCATATTGAAACTTATAGTGTCTAGATGCAACCATGGAGAAGTTTATGGTTGTGAGCCATTTAAGGTGGAGCTAGTGGTGGTGCATAGAGGAGATCTCAACAAAACAATTTTTTGTTTTCACTTTTTTTTTTGGGTGATGTCCCTAGAACTTTAATAATAAAAAACTTAAAAGTAATGAAATATCATTCATTGCAGCACTCCCCCAAATAATTGAAAACCTTGAAAAAAAGTAGTTGGTCAATAAATCTTAAAAACTAAAAAAAAAACTAGGTTATTAAACCTATGAATTATGTGATGATATATTAGTCACATAAATAAGGAATCCATGTATGTGATGACATAGTCATCACACGACAATGTGAATGTATATATTAATTATGGCATGACTTATGGATGAATATGATATGACATGTCGTTTTGAATGTGTTAGATTGATTTGATCATTGAATATTTTACAATGCATATAAGTATGACAACTCGTGTGATAGTTGTGTGCCAAAAAATAGATAGTTCATGTAACTTTCGTCCATAGTCCATACACATTTCACAAAATCTTAAAATTTATGAATATAATTTTTTTATATTTTAAAAATGATAAAATAAAAATCATCAATTTTAAAATATCTAAGTGAGCAAGAAAGTTCATCAATAATGAATCTCATGGTCTCAATCATTGGTTTGAAGTTTATGTAAGTTAGTTAGCATATTCATCTCGGTGCCTTCTTTCTATTAGACTAACTAGCTTCCAGGTATACTTAGAAAAAACCATCATAAAGTTATTATATTAATTGTTTAAATGAATTATTTCTCCATCTAAAATATTCATTTTAAGATCAATTGGTTTAAAATTAGGTGATAACTTATACATAGCTATGAATGATAACATCCTCTCTATCTGAGTTATTTCTATTATTTGTAGAACTAAATATAAGGTATCATTTTAATCTTGCTTGTTGTAACCAATTACCTAAATAGCAAGATTATGAGGAATTAGTCTGTCTGAACAAATAATGAATTGTAAACATCCTCTCATCGAGGCATACTATTCACTGAGTATCAAATTGATGATGAATTTATTCAATATTTGGTGGAGGGAACTAATTCTTATCATAAGATTGAACCTAATAAGCTCATTGTAAATGTCATTCAGCCCACTTGCTACTATTCTCAAAGAGAATTAACTTGATGAGACTGATTACATAGATTGGAAAAAAAATTTTAACATTGTCCAAATTGTTGAAAACTATCCATTTATACTCATAGATCTATGCTCGGATAAACCTTGTGAAGGGACATCCTGTGAGGAAGCTAAGTCTCATGAGAATTGGGTAAATGCCAATGAGATATCGAGGTATTATATATTAGCTTTTATGTCAAATATGCTCCAACATTTGCATTAGTCCATGGTTGCTACTTATGATATGATATCTAATCTCAAAAAAATATTTAGGAATCATACTTATTATACCAGCCAGAAAGCCATGAGAGATCTAATAAATACTACAATGGTCGAAAATACCCTAGTGAAAGATCATGTTTCGAAGATGATTGGTTTTCTGAATGAACTAGATATATTTGAAGATGAGATTGATATAGATTCTCAGATTTATATTATTTTTTAGTCGTGGTCAAATTCTTATAGGTAATCATGCCTAAAATATAATATGAATAAAATTGATTGGATATTAGCATAATTGCTTAAAGAATTGATATCGGTTGAAAGTATTATCATGAAACCAACTAGAATATTTGTGACTAAAAAGACTTCTTCTAAACTGAAAGGTAAGAAGAGAAATAAATTTTAGAAACGTACTCGTGTTCCATAAATAGCTCTAAAACCACAAGTAGAATGAAAAAAAACCAAATAAAAAATATTTTTATTATAAGCAGTCAGGACATTAGAAGAAGCAGTCTCTGGCTCATTTTAGCAAGGTGAACAATCAAGGTAAATCTCAATTACTAGTAGTTGAAACATGTTTAGTAATGTTATCCATGGATACCTTGTGTGTAGATATGTGTGCCTTTTCAATTCATTGCAGTGGTTTTAGGAAACTAGACAACTAAGTGATGGTCAGATTAATCTTTTTATGAGAAATACAACAAAGGTAGTAGTTATTATAGTAGAAGATTTCTTATTTCAGCTCGAGAGAAATACTATTTTAATTTTGAAATATTTTTTTTATGTACCTTCAATCAAAATAACTTGATTTCTATTTCAAGTTTGGTTAATGATGACTTTTTTTTATTCAATGATTTTGTCATCATCTACTTAATTATGAGAAAATCATTGAATAAGATCATTCTGATATGAATTAAAAGGCATCCATTGTATTATTGATACTTTATCTATACTAAATGGTATGAGTCAGATCATATCAATGTCTTACCATATAAAAACATTTTGATATGAACCAGGTCTATCTCTGATACTTATTTATGGGTCATATAAATCTAAAATGGATTTCAATATTAGTTCAATATGGACTCTTGGGTTCGTTAAATGTGGAAATACTTATAGCATACGAATCATACTTAGAAGGAAAGATGACCAGTCAATCCCTTGTGATTGAGGGCTATAAAGCCAAAAAAAACAACTAGACCAGGTCATTCTGATTTATGTGGACCCATGACTATCCAAGAAAGAGAGAATTTTGAGTTCTTTATCATATTTATTGATGATTAATCAAAATATGAGTATGTTTATTTGATATGCTGTAAGTCCAACACATTTGAGAAATTCAAAGAGTGCTAGATAGGAATGGAGAAATATTAGAATAAATATCTTAAGACATTATGATTTGATCATGTGATGAGTACATATGGGATAACTTATGGACTACTTATCGAATTAAGGAATTACATCCCAATTATATGCATCTAGAATTTTGCAACAGAATGGCGTGGCAAAAAAAAAAAAAGAATATGACTCTTATGGATATGGTAAGATCAACGAGGAGTATTCGGATATGCTTGATTTCTTTTGGGACATGCCATAGAAATAGCAGCTTATATATTGAACATGGTTCCATCTAAGTCTATTCCTGCTACTCTAACTGAATTGTGAACTGGAGGTAAGCATAGTCTAAAACACATTTATTTGAGGGGTTGTCTAATACGTGTACTAAAGGGAAAACAAATAAGCTGTAACTATGAATAGAAATTTATTTTTCGTGAAATATCTTATAGGAACTAAAAGTGATTTGTTTTATAGTTTAATAGATTAGAAAGTCATTATTAGAATCAATGCTCAATTCCTAGAAGGAGATTGTATAATAAACCACAAGTGCAAAAGTAACATCATTATGATAAAAGTGATATATCCAATTTAATTGATGTTTGGTTTCTATTGGAGGGTCATGTGATACCAAAGAAGGAACACTTTTATCATGCATGAGACTATTGCTCGACTCAAAGTTTGATAAAATTAATATTTTGATAGTAGTATTACCTCACGGGGCCAGAGGGGCTGTTTCTAATGAGTCACAAACTTTAGACATTCTGTTCTTAAACAAACACATTGGTTATCATACTAGACATAACCTCTTAAGTCACACTCAATGCACAAATATCAATTAGAAAGTTTAAAAATAATAATTATTTTTTTATGGATTTTTCTTAATTATTATTATTATTATTTTTTATTAGAGCTAATTTATTGTTTCCGAAAAACTTATATGATTTATATTTATGGAAATAGTTTTTAAATTTTAAGTTCATGTGGCATAACACAAAAGGCAAGCCCTATGGCCTAATGGTGGGCAGGCCCAGCGGGTTTGTTTTGTGTTTTCGGTTTTTACTTTAGGTCACCATACCAGCCGTGTCCGTCTTGGGTGGTGGTCATCATGGTTGATAGTGCCGCTTCACTGTGATGGTGCAATCGGAATCCGATCAGCACCAGCAGGATCAGTTTCCTACCCGGGAGCAGCAACTTCCGATCACCGGCGATAATATTTCACTTCCCTGGTTCACCTGAGGTGGCGGAAATGGACAGAATGATAAGGCAGAGATAAATCAAGCCTGACACATGGAAGAGGTAAGCGAAGAAGAAAAAAGAGCTCTCAGAGGAAGCAAATTCGCTCCTCTTCCTCCTCCCCATGTTACTGGAAATTCTCGGCATCCTAGGTATATCGTCATGAAATTTCTTTTTGATTTGCAGATAAAATTTCGATTGTTACGTATCTGTGCTCACACAAAGGCGTGAACACCTAATAGCGACTGTCCGGTCCTACGGGAAATGTTTGCTTTGTAGGTTTGCTCATCCGGGGGGACCAATGATGACGAACAAAGCAGCGGCGCTAGAGAAATTTTTAGAGAGAAAACTCCATGAGCCGAACGGATTGGCTGCAATAAATCCCCAACTTCTTGAAGTGGCTGTAAAAAATGCCAAAGAGACCGTTTCTTCCAGTAATTATTTCCAATTCCCATTTACGTTTACCCTTGTTTAAAATTTCAGTGAATATAATGCTGTTGTGATTGGTCTTTACCGTTGAGACACCTTGTTGTGGTTGATAAGAAGTGATTAAGTTTGGAAAGAAATGATGACAGCAATCTCCATGGTTTATTGCATCTTGTTTATCTTTATGGAGTGGTTCGTTTTCTGTTCTTGACTACATGGTAGCATTAAAGTATTCAGTGATCCTATAGGAAGGACCAGAATTTCTATGGGAATGTTGTTTTCCATTATGTGATAATATTAATGACAGGCTTTACTTTATTATGTTTCTAGAAATGTAGATGGAGATCATACCCATTCTATAAGGCTCTTTTTTTAGCGTGACTGCGTGAGGTCTGAGAAAGGTTAAAATCTCAACATCATTAATTCTAAAAATCAGAGTGATTATGTTTGATGAGTTTTCAACATGATACTACCGTATTTGACGAAGATATTTGTTATTGTTTTAAGGCTAGATGTGTCAAATGAGCTGTGTTGAGCTAACACAATTTTTTTAGGCTTGGCTAGGTCATGACATGACTTGCACAAGCCTTCCTTTTCCTAGCCATGCATTGCCAGCATGGTGTGTTACTGTTTGTGTAATATTTGGTATGCAAAAGCAATTTTGAATAGCTATTCATTGATTTTGTTTGAAAGCCCTTATTCATCATTAGACTGCCTTTTTATAATGGATATTGTTATGGCTTATAAATAAGATAAGATAACTCAACATATGAGTTGCCCCTAAAGGTGTCGAGTGGGTGGGCAGTTCGGACATGACATGAGGCATAACTCAGCACATGGTCTAAAATTATGTCTAAATCATGCTCATGCTTGCTCTAGGCATGACTCATACTATCTTGGGTTGGCACATTGCATTCTAATATGGTTGATGTAAAAAGCTGTCACATGTACATTAGAATTAAATTGCTCATGCATCCTTTTTGTTGTTCTTGTCCCCTTGAGGCTCAACATTGGTAGTGACAAGATATTGCTTTGCTTCCAATGATATATAGATAGAAATCTAATGATTATTTGATTTTTGCTTGAATAAATTATTAAAAAATTTTAAAAATGTAATTAATTTTTTTTCTATGAACATATAATTTATTGATTTATTTTTTATAGTTAGTCTATAAGTTATTATTCTCTTATTTTCTCTTAGTGTGTTTAAATATACACCTAACTAATTTTTTTAAAATTGTATTTTTTATTTTTTGTAATTTTAATTTTATGGAGTGGTGTGCTGTTGATATAGTTGTTGTCATGATGAGTAATCACTTATAAGCATTAGAATATGAGATGTATCATCTAAAGTAGTAGTTATGTATTGAAAAATAAGGTACATATTATAATTTAATTTTAATTATTTTAAAAAAATTATGCAAAAAAAGAAAATATATTTTTTAAAATTTTCCTACTTTTAGTCTAGCTTCATATATTAAAAATAATAAATAATAAATTTAATAAAATTGAATTAGATCTAGATGCAAATAATAATAATAATCTAACTGAAAGAACTTGAGATCAAAATTAAGTTCTTTAACTTAGTCTTGATTTATTATTATAAAAATCCTAAAAATAAATAAACTTTAATTGTGTGAAATATAATAAAAATTTTAGAGATGCCAAAAAAAATTAGTCATAATATATTTATTAAAAAAACATATAAGTGAAAGTATTGGTTGTATTATTTACTTTAAGAAGTATGTTGATTAATATACTCAAAGATATGATAAATTAAATCTCAAGAAAAATCAACTTAGCAGTGATGGCTTAAATTTGAACAATATAATATTTATTAATATCTTTTATTTATCATAATGCATTTGGGAGAGAAGACATGATAAAATTAATTATTATTATAAATTTTTTGATTAAAATTTTGAAAGATTCTAGAATAGTTAATATTGTTCAGACATGTTTTTAGTAACTTATTGTATTCATTAATATTTTAAATAATAATAATATTATTATTATGTTTCTCAAAAAAATATAGGGATGAGCTCTTAAATGATATTTTTCATATTAGATATATGTATTATATAATTAAATTAATAGTACACGAGATAATGAATGTTATTTCTCCCCCATTAAAAAATATAAAAAATTTATTAAAATACCTTAGAATATTTAACGTATAATATGAGTTTTTTACTTTATGATTATTAGTGGGTCTAAAAAAATTTAAATAAATATAAAATATAATTAAAATTAGATCTATATGATATTGGATTAATGCGATGATTATCAATATATAATATATAATTATGTTAATAATAAGAGTGAAAATTATTTTATTAACATTTTAGATTAGAAAATAGAAATTTTATTTTTGAAAAATTTGAATATTTTATATGATATGAAGAATATATGTTTATTTGTGTACTCTCACTAATTACATCATATTCAAGTACATAAAATATCAATAATGTGTTAAGCATATATAGAGGATATTTTAATTTTAGTGTCGTAGTTTTTGAGATAAAAATAAAATATTAGTTTTTTATTTTAATTTTTATTTCTTGATTGTCTATATGAATTCCAAAGTTTTAAAAGGCGAGGTATTTTTGTGATCGTGAGGTGAGACATAAGCCTTGAGGTGTTAAGGCATAAGTGAGCATCATAATATATAATTAATTAATATTTTAAAATATATAAAATAAAATAATATAAATAAAAACATAAAAAATTAAAATTTTTAAAAAGTGTTTTCAAGATGTGCCTTGATTATAAATATAATTAATAAATATTATATAATATACTAAAAATAAAATAAAAATGCATAGAATACTTTAATAAATATTTTATAATATATTAAATTTTAATAAATTTAAAATAATTTTTTTTTAAATTAAAAATTTAAATTTATTATTTTATTAATAAATAGTATGGCTTTTTTTTTCATTAATAAATAGTATGAAATATTTTTTAATTAATAATATTTATTAATTTAATAATTTTATCAAATAATCAAATTAAAATATTATTTTAAATTTTAATAAGTTTAAAATAACATGGAACCTCTCTCCTTTTCCTCACCATTGCCCTTGCCACTTGCTTCTTTTCCTTCGCACCTTAACCCTTGCCCCTTTGCCCCTTGCCCTTGCTCCTCTTTTTTTGCCACTTGCCCCTGCTCCACGGAAAGCTCAATGGAGCTTCTTAGAGGTCCTTGTTGGAGCTCCATCATGGAGCTTGATGGAGCTCGCTAGAGCTCCATGAGCTCAGTCAAGCTCCATGATGGATCTCCATTGAGCTCCCACGATGGATCTTCGCCGAGGTCCATGATGGAGCTCTGCCGAGCTCCATATTTTTTTAATGCCTTGAAGTATCTTACGAATGCTTTTCATTGAGATGCGCATCAAGGCACGTCTTAAAAATGCTTTTAAAAACACGAATGAATTCTAAAGTTAAGGTGAAAGAGAGAGAATATTTTAAGATATAAATCTTTATACATTAATCAAATAAAAGAATATGATGGTTAGATATGGGATAATTTGTTGAATAAGAATAAACTATTTTGATATTTTATTATCAATTATATTTTAATCATATTACCTGATGTCATTAAGAATTTAAATATATTGGATTGATAAAAATTATATAAATTTATCTTTCTTATACTATTTAGGATGATGCATGATTTATTGGTCCTTTCGATATCTAGTATAGTATTAGTGTCTGTTTTTTTTGATTATAAATATTATTTTATATAGAATATCTAGAATACGATCAAATTTTATAAAAGTATTTTAATATTTATAGAATTAAGAAGATTCAAAAATGAGTATTTTTGATAGAGTAAAAGAGTTATTAGTGGATGATGACTCATGTGACGACATTTAAGATATCGAGGCTAGTATTATCTTGAGATTCATACGAGATAATCAGATCTATACCACTAACAAAGATTGATCATGTTTCCTGAATATTAGGCTCAGTCACTCAGAGGATTTTAATGCATTGTGTTGGTATGTATTTATTTTGCTAATATTGATGTATATTTGTTTATATATTTTAAAATTTTAAAATTTTTTTATTATTTATCATACTATATTATATCTTAATGTTAAAAAATAAAACATGTGTATATTTTTTATTGGGTATTAATTTTATGAGTTTAATTAATTTTAATTTATATTGTAATGTAATTTTAAGAAGTAATTTTTTTTATATATTTTAATTTTAATGCTATCAACCATAGTGCATGCTCATTGGTGGTGGGCATTGGCCATATTGTCTGGACTGGCATTATCCCTTGGCTTCTTAGCTTTGTGCCCTAGCCCTGACTCTACTTGTTGCCTTAGTGCCATTGAACTGTCTTGAGCCACCTTGCTAATGGTTGTGCCGTGTCAGTCTCAAGTAAACTCGGTATGATTCGGCATGCCTGGTTCATTAGGGCATGCCGTCGGGCCTTGCTGGGTTGACAAAAATTCAATCCATGCCAGCCAACATGACATACCAGCCATTTCGTGTCGTATTGGCACGACATGGCGGCTCGATTGGGTCACCAAATTTGAGTCATCTTGACACGATATGATTTGTTTGATATCTTTATTTATCTATATTCATATGCATTTTATTTATAGTATTCAAATTTTTTCATATGTTGGTACTTTGTTTTAAGTGCCTACTTCTCATAGTTGTATTTTTTGATAGGTTAAACTAAATTTTTCAACATGAGTAAAATAGAGTAGTAAATACTAGACATTTCAATCCTTAGGCACTCATTGTGCATAGTAGGCACACATAGTAGGTGCACAACAAAGAAGATAAAAAGAGATAAATTATTGGTGCAATGTATCATATCAACCTATTGTGGATATTAATTGATAGAGCATTTATACAATGTTTTTATGTTGATACAGATGATTCTTCCTATTTCATACATATTGTAAAAAGGACATATTAGAGATTTATATTTATAGTTATTTTTAGATAGATCAAAGGCATTATATATTGTTAAGAGAAACTTTTTATCTACCTAAGTTATTTAAGTATTCTCTCAAGGTTTCTTCCATCATGATATTTATTATAAGTTAGTACATAAGATTTTTTTTTATTTTCTAATTTTTGGGTTATAGACTCAAAAGCATTCATATAGTAGGAAATTATTTATTATTCGTATTTATTGAATATTGTAATAATTAATAATAAATAATAAAAAATTATTGGTTGATACAAAACTTGACTTGCCATGTTTTTTTTTGTTTTTTTTTTATTTTTAATTATTTTGTTAGTTTTTTCTGAGTTATTTTTTTAACAATTTAATTATAATTTTATTTTTTCTATTGATTTTTTTTGTAGGATTTGAATTTCTTGAGGAATTTGTTTATGGAATTGAGTATAGTGGACTATATGTTTTTTCTTCTATAGTAGGTTATTTCACTAGGTATTAGTGTATTGTTAACTTGTTGTTCATTATTGATCTATTTGTGCATAGCAGGCACACATAGTAGGCACTAGGAGTGTTAATGATGCGAGTCGAGTTCGAGTTCAACTGAGCTCGAGTCGAGTTGTTAACATTTTGAATTAAGCCTACTTGAGTGGTCGACTCGACTCGTTAATATTTTAAGTCGAGCTTACTTGAGTTAATTTTTGATTGAGTTTTGATTGAGTCGAGTTCGAGTAGCTCGCGAGTTTTCTCGTTTCATTAGCACTCTTAATTATTATATATCCAATTTTAGGAGAATCGGGGTATGGAATATATATATCATGTTTATAATACTAATTTATTAATATAATTCATAGAATAATATTTTATTATGTTATATTTTTTCTTTATAAAAATTAATTATTTTTAAAATAAATATATTTATAACTAAATAAATAATAAAAATATATGATTGTTAAAAAATAAAAAAAAATAGAGATATATTATTTATGCTATCTCCTAAAGTAGAGATATAAAATTTAAAAATAATTTAAAATTTTATATACAAAAACATTTGAGTTTCTCATGAATTTTTCGAGTCGAGTTATGAGTTGCTCGACTCGACTAGTTAACATTTCAAGTCGAGCTCACACGAATTGAATATTGATTGAATTTTGACCGAGACGAATCCGAGTAGCTCGTGAGTTGTCTTGTCTCATTAGCACTCATAGTAGGCACACAAGAAATACGATAAAAAAAGAGGCAAACCATTATTGTAGTGCAATGTTTGATATCAACCTATTATCAATAATTTAGCATTGAGAGAGCATTAAACCCATGTCAGTATGTTGACGTAAATAATTCTTTCTACATCACATATATTGTAAAAAAGGATATATTAGAGATATGTATTTGTATTTATTATTAAAGAGATGATCGAAAGTATTATATAGTGTTGAAACAGAGGTTAGCTATCAATTATATAAGTATTCTCACAAAATTTCTCTATCATGATATTTATTATAAATTAGTACATAAATTTTTTTAAAGTACTAATAGATGATTTTGATTCTCTAGATATCATAATTTTTATGATTTGTATTTTTATTTTAGTTTTTTGGGTTATAGACTCAGAAACAAATAATCATACAAAAGAAAATTATTTATTTTTTATTTTTTATTTTTTTATTTTTTATTCATTGAATATTATCATAATTAATAATAGATAATAAAAAATTATTGGTTATGACAAAACTCGACATATTTTTTTATATATTTTTTATTTTTAATTAGATTGTTAATTTTTTCAATGGGTTATTTTTCAAGATTTTTTTATTATAATTATATTTTGTTATTAATTTCTTCTTGAAAATTTTGAATATTTTGAGGATTTTTTTTTTGAAATTGAGTATCATGGATTATATGTTCTTTTTTCTACAGTATATTATTTTACTAGGTATTATAGTGTTGCTAACTTGTTCATTATTGATATAGTTACTCATTGTTTGTAAAATAGAGAATATTGAATTGTACTATTAGTTGAGTCAATACTAAAGTATGATATATATTAGTTAAGATAATAGATCTTCCAATATATATCTGGCATGCTAACTTGTGTGAGTAATGATCAATTTGATATGATACACTTTGTTACATGTAGACCTAATAGAAAAGATATTCGAGATCAATTTAGATACTTTATCAATTTATTGATGATTATTTATATTTTATTTGGTTTTTTCTTTTTTATTCTATGTCATAGATATTTTAAATTTTTTAATTAATTCCTAAAAAATAAAAAATATTTTAATGAAAAAATAAAAATTATCAGGGGTGATAATTTATTAAAATAGATATATGATAGTTTTATTATTTATTATACTGATCATGATATCACACTAAATTTCTTGTGTGAGGATATTTCAATAGAATATGGTTATAGAATGGAAGAATCTATATTTTATTGATAACTCAATTTTTGTTCTTTGATAGAAGGAATTTAAAATAGATTTGGGGTGATATAGTCACAAACATAAATGACTTTAGAGTTTATACTTGTCAAATAAGGTATACATTTTGAGTAATGGGTGGTTAAGCCTTTCATGCTCATTTTGAGTAATGAGTTTATACTTGATAGAAGGTATACTTGTCAAATAAGGTATACATTTCATGCTCATCTTGAGTTGGAAGAGAATAGGCTTGGAAGCTTAGAGCTAGAAGTTACCCAATCATCTAGATTAGAGAAGAATTTCTTCTCCAATGGAGTATCACTTTCTCTAGAGTGATGAAAAACAAAAGAGAGGTGGCATAGATAGAATATATACACATAGAGAGAGAGAGAGTGTGTGTGTGTGCAAGGAGAGAGAGAAGAGGAAGAGAGCAAAGGAGAGGGGGAGAGAGAGAGAGAAATAAGTGACAGAGATAGAGAGAAATTGCCCCAGCAACAGAAGCTGAACCCGACGGGTGAGCCTCGCCAAGCCTCGAAAGTGAAGAATATTTGCGGCGGTGTACCGTCGAGATCCTAATTTTTTTAAAATTAGGGTTTTTGGCCCGATCGGGCTGAACTCAGCGGATTCGTGTTGCAGGCTTGTATCAGGCTGACCTCCATAGAATCGTGCTGGGCCAGGCATGGCACGGTACAGTAACCGTGCCTGGCCTGGCACGGTAGCACGGTCGGGCCAGCTTGGCACGACCCATTTGACACCTAGTTTTGATAGGGAAGATGGTTGATCATATGGTGAGCATTTTTGTGAGAGGATTACTAGGTTATGTTCTCTTTAGTGTTTAATATGATTTTATTATGAATTCTTATATTAGTATTAATATATTATAAAATAAGAATATATCAACTAAACATGAAAAATATATTTATTCTTAGTATTCTTGAAGAGATATATATGATGTGGCCACCTGAATTTGAGCAGGATAAAATAGATTTTAATTGTAAATTACAAATGATATTTATGACCTAAAACACACCGAGAGCTTATTTTTTGAGGGTTTTACTTGTTACTTGTTTTGGGTTTCACATATCTGATTATAAATTTTTATTTGTTCTCTTAGAGGAGCTCAAATGAATAATTTATTATTTTGATTGTGTACATTAATGACATCATTATTAAAATAGATAATCAGTCGAGAATCATTCAACAAAAGAACTCCCTTTAGTTATAGGAGGTGTGTTTTATTGTCACATAAGATGTATGTTAATATTTTTATAGAAATTAATTTTTTGAGTTATGCTCAAGTAAATGCCTCATTTGGTAGGGGTGGCAAATGGGCGATGCTGGGTCATCCCAACATGTCTGCAACTTGACATGGCTTGGTTGGTCGATTTCAACCCTAGTCATGTCAAGATGGGTAGGTCCATATATCAAATCCAACATAAATTGGTTCGTGGGTAGGGTTCATTCTTGGCTCGACAAGCACCTAACCAAGGCTAGCCAAGGTGTGGTCTAAGGGACATAATAGCCTATTCCAAGCTACATGGATTGGTCTAGCTTTTTGGCTAGATTGGGTGTAGGACAGGCCAGTTGTGGCTACTTCTCCAAGTTGCATATATATAATACACGAAATCAAAATAATTTAAAATAACATAAAAATACTTTTAATTTGAAATTGTAATGAGGTCCTCCCCAGTCCACAAGACTCACTTTAGTATGAGGTCTGGGAGAAGTTCATATCTCGACAATCTCATCTCTAAAAGTTGCAGAGTCTGTATTTGATGAGTCTCGAATTTGAGATCTATTACCCTTCGATTAAGATACCTCCACCATATACAACACATGGACTTTTATATCTAATCACATATTAATAAGCTAATAAATAATTAAAATTGCATTACAAGCCAAATAAAATTAAAATATATAGATTTTAAATTTAAAAAATATTTCAAAATAAAAAAAAAGGCTAAATGTAATGTTTTTGGTATTAAATAATAATCAACATATATCATCTTGTCTGATTTTGATCTTTATAATTTTAATTTTTGGGTTTTAATTTTATTCTTATATTTTAAAAAAATGTTTATACCAATAAAAAAAATAAACTTAGATACTATACTAAATATGAGAGTGATCAATAGTTCATATGGTATTTTAGATAGTACTAGAAAAGATATATTCGTGTAGTTTCTATTAATTTAAAATATTAAAATTTTTTATATCATTATGGGATAATTAATAATAATAATTGATGGTCGTTCAATATTTTAAATATATATATTTTTTAATTCTAATAGTCTTGTCATAAAAATATTGAGTATTTTCTGTATTGTATAAATATACTTTTTATGTTGCATATGCACTTAAATACAATACAAGATAATAGAGCATATGCATACGAATATTAGTTTGTCTCATCGTTAAAATTTTTATGAATTTTGTAAATAAAAATTCATTGTCATAATTTAATTTTTTAATTATTATTTTTTCAATTTTACTATTAATAAAATTAGACATAATATGCTGGTGATAAATTCGTGAATTCAATATTAGGTCTGTTGAATTCTAATGATGTTTAAAATCAAGTGGGTTTTTTTTTAGCCTAGCTAACGTGCATTAATAAATAAGTATAAAATTATTGTAATTTATTAGATATTTCATTTATTTAAATTAATTTTGAATTAATTTAAAGAGATACAAATTATTTTTAATTAATTTTGAATTAAATTTATTTAACTTATATTATTCAGATTATCATATGTATGAAATTTTCAGCTAAAAGACATTCTATTATGATTATGCTGAATTTTCTTTTCTTTTTATTATTTTTTTCTTTTTTATTATTTTAGAGTAGGTCCAAATTATAGATATTTGGCATGTGGGCCAAACAAATCAGCCCACCATTTCTACGGCCGTGCCACCATACCATTCGTGCCTATGTTAGGCATGGGTTGGGCCTTGCTTGGGCTGTTTTTATGGGCTATTTTATGGGATGTTTTTTATGGGCTATTTTATGGGATGTTTTTTATGGGCCATTTTTATGGGCCATTTTTATGGGCTATTTTATGGGATGTTTTTTATGGGCTGTAGAGCCTGTGACTGGACCGGTAGCCCCTTTCCCCACCTCCTTCATTTGGTTGGAGAAGCGTTTTGGAAATGCCCCCTTAAAATTTCTAACTCTTTTTTTGTTTGTAAAGGTGGAACTTCCTTTTCTGATGGAAACATTCGGCATGTGACAGCCTTTGTTGATCATGAGGTGCATGGATTTTGTGTCTTATCTTATATTTGTGATTCCACATTGGTTGTGCTTGTGTTGAGTTGCCTGTAATTTTTTTTTTTTTTTGGCAAACCATGCAGATTTACTTAAATGAAGAAAATGTGGAGGGCTCTTCTCCAGGGAACCTTGAACTTGAACCAAAACAAAAGAAGAAGAAGAAGAAGAGAAGAAATTCAAAAAAGAAAAAGGCCTTAGATTAATTTTGTTTTTATTCTTACGTAGAAGATTGGCTACGACATATTGTGTTGATAAAAAATTGTTTGATAGATAAGAGACGTGCCTGATTTCATGGGAGCACCCAAGTTTTATAAAAGTTAGCTTTGATTTTACATTTTTCGACATGGTAACACAAGGATTGTCCCATGGGAGAGAGGGCCAAGAACCCTAGAAGCGGCAGCCAAGAACCCTAGAAGCGGCAGCCAAGAACCCTAGAAGCGGCAGCCAAGAACCCTAGGAGCGGGGGCCAAGAACCCTGGAAGCGGGAGCCAAGAACCCTAGGAGCGGCGGCCAAGAACCCTGGCGGAATTTTCATTTTCCATTTGTATCGGCCAAGAATCCTATTTGAAAAGTGGTTGCAAAGATTGTTGTGTTCTTTGTGTCATGTGCTATCACGTTGCTATTTCGTCGTCGAATTCAGGGAAAGTATTTTTTAACCCTGCAGCTTCAATAACTGTCGCCATGTTTCGACCAGTTCCAAGAAGAAGAAGATGCTCATAAATTCCTCCGATGCCGCCTGTTGGAGAAGCGCGAGATTTGTTCCTCAGATCTTTTTTTTCTATTGCTCTTTCAAGCAGAAATATAGTGCCGATCGTATTTCGAGGCGAATCATAGAATGGAAACATCGGAGATTCAGAAAATTTCGAGGCGGCATCAGCTTCTGATAAGCTAAATGAATTGTGATAATTTAATTATTTATTACTTATATTAGTAAAGAACATTTTATTAGTTAATACCACTGGGTAAAGAAGTTTTTTTTTAAAGAAATGTAATTCTCTAATGAAAACATATGCGCCATGTGTATGGGTATGGAACATGCAAAGGGGCCATAGAGCAATTGACATAAAACATTGGGCACTCATTTTTCTGCAGTTTTCACTTCTGTTTCACAATTGCAGAAGCTGAAAAGCTGGAATCTCAACTCAACGAGTTATATATATATATATACTTCCCAATTAAGGTAGAGCTGGATGTTAGTAAGGCTTAAACTTTCTGGCAGTTCTTAGCTGTTGAATTTTCAGCCTGTCTTGTTCAAATTTGCTCTGAAGGGCTAAAATTTCTGCAAAAAAAAAAAACAAAAGTGAGCTGAAATTGCAAATTTCTGGATGAACAGGGCTTGATGAAGAAAAAGATGGCGTTTCTTCACCGTTCATCTTTGCCTCCTTCCTCTGGAAACGATAGAAATCAAGCGCAGCTCCTTTGGATTTTTTCTTGGCCATGCTGCGCCGAGCTGATGCAGCAGAAGAAGCATGGAACGTGGTGCTTCCGTTCTTGCCGTCACCAATCTTCTTCCTGATCCCGCTGTTCCTCCTGCCTCTGGGGAGGGCAACGACGGTCCATCCCTCTTCTTCATCACGCCCTTCCCTCTCCTTCCTTTCCTGTCAGTTCCATCACACAGCAGATTGAAGAACCACAAAACAAACTCCATTTACACTCCCACGATTCATCCAAATCATCATCAAAAACAGGAGCAGAACCTGCTCAATTTTTTCCTCCTCCATGGCGATAAAATCATCAATTCTCTGCTGCAGAACCTCCAGGCCAGGCCTGCTCTCGTGATACTCCTTCAGCCACTCTGGAGCCAAATTGGTAATTTCAGTTGGGTCTGCAGCATCACAAGCAACCAACAGACGAAAAAAAAAAAAAAAAAAAATCCAAAAATCTCCATACTATTCATTCCTCTGCAACATTGCTCGTCTCCTGAAGGAATATAATAAACATTGCTCATGTCCTCTGCATCCTCGTCCTCATGGGGAAGTTTCTTTTTCTTCTGCTTCTCAAATTTGCCTGAATTCAAGGCCCCTCTCTTGTCTTTTTTGAAGCCTGCCTCGACAAAATCAAAAAACAGAGATTTTTTTGGAGGTTTTCATTAACAATTTCAGACAGATGGTCACAATATTAAGGTTCACCTATTACCCATTTCAGCCTTTTCTTTGTTCTCCAATATGCCTTTTTCAGGAGGCCTTTTCTTTTTATGTTTCTTCAATTCACCTGCAAGAAATACCCCAGATTTTAAAGATTAAAAGTGGATAACTACAACAATAGATTTTCTATTTTTTTTTTTAAAAAAAAAAAATAATAGCAGCAGCATCAAACAGAACTTTACCTTGTTTCACCTCTCCTTTGTTCTCTAATATGTCCTCTTCATCCAATTTGTTGAGTCGTCTTTTCTTTTTATGTTTCTTCACTTCACCTGGAGAAGCTATGTCAAAATGACAAATTGAAAGTGCAGCCACAGGACTAGATTTTTCATAAATTAAACAAATCAATTATTATCATTCCCACATTTTTATTCTATTTTGAATAATATTTTTTACAAATAGAATGAGTAAACAAGTATCTTTCTTCATTACCCTATTAATGTTGTACAATGCGCATGAGACTCCTACTTAGCGCCGAATCTAAGAGGAATTAATATCTTAATAATCTCACCCTAAAAAATCAAAAGGATTACTAATAATGGGTCTCGAACCAGAGACTAGTCACGGTCAAACCCAGACAAAATTTCTTATCATCGAGTGCTAATGAGAAGAGACAACTCACGAGCTACTCGAACTTGACTCAGTCAAAACTTGACTCGAGTGAGCTCGAGCTCGACTCGAAATATGAACGAGTTGAGTTGAGTTGCTAAGATATTTTGTATATAAAATTTTAATTTTTTTTTATTTTGATATCTTTACTTTAGGGGATGTCATAAATAATATATCTTTATTTTTTATTCTTAAAAAATTATAAAATTTTATTATTTATTTAGTTATAAATATATTTGTTTTAAAAATAATTAATTTTATTAAAAAATCATGAGCTCGAGCTCGAGCCAAGTTCGAGTTTTGCATTTTGGAGTTCAATTCGAGCTTCATTTTTCAAGCTCGCAAGCTTTCTAGTTCAAGTCGAGCTTGGATTCGAGTTTTCATGATCGAGTCAAGCTTAGGTGAACTCAAGCTCGACTCGCGTCACCAGCACTCCTACTTATCATTGCACCAAATTACAACATGTCTTCATTGTCCTATCACTTTGGAGTATTCAAAACAAAATATCATTATTTTAATGTTCATATTAATTGGAAATTGTTCAACTTAGAATTTCTATCCACTTTATGATTTTAAGAAAATGGGGGAGGGAGGGAGGGAGAGAAATAGAGAGAGCAAAGAAAAAATAATATAAGAGAGTCACATTTTCCATTGGCCTCTAGAAACTAATTATATATATAAACAATATCAAGTCTCAACATCTCACAAACACTCAATTTGAATGAGAGAAAAATCACATGTGATCTTATAAGTACTTCATAAAGATATCTACAATATGATTTATTATATGTAAGTAGACAATAGCTATCAAATTATCATGAATTTTTTTCATATAAAATGACAAAAATAAACTCAATATGTTTCATCTGCTCGTGAAAGATCAAATTTGCATCTCTGTGCTGAGTTGCGTGGCTATTGCATTAAAGTATAAATAATCCCTAAGCTAATAAACACAATATATTCAAGAAATAATCAATCCACTAAAACTCACAAATAATCAATGTCATAATCTTATATTCTATGTCCCCACAAAATCCAAAAAAAAAAATTTTCTAACACAAAAAATTTTAAAATCTGGTGAAACATCACTTTATAATAACTAAATCCCTACTAGAATATGGATATGCTTTTACCTAATTATGATTCTGATGTTTAACAAAATCTCATATACTAGAAGTCTGAATCTATTTTTACATATTTAACAATCCTAAGAACCATGTTCGTATAATTTTATCTAGTAAAAATCATTATTATCAAAATTGTATGATTCACGATTCGATTCATAATACATGGGATAAACGATTCGACTCGTTAAACGAATCAAAAATATACATGAATCGAAGGCTGAATCACAAATTGATTCACATGAATCAGTTTAATATCAATTCTAAAGGAACTGAGTCCTCAAAAAGTCAAAAAAAAAAAAAAAATTCAAGTGTTGGAATTAATTAACATGATAAAAAGTAACTCCAATATTTAGTATTATGAATTTAAAGTGAAAAAACAACAAAATACCAAGAAAATTACTAAAATAAAACTAAAATATCAAAAAAAATTATTAGCCGTATCAAATAGAAAGTAATAAACGTGGAAAAAAATCACAAAAAATTCAATTCACAATTCGATTCGATTCTTGATTCACTAATCAAACATTTCTATTCTCGATTCAAATCTCGATTTAATAATTATGGTAGAATCTAAGAAATTATTAATTATAATAACAAGATAAATAACATATAGTATGATTACAATTAGATAACTTTGCTTTCAAATTATTTTCCTATATCATGATAGTCAAGTTAAAAATATTATACAAACAAGTATATAATCAAATAAAGTGATGAATTAATGATGCACATCTAATCATGCTAATATCAAATAAAATAACTAAATAATATCTTATCTAAAAAAGAAAATCATACAATTAGTACACCTTCAATGATCAGCAAATACTTGAGACTTCCAAAATTATTCACTTGAGACTCAATATACATGAATAAATTTAATCAAAATATATCAAAGTAATTATTTCAAATAATTAAAATATCATCAACATATACTATGAATATCACATATTTATCCTTTGATCCATATCTATAGAAACAAAAAAAAAATCTAACACATATATCCTTCAAGGCCAAAAATAGTTAGCAATCAAAAGAACAAATTGAATCATATCAAAGTAAAATACTTCAAGTCATAAAGATACTTTCAGGTCAAAGATTAATTAACAAGCTGCATACTACATACAACCCTTAAAACAGCAAAACTTGGTGATTACTACATTAATAACTCCTACTCATGATCAACATGAAAGAATCCATTTTTCAAGTCCAACTAAGATAAAGTCTATACGTAAACCAATCAATCTTCCCTTCAAGTATAATCTTCACTATGACACTTATTTGTATTCCACTAGCACTTTACCTAAAGGTTTCATAAATAGGTATATGTTGTACAATTAAAAGTAATAAGATGCACTACATCCAACAAAGCATGTCAACATCCTAAAATACTAAATACCTCAAAAAAAAAAATATCAGTGATCTCACAACTATCAATAGAGGACAAAAAAATAGAATTTAAAGTACAAAAAAATTAAAAGTATCTATAATAATGATTATTTGGTATAACATATCTTTGTTTTTTTCATTTAAAAAAAAATAAATTTTAAGTCAATACTCAAAACTAGATTAACAGACATTAGTGAGAATTTAACTAGGGAAGAATGTGAAGGTATCCATCCAAAATGTACCTATATCTCTTATTCTTAAAAAAGGAACATAACTCATTTCATGTGAGATACTAACACTTAGCTTTGCCTCCTAAAACACGTCATTCCTACCATGCTCTTCAAAATTAATTAAGCTAGTAGGATTATATGCAATGAATGAACTTATCATTATAGTGTTTGAATGTACATTCTTTTTGATTGAGTTCTTAAAAAATAATTGATGCTTCGAGAATGTGTCATCTTTATAGGTAATGATCCTCACAAATTAAAATATCGATTTTTACGGATATATCGGTACTTGAATTTTATGGATATATCGGATATATCAGTGTGTAATTGCATATGAGCACCAATCAAGAATAGATATATCGGTCTTAATGAATATATCGATACTTAGAATTTAAGGATATATCGAAGATATATAGAAAATTTTTATCATTGATGATCCTTTCATCCTCTAGTGAATACTAGAGTACAAAAAGAAAGCATATTTGATAATACGAGTTGTCATCTTCTCTATAATCAAAAAGATATCTTGAATAAAACAAATACATCCAAAATTTTTATATAAAATATATAATAATATCACTTAGGTATAACAACTAATATGTGATAAGATATAAAAAAAATAAAAGATAATATTTAATTAAATAGAAAGTAAATAATAAATATTGAATCTGTCCAAAAAATATCAAGCAACACTTTCATGTAGTAGAAGTTTCATACACAACTCATTTCAACCAAATATTAATTCATTTTTTTAATATATCTCATATTATTTGATTAATCGCCTCATTCTCCTCAAAAAAAAATATAATTAATTAGAAATATATTTCAAAATACATTAATTAGAAATATATTATCATTCCTCAATATTTAAATATTTTAAGTATCTCAGTTAGAACTCACAACATCAATATCAAAGAAAAGAATTCTAGAATATTCATCCTAGGTAAATATAATAAGACTAGTAAAATACATTTAGAAAAGCCAACAAGAGAAATTTGGCAATTGTACAACCACTAAATCCTAAGACATTATATCATGGGTTTACATAAGTCATAATGTAATGTAAAATATATCTTATTAATAACTTAACCACCCACAAGCTCTCAATACCACCAAATAGAGAAATTATTATACTCCACCTTTAATTTTTAGTGAGTCATTCTTAGAAGTTTCACATTAATTATTATCATCTTTTCAATAATAAACACAAAAATGTTTGTGCATCACTACCTCAACATTGCATCAAATTTGAAACCACAGACACAAATTCACAAGACATAATAATATTTTACAAGTCACACATGAACCTACACAAGAATGTCATCAGGCAAAGTCACTGCACCACACATAAACTACACACGTGCACTAGGAGTCTACGAAATAAAATTTCACCACTAAAAAATAATGTTCACTGCAGCCATGAAAAAAAAATAATAAGTCACCAAATAACCATTGCACTACACACAAGCACCACGACAATGTACTTGTGCCAATACATGAACCACCAACAAAACAACCATACACTCATTGAACCATCATGGAACTACCTTCACACTTCCAAAGAACATTATCCACACCACCACAAACATTAAACATGTGAAATATGCCTCCTTTCCCTTCACAGAACAATGATGACACCATTATTGATGACACATGTTGGTGCATGCTATCACCATCATTGGGACACGATGCACCACCATAGACATCATCGTGTGTCATCCTTCAACCATCAGAATTCTACTAATAGCCTGATACCATCACCATGTTCAATTTAGGATTTCTATCAACTTTAGGGTTTCATGAAAATGGGAGAGAGAGATGAGATGAGAATGATGAAGAGAGAAAATAAAAGAAATAAGATGGTGTTTAGTTTGAAAAAAATTTTCTATTTTCTGTTTTTCATTTGCTGAAAGTCATTTTATGGTTTTCAAACTATTTTTTAAAAAAACAAAAAATGTATTTGGTGTATATGCTGAAAAATATTTTGCTGAAAATGAAAACAGAAAAATACGTTTGATATGTATAATATAAAATATATTTTTTATATGTTAAATTAAACTTAAAAAAATAATACATAACTGAACAAAATCATTCACAAAAGAATTTAAACATGATTTTGAATAAAATCATTCACAAAAGAGTTTATGCATGATTTTAAACAAAATGATTGACAAAAGAGGACATGCATAATTTTAAACAAAATAAAAATCAAAAGAGTTCATGCATGATTCTGATCAAAATCATTCCACATTTATTCTGCTATGTCATCACGAATTTATCCCATTTGTGCTGTTTGGCTTGCATCTACTGCAATTGGGTCTTGCTCTGCACCATCCACTTCATCATTACGCATCAACATTTATTCTGTACTGAACTCCATGAATAATGTATCTAATGTTTGATGGCGTCGAATAAAGTTGTGTAAAGTACAAAAAGCTGTAGGAATTAGACGTTGCCTCCGCAATAAATAGCTAGGCATGTGCTTCATAATTAAAAATCTTACTTTTAGTACCCAAATATTTCGCTCAATGATATTAGGCAAGCAACTGGAGACAAGCAGAAGCAAGAAGAGAGCCAAGCAGACTCACAACCACAGACCCAAGAGAGGAATCGCACACAAAATTAGATGGAGAACAAGGGCTGAAGCGTTCTCTGGAAAAGGGAGAAAACGACTTTTTATCGTTCTCTCTTTTTCTTAAAAACAAGCTCGTGTTTTCTCAAAAATAGAAAATGAAAACAAACACCCAAACGGCTTTTCTGGAAAAACACAAAAAATAAAAAAATAAAAACGAAAAAACATCAAATCAAACAGCACCTAAGTTTTTCATTCGACTCTAAAAATTAAAATAACAATAATAAATACATACTCAATTTGAGGCAATCGACATTTCAGGAGCTCTCATACAAATTAAACCATAAAATAAAAAAAAACAAATAAATAAATAAATAAATAAATAAATAATTCCAAACATTAACAATACTCATTTAAAGATGAAATACAAAGAACTTTCAAGTTTCACATCTCTCCTATTTTCAAACATATCATTTTCATTTAATTTTCTGAATCATATTTTCATTAAATGTTTCTTCAATTCATGTGGAATGAGAAGAGATGTTATATGAGAATAAATAATTATATTTTTCTTCATTATATTTAATAATATTTTAAAAATAATTATGATAAAAATAATAAACAAATTATTATTATTTTGCTATTTTATATTTATGACATGAACATACAACATGTAAGTTGTCTCAATAAATTATATCATTTTATAGGATTGAGGAACTTATTTTGTTTTAAGAGATTCATTTGTAGTTTTTATTTTTTTTATATAATGTATTTTAGGTCTACATGGTATTATAATAGGATTCTCAAGGGGTAGTGTTTCTTGGCCAAAGAAAGATTTCCCAGCACCTTCATTGAATCCGTCGCCAAATCCCTAAAACGTGCTGTAAGCAAGCTGCATAGCACAATCATGCCACCTTGCATCATGCATCACACCAGTGGCTGACCTATTCCAAGACACCATCATCTATGTCACATCTGAAATTTTTTGTGAAACCCTAGAAGCTACTATTGTATCGTGAAAAAAAATAACATATATATTTAGATTAGTGACTAGATGTGACACTAGTTAAAAGTTTTTATAATTTTTATTATTTTTATTAAGACTCTTATTGGATGAAATAAACTAATTACATATATATTTAGGGATCTTCATAAAGTCCCACCACAATGATTATTAAAATAGATTAATATGTAAAATTTTTCACCAATAAGACTAAATATTTCTCATCCTATAGATACTAACTCCTACAATACATGTTCTCTCCATGCTTTTAATTAATCAATTCAAGAACAAACAATCATGCCATAAATAATCATTGATTATTTATTATTTTTATTACTAACTCTCTTAATATTATAATTGCTAATAACAAAATAATTAAGTTCATTAGTTATAGTAATATTCATTATGGTATTATATTTTTATGTCATGTTCTATTATTTTTGAATGCCCAAATAATTTATTTTAAATGAGTTATAATGTTAAATAACTCATTAATAATATAATTTTTTCACAATTAACATTATTTTGTGCCATCAAAATAATTTGAGAATAAATCTCTTAAATTTTGAGCATAATAACAGCTGTTATATATTATTTCTATTGTTAGCAAACTATTTAGGTGTTTCGGTTGTTATTGATCATATTAGTTAATTCTCAACTTCATCATTCATCTCAATTCAAGCTGAGATTTTTTGATACTAATACAAAAAATATTTTTAAATTAAATTTTGAGACTTGTCAGATAAAAAAATATAATATAACATTCTATTTTATTCACTAGAATAGTGTAAGTAAGAACTCATTTCAATTAATTCATTCATATATTTAGAAACATAATAGAGTTGAAACTCGAGATAAATCAATATATTTTATCATATTCAATTGATAATATTATTCTTGTCATACAAATTTTTTTTGATACATATCTCATTTTTTTATTTTTTTAAATTATTACATAAAATATTTAAAAAGAATTTAATAAAAAAATAATAAAAAATATCAATACTCATCATTTATAAGTTTGATTGCTTTATAACTTATTATATTGACCACATGATCATCTATCAAATTTCAAGTGCTAATATATCTCAAAAAATATAATTACAAAAATAAATATTTGATTAAATCATCCAACAATTTCTCTATAATATAAGTGTTTAAAAATATTTTTATAAAGATATATTTTAATCCTTAATGACTTGATTTACCAAATATCTTCAATCAACTCTCACTATGTTCCTTTTTAATTTATTTGTCTTAAAGAGAAATTATTGAATTTATCTTACTAATTATTTGAAAATACTTATTTTGTTTAGAATATATCTTAAACATGATAAGATGACACCTAGTGACATATAATATGTGTGCCTTAATTACTATTGTATCATCAAAGTAACACACACACACATATATATATGTTACTTTGATGATACAATAGACCAACGATAAGTATTAATTAATTAATATTATATTTTTTAAGTATGACTCATTCTTTTAAAGTAGTGTAGACCAGGTAAAAGACTAAAAAATTCCAACTAAATATTTTTGTCTTTATTATACTCTTGAAATCTCCTTTGAACCTCTAACTAGACAAGATTATCACCCATCAATCATTTCTAAACTTATTGTATCATATTACAATTATTCTCATCTCAAATTATCATAAATACAAAACACCAATATACAAAAAAAGTAACTACTAGTTTTGATGGAAATGATGATTTTTCCTTATGAAATAAATCTTCTTCTAGACTAAATGAGATAATAGCTCAAATTTTTAACCCAAATGAGTTAGGAAATGAGAAACTTAATCCACCAAATCTTCATATCTATTTAAGAAGAAAAGAATATACACATGTTTAGAACCAAAAAAAGTTAATAGAAAAGTTACAAAATCATATAACATATTATTTTAATTTTGATCTTCTAATTATTCTATTAAATAAACAAATAAGTAAAAATTATCACTTTATTTCACATGTTTTATCATACTCATCTTTAATTTTTATTATATCTTTTATCACTACTCTTGATACTATTGGATTACACAATTTATCTCTCAACACATCATCACTTACATGATGTAATTGGATCATGGTGAAAAGGACAAATACTCTCCATTATCAAAAAATGAGAATTATTAACTCAATATTTATGAAGATCTATTATTTACTAGGATGGATTTTCATTATGAATGCTAATTTTGATGATAAGTTAGATCACCTAAAGATGACACTCATTACAAAAGAGTCTATTCCAACTTTTGGAGTGGTTCATCAATAAATTTATCTTTAAGTGACAAATTGATCTCATTTCGAATACTCATATCTCTTAGAGATTCTCACTGATAGATAATATATTAGTTAAACATAAAAAAAAATTGTATTCATGATAATTTTGAAGATGAAGTAAATATAAAGCATCCACATAATTTTTAAGCACAAACATAATTTTCAAATATAAGTTATAAATTAAGAAATACCTTATACAACCTAAAATAAGTATTGAAAACCTAATTTATGATATTTTAGTTTTAGATCATAATTAATTCTTTTGATTAGTAAAACGATAAAGCTGATTATTTATTATTTTATCAAATAAATACAAATAAAAAATTTAAATTTTTCATTATATATATGAATGATAGTAATTCTCTAACTTCTAATTTTGATTATAAGTTAGATCACATGAAGGTGACACTTATTACAAAAGAGTTTAATCTAACTTTTACAGTGGTTCAATAAATTTTTTTTATGTGCCTAAGTTGATCTCATTTCAAACATTCATATCACTTAGAAAGTCTCGCTGATAGATAATATATTAAATAAAACATAAAAAAATATTTATAGTCATAATAATTATGAAGCTGAAGTACATATAAAGCATCCACTAAATTTTTAAGCACAAACATAGTTTTTAAATCTAAGTTATAGATTACAAAATACTCTATACAACATAAAATAGTCACTAAGGACCTAATTTATGAGATTTTAGTTTTAGAATATAATTATTGCTTTTGATTTGCACAAATATGATTCTGATTATTTCTAATTTTATCAAAAAAATTCACATGGAAAACTTATATTATTCATTATATATATGAATAATATCACTCTCTCACTACTATCAATAAGATTTTTTGATATAGTGTCATGCTATTAATAGTTGATGGTTGAGAGCACATGAAAATACATGTTAGTAGACGAGGTGTGTGCTGATCAAATCATTCTGGTATTCATTGAATTTGAGAATGTCCATCAGAATGATCAATGGAGAAAACTTGACATAAGTACTCTTACTTCTAGTCATCCATGAAACTCTCAAATTTTCCATGATAAAAATCAACATAAGTTATGTCACCTCTTGTTAATTAAAATTTTCTTTTAATGATTAATCATAAAAGATTAATCATTAAAATTTCAAATAATTATAAAAAAGTGTGTGAAACATATTTAAGTGAGAATTAGTAACAAAAACAAAATAAAAATTATATCATACTTCATTCAAGAATGTAAACTACTTTTTTCTTATATAAATTATAAAAAACACTTAATAAAAACAAAATAAAATATTGAAATGGACATTATTACAAGCATGTCAGGTACATTTTTAATTTAAACAAAATTACATCATAAACTAATCATAAGCCTTTATCTTGGTTAAATATGAGTTGATAAAAAACATTCAAAATGAAATATTTCAATGTATATAATTTATAAATATTATTTTGTTAATCAATGAAATTAATAAAAAATAAAATCAAAGAAAATAAATTGTGTGATACATTTAAGAGTGTGGATTTCAAAAATGATTGACTAAGATTGAATATCTATTTTATTCTTTTAGATTTAAAAACAAAATAAAAGATAAATCAATTAAAATTAAAGATGTCATGTTCTCAAAATATAATATTTTTTCTCATATATCATGATCATTAATTAATAATTTTTCTCATATATATATATATATATATATATATGTATGTATATATAATTATATAAAAGATCTATAATTCAAAAAAAATAAAATTAAAAAAATACATAAACTAAAGAAAACAATTAATAAATTAAAAAAAAATATCAAAAGTATTATTTATATGAAAAAGAACATATATTGGAATAAAAAATTATTATAAAAAAATTATTCAATCAATTATATTTTATTATTCATAATAGTAAACTATTATAGAATAAGATATACATAAAATAACTATGAAATAAATACGTATCTTAAATTATAAGTATGAGAAAATTTATAAAAATTAAATTAAGAATAATAGAATTACAAAAAATGAGGCATCACACATATAAATAAAAGTATTTGTGAAATTTATTATGTTATTTAGGGTAAGGAAAATAAAATTATTTACCATTAAAAAATATTTTAATTAACAAATACAAAATGAGATAATATAAAAGATTAATTATTAAAAATTTAGATAAAAACTATAAAATAAATGTGTTAGCTAATATTTAAGTGAGAATTGATATTAAATTATCTTGTGATGATTATAATTTAAAAGATGAACTTCAAATAATAAGAAAATTATATCTTACTTTACTCATAAACAAAAATTATTTTTTTGCTTATATAAATTATAAAAACCCCTAAGAAAAACAAAAATATATATTAGAATGTATACTATTATAAGTATGTCAAATACATTTTTAATTTCTATAGGATTATATTATGAGATATTAAATATATTATTTACAAATAATATTTTCTTAATCAATTGAATTAATATAAATTTAAACCAAACTGAATAGATAATATAAAATATTTAAAAGCAAAGTTTTAAAAAATGAAAGCGTAAGGCGAGGCATTTTTGTATTTATGAGGCGAGGCGTAAGCCTCGAGGCGTAAGCTTTTTGAACCTCACAATATATAATTAATTAATATTTTAAAATATATAAAATAAAATAACATAAATAAAAACATAAATATATAATTAATTAATATTCAAAGGGGGGGTGGAATCAGAATTTTCGAAGGGGGGGGAGGTGTATTCGGGAATTCGAAGGGGGGGGGGGTGGATTCGGGAATTCGAAGAGGGGGGGATCGAGATTTCGAAGGAGGGGGATCGGGAGGTCGCCGAGAGGAGGAGGAATCGGGAGGTCGCCGAGGGGGGGAGGAATCGGGAGGACGCCGAGGGCGGAGGAATCGGGAGAAGACATACCTGGAAATCGGGATTTCGTGCATAAATGGTTGGCCGCTTGAGGTAGGGTTTCGGCTTTGAGCTTGAGGTAGGGTTGGCCGCTTGAGGTAGGATTTCATGCATAAATAGTTTGAGAAAGCTTTTGATTTAGTTATCCGCCGCCTCAACGCGTTTCTTCCGATGCCTCAACGTGTTTTTCCGCCGCCTCGCCCTGAGGCGCACATCAAGGCGCGCCTGGAAAGCGCCTTTGAATACAGTGTTTAAAAGCATGAATTTCAAAATTAATTAACTAAAAATTAAATAACTATTTTCTAATTTTAGTTTAAATTATAAAATATGAGAACTCAGTTGATATTGAAGATGTCAAGTTCTCAAAATATAATTTTTTTTTCTCATATCATCATTATTAATCAATCCTTTTTCTCATATATAAATCTATAATCCAAAAAAAAAACAAAAAAAAAATATTTAAACTTAAGAATATGTATTGAAATAAAAAAAATTAAAAAATAATTATTCCATCAGTCATATTTTATTATCCATGATAATGAGCTACTACCAAACAATATATACAAAAAATGACTTTTAAAGAAGTATATACCCTAATATTTATGTATGAGAAAACTTACTAAGATGAAATAAGAATAATAGAATTAAAAAAATCATATATCACATATCACACCTATAAATAACAAAATTACAAAAAATTATCTTATATGATTTCGTACAAGTAAAGTAAAATACAATTACAATTAATAAATATTTTAATCAATAAATTATAGAATAAGATACAAGAACACGAAATGATAAATCATTAAATATTTTGATAAAATTATAAAAACTATAAAAAATGTGTAAACTATATTCATGCGAAAAATGATAAAGAAATTATATCAAAATTATATGTTGTAGACAATACTGAATAGTATATTTTTGAAGCAAAATAGACTCAAATGTCATGTACATCACCCAAAGGAAAGTTAAATATAATTAAATGTTTTTAGGATGAATAGGCATGCCAACCTATAATGGTCAACCCCTACAATTTCATATAACAGAAAGCAATAAGCTAAACACATTGTCTACATCTATTATGATATATGTTAATGATGAATAATAAAAAAGTATTCATTATCTGCTACAAAAAATGTTCTGCAACTAATAATTTAAGATGATTTCCATCACTAGACACCTGCCTATAACCTCTCCACATAATTTGTCTGCAATAGATAGATATAGACATGCATTGATTGACATAAAACTTAGTTGATCAAATCAAAGAGATCTATAAATGCATTATAAGAATTGATTAGCAAAAAATTGATAACCATGAACAAGCCCCAGGCCACCTTGGGCCACAATCCAATTGTTGATTGTGATCTAGTGTCATAAAGTAATGAGAATGATGATTTCTCCTGATGTGGAAAATTAAATCATCCCAATGTTGGCAATCTAAATACAACTTATATTCCCAATCACCAGCACCCATGATGTCGGATTAGAACCAGGAAAAATAGAAATGTAATATTTGGCCAACTATACTAAAATATACATACATGATCTAGTACAGTTAAGAACATCACACAAATTACCACATTACTCCTTTGGTAGGAGAAACCTGGTATAATCTGTCAAATTCAAGAACAGTTAATAAAACAACCGGATTCAGCCCCCCATCAAATGAAATTTAAGCAAACTCAATTTTAAATACATGAAATTTCTTTGAACTAAACAATAGTTCCATTCTGAACTTTTTTTATTGTGAACCCACTTTCTATGTCGAACTCCACTAAAATGATGCCAGATATTCATGAACACTAAGCAACATGATACGTGAGAACAATCCCCCATTGAGTAGATATCTAAGATTAGGGCGCATAGAATAGCTGCAACTAATTGACTTAAAAATCGAAAAAAACAATGGAAGAAATAATTTTAAAATCTTCACCAGAACAACAATTATCGACATACAATTATCACTTACAAGTGACAATATTCGATTGATCAATGTCAGGGTCGATGTGGTCATCATCTTCCTTATAATAATAAGCCTCTCCTTCTCCTAATTCGCAATTCACCTCCATCGCCTAGCTTCCAAGTAACAAGAAAGTACTTCGGTCATCAAAGCCACGACCACATTTTACATCTTCCTTTAGCGTCACCAAATTTCAAAAAAAAAAAAAAAAACGCTGTGGGAGCACAATCCACACTAATTAGGTCACGAGGAGCTAGTAATTCTCTCGTCGAAACTGAATTGCGACAAAACAGCGTTTGGACTACTTTCGTTTCATCACTGAGTTTCTGACTTTTTGATTCTGTAATCGATGATCGATCCTCGCGGCCTCGCCTATCCGATTTTCGATCCCCTGGCAAAGAGCCTGCAGGTGTGAACGTGTATGTAATTTTTTGCTATCGATTTCTATGAATGTAATTATGTTTTTGTGCATCAAATATAGAATAATTAAAAAATAATTTTGCTCCCAAAATTTAAAAAAAAAAACATTAACACAAAATAATTATATTTTAGTATACCAAAAATCATAAACTCAATTGTCTCCAATGTGACAAGTTGGGAGATTTAAAAAATAAAAAAAAAAAAAAAAATTTAAAATTGCAACAATAATCAAGAATAAGCTAAATGGTGTCACAATGTGATTCATCAAGTCATATGATTAGCAAAAATATGTGTGTGTGTGTGTGTGTGCATGTGTAACTAGTTACTTACAGTTGGATAGCTAAAGGCATAATTTGAAACCTCAAGGGAGTGGGTTAGAATTGAATCGTGACCTTTTATAATTGAATCATGATATTGATTGTAATTTATAATTTTTTATTACATTTTTTTTTATTTTTAAAATTCAATAACATATTGCATTTGGGCTAAAAATTTATTATGACTTTGATATGGTGACAAAATTTATCAATTATGATATGACCCTTAAGATCCAGTGAGCATTTGTTTCTTACCTAATAAAGTTCTACAAGTATACGAATCATATAAGTAGTAAACTAGACATAAGTCTAAATATCAATTATATAAGAATTGTGTAAATAGTTGACCAAGTAACAATGAACTAACTGCTACTCAAGTTGAGCATATAGACTTTGATTTTAAGAATTATACTTAGACTTTATGCTTAGATCACGTTCTTGTGTATAATAATATTTCTTTAATTATCCGGACAATATTATATTTGCCTAATGAATAAATAGTAGATTAGTGTTGAAATAGATTTATGTCCTATTAGTATACAATGTGATTATCATCCTTAAGCTGTCATTACTATAAATAATCATTTCATAATTGTACCATTGGTGTTTCACCATTAAAATGGCAAAATCATATTTCATTTTATCCATATGTCATTTTCACATTTACTCCTTTTAAGTAATATGTTAATTATTTTTGATGATTACTTTGAGTCTGCATATCTATTATTTTGATCTCTATTATCTTAAAAATGCAAAATAAAGTGGTACTAAATTAATTTATATTTTTGACTTTGTAAGTACCATATAAACAACAACTAACATATATATTCACACGAACCTCACATATAAAAATTATACAATAAGAAATAACTCATAAGACTATCACCATTATTTGAGACACCTCTAATTGCATGTTTAATATGACATATATTGGCACCATCCATCATAACAAATACACAACTCTCACACTATGATGAAACTCATATGTTAGATATTCTACTTGACCCCCCATATCACTTGAATATAAATTCATTTAGAATATGCACAATATATTAATCTTAAATAAGTTTTTCCTTTCAACTTCATAAGCATCATATTCATATAAATTAGACTTATCTCAATCTCAGGCTATGCCAAGCCTGTGTTTCTAATTCTAGGCTCTAGCTCACATAATCTAGCATGATCCAAGCAAATGTCAGGGCAATGACCCGTGCTGGGCTACTCGTCTTAAAAGTCATTACAGCATGACATGGCCCATCTAGGGCTAAAAAAAGAATCATGCCAACTTAGCATTGTCTCTTTGATACATATAATTTCATTATAGTCAACATGCATGAACCTATACAATCATAAAAATTTTAAATTAAAATTATAAATATCTTCCATATTCATCAATAATCAAAATAAAACATTATAACAAATGTTTAGCATTGTAACATCATATCATTAATACGTAAGTACATAAAAATTAATCATATATCCTAATTTAGCCTGACATTAGAGAAGAATTCATATGATATATTTTTAGAAATATCTTATGGAATTGAGTGTTACCAATAAAAGTCTTAGTGGGGATGTATGTCTCAGAGTCAAAACCTAAGCCTAAATAACTATTGCTCATGTTCATCTTGGACTTGTACATAATCAGGAGTTGAAAGTCATGCGCCTAGGGTTTATGCCCTTGGCTCGAAATCTAATTCTCATATCAACTCTCTCTTTTTTTTTAATATTCTAAGTATTATTTTTATACTTCTTGGATCCAATAGATGCTTTAAGCTAGAAGTCATTATACTGGCTTGAGTTTGCGACCTTATTATCTCATTAGATATTCTCTGAAGTACAAAAGTTACTACATCAATGTTATATGTAACTCCAATAACTCCCTTATAGAGCACAATGTCACAGTTGAGATAATTTATCTTTAAAATACAAAGTCATGACATTATAAATAGATATGACTTATTTATTTATCTCTGGACCACAAAGTCACAATACTGAGAATGACCACAACTTTTGATATTTTTTCACTAGAGTACCGAGTCATGACATTGGAAATGTCATGACTAGTGTATTGCTTTTTAGAGCACAATATTGTAGCAGAAAATATTATCATGACTAATTTTACTTGGTTTTTTAATTTAGTATTAATTAAGTCATGATATTGAAAAATATTGTAATTTTTTATACCAGTAAAAAACTTGAATACAATGACATGAAAATAAGGTTGTGACTATTATGTATTCTAGAGATAGTTGAGCCACAACTCCAAGAAAATATTGAGGCAGAGAAGATTGTTTTGCATGGTGAAATGATTCTATCAAATCGATAGTAGAGTAGTAGCATACATAGATTATATGACTAGTTTTGTAGAGTTATGACAAAGAAATAATATCATAATTACTCAATAGGTTTGTAGATGGTGTAACTAAATAATGACATATGAAATATTAATACTCTCTATCGCCCTTCTTTCCTTTTTGTAATCACTCTATCAAGTCTACTAATTTTACCCAAAATACTTTTGATTTTATTAGCATTTTTCAAATTTTACCAGAATAAAATTTTAGTAAAATATCTCCAATTAAAGCTCAATTAGATACAAACACATTATAAAATATTTATCAAATCTCCCAAAAACTCGATACATGATGTACAAAAATAGTTATTAAAATTAGTATTTGTTCGAATCAAATAAGTGCTTAATAGGAAAAGCAAGCACTAATTTCAAGTAGTATTGATACAAATATGTATGTGTTAATGATTAAACAATTCCCCACATATTCTCTGAATTTTATCTAGCATTAGGTGGATGACTGATTGTACTAGAAAAAAAGATAAAATTGTGTCACTTTCACCCCCTTCTTATTAGAGATCCAGGAGGATCAAACTAGTTACATGATATGTTTGTTCTAAGAAAGGCAAGATTTTCAAAGGTATCTTTTATTATACTACTACTTTTACTCTATCTACTCAAAAAAATCAAATAGATCAAGATGAAACTTATGTGTGTGAAGAGAAGAAAAATATTTTTAATATAGCTGCTCTTAGGAAATAGTCACATCAATTAAAAGGTTTTCGCTTGGAGAGAGAAGATAATGTCTCGTTAAATTTATGTTAAAATTTAATTTTCTATAAATTATTTCTCAAGTGAGGAACAATAATTTATTTTAATGTTTTCAAGGAGAACTAAATTGCATATGGTTTTTAATTATTAAATTCGAACTATTGACCAATCTTGGTATATATAAATATGACAGAGGAAGAGATTATTGGCTCGGCTTAGGTCATGTAGATTCAGTTTATTAAATAGGTTTGAACAACCAATTTAAATACAATAAGATTTAATTTTATTTACTATCAAAATTAGTTTGGCCTTTGGTGGGTTTAATTTAACAAATAGTGTGACTTTTTATTGTGTTACCTTGACAATTTTTTATGTATGTATATTTACCACCTAAGTGCTACAATTAATATAAGTCCACAACATCAAAATAAAGAAGCAAAAAAATGTTTAAGTATTTTTTCAAGTGACTCATGAGAATTTTCAAATTAGAAAAAAAAAGGAGACATAAAAAGAAAAAAATGGAGACATAAAGAGCTGCACGTGACACTAGTTAATAGAGGAGACACAAAATAAGAAAAAAAGGAAAGAAAAGAAGAAAGAAAGAGGATTTTTAAAAAACCTTAAATAAAAATAAATCATATTTTTCTTTAAGATAAGTGAGGAAAGAGAAATCACTTTTATTTTCTTTGAGTTGTGACTCTTGAGGCATGCTCTCTCATTTCTTATTATTGTTCTAAAAAATTCTATGTTGTTCTCTATATTTTGTTATGGAAGTCAAAAAATTGTGGTGGGTAGAAGAAAACTTTTAGTTCTTAAAGGTTTGGATATTTTCATGGCAAGTCTCTCCTTCGAAACAAATGGACTTGTGATGGCCCGAGTGCTATGATTTGAAGCATGAAAGTAATTATGAGTTCTTTGGATATATTCATTAGAACATGTGAGGGAGTAGTGAATTAATTTTGTCAAATAAAATAATAAAATTTGCCTAGGACCATCTCGTCAAATGTATTGTCGTTATAATTTTATGTTTAAATTGAATTTAAACATTATATGGATAATTGGATATTTATTTAATTCATTATTTCATTTTTTGCAATTCATTATTTGTATGTATTTTCTTCCATATGATACATTTGTGAGGCATGGTCATTTCTCATCACTACAACCATATGATAATCAAGAGAGACCAATATCAATACCATTACCATATCTCGGCTTCGTGGCTATATTATGATATGAGAAGATATTTACAATGCCTTGATGAATTCTGGTGTTATGTCCGTATGATGAATAATAAAGATAAACACCAAAGTCTTAACCATTCCTCAATACCATAACTTTATATTGTAGAGACATTAGGCCCAAGTCATGAATATTGCCCAGTACCATAACTTTTTATTAAATAGTGATCTGGATACATTATAGAATAGCAGATATTTTCTATAGTCAAGACCTTGAGCATAAGATATGAAGACCAAAGTGGAATGAGATGGATGATAATATGATTATCGATCTACATTTAGCACTAACTGATGGAATATTGTCAAGTATGACAGAAAAAAAAATAGTAATAGAAATTTTAGGTACTTCACAACAAGATATTCTTAAAGATAAGACTTTACATTCTTCAAATGATTAATCTATTATGATAACTAATCATATCAATACTTTGAATACTCTATTATCTCAACATACTACTTTAGGTCATAAAATAGACGAAGTTAAACATGCTGAGATTTTACTTCAAAATCTACCTAATTTGTATAATTAACTTGTTATCAATTTGAAAAATATTGTTATGATAGATAGTCTAATCTTTAATAATATTATTTCTGCCATCTTAGAAGAAGAAGACAGACAGAAATAAAAAAGATAGATATGTAAAAGCACAGCAAGTAGAAGGATTTATAATGATATGAGGGAGATCAATGATGTGTGACCCTAGTGGAAGTCAAAATTATAGTAGATCAAAATCAAGAAGTAAGAAAAATATTAAGTGCTACAACTATATATGATAAGAAATGCTACTTTAAGAGTGATTGTTAATTTTAAAAAAAGTGAAGATGATGAGTTATCATATACTTAAAAAAATATTATAAGTATCAATGGTGAATGCTACATCTTATACAGTACAAATCACTTGAAAAAATAATTTGGTGACATGTGGTTGCTAGACTCTGAAGTTTCATAGAATATGACATCTCGAAGATATTAGTTACAAAATTTTGAACCAATCTCAAGAAGTTTTGTGCACATGGGTAATGATCATGCTTTGAAAATTATTGATATCGGTACTATTAAAATAAAAATATTTGATAGCATAATTTATATCATTCAACAAGTATGACAAGTGATGAACTTAAAAAAATATATCGTCTCTAGGACAAATAGATAGTCTTGGGTGTCGAACTCATATTGAGAATGAAATAATGATGATTATAAGAGATATATTTGTGGTCATTAAGGGAGAAAAGATAGCGACAATTTTATTTAGTATAAAAAGCTAATACACATGTTACATTAATTTGCAAAGGAGAAGAATCAATAATGATGTGACATCTCAAACTATATATATCATATGTTAGTATAAGGTTTGAATATTCTCTCTAACATAAAACAACTTATGGGGCTCATATTATTAAAATTACCCCTCTGTGAGCATTTTATTACAAATAAACAGGATAGATTAATATTTAGTAGATTAATATATTGACATTTAATAGATTGACATTTATTATATTGATATTTAGTAGAATACATTCTAAACTTGACACATTATAATATATGGGAATTATCAAAAATATTCCAAGGATAGAGGTGTCTTGGTCCACTGGCCTAGCACAACATGGTGGCATAGCCGTCTGCATGGACGTGTAGGATTGATGATATTTGTTTGCGTGCTATGAAAGAATCATGTTGGCCATGTGGCTAATTTTTAAAAATAATTAGATTGCCCCATGATGGGGTGATCTAATTTTTGACCCCACCCCAACTCGGGCACGAGGTCGGGGTCTAACTATTTAAAAAAAATTCAGACCATGCCTATCATGCCCAACGGGACCTCCATTGGGCAGACATCTGGGCTAGTTTACCATGCCACTGAGCTAGATACACTGGTCATGCCTAGTCCAGCACGAGGCATAGCTCTTGCCAGCCCAACATGGCATGAAATGTACCTTGGGGTGACCCGGCCTAACATGAGGCAGGGTTCTGCACAATGTTGTGCCTAGGGCTCAAGCTATAACTACAAATGAGATGGTGAGTATATTCATTGACTATTACTCAATGAGATGTTGAGTATATTCAATTAAGAAGAAATCCGATGTATTTTCAATTTTTAAAGATTTCAAATTTTTGCTCTTTATAAGCAAGAAGGTATCAAATGATAGTTCACAGTCACATATACATTATAATATAATAGAGTAGCAGAATGATTGAATTGAACTCTTACAGTATAACTATGAATGAGAGTAATATTGAGGACTACAAGTCTACCCTACTATTTTTGGGCGGAACCGGAAGCAACTAGTATTGCATGTTAGGTGATAAATTGGTCACCATTAACTGCATATGATTTGAAGATGCTGGTGGAGATGTGGACTAAATAAACCAGTAGATTACTATACTTTACATATTTTTGGATATAATGCATATGTAATATATAATACCTAAGAAAAAATAAAGTTGGATCCAAAATCCAAAAAGTGTAGATTATAAGGATATCCTGAAGGAGTGAAAAGGTATCACCTGTAAGATCTGACAACTCACAAGATAATTATCAATATAGATGTAATCTTTGTAAAAAATCAACTATAAAGAATTGATGACAATGATAGCACATTAAAATAAGCTTCAAAAATTATCACCATGCAAATAAAAAATAATAAGAGACTAGATGTTCCAATAACCAGAGCATGAAGTATAAGAGCAAGTCAAATATGAGGCTCCATAAATTAGTAAGCCAACATGTAGTAGAAGGTCACCAGTTTAGAACTCGGAGTATGTTACGAAGAGCAACATTACATATTATCTTCTAACAGATATAAAGGATGAATAACTTTCAATGTTTTAAGAAACTTTAAATAGTTCAAATGCATCTATGTGAATAACAATAATTAATGAAAAAATTAAAGCCTACATAAGAACAAAACTTGAAAGTTAGTACCATTATCACTAAGAAGAAAAGTCATTAATAATAAATGGGTTTACAAGATCAAGTTGGATTATAATAATCAAGTAGAAAGGCATCGTGCAAATTTGGTAAAAAAAAATTTACTCAATATTAGGGTATTGACTTTAATAATATTTTTTTCTTGATGGTTCATATTACAATAATCAAAATAATAATAAATTTATGTGCTACATTTAATTTATATTTAGAGTAGTTATATGTCAAAATTACATTTTTTATGGAGAAATTAAAGAAGAAATTTTTATATTACAACTTTAAAGATTTGTTGAAATAGATAAGAAGAACTTGATTTGTAAAGTGAACAAATCTATATACAATCTAAAACATACACCAAGATATTTGTATAATATATTTGATTCTTTAATCATTAACATTTGGTATAATAGACTCAGTTCAGACAATTGTACATACAACAAGAAGTTGAGAATGAAAATGACTTCATCATATTATTATTGTATGTGGATGAAAAATTGATAGTAGACCCCAACAAATATCAAATCTAATAATTGATAGTATCGTTGGCTAGATAATTTGATATGACTATCAAATAAAATTTTAAGAATGTAGATTTACCAAGACAAAAATAATAGAAAGATTTGACATTTTCAAGAAAACTACCTTAACAAGATTTTATGATATTTTAATATACAAGGTAGTAAGTCAATTTCTATCCCTCTTCTTATTAATTTCAAGTTATCCTCATGTATGTGTCATAGCTCAGAAATAGATAAGAGAAAGATATCTCAAGTACTGTATATATCAGTAGTATAAAATTTAATATTTGTAATAATTTGTACGATACCATACATTACACTTTTGTACATTACACAAAAAAATTTAATATTTGTAATAGTTAGTCGATTCATGATAAATCCGGACATAAAAATATTTAAGTACTATGAAGAGGATTTTTGGATATATTAGAAGAATCTCTCAAATATTATATTATGTTATTGATGTTTGGACCTTATTGTCAGTGACTATTTTAATATAGACTATGTTGGGTATATTAATAATATTAAGTTTAATATTAGCTATGTTTGTATTCTTACTAGATGAGCTTTAAGCTTGATTTCAAATTTTCAATCTATTTCTACTATTTTACAATGAAAATAGAGTATGTTGTACAAACAAAATAAAATTGGAAGAGTTTAAATACAAAATAAAATTATTTTTTTTTGTGATAGTTAGAATACTCTATACTTAATATAAAAATATAAAAGATTCACACTAATAAGAATATAATGGATATTTGACCAAAACGATCAAAAATTGACAAGTTTAAATTGTGTACATATTCATGTAACTTAGGGGCATATTTGATAAACTGAAAAAAATAAGTACTAAAAAATAAATACTGAAAAAATTAAGTGCTGAAAAATAAATATTAAAAAAATTAAGTACTGAATTTTATAAGTATTGAATTTGTATTATAAAACTATTTAATGAGTTACTGACAATTGAATGCTGAAGACAGATATATTATTTGATAATTATAAATGCTGAATACTAAAAATTATGTATTTTATATATTTACCCTTATTATCATTGTATTACATATTATCCAAAATAAATAAAGTTTTTAATAATATTTTATTTTTCACTATAATTATTAATTATTATTTAAAATAAAATCACTAAAAATATATCCATAAATAAATCATAATATCAAAAAAAAAACAAATATTTATAAAAAATAACCAATTGAATCTAAATTTTTTAAAACTATCCAAAATTTTAATATTAAAAAAAAATTAATAAGTAACTAGTTGATTTGATATCTCATTTATATAATTAATCATAAAAGAATATTAAGGTTAGGGTTTATGGTAGTGAAGAAGGAAGAGGAAAAAACAGATTCAAAAATTGAACTTTAACGTAAATAAGAAAATGAAAAGAAATGAAAAAAAAATAACAAAATGATTATTAAAAAAAAATTTGTTAAAAATTTTATGCATTCCACAATAAATAGGTCTCTACCTACTTAAAATTTTCAAAGATTTTTCATTTACAATTTTTAATTAAGTGATCCCTATAATTTTTTATCAAACATATTGAAAAAACAAAACCATTAAAAATTTTTATTTTTAATGGTTTAAAAATTGTCCATAATTTATCAAGTAGATCCTTAGTAAAAACATAAACAAAAATATAGATAAAATATTATCTTTCCATAAATTCATTTAAGATTTTTAATATTTCTTTTATTAAAGGAGATTCATTCTAATGCAAATTTAAAATCATTCTAATGCCAATTTAAAATCATTCTAATGCCAATTTACATTTTAACTTATATTTTTATTATATTATTTTTTTATTGTATTAAGGTTATTTTTTATTTTCAAGATATTATTGCCTTTGATTTTGAACTTATAATTTTTGTTATATTATTTATTTTATGGTGTTAAGATAAACTTTTTTTATTTTCAATTTATTTTTGCATGTTCTATTTTTATAACGATAGATATGTTTATTACATTTATTCTAGACAACCAAATTTCCAAAGGAATGAAAAGTATAGATCCTGGTTTTTTTTTTTTTTTTGTCTTGTTTGGTTGTTACTTGTAATCCCCCGTATACCCAGATGAAATTACAAAATGGACTCGAGAGTGGCCGTGGAAATATCATGAAAGCAGGCCTGCCATGGAGATTCTGCAACACAAAATTGATGATTTTATAACAATGGATGAAAAAATTGAACAGGTTTTGCATCTGCGTTTGATGATTTGAATGAATTGTTAAGAGTAAATGTAGTTCTTATTGTGGTTCAATCTGTCGTGCGAAGGAACTGACAGTAAAGGAAGGAGAAGGTCGAGATGAAGAAGAGGGATGGGTGGGGCGTCGCCCTCGCCGACCGCCCCAAAGGCAGGAACAGGATCGATCAGGAAGATGATTGTTGACCGCAAGAACGGAAGCACCACACGCCATGCTTCTTCCATTGCATCAGCTCGCATCAGCTCAGCGCAGCATGGCCAAGAAAAAATCCAAAGAAGCTGCACTTGATTCTAATCGTTTCCGAAGAAAGGAAGAAAAGATGAATGGTCAAGAATGGTTCTTTTCGCTTCGTCAAAGCTTGTTCATCCAAAAAATTGCATTTTCTGTGAGCTTATTTATTTTTTTGCAGAAATTTTAGCCCTTCAGAGCAAATTCGAACAAGACAGGCTGAAAATTCAACAGCTAACAACTGCCAGTGAGTTTAAGCCTTACTAAGATCCAGCTCTTCCCAATTGCCAAGCATATATATAAATCATTGAGTTTAGATTCCAGCTGTGTTAGAAGGTAAAACCATGGCTTTTCAGGCTCTGCAAATGTGAAACAGAAAATAAAACGGCAAGAAAAACGAGAGCTGGATGTTTTAAGTCTGATTAAATAAGCACAAATAGTTACATTTGAAACTTGTATCCATGAATGAAGCTTCTCCAAGGCTTTCCCTGATAACAGTGTTTTTCGAGAAAGAGTTATTCCACTGGCGAAAGTATCAGCACGGCCGCTCACTAAAAGAGCTGCTGCTGCATTTAAAATCTAGCCAATTGCTCAGCATTAGTGATAGCAGCGTTCAAGCTTAACAAAAAAAATGAAGGAAAAGAGCTTACAAGTGCATTGGCAATGGGTCCTTGCTCCCCAGAAAGAACACGTTTTATGGCGGCAGCATTGAAAACTGAGTTTCCTCCTTGCAATTCCTCCACGGAGCAGCGAGGAATAGAAAACGCCACTGTATCAGAAGAAAATTTCGATCAGACCCGAACAAGAAAACAAAAACAAACAACGATATGCCATTGTTAGCTTACGCGGATCAAAATAAAATTTTTCGAACTTTGCGGGAGAGACGTCAAGAACAATCCCATGACCTGCTGTGTTGCATCATCAGAACAGGAAGAGGAGAGGAGGGCAGACATGAAAAGTTTCTTGAAAAAAATGACAAAAAATCTCACCGAGAGGGCTAATTTCATCCAGGCCTTGAGAATGAACGACAAGTGCTCGTTTCATGCCAAAACATTGTAGTGCTCTTGCTATTTTATATACCTACTTGATTTGAGGCAGACATACGCACTGTAGATATAGTGTACACCTCACAACATTAAGGACGGTAGGAATGGCTTACCAGGTCTTGCTTGAAGACGCCAATAACAGCATAAGGAACCCTAGCGGGATTCAACATGGGGCCTAGAATATTGAATATGGTCCTAGTTTTCAGCTTCTTCCTCACCGGGCTCACTATCTTCATGGCTGGATGGTAGTGTGGAGCCATCATGAACCCAATTCCCACTTCATTGACACACCTCGTCACCCCCTGGTTTGAAAAAAGCAACAGTGTGTCAGTGGTGTTGAACTCCTGCTGTTGATGGACCGTGAGAGAATTTCTATTTCGACGGTGGTACCTCCGGATCTAAGTCGATTGCTACTCCCAGCTCTTCTAAAACGTCGGCACTTCCACACGCAGAAGAACTGGAACGATTCCCTTGCTGCCATCACCAATGCCAAAACAAAACAAAAATAGGTAAAGATTTCGCACCATCGGAAACAAGAGCTGGCGCGTTTTGGAAGGAAGATGATCCTGTTACCTTGGCCACTTTTGCGCCACAGGCAGCAGCCAAGATCGATGACGCGGTAGATATGTTCACTGTGTTGGCGCCGTCGCCACCAGTTCCTACGATGTCGACTGCATCCGCTATCCCATCCACTTTCCTTGCATATTTCATCATTGTTCTTGCCAATCCCACAATCTAATGGCGCCATCATTCACAGATAGGATATAAGTATACTCACACTGTACACGCGGCATCATTTGCAGTTGAATTATGAACAGAGCTTGTGGGATTGGGTTCATCCAGTACATGACAAACTCTAGTGGCGATCACACATTAAAAAGCTGTTTGTTATTGTTGTTTTCTCAATTGAGGAACAATTAGCGCATTAAATAAATAAAGCCACTCACTGGCTTTAAATGGAACCCCTCGTTGCTTTTACGTTCTCTTAAAAAGGAAGGTCAGCGAAAGTAAGCGATTACATTTGCTGAGTTCTATCATTTGAGTAAGAAACAGAGTTAACTGATCTAAATGTTGAAGATGAGTGTCAGCTCTGTTTATTTCATCTTAGCGTAACTCAGTTCTACCAGTTCCAGACTGATTTCAGCCTAATTAATTAAGTTCGGAGAGGAAGGAAGAGAAATTAAAAGTCAAGGATATTATTACTTCATCAGTAGCTTCTCCTTTAGCTCTCATCAAAACGACGAAAGCACTGATCAATGCCTCGTCAGGATTGTTAATTAAATAATCAAGCGATGTTTCCGCTTCTGATTCAGACAGATCCACTCCATCAATCAAGGACTCAATCGTCTGCAGCAAATCAGATCTCGTGATGCTCGCCAACAGAAAATAAGTATCAAATCAAATCATATCAAGAGATCTCCCCCCTTGAATCGGCGCGATTAATGAAAGTAGTAGGTTATGTTATAGAAATGAAAACTGACTTCATTAAATGCACGAGATGATGGCGGTGAATTCTGAGCAGCAGGTGAAGCAGCAATGGCAGCTCTACATGAACCGCGGCTAGCTCTGGTGTTCTGATTGACGTGGACAAAAGATTTCACCAAACCATGTCTTCCCTGATCATGGAGATCAGTGATTGCTTTGAGGTGAGACACAGCAGATGAAGTAATCGTGGCCATTTAGTGAGAAAAGACGATGAAAAAAAAAATGACTGAAGAACAAAGAACAAGTACTGTTACGTGTGAGATAAGGATCGAGATAAAAACAACAAGAGCATTGTTTATTTGATTGAATATTTTTAATTCTCATCGAACTAATTGCAAAATCACTCTGTCATTGCCACATCAGTGGTCACTCGAGAACTTGAAGCGGCCACATCAGTGGTCACTCGAGAACTTGAAGCGGCCACGTCGTTGCCAGATTTCTAGCAGCCCGTGCATTGTCTCGCGTCTATCTTCGCTGCTGCCGAGAATGAAGAAGCCATTGGTCCTAAAAATAGGGTTTTCTCTACTTTCCATGAAATTCGTCCGGATATTATTTAGCATGAGATCAACTCCAATGGTGATGGCTGAAAATGGGGTTCCAAATGCTATTTTATAATTTTGGGCAATGTTTTGACACTCTTGAATAGTATTTTAATTCAAATAATAACAAATCCAATGGAAGTTGTCATAAAGTGTATCATTTCGATAATCATTAAAATGATATGATGCAACATAGTGATAGTCTATTGTTCATCTCAACAACTCTTAATGTCATCAAAGTTTAATTATATTTTTCAATAAAAAAATATTAAATTATTAAAATGGCATCTCATTTTAAAACCTATCATTAGAACAAAAATGTTATTTTAGGGTGTCAAAATACTATTCAAAATTGTAAAATGACATTAGACACCTTATTTTTAGCAACCGCCATTGGAGTTATTCTAATAGGTACTAAAATGAGATGTTATTTTGATAATTTAATTTTTTTTTTATTATAAAATATAATTAAATTTTGATGACATTGAGAATTATTGAAATGAACATTAGCCAATCGTTATTTTGTATCATTTCATTTCTCTCCAAAGTTGTTAAATATGACATCCCAATACCTTGGATGACATTTTGCCACCTCTGATGCCACCTCCATTGAAGCATTATTTTTTGTTGTTTTGGTGTCATTTTAGTGGTTATGTAGATGACACCCCTTATATCAACTCTCTTTGAAGTTGCTCTGAGAGAAAGAGATGTGGTGAGATAATCCTTGTTTAATCTGCCACTTCCACTTGTACACAAATGAAAACATTTTTGGCTTCGATACAAAACCTATCATCACCCCCATCATAAGTATAAGTGGATGTTGGAGTAGAGCAAACTAATATCGATGAACTTTAAATTTAGTTAATTAGTAATTCAATTTGTTGCTATATTAATTCTTAGCGTATGATCATCTTTGTATGTTTGGATAATTTAAAACATTAAAAAAATTTACTTAAACTAATGGGCCGTGTGATAACACATTTAAAATCTTCAAATCATTGGAAATTAAAATTTTCAATAATTTGAAATTTTAAGTGCGTTTGATAAAAAATGTTGGGAGCTAAAAATTTAAAAATTTAAGTGAAAATTCATTGAAAATTTTAAGTAGGTAGAGACCTACTTAATGTTGGATGGTGAAATTTTGTAACAACTTTTTTTTTAAAGTATCATTTTTTCTTTTTTTTTATTTCTTTTTTATTTTTCATTTACACTACATTTCAATTTGTGAATATGTCTTCTCCTCCTCCTTTATCCCCCACCGCAAACCCTAACCCTAATCTTCTTTCATGATTAATTTAAGTGAAGAAATAGTAAATCTACTAGTTGTTCATTAATTTTTGTTTTTATATTAAAAATTTAGATAGTTTTGAAGAGGTTAAAATTTATTGGTTATTTTTTAAACATTTTTATTTCTTTTTTGGATTTATAATTTATTTATGGATATGTTTTTAAAGATTTTATTTTTTTTAATAATTATAATTATAGTAAAAAAAATTTCATTAGAAATTCTATTTATGTTAGATAATATGTAATACAATCATATTAAGGGTAAATATGTAAAATACATTATTTTCTGCATTCATCATTTATAGTTAGCAAATAATATATTTATATTCAGCATTCAATTAATATTAATTTATCAAATAATTTTTCAATAAAAATACAATACTTATAAAATTCAGCCTTAATTTTTTAGTACTTGATTTTTTTATTTTTATCAAACGGACCCTAATATTCCTTTATAACTAAACAACATGAATGTTGAGTTTAATAATTACTTTGAATTTCAAGTTACTTAAACTAGTATTCCTTTACGATCATTTGTATCAAGATCTTTTGGTGAAACCATGAAATATGTTATTTGCTATCTCATTTAATAAAATACCCTTTATATATGTAACATTATCTTTACCAATAGTTTTTGAATTATTTTTTTAATTATATAATTCGATCGACAAGAGATGATATATATTCTAATCAATGGGTCATGATTTTGATTATTACGAATGTTGAATATATTTTCTAGAGTGATTATCAAATCACTTATAATGTTGTTGGGACGAGTGATTTATCTACTTAGAACTCATGTATACAAAACTTATATGTAGCTAATGGATAGTACGAGTTGAGCTTTAGGGGAACATGAACAGGACAAAAAAATAAACACTTCACATGATAATTTTTTAGGAGTCACAAATACTAAATGATATTGCTTTTTGAATGTGTCATCATTTAGCATTCACACACACACACACACACACACACATATCATAAATCATATTATCATTTCATTTTTCTTGACTATACGTTTTGCATGAATGATTAAGACAAAGGCAAAAAAATAGAAAAGAAAAACAAAAGTTGAGAAAGCTTATACATGCCTTCATGTCTCTATTTTTTTTTTTGTAAATATATGAAAAGGGTCTTCTATTTGTCATTTTTTGTTCTATAATTATTCTACTTCATGAAGAATAACCTATAGGATTTCATGGTGTTGTCTAGGCTACTTAGGTTTTTGACACTAGTATATCAAATTATAACATATAAAAGAGCAACTATTAGGTGTTTATGTATGGAATATCTAGATGGAGATATTGAGTGGGATATTATATGTCAACTCGATCACAAGATGACTTTCCTTTAAAGGTATTACTATTTAGGTAAAAATCTCTTATCAAGGATCAAATGACTATGATAGGGATTAAGCAATCTTAATTAATGCTGAAAACTTTTGGTTGAGACTACATGCCTTTATTGGGTTGAATATCAATTTAGAAACCTTTAGTTGGGGATCAATTTACTATTGTCGTGGATCAACTGTTTTTGTGGATCATGAAATGAATAAAAACAAGATTATTCTTTTTTTTATGTAGATTCTAGAAAATTTTAGAATATCCAAGATCAGCCCAAAAATAGTTTGAGGCTCGAAACCAAATTAATATTGTAGTACCCTTAGGACTTTTTTTTTGTTTCCTATGATATATGATCGCAACATTTGCATAATATCTATTATTAATATAAGAGTTTATCTTTATATACAGATAGTCTCTCATCATTCATATTCATTTAACATTTCATAATTTTTTGTATTTATTTTCTCTCTAAAATTTTTCTTTTGTATAGTCTATAAGTGTGATTTTTTTAATTGAGGCAGAAGTTAACTCAATATGGCCGATAAAGAATATAATTCCTAGCTACAGTTACATGTAATTGGATTAAATTTTGTATTATGTGCCAAAATATATCATATGTGATATGATCCTAAAAGCTTGCTGGGTGATTAATTTTGTCTAATAAAGATCCATAAGATTACGAATCGAACAAGTAGTTAAAAGGATATAAGTCCATATATCATTCACACATGAATTGTGTGGGTAGTTTGACCAACCAAAAATGAACTAAATGCTACTTGAATTGAGTAGACAAACTTAAGTTTAAGACATATGATGAGATTTGGGGTTGACTTACTTTTTTTGTGTATGATAAGATTTATTTAATATTTAGATAATGTTGCGGTTGATTGTCACACGAATGGTAGATTGATGTAGAACTGCTTGACTGCCCTTTTAGCCTACAAGTTTATTATCAACCTTGGACTGTCACAACCAAAGATTTTCCTATTGTAGTTATGTCTTTGGTATTTTACCACAAAAACTATTCTTATTCTATTCAAGGGCCAATAACATCTCTACTCATTTTAGGTATTATGTCAATTATCCTTGAAGGCTATTTTATGTATGCATTTCAATTTTCTAACCTCTAAATTCATACAATATGTACAATAATGTGATAATAATTGTGTTCGTACTTATGATTTCATAAGCATCATAATCTCATTCATTAACATACACCTTCATATGAGTTTTACCTATAAAAATTATTCAAAATAAAATAATTCTCATGGTTGTCATCATCTTATGAAGCACCTCAACTTGCTTGTATCCTATGACTTACTTGTGACTGACTATCACAGCTAACACATAACTCTCATACTATGGTGAAACTCATAGGTTAGACATTCTACATAGCCCCTATGTCATTTGAACATTGATTCTTCCAGAATATGCACAATGGAATGGTCATAAATTCATTTGTTCTTTTGACTATATGAGTAACATACTCATATCAATCAAACTTACATAAATATAAGGGTTACACACAATAGTTCATTTCACACAATTAGATTAGAAGGATTATCACTTTCATTGTATAGAATTTCATAAGTATGTCCCATGCCTTACCTAGCAGCATCTTTCATGGTCAACACACATAAATCTTTATTTTAAATAATATCAATAACCATCAACATAGCATTACTATAATTTAATATTATACATACTCAATCATCAAACAAATCCCACAAACCAACCCTAGATCCTTATTTAGCATGACAATGGGAATGAATTCGCATGAGATATTTGATATTTTATCTTGTCGAATTGAGGAATCTCAATAATAGTTAGCATGAGGAACTACGTCTTAAACCTTATTCCTAATTAATACTACTATTTGCCTTGGATTTGACACTATCCATGATATTAGAATTTGTGCCACACCTAGAGTTGTGTGGTTTTGGCCTCAAAATTTAAATCCCCTCACTTCTTCTTTTTGGTTTTTTTATAAGTTTTCCTTTTATATCATCAAGGTCCCATCAAGCTATTACGTGTCTCTTCAAGCTGGAAGTTGTAAAATTTAGATTAAAGCTAAGACTCTATCATTTCTTTGAATTTTTCCTAAAATAAAAAAGTCATGTAAGGCAAAGGTATGTCATGACTGCGACTGTGATAAATTTTCTTTAAAACTAAAAATCGCATTGGCAAGAATTTTCTTTAAAACTAAATTATTTTCTTGAATAAATAGTCATGATACCAAGAATATTATGACGAAAGAATTTTCTCTCAGGATCATAAAATTACGATGGTAAGAATGATAGTGACTAATACATTTTCTCTGTGGAACACAAAGCTATGGTAGTAAGAGAACTAGAGAAGTGATGATCGAGGTATTTCCTCTCTATAACACAAAGTCTTGGTGGCAAGAATGTCATGAGTGAGGATGTTTCTCTATATAGTAAATTGTCTTGGCTAGAAATGTTTTTCATGACTAAAAATTGCTTGCTATTATATAATTTTTGGCTTTGTAATGAATATGTCATGATATTGGAAAATGCCAAGACTTTTTGTACATGTGTGAATTGTGATACTTAGTTGCTATGATGTGAAAATAAAGTTGTGGTCAGAATTATCAATAGGCACTTGGTTTCTAAAACTAATGCAATCAGAACTCTAAGATAAAATTATGTCAATATAAAATATATTGCACAGTTAAAGATTATGACAATGAGATGGATGAGCCTTGACATGCAAAAATTACCATGACTTATTTGAAGATTCATGGCTAAGAATGGCTACCACATTTTCTCAATAGGAATGTGCTAGTATAATCAAGTTATGATATTGAAAATGTCACAACTTTCCTTTGACATTTTCCCCTCCAATTAAACTACCTATCAAGTCTACAAACCTATATAATTTATATTTGATTTCATTAGTATTCATATAATTTCATTAAAATCACAATTTATTTAAATCCTTTCATGTAAAGCCCATATTTAAATTAAAATATCATGAAAATAATACCATAAATTCCAAAATAATCAATATATTAAGTGCCGAATAAACTCACACTAAAAGTATTGCTCTTCCTCGAGCAAATAGTCTTCATCTCTCCCTTGAAAATCTTCTAGGACAAAAAACAATTAAGGAAGAATATAACACAAACAAAAAGAACACAATCACACCCAACTTTAGTGGGGAGAAGATGGTGAACAATGTGATCAACCCTTGGCATCCAAATTCTTCATTGAGAATTATGCTCTAAAGAGCTAAAATATGAGCATTAATGTGGAAAGTCTCTCTGCATCTCCCTTTTTGCTCATTGCTCATTCTACCATATTTGATATCATACAGCATAACACATATTCTCATCTACTATTTTTAGTTATACCTCACATTATTATCTATCTCAACATCTATGCCTTTTATAATTTTTTTTCACTCATTAGTGATGGATTCATAAAGCTGCCCAAAAGCTTTAGTGTTTGTCATCACCGAAGCTTTTTAATCTGGTCCTCAAACTTGTCATGGGAAAACACAAATAAATATTCACTCTTATTTGAGATACATCTTTCATAATATATCATGTTACTCTATATTGGCATTATATTTTTATTACTCTCTTTATGTAATTTTCCTACTTAAAATTCCATTTCTCCAATTTAACCATCAAGGAACTATGCATTGATATTAGCTCCACATTCAGCCGAATCTCCCCATCATTGGCATCCAAATCCATATTGTTTAATTTGAGCTTCTTTTAATCTCCTTACCATCTACCCATATGAAACTTGTATCTTAGTAATAATTCTTCATCAAACTTCAACCCAATTCTTTCCATTATTTTTATGCCAGCTGTGGGGAATGCTCTCACATTTGGCCCCTTATTGATTAGTGCTTCCCCTTTGAAAATTAACTTTCTTTTTTTATTTCTTTCAATCACTCTATTCTTACTCACTAATGTCGGGGGGACATTTGTGGGCACTATTCATCTCTATTTTCGAAAGTTGACTCCTTCAATCCATGATAGCATCATAATCAAGAAAAGGTGAATTATGTGGTCAAATAATTCTCTTCTAAATTTGAGAATTGACATCTTTAATATCTTCCCAATTTGGATTTTGTATCCTCTCACAAAGGTAAAGAGCAAGATTACCCTATTTTTCATTATGGTAAAGTAGCAGAGAGTCAGCAACAAAGTAGAACATAAAAAGTATAACTGGGCTTTACTCTCTTCTATGAATTCTTCTCATCTATTATTACTTTTTAATGAAACTCTTTATTTACTCTTATCATCCATCAATGTTTTGTTGATCGTCTTGTAGTTTGATTGCATATTTAGGATTTTGAAGGTTATACCATCCATAGCTTTCTACAATCCAAATACCTACTTTTATAAAGTCTCTGTCAGAATGTACTCAAACTCCTCATACATTGTACCTTTTGTCTTACATGTCTTCAAGATAAGAAAAATCTCTCTCATGACCATAATGTTACTCCTTTCTAGGTGGATAAAAAATCTAACTAAGTTCCTCCTCTCTATTATCAGCTAGAAAGGTGAGATAAACTCTTCAAATCTCTACTCATCTACAAAGCTCTTATTTGCTAATGTATACTCCATCAATATCTTCCCCCTTTCAATAAAAACATTAATTCAAGCACCACAACTTGGGAGGAAATCCTAGATGTAGGTTTCTTCGATCACTTCTCTTTATCCTTGTGGCATGTTTTGATTTCCTCTCTTTTCGCCCAAAACTTCAAAATCAAAATTTAATCTTCTATTGTAGCTTAGATATTCAAAAATGGGAGTCACATCGAGTTTCATTGGTAGTGAAGAAAGTTGAAGATTTTTTGTAAAAGAATTGAGGTTATTGCGTGCTATATGATTAGGGTTTTAGTCATGGTTGAAAATAAATCATCATAATTTTATGCATAGCCATGACTTATATTTAAATACATAGTCGTGGCTAGGTTTGCGTACTATTACTTAATTTGTCATGTAAGAAAATAATGGCTAGATTTTAGTGTTATGCCTTTGTTTTTCATGAAAATAAAATTTATAACTAGGTTTGAGCATTACATGGTGTTCTTACTACCAACATTCTTATGTATCTCATGGTTTATAATGATGTATAGATGTTTAAATAAATCTAAAGGACTAATATGTATTGATTTTATGACTTTACTATTTCAGAGAGTTTTTATATATAATCATGAAAACAATAAATTTTTAGAAATATTTAGTAGTTGAGGTAAATTATCAAGTATTGCATGGTTTCATTTAGGGGTGTCAAATGGGTTGGGTTGAGTTAAATGGTTACGAGTTAAATGAGTGATGGGTGAAAAACATGTAAACCCGTATACGACATGTTTAATAATGGGTAAAAAATTGAAACATGAACACAAACCATTTAATAAATAGATAACATGACATGACTTGTTTAACACGTCTAATTTTAACAGGTTGTGTTGGGTTGGGTCGGATTAACACGATAAACCACTCATTGGACCCATTTAACTGTTTATCACAATCTTGACACATTTAACACGGTAAACTACCCATTTAACAATTTACTCAATTATTTAAATGGATAAATGAGTTATAAATAGGTTAACATGTCTCACCCGAACATGACCCGTTTATTAAACGTGTTAAACGAGTTGACCTGTTTATCACCCGAACCCATTTAGGTCTCATCCAAACCTATTTAATCAGCAGTTAATTATGTCGGTTAATCATGTCATATTGAATTTTGACAGACCTAGTTTCATTGATTATTCTTGGGTTAAACTAGAGGTGTCAAATGGGCAGGGCAGCCCAAGCACGGCCTCGTTCAGCTGTGCCGGGCCTAGCCCGCAATGGTTTTGATTTTGGAACTGTGATGCAAGCCAGACTGATCCTTGGTACAGTTCATACCATGCTGGGCCAACATGAGCATTGTCTCGTGCTACCAGGCATGACCCATGTGCCTGGCCTGAAGGCATGGTAAACTGGCCTAGGGTCCCAGTTAGATTTTTTTTTTAAAATTTAGTTGAAAAAACTAGGTACAACCTACCAAGTCGAGGCACAACTTGACCCAAACCAAGTATGAGCTAGGCTGGGCTGGCAGTTATCAAACCGTGCCAGGCATGGCACAATGGCCTAATTGGGCTACCAAAAAAATGGGTCAGGCTAGCTCATTTGACACCTCTAAGTGAAACTCTACCTAATTGGTTGTGATAATTTTTGTATGTCACGAGCCTACCAACTTGATAACATAATTCTTGCATTATATGATATATTCTTTGTGACTATAATATAATCATGAAGTCATAATCATATTTATCTCATTAAATTTAATTAGATACGACATTAATTCTATATTATAGTAACAAAGTACCTCACAGGTTCTTAAGGTTATAACTAATTTCATTGTGACACATCTTTATTTTTATATGACTCATTATTATCAAGTAAGAATCATATACTTTTTACAAAGTCATGTTTCTTGAGCTAGATAATTATACATAAACTCAACTACTAAAGTCAAAGTCATGATAATAATTCAAAGCCATAACTTTAAGGACACAAAATATTATAACGGACATTACTCTGGTATAAGTTTTTCCAATATCCCAACTTTTATCCTCAAATAAAAGCATAACCACAAATTATATGCTCATCCTAAATACCAATGCCACTGCATCCTAGTAGAGCTACAACATTATGATGTATGAGAGAAAAAAAAGGCTATTACCATGACTACCCACAATGCCACATACACTTAGCATCATGACCATATCCAACACATGAAAGATTTTCTCAATGTGCTGACAATTTCTTAGCATCATGACCATATAAATATCAAGAAAAATCAATTGTCTACACCATGGCTTTATTGACTATGAATGGACAAAGACATGAAGTGTGGTCATTTCATAATACTGCAACTTCGTGTTAAAAAGATATTAGGACTAAGTCATGGTAGTTGTTAGTAATATACTTTTGTATTATAGAAAGATCAATATTTAGAATAGAGTTGTAGCTATTTTTTAGAGTCACAATCTCAAGACAAAGAGATTAAAGTCAAAGTTGGGCTTTTTTTTAAGCAATGACTTCCTACTTAGAGTAATACAAGATCATCTGAGTAAAAAAGTGGAAGATATAAAATTATTGAGAGATCTTTTATTTTTTTTCTTCTCTATCACACAACAAGCAAAATCACAACTACCAAACCCTAGCGATGTAATTTCTACACCTTAAGCATGAATAATGCACTCTCTAGGGGTTCAACAAGTAAGTATGGGATTCATAATTTATGTTAACTCCTAGAGTTGGGTTGTATGGCTATCAAACACATCTCCTTTAAGAAAATATTCGTACATTTGTACCAAAATAGCACAAGTCTATGATTTATATAATTTATGATATCTAATGTGAATTAGTTTTATTTATAAATGAATAAATAGTTTCATTTATTTTGTGTGTGGACATTGATGGATGATGATTTAAATAAAACTTGAATTAGAATTTTGACAATTAGTAAGTTTGTATGAGCTTTTTGGGGTAGATGATAATAGATAAACTAAGAGGCTCACTCATGCATATGGTAAGAATTAAGTGATATCCCTTTTGACCATGATGCATGAGATACACCTAACTATATATTGAATTCTAAAATTTGGATATATTAATCAACACAAGAATGATGGTTACAAAGCTGAAAGTGTAAATACTTTTACATGTCAACCATTGTATATATTTTAAAATAAATTGATCTTGAGCAGGATGGACATTATATAAAATATTGTTTTAGAGGGTTTATTTTAATTGTGTGAGTCGTATCATTACTAAGAAGGATGGTGATAGATAATCCTTAGGATATGTGTGAATATATTATGACTTACAAAGTAGTAATAATTCTTGTTGACTATTTTTACTTTTATATTTCTCACTAGTAAAATTTGAGAGAAGTATATGTAATTATGTGAGTATACTACTTACAAAGCTAAAAGTACAAATGCTTAAAAATAATGTTGATCACTAGCCTTTATGACAATGGAGGCTAGAAAATAAGAGTGCTTATATGAATCAACCATCAATGATAGTTAATAAAGTTGCCTAAAAGGTATAGAATTATAAATGACTCAAATAGAAAAAATTATTTTGTTAGTGATTACGTACCATGGAAATAATTAGGAGGGAACCGCCACTAGGACAGGCTCAATGATAATAACTATCTTGTATACTATTAAGGCAATGAGTAATTGTAAAATATTCTAACTTTCAATTTGTGTCTAATAAAATATATGTTGAGTGACTTTAATGACATCACATAAATTAAATAAATAAACCATGTACCTAGGGTTATCTAATAATCCGAGTATTCATTTTACTAAAAATAGATTGTCTCATTATTCAATATTCAAACTATTAATACAATAATTGTGTGCTTGATATCTAGATGAAAGTCCATTGTACTATTTGTATGATCCATGTACTTACGAATCTCAATTAATGAGATAATTTCGTTAATGAGCTTTTGAGACATCGTCTAACTGATAAAATTAAGCTGCATAACAAAATTACAATAAAAATTTGGTACTATCACTAGAGATTAATTAGTTTGGTTAGTCAATGATTAACATAATTAGTCTTGTTAATGGATAATTATTTTTTAGTAGTTTAGATAACATTAAGTTTTATAAATATTACTAGATCCAAATACCAAATCTTGTTAACTTATTTGAACATAGATGATTATATTTGATTTTGTTTATTTTCTTGCTTTTTGTTTTCCATTTTTCTTTTATAACAACCTTTTATGAGATGAAGCTCTAGGATCGAGCTAATACATCTAGACCCAATAGATTGAAAAAACTAGAAGAATTATTTCCAAAAATAAAGAGTTGATAAAGACATTATGGAGGGCACTCAATGTGGTAGAGATACCCAATGAGGTAATGGGTAAGGTATCCAATAGCTCATCCACAATCATACTTTGGGAATTTATTGAAAGTCTATTATGATAGACAATTATTTTGAGACTCATTTGTAACTTGTTAAAATCAATTAATTAAAGTTGAAGCTGAATCTAATAGATATGCTTCAGCAACACCAATGTAATGGAAGAATATTGGAGGACTCTAATAGACATGTCACATTGTTTTTTGGAGCTATGTAACATGGTTTCAATGAATAGAAGTAGCCTAGATACAATAAGGTTATAGTAATTTTTATTTTTATTAAGTAGTAAGACACAAAGTTGGTTCAAATGTTTACCATGAGGATCCATCAAGAGTTGGGATGAATTAGTGTTGACCTTTCTCACTAGATTATTCTCACCTCAAATTAGTTCTCAACTGTTGAGTGAGATAAGTCAATCCCATAAGAGAATCAAGAGAACTTATATGATGTTTGGGATAATTTTAAGAAGTTATTGAGAATATATCATCAACATATATTTGAGTTGTGATTACAGGCCCAAACCTACTACAATGGGCTGAAATCTATAATTTTGTGCATGATTGATGTGACCACTATAGGGTTTATTATGAATAAATCATCAAAGGAGACATGTCACTTGTTTAAGGAGCTAGCAAAAAATAACTACCATATTTCAATGTTTTATTTATTTGGGAGAATATAAGCTAAATTATTAGAGTTGGATAGATTCACCACAATTGAAGCAAATATGATTATACTTTTGAGGAAGTTTGATACCCAAGAAGAAAAAAAGAGAATATCAAGAGAAATTGTCACTTTACATCATATAAGATCAATAGACTTGGATCTCATTATTAAATAGAAGACCCTAATAAAATGAAAAGAAAAGGATATGTGTTCTGACCCACCAATAATATCTTAAGGCATTACCATCTAAATATGAGAAATATTGAGAATTTTTCATTAGAGGATGCCATAGTGGGTGTAGTAAATTAGATAATATTTTAGAAATATTGGGCATAATTTAGTAAACTAAACTAATCATGAAGGCTTTAGTTTTAATTGCCAACCATCACTATGATAAGAGAAACTAATTGTAGATGATGGGGTACAAGCTATTCTATCAAAATTTAATAAAGAGAATGATGCCCAGATTAATTGGATGATAGCACTTAAAGTGAGGATGAATGAAATCTTTGATGAAGAACATATAGCACTACCTCAATCAGTAGACATTATCAATAATATGAAGATGAGCAAACGAACTACAAAGTGATACAGAAGTAAATCTAAAAAATTATTAATCAATATTACTTAAAATTGGGAAGTAGCTACTGAGGTATTGTAAACAAAATAATTTTAGAATTTTGGGGGTGATAGTGTGGTGACTGTTACAAAATTTATGGTTTTGAAGCAACAATGTTAATTTGAATAAGAGGAATTTAGAGTTTTTGGGGGTAATAATCCAACAAGTTATTCAAAAGTCATGGCTTAGCCAACAATTCTTCAATAGACCAAGTCCCAAACTAAAGAGAACTAGAAAAATGATAGATATGATATTGCAACGTCTAACAAAGTCAATATTTCAAAAGAAGTACAAAATCAAGTTTCACCCAAAGATGAGAAAATGGGAGATAGGGAAATTGATGAACAAATGAAGCTTAAATTAAGTCATGGAAAGAAAGAAATAGATAAGAATTAAACTAAATATGTTTCTAATGAATCTTTCTTTTTTATAATGATTTAAGAAGAGGAAATTGGATGAACAATGAAAATTTTTTTAATATAATATAAAAGTTAGAAGCTTACATATACTATTTTCCAAAGTTTCAACCTAAATACTAAAATATGTTAAATTTATGAAAGAAATAATGATTACTAAAAAAGTTTGAGACATATAGGATGGTGAATATGACCAATAAGTCTAATGTAATTAATTATTCAAAGAAAATTTCCTAGGAAATTAAAAGGCCTTGAATGTTTTACTATACCTTACATTATTAGAGATGACACATTTCAAAAGGTATAGTATGATCTAGGATCAAGTATCGACTTATTGTCCTTATCCATTACATGAAAATTGAATATCTATAAAATTACTCCAACATCTTTCAATCCAAATGGAGGATCAAACTATCAAGCACCTAAATAGAATCATCAAAGATATATTGGTCAAGCTGGGTATATTATTTTTCTAGCAAATTTCATTGTATTGGATATGGATGAAGACTAATATGTATCATTAATATTGGGACGACCTTTTTTGGCTATGGTATAAGCTCTTATCAATGTCAAGAAAGATGAATTTACTCTCCATATTAGTGAGGAATGAGTAAAGTTCAATCTTTACAATGTCTTATAAACTCTAGATGATGAAGAAATGAAGTGTCTGAGAATAGATAATCTCTTCCATTCTATATTGCAACAAGAAGTAAATTTTTGGTGAAAAGATTTTGTATAAGACTATTGTCTCAATGAAGATAAAATGTATCAAATAGAAGAATAATTTTGAAAATGTGATAGTGATGAAGATGGAGTATATGAAATAGAAGAATAACTTTGGAACTATGATAGTGATAAAGAAAATGAATATGAAAAAGTATATTGGAGCAATGAAAATAAAGAAATATAGGAAGATAACTACTTTGAGGTTTCAATATTCTTCAAAGTCATGATCTTTGAGAAGACTTATGATGATAACTCTAAGGAAGAAAAGGTATCAAAAGAAAAAGACAAGTTTGTGATATAAATCATGAAAGAGTAAATCAAAGAAAAAGTAATAAATGTGCCCATCACCATAACTTTGGGGATTCAAAATGAATTAGTTCATTAGAAGCCTAAAGACAAAGCCACAATTATGCATAGCACAGTGACTACATGCGTCAAATGGGTCATGCTGAGTCGACATGCCCATTTTTTAGGCCTGTACGAGCCCACGTGCCGTGCTTGGCACGACACGTTTCACTAGAGGGCAGGCTAGTCACGGCTCTAAAATCAGCTCAGTTTTATGCCAGTTCATGTTAGGATTTGGAGATTTAGGCGCTCCCCAAAGCTGAGTAGGGGCTCATGTTGACCCACTCAGCTTGTCATGTCACCCAACAAGCATTCCATGTCACCCGACAAGTGTCACCCTTGCCACATCGCCCATCGCCCCATGTCGTGCTCACATGGTTGACACCTCTAACCGTGACTTTGGAGTTACATGAAAAAATTTGCAAGGAAAAAATGCAAGATAAAAGTAAGACTTCAATTATAGTCCTAACTTCACTTATAGTCATGACTATGTAGATACATGAAGAAAAAGGGAAAAGAAATGCTTAAAGGCAAAGTCATAATTATAATTAGCACCATAACTTTGGGGATCCATAATGAAAAGGGATAATGATATGAAGATGAATGAGACACAACATTCACTAAAATTATGACATCAAAAGAGAAAACAATTAAGAAACAAGTTTAGTCGAAGAACAACTAAAGGAGGAGACCAACAAGCACTACTAAAATTCACCGAATTACCGACCAATTATTTGGTCTCTAATTTGGTGTTTTTAGGTAGGTAAACCAAATAGCGATCATTTATTGACCAAAATATTTGGTCATAATTTTGCTCGTCGGTAATTTTTTTATCGACAAAAATTCAGTTGGTCGATAAATTATCAATCATTTACTGATCCTCTACCGACAAACATTTATCAACTATATTCTAACAATTTTTTAACCAAAATAATTAGGTCGGTACATGCTCTCCAAATGATCAGTAATTAATGACCATTTAAAGATCATTCACCGACAAATAATTACCAACTAAATTCCAACTATTTTCCAACCAAAAGCACTTTGTCGGTAAAGGGTCTTCAAATGGTCGGTAATTACTGACCGACTACAGACCATTTATCGACAAACAATATCCAATTATATTTAGACCATTTTCCGACCAAAAGCATTAGGTCAATAAATGGTCTCTAAATAGTCGGTAATTACCGATAATTTATAGACCATTTACCGACAAATAATTTCTGACTATATTCCAACTTTTTTCTGACCAAAAGTATTTGGTCGGTAAATGGTCACAAAATGGTCCGTAATAACCGAAAAAATCATGACAAAAAATCGACCAAAATCTTTTAAAATCATTGGTCGGTAATTGATCTCCAAAAGTATTACCAACCATTGATATTAAAATATTTTGGTCAGTTTTTGATCACAATTCCATCAGTAATTACCGACCATTTTTTTTTCCAATTTTGATGCAGTTACTGTAAAAACATATAAAGATTACGCAACAAAAAAAATTCCAATTAAATCCAGCAAACAACTATATATACTGCATATTTATATTAAATACGTCAAGAGAAAATAAAAAAATGAAATCTAATATCAAAGTTTAAGGCATTGAAAAATAAATGTATAATACACTCAATCATCTAACCTAATTTCATAATTGTTATGCTGCAATGTATTTGGTCCACATGGTGAGATGTCGGGTACTGGGGAAGAGCTGTTTGCTGCTGCTAGTCCTGATGTAGTTGCTGCAAGTGTTGCTATAGGTGATGGAGTAGATGCTGTAGCTGGAGCATTATGCAGACCAATCCGAGGTAGATCATCAGGGTTGAATTGCAATCCTCCTTCCTGAAACTTCTTTGTAAACCAGTCAAAATGCATACGCAACTTAACCCTATCATCCTCATAGTCGATCATGAATCGCTCGGTATCGGCCAACTAATACTATATCACATTTTGCATCGCTTCCTGAAATTTCTTCATTGTCGAGAACAAATTTGAAACTGGTCCTAAAAATTCAACTTCATAATATGGTCGTCTATGCAAGTAGAATAATGATGTCAATGAACCAACGCCATAGATGGACATCTTCTCCTTGCAATCAACAGCCGCATACCAAATCTGATTCATATCAACTGGTGGAGCTGATGAATGAGAACTACATGTTGCATCATCACATGAACCTGAAGAAGACTAGAATTAAGCTTGAGTCACAGCAGCTAACATTTCCTAATATCTAGCCTAATAAAAATGTACGAAAACTATTTCAATTTATATTCATACAAAAAAAAAGTTAATTTTTTTAATGAAACTTACATTTGCTACATGAGATCTCTAATCAACGAAAGTCTGATCATCATGAGCCTTCGTGTGCATGTATCTAAATAAGCGAGGAGCACTGGGCTTCTTACCCTCTTTGCATCTCTATAATTACACACAATACATACGTTAATTATATTGAAAAAAAATTCCTTATGAGAAATGAAATGGAGGCATAATTGAACATATTTCATAAATTAATAAACATAAAAAATATAAATTAGAAATGTCCACTTAAAATTTATCCACTATATATAGATCCCGTGATACTCATACTTAGTAATAGAAATTTGTAGTGATAAAGAATATGTTTTAATGGAAAAGTTATTTTTTGGGGATGAGTAATTCTTATAGTGTGAGAATTTATTTGGTGTTCAAACTAGAAAATATTCTTGTATATTTTGGTGATTTATAATGATATATAGATGTAAAAATAAAGCTAATATATGTTGATTTGATGACTTTGGTGTTTTAGGGAGCTTTAATAAATAGTCATGAATTAAAAAGTTTTTTGAGGTATTTAGCAGATGGATAGATTATCGAGTCTAACATAATTTCAGCATCAATTCTTGGCCGAAACTATATCTAATTAGTTAGGAAAATTCTTGTATGCTTTGACTTTATCAACTCTTAACACAATCTTTCCACTATACAATATATTCTTATTGGCTATGATATTATCATAGAGTCTCAACTATATTTAGCTTATAAATTTTAAATGGCAATGATATTAATTTTTCATTACGACAATCAAGTACCTCACTTGTGCTCAAGATCATGCACAATTTCATATCATGACTTTATCTTTATATAAATTATCATTGAGTCATAGCCATACTTAGCTCATAAAATTTTTATTATTGCTACAATATTAAAATTATATTATAGAAACCATGTACCCCACTAGTGTTAAAATTCATGATTATTTTACAATGCTATAACTTTTTCTTTAATATGGCTTGATAGTCTCAAGTCAGAGCCATGATCTTTTTACAAAACTATTAATTTTGAGATATATAAAATTATAGAGCCAAAATGATTTAGGCCAAAGTTGTAACAATTATTGAGAGTTATGAATTTTTGGACAATAAAAGTTATAAAAGATATTACTAAAGTATGGTTATTTCAAAAGGCTATAACTCTTAATCCTCAAAGAAAAAAATGTCATGACTTTTATGCTTGAGCTAATTTTCATTATCATGGTATCCTTGTAGTATTATGATAACATGATGTATAAGAAAAGTAAAAGTAAGTGTTGTGGCCATCCACAATGCCATATATACTTGAGACATATGAAGGACAAATTTTGCATCATGGCTATTTTCTAGTGACACGGCCACAACTAATATACAAAAGACCTCAGCACCATTACTATTTCTCATCAACATATAAATTTCAAGAAAGACTATTTTCCAATATCATAGCTTCTACGCAACACCATGGTTATATAACAATATGAGAAGTCATCTACCCTATGCCTATTTATGAACTATAAATAGATAATGGCATGAAGCCACATCTATTTCATAATATTATGACTATATATTACTGAAATATTATGCTCAATTCATGATCATTACTAGCTCTATGATTTTACTTTATAGTAAGTTCAAGATGCAAAATAGAGTCATGGTCATTTTTTAGAGTCGTGATATCAAGGAAAATAGATAAAGGTCAAAGTTATGACTTTCTTTTGAAAGTAGTAACTTCCTACTTAAATTAATGCAAAGTTGCTTGAGTAATAAAGTGGAAGATATAAAATTTTTTAGATCTCTCACTTTTTCTTCTTCTTTTCCCTCATGCAACAACAAAACCATAAAATTACCAAACCCTATGTAGAATTTTCACACTCCCTAGGGGTTCCACATGCTAGCAAGGAATGCATGATATATACTAATCACTAGAGTTGGGAGTTATGACTTTCAAACACCTATCCTCTAGGGATATGTTAGAAATTTGTACCAAATTAGTATGTGTCTATAATTTGTGTAATTTGAGATAAGTGATATGAATTAATTTTATTTATGAATGAATAAAATTTGATATTTTTATGATGAATATTGATATACATTGATTAAATAGAACTTAAATTAGGTATTTACAATTAGTGTGTTTGTGTCAAATTATCTGGTCAAGATATTTCATTTATAACTTATCTAGTTCTCATAGTCAAGGTGTTTCATTTCATTAGTTACATGTCAGCTAGCCTAGATATAATATTTTAACTAGAATTCATAATTGTATTATTTATCTAGTTGGTTTTATGTTAGTTATCCTAGATATTTTTGTAATTTGGTCGATTGCATGGGAGTAAAAATGAATAGTATTTTTTTGTAAATGATTACATGCTAGTATGATCGAATATAATATTTAATTGTCTATAGTTTGTTAGTTTGCCTGTAATGATTTTTCTTTGGAATGTTGGATGTAAGTAATCCAAATGTTGTCAAATAAGATATAATTGACAAGTAATTTTGTTGCAAATTATTTTTATAATTTGATTGCCAAAAGCAATCTTATGCAAATTAGATTACATATGCTAATGTGGCTTATTTGAAATATTTTTATAAATACTTCCTATCTCTTTTTAGAAATGAGTAGAGAAAATCTCTTTTTTAGAAAACTAGATTATTATGTTTTTAACTTTCTAAAATTAAACTCCAGGGATTAAATTGTATTAAATAGAATCACACTAGAGATGTAACCAAGCTGAGCTACTCACATGCTACTTGGAATTTGGCTTGTTAGAAGCTCGCTCAAACTCATTTATTAAGTTAAACAAATCAAGCCCGAACATCATTTTGAGGCTCATAAGTTAAATGAGCCGAGCCTGAGCACCCTCAAAATCAGCTCGTTAGCTCATAAACATGAGCTCGAGCATGCTCATGAATATCACTCTTAAACATGGTTCATGAGTAGCTTATAGTGAACAAGCTCGCGAGCAACCTTTATTATCATGAAGAGGCTTGTGAACAGTGTTGCAATGACAAAGGAATGTCATGACTTAAGTAATTCTTTTCTAGATCAAATAGTCATGTCAACAAGGATGATATTAATTAATGATTTTCTTTTTTAGAATTCAAAGTCATTGTAGCAAGAATGCTATGACTAATAAATTTACTTTCTAAAACACAAAGGCTTACTAGTGAGAGTATCATGACTGAAGAATTTACTCTTTGGAATGCAAAGGTGTGCCTTATGGTATCAAGAATTGCCATAACTAAGGCATTTCTTCTTTAGAGTAAATAGTGGTCCTGGGAAAAGTTTGTTTTGACTAAAATTACTTAGTATTATATAATTTTTGTATCTTTAATGAATATGTTATGTGGCAAAAAATTTCATGACTTTATGTACTAGTGTTATACTTAGTTTTTATGAAGTGAAAATGGAGTTGCAGTTAGAATTATATTATAAGACCAATTCAGCCTTGACTCTAAGGTTATATTGTGACCACAAAAAATATGTTGCATAATAAAAGATTATGACAACTATGTGGTAGAGGAATGACATACACTATGACTTGTTTGTAGAGCAATGACCAAGATAGACTATCAAGACCTCTCAATAGGCATGTACTTGTGTAACTAAATTATGATATTGGAAATATCATGACTTTCCTTTAGAGATGTTAAATGGGTCTAGCAGTTCAGGCTAAGCTCGAAGCTCAGCCCAATTCAGGCATGTCTGGCCAGGCATGGCATGGCCCATGCCGAGTGGACCCTCAGCACAATTCAAGTTGTGCTGTGCTGAGGAACTTTGGCTTGTGTGCCATGCCTGGCACATGGGCATGACATATGCGATGGTGCGATGAGTGACACGGCGACACCCTAAAGGGGATGATGCGGTGATGCTAGATGGGCGGCGATGACATGGGCATACCATCCCCATTTCTAATTCTAGGTTAAGAATTATCTTAACCTAGGACATGCCCAAACCCGGGCTGATTTCGGGCCGTGGGCCATGTTGGGCCTACCCTCTAGTGAACTATGTTGTGATAGGCATGATATGGTTACTGTAGCGTGCAGTGCTGAGCTCATAGGGCTTGAAAAAATGGGCTATATCGGCTCAACATGACCTGTTTGACACATGTACTTTCTCTTGCTATTCTGCCCTCCAATTATGTCTTCAACCTTGTCTACAAAATCTACTCAATTAACGTATGATTTCAAAACTATTCATCTAAGTCTATAAAAATGAAATTTATTGAAATCACTTAAAGCTCATTTTCAATAGAACACATCATGAAAATAATACTAAATATCCTCAATATACTTGGTAGTTTGAGTGCTAAACAACATTCCTAATGATAGCCATCATTAGGATATGAGTTTCAAATCTAATTTCCAATCTATTTTGCTTTATATTTGGCTCGATATTAACTTGCTAATCAAGGGAGGCAATGCACCTTGGCAAGGTGTTAGATTAAATTATGTTTTTACACTCCCTACTTTCTCTATTTTTGAAATTCTTCAAGTGCACCCTTTATATCCCCAAGTCTTATCATGTGCTGTAGTAGTTTAATAAATTAGATGTTGTAACATTGGGTTGAAGTTGTGGTTTTGAATAAATGTCAAATCTTTTCTAGATCATCATGTTGCAAAAAATGGTGAGGAATATTGCAACATCATATGGATGCATAAGAATGAGGTCGTGATTCTAAAAAATATTATAATTCAGAATTTTTCTCTAGAGCACAATATCACGACATTAAATAATATCGCTACTTGAGGAATTACTCTCTATGGTAAAATATTATATTAAAAAATTGTCACTTCATGACATAAAATTATCATGTATATAATTTTGGTTCTGTAAAGAATATATAATGACATTGAAAAATACTATGACTTTTTGTTTCAAATTAGCATTTAGTTTTGTGAGATGAAAAAAAATACCCTGCCTACAAATTATATTTAGAATAAATATAGCCAAGACTTGAAAATAATATCATGGCTATAAAAATATGTTACACAAAGAAGAAATGCGACTATCATGTGGGTGAGTCATGGCGATCAATGAATACCATGGCTTACTCGTAGAGTTGTGACCAAGAAAAGCTATCATAACTTCTCAATAGGCATGTACTAGTATATAAATTTCACATCATTAGAAATATCATGACTTTTTTCTTGTTAATCTTTCTTCAACTCCTACTTTCCCCCAAATTCATTATTTGTATCCAAATTTAAGCTAATTTCAGTACTATTCAACAAAAACATAATTTTATGAAATAATCATCATGCAAATATATTTCTAGTACAAACACATCATAAAAAACCCATAAGAACCCAATACTTTGAATGCTGAATGTTGTGACTTTGTTATTTTACCTAATTTTATTAGTTAACTAATATCCTAAAAGCTTATTGGTAAGAGTATATATCTTATCAAGAAAGATCTATAAGTATGAGTCATATAAATGGTAAAGAGGACTTTTATCTATATATTAATCACATCAAGATTGTATCAGTAATTTAATTATTCAATAATTAGACAAATCAATTCTAGTAAAATATATATTTTAGATTGAAAAATCAATCTTAGATGAGTGGATTTGTTTATTTCATTTATATAATATATGTTCAAGTAGTTCAAATAATATTATATTTAGATACAAAAAGAAGGTTGAGTTGTTGTGTAATGACTTCTTACCCTATAATGGTATATAAAATGGTTATCACCATTAAGCTTGTCCCAAATGGTGGTCCCTGCTATACTCTTGGTATATCACAATTAAAACAATAATTTATTTCTACTCGAGAGCCATTCAAAATCTTATACCTTTTAGGCAATTCATCAATTACTTTTGATAGTTATTTAGTATGTACACTCTTATTATCTAACATTAGGTGACCTAAAAAGACTAAGAATCAGCATAGTTTGTAAATATTTGCATATTAAAACTTTGTGTCATACTCACATAATTAATATATACTACTTTCAATTTTTACTAGTAGGAACTATTCGAGTGAAAGCAATTCAAAAGGGTTGTTATCACCTTATGAATCATCAATGATGATGATTCATAAGACAAATTTCACACTAAAGGTTAAATTCTTAAGAGAATATTCAATATAATATTCATCCCAATCGAGAATTATCTTTCATGGCAATCTCACACAACCCTACTAATTATCAAAATCCTAATATAAGTTTTATTTAATCATTCATTATTTATTTCCATAACACAACATAACTTTAAACATATCCATTAATATAAAATCATTGTTGCATAGTATTAAATAAAGTCTACAAACCTTAGATTACACACTATTTTAACATAAATTTCAAATCTACCTTAGAAAGAGGATGTTTGAGAATCATGCTTGTCGATTTTAAAAATTATCTTATATCTTACATCCAATACTTATTTGTGGAGCCAATTAGGAGTATACATTTTTCTTTTAGGAATTAGTAGCCATGCTTTGACTTTTACTTAGTTTGTGGAAGAAAAAAAGTCATGGCTTTTTGAAGAAAGCTACAACTTCGACATTCATCTTTTAAGCTCGATGTCATGACTCTTGAAAGTGATCCTAATTCTGAAATATATCCATTTTTTTCTATAATATAAAGTTATTGTATTGGGTAATGTCAATGACTTGGATCTAAAATCTCAATAACACAAAGTTAGTACACTAAGATTAATTGTGGCTTTGGTATTTATATTTCCTATATATCATACAGACACGACACTAGGAATTGTCATCGGTATTGTGAATTGTCTCTCTTATCATAATATGGACGAGACATTGGGAAATGGCCATGACATTGGCATTTGTCTTTCTAAATCATCATTTAGCCGTAGTGCTGGGAAAAATTGTTATGGCGCACTTGTCTATCATATTGCTGTGATGCTAGAAAATGGTTGTGGTACAAGGAATGACCTTTCAAGTGTCTCAAGTGGCTATGGCCCTAGGAAATTATTGTGTTGCTGGTCTTTACTTCTCATATATCATATGATTGTGGAACTATAAAGATATTATGATACTAGTAATTAGCTAGAATATAAAAGATGCAACTTTGTCTTTTTAAGGACATGAGTCATGGAGTTAGAAAATTATAAGATTCAAGTAATGCCCTTTGTAACCAATTGTGTCCAAATATCACAATATTGAGTATTAAGTAATTAACATGATTTTTACTTGAGTAGTTTTGAAACTATAACTTTTTGTAGCTCAAAAATTTTATCCCTCATAAAAAAGATCATGACTCTGATTTGAGATTACCAAGTCATATTAAAAATAAAAGTTGTAATGCTAGGAGATGGTCATGACATTTAGAACCAGTTGTGAATTTGATTGTAACGATATGAAATTAGTATCATAGCTAATTAAAATTTATGAGATATGTAAGGATACCTTTGTGGTAATCTTGTAACACTAAATTTTAGTGAGTCTATCTTAAATATGGTAAATAGTAAAGTTTTAACTTCTAGTACTAGTATAGTTGAGTGTATTGAATGTGACTAATATGATGTAATTATTTTATACTGACTTGGAAAATAAAATACATCATAGTTATTATAAGCACAGTTACTTTTATTCTTTGAATAGTTATTATTTGCATATGCTTATTAATAGTTATTTTTATTCATAAATGGTAGAGTCTAGAAATATATTTGAGAACTCAATGAATTAGATAACTTATTAATCATATGGTAAATATAAATTACTAATGGAGTACATGTCCTATCAAAAGGATTGATGATACCCTCTTGAGGAAATTTACAAGTTTTGATATTGCCAAATCCTATCAGTGGATTTTAAATTTTCAATTCAAATAAATTAAGTGGGGAGTATCAAAAAAATAGTTATGGGTTAATTGAATTAGATTGTCAATGATTTGATTTAATCAATGGGTTTTATAATCTTAACATGAAGAATTTACTTTGTAATAAGTAACAAAAGGCATAAAATATCTTGAATAAGTGAGGGAGTGAAATTATATATCTATAGTGATATAAATTATAATTAATATAAAATAATATGTGAAATAATTTATATTGAAAGCCCAATATCTTATTTAGGCCAGAGTTCATTCCATAGCCTTATCCAGAAGTAATGACAGAAGTATTATAATTGTTGTTTATTTAAAATATATGTAGATATGTAATCAGAATAATTAATTCAATTGTAATCTAATTGATTTGAGTTGGCTATTAAATCAAATTAATTTTTTTTGTATATAATTATTTGTGATTATGTATATTTATATTTTAAATAAATAATTTTTAATAATTAAATATTATAAGAAATTGAATGGATTGATTCAAATATAAATTATTTTTTGGTTTTGGTTTTGACAATATAAAAGGATAAAGAAATCGATTCTATGACACTAATTCATTATAGCATCGTCATCTTCTTTGCAGTTGCTCTGAAATTGTGGACATATGGGAGAAGTCCATTTGGATGAGCCAAGCTTAAGGTATGTGTCTTCCCCTAATTAATATTTGCAAAATACAATTACAATAAAACAATCCTAATCCACAAGCAATATCAACTTAAGTTCTAGATTAACAAATTCCTAACAGTAACTATGTTATAATATTACAACCACAAATAATATGTTGCATATTAGAAAGATTATGCTAATGAGTTGGTAAAGATATAATGTACAAATATTATCATGACTACTTAGGTAGAGTTTTGGGTGAAATAGATGTTGAAACTATGTGATACTCCATAATCTACTCCTCTGCCAACTACCAATAAAAATTCATCAATTTCATAATTACTCATTAAAATATAATAAAACTCTAAAGTTATTAAATTGATCAATAAATATTTCATTCTCGTGCTTATATCACCAAAAATTATAAAAACACACAAGAATATTCAATAATTTAAACACTAAACACCGAACAATAAACTAGAGCTTGAATACTAAAAATTCAATTTCAGAACTTCTTCCATATCTACAAATTTGATGCATTCATTTTTAAGCGATTTAATTTAAATCTTTTAAGTTGAACTTTTAAAATTTATTGAAGACTACGAAATTCAACCAAATTTCGAATCCTTCAAAATATACGTATAATTCCTAAAAATAATATATATATATATATATATTAAAATTTCAAAATTTGCCAAATTTTAATTTTTTAAATATGCTACAATAAAATTTTTCAATATTTTGAAATTTTTAATTTTTCAAATTTTGCCAAAAAGTTAAAATTTTAGTTTTCAAAAATTTTAATCTGTGTTATATAATCAAAAAATATTTTTCTATATAAAAATTTATTAATGATTCTAAAAATATTTAACCACAAATATTTCCAAAATAATGCCTAATTAATTATGATCTCATAATTTTTTTTTCCAAAACCTTTAGTGAAATATACACAAATAATATCAAGATAAAAACTTTGATAGAGTATATATACAAATAATGAATTGCAAAAAAATGAAATAATTAACTAAATAAATATCCAATTATATCCATACTGTTTGAATCAAATTATAACATAAAATTATAATGAAAATACATGATAATATTGATTTGATCATTAACAAAATTCATTATTTGATCTCACAAAATTAAATTTGCTGCTCCTCCAGATGTTCTATAAATAATTGCAAGCACTCATAATTCCTTTTATGCTTTTAATCCAAGCACTCGGACCATTGCATGTCGATTGTTTCAAAGGCGAGACTTTCTATGAAAATATCCAAACCTTCAAGAATTAAAGGTTTTCTTCTACCCTCCACAATTCTTTCACTTCCATATCTAAAATTAGAGAACAACTGATAATTTTTCAAAACAATAAGAGGAAATGAAAGGGCATGCCTTATGAGTCACAACTCAAGAAAATGAAATATGATTTCTCTTTCCTCACTTATCCTAGAGAGAAATATGATTTCTCTTTATTTAAGATTTATTTTTTAAATCCTCATTTCTTTCTTTTTTTTTCTTATTTTATGTCTTCTCGATTAACTCATGTTATGTGTGACTCTTTCAAAAAATCCTTACACATTTTTTTTTGTTTCTTTATTTTGATACTGCAAACCAATATTAATTGTAGTACTCAAATGGTAAAATCTACATACATAAAAAATTATATAAGTGACACAATAAAAAGACACATTATTTGTTAAATTAAACCCATCAAAAATCAAACCGAATTTAATACTAAACCAAACCTAATCTAATTGTATTAAAAAATTGTTGTTCAAACCTATTGAATAAACTAAATATGCCAAATCTGAGCCGAGATAATAATCTCTCCCCATGTCCTATTTGGATAAATCAATATTAGTCAATAGTTCAAATTTAATAATTAAATATTACATAATAGTTAACTTTCCTTGCAGACATCAAAATAAATTCTTGTTCCTAACATAACAAATAATTTCCAAAAAATTAAATTTTATGAGAAATTTAATGAGACATTAATTTTTCTCTCTAAGCCAAAACTCTTCACTTGATCTGGATGTTTCTCGAGAGCAGCTAGATTAAAAATATTTTTTTCCTTTTAACACAAGTTTTATCTAGATCTATTTATCCCTTGGGGTAGCTAAAGTTAAAGTAGTAGTATAATAAAAGATACATCTAAAAATCTTGTTTGTGTTAGAACAAACACATCAGGTAACTAGTTTGACCATCCTTGTTCTCCTCTAAGGAGGTGAAAGTGACACAACACTATGTAAATTTCCTAGTCCTATGAGACATTCACCAAATGCTAAATAAAATTGTGAGAATACATGAGGATTTTTTCTTGTGAAAAATAATCATCTACATATACAAATTTGTATATATGCTGCCTCTAAAATAGTGCTTGCTTTCCCGCAAGGCACTTATTTAATTTGAATAATTCCTAGCTTGGGTAACTATTTGGCATAACTTAAAGAAAAGAGAAGATATGGTATATTTTTTTGATGTGTTTATATGTATTTGAGCTTTAATTGGATAGATCTAACTAAATATTTACTTTGTAAAAATTTGATAAATATTAGTAAAACAAAAATATCTTAGGTAAAATTACTATACTTTGTGAAGTGATAACTTAAAGAAAAGAAAAGAGATAAAGATTAGTGATATTTCATATGTCATGATTTGTTTATACTAGCCATAACCATATTGAGTAATTGTGATATAATTTCTTTGTCATAACTTTATAAAACTAGCTATGACTCGATATTTTCTTGGAGTCATGACTCCACTTTCTCTAAAATACCATAATAGTCACGACCATATTTTCATGTCATTTCATCGAAGTACCCCAGTAGTAGAAGAAGTCCTAGTGCTTACCAATAGCATGACTTAATCGATATAAAGCTAAAACACCAAGTAAAATCAATCACATCAATATTTTATGCCGTGACATTATGCTCTAGAAAGGAATATACTAGTTATGACATTTCTAATATCATGACTTTGTACTTTAGTGAGAAAATACCTAAGTTATTATCATTCAAAATATTATGATTTTGTTATACAAAGATAAATGTCTAAGCTATATCCATTCACAATGTCACGACTTTGTGTTCTAAAGAAAATTTATCTTAATCGCGATATTGTACTCTAGAAGGGAGTTACAATAATCATTGACATCATGACTTTTTTACTTTAGAGAAGTTCTAACGAGATATTAAAGTCGCAAGCTCAAGCCATTGTTACTACTTCCAGCTCAAAGCATTGCACGAATCCAAAGAAGTAAAAACATAACACTCAGAATATTTCAAAAAAAAGAGGTTAAATGAGAATTGGATTTTAAGCCAAGAGCATAAAACCCTATGTGCACGAGGATCCTCACAAGGGCTTTTATTGGGAACACTCAATTCTATAATACATAATAAAAATATATTATATGAATTCTTCCCTAATGTCAGACTAAATTAGGATCCATGGTTAATTTTTATATACTTGCATATTAATGATATAATGTTATAATGTTTAATATTTGTTATAATGATATGATAATATAATTTTTATATACAAGTTAAATTAGGATTGTTGATGGATATGAATGATATATAGAATTTCAATTTAGGGTTTTTATAATATTATAAGTATATGTGTGTTGTCCATAGTGGATAGAATAGAGTAAAAAAGACCATGCTATGCTAGCATGGTTCTTTTTTTAGGCTTAGCTTGATCACCATGTTATGCCTGCTCAAACATGCTTTCTAGCATAGATCATCCCATGCTGGCACGACTCTAAAAATGAATAGCTCAGCATGGTTCATTGCCCTACCATTTGTTGGGGTAATACCGAGTCATGTCAAGTCGTACTATGTACCTCATAGAATGAAACCATACCACACGAGCATACTATGTTGGTCATGCCATACTATGTATCTCATAGAATGCAGGTTAGAAATACAAGCCTTGCAAAACTTGAGATTGAGGTAAGTCAATTATTATGAGTATTATGCTTATTAAGTCAGAAGCATACACATATTTAAGATTAATCCATTGTGCATATTTTAGAAGAATTGACATTTGAGTAATATAAAGATTAAATACAATACAACAAAAAAAGTAATTAAAAAAGAAAAATAGAAACATCCAATTTCGTTTCTAAAATTAGGAAGGAAAATGACAAAACCAGAAAAAATTATATACAGAAAAAATTTGCATCACTAAATAATTAGTTTTTTCATGAGTTTTTTAAATCCATTACTAATTACGATGCAAATTGGGATATGGACACACTTGCATGGCATTAAGCAACTAAAACTTATGTATCCATGTCTTATTAGAAACAGATTACTGTCAAATATTGAGGCCTTTTTTGTCAAAAATGGAGGCTTCAATTGTCAAAGTTAGGTAGCCTAACTTTGACTTCATCCCTCTCATTTTTACTATAAATAAAGATGTTGTGTAGGAAGGAATTTTGTAATTCCACACATCTTCTAATTCATTGTGAAGAAGTGAGAAAGAGAGAAGAGGGTGAAGGAAGTGAGGTGAAGTGAGAGAGAAAATTGAGAGCAATTTACTTTGAGTGTTGTAAACACTATATTTTTCTCCTTATAGTGAACGATCTGCAGCAGCCCGTGGTGTAGGCAAGTTTGTGCCGAACCACGTAAATCTTGTGTGTCTTGATTTATTTAATTTTGTTCATTCTCATAAATCCGGCATATAAGAATTGTTGTTTTATTCTTAACAACTGGTATCAGAGGGAGGTTCAGAAACGATCCAGAGGCTGCCAGATTCAAGAAGGAGCAATGGCTGCAGATGAAGGGAAGGTGAAAATTGAGAAGTTCGACGGCGCGGACTTCAGCTTTTGGAAAATGTAGATTGAAGATTATCTGTACCAGAAAAAGCTGTATCAACCTCTCTTAGGAAAGAAGCCAGATGATATGAAAGAAGATGACTGGAATCTTCTCGACAGACAAGCCCTCGGAGTTATTCGATTGACGTTGTCACGTAATGTTGCCTTTAACATAGTAAAGGAAAAGACCACGGCGGGTCTTATGGCGGCTCTCTCCAGTATGTATGAAAAGCCATCAGCTTCAAACAAAGTTCATTTAATGAGACGATTATTCAATTTGCGGATGACGGAAGGGGCATCAGTGGCTCAACATCTGAATGAACTCAACACAATCACAACCCAGCTGAGTTCTGTGGAAATTGAGTTCGACGATGAAGTTCGAGCTTTTATTCTCTTGTCATCTCTACCAGACAGTTGGAATGCCATAGTTACAGCAGTCAGCAGTTCGTCAGGTAGCAGTAAATTGAAATTTAACGATGTTCGGGATCTGGTATTGAGTGAAGAAATTAGACGGAGAGAATCAGGTGAATCATCAACCTCTTCAGTATTACATACAGAGTCAAGAGGAAGAAATTCAACCAGAGGTAAAGGTCGGAGCAGCTCAAAGAGCAGGAGATCCAGATCCAGGAATCCTAGTAATTCTAATAGCTCAAAGAATATTGAGTGTTGGAATTGTGGGAAGACTGGGCACTACAAAAATCAGTGCAGGAGTACACCAAAGGACCAGGAGGTGAAGGCAGAAGCAAATGTTACTTCCACCTCAGAAGGAGATGACGCGTTGATTTGCTCTCTGGAAAGTAAGGAAGATTCTTGGGTATTAGACTCAGGAGCATCGTTCCATGCTACTTCACAGAAGGAACTCTTTGAAAGGTATGTCCCTGGAAATCTCGGGAAAGTATACCTTGGTGATGATCAACCTTGTGCTATTATTGGTAAAGGTGTAATAAAGGTTAAGTTGAAAGGGTCAGTATGGGAACTGAAAGATGTCAGGTATATTCCCGACCTGAGAAAGAACTTAATCTCAGTTGGGCAGTTGGCCAATGAAGGCTACACCACAGTCTTCCAGGGTGATGACTAGAAGATTTCAAAAGGCGCAATGACGGTTGCTCGAGGCAAGAAGAGTGGTACTCTTTACATGACAGCAGATGCATGATGTTCGATTGCTGTTGCAGTAGGCACTGAAACTCCCAAATTATGGCATCAAAGATTAGGTCACATGAGTGAGAAGGGGATGAAAATTATGCAATCAAAAGGAAAACTCTCATGTCTACAATCAGTGGAGATAGACATGTGCGAAGATTGCATACTTGGAAAGCAGAAAAGGGTCAGCTTTCAGACAAGAGGCAGAACCCCAAAGAAATAGAAGTTAGAACTTGTTCACTCTGACGTTTGGGGGCCAACGACAATCTCATCCATTGGTGGGAAACACTACTTTGTGACTTTCATCGATGATCACTCTCGGAAGGTATGGGTTTACTTCCTAAAGCATAAGTCTGAAGTATTTGAGGCTTTCAAGAGATAGAAAGCTATGGTTGAAAATGAGACAGGTCTAAAAATCAAAAAGCTCAGAACCGACAATGGTGGTGAATATGAAGACACCAGACTTAAGAAGCTGTGTTATGAGAACGGGATCAAAATGGAGAGAACTGTGCCCGGTACGCCTCAACACAATGGTGTAGCAGAGCGTATGAATCGGATGTTGACAGAAAGAGCCAGAAGCATTCGTATACAGTCAGGTTTACCAAAGCAATTCTGGGCAGAAGCAGTCAACACAGCAGCTTACTTGATCAACCGAGGTCCATCGGTACCATTGCATATTAGTGATCAAGGCAAGAATAAACTTGATCCTAAATCAAAGATATGCACCTTCATTGGTTATGGAGTAGATGAGTTCGGTTACCGTGTTTGGGATGATGAAAACAAGAAGGTGATCCGCAGCAGAGATGTCATTTTCAACGAAAAGGTGATGTACAAGGACAAACATAAAACTGACGTCGGTGACTTAAAGCAGAGTAAGCCGGTATTTGTAGAAGCAGATGACATCCCAGATGATACTCCAACAGAGCAGATAATGACAAGTCCTCAGCAGGAGGAACAAAGCAGTGTGCAACAATCCGACACAGTACCTCCTACTCCAACTCCTGTATTGAGAAAGTCCTCTCGACCTCACATGCCTAACAGGAGATACATGAATTATATGTTGCTGACTGATGGAGGAGAACCTGAATACTATGATGAGGCATGTCAGACCAAAGATGCTAGCAAGTGGGAGCTTGCCATGAAAGAGGAGATGAAGTCTCTAATCTCCAATCAAACATGGGAACTAACTAAGTTACCTGTAGGGAAGAAGGCACTTCACAACAAATGAGTGTATTGAGTAAAAGAAGAGCACGATGGTTTCAAGAGATACAAAGCTCGACTCGTTGTCAAAGGATTCCAGCAGAAGGAGGGAATTGACTACACTGATATTTTTGCTCCAGTCGTGAAGCTCAATACAATCAGAACAGTATTGAGTATTGTTGCTAGTGAAGATCTTCATCTTGAACAATTGGACGTGAAGACTGCATTCCTTCATGGAGACTTGGATGAGGAGATATACATGCAACAGCCAGAAGGTTTCTCAGAAACAGGGAAGGAGAACATGGTGTGCAGACTTAAGAAGAGCTTGTATGGCCTGAAACAAGCCCCAAGGCAGTGGTACAGAAAATTTGACAGTTTCATGCACAAGGAAGATTTCCAAAAGTGCAACGCCGATCACTGCTGTTACTTCAAGAGATATAGTTCCAGTTATATCATTTTACTACTGTATGTTGATGACATGCTGGTAGTAGGTTCAGATATGGATGATATCAGAAAGTTGAAGCAGCAATTGTCAAAGGAATTTGACATGAAAGATTTAGGCCCAGCAAAGAAGATTCTTGGAATGCAAATCACAAGAGATAAGCAGAAAGGACTCTTGCAGTTATCTCAAGCAGAGTACATCAATCGTATTTTGCAGAGATTCAACATGAGTGATGCCAAGCTAGTCAGTATACCCTTGGCCAGTCATTTTCATCTATCCAAGGATCAGTCTCCTGAAACGAAGGAAGAGAGAGAATTCATGGCTAAAGTTCCTTATGCCTCAGCCATTGGAAGTTTGATGTATGCAATGGTTTGTACAAGACCAGACATTGGCTATGCAGTGGGAGTTGTAAGCAGATTTATGTCAAATCCAGGCAAAGCTCATTGGAAAGTAGTGAAATGGATCTTGAGGTATCTACGAGGCACCACAGAAAAATGTTTGTACTTTGGAGAAGGAGTGCTAAAAGTACAAGGATACGTAGATGCGGACTTTGGAGGTGAAGTTGATCACCGTCAAAGCACCACTGGTTATATATTCACCGTTGGAAGTACAACTGTTAGTTGGATGTCAAGATTGCAGGAAATTGTCACTCTATCCACTACAGAGGCTAAATATGTGGCAATGACTGAAGCTAGTAAAGAGATGATATGGCTTCGGGGTTTGTTAATAGAGTTGGGATTCAAGCAAGGCAAGAACGTTCTATATAGTGATAGTCGAGCACAATACACTTGGCAAAGAATTCAGCATTTCATTCTAGAACCAAGCATATTGGACTCCGTTATCACTTTATCAGATCTCTATTGGAGGATGAGGTTTTAAAGTTGGAGAAAATCCAAGGAAGCAAGAATCCAGCTGATATGTTAACAAAGACGGTGACTATTGACAAACTGAAGTTGTGCTCAACTTCAGTTGGCTTGCAAGGATAGCAAGGTAAGGAAGAGCTGCTGCATCGATCAAAGTGTGAATACAGATTGAAATCAGTCTTCAAGTGGGAGATTGTCAAATATTGAGGCCTTTTTTTTCAAAAATGGAGGCTTCAATTGTCAAAGTTAGGTAGCCTAACTTTGACTTCATCCCTCTCATTTTTACTATAAATAGAGATGTTGTGTAGGAAGGAATTTTGTAATTCCACACATCTTCTAATTCATTGTGAAGAAGTGAGAAAGAGAGAAGAGGGTGAAGGAAGTGAGGTGAAGTGAGAGAGAAAATTGAGAGCAATTTACTTTGAGTGTTGTAAACACTATATTTTTCTCCTTATAGTGAACGATCTGCAGCAGCCCGTGGTGTAGGCAAGTTTGTGCCGAACCACGTAAATCTTGTGTGTCTTGATTTATTTAATTTTGTTCATTCTCATAAATCCGGCATATAAGAATTGTTGTTTTATTCTTAACAATTACATATCCATTTTTATATTTAGTGACAAAAATTATTTCTATCGCAAAATGAGAAATGACATGCCTATCTGTTGATATATCATTTTAAAAATATTATCGATAGGATAGTATTTCATTGTTAAATTCTGTTGCTAATTTATAATAATTAATTTATCAAAAAACACGTTGAAACTTCAAACATTTTTAGGGTTCTAGGGAATTTTCAAATTGATTTTGATTTCGTTTGAATTATTTCTTGATTTCCTATCTTCCCATATATTGATCGATGCACGTTTAATCAATAATTTAGGTATGAAATTATGATTTTCATTTTAGCTCATATGTATATTTGTGCATTTTGATGCTATGTTTAATTTCTTTTTATTTTTAACAATCATATTGGGTTTTATCTTATTATTTTGTTAAATGATTATAATTGTAATTGTTAAATTGTACATTTTATAATTTTTTCTTATACTTATATTTTTAAAAATGTTGTGTAACATAATTGAGTATAAATTTTTTGTACACTTTGTTTGACATTTTGATGTGATCATTATAATTAATTTGTATTTTGTTTCCTTACTAGGATTACATGAAATTTAATAATTTTTAAAAAATAATTCATAGTAATGACACAACCTTAACAATAAATAATTTATAATTATTATAAAAAATACTAAAAACTTATTTGTAATAACGATAAAAATGGAAAAAAAATTATGAGGGTATGCAATTGAAATGATGAAATGTAATGAACAAATAAAAAATAAAAAATAAATATAAGCTCATTTAAAATTTTATATAGTTGCAGGATTTATATTTTACTAATGGTGCAGTAAAATAATAACACTTGCACTTTTGATAAATATTTAAGACATTGGAATAACCCACATTATTTAATTTTAATCTAAGATCATCTAATAATGATTTTACTATTAACTTATTTATTAGATTTATATAATATCATAAAAGTGTTATTAAACCTTTATTACTAATAGATCTTTATTTATATTATTATAATTAAAAAAATGTGTTATGTATTACAGGAATGAAAAATATTATACGACTTGATCATTAATGGATTAATGTAAGGGTGAAAGATGTGTTTTTAACTAATTAATTTGTAGATGAGATTGAGGAATTTATTATTTGTGTTGAAATACAGCCTAGATTAATGGATGAAATAAAAATAAGATGCCCATATAATACTCGTAAATATCAAAATTGGATTTTCCATGATATGGACATAATATGATATTATCTAATAAGAAATAGTTTTGTTTGAGACTATTATGTTTAGTACAAACATATGGAATTACTAGTGCCACGTATAACTAAGTATTATGTACATAGAAATGTTATTTCAAATGTCAGAATGGAATTTGCTAATCCCAACGATGCATGTCAGTAATTTTGAAGAATGTTATTAGTCCTTCATTAATAATGGATGTAACTGACAATATTTCAATATTATAAGCAAAACCATTTAATGAAATACTGAAGGCTTCAGAAGAAGTTATATGTGGTGGCCAGACTAATGAATTCAAAGGTAAAATATTATTTTTCAGAAAGGTGTAAAGATGAAATATGTCAATTATTATTTGAATTATTAACAAAGAATAATATCATGACAAATAGTTTACACATCAAAAAGATGTTAATGATAAAATCTTCCATTTGCATGCCAAGTTATGAGAAAATCTTCATTCGTTCTACAATTAATAATAAATAATACATAGTTTTCTTAAATCTATACATGCATTCATTATTATTTTTCATTTTTTTATTTCAATAAAATATAATAATATGTGAATGAAATTATAAGCATATTGTAATTTTTGAATTTGGGTATTTTACAATAATAAAAATGTATGATATTACTACTTATAGAATATTATCATTTAAAATTTAAATAATTTTTTTTATAAAGTTTTGGAAAAATAATATAAATGAAATAAAGATTAACTTAGTAGCAGCAAAAATATATATTTTGTTTATATGCATATTTACATGATGATTTTACATTTCTTACAGATTTATTCCTTCTATTTCTTGTATAATCAGAAAGATATTTAAGGAAAAACTAGTTGCGGATGGTATAAAATAGTGCATAGTACCCCCAAGTCTGAAATAAATTTATTAGGAATAATTTGAGGTATATTTTTCATGCATTTACTTAATTTTTAATTTGGTCCAATATATATGATTTACTCTTAAAATAATTGCATTACAATATATTATTGTTTTATTTGGTTTTCCTAGAAAAAGTACAAATAGAAAAATGCTTTAGTAGTCTTGGTGAATGATACATGAAAATATGTGGCAAATGTGAGATACAATAATAAGCTTGACAAATGAAGAAATAAATATGGTAAAGATGCAAAGGTTAATAGTGTCCCCCTTAGTTTTTGGATAAAGTGATATGAATACTAAAATAGTGAGGAGTTCAATGCCTTGTCCTAGGTGGCCTTACACAATCATTGATCAGAGAAAGCATGTGAATGATTAGGACATTCAAAATATATTGGAGGTTCAATGGTGACCTACCAATATTCAATAGATTTAATATAATTATCTTTTATTTTTTGTTAATATTTATATTTTTAAAATCCAAAGGATAACATCTTTATGATCATGAATGATGTACCTCTATATTAATTAAATATTTATTTTTAGAAGGCTGAGTTGGAATGTCCACCAACACCTTTTGAGGTTTTTAAGCAAATGCATAAGAAGAAAAATGGATCATTTGTGGACAAGTTCTTAAATGATATAAATATGAGTTTCTCATTTTGTACTTATAGTTTCATTTGAAAATTACAAATAATAATAATAAAAAATTTTAAAAATTAATTATTTGGCATTATCTATAAATAAAATGCAAATTTAAGTATATTTTTTTATCATAACAAATGATATATTATGTATGGACTCATTAATAAAATAACTAACTTTGTTTTTATATTATTTTTTAGTAGCGAGGGGATAGTTTCTTGTGCTAGTATATAATTTATTTTAATATCTTAATTGATGAGTCATGTTGTATTTTAATAATTGTAGGAAGCTGTTGAAAATATGATTGTAATTGCTTCACAATTTACATATCCTTCTATATAGACGCGAGATATTGATGTTGTGCATATTAATCTTTGGCTATTGGAGTGGAGCAGAAAAAAATAATGAGAGTACGATCTCGGTACCATGTATCTATATTTTATCCAAGTTCTATTTGAAGTTCTTTATTATCAACTTCCAATTATAATATGTTTGATGGGAGGTTTCATGAGGAGATGCATGAAATTCAAAATACATTTCAAAAAAAATTTAGGAGATGTAGCAAATGAATAAAGAAATAAAAAAAATTGAATAAATTAAAAAAAAGAGGCTGAAAGATTAAAAAGAAATGATGAAATGTAATAAAAAATTCTTAAAATATAGAAAATAATGTGCAAGTTAGTTGATGTATCATTTATTTTTTATCATTTTGAGGTCGATTAATCTAAATCTCCGTAGGACAACTCATTCATCAGGAGAAGAACTTATGGCCATTGTGTGCTGTGTTATTAAATATTTGCAATGTATATTTTTTATTTGAATTTATAGTTTGTGTCAATGTTTTTTTAAATAGGGTATAAATTGTTTATTGAAATTTAAGAATATTTATCTTTGTTATCTAGAATTTTATTTTATGGCGGATGTTATGTGAATATCATTTGATGAATAATATGTAGAAGTGCTTATTTAGTTGCAAGTCATATAGTTTTTTGTTTGTAATTATATATTTTATACAACATATATAAATTACACAAATAAAATGTGTTCTTGTTACAGACAATAGAAATGAAATTTTCCATTTTTAAATTCATTTCTAAAAAAAAATAGATCATGCATTTCTTTGATAATTCATCACTCATTGAGAAATAGATAATACGTTTCTAATTTTTACGTCACAAAATTAGGGACAAAATCTAAAATTAATTTTCCATCACAATATTTAGCGACAGATTTTTTTCGTCGCTATTTATAGAAACATTATTGCGTTATCCATTTCTAAAATTTAGAGAAAAACATTGTAGAAATGAATTCTAATAAATTTTACATCACAAAATTATCGACAGTATCCAATATTCTTTTGCCATCATAATATTTAGCGATGTATTTTTTCTATCGCTATTTGTTGAAATGTTATTGTGTAATCCATTTCTAAAATTTAGAAAGGAGCATTATAGAAATGGATTCTATTAATATTTATTATAATCAAATTTCCATTTCTAAATCCATCACTATAATTAAATAGAGATGAAATTAGAAATAGAATAAGATATTTTTGATTCCGTCTTTTCTTGTAGTGATAGAATATCTAACATAAGGGTTTTATCATAGTGAAAGTTGTGTGTCTATTATGGCCGAATGTGACATATATTTTATAGTAAACATGTGATTGGATGTATCTTGTATGATTGTGATAGTCCTTTGAGTCATTTCCTATTAAATAATTTTTACATGTGAGATTCATGAGAATGCATATGTTAATTGTCAAGAAGAATTATGTGATATTTATTCTCATACTAATTGTCATGAGAATACATATTTTAACTAATTGATTTATGGTGCACTCATATATATTTAATCCCAAAATACCCTTAGTGAAATATTAGTCTTTATTCTCACCTCTCTACTCGCCCCTCACCCCTCACCCCCTATTTCTTGTAAGTCCATAACTCACCCCTCCTCCCTCGTCCATAACTCCATCGAACACCACTTAGAAGCCAGGTGGTGCGTGAAGAGCTCCAATAGCAAGCCTGAGCTCTAGCAAGCATGAGCTTCATTCAACTCCTCCAAGGAGCTCGACGGGGTTATGAGCAAGGGGTGAGGGGCGAGTGGCAATGTGGAAAGGTGAGAGGGAAGACTACTAATTCATTAAAAATATGTTGGGATTACTATATTTGAGTGCAACCAAAAATCAGTTAGTTTAAAGTTTGGTGTAGTTTTTTTTAATATTAAAAATTAGGTTTTTTTTCTCAATTATATTATATGGACTGTGTCAAAACATAAATTTCCATGATTGTCATATGTACGGTACTTACAAAGTCAAAAGTACAATCAATGATAAAAATATCCAATATATCCACCGATATATCTTCGAAATATCCTTAAATTCTAATTATCGATATATCTATCAAGACCAATATATCTATCTTTGATTGATGCTCATATACAAATATACACCGATATATCCGATATATCCATAAAATCCAAGTACCGATATATTCATAGAAACTGATATTTTAATTCTCGAGTATGATTAAGTTAATACTACATTGTTTTGCATCTTTAAGATAATAGAGGTCAAAAAATAGATATATATACTCAAAACAGTCATCAAAAGTAGTTAACATATTACGTAAAAGGAACTGATATGAAAATAACCCATGGACAAAATGACACGTGAATTTGTCATTTCAATGGTGAAATATTGAGGATAAGACTACTAGGAAATCATCTTTGATAGTAATAATCTAAGGATAAAAGCCACCTTATATGTTAAAAGGGCATGTAAGTATCTCCCCACTAATCTTCCATTTATCCAATAGATGAACATAATATTTTTCAAATAACTAAAGAAACATTATTATACATAATAAAATAAGCTAACCATAAAGTCTAAGTATCATTCATAAAATCAAAGTGTATTTACTCAACTCGGGTAAAGTTAGTTAACTGTTAGTTGGTTAAACTACATATATAATTCATATAAGATTGATATTTAAACTTAGGTTTACTTTACTACTTGTATGCCTTATATGATGACAGAATTTTACTAGACAAGCGACAAGTGTTCAACGGGATTTTTATCCCCAATGTGACATTTCAATGAATTAAAAAAAAAAAAAATAATCCTAAGTCAATTATAGAAGTTCACAGTTCGATTTGAACCCACTACTTCGAGGCTTCAAACTATGCCTTCAGCCGTCCAACCACAAGCAACAAGGCATATGGTTCTCAATATATATATATGCTAATCATATGACTTGATGTTGAACCACATCATGACACCATGTTTTTGACTCTGGATTGTTGATGTAATTTAAAATTTTTAATTATTTTTTTTAATTTATTAAATTTTCTGACTTGTCACGGTGGAGGTAATGTTGAGTTTTTAATGTTTAGTATACTAAAACATAATTATTTCATGTTTTATTATTTGGAAGAATTATGTTTTGGGGTGATTCCTCATAATTTTTTAAAAATTAGAAACTAAACTTTTAATATTTAAAAAAATTATAAAAATATAAATAAATTAAAAATAAAGGCACTCAAATTCGTAATTCCTAAACTATCCTCTCCCTTCTCCCCTTCCCCCACGCTCGTCCTTGTCCTAATCCTCGTCCTTGCCTCTCACCCCTCGCCTCGACCCTAGCCCTGGCCCTTGCTCTCGTCTCTCGGTCTTGCCTCTCTCTCCTTGCCCCTTGCCCATTGCCCCCTTGCCCATTGCCCCCTTGCCCATTGCCCCTTGCCCCTTGCCCCCTTATTATTCTTTAGAAAATTTGAAAAAAAGATTTTTTATTATTTTGTATTTGATTCACAAAAGTCAAAAACACAAATTTTTCTAATGAAGTTGTTCATCAAAATTTATTCACTCTTTTAATTTTAAAAAATTCATTTCTCTCCAAGTACCATTTTTATTAAAAAAGTTAACGAGATTCCAATTGAGATGGAAATCACTAGCAAAAAAAAAAAAAACGTACGTTCACTCCTGCGGGCCCGCTGCCACGGGATCGATAATCGGAAAGGCAAGGCGCGATTCTGAGAAAACAAGTGATCGAACCATACCACGCTAAGAAGAAAGAGAGACTGCGCGACCCACAAAAGCGAGATCACTGAATAAAAAGTCAGAAACTCATTGATGAAACGGTAGTAGTCCCACCACTGTTCAATCGCAACTCAGTTTCGGCGAGAGAATTACTGGCTAATCTTGACCTTATTTGCGTGGATTGTGCTCCCACTGCGTTTATTTCCTGAAATTGGGTGACCGTGGGCCTAAAGGAAGGTGCAATGTGGTGGCGGCTTTGATGACCGAAGTACTTTTTTGTTACTTGGAAGCTAGGCGATGGAGGTGAATTACGAATTAGAAGAAGGAGAGGCTTACTATTACAAGGAGGATGATGACCACATCGACCCTGACATTGATCTGTCGTATATTGTAAGTGATAATTGGATGATGATATTTGTTGTTCTGGCGAAGATTTTAAAATTCTTTCTTCGATTGTTTTTTTTTTTTTTTTTGATTTCTAATTCAATTAGATGCAGCTATTGTATGCGCCCTAATCTTATATATCTACTCAATGGGGCTTGTTCTCACGGAGTCTGTTGGCTAGTGTCCATGAATATTAGGCATCCTTTTAGTGGAGTTAGATATAGTAAGTGGTTTGACAACAAAAAAAAGTTTGCTACAATGGAACTATTATTTAGTTCAAAGGAGTTTCACTTATTTAGAATTGAATTTGCTTAAATTTTACTTGACGCGGGGCTGAATCTGGTTGTTTTCTCAACTTTACTTGAATTTAACTGATTACACCATGTTTTTCCTCCCAAAGTAGTAATGTGGTAATTTTTGTGATGTTTTTAAATAATCCCTCAGTTTGGTTATTCATTTCCATCACATTGTTGATAATCTGTCAATCTCCAAAAATATTTAGAACTTGCTGTCCTGGGATACATTGTTCCATAATCTTTTGTAAAATCTCACGATCAATCTGATAATCCAAGTGATTGGAAAACATCGACATGTGCTCATATTGGATTATGATGAAAGGACTAGTTGAAGTCTAAAAATACAATCTAGAACATTCATGTATGTTTAAGTATAGTGGTTTTAATATTACATTTCTATTTTTCGTGCTACTAATCTGACATCATGGGTGCTGGTGATTGGGAATATAAGTTGTATAATGATTGCTAACATTTGGAATAATTTAATTTATCACATTAGGAGAAATCATTTCTATTTTTCTTAATTTAGCAGGCTTGAAGATATATCTACTATATTTTTTAGTACATATGCTTTTTTTTGAGTTTCTCTTATTGTATTACTATTAAGCTTATTATGTTTTATTTAATTAATAAAATTCAATATTCAATATTTTTGCTTAGTTTTATTAGGCCTCAGGTGTACATTGACCAATAATGGGTGTCTTGCTTGAGCATGATTAGGGTTCCATGCAATGTTTCTTTTATTTTTTAATTTGAAACATGTTTAGTAATTTTTTTATGTAATAGTCAAATGATAAAAATTTTAATAAATTATTATTTCAATGTTATCTATACATAATAATAAAATGAATTGAATATTAAAAAATAAACTTATGTCATAACTCATAAAAAATTAAACTTATAATAATGAAATGCTAAATGTGAAAGATAAAATATGATCAACAAACACATGTATTAACCCAATGAAAAAGGTAAACATATAAAAAAATCATTTATCTTATGCATCTATAAAATTAATCAATCATCAATAACATGCTCAAATATTATTAAGTTTTCTTGTCTCATTTTTTTCAAATTAAACCCACACAATCACTTGACTTATATATGATCATCGGGGCTTTGGGATATCGGGGCCTTGAGATTAGTGTAAGCCCTCTATCCTAACAATATGATATAGTGATTTGACAAACACTTTGGGGAGGCATCCTTGAGGATTGACTCGTGTCCCCATGGTAAGAGTGGTTGACCTCTTTATTGATCGAACTACTATGTTGTTGGTTCAAATACTTTTAAGTTATCATTTGAAAAAGTATCATCATCATTATCATTATTCATAAAGGAAAAAATTATATAAAGTTTTGAAAATAGAAGTGATTATTTTTAATATAAGCATGTTACTTGATTGTTTGTTGGCTTTGTTATGCAATATATTTTTTCTTCTCTAGTAGATTTAGCAACATCACCCAAATAGCCTGTATCATAATCTTTTACTTTCAAGAGTTTTTGGGCATAAGTAATATCTATTTTATAATAAATGTTCTATCCTATTCAATCTTTTGTTTGCTTCATTATGCATCTATGCATATTAATTATTATCTATCAATTTCATATTTTATATTTTTTTGATCTCATAAATATTATGGCTTCAAGAATTTTTTAATTATATATAATGAATTATGAAGTTGTCTTTCATTTTGAATTGATAATCCCATAGTTGTAAAAGGTGCAAGGTGTACCAAGACGCAAAGGCTTCCTGGAGTCTTAAGGCACAAGGTGCCCTTAAGGCTTGTTTTTTTATATAAGGCACACCCTATATATATATATATATATAATTAAATATATTATTTCAAAAATATCCTTACACCTCTCCCCTCACCTATTGCACATTGCCCCTCATCCCTCTTTATGTAGCACATTTAAGAGCTTGACATATAGGTATCAAATGGGCTGGCCTAGCCTGACCTATTTTTTGGTGGCCCAATTTGGCCACAGTACTAGGCACAACACGGTTTGAAAATTGTCGGCCCAACATGATCTGTTAACTAGGCGCATACTTGGTTTGAGTCGGGTCGTGCCTGGTCAAGCCAAGTTATATCTGAGTTTTCTAGCTAAATTTTAAAAAAATTTAGTTGGGTCCTTGGTCTGGTTTATTGTGTCATCGGGACAGGCACATGGGCTGCCCTTGGCCCAGCACAAGGCACGGATGGAATCATGCCTTGATGTGTGTATATGTGTCAAATGGGCCGGACTTGTCCGGCCCAGCACACTACAATGACATGCCTAGGCACGTGCCAGGTGCACACTCGGCATGAGTTGTGCTATGTTGGGTTGAAGTTTTTCGGCTTGTGTGCTATTCTAGGCATGACATGGATGCTTGGCACGTGAGAACGACATGCTAGACTATGCACAGAGTGATGCCCGACGGGGGGCGACGTGCCGACGCCCAACGGGCGTGGCTTGGCACGCCTGTTTGGCGACGATAGCAAAAACCCAGATTTTTTTAAAATTTGTTGAACCGACCTGATATGGCCAACCTGAACTGGCCCGAACAAGGGCTGATTTTGGGCTGTGGGCTTGTGCTGGGTCTGCCCTCCAAAAAAGTGTGCCGTGCCTGGCACGGCACACCAGACCGGTTGGGCTTGAAAAAATACCTCTAGATATGTGACTCAACACGAGGCATTCATAAAATGCCTCAAAGCATTAAAAAAAATATTGAGCTCGAGGAGCTCCGGTGAGCTCCATCAAGCTACACTATGGAGCTCCATCATGGAGCTCCATGAACTTCAACGAGGGCCTTCAGGAAGCTCCATCGAGCCTTCTGTGGAGCAGGGGAGAGGGGCGAGAGGCAAGGGCGAGGGAAAGGAGAGAGATGTGTTTCAAATTTCATTAATAAATAGTATTTCATATTATTTATTATAGAAAAAATAAATTTAAAATTATAATTTGATAATAATAAAATTATTTTAAAATTATTAAATTTTAATATATTATAAAATATTTATTAAAATATTTTATATTATTTTATTTTATTTGTAATATATTATAAAATATTTATTAATTATATTTATAGTCAATGTGTGTTTTAAAAATATTTTTTAAAATTTTGGTTTTTCATATTTTTATTTATACTATTTTATTTTATATATTTTTAAATATTAATTAATTATACATTATAATACTCAAAAAACGTACGTCTGTATGACTCGAGGCTTGTGGCTCACCTCACGAATACAAAAATATCTCGTTTACGCTTTCTTCTTTTAAAATATTGTTATATCTTATTATTTTTTATCTTAAACTTCTTAGACTCAAGTATAATCCTTTAAATTTTTATTTATATTTTTTGTGATTTTTTTTTAAATTCATTAAATAATAAAAATCATTTACATAATATATACTAGAGAATATTTTCTTGGAGGACGTGTCAATTAATTTGTAATTAGTATAAAAATATAAAAAAATCAAGTAATGATACTTGTTGTAGTTCCATATATATTGGAAACTCATGAATGGTATTTTGAACTAATCTAACTATGGATATTACTTTCTCATTCAAGGCGTATATTAGTTTAACATAAATATTAGGACTAAAATTGATGTGGTTGTATGTTGGAAACCAAACAACCACATCTATGAAATTATCCAAACAGATTAATATATAACACAAGGAATAAAAAAATGTGGTTTTATTTCCAATGATCTGATTATGTGTAATTATTTATATTACATAATGGAAAATACTTTGTATATTAAAATTTGAACTAAAATATTTTAATAATTATATGAAATTAAAAAAAATTAATATTATATATCTGCATCACATGTTTTGAATTATTGTGAAATATTCATTTTGAGTCTCGATTGGATTCTTTGTCATTTCACTCTGGACTTTGGTCACCATAGTGCCTTGCTAGTTTGTGACTTGAAAAATGATATTCATTAAGGAAATTTTATCAAATTTACTCTAGGAACGTCATTTACTTTAACATGAACTGAACCCTAATGTCCAACCAAAATGTCGTGAAGTTTCTCTCCGTTGACATAACGATCGTTTGAAATGGATCGACAAATGACCTTGTTGATTTTATTGATATTTGGTCTACAATGTAGCAATTTGTAGTGCTTGTTTGTATAATTTTATTTTGTGTGTGTTGATAGAGTGCCATGACACATTAGTCCAGCTCAAATCAGATTCTTTTTTAAAGAGGAGTATATTTTGAGCATTCTCTTGTTTAGTGTTGAATTGTTTTCCATTTTATTCAGCAAACCTTTTGTTCAGGAGCAGGTTTGGAGGTTTAACTTAGTTTATAATGTTAGTTTTGGTCCGTATTGGTTTCCACAATTATGATTTCCAACAGTTGGATTTTAAGGTTGTGGAACTTGTTCTTAATCTCAAGTATTATTGATTTCTGCTAGTTTTGGTTCTCCAATGAAGTTTCTCTTGCTGGGCCATTGTATTTCTATCTACTGCTCTGGGACACTATTATCTCATCGGAGTAGCCAATTCTGATAATATCAGGAATGAGTTTTGATGATCTAGACAATTATAACACTTATCAAGTTCTCTACATGGCATATTGGGTTCTTGCCAGGCTAGCATGGGCTTGGGCTACCGACTACCCTTTGTGTTGAAAATATAATGGTTGGGTCAATTCGGAGATAGACACATCCAACAAGTTTGTTTGACCCTGTTTGACTCTTGGTGTGTTTTTTTTTTAAAATGAGTTGGGCTACTTGGGTATGGGTTCATGTTGCCCTGATGCATTACCTGATCATGACCCATTTGCTAAGGCATCCATCCAAATTTAGTCTGGGCACTATTTTTTTTAGATAGACACTATTTTTCTTTCTTAAGAAAAACATAGAAAAATTAGAAACATAACTTCAAAAAGGTTCTTATGCAAATATAAATATGAAGATCTCATTGTCTCATTCTAAATAAAAAAAATAATGAATCCATAAAATGTTTATCTAAATATGACAGTCTAACTCATTTCAATTTGCATATCAAGTTCCAAGTCATTCCATATTAATAATATTTTATATTCTTTTATTCTGAGGGAAATACATTTTAGTTAATATAATTTTTTTTAGTTAATATACTTAATCCTTTTAAATTGATTAAAAATATTGGTACCAAATTTTTCTTAAGAAAAATTTTTAGATGATCAGTGGAAAACTCATTTTTTTTAATGAATATTATATTATTAAATTTGTGGGATAAATATTTTTGATGTTATTGTAGATACTAGATAGCATTCCTAAATGTGAATGTACTTTGTTGGACCCTAGGCAACTTCTCTTCATGAAGGTGCATTTTTCTTGTGTTCGAGGAAAGATGCTCTATCTCTCTTAGCACACTTATCTTGTTTTTTTTTTGTTGAAGACATGGCTTAGAGTCTTATTGGTTTTTTTTTTTTTTTTGTGAATAATTTTTATATGTCGGTGTTCCACACATTAGAAATATTTTAACAGAGATGTGTTTTTGTTTATTAAATTAGTTTTTTTATTTAAGGTGATTAAATTAAATTAGTTTTTTTTTTTGTTTAAGGTGATTAATTTCATTTCTAAAATTAATTTTTTTTCTGTTTATCAAATAATTATTGTGAATATATCTTTATGATGATAATAATGTATCAAATTAATCATGTTCAAAGAGATTGAGTTCGTACTAAAATTATTATAAACTCTAGCATAACAGTTATACTATAAATTGTATTAGAAATGACTTCAAACTTTAGGACTATGAATTTTTTTTTGATTAATAGGTAAAGTTAAAAATATAATTAATTAATTAGGGAAAAAATATGGTACACTATGTAATTTGAATGATACTTTTGTGTATTTGGATGTTACACAATAATTTGTAGCCATGATTATATATTATTGGTATTTAGACTATTGTTGTCATTTACAATTCATTAATAATTACACTTGTTTATTATTATTTAAAATTTATTGTTATTGATATTTTTGAAATGATATTATCATAATTTTATAGAAATCTTAAATAATATTTGATGATGTCTATACATAGGACTATTGAATAATATTTAAATATGAATATATTGTATAAAGATTATTATAATCTAAAACAAACTATGAAAAGTTACCTGCCTAGGCACTCCACTCAAGTTCATCTTATCAAGATTATGTATTTTATAAAGACATTCAAGTGATTGTTAATACTTTAATAATAATAAAAAATTGTACAAGATAACTTGAAGACCAAATTTCTAGCTACTATTTCTAAAAGCAGCTGATTGTATTTAATGAAAAAAACAAGTAATTGATGGGACAAATCACTAAAAAACAAGCAATTTGATTTGTTAGTTTTAGCTTTTTTTTTGTATTTAATATGGATCACATAATATGTTTGTTATTTTTTTTTTAATAAATAAGAGATATCTAGCAAGTAACAACATCCAAAGTAAATCATTCTTCAATGAATTTTTCCTAATTCATAATCACTAATAAAAATTGAATATAAGTATTTTTTGATGTATATTCCTAAGATTTTCTAATCCATAATTACTTAAAAAAATTGAAATAATTTTATACGGATAACTTAAGATAAAAAAATGGTAAGAATTGAAGAAAATATACCAAAAATATATCCTAGGAGATTACTTCAAGTCATAAATGATATTTTATATTTGCACATTATTCCTAAGTCTCTAGAAGTAGAGAATCTTAATAACTATTGTAAAAATATTTTTTTCTTAAGATTATCATGAAGGAATACATTTGCTTATATGATATAATAATAGAAAGTTACAACCTAATAGTAAATATATCTATCCAACAAGTAACTAAAAATAAAGATATAAAAAGAATGATTATTATTTTTAATACTTATTTTTTATTTTGATAGTCATTACACTAAAATTAAATTTTTTTTTTACTTGTTAAAAAATACTACTCATATTACATATGTACCTATGTATAATGCATGTAGTGGAAATATATATAGATAAATACATGTTCGTCATATTATAAAAAATATTCAGGAATTTTAAACATAAAATTTATATTTTGCAGTCTGATACATTAATAATAAGTTTACTAATTTTATTTTTGACATAGCAGAATATTATATTTTGGTACCAAACACATGAATCTAATCTCATATAGATATAATTTTAATAATATTTAATATTTGTTTAAAATTTTTAACTGGTTGACATATATTGTGTAAAACTATTATTGTATGCTAGGTGTCTTAAAATATCTTAGTTAATTTCTAAAATTTATTAATATGAGAAATTATTTTTATTCTTGATTATATTATTAGCTTAATTTAGTGATGTCGAATGGGTTGTGCTATGCCAATGCAACCTATTTCTTTGTGGCCTAGCCATGTCATCGTGTCGTGCTTAGCATGACATGATTGCCAAACATTATTTAGTATGATCATTATGAGGATTAAAAATCTTAGAAAAATTTTAAAATATTTTATTTAATTTACTTAAAAACTATATAGCGAGTGATGATGTATGTGATTGAAGTATTTTTGTGACTAATATAGATGTTAGATGTCATGTAATTGTAAACTAGTCCACTTTATTTTTTTATTTTGTTAATTAATAATTATTTTTCTAATTTAAAATATTTTATTATATCATTCATATTGTACCTATAAATTTTTTAAGTATGTTTGTATTAGAAATATCAAGTGGGTTGTGCGATCTAGGCAAGTATAAGGTATGACTCGAATAAGCCATGTTAGGCCCATCACAATATTATCCGAAATCATGTCTGGACTTAAATCGTGCTGACCTGAGAGATAGCTCATGTTGTGCTGGAATGTAGCTAGTCGTGTCTCGTCCAAGGCAAGACATGACCTATTTTCTTGGCCTATTGGCATGGTCCACCGGCACACTGATTTTTTGATTCAGTACAGGTTGGTCACGGGTCATGCCCTTTCGGGTAACCACTTGAGGGCTCGAGTTTTTTTTTTTAAAAAACCTAGCCACTCATGTTGTTTAGCTTATGTGGCCTCTTGTTCGGTGTCTTTGCCTTTGACATCTGTTATGTGGAAACATAATGGGTGCTGATAGCGAAAGCGACAGGCCATGAGTTGGGCCATCAATATATCAAAATATTTTGTCATTATGTAAAAAGATAAAATTATAATTGATATCTAAGTGCCTTAATAGGTCATTCCTATTTGATTGATTTCCTCTTAGTTTGTCACTAGCTAGTTAGGTGAAAAAGTCTTTACCTCTAAATATAATATTTTTCTCAATACCTGGAGACTCACTTCAACTATTAAATTCAATTTTGTAATACGTAAATAAGTTATCTAATTATTCTACCTTAATCCCATAATATATACAGGCAACTAGTAATAAGGAGTTGAAAAAGAAGATTAATATTTTAAATATTTTATATCTATCTTAATAGTTATGTCACAAAAAAATTAATGTTCTCTATATTGGTTAAAAATATTATTCATGTTGCATATGTACCTAAATACAATATAGGTCATATGAGTGTATAATGATAAATATATATTTGTCATATCATAAAATTTTTTTATAAATTTTAAATATGAAAATTTTATGTTTATTTTGATTCGATAATCATTATTTTTTAAATTTTGCTATTTGTCTAACTAGATATTATATGTTAATAGTCAACACTTGAATTCGTTATTAGATATGTAGAATTCTAATAATGTTTTGATATCTAGCTAAAATTTATTTGACTTAATGACTTGCATAACGTGTAAAAGTTTTTATCTATTAGGTATCATAATATATTTTAATATATTATATATTTATTTGAATGAGAGAAATAATTTTTAAGTCAGTTTGTCTTATTAGATTTATTATGTGAGTTGATACATATATCTAATATGAGAAATTTCTACTAATTAATTGTCTCTAATATTTTTTACAAAATATTTATTTGCATATTATTATTTGATGTGTTATTAAATATTATGTAAAATATTTTATTTTGTATCTTATTTTCTTTAAGATTCTCGACATATACTCATTTATGACATATTAATCATAAGGATGAAAGATTTTTTGAAATCTTAATATATTTTATTTAATTTTTAGTTAGACTTAATAAAATAGGTAGTGATGTATGTGAATACTTTTATCATTGCGATTAGTTCAATATCAAATAACATCGAGACCACTCAACTTTATGTTCTAACTTTGTTAAAGATTAATAATTTTTTTATTTTATAATTTTTTATTATATCATTATCTGTTATCGTGATTTGTTAATAATTATTAGGCAACATTATTTATTAATGATTAATTATTTATCATCGTGTCTAGTCATAAAGCCATGATGCTAGATTATAATTTAATACACTCGTATATGGAAGATCAGTTATGAGGATGAAATATTTTTATAAAATTTAATAATTTTTTATTTAGTTTTAGTTAGACTCAATAACTTGTGTTGTGATGTGTATAAATATTTTATCATCGTGATTAGTTTAAATATTGATTATTATATAGACAATTAAACTATGTTCTGAGTTTATTAATAATTACTTGTGTTTCTATTTTATAATTATTTATTACATCATTCTTATTTGTCGTTCTATGCATTAGATGAAAGGTGAGTTGGACATATTTTAGTATTAAATTAATTAGCCTATACTCTTTCGAAAATCTAAGTGGAAGACTCATTCTGGCAATGAATCTAACTATATTTTTCCTTGCAAACGCATGGGTCATAACAAACACGTAGTAATTAGATAAGATCAACTTGAAGTAAATCTAAATTCAAAAAATGCACTAGTTAGTTGGGTTTGCCTAGGCTATAATGTAGCATGTTTTTATTTTATTATTTGGTGTATTTTTGAGTTTGTTTAGTCTCGTCTAAATCTTTACAAGTATATATTGTTTTATAATATATAAAATTAACTATTTTTTTTTGATATTTCTAAAATTTATATTTTTAATAATATTAAAATATGTTTATACTATAAATATTAATTTATTCTTGTGTTTTTTAGATGTCGGGGTAGAGGGTGACCTATGGCCGAGAGATAACTTAATTTTAGATTATTTCGTTGAGTTTTCATCATCTAAATATTAGTTTTTCTAGCACAACACCTAAGTAGAGGTGTCACAACTCTCTTCGAAGCTTATCATACTAGTAGTATCAAATGTATGCATAAGAACGTTATCATTGGTTACCCTTGTTAATTGTAAAAGTTGAATATGAGAATAAATCTACCACTACAATATCTTAAGACTTGGATTGAATCATTGATGGACTTGTCTTCCAAGAATATCACATCAATACTCGTAATGATTTTTATGATTTTTGGTGAATAATATTTATAATTTTTTTTAGTATTCAAATCCCAATGAAAGTGAACTCAATGGGTACGTGCAGCTATTTTCGTCTTGTTTGGATAGAGATCGTCAATAAAATAAATACATATAAAAATATTATATGAAATGTGAAAATTTATCTCTTTAGTATACGAGGTGGTATGTGAATGAGATATGATTTGAGAGAATATAAGATGAGACACACTGTACCAGTCTGATACAAGCATTGCCTTGGCAACTTTCATGGAGACTTTCATGATTTACAAGATTTGCGTTCTAGACCATTGAGGTCATGTCTTTACATGAATGATAGCCATGATAGATCAAACACTATAATAAATGTTTATTGTATATGATAGTATGCCTCAATTGTTTGGTGGCGCTACCATCACCACCACCAAATGCCTGCATACTTTGTCTTTGGTATGGCATCACAAAAGATGAGCCATCACTTGTGCCACCAAATACCACCAATCAAACTACCAAATGCCACTCTAATACAATGTTGTAGTTGATTTAGGGTTTCGGTCACAATGAATTTTGGGGATGGGAAAGAGATGAGAGAGCGAAGAGATGAGAAAAAAAAAACAAAATTTTATTAATTATGATTTGTTTGATAAATACAATATCAAATATGGGTGTATATGTGTGTGTGTGTGTATATATATGTGTATATATATATATATATTTATAGGTAGTAAACTAAATTAATGTAGCAAGATAATAACTAACATAATAAACCATATACTTAGCAAAAATTCACACGACTTATCTGAATCCTAAGCTGAGAAACCTCACGTCCACAACTCAACAACAACAAGACGCACTCGCTAATATTAATTTACATGATTATATTTTATATAACTATAAGATTATAATAATTATTTAAAAAAATATTATAAACAACTTTGAAATTTGTGAACAGAGAAATAGAGAAAAATAAGATTACAGTCTAAGTGTAAAAATTTAATGATGTTAATTACATATTTAGATAATTTTTATAATTAAAATAATTTTTTCTAATTTTTTATGATTTTTATCTGGGTAGAAATTCAATAGCCATTGGATTTCTGCATACAACCATTGGACTGAAATAAGATTATACACATAATTTATATATTTTTTGTTACTCTGTTATTTTACTGACAAGACAATAATGTACATCGCTGCCCTGTGAGTTGACTTGTTGATAGCCAGCCATTGCCTTGCAAAAGCCTTATTTTTTTTAAATGCACATTGCCTTTTAATACATAATTATTTAAAAATGTGTGTGGAATTCACTCGTGTGTTAAAAAAAACAGCATGGAAGGATTTTCAATTGTACATATATTTTTGTTCTGCTGATTATGCTGATTTATCTGTGTCATGCTGTTCCGCCTGGCTCGGTATGGTTGTTGTGCAGGGCAAGCACGGATCATGCTTATACCATTCCTGACACGACTTATTTGGGCTCTATTGTGGGCCAAGAGCAGATTGGGTATGGGCTGAGTCTATGTTTTGTTCTGCCTGGCTCAACCATCCTGGTGGACTGTGGGTCCCTTGGGCTGGCATGACCCAGGTCCAGGCATGGTTCTGGAGCTTCCCATGCTGGGCCAGGCACGACTCAGCTGGGCCATGCCTTGTGCTGTACCCTCATCTCCCAGCTCACTTGACACTTCTAATGATGACTAATCTCCGTTGCTTTCTTTTTTTGTCTGTCCTTTAAATTTTTATATGTGATTCTGCTTTTTGCGAAGGATGAGAAAATTCAGAATGTTCTGGGTCATTTTCAGAAGGAATTTGAAGGCGTGGTTACTGCCGAAAACTTGGGTAAGTTCTAAAAGGCACCAGACCAAACTGTGTGCGACTAAACTTCATGCATTGAAATCGGACTTAATTTGGTGTGGCAGGGGCAAAATTTGGTGGCTATGGTTCGTTCTTACCCATGTATGAACGCACTCCATCTACTAGTGCCAAGACTCCTCAAAGAATCTGCCGTGCAGAAAAATCTCCCAGCTGTCCTCCCGAAGAGGTAAACCCAAGCTCTCTCTCTGGTTAATTTTCATTGCAGATTCCCTCACCTGTGTGGGTTATCGTTCCGTGCAGAGAGCCTTCCATAACGTACAGATTCCCTCAGCCGTGCCATCTTTTGAGAGGCCCGAAACTGGCTCTCACAATGCCAGAGCAGTGGATGATGAATCAGCGAAGTCATCGGGCATTCGGATGAAGTATGATTCTGCCCCACTCTCTCCTCCTACCATTCACAAGGCAGATTTGAAGAACGAAACATCATCCAAGCCCAACACGCTTACTAATCACAGGCCACTGACAGTTAGGATAAAAGTGAACAGTGATAACTCTGCAATCTATAGCGGGCTCGGCCTCGATAACTCTCCTTCTTCATCCTTCGAGGACTGTCCAAATGTCGGGAAAGGGATGTCTCCCGCAGCACGTGAATTTGCAGACAAATCTGAATCTCCTACCAGGATTATTGAGGTCAGAAAATGCTTCATTCTGTCACATCTACTCTTGTCTAGTGGGATGAAATCTTAAGATAACTCTAGTCTAAAGTTGCGCATCCTTTTATGCTTTGAAACAGGTCATGACTTCCTTCCCAGTCCCCGGAGGCCATTTTATATCTCCTCTTCCTTCGAGCATGCTCTGCTTGAAGCCACTGCCGACCATCTCCATGGAAGGAGAGCAAAAACCTTTGCTCGGGCACCAAACACAGGCTTCGTCACCTGTGAATGAGTGTGTTTCCGGCCTGGATTCCGAGCCATCAAATGAGGTGGTGGTGGCTAACCCACAGGGGAGGAGAGAGATGATGGTGGCTAACTTGTCTGGGCTGGGCAATGTTCAGGTCCATGCCGTGGACGTCAGCAAGAAATCCAAGTCCATGACGAGTGAGAAAACCATGTTGGCTAACCAGCAGGGCAGTGGTCCGTGTGAGAGTCAAAAAGTTAATACCTGTTCAAAGCCTTGTTCCAAGAAGAAAACGCCCCATCAGGTTGCATTGGGCGGTCAAGAGGAATTGTGTCCTGGGAGGGAGAAGCCATTGCCGGAGAGAAAGAAAAATAGTATTGGAAGCAGCAAAGAGGCAGTGAATTTATTGCCCAGAGATAGCTTGAAGGTTATGGTGAACGCTAGCAGTAACATTGTAGGTGCTAATTCTGATGATTCTAAGAGCAGGGGCAAGATTGATGTGGCCAAGTCGCAGAGAGTTGGCGCCCACACTCCACTTAAAGACGCCACCACAGCAAATGGTGCCAATAGGTCCAGGGACCAGCCGCCGAATTCAAAATCGGTTTCGACGAGTGGTCAAATGGGTTCGTTCGAGATGCCTCCTGGTGGGAAGTCATCAGTGAGACAGAATGCGTCTTCTTCCACACTGGAAAAGAGATGTAGTGGCCATGCTGTTGATCATCAGCCACTTCATGTGGCAGCACCTAGCAAGAATGCTGCTTCTGAAATGCTGTTGCCTCCAGGGCCCCCGGTGCTTATCGAAGAAAACTGGGTCTGTTGTGACAGCTGTCAGAAATGGCGGCTGTTACCCTTCGGCACAAAGCCTGAACATCTTCCGGAGAAGTGGTTATGCCGCATGCTGACATGGCTGTGAGTCCCTGCCCCACCCTCTGTTTTACGCATGTTATTCTTGTTATTTTTTCTCTCTCAATAGAATCAAATCTTAAAGGTGGCAGGGATATCCCTACGTAGTTCATTTTCTAGGCTATCCAAGATTTTTTTCGAGGCTGAATGGGGTCTAGTGAGAGAAATCTAGTTGGTATATTATTTCATGGAGTGCTATGAAATTTATTTAGTGGTTCATATTTTTTTTTTAAATAATTGTGGGTGTTTAGTTGAGCTGGTGTAAACCTCAACTAATCTCACGACAAGACTAATTATTATAGTATGTTATTGCTGATAGGACTAATTCTCAAGGTATGATCCATATATTTTAGCTCACTTCTAAGTTGTCTTTAGCCATGATTGAGATTGATGAATAATTGACAAGAGTCAATAATAAGGTGATAAAATATTTTTTTTTATTTTTATTTGAATTTATTACTTTTGGAGATTTATAATGTATAATGTCGCACAAGAAAATGATTGGAATTGAAATGATAATATTTATCTCGAACGTATGAATTATGTTGATGAAATTTTATTCAATTAATATTTATTAATATGTAACCACTCTTGTTTGTTCAACATGATAAAATAATTTATTAAAAAAAAAGAGTTTCTTCTATTGGTAGTTATAATTATCTCACTTTTTATACATAATAATTTTTTCCAATACTACTAACAAAAAATTAACATGAGGGTGATATTTATTGTTTTAACATCGATATTAGCATAATCAATAGGAAAAAAAGATTTGGGGAAAAAAATATAATGATTATAATTATCATGTCTTTGTTTTAGAAAATTATAATTTTTTTGCTTCTAAATATTTAATCATCTTGTTGATGAGTAAAAAAAAATGAAGACATATATGCATATGATCAAATTTAATGCACAAGATTTTTACTTAGCGTGTGATCTGTCAGAGTTTAATATGTTGATGAAGATTATTATGAAAAGTGCTTATATGACTATGACAAGATTGGTTTTAAAATGCTACAAAGTGCAGAAAATTATCGCAACTTGTTAGAGAATAAATGCAAGAGTGTAAATAAAACTCAAAAAGAGCAAATGAATATGGATAATCAAAATATTAATGAAGATTGCATTGAATTTTAAGATGAAGTCTCTGATGAGAAGATTAGTAATACATTGTGTAGCACCGATGTTTCCAGTGAAAGTACTAATAGATATTTTTTTTTTGAAAATAATGGCTGCCTTTTTTCAAATATCACGCAACTTTTGTTTTAGTTGTTAACAAATAGAAAATGATGGATGACCTAGTTGTCAATTTCTATTTCTTTCAAATGAAATGACGGCTCACATAGTTGTTGTTTTACTTTTATATTTTTTAATTACATACTTTTTTTTTGGTTTATTATTTAGTACTTTAGTGTTTATGTTTTGGTTTCACAATTTATATTATGGTGTATGAATATTATGCGTGTGATAGATTGTTAGTTTATAATTGATATTGTTAATATTTTTTTTATTTTTATAAGTATCAAATTTTGGGACGACTTCAATAAATAAATTGAAGAGGTGTTCTCAAAATTTATATATAATTTATAAATATTTTATAAAAATATACTTTTTATTTTTAATAATATATTTATTTATTATAATATATATTTATGATGTCATCGGTTTGATGATGATTGATTGGTACTCTGATTAGTGAATCGTGATCAAGTAACTTTTTTGCCTTGTTCATCAATATAGATTTCTCGTTCGTAATAAACATGTTAGAATTATTTAGTAAGTTGAGTGGAATAAGTTTGTTAAGAAAATATTATTCAAGTGATTATAAATAATTACTTAGTTTAGGTGACATGTCACAAATATTACTTGCTGAATCCTTATTTAATTCTAAAACGTGTTTTATGTATCTTGATAAGTGACAACCTATTTAAATTTATTATGAATGATGTTATACGCGAAGATTGTAAGAATTAAAGCAAATATAGTTGTACAAGATATCATGTAACACGTTATCTTGACTTGATATTGAAAAATATTAAAAAATTATCAAACATCAATAGTATATTAGCAAGTGTCGTATTACAACTTGATTTTATTTATAATCGATCATGGTTACTTAACCTGATAATATAGCTTATTGGACTAAGGGAATTATTTAGGCTTACTTATATGTGTCAAATGAGCCGGGCTTGACCTGGGCCCAGCACAACATGCTGCGTCTTGCTCGGGCCCGTGCCGACTCACCCTCGGTGAGGCCCAACGAGCTACTGCGACGTGGTGGTGCGTGCCGAAACCTTAATTTTTTTTTAAAAAAATTTCTTGCCCTAATCCGAACCAGTCGAATCGGCCCGAACCCAGGTGGGTTCGGGCCATAGGCTGTACCAGGCCTGACCTCCAAGGGACCGTGCCAGGCACGACATAGTACTGTAGCGTGCCGTGCCTGGCAAGGCATGCCAGCTCGGTTGGGCCTGAAAAAATTGGGCCGGCCCGGCTTGGCTTATTTGACACCTTTAAGCATACTCAAGACTTCGGTTTGTAACTGTTTTCATCAGATTATCTTGCTCACATGAATAGAAAAATAACTTGAGGAATATATTTATATTTTTAGAGCGATAAGATAGTAAATGAGCAAAATTATAGAATGAGAAAATTATAATCATTGTTGTTAAATCGAGATTCGTATCGAAAATTAGAATGCTTGATTAGTGAATCGTGAATAGAATCGAAACGTGAATTAGATTTTTTGTGATTTTTGTTCACATTAATTAATTCATATATCTATAATACATATTTTTTTTTGTATTTTTGTTTTTATTTTTGTGATTTTTTTTAGTATTTTTTTTGTTTTTTTACGTTAAATTAGTAATATCAAAGATTAAAGTTTTTTTTTTCAAGTTAATTAATTCCAACTGTTAATTTTTTTTTTTTGGAATTTTAATTTTTATTTTTATGAATTTTTGAGAATGTTGATTGATTGAGAATCAGTATTAAATCATATCATATGAATCAATTCACGATTCAGTGATTCAGTCTTCAATTCATTCATATTTTATATTCTTTTAATGAGTTGGATCATTTATACTTTAAATTGTGAATCATTCAATTTTGATAACAGTGTTATAGCTAATTTAATTCTAATGTTTTAATTTTGGAATACAATAATTTTCTGCTTAAAGTTGTCAAAACTCTTGTTCATGTGCTTGGTGTTGAAAAAAAAAAAGACTCATATAGATAATATTTATGAGGTCATGAGTATTGTTAAGGGTACGATTCTGAAAAGTTTTTTGTGAATAAAGAAAATTATCAAAAAACCTTGAAAATTATTGATAAGATGTGAGATATTCAATCACATCAGCATTTACAAGTTAATTTTGTATATACTAAATGTTATTTTATTAATAACATTAAATAATATCCTGTATTTAATAATATTTTGGCATGAGGTGATTTGCTAGTGTTAGTGGAATTGAGGTGCCTAAGTTTGATACTAGAGCTAGAATAAGGTCAAGCTCAACCACAATAACAACACAAAGGTTGAGAAAAATAATTTTAAACTCTAAAATCATGCCTTCATTTTTATTAATAAATGAAGATGAATATATGATTGATTCAGCATATGAAGATAAGGAATACTATAAACATGATGAAAATGAAAATGATTTTCTGGATTTGGAGGATAAGTAATATTTAATTATTATGGATAAATTTATTATCTAAATAATTTTACAAATGTTCTACATTTTTATATTGTATTATTGATAATATTATGTTTAAATTTAAAAATTTTGGATTTATATATGTATTAGAACTCATGATGATAATTTTTTTTTGTTGAAGTTATTTATTTTTAAAAATTAAATTATAGTATGATTATTTAAAGTGTTTATTTCAGAAGTAACATTTGAAAGTTTAGTCTAATACTTTCCTTTGGTTGAAATAGACTTTGAGAACTTGGTTTGTTAGTTCCCTTTATATGTTAGTTGTTGCTTTTTTTGTGTCTCGACTCTTGATTGTTTTTGATATTATTCTTGTTTTGTAGTCATTGTTCAACCAAGTGACTTTTTTTGTTATTGATAAATGATATGTATTGATGATATTATCAAATATAATAATGTGTCGTCTATTTCTCTATTTTGTTGTTTTCCAATATTTGGTTTGAGATGATATGTTTTCATGAGAAGATTGTTTTTTCTTTGCATAAGAATATGTTATATTTTTATTTAAATTTTTTGAATTATGTTTTGACAGTTTATTTTTAATCTGGGTATAAAATTCTTTCTTGATACATGTATTATTATCAATAGTATCGGAAGGATAACTATATGATAACTACTAGATTTATTATGACATGTTTTTGCCATAAGTTGTCGGTCTAATCAATATGATATCTATACGATAAGTTGATAACTACTAGATTGTACCGATATAAATTTTATTCGACTAATTTTCCTATCATTTCTTTTTAGCTAATTGAATAGAAGTCATCAATTATGAATATGGTGTTCAAGTTCATATTCGGAGACTTGCTACAATTATTATATCTAATATTGTAATAAGTTAACATGTTACTTAAATTTTTGTGAATAAAATTTTCATCTTTTTTTGCTTAATTCATATAAGTGAATATGTATCCTAATATATTTTATACTTTCTTCATATTAATCATAGAATCCATAAATGTAGCCAAATAATAAAAATTAGAATGGAGCGTACTATTTTTAATTCTTGATTTTCATTTCAATAGACATGATGCTAAATACAATGTATCCTATATACTTGCTAAATATACTATTAATATTACATGTACACTTATGTGCAATGTTAGTGGTGAGGGTATGTATAGATAAACACATGCTCGTCATATTATAAGAAATTTGTAAGAATTATATACATTTTTTTTATCCTAGTTTGAATTATCAATAATAATATCGTCACTCTTACTATCGATGTAATCGATTATCACGTTTTGGTAGTAAATCTATGACTTTAACATTGGTTAAGAATAATTTTAATGGTGTTTCACATCCATTTTGAATTATTTATTTTTAAGTCTTATTAACAAATAAAGATTACTTTAACTTTTATTATATGTTAAATATTTTAAGATTTTTTAGTGAATTTATTATTTTCTCTAAAATTTGAGAAACTTTAATTTTTATCTATACTATTATGTTAATTATATGATATATACATCAAATATGAAAAATTTTACCTGATGACTTTTCTCTAATTGTTTTAATAAATATATTAATGATTACTCTATTATTACAAGTATTATTAGAAGTTATATTAAATATTTTATTTTGAATGTCATTTTTTTTAAAAATTCTTTTCATACACTCATAAATGACATAATTATTATAAGGTTGAATGATCTTAAAAAATTTTAAAATTTTTTATTATGTTATAATTTTGAATCGACATAGTAGGTGGTGATACATGTAAATAATAAATCATCGTTATTAGTTGAGATATCAAATATTATAGATACTATTCTATTATATATTTTTAAATTTATTAATTATTAATTATTTTTTTTATTTATAATATTTTATTATGTTACTCATACTAGTTGATTTAGGAATCCTACTATTTGTAAGTTATAAGTATGTCTGTATAGCATTGACTATCTTAAAATTCTATGAAAATTTAATTGAATGATTTATTATCATAATTTATGTGGTCATGTATTCTATTACAAAGTTATTATAGTATATGAAAGTGATCAATAAAATTAAATTTGATCCAACTTTAAAAATTTTACTGCTTAATTGTGTTTTTCTAGTATTAAATATTTAATATTTTTTGGTGCATTGATCGGTATGTATTTTAAGGTGGTCATTATCATATGCACTTCTATTTGTATATATTTTTTTATAATATATATATTGTGTTAATTTTTTTTAAATCTTTTGAATTTTTATTTTTTATTATCTTAAAGTGAGTTATACTACTTTATTCTAACACGAATGCAATATTTGATAAGCTTGTTAGGATATTTTTATTAGATATAAATATTTCTAGATGTTTTTGTATTGTATGATTTTTATGATAAATTATTTGATTACCAAGATAAGATATAGTTATAATTTTTAATTTTTAATTGAGTATAATATTTAATTATTTATTTGGTATATATAGTATTTTATTTATTATGTAACTCTCTTGAGTATATGTATTTTATGCATAATTTAAGAAATAATAAGTAATAAAATATATTGTTTGTCATTTATTATAATATATAAAAAGAATGTATTTGTTCTTTAATCGGACTGATATAGCTAGTATCCATGTATTATTTTTTCATGTTTTATTGGATTTATTATATGTGCTCGTAGTGTCCTAAGTAATGAAATTGAACTCTTCTAAGGATCAAGATGTTCATTTTCTCAACTTTAAAGTTGAACGTGCTGCGATTATTCAATTTGATTATATTAATACTTTGAATATTTTATTTTCTCAATTTACTATGTTGAGTCATAAAATATTAGAAGTTGAACGTGATGAAATTTTATTTTAAAGTCTACTTGATTTGTATAATTAACTCATCATCAATCTTATGAAAAGTGCTTTGATAGATAATCTAATCTTTAATGATATTGTTGTTATTATCTTAAAATAAGAAATCATACATAAAAACAAAGATAGATATGCAAATGAACAACAAGTAGAAACCTTGATGATTATAAGATGAAGATGAATGGGGAGCATAACTCTAGTTGGAGTCAAAATTATAGTATATAAAAAAAAAGTAAGAAAAATATTAATTGATACAATTATGACAAGAAATAATACTTCAAAAAAGATTGTTGGTTTAAGAAAAAAAGTAGAGATAACAAATTATCAAATATTCAAGGAAATATTACAAGAATAAATGATGAAGCGACATCTTAAATAACAAGATGATAATAGTTGAAAGCAAAAAATAGTTTGCTGATATGTTGTTGCTAGACTCAAGAGCTTCGTGGTACATAATATCTCGAATAGATTGATTTCACAAATATGAATAAATCTCAGGAGGTTATGTTTATACAAGTGTTGATCATACTTTGAATGTTATTGGTATCAAAATTATCAAAATAAAAATATTTGATGGTATGACTTGTGCCATTAAAGAGATATAATATGTAATGGATTTGAAGAAAAATTAATTGTCTCTTGGATAAATAGATAATTTTAGGTATAAGATTTATATTGAGAATGAAAATATAAAGATTATGAGAGGTATACTTGTCATGAAAAGAGAAAAAATCGTGTCAAATTTATTCATGCTTAAAGGAGAAATAGTGCTGGCGTGAGAAGAATCAATAATGATGTGACATCTTAAATTAGGTCACATGTTAGTATAAAGTTTGAATATTTTCTCAAATAAAAATTTACTTTGGGGTCCAATTAGTAATTTTTTTTGTATTATGTTACAAGTAAGTATAATATATTGTTATTTAGTAGATTAATTGGAAGAAGAAAATATATTTTAAACTTTATATTATAATGTATGAGAATTATCAGAAATATTCCAAAGAGAAGTATAATATTTTATATCTTTCATTGATAATTATTCAAGTAGATATTGGGTGTATCCAATCAAAAAGTTAGATATATTTCTAATTTTTAAAAATTTAAAGTGAGTGTAAAACTTGAATCTTGGAAAAACATTAAGTGTACGGATAGATAATGAAAGAGAATATGTAGATGGTGAATTTCTTATTTTTTGTAAGTATGAAAATATCAAACAACAAATCATAGTTACATATATGTCACAATAAAATAAATTAGTAAAATAGTTATATAGAACTTTTGTAGAATAAATAAGAGCAATGTTGAAAACTGTATGTCTATCCAACTCTCTTTGGGAGGACGTAACAGGTACTACATATTATGTGATAAATCAGTCATCATCAATTATAATTTATTTGAAGATATCGATAGAGATGTTGACTGATAAATCAGTAGATTATTCTATTTTATATTTTTTTGGATTTCCTGCACATGTGATATATAACATTCAAGAAAAAATTAAGTTGGATCCAAAATTTAGAAAATATATATTTTTAGGTTATGCTAGAAGAGTGAAGAAGTATCACTTATGAAATTTAATTATTTATATGATAATTATCAGTAGAGATATAATTTTTATAAAAAATCATTTACGAAGAATTGGTGACAATGATAGCACTTAGAAAGAAACTTTATGAACTACTACTATGCAAGTAGAAAATAATCAGAGATAAGATATTCTAATATCTATGCATGAAGTACAAGATCAAGTTGAGTTTAAGCTAGAAGTTAGTTGGTCAATACGTGATAGAACATCACCAACTCAGTACTTAGAATATGATACGGAGAGTAATATTGCATATTATCTTCTAATACATCATCATAGAGAATTTTTAGTATTTCATAAAGTTTTAAATAATTTAGATGCTTCTTTGTGGATGATAGCAATACAGAAAGAAATTGAAAATCTACATAAAAATAAGACTTGGAAGCTAGTATTATTACTTCTAGAAAGAAAAGTTATTGATAACAAATGAGTTTTTATCCGATTAAGTGGGATAAGTATGATCAAGTAGAATGGTATCATGCAATATTGATAGTAAAGAGATATGCTCAGAAAAAGTATTGATTTTATTGATATTTTTTTTGTGGTTCATCTTATAACAATCAGCTTAGTAATAATTTTGTGTGTTATATTTGATTTATATTTATAGCAATTGGATGAAAAAATTATATTTATTTATTGAGAAATTGAAGAATAAATTTATATGTTTTGGCCATAAAGATTTGTTGACATAGCTAGGGAGAATTTGGTTTGTAAGTTGAGTAAATCTTTATACAGTATGAAATAAGCAATGATGTGTTGGTATAAATCTCTATAACAAATCTTTATACTTTGATTTCTTTATCATTAGCATTGAATACAATAGATTTAGTTCAAACTATTATACTTATTATAAGATATTTGAGGACGAAAATAATTTTATCATTTTATTTTTATACATGGATGATATATTATTAGTAAAACTTAATAAATATCATATCTAAGAATTAAAGACACAATTAACTAATGAGTTTGATATGAAGAATTTGAAACTATCAAATAAGATTTTAGAGATACAAATTTATCAAGTCAGAAATAATAGAAAAATTTCTGCTGTCAAAAAAAATTAATTTTACAAGATTTTTTTAATGTTTTTATATGCAAGGTAATAAATTAATTTTTATTCTATTTCTTATTATTTTAAGTTATTCTCAAGTATGTATCAAAGCTTAGAAGAAGAGAGGAAGATATCTCGAGTATCTATTTATTAACGGTGAGAAGTTTAATATTTATAATGATTACTTAGAGACCAAACATTGCACGAGTAGGTGGACTAATTAGTCAATTCAATACAAATCCAGGTAGAGAATATTGGTGTACTGTGGAGATGATTCTTAAATATATTAGGTGCGTCTCAAATGCTGTATTATATTATGAATATTCAGATTTTAGTGTTAAAGATTATGTTGATGCAGACTAATTTTTAGATATTGATAATAACAAGTCTATTATAAACTATATTTTTATATTTGTTGGTGGAGCTGTAACTTGAGTTTTTAAATTATAATTTATTATGTCTACTTTTATGACAAGAAATAATATACATTATAGCTACACAAGTTAATAAAGAAGTAATCAGGTTATAGATCCAGATGTTATTGGAAGAGCTTGAAAATAAATAAAATAAAGTTATTTTATTTTGTGATAGTCGGTGTGTTCTATACTTAACAATAAATTCAGTATTTTATTCGAAGATAAAACATAACAAAGTACATAGTTGTGTAAGGCACGCTTAAGGCGTGCCTAGGCTCAAGGCACAACCACTCCCTAGGTATGCACCTTACTGAAGAGCGCCTTGTATACTATATTTTTTTAAAAAATATATTTATTCTCAAAATTTGTAATTATATATTAAAATTTATATAATTTCATTTATTTTTTTTCATCAAAATTTATTTAAATATTAGTAATATTTATTTTTTTATTAATAGAATTATATTTAATAAAAATTTATGTTCATCTAAAATCATATTTTATTTCACAAAAGCCCACGTCTTAAGTGCCCCTCAAGGCTCCAAGAAACCTTTGTGCCTTGGTGCACCTTGTGCTTTTTAAAACTATGACATAATATAATGTTATTTTGTACGAGAGAAAAATATAAAAGGAAGTGACTATATAAAAGATTTACACCGATGAGAACATGATATATATTTTGATCAAACTGATTAACACTGACAAGTTTGAATGGTATAAAACTTCATTTGACTTAACAAGTAAAAAAGATAATTTCTAAGTGGGAGAATGTAAAGTCAAAGTGGTTGGTGAAATGTTACCTTGCTCATATCGGAAAATAAATTTGGGATTTCTAACATTTCTTATATAAAAGCAAGTTCCTCCTTCTTTGAAAATCATCACAATCTCAATTTTTTTTAGTTTGTATTTCATTTGTTATATTGTTTATCTCATTGTCTCTGGGCTAAATTGTTTATTTTAAAATTTTTGTGGTGGGTTCTGTTTTTTTAGGTTTATTTTGTCTCATTGAGATTTATGGGCATTCTTATAAATGATATGGATTCTCGTGTGATATGCTTGTTAAAATGTAAGTATGTAATACAGGCCTGGGATGAACCGATGTGATATCAGTGAGGAGGCCACAACAAAAGCTCTCAATGCTTTGTATCATGTCCCAATGACTGCCTCTTCAGTTCAGCACAATCAGCAGAGCCTCTCCAATGGAGGCTCAAAGGTGGCAAATCCTGCGCATCATCAACACCCCGATTTGAATGGCCAGAGTCTTGATTCCAGCGAATCTGCAAAAAAAAAACACCATTTTAAGAAAATTGAGAAGCTTGCAGGCCACAACAATGGTGTGGTACAGGCAACTGCTTCTGCAAAAAATCACGTTCAGGAATCTATGAAGAGCAGAAGCTTAGATGGTGTGAGCCAGTTCGATGCAGAGTCGAATCTGGTAAACACTTCGAGTAGTAAAGACCATCTGAGCAAGCCAACAAACCTGGCTGCAGAGAACCCCAGATCAAATGCGAGAGGAAATTCCAGTAATGGTGGTATGGAGATTGATATTGAAAATGCTCCCATCATCTCTTTCTTGCTCGACTTTGATGCTGGTTTGTTCTAATTTTTCCCTTTTTTTGTTTTTTGTTCGGTGGTCGGGAGGGGCGGATCAGGCAGTGAAAATGAGCCAGCGAAGAGCAAAAACAAGAGGGAGCCTGATCAGTTTCTCGACCGTGAAAATTCTAAGAAATCCAAGATTGACGAGCATGGTGGTGATAACTATCAGAAACCTAGTTCTGATCTTTCTAGAGCGCCAGTCAACCCAAGAAATGGATCTTCATCTGCCAGCGAAAAGTGTGGTAAGAAATCAAGCCAGTCCTTGGATGCTAGAAATACAAAGAATGGCAGAATGGAAAACAGATTGTTGATCTCTCTCAAGAAACCAGGAGAGCAAGCTCAGATAGTGTCTCGCCCTACTTGCCTGGTGATGGAAGATAAGAATGAGGCTTCTGCTCGACAGAGGAGACCAGGGGAAGGGCTAGACAGGAGGAATTCGCCTCATCATAATTTAGCAGAAAACAGTGGGAGTATGTTGGAGATGGAGAAGAAAGCAGATGCTCCTGGTAGAGTTGCTAATGAAATTAGCAGTGAGAAAGGCAGTAATTGTGGTGAGAAAAGTAGAGATCATTCAGGCGGCCGGGTCGAACAGTGCAGAAGTATCTGCCAGGATAAGCAGACGATGAACTGCAGAAACATTGCATCGCATCAAAATTTGGACGGCACTGATTGTTCGAGAAAAGAAATTATTAGATGCAGAAGACTTTCAGGGGCAACGTCGCCCGTGGGTTCAGCTTCATCTTCTCCGTCTGGAAACGCACCTCGTGAGAAGAGTACTTGCTCAGTCAGACAGAATCTTTCATTGAGAGACGACCCTGTGAAAGATAGAGATTATAGTTCTGATTCTGATCCGAACAAGTACTTTCCGTTAGATGATGGAAATCGAGTGGGCGGGAACGCGAAGCCGACTAGCTTGAGCAATGGAGGCGTGGAAACCGTAGAACATCATGGTGGGGGGGGCAGCATGAATTGTAGGAATGCTAAATCGGCTGTTCATGGAAAATGTGTTGATCAGAGCGAGGTCAAGAAGGAAGGAGCTAGGAGCGGCAATGGAAGCCGATTCAGAGTGGAAGAAGCTGATCTGACTGGGAAACCAGGTTCTTCGACTGCTGGAAATTGCAAATTGCGCCACAGCTCGGAGGATGACAAGATGGATGAAACTAGGGCTGATGTCATGCAAGTAGGATCGAGATTCGAGAACCCTAATCTGATTGCTCGTCCTAACAAGAAAGAGAAAAATGAAAGGCAGAATCACTCCCGAAGAGATGATTCGCCACCGCCTGGAGCAGGAAGACGCCATGAAGGTTATGGTAGCAGAGGCAATCTGAGGTCCGTTGCTCTTCATGCTTCGAGCTTAAGAGCTACGAATTTCAGGCTAACAGTCACGAATACTCTGAAAGAAGCCGAAGACCTCAGGAGCACTGCTGTTCGCCTCAAGGATGCCGGATTTGTTGGCGAGAGTGGCGAAGCATACTTCCAGTCTGCGCTCAAGTTTCTCTACGGAGCTTCTCTCATCGAGCCTTGCCATGCCGAGGAGGAGATGATGCAGATTCAGGTGTATCACACTGCTGCGAAGCTTGGAGAATTGTGTGCCCTAGAATATGAAGCGAGGCAGGAGATGACGGTTGCCTCCTTGGCGTACAAATGCATGGAGGTTGCATGCTGGAGAATAGTTTGCTGCAAAAATTCTAGCTGCAGCAGAGATAGGAGTGAATTGGAGACGATCATGCAAACAGTGCCGCCAGGTGAGTCTCCGTGTTTTTTGCCTTCTTTTTTTTTTTTAGTTGCCGCACCGCCATGAACGGAAGTTCTGCCTCGTTTTTTTTTTCTCAGGATCAGCGTCGGGAGAGTCGCCGTCGTCTTCGTCCTCAGATGTCGATAATTTGAACAATCAAGCAGCCAGCGACAGGGCTATGGTGGCCAAGGTTACCGTTTCTCAAGCCACGAGAACGCCCGCCACCGTCGCTCACAATCATCCAAACTTCCTCCGGCTGCTTGATTTTGTGCGTCAATTCCTCCGCCCCTGCTATTCTTTTGCTCCGTCGTTCTCTCTGCGTACGCTATAATCTTTACGAATGTTTCTGCAGACGCAGGATGTTAATTCTGCCATGGAAGCGTCGAAAAAATCTATGACTGCCTTCTCCTCCGCCGGCGTGATGAACTCGAAAAGTGCAGAGGTGCTAACATCTGTGAAAAAAGCCATAGATTTTAGCTTCCAAGACGTAGAGGCGTTTATACGGTTGGTTCAGCACGCAATGGACGCCATTACTCGCCATGATTTTTTCAGTTCTCGCAATTAATCTCTCGACCGCTCCTCCCTCCATCCCCCCGTCCTCGCTCTCCCATCGCCCCGCACAGCCTCTGTGTGTACATAGACATTCTTGCAGCGCAACGCATCATCCTATCCCATGGCTGTTTGGATTGATCGGCGCTCCCGCACATCGTCGGCGATATTTATTTCTTTTTTTTTTTCGCCATAGAAAACTACTGCTTACTGGTAATTTCTTGGAAAGGTTAATTAGGATTAAAAAAGGCCTAAGCTGCTGACACTGAGCAGAATTTTAGTGAAGAAGATGGATTTTCCTGTTTGGCTCTGTTTTAGTCAAGCCGTAGAGCCTAACTTAGAGGAAGGAAACTGGCTTAGATAAAATTACTAGGGTTCTTTAGGCATACATACCTGTTCAGATGCTGAATCCAGATATACACAGCAAGTAATTCCATTTTATGTAATAACATTGTTATATAGAACTCGACCGTTTCTCCCTTTTTCAAACAATTCGTGTTTTTTTTTTTGTTTTTTGCCGCTCTGATCTGATTTTCAATGTTTGTTCACGTTGCACTAGTTACAAATAAAAAAATTTACAACACTTGCTGTTTTATAACATTTTTCTAAACTTTACTAGTAAAAAAAATTGGAAAAAACAAAACTGACCACCTCTAGCCTCCTCTGCGTCCTTAATCCTGCGCCAAAAATTGAGTTCCCGTGACAGAGCCTGCGGAGGAATCCATTAACTCGAGCCAGCTGCGCCCGGGTTCACCGCCAACGCCAGCTTGCTTCATCTCATCGCGCAGACTGTGCACGCTTTCCCATTCTCCGGCCAAAGCGTAAGTATTGGACAGCGTTTTGCATGCGCCGGCAACTTGCTGGTTTAACGCAACCAGTCGTCTGCTACATTCAAGAGCAATATTTATGTTTCCTTGAAGGCTACTCGCAGAGAGAATTGTGCCCCATGAATGAACCCCTTCGCCGGCTCTCACCACCTGGATTAGTTTTGCCAGCCGGTATGCCTCTTCCACGCTGCCAATTCGGCTAAGCATATCGACCACACAGTTATAATGCCTGCCGTCGGGGATTATCCCGTGCTTCTCGTTCATCAAGTTCAAGTATTTCAGACCATCGTCGACGAGGCCAGAATGGCTGCAGGCGTGCAAGACTCCGATAAAAGTTATCTCGTTTGGTGGTATTCTCCTGTCGATCATCTCTCGGAAGAGCTCGAGTGATAATCGCCCGAATCCATATTTCGCAGCGCCCACTATAATCGATGTGTAGGTGATAACACAAGGGTTTGAAATTCTCCGAAAAACTGTCTCTGCGTCAGAAAAACTCCCACACTTGGCATACATGTCTACTAGTGAACTCGCAACCACGACATTGAGCTGGTAGCCATTAGAGATGACTGCTCCGTGCGCGTTTCGCCCGTGAATCAATCTTCCTAATCTTCCACAAACATTGATCACGCTCGCCAGCATGTAGCTGTAGGGCTTTTCTCGAACAGAACGATTAAATTCTCCGAAGAGTTTAAGGGCTTCGAGTTCTCCTCCATTCTGAGCATGCATGGCAATCATGGAACTCCAGGATACGACATTTCGGAAACACATGAGATTGAAAACCCGCCTGGATCCATCAATATCATTACATTTTCCGTACATATCTATCAGCGAGGAAGACACCACCGTACTGATTTGGAACCCTTTGATTTCAACATGGGCATGGAGTTTCTTCCCCTCGTTGAGATCTGCCAGTGCTGAACAAGCATTGATGACTGTTGCATAAATGAAGTCATTGGGCACGACTAAACTCTCCTGCATTTCTCGATACGCACATAAAGCCATTCTCGATCGACCCGAATCTACATATGCGGCCAAAATTGACGTCCACGACATCGCGTTCGGTTCGGGCATTTCGACGAACAGTTTGTGCGCGAGATTGATTTCTCGCAGTCTTTTGTAGCAGTTGAGGAGGTGATTACGAGCAGGCGTGCCGTTCTCGATCCCGGATTTCAAAATCTGGGCGTGTGCAGAGGTCGCGAAAATGGTACTCCTGCATGTTTGAAGCTGCTGAACGATGAAGCTGCTGGTGTGATAGCCCACAATTTGAAGATGACGATGCCCTTGGTGGCAAGCAATCTCGTTCATTTCTGTTTTGGTTTTTGTTTTTTTGAAAATAATAATTTAATTATTTTAACATTTTCTCCCCCAATAAATATTCTAATAATCAATAACAATAATATAATAATAATCATATTAATAATAAAATACAAGCAATTTTTATAGGCATATAAATATTCATAATATAATAATAATCATATCGGAAATTAGAGGTGTCAACCGGGCCCGACCAACCCGGTCCGGCACGATTCGGCCGTGCCTGGGCCGGCACAGCACGAGAATTTTCCGTGCCCATGCTCGTGCCGTGCCGGTCCACAACACCAACCGTACCGTGCCGTGACGAGGCCAACAGGGCCTCGTGACGTGCCTGGCCCTGCATGGTACGAGTGGCCCGTTGGCATGATACCTCGGCACGAGCCTAGTTACCCCAATTTTTTTAAAAAATTAGGGTTTCAATGTTGCGGGGGCACGACGGTACGAGCCGAAACCCTAATTTTTTTTAAATTAGGGGTTCGGCTGCGCGGTGGAGCGGCGGCGCACGTTGAAACCCTAATTTTTTATAATTAAAAGTTCGGCCCGACCGGGCCTAACTATGCGGATTCGTGCCGTGGGCTCGTGTCGAGCTGACTTCCACAGAATCGTGCTGGGCCATGCACAACATGGTATAGTAGTAATCATGTCGTGCCTGGCCCACCATGAAAGCACTGTCGGGCCAGCTCGGCACGTCCCGTTTGACACCTCTATAGGAAACATAACTCATGTCTTTTATTTTCTCATCAATCATGAGGTAATCCTCAAGGCTCAATGCTCAACTTGAATTATTTGACAGAGGGGGTGAGACTAGCTCTAACTCTTTCATAAAGAATATCTCTAGCATTTTTTACACTTATCATCCTTGAGATAACTATATATGTATGTAAGTTCTATCTCAAATGATGCTCATTCCTATAATCTACTTGATTAAGTCAGTTTATCATAACTAGCATATAATCAATGTACTATAAAATTATAGGCATATTATTGCCTAACTAATAACTGACAAATATGTAGTGGTCATACAAGGCATACTAAAAGTTACATGACTCCACGAATAAATAAAATTTCTTATACCACTATACAAAGGCTCGCTCAAGCTCATTCAAACTCTTTTAGAATTTGAATAAGAGACCTCTTTCCATTCTACTTTGAATCCTTCTAGATGATTCATATAAAAGGGTTCATGAATGTCACAACGAACAAAAGTTTCTTCACATACAGTAGATCACTTATAAAATCCAAGCTAGTGGCTAGACCTTTTTTCCTATTTCTTTTGACTAACCTCTTTACGATTAATCAAGCCTTCTATCTCTAATTATAAGTCATTATCACTAGATTTTATTCTAAAGATATATTTACTTTTTAGAGTCCACTTCACTTTAAGTAAGGGTATCTAATCCTAAGTCTAGTAGATATGAAGAGATTTTATCTCTTCTTGTATCGCCTAAAGTCATTATCCTTTATTCTGAAATTGGTGACTTCCTAAAATATTTTTGGCTTAGTAATATTTATGAGTTAAACATAATCACATAATATAAAGGATAACTAACAATTCCTGGAAGATCTTTTTAGCTCAGGATGAGACGTATCATTAGGAATAAATGGGTCTTGATCTATTCCAACTTGAATATGGTCCATCTACTCCTCAACTAGAAAATCTCATCACTCAGAATCATCATTCAATTGCTCAATTCATGTTTCTTGATTTGTTTGATCTACAGAAGAAAGAGATATAAAGTTATGTTTTTGCTGTGAACAAGATTTCATGATATCAAGTCTCATATTTTATCTCCAAACTCTTCATATCCATAGCTAGGCAAGATTTATGTATATGCAATGTCATCTAATTTTAATCTTGCATCTTTGTACAGTGAATGAAAGTTTTGGATTCAAATACTCTCAAGTGATCATATGACATATATTTTATATTTAAGATTTTTTTGAAAATATCACCATCCAGAGGGGCACAATGGCACACTTCGATTAAATTAACAATCATACATATAACTTCTCCTAAAAAATTAATAGAAGATGAATGTGAGAAAATATGCATCAAACTATTTCATCCACATATAATTTAGAGGTATCTAAATGGGTGGATGGCTATTCAATATGCTAAATATTGAATAATACTAATTATTTTTATGGTTATTTATGATATATTTATATAGAAAATAGCTTTAATTAGAATAATTTGACTAAATTGTGATTTTTGATGAGTTACAAAGAATAATAGTAAAATTGAGTAGATAAAGGGTTAAACGTGAGACTTAATAAATTATTGAGGATTAGAGCGAAAAGTCATGTAAATTCATAATATTCTTTATGCTATGATTTTTTTATACCTAATTGAGCTTATAAGGTAGTTTCAACATCAATTATTAGCCGATACTTTACACAAATAGTCATGATGATCTTTTTATGTCATGACTCTACCATCTCATTGTTATCGTTTCACTGTGCAATAACTTTTTTGACTATGAAATTTCTTTGGAGTAATTGTTCCAATAACTAATAACATTTTCTATTGTTTCAAAAGTAATTTTATGTCACAATAATCAAGTACCTCACCAGTGCTAAAAGTTTTGGTATCCTCTAGCACTACGACCTTTTTGTTATAGAGCCATCATGTCTAAGGCAATAGCTATAACACTTTTTTAGTACCATAACTTTTACCTACATATAGCTCACTAGAACTCTCCAAAGCTAAAAGTTGTGGCACTTGAGAAGTGTTATGGTTTTTACCTTAGACTTGGTGGCAATATAATAAAGAGGTCGTGGTTAAATACCAAATATTTATTAGATTATCAATGTCATTATTAGTGTCACAACTTTGAGTTATAGAGATAAAATATACAAGCCAGAACCAAAGTTCAGTATATTAAATACCAAATATTCTAGTATATCTGGGTGATTTTTGATTATATATAAGTATATAAATGTGTATTAATTTAAATGATTTCATGAAATTGACGCTTGATGAATACTAGTAAAATCATTATATTTTTGGTAGTAATTATTGACTTGGTGATAGCGAGTCATATCAAGTAGTTTTGGCAGTCATTCTTGGCTGAAACTTTGTATAATTACTCATGATACATTTTTTATGTAATACATCTGCCACCTCACTAGCATAATTCTTTTATTGTGCAACACATTCTTTCTGGCTATGATATTATCTTGAAGTCATGGTCATATTTAGTTCGTAATATTTAATTAACTGCAATATTAATTTTATATCATAGTAGTTAATTAATCCACTAATACTTAAAGTCACATTCATTTTCCAACATAACTTTATCTTTACCAATGTTTAATATTCCTAAATTTGAATTTGCGGCTATTTTCTAGTGCCATAACTCTTAGCTACATAAGTTAATGAGGGAGCATTCCAAAGTCATGACCGCTTTTCAATGCAATGACCTTGAGCTTAAGAGACCAAAGGCCAAAGTCACAATATCATTATTCATTCCAAAGCCACAAATTTCTTCTTGGAAAATGCTTAGAATTCACAAAGTATAAATCACATGGTGAAAGTGAGGAGAAAAAAGAGAAAAAACTAGATGATCATCCTTCTTCTATTTTATCTCCAACCAAGTAAAGCAACAACTCTAGGAGTAATAATTGGATTCTCTATGGGATCCACGAGCATGCAAGGGATACAAGATCATGGCTAAATCCTAGAACTTTCAAATCCCAATCGTTAGATAGATTTTGGAAATGATTTCTTCTCTTATATCTCATATGTATCTCTTCATAATATTAGGTTAAATTAAGGTATAGGATTTATTTATTTTGATTAATGTGATGTATGAATATTTTGATTATAAATATGATCTTTGATTTATATTATGGAACGAATGTTGATGGAATGGGTAATTATATATAACTAAAATTAGAATTTGACTATTAGTAAATTTATGGATGTTATCATGGTAGATAGTGATAAGTAAACCATACTTTTCACTCACACATATAGTAGGAGTAAAGTGATGACTATTCTGATTGCAATATGTGACAAATACCTATATCTCTAAACCTGAAATTGAGGTATATTAATTATTACAAGCATAATGATGGTGTTGTGACTCATGAAGCCAAAAATACAAATGATTTTATATGTCATGATGTCAATTGATTATATACATCTTAAAAGAACTAATTCTCAAATGATGTTGATATTTTATAAAATACTTTTCTAAGGATTTCACCTTTAGTATGCAAGTCACATCATCAATATGAATAATGGTGATAGTCCTTTGAGTTATTTTCACTCGTATAGTTCTCACTAGTGAGATTTGTGGGAAGACATATATTAATTATACACGTATGATACTTACAAAGTCGAAAATATAAATACTTTTAATACCATATTAGTTCAATGTCTTTAAGACATCCAAAGCTAGAGAATAAGAATATACATATAAAGTAACTATCAAGGGTAGTTGATGAGTTGCTTAAAAGGTATTGACTTGTGAGTGACCATCAAGTAGAAATGATTTGTTGTCTATGTAGTAAAATATTAAGGAAATAGCTATGATGGGATTATTATTAGAATGAGCTCAATGGTGATAACCACATTGTATGCCATTAGAGAAAAAGGACATTCTAACATTAAGCTAATATTCATTCTGTATCCAAATTAAACTTATACTGAACTATTTAAATATGTATCATATGAATCAAAATGGACAAACCCTAATATCTAAGAGTCCTACCAAAATTCTAAATAATCTTATCTATTAGAACAATGTTGTCTTATTGTTGGTTGATAGAATTACTAATATAATTTCTCTAGGATTAGTATTTGGATGAAAGTCCTCTTTACTGCTTGTACAACTTGTATACTTTTAGATATTTATTGATGAGAGATTCTCACCAATGAGTTTTTACAAGACTATCTAAAAGATAAAACTAGGTAGTATAATAAAGTAACAATAATTATTTTTGGTACAACTTTATATTATAGAGACTAAATGTACAACCAAAATCATTCTTAATACCATGATAATCTAAAGTAAAAAAAGGTACCAAAACTACAACTCATTTTTAGATTTACAACTCTATGTTATAATCTCACATAGATGAAAAGACAAAGTTATGGTATTTCTATAAGTAACAACTTTCAACTTAAATTTCATGCCCAACCATTTGTGTATAAAGGCACAAAAATGTGAAATTTTCAAAAAAGAATTATAAGGCATAAAAGAAAAGATGAAAATCTATGGTTTAGGGGGCACAATTTTGCCTAAACCTAGGGGAGATCAATGAGCAAACGGGCAACATAAGATTGAGCATAAATCCTAACGAATGCATGAATTTTGACTCCACTTAGAAACAAATATGAGGTGCATGATCAATGATTGTAGATTTAGGGTTTAATTTCTAGATACTCTTGAGAACTATCTTTGGAAACCCAAAATTTCATGAATTATATCTTAAATTATCTTGTAAATTTTTTTTTCAATGTCAGGTTAAATTGAGGTCTGTGATTTGTGTATTTAATTTTGTGTGATAGATTCTTGATTAATAATTTTTAAGTTTGATATATGTTATGGTTTGGTTATCAATGGATGTGAAATTTATGTAAAATTAAAAATAAGATGTTATTACTAGATTTGTGTGTGCTATCATAATAGACGATGATAGCTAAACTATGTAGTATACTCATGTGTATTGGTAGAAAGGAAGTGATAATCCTTCCAATCATGATGTGTGTTATAAGCCTATATATCAAAACTCAACATAGAAGAAATTTTAATTGTGTGATTATAACACTTACGAAGCAGAAACCATGAATATTTTTGTAAGTTAATATATTATGCATGTCCTTAAAAAATTAATCCTCAATTAATATGAGTATTTTATATAATATTTTTCTAAAGATTTTACCTTTATTGTGTGAGTTACATGTCATAATAGTAAACATGATAAGCCATGAGACACATACGAGTGAAGGTGACTCATTGGGTGGTAATAGTTTTATGAATTACTTTTAGTCATACGACTTAAAATTATGAGATTTGAGAAAAAATATATATTAATTATGAGAGTATGGTGTAAAAGTATATCTATGAGTTGCTTAAGAAGTCAAAAGTATAAATATATTTACTATCACATCAGTTTACATCTATATGATATATGAGATCAGGGAATAAGAATAAATATATGAAATAACCATCAAGAGTAGTTGATGAGTTGCCTATAATATATGGACTTGTAAATGACCTTTGTGTAGTGTTAATTTCTAAATTTGGTGGTAAAGTATAGAGGGTATAGTTATTAGAGGACAATCATTAGGGAAGGTCCCAATAGTTCACAACCACCTTATATGTTATTTGTGTACTATGGTATTTTCACAAGAGTATAATAATCAAAGCATAATTATATTCAAACTATTTAGATAATTTATTATACATAATAGAATGGATCAATCATAGAATTTATGAATCTTACCAAAAACTTAATCTTAACCTATCAACTAGAGTATTAGATGATTGGCAGTTGGTTAATCAAAATACCTACATAATTCTTATGTGATTAATATTTGAATAAAAGTTAATTTTCTAACTTATATGACTCATATACTAATGGGACTAGTTGGACAATAGATTATTATCTAATGAGGTTTCAGTACTTTTCTTAATCATAAAAATTAGGAATCATAAAAAAGTCACAATAACACCTCACATTATGACATGACACAGCTCATAAAAATGAATCCATGACACAACCCAACAAGACTAAAATCATACCTAAAATTATGTTGAGCCACCAGCAGCATCATGACACTACCCTTGATGTGTCAAGCCAATGTTTTCGTCCTACATGTCACAAAAGATGCAATAGAGCAAGACGTGGTATGTCAGCCCATATAGGCTAGTTTTGACTCTACTAACCTACAAATATAGCCTGGACCTCACCCAAGTTAGCCTAGAATGAACAAAGCTTGCATGGACATGATACCCGCTAGCTTGGAATGAACCCAAGCTACCTAGACAAGCCAAGGTTTGAACCATGCTCGGTGCTTAGTCATGGCAGGTTTGACATCACTCAACCTGACTCGACATGATTCGGCATGACCCAAATAGCTAGTGGGTGAATAGGCCATGCCAAGCTACAATTTTTTGAAACCGTGCTAGCATGACACGATGGAATGCCTGGTTATTTGACTAATGTCAACTCGATACTGCCCACTTGGCTCCTTTAGTACGATCCCATCTTCTTAGTCATGCGATTCAATTGAGAAGACTTGACTATTTTTTTTAAAATCTAATACAATAAGATACATAGTAACTTTCAAACTTATTTATTCATTTTCTCTCATTATCAAAATATATAAGATCATCTTCCTACATGTTTTTTAACTATGGCATGGTAATCCTTAAATATATAAAAGACATGATATTTAGATTTTAAGGTAGGTGCACAAACATTCATAGATTGATCATCAATAAATATCACAAAGTAAATATCCTACTGAGTATTCTACATTTCATAGAATAGGCATTGATATATATAAGATAGAGAATATTTGATTTCCTACAAGTGAGAAGAGAGTAAAATAATGCTCCATATTTTTTTCCAAATATATAGTCTATATACTATCGAGAGAAGATCTCTAATTAAATGATATAATATTTTTTCTAGCTAGTTTTTGAAAGCCTTTATCACTCACATAATCAAAATATATATGCCAGATAATAATATCACTCTTTTGATAAATAACATTTACTCAATCTTTAAATACTCTTACTTGAGTGGGATAAAATTAGTTTTTTTTACCTCTCATAATGACTAATGAGCCATTGTCTAATTTTTGTTGGTTACCAACAAAATGATTGACTCGAACCAGGCCATCCAACATATCCAAGCATATCATATTCACATGAATGTCTAAAATTTACCAGGTATCTTTTAGTATCAACTAATGTCTAATTTATAGTTATGTTCTGACTTTATTATGCTGCCTAATTTTATCAGTTAGATGATATTTCAAAATCTCATTAATAAGAGTATCTCATCAACATAGATCAGTAAGTACATAGGTCATACAATTAGTAAGGTAGACTTTCATTTAGATATTAATCCTACTTAGATCATGTCGGAAGTTTGGTTATTCAATAGTAATACTGAGACAACTTATTTTTAGTAAAATAGATTTTCATATTATTAGTATAATATTTGATCCATGAGTTTATTCATTTAATCTATGTAATAATATTTAAGTTGCTTAACTTAATTTATATTTGGATATAAGATAAAGGTTGAGATATTATGTAATAACTTATACTCTGTAATAATCTTGTTGTGTGGAAGGAGAGGAAGTAAAATGAAAGATTTCTATGAATTTTTTTATCTTCTAATTTTATGCTAGGGCGACTCTATTTACTCTAAGTAAGAAGTCACAAATTTTAGAAAAAAAGTCATAAATTTAGCCATCATCTCTTAGACTTGAGGTCACGACTCTAGAAAGTAGTCATGACTTTGGACTATATTTTAATCTTTCTCTAATACAAAGTTATAGTGCTAGTAATAATCATGACTTGGACTATATTTCTTTGTAACATGAAGTTGCATCACTATGAAGAACCTGTGATTTCCTGTATTTATTTTCTTATCTTTAATAAAGGGTAGTGATATTGAGAAATACTTATGGCATGGTAAAAGACTTCTCATGTTGATATATGGCTATAGTTTTGTGATAAAGTCATGGCTTTGGTATTGATCAATCTTAATTATTATATAGCTGCAACACTAGAAAATATTCATGATATTGATAAGATATCTTTTATATATCATATAGCAGTGACACTAGGAAATAATTGTGGCATAAAATTTTCCCTTCATATGTCTTATATTATGTTCAACACTATAAATAGCCATATCACTGACCTTTTTTCTCATATATCATATTGTTATGACACTACAAAGATGCAACGACACTAGTAGAGGTGTCAACTAGGCTAGGCAACTTGAGTATGACATGAGGCACAACATAATACAACAATGCATGGTATAACATGATTTAGTTCAAAACCATGTATGTACATGTCATGGGTCATGTCGGGCCAAAGTTTTTAGCAAGAGAGGTGCAGTAAGGCATGACCCAACATGATGGCCCATGCATACCAATTTAAGATTGTCTAGCCTAATAGGGTAGTGACTAGCCTAGATCTAACCCATGCTAACCTAGACTGAACCTAGGCTTGCATAGAATAAGCCGAGCATGCCTGGTCAGGCCTGATCCAGCTTGGCACGACCCAACATGACTTGGCACAACTTAGCTAGAAGCTATGCCAACCAGCCATGATGGGTTGCCCATTTTTAGAGTAGTGCAATTATGGCATGACCCATGCTAAAAACAATGTTATGTCGAGCATGGTTCAGTGGCTCGAATTGGCCTAAAAATGGGCCTTGTCAACATGACATAGGCCTATTTGATACCTTTAGGCACTAGTAATTATCTCGAGCATAAACGGCATGACTTTACATTCCTTTGAGGATAAGAGTCACAACCTTGCCATGAGAAATGATTGTACTTAAGCAATATCCTTTATAATTTTAGCATCCCAAACATTATGATATTGAATAATTATTATAGCTTTGACTTGAGTAGTTTTTATTTTGTAATTATCTATAGTTCAAAAACCATGAATTTGTAAAAAAAAGTCATGACTCTGATTTTAGACAATACCACCATATTGAAGCTAAAGTCACATCGCTTGGACTTAACTGTGATCTCTACCTTGAATACAGTGGAGTGCTTAGTTGTTGCAACATAGAATTAATATTCTAACTTTTTAAATTTTATAAGATATGCATAGTTGTGACTCAATGATAATATTGTAACCACTAAAACTATGCCATGTAGTGAAAGAATTATATTAAAGAGTTGATAGGATCATAGCTTATTAAGATTGTCATTACCTTTTAGGTTGAGTTTTAGCCAAAAATAGACAATGAAACTCACAAGACTCTATGTGCTACTCCTTCAGCTAAACACTTCCAAAAAAATATTAATTTTATGACTATTCATTAAAATTTATTAAAACTCTAAAGTTATGAAATCAATCTATAATTTCTTTCATTCCATGGTTACACAATGTCATTAAGTACCAAAATATATATATGAATATTCGATAATTTGATCATGAGACAAACTCACATACTAAAATAATTTCTCATCCCCGACCAAAAACTTCCATCTCTATGACAAAAAATAATAACAATATTCTAACATCTCAATTTAGTTCCACACAATGGGTACATCATTTGAATATGAGAATAAATAAATAAAAATACAAATCAAGATAGTGATAAGGGCTACCAGTATGATTCCCCTTTAGGATCTTACTTCATAAAGGTAAAATCAGACATTGAATGCTCAAACAATGACATATAATGTAATGATATTTCTTAATCTACTTTATATGTAGATAACTTATCCAATATTTTGCTAAAAAAATCATAAATCACAACTTGTGCTTGTCCTATCAAATTAAGTGCACCTTCAAAACATCTCATTGCAAAATATAAATCTTTTTGGTTTGTATTATATTTTCTTATTTATTCCATCCATTGGCACTCCATTATGTTATTTCATTCATATTCATTTGTTTCTTTACTCTATTACTATTTTCCAATCTTCCATAACATCCTTGAATAACATTTCAAATGATTTGACACTATCCATCAATCCAATATCCATGCATCACATTCCATCCTTCAAGAGTTTATAGATCAAGTCATTAAACCTTTTTTAGGCTACGATAAAAACCATATTTTTTTGATGGAGAAGATTTTCTCACATCACATCATATTTTTCAACTTTTACTACTCCTATACAAAAGAAATGAATCTCTCCTTTTATCTCTTGTTTTATTCGCTTAATGCTCAACTGTACATTTTTCACAATATAAAAAATATTCATAAATATACCATCATGTGCATCTAAAGAATACTCAATGTCATCTAGTTCACTTTCTCATATTACTCCCTTCTTCATATCTCTTATATATTAGATATATTGAAAGTTGGGTTTTCTTTCTAAATTTCTGTTAGTCCTTCTCCTTCAAGTATTAGCTTCTTCCATTTTCAATCTCTTTCCATTATTTATGCCTAAAAATATTAGGGGGACACCATATGACACATTTTATCGACATATTCATCTATAGAGATTCCTTTGGCTAGTCATAGAAAAGTAATAAAAGAAAGGTGAATTAATTGGCCAAAAAATTAACCCTCTATGAATCCAAAAATAAATTTTTTTAAATTTTTTTCATATCAAAATGATACCTAATGAGGATGACATATAGCAAAATTACTCTCTCCAAAATATTCATAGAAATATGGAGAGTCAGTAATATAAATGAGCATATCAAATATAATGAAACCTTTCTAACCTCCATGAGTTTTTCTCTCATCAAATATCTATATTTGCTCTTTGATGTTACCTTCCATGTGCCCTTTCCATTCTCTGAGATTTTATAGATCACTCATCAATTTCTTTACATCATGAATCTCTCCTTTTATCTTTCCTTTTATTCACTTGATGCTTCACTATACATTTTTCATTTTATGCAAAATATTCATAAATATTCTATCATGTGCATCGAAGGAATACTCAATGACATTTAGCTCACCTTCTTGTATTCGTCCCTTTCTTTATATCTCTTGTATGTCAGCTATAGTGAAGGATAAGCTTTCTTCTCAAATTTCTATTAGTCCTTTCTCTTCAAGTATTAGCCTTTTTCTCTTTTTCATCTTTTTATATATTTGTATGCCTGACAATATTGGAGGGACATTATCTGACACATTGTATTGACCTATTCATCTATAGTGAATCCCTTGGCTAGTCATGGAAAAGTATTAAAAGAATGGTGAATTAGTTAGCCACAAAATTTACCCTCGAGGAATCCAAAAATTGATTTTTTCATAATTTTGGATTTTCAACAATAAGACTTTTGGTATTTGCAACAAGGATTTTTTATGCAACACTTTTTTTGGACTTACTCCATCCATGACTTTATATTTCTCTTTTAGTTGTTTCAACTTTTCTTCAATAGTAATATTGTCTCTTCTCAATTCTTTCAGTATTTCTTCAAGCTTTGTTTACAAAATAAGATTTTAAAGTTAGTTGAGATTCATATAATATTCTCTCCTTGTGACATACTCTTAATTTCTATAACTTTTTTCTAGCTATTAATAAAGTTGATACTGGTTGCCATAAAGTTCATAGTAATAGTCACTTTATTGAGTATAATAAGTCTCATTATAATGGTAGTTTGGGATGTTCTCGCTCATTTATATTTCATATTCCACAAAAGAAATTTTATCTATTTCTTTTTTCTCTCATAGCTCCTTAACATAATTTATTTGTTATTCAAAAAGAGATTGACTAAATATTCTTTCTTAGTCGATTGGTGGCTAAAAAAAGTATATGCCAAAATCTAAAATATGACAATTCACTTTTAAACAAGTTAACAAGACTTAGGGTTCGTTTGATAAAACTGAAAAAATTAAGTACTGAAAAATTAAGGCTAAATTTTAAAAGTGTTGAATTTATATTGAAAAATTATTTGATAAATTATTGTTAATTGAATACTAAATATAAATATATTATTTGATAACTATAAATGCTGAATGCTCAAAATGATATATTTTACATATTTATCCTTATTATTATTATATTACATATTATCCAACATTAATAGAATTTCTAATGAAATTTTGTGTTTACTATAATTATTAATTATTAAAAAAAATAAAATCACTAAAAACATATCCATAAATAAATCATAAATACAAAAACGAAATAAGAATGTTTAAAAAAATAACCAAAAAGATCTAAACTCTTCAAAACTATCTAAATTTTTAATATAAAAATAAAAATTAATAAACAATTAGTTGATTTACTATTTCTTCTCTCAAATTATTCATGAAAGAGGGTTAAGGTTAGGATTTATGGTGGCAAATAAATGAGGAAGAGAAGACAGATTCACAAACTAAACTATAGTGTGAATGAGAAAATGAAAAAGAAAATTAAAAAAAGGACAAAATGATCATTTTAAAAAAAATTTTTAAATGATAATTTTCAGCCTACTTAAAATTTTCAATGAATTTTTATTTAAAATTTTAAATTTTCAGCTCCTAATATTTTTTTATCGAACGCACTCAAAATATCAAACTATTGAAATTTTTAATTTTCAACGGTTTGAAGATTTTAAGTGCGTTATTAAATATTAACTTAGAAATTAGATTCAAGAAGATTTATCAAGTTCAATGCTATCTAAACTATAAGAAAAGAATTAACCTTTTAAAAGGATAATTATATCAACTCATATTAAATAACTAAACTAAATAATCATCGGAAATAATACTAAAAAAACTTATTGTGACTTTATTCTGATACATAATTTTATTAGTCTATGTGATATTCTAAAAGCTTATTAATGAGAGTATCTTATTAATAGATATCCACAATTACATAGATTATACAATTAGTAAAGTAGACTTTCATCCATATATCAATTCCACATATATTGTATCAATAGTTTGAATAATCAATAATGAGATAACTCATTTTTAGTAAAATAAATATTAAGATTGTTAGATAATCATAGATCTATGAGTTTATTTATTTAATCTATATGATGATGTTAAAGTTACTCAAATTAAATTATATTTGGACATAGAATGAATGTTGTATTACTATACGACTCATTGTCCTAAAAGCATATAAGGTAATTATCACTACTAAGCTCATCATAATAATGGTTCCATCATAGGTTGTCTCCTTTATATATCACAACTGAGATAACTATTCATATATACTCAAAAGACATTCAAAATCTCATATCGTATAAGCAACATTGGAAAATATCCTTGATTATTTTATATGTACACTCTTATTCTTTGACCTTAGGTATCATAATAATCAAAAATTGATATAATATTGTAAGTATTTATACTTTCAACTTCATAAGAAATATACTCATTAATTAATGTACATTTCTCACAAGGTTCACTAGTTGGGAACCATATGGGTAAAAGCAACTCACAAGGGTTGTCACCACATTGTGAGTCACAACAAACTTATATATGCCCTAAAAATTTTTTGTCACCATTCTTTTCTATAACAATGCAACTTATATACTAAATGTGAACCTATTGAAAGAATATTCTATTTAATATCTATCTCAATTGAGAACTAATTCATTTAAGATGTGTATAATGGGTTTACATATAAAAATATTCATATTTTTGTTTTCATACGTACCATACTCAGAATGATTAATATATCCAAATTTTAGGTTTCAATATATAGGTTTATTTAGTGCATCATAGTTTGAAGTACTATTACTTCCTTCCTACCAAATGTATGAGTGAGACAAATGGATTAGCTATTAGTGTCTATCATGAAAATCTCTTACAAACCTACTAATAGTCACTCATTCATCAATATCTATAATATAAAATAAATTAAATATATTTATTTATAAATATAAAACCAATATCATAACACACATATCAATTTACATAAAACCTAGACCCAAACTATTTTGGTAAAAATTTTGGAATCTATCCTTGATAAAGAGATTTGAGAGCAATGCTTCATAACTCTAGAGATTGCATTAAGTTTTGTATCCTTTGCTTACTTGTGGATATTCTAGGGAGTGAAAATTTCACCCTAAGATTTGGTAGTTGCACATGGCTTGGCTTATTGCATGGAAAGATTGGAAGAATGAGAATTTTCTATGAATTTCTTTATCTTCTACTTTTATACTCATGCAACTTTATATTACTTTTAATAGAAAGTATGCATTTTATAAGAAAGTCATAACTTCATCTTTCATCTCTTAATCTTAAAGTCGTGACTCTAGAAAGTAGTCATGAGTTTGGACTACATCCTGATCTTTATGTAACACAAAGTTAGGCACTAATAATGACCGTGACTTGGGTTTAATATCTCTATAGCATGAAATTATATCATTGTGCAGTGACCATAGCTTTATGTGTTTAAATGTTTGTCTTCTTATCTTTAATAAAGAGTCATGACACTAACAATTACCATGACATGGTGAAGAACATCTCATATTGATATATGAATGTGACACTATGATAAACTCATGACATTGACATTTATTATTTTTTGATTATTATATCACCACAACATCGGGAAAATAATCATGGCACTCAAAATGGCTTTCTTATAAATTATATAGCTACAATGCTGAGAAATGGTTGTAGTACAAAATTATCTCTTCATATGTCTTCAAGTATTCTTGGCACTATGGGTGGTTGTGGCACTGATTTTCTCTTCTTTCATACATCATATTGTAATAGCACCATAAGGATATAGTATAACTAGTAATTAGCTCAAGCATAAAAGTTGTGACTTTGCCATTTTGTAAGGATAAGAGTCATGACCATGAGAAATAGTCATACTAGAGTAATGCCCTCTGTAACTTTTAGTCTGCCAAAAGTTATGATATTGAATAATTACCACGAATTTAGTCTAAGTAGTTTTGGCTCTATTATTTTCTGTAACTCAAAAGCCATGACTTATTAAAAAGGTCATGGCTCAAACTTTATACTATCGTGCCATATTGACGATAAAGTCATGGTACTTAGAATTGACTATGACCTTGAGCAATAGTGGGGGTACTTAGTTGTTGCAATATAAAATTAATCTTATAGCCATTTAAATTTCAAGAAATAAGTATGGTTGTGGCTCCATGATAATATCGTAGTCACTAAGAATGTGTCATATAGTGGAAGGATTATACTAACGATTTGATAGGATCATAACATACAAATATTATCATTACCTTTTATGTAGAATTTTGGCCAAAAATGTGGGTTGAAACTTCACAAGACTCCATGTGCTACTGCCTCAACCAAATATGTCCAAAAATCTATCAATTTCACGACTATTTATCAAAACTTACCAAAACTCTAATGTCATGAAATTAATTCATAATTCCTTCATCATATATATACACAACATCATAAATCATCAAAAAACATAGTAATTTGAATACAAAACAAGCTATAAACATATTTCTCATATGCCATATTCTATGAATTCTAATTATTATTCATCTTTATTGTATCATAATCACTAGGTATACATGTTGTAAAGAAGTCAATATGATATGTTATGTTAAATGAAACACCTGAATAAATCTATCAATCACCCTCTTGGCTCACTAGGTAAGCATAATCATCATCACCAACCATCATAATATTACAATATAAAGCAATACTTTTTTCTCTCTTATGTCTATCTTATCTCTCATACTTTTTCTACACTCACTTCTAAACATAATAATCTTTTTGTGTCATAACTTGTTATAGTGATCATACTTTATTGTCTTTCAATTTTTTGGCTCGCCTTTGAATAGATGTCTCCTTTCACTCTATATGCATAGAGGTGGAAAATAAGTTGCATAGAGTTGGCATGTCCCATTTCGCTAGTTCAAGTCAATTTAGGCTAGGTCAATGAAGAACTCGACATGACTTTGCAACTAGGCATGAGCTATGCTAGGCCTTACATGATTCATGCCTACAATCTCATTCTAACTCGAGTCATGAATTTTATCTAATCCACATCATGACTCGAGCACCACTTGAGCATGAATTTTTACCTAGGCCAAATCCAACTTCACGGCGATAATTTTAGGTCATGTTGTGTCACATGATCTAGTGGCACATAAGATGTTCCTTAATTCTAGGCATAATCCATGCTAGTTCTATGCATGATTTTGGCCATGCAGGGCCATGCCATGCCTAATTTTTCTTATGCTAGGCTAGACCACTTGACTCATTTTTCATCTATATGTATGTATTTGATGGTATTTATTGTGACTTTATTAGAGTGCAAAAACTTATTATTTGCATATCAACACTAAAATTTCATTGGACAATTGAATACATCCAACTTAAATTTACAAGTATGGATCGTATAAGTAATAATGTGAACATAAGTTCATATATAGTTGAGGTGTATTGACTTTAGGGATTCATAAAGAAAAGTACTAGGCTAGCACAGAAGAAGAAATTATGACATTCACCAAATTTATGATATCTAAAGAAAAAAAAAGTCAAAGAAGCAAACATAGTTGAAATAAGAACTAGAAAAAAAAAAACAAAAAAAGAGACTAAGGACCTTAAACATGACACTGCTTGAAAGATAACAAAATGAATTTTTTTTTCGCATATGTGATGTACTAAATACTATATATTCATTACATAAATGATTAACTTCCCATGATTATAGTCATAGAACTTAAATCCTATCAAGACTATCAATATTCATTACATAAATGATTGTTTCATATTCAAATTATTGAATATTCTTGAGAATTTAATATTTTTAGATGATGCGTAAGCACATGAATGAGACATAAATATATCAATTTTTTGATTTTATAATTTTAGTAAATTTTGATGATTAGTCTTAAAATTGATAAAATTTTGGATGCTTAGATTAAATAGTAGATTATGGAGTATTATAAAGTTCTGACATCTATTCTTGTTCAAAACTCTAACTAATTGATAATGATAATTTTTGTATGTTATTACTCTTCTATCTCATTAGTATGATCTTTTAACTATGTAACACTTTATTCATGGTTGTGATATTATTATGAAGTTACAACTATAATTATCTCATAGTACTTAAATAACTATGGTATTAATTTTATGGCATAGTAAATAAAATATATCTCTGATACTAAAAATCATGGTCAATTCTTAGCGTTATAAATTTATTTTCAACAAAGCTTTGTAATTTCAAGTGAAAGCTATGACATTTTTTACAAAATCACGACTTGAGCTATAGAAAGATAGAAAGTCAAAAAACCCAAGCCAAATCTATGACAAGTATTTATTACCATAACTTTTGGATATGAAATATTATAGATGGTATTTACTTAAATTAGATCATTCTCCAAAGATGTGACTCTTGCCCTCAAGAGAAAATAAAGTCATGACTTTTATGTTCAAACTAATTATTAGTGTCATGGTTTTTTTGCAGCATTATAGGTATATGATATATTAGAGAAGTAAAGGCTTGTGTTATGGCTAGTCCTAGTGTTGTGGCCATTTGAGATATAAGAACATTTTTTGTCATTGTCACTCCCAACACCATGGCCATATGATATACATGAGAGATGATTCTCAATATCATGATCATTACTCGTGATGAGGCTATATGATGACTGAGAGAGATCAATCTCAAAATCATGACCTCTCTCAATTCCACAACCATATGATGTACACAAGAGGCCATTTCTAAAGTTGTGGAAATTTCTAGCATTACAACCATATGATTAAGGAGAAAGATAAATGTTGACGTCATAGTCATTCTAAGTATCATTATTTTTGTGTTATAGAGACAATAGGAATAAGTCATAAATATTTCCTAGCATTATAAATTTATGTTATAAAAAGATTATGATATATTCTAAAGTCATTGTCACTTTCTAGAGTTATGACCTTAAACTCGAGAGAAGAAGGTCAAAGTCATGAATTTCTTTCGAAAGTTATAACTTTCTACTTAAAGTAATACAGAAATATTCAAGTATAAAAGAAAAGAAAAAGAAAAAAAGAGAAGATCATCTTTATCATCATCTTTTTTTCATGCACCAAGTAAAATTCAAAAATTAGTATACAACTCAATATTCTTTCTATATCCAAACTCAATATAATTTGAACTATTTGAACATAAATAAAATATATTAAATGGACAGATCCAAAGATTTAAAATTGATGCCAAATTTTAAATTATATTATACTAGAATTGAATTGTCTCACTATTAATTGATGGAATTGATGATACAATCCTTATATGATCGATATTTACACAAAATGCCTCTTACTATTTATATAAGTTGTATACTTATAGATCTTTGTTGATAAAATATCTTACCAATAAGCTTTTAGAATACTATTTAACTAACATAATTAGGCAGCATAACAAAATTACAATAGGTACTATTAACATTTTTGAATTTAGGTCCCAAAACATAATTTAACTTATTTTCTTTTCCTTGCTTGTAAATTATGGATTTTTTTTTTTGTTTCGAACCTAGATATTATTCTTCTTTACAGGGGTTTCAACACTACCCATTCTGTAGCCAGGAAATATTATTCCTTATTCACTACTCCTTACTTGATCAACCAATTAGTTTCATTTTCCATGATTTGTGACTTTAGAGCATATGATCATGTTGCCTTCAAGTTCTAGGGAGTGAATGATGATATAAATTTTGATATTGGATACTATGATGAAGATGTGAATCTTGCTAACTTTAAGATTTCATTGTGCTTTTTGTTTATTGGTGACTATGTTTTTGTTTTATTTTCTAGAATATGTCAAGATTAACCAAGGAAGAGTGCATGCTCAAGGACAATATGTGATGTATTTATATATGGAAGAAATGAGATGTAATGCATCAAGTCATAAAACATTTTTTTTTAAAATAGTGCTCAAGGATAAATCAATTATTATTTTAACAAATCACAATGGAAATAGTGGTGAGAGAAGCTTCTAGTTCCTATGCATGTTTATGTTTTTAGATTGAAGAGATCAAGAGATTAATAGATCAAGAGAGAGAGAGAGAGAGGAGTAAAAAATACTTCTGGGTGTTTTCCAACAAGTTTCAAATTTTATGTCTAATATATATATATATTTATTTATTTATTTATTTATATTTTTTATAGCTGTATACTATATATTTGATATTATTCTAAAAAAAATACTTATGGCAATTATAATTATTTATCCTACCATTTAAATTTATTATATTCCATTCATACCCCAACCTAAATGATAAGTTACCCATAGGATCATTAATTCCACTCAAGTTTCTTATCTAGTGAGGATTTGGATCTGGATTGGACAAAAAGATTTAAAAATAAAGGCAGAGTTATAATTTGGTATACCAGTTATAAAAAATTAAAACAAAAAAGTTCGCAAAATTTTAATATTTTAAATAATACACAAAAATATACAATATTTATATATATTTATATACATATAAATATATAAACACAAAATATTTATGTTTTGATATTTTGAAAATTAGAAATGTAATTTTACCCCCACCCCACCATAACATCTCAATGAATTAAAAAAAAATAATAAAAAATTATTCATCTGGGCATAGAACGATCATATGAATTAAAAAATTATTGGTTGCACCTCCATCTATCCAATTACAAGCTTTAAATCATTTGATATATCAATATGTGTGTGTGTGTGTGTGTGTGTGTGTGTGACAAATAATTTGATGCTTGTAATTTGATGATTGGAGGGGAAATAAAAATTATTTAGGTTTGTCTCCCTCTAGAGTTAGGTTGCAGTTCTTCTCTTGCTCTAAGTGAATGATTTTTTTTTTTTTTTATAATTTATTGAATTGTCACGTCATGAGTAAAATTAGGTTTCTGATTTTCAATATATAAAAAATTAAATATTTTAAGTTTTGTGTAGTTTATTAAAATCATAAAAATTTGGATATTCTAAAAATGTTTTAAAAGTGTCGCACACAACATAAGAACCAGAATAATAAAAACAGTAAGATTACTTTTTTAACCGACGAAAATGTAACGACTACGACTACCGCACAGGCAATGCGGTTCATCCACTGACGACTGCATTTTTTATCATTTCTTGCACCTGCCTGGCGACTTCCTCCTGCTAGCTATAATATATTAACACAAAATTCGGATTACATGATTCTTGTTCTTCTTTCTCCCAATCTGCTCGTCGGTCACCCCAGTCGGGAGAGAAGCTTTGCAATCTTTCAATGGAGTGTGGGATCGTGGAGGAGGAAGAAGACGCGCATGAGGATGAAAACGAGCACGATGATGTCGATCCTCAGAAACTTGGAGGGAAAACTATTTTCAGGAGAGATCCGTTCGACTTGGAATCTGCTGGTGGCAGCAGATTCGGCGGCTCTAGTTCGCGTCAGGTATGCACTCATCCTTTTGAAAATATCAGATTAATAACAGAAATCAATGCACACAATATCAGCTTCAATATGGTAGATGGGTTTTCAGAGACCCAGATGAGAAGATGAAGAACACAGGAGGGGGTCTCAGAAATACCTCCGTACAATTAGAGGTGTCAAACGGGCTGGGCCGGGCTGGACCAGCCCGTTTTTTTTAGCACGAGCGTGCCACTGTGCCGGGCCAGGCACAGTTTAAAATAGCCGGGCACGGCCCGCAGGCACGGCAGGCCGTGCCGTGCCTTGCCTGGCCTGTTCGGGCTGGCCTGTCCGTACGGTTTGGAATTCAGGGGACTGCGGGTCGGGTCGAATCATACCCGACCGACGGTCTTTTTTGTGGGAGGGTACATCGCGGGGTCGGGCTCAAGGGACACCCGACACGGGACGAACTCGTGCCGGTGTGACGTGCCGGGTCAGGCACGACACGACACACCATTTTGGGCTTATTTTGGGCTTATTTTGGGCCAGGCACGGCACGGGTCAGACAACATTATTCATTGCTTCAACTCTAAAATATTTGGGCTTATTTTTCTCACTCAACATAATTTTAATCATCATTGTTATGTTTTTGTTCTTTCCTCCAACTACACCATTTTGTTGTGGCATATAAGTGATGGTCAGCTTTCTAGTTATGCCATTGCTTTTATAGTGAATTGTGAATTCCTTCGAAGTAAATTTATATATTTTGTCACTTCTAATATTTTTTTAGTAAAATTTTACACTGTCTTTCGATTAGATTTTTTACAAAAAATTTAAAAGTTTCAACTTTATGTTTAAGTGATTGTCTTGACGCTGGTTCGCATGTTGCTATGTATGCCAAGTCAAGGGGATGTGAAGCTCTATGGGCAACATCATTAGGGATGGGCTATTTAGAGTATTTTTTTTTTTATAGTACATTTGTTACACATAGATTGAGATATTTTTATTTCATAAGAGAAACTACTAGCCATATTTTTATGTGATATGAGCTACAAATTCTTATAGTTTATATGTCCCATCTTCCTATTCCCTAGGTTGAGGAGCTTTGACGTTTACATTTTTAATGCAATGTGAGGAGATTTCTCTTCGGAAATACACCCACACACACACACACACACACACACGTAACTCTCTCAAATACATATCACTAGAATAGCTTTCTCTATTTTTAAAATGGAGCTTGAAACAGACTAAGAGCAACTCTAATGGGAGTTGCTATAAGGGGTGTCATCTCCATAACTGCTAAAATGATACCCAAACAATAAAAAAGTCTTATTCCAATGGAATTGGTAAAGAGGTGACAAAATGCCATCAAAGATCTTAAGGTGTCATATTTGATAACCTTGGAGATAGAATAGAGAGAATGCAAAATAGCAGTTATGGCTACAGTGCATCTCAAAGGATCTTTCTCATAGGTTGAAAAAAAAAATTTATTTAAAAAATATTTTATTATTAAAATAACACCTTATTTTGGCACCTATCATTGGAACAAAAATATGTTTAGGGGTTCAAAAAATACTATTCAAGTTGGTAAAATAACATTTGGCACCCCTTTTTTGGTATCTTCCATTGGAGTTGCTCTAAAGTGTTTAATTTTTATGGCAAGAAAAGTTAGCTATCACAAATATTGGGCTTGGAGGTTTCCTCTAAGAGCAACTCCAATGGGAGTTGCTATAAGGGGTGCTATCTTCATAATTGCTAAAATGGTACCCAAACAGTAAAAAAACTTGCTCCAATAGAGTTGGTATAAGAGGTGGTAAAATACCATCAAAAATCTTGGGGTGTCATATTTGGTAACCTTGGAGATAGAATAGAGAGAATGCAAAATAGCAGTTATGGCTACAGTGCATCTCAAAGGATCTTTCTCATAGGTTGAAAAAAAAAATTTATTTAAAAAATATTTTATTATTAAAATAACACCTTATTTTGACACCTATCATTGGAACAAAAATATGTTTAGGGGTTCCAAAAATAATGTTCAAGTTGGTAAAATAACATTTTGCACCCTTTTTTTGGCATCTTCCATTGGAGTTGATCTAAAGTGTTGAGTTTTTATGGCAAGAAAAGTTAGCTATCACAAATATTGGGCTTGGAGGTTTCCTCTAACTGGCTTATCGATTCCTCAATTAAGATGCAGGCTGCAGGCTGGGGAACTGCCATGAAGCTAGGGTTTCAGTGCGTTGGGATCGTATATGGTGATCTGGGCACATCTCCTCTGTATGTGTTATCAAGCACGTTTCCCAGGGGGATCAGGCACGGCGATGATATTCTTTCGGTGCTGTCTCTGATCATATACTCTCTCTTCTCCATTGCCCTGGTCAAGTATGTCTTCGTGGTCCTGGCTGCCAATGATAATGGTGATGGTGAGCTTCCTCTCCAGGACCAACACGTGTCCATTTAATGGCAGTCTCGATGAGTTGATTAAGTTGTTCATAGAAAATAACACCAGAGGCAGAACACGTGGGCGTTGCCTCCGCGCACGTTCGATCTGGTGCAGACATTTGTGGGCTCCCACGGGCTGTCGAGTGATTTCATGTTTGCTGACTGTAGGAGGGACCTTTGCCTTGTATTCTCTCATATGTCGCCATTCGAAGGTCAGCATGATACCGACCCAGCAGGCAGAAGATAGAGACGTGTCTAACTACAAGCTGGAGCTGCCTAGTCGGCGCAGCAAGAGGGCCTTGGCCGTCAAATCCTTACTGGAGAGGAGCCATGGAATGAAATACTTTTTATTAATCGTGACGATGCTTGGCGTTTCCATGCTCATTGGCGATGGCATTCTCGCTCCGTGTATTTCTGGTAAATTCTTGCTCTCCTGTTGTTTCCGTGAATTTCTGGCAGCTAAGCTAAACTACTGTTCCACCACAGAATCGCAGGCTGGGTCTCGTTTGTAGGCCAACTTATACATACACATTCTGGAGAGGAGTCATGTCTGTCAAACGGGACGTGTCGTGCCGGCCCGATCCATTTTTTCAGGCCTGACTGTGCTTTTGTGCTGGGCCAATCACGGCACGGTTACTGTACCATGCCTGGTTCGGCACAGTTTTGTGGGGTCAGCCTGGCACGGGCACACGGCATGATCAGCCGGGTTCAGCCTAGAGGTGTCAAACGGGCCGGCCCGGCCCGTTATTTTAAGCCGCGATCGTGCTTCCGTGCCGTGCCCGGCCCATTGGCACTGTTTAAAAAACTGGGCCCGGCACGGCGGGCCGTGCCTTGCCTGGCCCGCTCGGGCATTCCTGTCCGAGCGGTTTGGGATACGGGGGACCGCGTGTCGGGTCGAATCAGACCCGACCCGCGGCCTTTTTTTGCGGGAGGGGCATCATGGGGTCGGGCTCACGGGACACCCGGCACGAGATAAACCCGTGCCGGTTTTCCGTGCCGCTGGCCGAGCCATGTTGACACCTCTAGTTCAACCTGGTTGGGCAGAACCCTAAATTAAAAAAAAATTAGGATTTCGGCTCGCCCGAAATCCCAATTTAAAAAAAAAATTATGGTTTTGGTGCCCCCGTAACCCTAATTTTAAAAAAAATTAATTTAGGCACGGTACTGTGTCAACGGGCCAGGAACGGCACGAGCCCGGGCACTAGAAATTTCCGTGCTGGGCTGGCCCAGGCACGGCCGAATCATACCGTGCCTAGTGCCAGGCCGGGCTGATTGACACCTCTAGTCATGCCTAGCCTGCCACGGCACTGTCCAGAACCATGCTTAGGTCTGGTTCATGTCGTGCTGGGCCAGATGCTGCCTTGCCTCGTGCCCGGCCCATTGGCACGGTCCACCGCCACGATGACGGTGACCCTGGACCATGGTTCTGGGAACGGGTCACGAGTCACCGTGACCTTGGACCACACACGAACCCATATTAAAATATTTTATTTAAACCCAATATATATAAATTTTTACTATTATTATGTGATATGATTGGATAATAATTGATATCTAATTACTGAGTTAGCTCGTTCCTATTCGACAGACCACTTCATCGTTTGTTCTTAACTAATTTAAAAAACTAATTGAAGATCACTAAAACTAATCACACTTAATGTCGTAATACTTAAATATTTAGCTAATTATTCATAAATTTTATCATATAATTCTTCTGCTTTATCTTGACCTTAGGATTCATACAGGCAACCAAGCGATGTCGATATGAAATAGATGGTTAATATTTTAAATACTTAGTTTTTATGAATTTCAAAAATAAATTTCTGTCTCTCAGCTTTAATCATAAATAAGTTTGTTATTTTTAGTAATTTAGTAATTTTTAATACATCATGTAGGTATAATTATTACTGTCTGTTAGGTATCTTAGGGTATTTTAGTAATTTTTTTTTTAATATATTTTATAATGCGAGAAAAATTATTTTAATACATCGTTGATGCAGTGCTATCTGCCGTGGGAGGCGTCAAAGAGGCTGCCACATCCCTCACCGATACTTCAGTCACGTGGATCTCTGTGGCAGTTTTGGTATTCCTGTTCCAAATTCAACGATTTGGAACGCACAGAATTAGTTATCTGTTTTCTCCGATCCTCATGCTGTGGTTTCTTTTCATCGCTTTTATTGGGATCCACAACTTGGTCAAGTACGACCCTTGCGTTCTCAAGGCCTTCAACCCATGCTACATTGTCCAGTACTTCCGAAGAGACAAAAAGGCTGCTTGGATTTCTCTGGGCGGCGTGATTCTGTGCTTGACAGGTCCACACCTCTAACCTTCCCCCCCCCCCCCCCCCCCCCACGCCCACGCTAGCATGCACCCGCCCACGCACGTGTACACGCCCACGCACGTGCACACGCACACATGTTCGTGCAAATGCTTGTGTATGACGGGCCTGTGTATAAGTTGTCCGCTCATATATTTCGATGGAAAAAAGTAGGTTCCGAAGCGTTGTTTGCTGACCTGGGTCACTTCAACATCCGCTCGATTCAGTTAAGCACGTGCACGGTGCTGATACCGTCTGTTTTGCTGGCATACTTGGGCCAGTGTTCTTATCTTCGAAGACACACGAGCGATGTTGCCGACGCTTTTTACAGCTCGATTCCAAGTGAGGGTTCTATTTTAATGCCTAGTCACGTGAGGGCGTGACGGAGTGGTGTAGTTTTTTTTTTTTATTCTGCTGAGTTTGTTGCTGCAGAATCACTGTACTGGCCGCAGTTTATCTTGGCAATACTGGCGGCCATCATTGCGAGCCAGTCATTAATCTCGGCGTCGTTTTCTATCGTTCAGCAATCTGCGGCCCTTGGGTGTTTTCCGCATGTTAAAGTGGTGCATACATCTGCGAAGCACGGGGGGCAAGTTTATGTCCCCGAAATAAACATGCTTCTCATGCTGGCCTGCATCTGCGTCACTCTCGGCTTCAAAAACACGCTGAAAATTGGCAATGCTTATGGTATCTGGAACGTTCTCTATAACTCGTGCTCTCTCCCCCACCACACACTCAACTATATGTATATCTGCATATAGGCAGATGGCATGCACATGTACTAGCTTGCACGTGGTGTATGTGTGCGCGTGCTCATGCATGCAGAAACAAGTATATCTGCCTATATATGCGCATATATAGGCAGATAGCATACGCGTACTAGCTTGTGTATGTTTTTCTGTCTTCGAGGTGGCCACATATTGGACTTATATACTAACTTGTGTGTGTGTCCGCTCATGGAAAAGCATGAGGGTCACGTTAATGTCCACATATCTGCGTCACAATCGGCTTCAAAAGCACACTGAAAATTGGCAATGGTTATGGCACGTGGAATGGTCACAAACACTCATGCTCTCTCTCCCACGCACGCGCCGCGCATATGATACTGTCTTTATGTATGGGCGAGACGTGTGATACCTCCTCTCTCTTTCAGGAATTGCTGTGGCGTTTGTGTTTGTTATCACATCTCTGCTTCTTGTTCTTGTCATGATCATGATATGGAAGATACACTTCGTCCTCATCGTCATCTACGTTTTCACAATATGCTTCGTCGAGCTCGTGTTCCTGACATCCGTCCTCTACAAATTTGCCGATGGAGGATATCTTCCCCTCTGCTTTGCCTTCCTCATCGTTTCCGTCATGTTCACGTGGAGCTATGGGTACCGGATCAAGTATATGTATGAGCTCGATCATAAGGTCATGGCTGAGGAAATAACCAGCATAGCCTGCGACCCGAGGATCAAACGCGTGCACGGCGTCGGCTTATTCTACTCCCGTCTTGTTCACGGTGTGTCCCCCATGTTCACGCATTATCTCTCGAGCATCCCGGCCCTGCACGCCGTCCTGGTTTTCGTCTCCATCAAGGCTCTGCCTGTTGGACGGGTGCCTCCGGACGAGCGTTTCTTGTTTCAACGTGTGACAGCTCAGCACTTGATCTTCCGATGTGTAGTCCGTTACGGCTACAGAGACGTGAGGATGAAAGAGGAGCCATTCGAGACAATGCTGGTCAGCCAACTAAAGGAGTTTGTGGTTGAATGTGCAGGAGAGGATGTGGAAGCTGAGCTACGGCTAGTCGATAATGAGCTGCGAGATGGCGGAGTGGTGTATCTGATGGGTGAGGGCGCGGTGATGGCTTCTGAAGGCTCCAGCTTGGCGAAGAAGTTGGCTGTGAACTGCTTCTATTGTTGGCTGAGCAGGTGCGTGAGGCAGCAGGATGAAGTGTTTTCGATTCCTCCTAAACACTTGCTCAAGGTGGGGATGACTTACGAAGTTTAAGTCGCATGCGTTAGCTTGCACATGGCATGCCCGTGCGCACGCGCTCAAGCAATAACAAAACTCAGCGTGCATATGTACATGCATATAGCCAGATGCATGCGCATACTTGCTTGCACATAGTGTGTGTGAGCGCGCGCGCGCGCACTTGCATGAATAAAACACGGTGTGCATGTGTGGTCGGATTACGTTAACATGTGTTATCATTTATTTTAACAATTTTTTATTATTTTAAATATATAATTAATTTAAAATCCTCAATTTTTTATTATTATAAAATCCTCAATTTGATCCACGTGATGTATGTGTTTAGATTTAATTAAATAATAAAAAAATAGGAAAAAACATTTAATTAAATAAAAAATTATCTCCCAGTGAGATCTTTCTCTTGAAGCATGATCAAGATGAAATTTCAGATAATTGATTTTAGATTTATTTCTCATGAAAATTATGATATATTTAAAATGATAATAAAGTATAAATTTATTAATATGTGTTATTTTAGATTCTTTTCATTAATATTTGCATTAATATGTGTTAGCCATTAAATAATGTATAATAATAAAGTTTAGCCATAAATTTTAATAATTAATGCAGACATCATTCTTTTGATTCTTGTTAATAAAAAAAATATTATTCTAAATATTTTTTGGATGAAAATAATTTTTAAAATAAATCAAAATAATTTTCTTTTGTTTACTATTAGGTCAAAATTGATGCCTCTTTAATTCCCACGGTTGAAGTTAAAAAAAAAATTACATTTAAAATAAACAAAAAATAAAAAAATAACAAATAGACAAAAATAAACAAAAAATAAGAAATAGACAAATAATAAAGAATTAAAAATTAAAAATAAACATAAAATAAATTTTATTTGTGATGAGTGAGTTATTATCGCGGCTTAAACCGTGATAGACTGGTGGAGAGTCACTTGTGGTCAATTGAACTGGGACGCCGACACCACGACCACTGCCAGTGAAAGGACAGGGGCGACCGTCGAGCAGCCGGATCGAGAGGGTCGATCGCTCATACTTAATAACACTTCCGGTGAGTCGCCATCGCACTTATTTTGCTCTGGAACGTATCAGATATTTGTAGTCGGCTCGTGAGCTGATGATGCCGAACCTACGCAGGAAGATCACATGGGCCAGGCGTTTCGTCGAGCAGCAGGGAGAATTAGACCGAACGATTCTTCTCCTAGAAGCGTCGGCGATGGGAAGCCGCCGGTGGAAACCAGAAGCAAGATGGAAGCGCTAAGAAGAACCGGCTCGCACGGCGATCATCCGGAAATTGGTTTCGGTGAGCACCTAATTGTAGTCATTTTGCCTTGATTTTTATATTCTGCAGATTTTAGGGTTTCATATGTTTTTCATGATTCTAGAATCAGCATTTATCACAGCCCAAGACCAAGATGATGACCATATCTTTATCATTAATGTAGGAAACTATTTCTACATGTTGGGTTTATAAGAAATCATGAAGTAGAAGCTTTCTTCATGAAATATTTATAGTTACAATACTTCTTATATCATCTCCAACCCACTCTCTATTTTTCACTTTCACCTTTTTTAGCTACACCCAAACATAAAAAAGTCCTCTCCAATTCATTCTTTATTTCAATCTATGTTCCCTAGTTTACTCAAATTGATCAACAAATGTGGAGATATATTCGAGATCTCTAAATTTTCTCTCCCTATATCTATGTATACATGTTTGACTTTTTAAAAATTATTAAAATTTAGATATAAAATAGAGAGTGGTTGGAGTGAATTCTAAAAAATTGCTAGTTAAAATAATGAATTTAATATTTAAATATATTTTGAGTAATTATTTTGTTAATTGTGGTTGGAGATGTTCTTAGAACATCTCCAACACACTCTCTATTTGTCAATTATATCTATTTTAGTTAGCCAAACATAAAAAATTCTTCTTCAGCTCACTCTCTATTTCACTATCTATTTCCTAGTTTAATTAAATGACTCAACAAATGTGGAGAGTCATTTGAGCTCACTAAAGTTTATCTATTCCCTTTTTTCTCTCTATCTCTCTCTATATACATGTTTGAGTTTTTAAAAAATATTAGAAGCTGGGTATAAAATAGAGAGTGTGGTTGGAGTGATTTTGAAAAATTACTATTTAAAATAATGAATTTAATATTTAAATATATTTTGAGTAGCTATTTTGTTGATTGTGGTTGGAGATGCTCTTAGAACATCTCCAACACACTCTCTATTTGTCGATTATATATATTTTAGCTAGCCAAACATAAAAAATTCATCTCCAGTCCACTCTTTATTCCACTCCATGTTCCCTAATTTACTCAAATTGCTCAACAAATGTTGTGATATATTCGAGCTCTCTAAATTTTCTCTCCCTATCTCTATGTATACATGTTTGACTTTTTAAAAAATATTAAAATTTAGATATAAAATAGAGAGTGTGGTTGGAGTGAATTCTAAAAAATTACTAGTTAAAATAATGAATTTAATATTTAAATATATTTTGAGTAGCTATTTTGTTGAGTGTGGTTGGAGATGCTCTTAGAACATCTCCAACACACTCTCTATTTGTCAATTATAACTATTTTAGCTAGCCAAACATAAAAATTTTTTTTCCAACTCATTCTTTATTTCACTCTCTATTTCCTAGTTTAATTAAATAACTCAACAAATGTGAAGAGTCATTTGAGCTCACTAAATTTTCTCTACTCCCTTTTTTTCTCTCTATCTCTCTATATACATGTTTGATTTTTTAAAAAATATTAGAAGTTGAGTATAAAATAGAAAATATGGTTGTAGTGAATTCTAAAAAATTACTAGCTAAAATAATAAATTTAATATTTAAATATATTTTGAGTAATTATTTTATTGAATATGGTCGGAGACGATCTTAGATGGAGATCTGAAATTATTATTTATTTATTGATAATGTATAATTTGAAATAATTCATAAACCAACATAAGTTGTTATTTTTGAAATGATAAATATTATTTTTAATAAAATATTATTATAATTTAAATGAATTATTTCTCATGCATTTTATTGATAATAATTTAATCTTATCTGGTATAATAATTTAATTGAATATAAGTCCTGCACAATATAAGTTTTGGTATAATAAAAAAAATAAATAAATAAGAAAAAAACAACTCTACTTTTTGGTATGAACCATGATGCAAACCTCTTTTCTCTTGATCCTCGTTGGGAGATTTTAGATTATGAACCAAAAGCCTCACCGGGAAAGCTTCTAGAGGAGCGTGACCCACAATATGAAACCATGTTAGCCCAGATGGCGGGTAGAATAATGACTAGATATGGCGCCAGACCAACGACGGGCGAGGTAGAATGTCTCACACTCCCCTTTGGCTCATGCACCTGGCTCGCCTGGGTTCAGCCCAGGCTAGCTTGGGTTCAGGCCAGGCTATCAGACAGATTATGTGCATCTTTATTTTTTGCTTTGTTTCTTGCAATAGGAGAGAGTGATGGAGAAATACAGCAGGCCTCTGCCAAAGCTGAGAAGGGCAGCAGCCTCCAGCGTGGGGTGGGATGATGAGGGCAACCTCCCTCCCGGACATGTCAATTTGAAACAGCTGCATCAAATCATGCTGCTGCATGGTGGCCAAGATGGAGAAATTGGTAAGATTGCTGCCATGTTTCATCTCGACGTCCACAAGGTGGAGAAGCTGGTTCGGCATCTCTCTCTGCCCCCTGAATCGGCTCAAAAACTAGACACCTAAGCAACATAAACCTGACTTTTTTTTTTTTTTTTTTTTTTGTTTAGCCAAGAACGTGAATAAAAAAAGATAAAAAAAATCAAATGAAATTAGACTCGAGCCAATCGGACACCAATTCATAAGCCAGAAAGGTGACGGCTCCAGCAGGTGCGGCCTTAATTGTGGAGGGGAGGATGCCCTTGTAGAGACCAGCCCAGCCCTCCGCCCTCAAGATCTGGTTCAAGGCTTTCACCATGTTGGTGTATGCTTCATGTTCTACGCTGGCCCCGTACTTTGGGTGCCGTCTTAGCCCTCCCACCTGCAACACAGCCCAAGCCAAGCGCCATGTGGGGGCGCAAATACTTTCTAGATGATCTATCATGCATTTTAAGTGATAAAGTGAAAAATTAATACAAGAATAAATTTAATTTTTAAAATTTATTCAAGAATTTAGATTCACACACGTCCCGAGGTTTAATAGATGCGACATGAGGTTTAATTAAATAAATTAAAAAAAAATTAATTTTTATTATTTATTTTATAATAAATAATGTCCTTTTTAGTACACTAGGACGCATGACGAAATGAATTTTACTTATTTTTATTTTAAGCATATAAATTATAATAAAAAAATTAAATTAAAATATTACAATAAAAAACATGATTTAACTATTAAACGAGTTCCCTTCTTAGATCAGAGAAACTGCATTTGATGAATCACAAACCCAAAATCTACTAGTATTTGAAGAAAATGATTGTCATCGCGGCGATACATGATCTCTAGTTAGAACATGAGAATTTACTAAATGATCACTCATCTCAGTATTATTCTAATAATGGTAGTTGGATTGGCAATGTGAGGAAGGCGCACCCTGTGGGTTGCGCCTTCCTCACATTTCTTTTTTCTTCATATAAGACACTTTCACTATAAATTATCACATTTCTTTTTCTTTATTTTCTCTAAATCTATATCAAAATTAATTCGTCTCAAGTGTACTTCATAATCAAATAATGCCGTCGTGTAAGAAAACAAGCTGGTGACCAATAAAAAAAAAAAATTACCTGGAACCTTTTCTTGACGACATCAAGGGGATGACAGGCCAGCTTAGCACACGTCCCAGCAGCTAACCCACAAAGAAACAGTTGGAAGCTAGAAATACTATTGCTGCTGCTATTACTAGTTGAGTTTGTGTTGGAATTATATCTATTATTGTTCCACGCCTAGAAAAGATAACCACAAAAGGAAAGAAGTCAATCATTATCTCTCTCTCTCTTTCTCTCTCTCTTTCTCTCTCTCTTTCTCTCTCTCTGTCGTGTGTGTTGTGTGTGTGTGTGTGATGAGCTAATTTATTTATTGACATTAAATTGATTAACATAATGAAATCTTATGTATCAAAAGTATGATAGACCAATTAGCAAATAGGAAAGACTGTCTAACCTTGTAGGACATGAGTTCGATTCCTAGGGTATCTTTACCAAATGCCCTATTCATATTGTGTTGGGAAATTGGCCCCAGATGGTGAAATCCTAAGGCCCCAACGCCAATAAGTGAGAGGCCAAAGAATAAGAACGGATGAGTTGGAAGCAATGATAAAAGTTTCAGATATATCCACCGATATATCTATAAATTCTAAGTACCAATATATCTATAAATTCTAAGTATCGATATAAATCATTAAGACCGATATATCTATCCTTGATTGATGCTCATATGCAAATACACATCAATATATCTTCGATATATCCAATATATCCGTAAAATCCAAGTACCGATATATCCATAAAAACCGATATTTTAATCCTTGGTTGGAAGAAGGAAAGAAAAAAAGAATCAAGTAATACATATCACACGATCACGACAAAGACAAATTTTAGTTTCTCAAGAAATATAACGCATTCGAGTTGGTGAAAAAAGAAAAAAAAAATAAGAATCATATAGTCGACCACAAATAATCAGGATAAAATTTGATTGATAATAATGATAATGATAAAATAATATAATATTCTTATAATTTCTTACACGAATATATAAATTTTAAATTTCATTATTATTTTAAATGTATAATTTACATTTTGAAGCCATACCATCTTCAATTTCAGTTGAAATATTTCACTATTAATTTAAAGTCAAAATCATAAATTATATTGCAAAAATGTCTAATTTACATTTTGAAAATAGCATGCCATTTCTCACCCCAGTACTTGTGGAGGGTCCCTCTGTTCATTATATGGAGGCATATAACCCTTGGGAGATTTCTACAGGAATGTGAGAAACTTCTGACAAATATGGGGAGGCCTTCCTTTCAAAACAAATTAATTATATAACCTATACCTATATAATAAATGATAATTATAATATCTATCAATAGTTTATTAATTAATCTGTTTCTTATTATTAATAGTTTATTAATTTAATTTTTGATCATTATTAATATATCTATCAATAAAATTGTTTATATTGAATTTATATGATATATAATTATTAATATTAATATAATTAAATATTATATTTACATTTCAAAAATTTTAAATATTTTTATATTTCAAAGGTTATAACCTATGAAAATGAGAAAAAATTACAATTTTTTCTTTTGAGTTAATTCTCTACAAATCTTATGTATGAAGATTTGTAGAGAATTAAAGTATCTAGAATCTTTTAAGATTCTAGAGCATTGTGAAATGTCTAAAACACCCTAGGATTCCAGACACTTCCATTGATATGTATAAAATAAGTTCTCAACTACTAGTAGAAACTACCAAATTATAAGCTTTTCTCTTAATGCGACTACCTCCGTTCCAAAATAATAGCCTGATATTAAACAAAAATTTATTCCGAAATGATGGTCCGATATGATAAAGTAAAATTTAATTAATTTGTAAAGTCAGTTTTGCTGCATTGATGACTTCCTTGTTACAACTGACAGTCATAGGAAAGTTAATCGATCCAGTTATTTATCATTGATGTCTTCCATGCACTTCTGAAATATCAAAAAGACATCATTGAGCTTCTCCAAAGAATACTGTCCAGAAAAAATTTTTCACTGTAGCTATGAGCTCATTGATATCCTTAGTTGTCAACTAATATTAAAGGGACTGGATGACATTGAAGAAGCTAATATCCAATTATTTATCATTGAAATTTACTGTTTACATTTTAAGTTAACTGATTTTGAGATCCAGTTAGCGAGTCATGTAAGTAACATAACATGATTAAATTATACACCAATCAAAAGCTCTCGAAAAAATTTTTACAAAAAACACAGTCACGAAATTTTCCTGCTATTTGGCTCTTTATTTTTAAAGAAGTACATGAATCAAACTATTATTTTGGAACGGAGGTAGTAAGTTTTTTACTTTGTAATATTCTTTTGAGTTCATCTTGCTTATAAACTATTGGTTGATGTTGAGTATCACTTACAAGACAAGCAAGAGTGATGAACCCTATGTTCTTACCACGTTGGTAAGTTCAAATGTTGAATTTTAAATTTTGTAAAAAAAAAAAAATGCACATGGCTCATCTAAATTTTGACCTAAATTAGTTATGACAATGTGAGTTACCAACCACAAAAGAAAGAAGAGTGACGAACCCTACCATTGTCCAGCCCTTGAATGTGTCGTAGGTGCCAAACTGAAGGCCAGCATAGGGAACGATCTCCACGAGCGTAGGGGACAATCCAGCATATAAGCCTGTAAGCCCCCTGTTTCTTATAATATCGACAAATGCAGAACGCATATTTGGATACACCTAAAAACTGGCACATATTAGCAAGAGAGTTCGCTCTGATTGGGCCGGGCCACCAAGCATGCTGCTGGGATGGGGCCTGGGGGCCTTGCTTGCTCAGACCCCTAGGCCCCAAGGCCCATAATCAGCCTTGGGATGTGAACAAAGATTAATCATATGGCGCATTAAGAGATCTCTACGAGTCCAACCTTGCAATAGAAAAATACCTTAGGCTCACCCTGCGAGGCTAATATAGTTCGTAAAAGATCAAATGGGTACGACCCTACCGTCGCAGCACACCCTGCCAATGCCCCACTAAAATAAGACAGGGCGGGGTGAAGCTGAATGTGAACACCTGCAACACGAAAAAGCAGCACCCAGCCTCAGCAAAAATACATGACAAGTAAACCCAAGAAAAAATTACATTACCTATGTGCCCAGTGCATTAATAATTTAAATAAAAACTTGTAGCATACAAATTTTGTCGGATATAAAATAAATGATAATACACACTAAATCTCAAAAGAACTCTAAAATTAAATATATTTTGATAAAAATAGTACTAAGATGATTGATAATCTGAAAAATTCTTGGATTATATGCATATGTTAAAAATCTTATCTTAGTATGATGATGATAAGTATCTTTATCTAATAATAAGTCTCAAATTAGAGATTCATAACACATAATCTCACCGGATAAATTTGAATATATTTTTTATAAATAAAGACTTATAAATTTATACTTTTTATGAATACAAAATTAGCAAACGATTAGACATATAATAACATACTAAATCTCATAAAAATTCTAAAATTCAAAAATATTTTCACAAAAATAATATTATGGTGATTGATCATCCGAATAGTTTTTGTGTTGTATGCATATGTTGGAGGTCATATCTTAGTATGATAATAAGTATCTTTGTCCGATGATAATAAGTCTCAAGTTCGAGATTCATCAAACACAAACTCATGAGATAATTTTGAATAAAATATAGGTAATTTTTTATAAATCTAGAGTTATAAATTTGTATTTTTTATGAATAAAAAATTAGTATATAATTACACATATAGTAGCATACTAAATTTCGAAAGAACTCTAAGATTAAATATATTTTAACAAAAAGTATATTATGATAATTAATCATCTAAAAAATTCTTATATTATATGCATATGTTAGAGATTATATCTTCATATGATGGTAAGTATCTTTGTCTAATGATAATAAGTCTCAAATTAGAGACTCATCAGACACAACCTCATAAGATAAGTTTGAATAAAAAATGTGTATTTTAATTATGAATAAAAAATTAGTATACGATTAAAGATATAACAACATACTAAATTTCATAAGAATTTTAAAATTAAATATGTTTTCACAAAAATAATATTATGAAGATTGATCATCTAAAAAATTCTTGTGTTGTATGTATATGTTGGAGGTCATATTTTGGTATAATATAAAGTATCTTTCTCTAATGATAATAAGTCTCAAGTTCGAGATTCATCAGACACAACCTCACAAGATAAGTATAAATAAAAAATCTCGACTTTAAATTTGTATTTTTATGAATAGAAAATTAGTATATGATTACACATATAATAACATACTAAATTTCATAAGAACTCTAAAATTAAATATATTTTAACAAAAATTATATTATGGTAATTGATTAACTGAAAAGTTATTGTATTATATGATTATATTGAAGATCATATCTTCGTATGATAGTAAGAATCTTTGTCTAATGACAGTTTGTATCAAGTTTAAGGCTCGTCGAAAACAACCTCATGAGATAAGTTAGAATAAAAAAATGGGTATTTTTTATAAATAAAGACTTGTAAATTTGTATCTTTTAGTCAAGGGAAGATGAACTCTTAGACAATAAAACTAAATAGAAATACCTGCAAACTAGTTTTCTCCCAGTGATTGTTATGTGGTAGCCCATTGAGTTAAAACTAAGCTTAGTTTTCTCATCTTTCATGATATGTAAAATCATATGCAAATTAGGAACATCATTATTTTAACTTGATGTGATATAATTTTTCTATATTTCACAACCACATCTTAAATGAAAAGATTTTCCATCGAAACATAGTTACATCAACGAGGAGTTGAATTTTTACTAGGTAAACTTGGAGTTATAGGCATGAAAGTCTCAATTTAATGGACATGTTACAGGAGAATTAATCACAACAAAGATAAACATAAAAGACTCAATTAGGCACACACATTGTAACTGTTAACATCATGAGTAATATTAGAGATGATTATTATGCATTATTTTCATAAAAAAAAACCAAGAACACTCTGAACTATTGAGGGGAATAGATTGATTATCAAATTCATCCAAGAATCCCAACTCAATGTTGCCTGGCTGACCAATTTGACTGGAGTATCGAATAAGAAGTTAGTATTTGTGTCAATTGAGGTATCCACTGAAGCACAAAGCAGAAAACTAATATCTATAATAGTACCAAATATAAATATCCTCCATGACAAAGTAATCTATTTCCTGAAATATATCACTTATATCTCAAAAATAGCATATAAGTCTTCTAAGATCATTCATCTAGAATTATGACTGAAAGTATTCCTTAAGTTGAGTGATTCTCAACTTATTATTTATTAAATAAGAATACTATTCAACTTACTATTAGAGTTTTTCTAAAAAAATAAAGAAGTAGATAACACAATTGTGTAAACCAAACTATAGATTATTACTTCAAGTCATATAATATTATTTACAATATATAAACTGAATTTGACTTTGCTACTTAAAACTCAGGATGCTACTTCACATACATCTCATATTCAAGGTCATCATGAAGAAAGACATTCTCCATGTCTAGCTGGAGGATTCTTCAACTATAATATACTTCAAATGAAATAAGAATTCATACTGAAGCATACTCACTCGAAATAAGTCTCATCTTCATATGATTTCATTGAATTAGAGGATAAATTTATCTCTTCCAATATAGTATAGCACTATACTAGGTGAAATAACATCTTAAAAGAAGATTTTAATGTTGTAAAACTATCAAGAGTAAAGAATTAGCTATAAGATCATTTGATGATCAAGTCTACAGGTGTCCAACTTATTAGGGGCAAAAACTAGAGTAGAGTCATGAACTATCAGATCATCTAAACTCGTGAAAGATTTCCTCATTTTGAAAACCTCATTATCTCTAAAATCAACTTGATGTATACTTATTGATACATATAATAATTACATAAAAATATCATCATCCTATAGATCAATAAATTCGAATATAACTGACGAGTAACTATTAATCCTAACTAGAGGTACAAATAGGACTATAGATGAGTAGAGAAAAATAGAGTCCAGATATATCTTTTGGACTCTTACCCATTAATACTCACTAATACTCAATCATAAATTGATAACAAGGATTATATCTATTTTGAATACTAGAATAATCAAAAGAAAATATAAATTTTAAAGTCTTAGATATCATCTTGTCTTGTCTAAGGCAGAGATCTTGAACTGAACAAATAAACACATAAACTATGAGAAAAAGTAAATATTTTCTCTCTATGATACAAAATCTAAATGAGCACACTATGAAAATAGGCAAAAAAAAGGCATAATTAATAAGTTAGTTTACAATTAAAGTCATATCACCCCAAAACTACTTCAAATTACTTATACCAAAGAAAAGTAATCAAACTGTCTCAATCAAAAAAAAAAATTTTTTTAAATCAAATTATGTGGAGATGTGCTAATGTGTGAAATTTGATATATGACCTCATAATCAATAAACTAAATATTGAAACTGCCAGGCCAAGTTAAGTGGCCTGAGTGTGTTGTTGTTGCATTCGAGTGTGTTGCATTGTAGTAGTGTGGCGGCCTGCAAGGACTTGCCCTAGCAATTCATTAGCGTGTACTAGCAACAAACATTTTTCTTTTTATCAAGTAAACTTTTATAATGCGAGCTCTTGGAGATGGAAAGTGGCCGGGCAGTTCAACATTGCCCATGCCCCGGCCCAGTAGCAACCATTCATGGCTCGACGTGAGCAGGCTCAGCCAAAAGCCCAAAACCATGCCTAGAGCCAGCACGAGCCATACCAGACACGGGGAGTCAGCCCACGTGCCACTTGATCGGGCAGCAAGACACAACCAGACGAGTCAGCCAGCCCGGGGCAAATTTGACACAAACAGGGCATGCTGGGATCATCTGGTTGTGTAGTGTCGCAGTCAATTACCCAAGTGGCACACGGCGTGACTTCGCAGATCACGTGCTGTTTTTAAAAATTAATTGCAGGTCTGGTCATGTTGGGATGGCCGCATCAACCACGCCTATCTTCAACACGACCCAACCACGGTCTTTTCACTTTCTTATGGCTAGTCGTTGGCTCAAGCCCAAGTTAGCATGAAACAACCCCAGGCTCGCATGGATTCTAACCGTGCAGAGCCCGTATGGCTCATGCCTAGAGCCTGGATCATGCCGGGTTGCAGCTGGCCCGCCTTGACCTGGCATGATCAGGCAGGCCAAAATTGCCCAGCAAGCCACCGTGCCATGTTAGGCACCCTGCAACCTTAACATTTCCGAGCCAACACGGCATACCTTCCAAACTGAGTCATGTCGTGCCACTTCTATGAGCTCTTAACATACAAACTTCCTTAATCCAATGCCATGGTTATATATTTTCATTGCATATTCATATTACCCTTTTATATTTTCATGCTGGATCATCTCAGGGCAGTCTCATGCCTAACGTGCTAGGTCATCTCAGATCATGCAGGATCATACCAATTTTACGGGCAGCACCACAACAAACACCACCACCACCACCGTAGAAAATTGGTTACCCAATTTTCTATGACCCATGACTCATTCGCAGCCCCATGTCATGGTCACCGTGCTGGTGGAACACGCCAAAGGGCCATGAACGCAAGTCGTGCCTGGCCCGGCATGAGGCACGGCTACCTCTGGCCCAGCAGGGCACAAGCCGTGTGTCGGGCCATCACAACCCAGGTCCAAGCATGATTCTTGATCATGCATTGTCAGGCAAGGCACGACTCGATCGGGCAGTGTCCGAGCTACCCGGCCCACTTGACACCTCTACTTTGAGCCAAATATGAAGAAATAAAGTTGATGCTCTCGCAAAAATTAGTATTTTGAATTGTGTTTTAGTAGATACTCCGAATGAGCTAGATATTAATTTCTTATTTGATGCAACTCCGTCAATTAGCTCTGTTATATATTAAAAAACTATACGAAAGATTAATTATTCATTTATCTTCAAGCCAAATATAACTTATATAGCAAAGATAGTTAATAGTTTCTTAAATTTTTTAAGTCAAATTCACTCAGATGTTAGAGTATATGAAGAAATATCTCAGTCATGAACTTTATTTTAGTGATCATGAACAATTATAATTAGCTAGACATTCATGTTCAAGTTGAGCACCAGCTTATACTAAGAGAAGATCGACAATAAATTTTTATACTTTTCTTAGAGACAATCACATCTTCAGAAAAAAAGAAAAAAAAAAAATTGATACTCTAAAAACAAAAAACAATGATAAAGTTCGAAACAGTATCGATAATCACATACAAGATACTTTGGATTAGACACATTTTGAAAAAGATCAAGTACTCACTTTATTCTCTCTCTACTTTCTACTATGATAGTCATGCACTGAGACATATAGCCTTCAATCATATATTTCACGAGCATATAAAATACATAAAGATAAATTATTTTTTATTCAAAAAAAAAAAATCAGAAATAAGACTACTGCTATAATCTATGTTCCTACAACAGATCACGTAGTAAATATTTTCATAAAGATTTTGAAGAAATTATTCTTACTTAGTTCCATACTCTATATAACCTCCAAGCATAGTTTTCTAGACATGTACACACCACCTTGATGAGCGAATATTATAGTTTATATTTTATTATTTTTTATTTTTTTTGATATTTTATGAATACGAGCACCCAACATGTGAGTTTCCCCCATTCCAATGCCAGAGTTAGACATTCCCGTTCAACATGATTTTCACATATATTACAAAAAGAGTATAAGACCACGGCGATACTTACACATGAGCTTCTATACTAGCATGAGGTATAATATTGAATATTACTTGTTTTTGAATTTTTTTTTTTTTTTTTTTTTTTTTTTTTTTTGTGGAAACTGCTATTTCATCAGCATTAGCATACCTGTTTTAGAAGATCCAGCCACAAAACTTTTCAATTTGTGCAACACCACAAATTGGATGGCAGTGTAAGGCATAACCATGAGCAAGGCAGGGAAATTTCCACGCCAAAAACCCTAGCACACATATAAGCGTCGGAACAAATTATATTCTCTATTTAATAAATCCATATATATATATATATATATATATATATATATATAATAGCAATTTAAACAGCGCATCAAAACCTCTGCAGGCACTTATTCTTGCATCATTCAAATTTCAAAATAAAACAGGAGAATAAAGAAATATTTGAGTTAATTTACCAGCCATAATTGGACACGTGAAAACAAAAAAAAAAAAAAAAATGCTTTGCCTTGGATTAGAATATATCAATGGCAATGTAAAAAAAGAAAAAGAAAAAGAAATAATAATGGACTAAAGATAAAAAATTGAGCTGCGTGGAATCTTATTGAAGAATAGATCTTGCCACTATACTTTGTGCGAAACAAAGCCGAATTGGATGACAAAGAGATAATGTACACGCCCACTGCTCAATTTTATTTAGTTTTAATTACTAGATAATAAAAAATATTTTTTGCTACTCTAAACTCTCTAAAAAATGTGAAATAAGAATTATAATAAAAATAAATTTAATATTATTAATAAGTTTGATATAGATGATGACAAATGATCATTACTTTGAAATGAATGAGCATTATTTATGTGAGACATATGGTTTTCTCATCAAGACTTTTGATTTTTTCTGAGTTATAACATTTAGTCTTCTTGTAAGCCTATAAATAGGCCAAATCAGAGTTAAATATAATGATTTCTATTTTTCTTCTTTTTATTTCATTCTCTATCTTTATAACACCTTATCAGCACGAGTTTGCTCCAGGTAAGAGAAAATTATATTATTATTTTTTTTTTCCTTGTTTATTAAAAATTTTCCTAAATGTCAAATCCCACAAAACTTAAATTTTTGACACATGATATTTCTAGTAAAAATTATTTATTATTAAGTCTTGATGCTGAAATAGATCTAACATCTATAAATAAATATTGGAGAAACTATATAAGAAAGAAATGAAGAATTCCGACAAAAACTGTGCAAAAGCACTAATTTTCCTTGGGCATTATCTCCATGAGAATCTAAAAAATGAATATCTCCGTATAAAAGATATTTTCACCTGGGGGAATGGCTTGAAGAATAAGTTTAACCACAAAAAAATTGTGATTTACCTAAAGCTCGCCATGACTAGATGCACCTGAGATTGCAAGATTTTAGAATGGGCAGTAAGCATAACTCCCCTCTATTTGAAATAATCTCCAGATTGAAGCTATGAGAAGAAAAAATTATGAATAAAAACATACTACAAAAAACTCCACAACGTTTCACACCACTAATATGCTCCTACAGCAACAATATTAAGCATAGATTTACTAAATATTAAAAATTAATATTATGTCTTCTGGTAGCTAAATAAAATAATGAGCAACTAATAAAAAATTAAAGAGTCGTGTCCAACTAGATCTAAACCATTCCCCGCAGTGAATATAATTTCATCCCACAATCATGAATGTGGTGGTGGTCATGATTGAGGGTAGAATTTTTAACACCGAAAAAAATTAAATAATGGTGATATAAAATAAAAAAAATTGAGAAATTATATATAAAACCCCATTCAAGGCTCGTGGAGAGATTTTCTACTAATACATAATGAAAGAATATTAGTCTCGTACCTGTCGTACAGTCAAATATCAAATATATCCATATTAAGCATCATTAAATAATAAAGGATAAATGATAGAAACTAATTTTGCCGGGCTGATTTCGGGCGATTGGCCGTGCCGGGCCTGCCCTCCAATGAACCGTGCAGTGCTAGGCACGACATGCTAAATGCGGGCCAGTACATGCATGAAAAAATAGGTCATGTCGGCCCGACACAGTCCGTTTGACACCTGTATATGCACAAAGATTAAAAGTGAGATTAAAATATTTTTTTGTGGATAATACCTTTACTTTTTTAAAAGACCTTATGCATCATACAAAATAATGATGATCCTGAACCACAAAATATAGATGAATGTAGACAAAAAAAAGATTGATTATTAAAAAAAAAAGCTATACGGGTAAAATTATATTCATTAATAAAATGAGAAGTATTTAGACCTATATTCCAAATATCTACAAGTAAATCCTGTTAAATACAAATATGTATTTGTACGAAATTGAAATAAAAATAATAAAATCATAAAATATAAGACATGATTAATAATTCAATATTTCTCATAAAAACCTAGCATCTACTATGAGGAAACATGTTCACCTATTATGAACACGATCACATTTTAAAATTTGGCAAGTTTAACAGTATCAGTATCTGAAGGACTAGTGCGTCTAATGGATATTATTACTACATATTTATATGAATCCATAGATCATGAAAATCTTGAAACATTTTAATATGGATAAAAAACATTGATTAAGTTAAATAATTGTTGTCCGATCACTTAATATAAAAAATGACACATTTTGACCTTGTGAAAAGGATGAAAAATTATTTGACCCTAAAGTATCATATCTTAGTGCAATCAATGATAAAAATTTCCGATATATCCACCGATATATCTCCGATATATCCGTAAATTCTAAGAATCGATATATTAATTAAGACCGATATATCTCCGATATATCCGTAAATTCTAAGAATCGATATATTAATTAAGACCGATATATCTATCCTTGATTGGTGCTCATATACAAATACAAACTGATATATCTTCGATATATCCGATATATTTGTAAAATTCAAGTACCGATATATCCGTAAAAATAGATATTTTAATCCTTGAGTGCAATTGATATACTTATGTATCTTGCTAATTATATTTGAACAAATATTATTTTTTCAAGTAGCCATTGGCCCATACAACTGCCATTGTGCCAGTCATGATATTTTTGTAGGTCACCATTGATGCACTTATTTGGCCCTAATATGGATAAAACACGTCCCCGTTTCAGAGAGGCACACCATGGCACTGTGCTGGTTGCCATTGGCCCATGCGACTGCACATGCTAGGCATGCACGAACCGACATGGCCACGCACCAAGGCTGGCACGGCCCGGTATGACCTAACACAGCCCCATTTTGCAAGTCGGGCCACTATTATGGCTATTGTGTCATGCCCAGCATGGCACGGTGATATGGCGAGCCTCATTGAAATGGGCCGTGCTCGCACGGCCCACCCATTTGACACCTACATGTTGAGATTTTTTTTTCATAAGTTTTGAAGATCATTGATATGATGTTGAATTCCACTAAAAAATTTAATGATATATAGCTTGATAAAAATCAAACTACAACACTAATAAAGAGATTAGATGAAGAGGAGAGTTTAGGTCCACCAAATAAAGAATTTTGCCTTAAATAGCAAGACAAAAAATTGAAAAGCTTAGAAATGATAAATGAGTTGAGCTACGTGGAATCTTATCAATGGAAATTGAAGAACAATTCCCATTACAATACTTTGTGTGAAACAGAGTTGGATTGAATAACAAAGAGGCAATGCAATTTAAACAATAAATTTCATTCAAATAATACTTTATATTATAACATTGGATCCTGAAATCAACTTTTTTAATATTTGTTAATGAAAAATATTTTAATGTGTGAAAGGATTTGAGAAGGTATAAAAAATCCAAAAAGATCCTCATTGATCCGCACTTGGAGGTATCAACTAGACCGGGCAACCATGACACGACCCACGGCATGGCACAGTTCAACCGTACCTGGCAAGGCATGGCACGGTTCAATATTGTGCTACGAGTGCCACGAGCTTGCACGCATCACGGCTCAGGTTGTGCAGTGTCAATCATTTTGGCATGGGAGGCTCAGCATGGCACGACCAAGCATGATGGCGCTAGCATGGCATGACCCATGCTAGCCTGGACTAAATCCAAGCTAGCCTGACCCGACCCAGGTTAGCCTAGCCAGGCCTAACCAGCCTTGACACGACCCAATGCTGGGTTGCCTTTATTTTGAACCATACCAGCATGGCAAGGCTCGTAATAACCACCATATCAGTGCCAGATACAGCATGATAGCCTAGATAGGCAAAACAAAAATGAGAAATGTCGGCATAGCATAGCTCATTTGACACCTCTTCACACAAATTCAATGTCAATTAATGCTCTATATCTATATGATTTGCAATGTACCCCTCCAAATGGCAGGTAATTTTCTCTTGATATTCAGAATCTTATCAATTTGTATAATTATATGTTCAATTTAGAGTTTTTAGTAATTAGGAATTTAGCCGACTAGAATTTTTATTAAAAAAAATAGGAGAAAACAAGAAGAGGAAAGAGCAAAAAAAGATAAAAATATTAATTTTTTTATTTCATTTTCAAAACTAGAAATAATATTATTTATATATATATATATATATATATATATATATATATATTTATATTATTTATTTATTTATATTTCCACACACACACACATATAATTTTAAAATATTAAATTTAAAATTAATTAAAAATTGTAATTAAAAATTCTTTAATTAAAACTTGAAATTTAATTTAAAAAATATTTTTTAAAAAAAACATAATATAATAATATAAATAATAAGCATACACACTATAGATGCGTTTATACTATTACTAATACATTAGATCTCATAAGAACGCTAAAGTTAAATGTATTTGATTACAATCACTACTTAAATAATTAATCAATGTATAAATTTATCATATGTATCTATTATGTGATTGATAAGGGGAAATTGGAGAAAAAAATTTAAAAAAAGCATATAGACTATGTCACTTGGAAAATAAAATATGACAATATAAACTTTCAAAATAAAATAGAAAATAAAAAATATGACAAGTAATATAGTAGTAAAATAATAAAAATTAAAAGATCACTATTTTTCACTATGAATAATTCTGAATTTCACACCTTAAAGTATCATCATAAAAATTATCATCCATATCTAGTTGCAACACTTTGATTTAATCTTGAAAACATATTGTGCATTTTATTAATTCTTTAAACATAATAGAACTATCTAGTCATAATTGTGTTCTCATTAAAAAATAAATATTAATTATATACTAAATATCAAAGTGGTTAAGCATAAGAAAGATAGATTCATATAATTTATACTAATTAAATATATCTAAATTTTTTATATCACTCTAAGCCAAAATAGAATAGTAATTAATATTTAACTATCTCAACGGTTCACACAATGCCAATCGGAGGAACCCGGGCAAAACATAAAACCGTGTCTGGACATAATTTGTGCCAACCCATGGAGGCACCGCACAGGCCTTGTGTAGTGCTAGGCATGACAACATATTAAAAAAAATAATTATAAAATGACTGCTTTTTTGCTGATAAGACAATGCCAATCAGCATCCTATCTGCCAAAATTTAAAAAAAAAATATTCTTTATTTAGTTCAATAGTTGGATTATATCCAACGGCACACTAAGCAAAATCTAGACAATTATCAAATTTTATCACAATGAATTTAAAAAAATGCATAACAAAGTTAATTTCTATCATAAATATTCCGATTAAATTTTCAAAGGATTATATACTAATCTATATAATCGATAGTTTCTAGTTAGACCAATAAAAATGAGAATAAAATATTTTAAATAAAAAAAATAATTAATAATTAACAAACTTAAAAAATATAATAAAGTAGTCTTTGTGATATCAGACATCTAGACTAGTCGTGATTACCATATATTTATATGTATTATTGCCTACAATGTCAGCTTTGTAAAAATTAAATATATAAATTTTAAGATTTTGCAAGATCATCAATCATCGAGATTGCCCTAGAATATAAGATTGTTTATCAAAGAATTTTAAGAAATATAATATTCAAAATAAAATATTTAGTATTACATCCAAAAATACTCTAAAATAATAAATCATAATTAATATATTTGTGAAAACTATTAGAGACAAACTCTTTTGTAACATTTTTTATATTAGATATATGTATTAAATAATTACCCTAATAGTATAAGTAAAAATAAAAATAATTTCTCTTACATTATAAAACATAAAAAAATACATTAAAATGTCTTAAAACAACTCGCAGATAACAAGAGTTATATTATATATTTATTAGCATGTATTAAAAAAAATTTAAAATTAATGTTAGACACAATTAGAATTATATATACCACATAGTAGATTCATGTGTTAGCTATTAACATATGAAATCCGACTACATTAAAAGTAAAAATAATAAAATTATTATTGATAATTTAGACTGATGAATAAAAATTTGATTTTTAAAATTCCTAAATATCTTATACGATGTGAAATGAATTTATTTGTGTATACTTTCACCACATACATTACACTTTGATATATATGCAACATTAATATTATGCTCCACAATAATATAAGACATTATAATTTTAGTATCATATTTATTGAAATAAAAACTTAATATTCAAAAATACTGGTCATATATTTCATCTATTTATTACTTGGATATATGTATGAATTAGAATTAAAATGAAAGATATAAAAAATAAATTATGATTAATATTCATCTACATGAACAATGCAGAAGAACTAGATAACAAGATTCATGAATAATTAAATATAATATTTAATTATTACTTAACTATTTGTATTAATCCTAAAATTAAAGTAAAATAGGTAAAAATATATATTACAATAAATATTCGTTTGTATGAACTAAATAGAGAAATCAAATAGTAGGATTCACAATTAATTAGATAAAATATTTAAATATTACGATACTAAATATGATAATTTTCTTTTTAGTGAACCTTCAAGTACAAACATGAATAGTATATTCAAAAAAGAAAACTTTTATATTTAATTAACTAGAGATAAATAATGAGATGATCCATCAAATAAAATTGATTATCTCGATTCTTAGATATTGATTATTATTTTATAGTTTCACATGATAATTATTAAAAATTTAAATATATTAAATTAGTACACATTATAAAAATTTATTTATCTCGTACTATATAAGATGACATATGATATATTGACTCATCTAGTATTTAGCATAATATCGAAATCTACTTTTTCTTTACGACTATCAATATTATTTCAAATAAAAAATTAACAATATGATTAGATATCATAGAAACAGTATCATATTTAAAAAACTGTGATAATTCACAAATCAGTCTTAAAGCAAGTGAAATAACTATCAATGAATAATGACTTACATGATGAATATATTGAGAATACTACTATAACTATGAGCTTCTGATGTGATCATCCAAACCATATAGACTAATTATAGATATTAGAGAATTGACATGGTGATACAAATTATTATTGATTATTGTGCTTTTATAACTTTTTAATTTATTTTTTTAATAATATACTCAAACATATGAGAACTTAATAGAGATATGGCTCAAGATGAATTTGTATATTTTATCACATTTATTAATAATTATACATATTTTAATTGATTGTTTTTTTTCATATTACAAGTTTTTTTTATTTTTTTACATATTTTATAAACAAATATAAAATTAATAACACAAATATAAAAATTATTAACAATAAAAATATATTAGAATACATGTTTGATAAATTTAGGACATCTTTATTAATCATGGGATCAAAGATCAAATTTATTATGATGGCACTTACTTTACCTCATCAACCAGATATTTTTTGAATCTCTCCACATAATAACAACAATATAACACTCAAGATTATAAAAAATATTAGTTTTTTTTTTTGCATGAATAATTTTTTAACAAGTCTAGCAAGATTAAAGGTCAAAATTATCTAATAGCTCCCAAGTTTTCTCCAACCCCAACTCAAGATGAGTTGGGAACAAGAAGACTTGGTTACTCAGAACTTAGAATATAAAATAAAATAAAAACATATACCATTTATATAGAACGGAGGAGAATCTTTCAGAATCCAAATAATCATGTAGTCAACTATTTTGATCTTAATGTACTGATCATTCTCTGAAATAAACATAAAAATTAATCTCAACACTGTGTTTGAAAAAATAAATATCTATCACTCCAATAAAACTTGTAAGCTAGCACCCTGACCTTCAGAAAGGTAATCTTGATTACAAATGGATGTTCAATGTCAAGACCATTCCAAATGAGAACGTACATTATGTGAAGGAGAGGTTTATTATGAGGGAGTTTACATAATAGTTAGGAATAAATTATCAAGATAATATTTTTCCCTAAGTGATACTTATACCACCAGTAGCTTGCCACATATCAAAGATACACTTGCTAAATATAAAAAAATACTATTCTTCATAATAACCTCGAGAGAAATTATATATGAAACAAACATCCAAATTTTGAACAATAAAGTCAAGCTAATTTTATAGAATGTGAAATATATTGCAAACATTAAGTAGTTACTATGAGCTTGATATGTGAGATTCTCACTAACAAGACATGGACGACCTATGTTGCACGGACACGGATACGGACACGGGGATACGACACGGCAAGATACGGGGACACGGCAAATTCTAAAAAACTAGGATACGGATACGGCTAGGATACGTCATGATAAAAAAAATAAAATTAAAAATAAAAATTATTAATTATAAATATTATGTATTTTAATATAATTAAATATACTGTATTTTAAAATAATTTAAAATTTTGTATTTTAAAATAATGTAAACAAAATGTTAGGTATTTTCCTTCCCCCCCTTCCCCCCTTCCGAAACCCCCTCTCGCCCCCCCTTCCGAAACCCACTCCCGCCCGCCCCCCCTTCCGAAACCCCCTCCCGCCCGCCCCCCCTTCCGAAACCCACTCCCACCCGCCCCCCCCTTCCGAAACCCCCTCCCGCCCCCCTCCCGAAATGCATTTTTGGATACAGATTCCAAAAAATGACGCGTTTTTGGAATCTATTTCCAAAAATGCGTCGGATACGTCTCCGAACAACGCGTCGGATACGTCTCCGACGCGTATCCGATACGCCACGTGGCGTATCCCATACGGATTTGTGTCCGATACGCCACGTGGCGTATCGGACACGTATCCGACGCGTGTCCGACCCGTGTCCACGTGTCCACGTGTCGGACACGTGGACACGGCAGCTCCTAGGCGTATCCGTGCAACACAGTGGACGACAATGCAATTAAATTTTGTTCCATTAATTTGTCTTTGGACTTTTTGATTTTAAATAATTTAAAATGTAAGGATAATAATTTTCATTCTAGTATCTCTAATATTACAAAATAAAAATTGAGTCATATTTACTACAGACGTCTAATATCTATAATTATAATTATGATTAGAAAAAATTGATCATTTATTATCAATATCAATGATAAATAATATTATGTTCATCTGAAAATATGTTAATTAAAAGTTATTATCCTTTGTTCGTAATATTTACAAAATATTTGAGTCACGCTTCAAGGTGCACATTAGCAAATAATGTGCACTTGAGGCTTATGTAGTGCACACCTTTCATATGTCCAATAAAAAGCATGTGCCTTTAAGCATATTGATGGAGGTGACCACATAACCATTGTAGTTGTTCAGAGTAACTTGAGAAAATGGAACTATATTATTATTTTACTTCAAATTTTAAACTACAAATTATGAAATTGAATTTCAAGTTAAGTATGACTTATTCTCTTAAATTAGTTAAATATTATATATATTATTTTTTTATTGTTAATAATTTCTGTTAAAAAAGAGTTCCTCTGATTTAAAAACTTACGAATAAAATTAATGAAAAAAATATATGAAATACAATTCTTAAAATCAAAGATAGACAAGAAGAGCAAATAAACTAAAATATTACTCTTCTTGTGTATCTTTGATTATATTGGCGTCATCCATTATTAATGAAGAGATAAAACATATAAATATTATGTTTCTAATAAATTTGTTGACCCACATATGAACATTATTAAAGAAGAGTTCATATAAATATTATTAAAAATAGAGAATTAAAACCAAAGTATTATTAGTTTTATTTTGTCCCTCCGCCCTCTCCACCACAAGCTCAACCCATATTATTCATTGGCCCACATATGAGAATCGAGGCCCAGGGTTAGAGAAAGTTACGCCCATGGCCCATGTCCTCATGATTGGAGTATCCTTCCCCTTTTGCAGATCGAACATGATAAATAAGTTATAATTGATAATATTAATACCTCTAATTATATGAATATGAGTATTAAGATTATGGAAAAGAGACAATTTTTAGTTGACTCCTTGCATTGTTAAAGTTCAAGAACTAAATATTCATGCTAATATACTATCATGAGGAGGGCTGTAACCGAGCCCAGCTACTCGCGAGCCGCTCGGCGTTCAGCTCATTAGAAGCTCGCTCGAACTCGTTTATTAAGTTAAACGAGACGAGCTCGAACATCATTTTGAGGCTCGTAAGTTAAATGAGCCGAGCCCGAGCACCCTCAAACTCGGCTCGTCAGCTCGTAAACAAGCTCGTGAATAGGCTCGTGAACAAGCTCATTAATCAGGCTTGTGAACAAGCTCGTGAACCAAGCTCGTGAACATGCTCGTGAACATGAAGAAGGCTTGATGCACAACAAATTTTTCCTATAATTGAACATGATGAATATTTTAACTCTTGAACTTCAATCAAGTTAATTGAACTTTTATTATCTAATCTTTTTAATTTAGTTGTATATTGGCCATTTTAGATGAACATTTTCTTTAATTCCCGAACATCATTTTAAGGCTCATAAGTTAAACGAGCCGAGCCCGAGCACCCTTAATCTCAGCTCGTCAGCTCATAAATAGGCTCGTGAATAGGCTTGTGAGCAAGGTCGTTAACCAGGCTCGTGAACAAGCTCGTAAACCAAGCTCGTGAATAGACTCGTAAGTTAAACGAGCTGAGCCCGAGCACCCTCAAACTCGGCTCGAAAACAGACTCGTGAACAAGCTCGAGCCTATTCCTTTAAAACCGAGCCGAGCCGAGCCTGCCTAATACTCGGCTCGGTTACATCCCTAATCATGAGCTAAGCAAGTAATGAAGTTCAAATATAATCATATTTGAATCTTTAACTTGATGAGAACATTCATAAAACATAATGAACTTGTTCAACCAACAAATAATGGTTTACTAGTACATTTCCCACCCTCTAATATGTCTATTAGAATAACAAGCACTTATAGTAACATTCATCACTTACAAATACTAATATTACATACAAGAGCCTGGGCTAGAAGGAATTAAGAGCTCAAAATACAATTTGGTTTGATCCAAAATTTTGACACACTTTTATTTTTTGTATGAAGACTATTATTTCATATATTATTATATTGAGAGATTGATATAAAAGAAAATTAGGCAATCAATTATATTTATAAAATGAAGATTAATTCTCTAATATATATTATTTGAGAAAGATATTATTTAAATGCATAAAAATAATGTTGAGTTGTAAAAGATATTTTAAAATTGATATTCAATTGAACTTATAAGAGCAAATAATGATTGAAATTTGAATTTATATTTTAATTGACTCTTGAAGATTACAAAGTATTAGAATTAGCGGCTGCATTTTTGAAGATTTTACACCTAAGTTACAAAAGTTTACTATTTGTATTCTTATTTTTATTTGTAATGATTTCAAGACATTAAAAAAATTTATTTGCTTTTGAATCAATAATACTTTCATTTTTTTAAAATCTTAATATATAAATTTAATTTTTTTATTATTAGTGGATACATACAAAAAATAAAAATAGAAAAAACATACAAGTTAAATGTTCCTGAAATCTTAATTTGAATTGAATTTACCAATTTAATTCCTATTAATTTCAAACTAAGAGACACAATTTAATTTTTTTTCCTCACAAGTAAGCACTTTCGAACCACATCCGAACAATCCCAAAAAAAACATAAATTTTGAAAACCCTAATTTGGACTCAAAATCCCAAATGGATTTTTTATCTTCACTAGAAAATCTCATTTTTTACACTTCTATCCCAAACAATTTAAAAATCCTAAGCCCACTCACATCTATGATTCCTAAATTAGAGTAAGTAACATACATGACTTTTCTAAAATGTTGTCACATCCAAAATTTTTCATTGTCAAGAAGAATATAGGCACATAGCTACTAATTACTCTAATAAGATTTAGACAATTATTTCCTAATCATACTTGAGAGATTACTTATTCTATTTTGAAAATTGAAACCAATTACTTTTTTGAAATAATCAAAATAAGTAAATCATATTATTTATAATTCAACCTATCATAAACAATTAAAATAATATCGAGATATATTATTATTTAATCTTAACAAAAATTCACAAAGATTCTATCCTTACAACCTGTGTTGCATGGATACACCTAAGTGCTGCCGTGTCCACGTGTCCGACACGTGGATACGGTGACACGCGTCGGACACGTGTCCAATAGGCCAGGGGTGGGTTTTGGAATCTGCATCGGGAGGGGGAGAGTTCGAAAATCAGGGAGGGGGGGGGGGGAGGGGGTTTCGGGAGGGGGGGCGGGAGGGGGTTTCGGGAGGGGGGTTTTGGAGGGGGGAAAGGTTCGGGAGGGGGAGGGGGAGGGTGTTAGAGGGTTTAAATTTTTTTTATATTATTTTAAAATACAAAATTTTAAATTATTTTAAAATACAGTATTTTTAATTATTTTAAAATACCTAATATTTATAATTAATAATTTTTTTTTAATTTTATTTTTTTTATCATGACGTATTCTAGCCGTATCCGCATCCTAGTTTTTTAGAATTTGCCGTGTCCCCGTATATTGCCGTGTCGTATCCCCGTGTCCGTGCAACATAGCTTACAACCATCGCAAAGACTTTGAGAACAAAATCACTTTAATTTTCCTCCAAACTAAGTAATGGAAATATATACAAACTATCTTGAAAGAAATGTCGAGTTTATGCTATAATTATGATATTCTCCTCATTTTTTTTGACATGTATAAAAAAATAAAATGATCATACTATATAAGCTTAGCATATATATTTTATTTTATTTTTATATATACATAATGAATTATCTATTTTTTATTATCAATACACTCTTTTTTTCATTCAATATTCATCAATAATAATTATTATTTTTATAATACAAAAAGATAATAATGGTAATGCGTACAATGGTGATGGTATGCATCGACAAACAGTCCTTGGATAGATTTTCAATTGAGAAATTATAACAGTAAGAGAACATACATGTAGTCCTTCCTCTCTAAATATATCCTTTGCTGCTTGAAACAGTCCGCTGTACTTTGACAGTATTACAGAATTTCTATGAGGAGAAGTCCACGTGGCTGTGGGCTCCAGTTGAACCTGTAATCAAGAACACAAATGATTGCATTCAATAAACCATAACAGACAGTTCGTATAGCAGCAACTTTACTGCAAATTGGAAAAAAAAAAATTATTTTTCTGTCACACAATTCAAATCACCATGAAAATTCACAAAATTCTGAAAACTAATTTGTGGTACCAAGACCACACCTGTAAAAATTTGATTTTTTTTTTAAAAAAAAACAAAGGGTTCGCTAGTGTTATTTGCATTTCGATGTGTTGTTATCTTGTTCGTTTCAATTTGCATAACAGCTTGTCTGCCAAGGCATTCCTTCAAACAGCTACAATCTGATGCAATTGTCACTTTCATTAGCTCTCTGAGAGAGAGAGAGAGAGAGAGAATAAAATATTAAAACTTTTTATTCATTATATCAAATGAAAAAAATTACATTAATATATATAAAATAAAACTAATAATACAAGAGACTATATAAAATAATAAGAGTATCATAAATACAAATATTATAATTAAACTGATGCGTATATACCGTGAAATCTTATACATAACAAGAACCAGGACCGACACGAAGCGGGGCCCGCAAAATGGTAGCCCGACACAAGGAAAGACCTAAAACTACATGTTATGCCGGGACAATCGGGAGATCCACATGACAGCCCATCGTGCTGCAATTGGCCCAGACCATGTTGTGGTCATGCTCGGGTCATGCTCAGGATGTGGATGAGCACCTGTGACCCATTAGCCAATTACACGTGGCACCAGTTGGACATGGCAATATTAATAGGTCATGTTTGGGTCGAGTCAGGGCAAAATGTTTCTTCACCCAACTCATGATCCAACCCGACTGGTGCAAAATCTTTGGATGGCCATTTCCAATGGGCAATGGCTATCCAAAGATTCCAGTCATTTCCAATGACTAAGACTAACCATAAGTCCCAATAGAGGTGTCAACCGGGCCGGACCGGCCCGGCACGAGGCACGGCACAGTTCAGCCGTGCCTGGGCCAGCCCGGCACAGGAAAATCCCATGCCCAAGTTAGGCACGAGCCGTGCCGTGCCGTGCATGACCCGGCACGGTTCGGCCCCTGGCACGGCACACCGGCACAGGTTCGTCATGTGTCGGGTGTCCCCCGTGCCCGACCCCACGATTGCCCCTCCCGCAAAAAAAACTACAGGTCGGGTCTGATTGGACCTGACCCGATGTCCCAGGATGCCCGAACCGTACGGCCTGACCAAGCCCGAGCGGGCCCGACTTTTTTAAACCTGGCCCAGCACGAAGGCACGCTCGTGCTCAAAAAAAGGGCCGGGCTGGCCCGGCCCGTTTGACACCTCTAAGTCCCAATGATAAAAAAATGAATTATTATATTTTTAGAAATTTACTCAACCTTATTATATATAAATGCAATTTAAGTAAATTTATTTTCATATAATTTTATATTCTTATCTCTAATGTCTAATCTCCATATTCTTATGAAAAATTCAAATTATCATAAATAAAAAATATTAGTTATATTAAGTCAAAATAATAAAGTAAGTACCAATCTTGTGGCTTAAAGTAATTAACATCATAAGATAATGTTATTTTTATTTATTTAAATTATTCTCTTCGTTCTAAACCCACAACACTATTTAAATATCTAAACTTTAAACTTTAATCTCAATGAATTTATTTTGTAGTAAAATTTAAAATAAAGTATACTCAACTTACAATGTAAATAATAAAAATATATTTAAAATTTTTGAGAATTTAAATTTACACTCACATCAGCTAGCATCCCTTCTAGTCTTTTCCATACAAGTAGAAAACATATGATTAATAAGCAACCTTTTATTATATAAACTCACTTTCATATTATAAAAATAATATATTAGAGAAATAAAAAATATATATAGCACGATACTAATACTATAAAAAATATATATGAAAAACTAGTAATAAAACAAATCATCCTATAAGACAAAATAATATATCATAAAAATATTATATTAGATATAGTTCTCATATTATTAATTTAATAATATAAATAAAAAAAATTTACTTTAATTAAAGTTATTCGTATTTATAAAAAAAAAATTATTAATATAACCATCAAACAATAAGAACTTTACATTTCATGTCAAATATTATAATTAAAAAAATTCTAATATACCATTCAACATCATTTAAATTCAAATTTTATATTTAATAAAATAAGTGATATTTTAATAATTTCATATAATTGAGAGATAGGCTGTCCATTTTTAAAATTCTTAAAATTTTTTGAAAATCTCCTAACAAATTTTCCTCGGTATATGCTCGTGTATATTGTATTTCACTTATGTATATTTCCAATATGAATTATATATTTTAAGAATTTAAGAAATATCCAATTTTTAATGAAATATAGAGAGAAATGAAAATAATAATTTAAAATATTAGATGAATATTAAATTAAAAATAATAATTTTTAATTTATTCCTTTTGTCTTATGTTTTTGATTCTTAATTTTTGAAACCAACTGAAAAAATTTAGTGTTTTGGTCTCCATCTTTTAACATTTTTACTTTCGCTCTTTATTTCCAAAAAATCTCCTCCATGTATAATTTTAGTTTGAGTTCACCTTGTGCTTTATTAAGAGCACAAAGATTGCTCGTACTATGATCCCTATCATATGCCTCTTCTAATTTGCCAATTTTTTGTTCTATTTCTATGATGCTCTTATTAAATAAATTTGTCAATTTTAATAAATTTTAATAATTTATTAAATAAAATTTTTTAAATTGTTATTATCCTTATCCTTGCCCTTGCCCTCACCCCTCTCCCTTGCCCCTCTCCTTCAACCCTCTCACTCGCCCTCACCTCTGCTCCACGGAAAGCTCTATGGAGCTCCGTAGAGCTCCAACATGGAGCTCGAGAAGCTCTAGCGAGTTCCATCGTGGAGCTCGAGGAGCTCCTTTGTGCTCCATCATGGAGCTCCAAAAACTCCGTCGAGCTCAATGCTTTTTTTAACGCCATGAGGCATCTTACGAACGCCTCGTCTTGAGGCACGTATCAAAGCCTTAAAAATATCTTTTAAAACACTTATTAATCACATGAACATTCAAAAAAGTTGAAAAAATGTTTTTAACTTGAATCTTGTATGTTATAAGACATAATAAAAATTTGAAAAAAAACTTAATTTATGTTATATATAAAATAAAATGAAAAAATGCACGATTAATAATAAAATTTGCATATATATACTTTCTTTGACGTTAACTTTTCTAACTTTAGAATATTTAATTTCTCAAAGTTTTTAAAAAACTAATTTACTATAACTTTCAAGTATTATGTATGTTTTTTTAATCCTTCGAAATACTAATATTTTTATTAATATAAATATAATAAATATAATTATATCTATATTAATATAAAATAATAGGTCTTGATGTTAAAATAGATACTGATAATGTTATAGGTAATATGTCATTTAGATAGTATAATAAATGTGAACTCATATTTTTTTATTTTATAATATTGAAATTTTATAGGTTATCTAAAGATAAGATTAAATAATAATTACTATCTAATTATTTAAAAGAGTCATGCCTAATAGATGAACTGCATCATTTCATTTGCTTATCTAATAAAACAAAGGATAGACTATCTTTAAAATAAAGAAAAATTATCTTACTGTCTTCAATAACTTCATACTTGATGATTTATCATCATATTAATTCTAATCATGCATATATAAATTATTTAATTATTTATATATTTTTTCTTTTGGTTTTGGGAATGAGTTCATATATTTGATTATTAAACTTACAATATTTTTTATAATTTTCATGTCTAATACTTGAAAATTTGAACCATATTCTCATAATAAAACTAAATAGATTGAGATAATGTCTAATTAACTAGAACACAAAAAAGTTTGGTAAAATATTTGATAAATTTATATGTTTATCATTATATCTATCTATCATTATTAATTAATAAATAGTATTAAATTAATAAATAATATTAAATTTAAAATAAAATAAAAATAGATAATTTAATAAATTTAAATTTTAAATTTATTGAAATTTATAATAGTATTTTAATTTGATAAAATTATCAAATTAATAAATAGTATTAATTATAGAATATTCAATATTATTTATTAATTTATTTTTTATTTATGTTATTTAATTTATATATTTTAAAATATTAATTAATTATATATTGTGATACTCAAAAAACTAACGTCTTACACCTCAAAGCTTATGTCACACCTTACGAATACAAAAATATTTCGTCTTATGCTTTTGTCTTTTAAAACTTTACAATTAATTACAAAAATAAAATTTTATTGATCATAAATGTGGCTCCAGGACACCAAGATATTGCCACTATTGTAAACTACGAAGAATAGTAGAGCACAATACACCAAGCTAGTCCATGCAAACTACATGCCCATTACACACTCACATTGTACTTGACTAGATGGGCTCACACCACAATGCCAAGCACGGCCAAAAAGACACGTGCCCAAGCATAGGTCATGTTTGTGTGTGCACTGCCGACCCAACCTGACATGGAATCCATTCGCTATAAAGCAAACATATCATATCAAGTTATCTAAATTTTAAGGCATGGCGACCCTGCAAGACACATTTGACATCTTTTTGTCTCTAAGATTAAGCTTGAAGAATAATACAATCATTTCCAATCCTCATAGAATCATTGTGAAGATACCTAGTAGTTGATTTTTAGTAAACACACATAATATTCTACTAAACTCTTTTAATCTTTTCACACAAAAAAAAATGATAATTTACCCAATATATTGCATTCATATGCTAGAGATTGAATTATAAGTGTTATGTCTCATTATTTGGTTGTTTTTGAACTCAATCATTGAGACATAGTCGGAGAAACAAGACTCCACAAACAAGTTTGACTCATAAAAACTCATTTGAAAACAATAATCTAGCTCAAATCATTGGGAAGAAAAATATTTCTCATGTTTTACTAATGCTCAAATCACATATGAGGACAAGTAAAAGACAACAATAACTGGGCTAAGACCATTTTAGTTAATAGATAGAAAGTACCCCAATAATCAATCTCTCATGTATGAACTAATCCTCTAGCAACAAGTATGTCCTTTAACTAATTCATCATCCATCAGATCTAGTTTTCTAAATATAGCTTGCAAGCACTCACTTCAGAATTTCTATAAGATCCAAGTACGACATCTAAAATTTGTTGAGTAATTATATAATATAGTTTATTAAATATGATTTATTATCATCCTGAATGTTTAATTATTTCAATAGTAGTAACAATAAGCATACAGTTATCAAGATGCGACAAGAAATAAAATTAAGTAATAACAAAATAATTAAATAAATGTCAAGTTGAACACTTAGTTAATTTCTTTTATAGAATTATCAAAAAGTTTCAAGTAGGTTTTCAACAAAAATCAACTAACATTGAAGAATCTCTACTAGAAATAGTAATTGACGAACCAATGTTGTATAAACCTTTAAGACTAAATAATCTAGTCTCCCAACCTTACTCTCAACATTAAAAAAGCCACACACTCATATAGAACATCCTCACCGAGAGGATTACTCTCAATATGTTAAGCATCAATCTCTACCTAATCAAAATATGCTAAGACATCATGTAATGCATCAACATATTCATCAGGACTCAATAAAAGTGGAACAAACAAGATCATGCTTAACTTGAATCATGGATGACATTTTAGATAGGACATTGCTCCGATTCAATCTCAAGCAACTCTCTAGATGACTAGAATTATTGTTCAACCATGAAAAAATATATTAAAATATGAGATTCTAAATATTAAAACTACTCACCTTGATGAAATGGTAGATATTAAATATAATCTAAAATAACAAGATAGTATATTTGATTATTCAAATAACTTACTATCATGATCGCTTCACTTCAAAAACATGTATTCACTTTGTGTAATATAAGTGGCATAATCAATTTAAGTAGATATTAATTCACCTTTGATTACTTTATTCATCAATGATATCTCAGCATGGGATGTTTGATATATCATTTCATACTACAAAAACAAGATTCAAAAATCAAGAAATACATCATTGCGCAATAAAATTTCTTAGAATATTAATATTATAGTAAAATTGAATTTCAATTGTTTTATGAAGATGAATAAAGACATAAGACATGTATTTTTTTCTTCAAAAAAGATGTTAGAGAGTGAACACAAATAATCATCAATGAATATTATAAAATATTTGAAATCATCAAAAGTAGTTAGCCTGCAAGGTCCATAATCATATGTGCACCAAGTGAAATGGACCCCACCTAATACTCTTAGCATATCGAATAAGAAACTCTAATATATTTTTCTATGTGATAAATCACATAATTAATCAATAATATTTTATTTATGTTTGCCTTCATTAATTTCATTTTAGCTATAAAAACAATCAAATTAAGGATGTATCATATATAGGTCGATTTGGCAACAAAAGGTAGTCTCCCAAGTATAGGATAAAATAGATATGGTCTAGCATGCTCAGTTCCTAAGAAGTTATCATCAAAATATACTTAGGTTTGATCACACAACCTACCATCTACTCCCTAGCAAAAGAAAAATCTTAACTAAAATATGTACATCAAAAAATATGAGATAGTAAGTAATAAAATATCTCATCTAGATAACATGAGTTATATGAAATATGATATGAGATATCAAAAAAGAATATTCAATTATTCATATAATGTATAATTATGAAGACTTTGCTCCAAAAATATTTAGATATAGTTTTATATAATAGAAGTGTCATGATCATCTTAACTAGATATGTATTTTTTATTTTTGTTATTTTATCCATTAATGGTGTCTAATAATAGGTTATTAAGTAATATCATTCCTTAGATTATTAATATCATAATGATATTGAGTTTCAAATAATTTATAAAATAAGTACAAATACAAGACATGTTTTTCATCAAAAAGAGATGTCACGGTCCCTCCCTTTCTTGGGTGTCCTTCAGGATGATAAAACCAAACTAGACAATAAAATATAATTAAATATCAATAAAAATAATAAAATATTTAAAATTATCAAAAGTATTTATCCTTTAAGACCCATGATTATTTGTGTGCACCAGATGAAATAGGTTTCGTCTAATCTTCTATTAGCATGTAAAATATAAGACTCTAGTACATTTATCTATCGCATTATCAATTGAGAATACTTGACTTCCAGAGTTTCAATTTAACAAAAAAAAAAAAAAAAAAAATTTACCAAGTTAAAAATTGTATCACATATAAGTCAGTAGTAGCCAATCAACCAGGAGAGCTCCCAAGAATAGAATAAAATAAACATAACCTATCATGCATAGTTTCCAAAAAAAAAAAAAAAAAATCTTAAAGCCTATTAATATTGCATTAAAAAAATAAATCATGATATGACTTAATTATACATTTATTAACAAACAAAAACTATAAGAAAACTCATGAATACAAATTACATGTACCAACACGAGAGAACCAACATTGAGATTATCATGCCTACTACCCAAACAATGGTTGCTTTAGCATTGGCAACCTCAAATAATCTAGACACGGAAAAAATAGAGCAGATTACCTATGACAAGGATGTTAGCTCCTGGAGTAACAACTCGAGAAAAGAAATAGAATGACTCAATAATTGTATCTCTCTAAATGAGCTTGCAGCATCCAATAAAAGATACCAAGCCCACTCCTTAAAAACAGAATGACTCAATAAATGTATCTTGATGATCCATGAATGAATCCAGCAATCTACTATGAAATCGCTGCCACATAAAACACTTCCAACAATTCAAGATGTGATCTCCAACAATTGTCCCAAGTACACTAACAACAACAAATTGGACAGCAAACAAGCGCCAACAATATTTTATTATTGGCCAAAAAAAAAAAAAAAACCAGACAATCAAAAAGACAAGATCTGGGCTTAAGATGCAGAGATATATAAATGAAAGACACCAAAAAATCATCAATACAGATTCAAGTTATCATGCACTTTAAAAAAAAAAAAATTGGCTACAAGAACGATTTAAAAATAGTACAATGAATAGTTCATGATTCATTGTGCTATTCTTACCACCACTTTGTAATTTTATATTAGGAGTAGGTCATTTTCTCAATTTTATGACATCGTGTATAAAAGGAATAGAATAAAGCATGAAATATTTTATTTTTATATTAAATGATGACAATTTTATGGGTATTTATAATCAATTTAATTATAAACATAACTATAGGGCAAATAGGTAGACCATATATATTATACAATAATAGTATATGTAGCTCTGGATGAAGCTGCATTATAAACTCAATGAATATATTTTGTAATGATTCATGAGTGAATTCAACAGTTTATTATAAAATATCTCATATCAAGAAGACTTTCAATGATTCTTACTTAGAAGTGTCAACTGGGCCAGGCATATCGAGCACAACCCACAACACGACACGGTCCAAAAATATGCCCGGTCCCAGACCGTGCCTTCTCGTGGCACGGCTCTTGCCATACTAGTCCGGTGCGAGACTTTCCAAGTGGCACGGTCCACCAGACATGGGACTCGGGACCAACTACAAGTCACGGATCAAGTCTCGTCGAATAACCACCCGAAGAAGCAATTTCTTTTTAAAAAAAATATGGTCACGTAAGTCAGATCTTGCTTACATGGCCAATTATAATTGGTCGACCACGTAAATCTACCACCCACTACATTTTCACACAACAAGCTTCCAATAGGAACAAGCCAACATTGTCAGACACAGCTCTGCACTATGCTGGCCAACTGTATTCTGTCAGACCGACTAGCTAGTTCCTATGCCTTGCGAATGTTTGGCATGACACGACCCTTTTGACACCTTTATTCTTAATATAAACTATAAACAACAATCTCAAATATCATTTGTTTCCCATAAGTAAAGACAAATAATAATGAATATTCTCCCTCAAATTATTATTCCAAGTTACCTCCCATTGGTTGAAATTTTAGAGAAAACTTCCAACATTCAACTAGCTAACTTGTCTTCTTTTTTATCAACTTCCTCTTGTCACAATCATGTGTATCATGCAAAGAGATATATTTACTCATGTGGAAAACTTATATTCTCTCAAATTATGAGTCCTCAACACAAATTATTAGACTTCAAATGAGTAAAAAAAAAAGTATAACTAATTACAATATTTGTCATTCCAAGTTAGATCAATATGAATTAGTAGTTGGTTGATACGTATCGAGCTAAGTAATATAATGATAAACATAAAAGTATTTGACTAACAAAACAACACTTCTAAATCTTACAATTTCTCACATATAGACAAAACACTAAACTTTCACAATGCTCTTGCCTATTAGCTTGCATAAATAAACAAGTAATTACTTACTTAAAGCTAATCATTCTACCATGTCAATCTTAAGAGGATTACAAAATATATGTTTCAAATAATATCGATCATTAAACCATGCGCTTACTAAAATAGCCCACAACACATAAAAATTGGCATCCAACTTCCACTGGATGATTCCAAGTGGCCCAACATCCACAACCATAGTGGTCAGCTCATAAAATGTATCATTTTTCTTTTTTTCTGTATCATGTATCATATCGAATCGTATATGAAAAGTTTTTTTTTATTTTTTCAAAATATATAAAAGAATATATATTTATGCACATATCAAACATGTATATGTTGCAAAAAAAATTAACATACTAAAATTTTAAGTTTTGATTTCTATCGAACATACATATCTTTATGCACATATCAAACATGTAAATATTTATGCATATATAAATCCATAAAATTAGATAACTAGTTGTAAAATTTATCACTCCAAGTCATGCCAATTCTTGATTTTTTGTGTATTTCCTCATCAAATTAAGCACTCAAAAATTATGATAAACATACAAGATGGTCTTGTGTGCCTTTTCTATTGTATTCTTATGAATTGGTAAGTTTCCTATGTAACTTAGCATACAATGAGCAATACATGGTGAACAAAATAAAATATTCATATTCTCCAAACCCTTGCAGATACAGACACATAACTTGATGCCCTATTATTCACCACTTGAATAACATTCTATGCTCCAAGTTCTTCTATCATAAAGTAAAGTAACTCAAATTTAACATTCTTTGATATTGCAAAAGAATCCACCAACAAAGGAAAATAGTTCTCATTGGACTATTTACAAGAAAGTTTGTAATTGATCGCCCTCGCCCATCACTTCAACCATCACGCATCGAAGTATATCCAATTTTCTTCGACTCCACTTTTTATTTGTTTAAAGTTTCATTCTCATTTTCAACTTCCTTCTTCAAATAACTCTAACTTCATGACAAGAGAGTAATTTTAATTCTTTAACATGTTCAAAAGCAGAATTAACCATTTTATGAAACAAAAAAAAAATTAATTAGAATAAAAGGAAAATCATTTTCGTTGATAAATAAAAAAGTAATCAGTATCATGCAAACTTATTTTTAGTCTGTATATCATAGGATTCTTAGGTCCACATGTAGAAACGACATACTAAAATATTATAAGTTTAAAAAAAAATAATAACTAATAAATTTAGTTTTCATTATATTATGTATCTTTAATCGAAGGGTAGTCCGTATCATGCAGACTCATTCATTTGACTTGGCATAAGAAGATGCATTCAATAGATATATCACCTATCATTAGCTCATAAACCAAATTCTAATCAAAGTTTAATACAATGAATGTGTCTATAATTTTAATTATATTATACATAATGGTCTCATACTAATTATGATTATTCATTCAAGAAAAAACACACTAAAAAATATGTAGGACCACATCAGTACTAAATCATATCATATCCACACCAACTAATTGATTGAGACTGAACAATATGTTGCACCCTCATATACTATTTCCATTAGGTTATAATATGCACACACAAATCCCACCATATTTTGTTGCTCCATGCACCCAAACCAATTGCACGAACCACAACATCAGCACCATCACATGAACTGCTACTGTAGGAGCCATCATAAATGACGTAGGCTTGCTAGACCACCACAGAATCATCATCACACATCCTACAATTATTGTACACTCAACCACCACAAGTGCAAAAACCTCACACAAAACCTATCTCCACAATATAGTAGCACCACCATTATCGACATCAAGTACTAGCACACAATATCTTTGATGGTAGTTGAAGATATGCTACCACGAATATCATTGATTTTGAGACTTCTAAGGTTCAACTAAAGAAGAGAAAGAAGAAATAAAAGAAATAAATAAATAAAAACAAAAGAAAGAAAAAATAAATTAATTTCTATTTTTTTTAAATTATTTTCATATATAATACAAAGACAAAGTACAAAAATATAATACGTGTTATGGATTAAAAGATTGATAATACTTTATTATAATAACTATGTAGCTTAAATTTATGTTATTAATTCATTTTTTTATAAATGAATAAAATATATTAATATGTATTATTATTTTAAATGATATCACTATAACTAATATATTAATATATGCATACATTTGAGTAGTTAATATATCAGCACCCACACCAAATGTACGAACCACAACACTATATCAGCACCATCACATGAGCTACTAACACAACTATCATCATAAATCACCATCACAAGTGTAAAAACCTTACACAAAACCTATCTTTACCTCCAAAATATGGTGGCACCACCATTATCGACATCAAATACAAGCACACAATACCATTGATAATAGTAGAAGATGTGCTAACACAAACATCACAATGCATCACACCCAAATCTCCTGAATTGCTCTGATACAATGTAGATTTTGGGACTTTTAAAGTTCAACTAAAAAAGCACGGACTTTTAAAAAACTAAGATGTGGATACGGCATAATAAAAAAAATAAAATTAATAATAAAAATTATTTTTTTCATAAATATTAGGTATTTTATAAAATAAATTAAATTAAATTAAATTAAAATATTTTATTTTATAGAATAAATATATATTATTTTATTTTATAAAATAAAAATATTTTATTTTTTTTTTATTTTATAAGATAATATTTATATTTATTTTATTTTATAAAATAATATTTTATAATTATCTTATATTATATAAAAATATATTTTTTTATTTTATTTTATGCCAGCCCTGCCTCCCCCCATAGATAGTGCCAACCCCCTGCCTTCCCCCTCAAATCGCGCATGTCCCCTGCCTTCCCCCCCCCCCCCCAAATCGCGCTCGCATCCTGCCTCCCCCCCCCCCCAAATCACGCTCACCCCCTACCTCCCCACATATCGCGCCCGCCGCCTGGATACGGCAGCCGACGCAACAGTCCGATACGCCACGTGGCGTATCGGATACGGATTGATCAATGATATACCACGTGGCATATCGGACACATATCCGTGCTGTGTCTATACCGTGTCCAGGTGTCAGACATGTGGACACAGTTGTAGGGAGTCATATTCGTGCTTCCTTGATTAAGATAACTCAAAAATCAGGTGCTTTAATATGATATAAATAAAAATAAATTAACAAATTATACTAAACATATTAACATGTTCTAAAAAATAACATGAGTGAAGTTATAATGAAAAAAATAATAATTGTATAGATTTAGATAATAAGTAATATATATTTATTTCTTATTACTTTATTATATTATGTACAAATTATATTTTTATATGTTATTTTAATTGTCATATATTTTCAATATGAACTTTACGTCTAGCTCCTATAATCTTATATTTTATCATCTTGGCACTTAAATGCACCTAATATTTTTAAAATACAAGTTAGGCAAGTGATATGGATGGAAATAGTCCATGCAAATGCACGAGATAAAAAATACATCCAGTATTAGATCTAGAAGTTTGCCACAAAATTGATCAATCAAATTTATACTTGAATCTATGTGTTGGAGCATCTCCAATCACACTCAACAAAATAGCTACTCAAAATATATTTAAATATTTAATTCATTATTTTAACTAATAATTTTTTAGAATACACTCCAACTACTCTCTCTGTTTTATACCTAACTTCCAATATTTTTTAAAAAGTCAAACATGTATTTAGAAAAAAGATAAAGAGAAAAAAGGAATAGAGAAAATTTAGAAAGCTCAAATAGCTCTCCATATTTGTTGAGACATTTGAGTAAACTATGAAATAAATAGTTGAATAGATAGTAAGTTGGAGAGGAATTTTTTGTGTTTGACTAGTTAAAATAACTAAAAATAAAAAATAAAGAGTGGGTTGGAGACGCACTTAATGGGTTAATTCGAATTAAGTGATCAATTTTTCCTTAACTAGAAAACCATGTCCTCGAGGCAAAAGTTTGATCGCTCTGATTATTTTCATCTAATTTTACACAAATCAAGATCAAGTAGAGATCCTATATATTAGTTTATTTAAAGACAACAAGTTAGTCTTGGCTCTTGGATGTTAGAACAAAACTAAAAACCTAAAATAAACAAAATGCGTTACTTTTTGCTAACCTGGAATCTGATCTTAATAACATCTAGAGGAGACGTTACTGTGCGTGATATAGCACCAGCAACTGCTCCAGAAGTAGCATCTACCAGCGCCCGTTTCAGCTGTCCGGTCTCCTCCATTGCCACGGAGAAAGCCTCTAAACGCCTTAGTTCAACGTTGCCCTGCTATCCTATTAACCTAAAAACAAATAAGAAAAACAATAAACCACCACACAAATGCAGAGCTTAAGATCTAGAGAGCTGGGAAAATCGGACACAAATTGTTCGAAATTGGCACAGCACGCCTGGTACAACTCTTAAAAACTGCATTCTGAAGCATTATTTTCAACTACACTTTTCAGAACGCAGCAAATAGGCCATACGACATAACCACAAGGACTTGCAAAAACGTCAACACTCAAAAAACTATGAAACGATCGAGATATTAGATCACGAGTAGATTCGTGATACAATCGTTAAACGATACAAACAGATTGGGTTTAAACAACATGAAAAAAAAGAATGGAGAGCAGTTGTTAACATAAACACGTGCCTGGAGAATTTTTAACGGCGAGCGTAAAAATTTTATAGGAGCTCCAGATTATCATATGATAGAACTATACTAATATAGGAGACAATTTCTTTCTTTCTGATCGTCCCGCGAGGGAATGAAATACGCGGATCCTGGAGAAGCAGAGCAACTTAATTACATGGCGCCGCTCATGTGTGACTCCAGGAAAGGTATTGTTTCCTAGAATTACAAACTCAGACAACACGGGCGACACCACCCACTTAAACAGACCGACCGACTTTTGGGAATGTCATCGATTGCTGGCAGATGTTACGCTCTCTATCTCTTCCGTTTTGACGGCGATGGACATTACTTCCATTGATGCGCGTTTTTAACGATGTAGTTTTCTGTTTTCATGGCATCAGCTACACGAACATGACTCGTGATTGTTGACCACCGTCCACCATCAGCAAACTTCAAATTTATGCTATTGCTAAGGTATAAAATGAGTTGTGTCAAATCATATGGACCCCTTTCGAGTCATGTCAAACCCACCACGGTCACGAACCAGGCAAGCCTAGTCTAGGCTTGCTGCCTAGTTTATTCGAGGCTAGTCTCGGATGGTTAGTCGGGCTGAAACTAGCTAGGTTTGCACTAATCGTGCTGAGCCGCGCGACGGACTAGTTTTCAAGGGTCGTATTGGCCCTTGATTAGTGATAAACTGATATGGTAAAAAATTAAATTTGTTAAAATTAAAGTTGATTTAGTTTAATTTGATGTTGTTTTATTTGATAAATATAGTGTTGATTTATTGGTGTTTTTATATATTTATATAATGTGATTACAAGAAAACACATATTTAAGAAGAGAGAACAAATAAATCATATAGCAAAAAAATCAAGAAAAATATAAAAAACATTAAATATGTATCATGGTACACATGAAAAAAATAAAAAAAATAAAAAAAAATAAAAAAAAATAAAAAATAACATTAACATAGAGAAACATTCTCTTCTATAACCTCAATTCTTTGGCTCTACAAATGTTTTCTTTTTTGGTTCTACACACTAGTATAAGTGTGTTTTCTATGTCAATGATTAGTTTTTTTCTTCTTTTTTTTAGTTTTTTTTTTTAGTTTTTTTTTTAGTTTTATATTTTTTTTTATTAATTTTTTTATTGTTTTTTGTTTTATTTTGTTTTATTTTTTATTTTTTTTAATTTTTTTTAATTTTTTTTATTTTTTTTTTTATTTTTTTTTTATTTTTTTTTATTTTTTTTATTTTTTTTATTTTTTTTATTTTTTTTTTTTTTAATCTCATAGGAAACACATATAGAAGACAATGGAAGGAGATGAACGATTTGAGTTGTTGAATGGTTCACGTACAAATGATTCAACCGTTCAAGTTGCTAGGAGGGTGCAAGTTGTTGTTAGGAAATATCAAAAAAGAAAAAAATATATATAAACTTTTTTTTTTTTGCAAAATATTCCAATAAATGCATTTAAATTCAACAAAAAAAATATATCTCATAGTTGTTGATAAAAAAGCCATTTCACAATCTTTTTTTTTTTACCTCATTCTTCATTATTAGAATTAGCCTCCATTCGTATTTAATTGTTAGTCTTTAACTATCTCACACAAGTATCTTGCGTGTGCATATTGATAGACTAATTCCATTAGTATCTTCAAGTGACTAGGCTAAAGTATTGACACATCTCTTTATCAAGTTCACCATGGTCTTCAATCTATTCAATTAATACTATTGAAATAATAATCAGTTTAGTCTTATCTTACCCCCAAAAAGTATGATGGAGATGAATGAGTAGTGCCTTTGAGATTAGTACATCTAGAATTGTGCAATTTTTGAGGTATTCATCATTTTCTATTGGACATGTCATCCATCATGATTTCTATGGCTTTAATATTAGTCATAGATTCTTCCTCCAATGTCATGACTTCTTTTAAAGTCATGACATTGGTATTTGTTAGTTAGAACACTATAGTCATGACAGTTGAATAAGTCACGACATCTCTCTATTATTCATATTTATCAATGTCGTGGCTTCTTCTGCTGATGCTTGTAGGGTCGTTACTGTTCCAAGTCAATGACAACTTTTTTCCATCTTTTTCCACTTTGGTTTTTTCTTTGAGTTCTCACCCTTCTACTTCATCATTGTTTCCGAGTATGATAAATATGCATTTCTTTAGAGTCTCTTTTGTATTTCTCATTACATCAATGATTGGCTTATCCCTCTTGATGAGCACTAGCTGCCTGCTTTGATTCTCACAGAGTCTATTTTTATCTTCTTCAATGTCATTTCTTTTTTTTTTTTTTTGTCTCTTTCAATATTGCCAGAAAATTGTTCTACAATGATGAATATTTGTCTAATTTGAATTTTTGTGTTTCAATTGTTGTTTTGGACTCCCATATAAGACATTCATGATTTTAAATTTAAGGATGATAGTTTGGCTTGAAATCATTTCTTAGACAGGAATCGACCTGGTGCGTTGAAAAGAATTCATTTCTTTGGTATCTAAATTTTTAAGCCTAGAGGTTTTTAGTTAGTCATAGAAGTTTTTTTCATGTGAACTGTGGCAGCTACAAAAAAAAATACAAAACACAATACAAATTCACTATAAACACAAAGAAAGAATTATATCTACATAATCAAAAATAAAACTATCTTTTCACAAGAATAATTATGTCAACCCATGTTGACTAATCAAACTACAATAAAATAATCCACAATGATAGAATAATTATGTCAACTGGCTTTAAATAAAACTATTTCATGAAATTATGTCATCCCATGAATTTGCATGGAAATTGACTTTAAATAAAACTATTTTATGAAATTATTTTTTAACTGATTATAATGAATACTAATGAAATTAATTAATTTTTTTGTGAAATATAAAACTTAGTATATTTCTTGAATATGAGGAATGCGAAAAGTCTTGTAAAGTCATCATTACTTGTGTTATGACTTTATTATATCTTTATGAGTATATAAAATAGTTTTAATATCCATTCTTAATCAAAGCTCTACACAAATAGTAGTAGCAATCTTCATATTTCATGATTCTACAACCTTATTGATATGATTATTTCACCATGCAGCACATTATTTTTAGTTGCGAAACTTTCTTGGAGTCACATCCATACTAGTTCGTAATATTTTTATGAGTACGATAGTAATTTTATATCATAGTAACAAAGTATCCCACTTATGCTAAAAGTAATGACATCTTCTAGTATTGTAACTTTCTCATTATAGAGTCATAAATAACAAGGCAAAAGTCATAACTTTTCTCTAGTATCATAAAGTTTTGGCTATAAAAAATTTATAGAGTATTTACTCAAGCCTTGGCCATTTTAGGTCATGCCTTTTTGCTCTTGAGAAATGACTTAAGTTGTGGTCATTCTCAGCATCACAAGTTCATGATATAGAGAAAAAAATATATGAGTCGTGATCATTCCTAGTGTCATAAATTTGTATTATAAATAGGAAATACATGAGGTGCAGTCATTCCTAGTGCTATAATTTCATGTTATAAAGATGAAATACACAAATCACTACTATTACAATTATCACGACATTGTTTTACAAAGAGGAAATGCACAAGCCATAATCATTCTCATTTTCATGGCTTTTGTGTTACATAAATAAAATACATAAGTTTTGACTATTCCCAGTACCATGATATAATAAATACAAGAAAGTGACCAACTCTATGGCTCATTCCTAATATCATAACTATGTGTTACAAAGAGGCAAAGCCACAATCATGATCATTCCCAACACCATGACTTCTTACTTAAAAATTGTTCACAACCATTCACGTATAAATGTGAAAATCAATGGAAGAAAAAAAGAGTTAAGGCACAAAATGATAGGTGAAAAAGTTATGGTTTAAGAGCAAAAAATCACCTAACTCTATAAGAGATCCACAAGTAAAGAAGGGAAGCATGATGCAAGCATAAATCCTAAAAGGGTTGTTAATTTCAACTCCCATCTAGGGGAAAATCAAAGGCACGTGAATCAAAATTGTGTTTAGATGTTGATTACTAGATATTCTTGAGGGTAGTCATTGCGAACCCTAAATTCCATGAGATCTATTTTGAATTATATCATGTAAATTCTTTCTCAGTGTCAAACTAAATTGAGGTATAGGGCTGATATATTTATTTCATATGATGAATATATAATTTATGGATTTTTTTTGTTTAGATTGTGATGTGGTTTTGTTACTGAAAGATATAGTATTTATTTAGAACTTAAATTAGGGTTTTACTATTAGTATGTTTTTGTGTGTTATTGTGGTGATAGGTAAGCCAAAAGGTATACTTATCATAATATGTAATAATAGTATGAAAGTGATAGCCTTTTAAATCATGATGCACAACATGAATATAAATATCAAAAGCTAACATCAAGGTAAGTTTTAACATATGTGAGTATGATGGTCATGATGCCAAAAATAATAAAGCTTTTAATAGTCAATTCACTATGTATATCTAAGATGAACTAACCCTCAATTGACATGTGAGTTTTATAGAATATTATCTAAATTATTTCACCTTTAGCAAGAGAGTTGCTTGTCATCATGGTGGACGATGATAGGTAAGTCATGAGATATGCATGAGTGGAGGTAACTTATGGGGTGATGATAGTCTTTCAAGCTACTTTTTGTTGTATGACTCCTATTCATGAGATTTGAAAAAAAATCATATTTTAATTTTGTGAGTATAATACTTATAAAATTGAAAGTATAATTACTTTTAAAATTACATTAGTTCACATTTTTTTGATATAATAGAACAAATAATAAGAATGCAGATATAAATTAACCATCAAGAATAGTCGACTAATTGCTAAGGTATGAATTTGTAAATTACTCTCAAGAAAAGATCATTATCATTTCCGTGGTAAAGTATTGAAGAAATAGTAATGAGAAACTATCATTGGAAAGGGATCAATAGGTTATAACTATCCTTGTATGCTAGTATTGCACTAAAATATTTTCACAAAAATTCAACGTTTATTGTTTAACCAAGCACAATATTAATCAGGTAATTTAGACTGGCCATCATGCATAATAAAATAGATAAAACCCTAGAATCTAGTCTTACCAAAAACCTAGTATTATTCTTTCTACCAAAGCAATAGCTCACTCACCACTAGTTTATTAAGCTACTTACATTATCCTTATTAGATTGATATCTAGATGAAAGTTCAATTTACTACATGTATGACTCGCATACTTTTCAGACTAGTTAGATGAGAGAATCTCACTTGATAAGATTTTGTGACATTGTCTAGCCCTAATAATTTAGCACCATAATAAATTCACAATAAATTTTTGGTATCATTATCAAAAATTATTTAGTTTGATTAGTTAAATTTGATAGATAAATTATCTTTCAGAAAAAATAGTTCTATTTTTAGTAAATTTGACAATAATATCTTTTTTTTTCATATTGTTTTGCATTCATTATTTTGCATTCATTATTTTGCATTCATTATTTTGCATTCATTATTTTGCATTCCTTGTTTATAATTATTAGTTTAGTATTTTTTTAGCTATAAATAAATACAACAAAAACTATGAAACTGAGCTAATACCCTAGGGCCTAGAAATATAAAATCTAAAAAAGAGAACCTTGATAAAATAAGATGAATGTGCATAGTCCAATTAATCAATATGATGTAGCCTATGTTCTACCAAGTAGTAATTTTTATCTAATTCCTAATGTTAAATTGAATTATTTTTATTATTAGAATGTAGCAACACATGGAAATCTAAGATATGAGAGCCATTAAGTTATTGCATTTGATAGTCATTTGTTATGACTTTATTATGTTATCTAATTTTATGAGTTAGACTATGTCATAAAAATTTATTGAGGAGAATATCTCTTCAATAAATATTTATAAGTGTATGTATCATATAAGTAGTAAATTAAACTTTGGTATAGATATCGATCTCATAGGGAGAGTTTCAAAATTTTAATGATTCATTAGTGCGACAACTCATTTTTAGTAAAATAGATATTCAGATTGTTAGACAATCTAAGGTCTAAATTTTATTAATTTTATCTATGTGATGATATTTAAGTTCTCAACTTATATTATGTTGAATAAAAATGAAGTTTGAGGTATTATGTAAGGTCTCATTATCTTAATGGCATACAAGGTGATTGTCACCATTGAGCTTATCCCAATGATGGTCCCCTCATAATTGTCCACTCGATATGTCACTATCAAGAATATAATTTATTTCTATTCAAGAGTCATTCATAATTTCATAGGTAACTTTGTAAACTATCCTTGATGGTTGATTCGTACACACACTCTTATTCTTTGTACTTTATTATCATAAAGACCTAATATTAGCATGGTTTGTAAGTATTTATACTTTCAACTTCATAAGTACTATACTCCAATAATTAATATATGTTTCCATCAAATTTTTCTAGTAGAAACCATATGAGTAAAATGAACTCTTAAGAGCTATCACCACATTGTGAGTTACCACACAATCATGTATGACTTGAAGATTACCTATCAATATCCTTTTCAGTGATGATACTGTTGGGCAGAAATAATTAAGAAGAAGAGAGAGAACACAAATGACCACAATGAAAGATAATAGGAACCATCTGCACACAAGATAAGAAAAAATCAGCAGAGAAATAATTGAGAATATAACTTGGTTTGAACGACAAAGATGAGAAAGTCCTTATTTATACATTTGCTATATAGATTGCATAAACATCAAGCAGAACATCTGACACATGCGCAATCACCTCCACATTTGCAGAATTCCTTGCCTACACCACTCGTAGGGCCTGTTGTCTCGCAAGAACACGGATTACATCCACAATGGTCTTCGAAAAATGCACACGGTGTGATCAGTCTCGCTTGTTCTGCACCGGCATGCGGCACCACCGGTACAGGGAACCGAACACCCTCAGAGGTAGTTGCTCCCGACCACGCCTCCTGCCTTTTCTCCTCTTATATCCTCAGAGAAAGGCGTGAAGCTTAATATATATAAAAGCTCGAGTTCTCGGAGTCCACTCTCTTGGTCACAACCAGCGGATGCCAGTAAGATTGAACAACCGATGTTTGCGTTGCGCTGCCTTGAACGAGAGAAGAAGAAAGAACGAAAGCCGAAAGAAAAATAAAATAAAACTCACCGACAGCGAAGATGTATTTGTTCGCTGCGCGTTTTTTTTTTTAATTTAATTTGGCCCGAAGATGGGCCGGACCCAACAAACTCCCCCTCCGGCTCATCCGGTGGGTTCCAACTTCCAACAAGCCCGCTCTTCGTCGACAAGCCTCAAGCTTCTCTTTCGGCAAGGTCTTCGTCAACATATCTGAACCATTCTCACTGGTGTGTACTTTCGCCAAGTGCAACTGCTTTGACTCGAGAACGTCTCGAATCCAATGATACCTCACTTCAATGTGCTTGGATCTCGAATGAAATGACGAGTTCTTGGAGAGGTGAATAGCACTCTGGCTATCGCTGAATACAACATACTTTTGTTGGTGCAAACCCAATTCCTCAAGGAATCTCTTCATCCATAAAGCCTCCTTGCAACCCTCAGTGATTGCAATGTACTCAGCTTCTGTGGTAGATAGCGCCACGCACTTTTGCAGCTTCGATTGCCAGGACACGGCTCCCCCTGCAAAAGTCATCAAGAATCCTGAAACGGACTTCCTGGAATCAATATCACCTGCCATATCTGAATCGGTATACCCAACTAACATAGTATCGCTGCCACCAAAACATAGACACACCCTGGAAGTACCTCTCAGATATCTTAATATCCACTTTACTGCTTTCCAGTGCTCTTTCCCAGGATTGGAGAGAAACCGACTGACTACTCCAACAGAGTGAGCAATGTCGGGCCTAGTGCAGACCATGGCATACATTAAGCTGCCAACTGCGGAGGCATAAGGAATTCTACTCATGTCCACCTTGTCTTTCTTACTTGTAGGACATTGCTCCGAATTTAGCTTGAAATGACCTGCAAGTGGAGAACAAACCGCCTTGGCCTTACTCATGTTGAACTTCTTGAGGATCTTCTCAATGTAGTCTTCCTGAGATAACCACAGCTTCCCGTTCTTCCTATCACGAGAAATCTCCATGCCAAGTACCCTCTTTGCCGATCCCAAGTCTTTCATGGCGAAGGACTTGCTCAACTCTCTCTTTAACATAGCAATCTTGTTAGTATCATGTCCTATGATTAACATATCGTCAACATACAAGAGGAGAATGATGAATTCATCATTGAAATATTTGACAAACACACAGTGATCTGACGACGTCCTGCTATACCCGTGACTTACCATAAAAGAGTCAAACTTTTTGTACCATTGCCTTGGAGCTTGTTTGAGGCCGTACAGGCTCTTCTTCAATTTGCACACAAGGTGCTCTTTGCCCCTGACTTTAAATCCCTCGGGCTGCTCCATGTAGATTTCTTCTTCCAGGTCTCCATGAAGAAATGCGGTCTTCACATCAAGTTGCTCGATCTCCAGGTTCAAGCGTGCTGCTAAACCAAGAGCAACTCGGATCGAGGACATTTTCACCACCGGTGAGAATATTTCTTCAAAGTCGATACCTTGCTACTGACCAAACCCCTTTACAACCAATCGCGCCTTGTACCTTGGTTGTGAGCTAGCATTTTCGGTCTTTAATCTGTAAGTCTATCTGTTGTTGAGAGCCTTCTTGCCTTGTGGTAACTTCACCAAGTCATAAGTGTGGTTCTCGTGGAGAGATTGCATCTCTTCATCCATAGCTTTCAACCACTCCTTCTTGTTATCGGCAGAAATTGCCTGTTGGTAAGTTTCTGGCTCTCCTGCATCCGTGAGCATCACATATTCATCCTGAGTGTATCTAGTAGACGGATGCTGGTCTCTAGTAGATCTTCTCAACTGAGGTTCAACTGGCTGCTCTTGAACCTCTTCCTCGACTTGTTCAGTCGGCTCGGAATCACCGACAGCGGGAGTTTCATCATTGGTGGTGCCGTCGGTATAATCCGGCACCACTCCCCCGTGATCAGTATGCGTTGCATGTGCAGAAACTGGATCTAAATCAATTAAATCATCACTGTACCTCTCTGTCATCTCTGCCTTGTTGATGTCTTTAATGCCTTGGTCTTCTACAAACACTGCATCTCGGCTTCTAATAAGTTTATTCATCACCGGGTCATAGAACCTGTAACCAAACTCATCAAGACCATAACCGAGGAACACGCACGGTCTTGACTTCGCATCGAGCTTAGACCTCTCATCTTTCGAAATATGGACAAACGCCTTGCACCCAAAGACACGAAGATGATCATAAGAGATTTCCTTACCTGACCACATCCTGTCTGGAACCTCAAAACCCAATGGAACACACGGCGTGAGATTTAAAACATGTACCACCGTACTCAAGGCTTCACCCCAGAAGGATCTCGGTAGCTGCGAATGCGAAAGTAAACATCTTACCCTTTCCACAAGTGTCCTGTTCATCCTCTCAGCTAAGCCATTCAACTGAGGAGTCTTCGGAGGTGTCTTTTGATGCAAAATACCCTGTTGTCTGCAATACTCATCAAAAGGACCACAGTACTCACCTCCGTTATCTGTCCGAATACTCTTCAGCTTTGCGCCAGTCTGTCTTTCTACAAGAGCATGAAACTGCTTGAAGACATCCAACACTTGATCCTTGGACTTCAGTGTATATGCCCAAGTCTTCCTGGAGTGATCATCGATAAAAGTTACAAAATACGAAGCTCCACCAAGTGTTCTCGTCTTCATAGGACCACACACATCAGAGTGTACCAGATCGAGTACACCGGGCTTCCGTAAATGACAAGTTTTATTGAAAGCAACACGTGTTTGTTTACCTGCTAAACAGTGAACACACCGTTTTAGAAGACCCTTTTTAATACCTGAGAGAAGATTCTTTTTGGCCAACATCATCAAACCCTTCTCGCTCATGTGTCCGAGCCGGTTGTGCCAAAGCTCCACGACATTATCACCATCAACCGTATTCACCATGGAATTTGTAATCTTTGCTTGCATCACATACAATGAAGAACATTTTTGTCCCCTCGCCACGATCAGGGAACCTTTGGTGAGCTTCCATTTTCCATTATGAAAGGTGCTGCAAAACCCTTCGTCATCGAGCTTGCCTGTGGAGATCAAATTCATGCGGACATCGGGAATATGCTTCACACCCTTCAGAATCAAGGTGTTGCCATTGTCGGTCTCTAAGTGCACGTCTCCCATACCAATGGCTTTAACAATACCATCGTTACCCATCCTAACACTTCCAAAGTCACCGGAAGTGTAAGATGCAAAGAAATCCATCCGCGATGTAGCATGTATCGAGGCACCACTATCGATCACCCAACTTGTCTCTTGACAAGCGAGATTGACGACATCGCCGTCATATAAAATAAGAAAGTCGTCGATGGCTGCAGCTACCTTCTCACTATTTGCATCCTCTTCGGTCTTCTTATCCTTTCCTCTGGCATTCGAATTCTCTCTTAGGAATTTTTTACAAAACCTCTTGATGTGTCCCTTTTTGCCACAATGATAACATTCGAAGTTGGCATGCTTTCCCGACTTGCTTTTACTTCGGTTTCGATTATTCGGACCCCTACTCTGACTTCTCCCCCGCTTTTCCGCAAATAGGATATCCGAATACGAAGAACCCTGTGATTTTCTTCTCATCTCTTCGTTTAGGACACTGCTTTTCACCAAGTCCATAGAGCAAACGCCGTTTGTGGATGAGTTAGACAAAGACGTCCTGAACGTCTCCCACGAGTCTGGTAACGTACCGAGAAGCCACAGCCCTTGTATTTCATCATCAAACTTGATGTTCATTCCAGCCAACTGATTGATAATTCCCTGGAATGTGTTCAAGTGGTCTGACATGGCTTTTCCATCTTGATATTTTAAGGCCATCATTTGCTTGATCAAAAATAGCTTGTTGTTGCCAGTCTTCCGTGCGTACAACTCCTCGAGTTTGTTCCACAAGGTCCGCGCATGCTTTTCTTCACTAACGTGGTTGAGCACGTTATCATCTACACATTGCCTGATGTAGCCGCATACCTGACGGTGACAAAGCTCCCACTCTTCATCGGTTTTACCCGATGGCTTCTCTTTGGCAAACACTGGTAAATAATAATCTTTCACATACAAGAGATCTTCCATCTTCCCCTTCCAAACATGGTAATTGGACCCGTTTAAAGTAACCATCCGGCTTGTGTTACTCTCCATGACTCAAACAAGTCACACGGATCAAACCTCCTCCGATACCAATTTGTTGGGCAGAAATAATTAAGAAGAAGAGAGAGAACACAAATGACCACAATGAAAGATAATAGGAACCATATGCACACAAGATAAGAAAAAATCAGCAGAGAAATAATTGAGAATATAACTTGGTTTGAACGACAAAGATGAGAAAGTCCTTATTTATACATTTGCTATATAGATTGCATAAACATCAAGCAGAACATCTGACACATGCGCAATCACCTCCACATTTGCAGAATTCCTTGCCTACACCACTCGTAGGGCCTGTTGTCTCGCAAGAACACGGATTACATCCACAATGGTCTTCGAAAAATGCACACGGTGTGATCAGTCTCGCTTGTTCTGCACCGGCATGCGGCACCAGCGGTACAGGGAACCGAACACCCTCAGAGGTAGTTGCTCCCGACCACGCCTCCTGCCTTTTCTCCTCTTATATCCTCAGAGAAAGGCGTGAAGCTTAATATATATAGAAGCTCGAGTTCTCGGAGTCCACTCTCTTGGTCACAACCAGCGGATGCTAGTAAGATTGAACAACCGATGTTTACGTTGCGCTACCTTGAACGAGAGAAGAAGAAAGAACGAAAGCCGAAAGAAAAATAAAATAAAACTCACCGACAGCGAAGATGTATTTGTTCGCTGCGCGTTTTTTTTTTTAATTTAATTTGGCCCGAAGATGGGCCGGACCCAACAGATACAACTCATGTACTAAAGGTGAACCCCTTAGAAGATGTTCTATATCATAACTAATAACTAGTTCTTTTAAAACATGTATAATAGATTTGACATGTAAAATCATTCATACATTCAGCTTCGTAAGTATCATATTAATAATGATTAACTTGCCAAATTTTTTGTTTTCAAAGTATAGGTTTATCTCAGGAATCACAATTAGAAGGGCTGCCACTACCTTCTTTCTATATGCTTGAGTGATCTTATTGGTTTACCTATCACTATCTATCACCATAATTTTGTGCATACCTACCAATAGTTAAAACCTTAGTTCAAATTTTATTTAATTATTATTCATCAATATTCATAATACAAAATAAACTAAACACATTCAAAAATAACCAAAGTCACATCACATATATTCAAATTACACAAATCCTAGACCAATACTATTTTGGTAAAGTTTGAAAATCAACACTAGTGATGGAAGGTTTGAGAGTTCTGCCTCCCAAATATAACAATTGCATTAAGTATTCTATCACGTGCTTGCTTGTGGAATACCTATAAAGTAAAAAAAATTGTTTATAGGTTTTGGTAGTTGCCATGACTTTGCTTATATCATGGAGGAAGATGAAGAAGAATGAAAAATTTTCTTTGAATTTTTCTATTTTTCACTTATATAATAAGAAAATTCTTAATTATTCTAAGTTGGATGTTACAACTTTCAATAGAAAATCATAATTCTAGCCTTTGACTATTAAGCTTGAAATCATGATTTTAGAAAATAGTCGTGACTCTAGATTATATTTTAATTTTTCTATAATACAAAACCATATCACTAGCTATGACTATGACTTAGGCCTAATGTTTCTAAGTTGCAATGCTATGAACTAGTCATAGCTTAGGGAATTTATCTTATTGTCATTAATAAATGGCCATGGCATTGGAGAATGGTTGCGACATGGTGAAGATTTTCTCACATTGATATATATATATATGATTATGATGTTGTGATAAAGTCATGATGTTGACATTTGTCATTCTTAATATTTATATGATCACGACATTAAGAAATAACCATAATACTAAGAAGATCTTGTATATTTCATAGCTGCATTAGTGAGAGATTGTTGTTGTATAAAATTTGATTATATATATATATATATATATATATATATATATATATATATATATATATATGTCTTCAAGTAACTACGACATTGTGGGTGGTCATGGCACTAACCTTGACTTCTCTCATATGTTATGTTGCCACAACTCTATAAGAATGCCATGCACTGATAATTAGCTCGAGAAAAAAATTTATGGCTCTGAATATTGTTTTATGTGGATAAGAGTTGGAATATTGAGAAAAGGTCTTGCTCAAGTAATATCATTTGTATATTTTAGTATCCCAAAATATATGACTCTAAATAATGGTCACAACTTTAGCTTGAATAGTATTGGCTCTTTAACTTTATATAACTTAAAAATCATGACTTTATAAAAAAGTTACAATACTAACTTGAGACTGTCGAGCTATATTAAAGATAAATTCATGATTCATGAACTTAATTACAAATTTGAATATTTTGTGGAGTAATTGGTTGCTATGATATAATAAATGTCATAGCTATTTAAATTTTATTAGATAAGTATGACTATGATTCTATGATAGTATTATAGCTACTAAGAATGTATCACATAGTGGAAGTACTATGTTAGTGAGCTAGTAGGATCACAACATACAATAATTGTAATGACCAGTTATGTATAGGTTTGGTGAAGAATAAATGCCAAACTTTACAAGACTCAATATTCTACCTCCTCTACTCTGCACCTCTAAAAACTAATTAATTTTATGATTATTTATCAAAACTCACCAAAACTCTAAAGTCATGAAATTAATCTATAATTTTCCCTATTTCATACATATTTAACATCATAAAAGCACCAAAAATACGTAAGAATATCAAGTAATTTAAATTTAAACAAATTTTCATACTAAAATAATTGCTTGTCCCTATGAAATATATTCTCTCTCTAAAAATAATAATAATAATCAAATATCTCAAATCAATTCCATGTAATAGATACATGACAATATGGAATAAACAACAAAATTACAAATTAAGGTAGGGAAGGAGGTTCCTGATATGATTTTTGTTTTTGATTATACTTTTTAAAGGTAAAATATAATATTAAGTACTCAAATGGTGGAAGAGAAGTGGATTGCCTTTCTAAATCTACCTTGGCATATATGACCTATCAAATATCTTTTCCAAAAAATCATAAAGTATCTCTTGTCTTATCCCAATTAAATTCAGTGCACATTCAATATATCTCATCAAAAAATACAAATCTTGTTGGTTTGAACTATATTTTCCTATTTTTTTTATTCACTGGAGATATGTCGTTTCATTCACATTCATTATATATATTTTCTCCATTACTCTTTTCCAATCAACCATGATGTCTTCGTATAGTAATCTAAATGATTTAGCATGTATTGTCAAACTAATATCTATGCATCTCATTCATTCCTCCAAGAGTTTATAGATCCAATTGGATCTCTTCTTTCATCTCTTTTTGATGGAGATGCTTCATCAAATCAAAGGTAATACTCAAGGTAAAAATATAACTTCTTCTACTACTATTGAGCAAAGGGAATGAATCTCTTCTTTCATCTCTTCTTTGATATGCTCGATGCTCTACTACACATTTTCTTAAATATGCAAAATATTCATAAATATACCAGCATGTACAACTAAAAAATTGTCAATGTAGGATAGTTCATCTTCTTGCATTCCTCCCCTTATTTTTATTCCTTGCTTATTGGCTATGGTGGAGGATAGGCCTTCTTCCAAAATTTTGCTCAGTCCTTCCCCTTCAACCATCAGCTTCTTTTCTTTCTATTTCATCTATTTCCATTTTTATGCCTCGCATGTCAAGAGGGACACTGTTGGATAGATTGCATTCACTCATTCATTTGTAGGAACCCATTCGGCTTGACACAACAAAGTAATAAGAAAATGATGAATTAGTTGGCTAGAAAATTCTTCTTCAAGGAACATAAGAACTGAATTCTCTAAAATCTTTCACACATCAAAATGGTACCCAACAAGGATGTCCTATAACAAAATCACTCTTTCTGGAATCAGCATAGAAACATGGAGAATCAGCCTTATAAATGAGCACATGAATATAACTAAACTTTTACTCACCTCTATGATTTCTTTCATCATCTAATATCTATATGTGTTCTTTGATGTTACTCTCTATGTGCCCTTTCTATTTATCAACAATGGAGCGATAACTATAAAATATTATTGCCTATGGAGTGATTTAAATTCTCTGCTATCTTTAGTTCTAAAAATCTAAGCAATGCATTAATGATTTGTCTATAAAATTCAACCCAAACTTCTCTTACGTAGCACATCTTTTACTACCTATCCTCTAAATTTGCATAAAACTTCTTCACCACTAAGACATTCACCTATTCTTCATGAATACAAAATAATATCCAATTTCACTTTCTTATAATATCTCTAATTAGAGAAATCCTCAGCATCTTTATCACTTCTCAATTTTCTCAGCATTTCTTCAAGTTCAACTGATAAATAAGCTTTTAAGGATGGATGAAATTTATAAAATGTTCTTTCCTAATGGATTTTATACTTATAGTTTCCATAACTATTATTCAGCAGATAATAGAGTTGATACTTGTTTTTATAAGGTCTGTAATAAAAGTCATTTCCTCAAGTATAATAAGCTTCATTATAATAATAGTTTGGAATGTTCTCGTTCACATCTTTCTCTTTTCCCAAACTAAATTTTATCTTCTTCATTTTTTTCATCTTCTTCATTTTTCGATTAGTGGCTAAAAAAGAAAAAATACTGCAAAAATCTAAAATACAACAATCCAACTTTCAAACAATTTAATAAAACTCAGCAATTAGATTTAGTAAGATTTATCAAACCCAAAATTATCTAGACTACTAAAAATGAATTATCATTTTACAAGAATAATGGAAACAATTCATGTTGACTAACCAAACTAAAGAATACTAGCAATAGTACCAATAACTTGTTTCAACTTTTTCATGACACCTACTTTTATCGATTATGTGATGTCTCAAAATCCTATTAATGATAATATCTCATCAACATAGATACACAAGTGTATTGGTTGAATATGTAGTAAAGCAAACTCTATTTCAAATATCGATCATACAAAAATTATATTAGTAGTTTGGTTATTCAATAGTGAGATAACTCATTTATAGTAAAATAGATATTCAAATTTTTAGACAATCATATGTTCATGATTTTTCTCATTTAATATGCATGAATTATGTTTAATATGCATAATCATGTGTTTTTATCATTTAATATGCATAATTGTATTTAAGTTGCTTGACTTCTATTATATTGGACATAGAATTAAAGTTTGGATATTGTGTTATGACTTCATGCCCTAATAGTAGACAAAGTAGTTGTTACCATTAAGTTCATCACAATAGTCATCCCCTCATAATTATTGCTCGATACATCATAGTTCACCACCAAGATAATAATTCATCTATGATCAAGAAGTATTCATAATTTAATAACTTTTAGGCAACTTTATCAATCACCCTTGAAGATTACTTCATTTGCAAACTTTTATTTTATCGCCTCCATTATCATAAAGACAAAAGATTAACATTGTTTGTAAGTGTTTGTACTTTCAACTTTATAAGTATCATTTTCATAATTAATATAAGCTTCCCTCAAGTTTCACTGATGAGAACCATATGAGTAAATACAACTCTCGATGATTTTCAATACCTTATGAGTCACTACATAGTCATACATATCTTTTAAGGATTGTCTATCACCATTATTCTAGATGATGATACAACTCTCACACTAAAATAGAATCCCTTGAAATAATATTCTATATAATATTCATCATATTTGAACGCTAGCTCTCTAAGATGTGTATAATATATTAACATGTAAAAGTATTCGCACTTTTAATTTTGTACGTGTCATACTCATAATGATTAATATATCTAAAATTTGTATTTCAATATATATGTTTATGGAATCTATGAAAGTCATGATTCTATGGGTTTATGTTCTTTTATAGATGAGAAGTCACATCATTATGGAAATCAACTCCTTCAAAGTTACTTTGTATCGAAGTTGTAACTTTTCTATACAATTTCTATAATGCCATTCCTTCTATACCCTCAAAGTTATGGCTCTAAATAACTACCACTATATTATCATGTAGCTTCTATGATGCTTTTTCTTTTATAGCTCTAAATTCCATGCTTTTAAAAACTATCATACCTTTTTCATGTAACCCTTGATGGGTTATTTCTTTTTGTGCATGTCTTTGGAAAAAAAGTCAAAATAGTGGTTGATTTGAATCAACTATTCATTTATGTGTGGAGGGGTCTAAGTGTAAATATGTACATATGATATTCATTCTCACAACAATCACCCTTTATGTCACAAGCAATAAAAAGAATTTCTTGGGTTTCATTCAAAGAAACAATATATTTAACATCCATAGCTAAACCTTTGATACTTTTTTTTTCCATTAAAGATCTCCACTATCCATGCTAGCTTCTCAATATACTATTTGACTTCTTTCTTTCTTCTACTTTATGTATTAGCAGTGAATGCTATATGATAATTATCTCGATACTTTTTTTATGAAACTAGTTTTGATGGGTTTCTCTTCTTTATTTTTTTTTTGTGCTTTGACATTGCTAAATATTTGGCTTTTTAGCCTCTTGCTCATATTCCTCATCAACTTCTTTGAAGGTCCATATCTTTGATTTCCTCTTTAGACTTTTCTACCTCAAGTTTCTTAGTATTAGCTTTAGAAATTTCATTAATTACTTTAAATTCTTCCTCTTGGATAACAAAGGCCATATCATCAATTTTTTTTAGATTTTAAACCACTAGTTTTTTCATATTAGCTATGGACAATTCATCAATTGTTCTAGCTACTACTTCTTGAATAAGTGAGGCTATATCATCAATTTTTTCTTCTAGATTTTCAACAACAAAATTTTCGAATTAGCCATGAAGATTTCATCACTCACTTCAGCTTCTTCATGTTGAAAAGCGAGGCTATATCATTAATTTATTCTTTTATATTTTCAACTATAAATATGCTTATATTATCCACATGGATTTCTAATATAGAACTTTTTTTCGGACTTAACCTAATCCATAACTTTATTTTTATCCTTTAGTTGTCTCGACTTTTCTTCCTTAGTAGAACTATCTCTTCTCATTTTTCTCATTATTTCTTAAAATTCACTTGACAAATAAGCTTTTGAGGATGGTTGAAATTCAAAAAAAAATCCCTTCCGCATGGATTTGATACTTCTAGTTTTCATAAATCTCTTTTGGCTAAAAATAGAGTTGATACTGGTTACCATAAAGTCTGTAGCAGGTGTTATTTCCTCAAGTATAATAAGTCTCATTGTAATAATAGTTTGAAATGTTTTTATTCACTTCTATTTCACTTTTCCCAAAATAAATATCATCTTCTTCATTTTGCACATATAGCTTTTTAAGATAGTTCATTAGGTTTTCAAAGAAATATTGACTAAACATTCTTACTTTTTAGATTAGTGGCTAAAAAAAGATACACGCAAAAATCTAAAATACAATTATCAACTTTCAAACAAGTTAATAAAACTTAGCAATTTGATTTAGTAAGATTTATCAAACTCAATACAATCTAGACTACAAAAAATAAATTATCCTTTTACAAGAATAATGACAACAACTCATGTTGTAGAAGTATTAAAGTAGAATTTAGTTCAAATATTGATCATATAAAAATTATATCAATAGTATAGTTGTTCAATAGTGAGATAACTTTTTTTAGTAAAATAGATATTCAAATTATTAGATAATCTTAGTTCTATAGATTTTCTTTTTTAATCTACATGATTATGTTTAAGTTGATTGGCTTAAATTATATTGGACATAGAATTAAAGTTGATATATTATGCTATGATTTCATGCCTTAATAGTAGACAATGCAGTTGTCATCATTGAGCCCGTCCCAATGGTCATCCCCTCATAATTATTGTTTGATATATTACTACTAAGATAATAATTCATCTATGATCGAGAGGTGTTCGCAGTTTCGTGGCTTTTAGGTAACTTCATAAACTACCCTTAAGGACTATTTCGTATAAAAACTTTTATTCTCTAGCCTTCATTGTCATAAATACTAAATATTGACATTATTTGTAAGTATTTGTACTTTTAACTTCATAAGTTTAATACTTACATAATTAAAATAAGTTTCCCTCAAGTTTCGCTAATTATAACCATGTGAGAAAAAGCAACTTTCAAGAGTTTTCATCACCTTGTCTATCACCACACACTCACACATATCTCTCGAGGATTGCCCATCATCATCATTCTTAATGATGATGAGACTCTCACACTAAATGTGAATTACTTAAAATAATATTCTATATAATATTCATCACAATTGAGAACTAATTCTTTAAGACATATATAATAGAATAGCTTGTAAAAGTATTCATATTTTTGACTTCATAAGTGTCATACTCATAATGATTAAATTATCTAAATTTAACATATAAGTTTATCTCATGCATCATAGTCGAAAGAGCCATTATTACTTTTACACCATATATGTGAGTGAATCTCATAATTTATCTATCACTATCTACTATAATAATCTCCCACAAATATACTAATAGTCAAAATACTAGTTCAAATTCTATTTTATCATTAAATATTAGTATCCAAAAATAAAATAAACCAAACATATTTATTCATAATCAATGTCACATCACATATATTCAAATTATACAAAACATATACCCATAACTTTGCTTGTATCATGGAGGGAGAGAAAGAAAAATGAAATATTTTCTTTGAATTTTTATATCTTCAGCTTATATACTTGGGTAATTCTACATTATTCCAAGTAAGAAGTTATGACTTTTAGAAGGAAATAACTAATTTTGTATTCATCTCTTAGGCTTGAGCTTATAATTCTAAAAGATAGTTGTGACTCTAACCTTTCTATAATAAAAAATTACAGTGCTAGTAATGAGCATGACTTAAGCCTAATATCTCTATAACACATAGTTATAGTATTGTGAATTGGTCATGACTTAGGGTAGTAATCTTCTTGTCTTTAATAAAGGATGATAATGTTGAGGAATAGTCACTTATTGGTGAATGGCTTCTCATATTGATATTTGATCATGGTGTTGTGATAAAGCCACGACATTAGAATTGATCATTCTTGATTATTATATGGTTTTAGTGCTAAAAAATAGTTGCAGCACTAAGAAGGTCTTATGTATCTTATTATTGCATCATTAGGAGATAGTTGTTGGACAAAATTTATCCTTATATATCTTCAAGTGTTTCCAATAATGTGGGTGGCAATGACATTTATTTTCTCTTCTTTCATATATCATGTTATCACTACTTTATATGAATGGTATGGAACTAAAAATTAGCTCAATTGTACAAGTCATAGTTTCTCCTTTCATTGAGGCTAAAAGTCACAATCTTGAGAAATCATCATATTTGAGTAATATGCTTTGTTTATTTTAGTATCCTAAAATTTATAGTTATGAATAATGACCATAGCTTTAGCCTAAATAGTATTTACTCGATAACTTTCTATAGCACAAAAATTATGACTTTGTAAAAAGGTTATGACTATTAACTTTAGACTACTGAGTCATATTAAAGATAAAGCCATAGCATTTGGACTTGACTACAACTTTAACTAGTGGGATATTCGATTGTTATGACATAAAATTAATGGCGTGACCATTTAAATTTCATAAGATAGGTATGGTTATGACTCTATGATTTCATCATAGCCACAAAAAATGTATCACAGATAGAAGGATTCTGCTAACAAGCTAGTAAGATCATGATATATACTAGAATTACCACAACCAATTAGACAGATTTTTGTCTATTTAATTAGACAAAACACCATCACTTTCCTTAGAAAACCAAATAAATATTCTATGTCACAACTTTGTGTGACATAAAATTGAAAGTCATGGACTATTGACTCTATGTAGCATCAATTTTGACCAAATTAAATTGAAAGTCATGGACATCAGCCAACACCATCAATTTCCTTAGAAAACCAAATAAATACATAAAATAAGCAAAGTCACAACTTTGTGTGGCTATTTAATTAGAGCAGTAATCAGAAATATCCTAAAATTCCCAAATTTTATTCCTCTCTCAGTGTCATAGATTTGAGCTCCAAGCATCCTAATATTTGAGTGCTGCCATGGAAGAAAGCTCGTGTTCAAAGTTTTGAATGATGGACGATGTTGAAGAGAGGAGTAGTGGGGTTAAAGGCAAGTAGCCAAAGTAGAGCACCATTGAAGTTTCATAGAAAATCATGATATCTATGCCAACTTTTTTGATAATGACTAATTAAAAGTGGATGATGTCATTGTCACCAAGAAAAGCTTTACATAAGAGTAGATTTTTATAGAATTTATCCCCAATTTCTAGCATATCATAAAATAAAAATATTGGGTTTTATTTTTATGAGCATAAAAAAGGATGAATAATTTAGTTGTAACATAATTCTATGCCAATCTAGAAGGTCACAAAAAAAATATTATATGAGTGGAATTTGAGTATATTTTGATATGAAAATTATGAATAAACTACATGAACTACAAGAATCAAGAGATGACATAGATTTCAAATCCTTAAAAATATAACTCAACTTCAAGCCAATCATGAATATCATGATGGATATAAAATAAGAACAATGAAAAACTTTGAAAAGTACATATGAATATTTGATATATAGAGAACTATATATAAAGGTGAGTAAAATATGGTTGTATTTTATTTGTATTTTTTATAGCTGACATTCCATGTCTTAACCATCATATAAGATAGATAAATTTTTCTTTATGCCATCTCAATTAGTTATAGATTTAATATTGAAAAAATACTTGAGAAATTATTTCTTAATTATGAAGATGTTGAATTGTTTGGCCAAATAATTCACTTTTTCTTAATTACATTATTATGTTGAGTCGAGGGAGTCATAATGAATGAGGATAGTGATGAATAAGTACTAAGGTATCTCCATGACATTGTCGGGCATTAAAATAGGAATAGAAGAAGATAGAAAAAAAAATTGATTCTTAAATGAGTAGAATTGATAAATATTGAGCAAGAAGAATTGTTATTTTTCTAAGCCAACATAGAAGCTATAAAAATAAGTAATGAAAAAAAGATGAAATCCACATTGAGCATTCTCTGGCTGGACAAGGATCTAAAATGGGTGATATTTTTTTATTTTTGAAAATATGCAGCTTTAAGCCAAAAAAGGGAAGGAATGATTGAAAAGGGATATACAATCCCTCAATATAGCAATAGTAGAAAAATATGAAAAATAAGATACAATGTGAAATGTACACATCCAAAAGAAGGAGATATATATTTGTCATTACCAAAGAGATATTTTAAAAAAGAAATTATAAACTCTAGGAAGAAAGGATAAATTGAGTTGATACCAAGGTGACATGTAATATTGAATCATTTGGGAGGCTTTATGAGTCTATCATAATGGAATGAAAGAATATGATGGTGATCAAAAACAAAAAATTGGAGTTGATATATGCTATCGAGAGAAAAAATGGATTGAGAAATTAGGAAAAAATAGTAAGAATTAGAAATAATCATATTTTGTAATGAAATATTTTGAAAACTCATTAAACTCATTTAGGAAAAAAGATGAGACATTTCATAAGGTTGTGACAAAGATGTTGGATTGGGCAAAAAGCAATAAAAAAGATTTAGAGATACTATCCACATCTATGCCACAATTTGAGCACTCTAGAGTAGATTTCCTTTATAATAAATTTGATTATAAGGGAAAGTCAAAATGCCAATCTTTCTCACATCATTGATATGTAATTTTTATTTTTTTGGATATTGTTGTACTTTAATCTTATTTTGTGGATATTATTTGTGATGGATATAAATTTGTATATTTTTTCTAGATTTGGATTAATTGCTCAGTGATAAGCAATGCCTTTAGTACATAAATTTGTTTTGTATTCTATTACCAAATAATGCTGATTATTTTGATGGTTAAGGATGATGTGTCTGCATAAAAAAAGACTAAATAAACCATTTCATGAAATTATATTTTAAAAATATTATGATGAATAGTTTTGAAGTTGATTGGTTTTTGCATGAAATATAATACTTAGTGAATTGTTGAATAGGAGAAGACCAAAGAGTCATATAAAGTCATAGTATTTTTTATGTTATGCCTTTATTATACCTCCATAAGCTTGTATGCTAGTTTTGGGTTTCATTATTGGTTAAAGCTCTACATAAATAGCCTTGGTAATATTCATACATAATAAATCTACCACCTCATTGATACAATAATTTTACCGTCTAATACTTTCTTTTCAACTACAAAATTTTTTTGGAGTTCCAACTATAGTAGCTCATAATATTTTTTTATGGATGAAACATTAATTTTATGTTGAAACAATAAAGTATCTCATTAGTACTGAAAGCTGTGGCATTTTTTTGTGCTGTGACTTTTTCATTATAGAGTCATAAATACTATGGTAAAAGTAATGACTTTTAGTTAGTAACTTGACTTTTGGCTACAAAGAGTTCCAGGAAGCATTTAGTTGAGCCATTACTTTTTACTCTTAAGAAATAACTTGAGTTGTGACCATTCGCATCACCATGACTTCATGTTACATAGAGAACATGCATGAATCATGGTTATTTCTAATACCATAATATTGTGCTACATAAAAGAAATACAAGAGTCATGACCAATCATAGTGCAAAAAATTGGAATTATAGAGTTGAAATATACAAGTTCTAACCATTACTAGCACTATGACTTTGTCTTATAGAGAAGAAATACACAAGGCATGACTATTTATAGTACTATAGCAATCTAATGCAAGAAAGAGAGCAACATTATTATACATTCATATTATCATGACTTTGTGTTATAGAGAGACAAAACTAGATCCACAATAATTTCCTAGTATTTTGACTTCCCACTTAAAAATCACACCTAATCATTCTAATATAGAAGTGAAAATGAAGTGGTAAAAAAAGGTTGGGCACAAAATGAGAAGTAGAAAAGCTAGGGTTTAGAAGTAAAAATTTGTCCAATCCTAGGTGTTGTATATGTAATTTGTTTTTTACTTAATAATCTGTTTTAATATTTTCATGTAAGTGCATAAAAGAAAATATTAAAAGCCCGGGGATGCAGCAGTAGCACAATAACGGAGGTCATGCTGACCGGATGTTTATTTTTCATATAAAACGATTTGTATTTATTTTTCGGGCGGCGGTTTTGACCCGGTTGAACTGTTCATCATCCCTCTCTTCTTCTCTCTACGCGATTTTGCGACTGCTCCGTTCTGCATACTGTAAGACGTTCTATTTTGGTTTTAATCTGTAACGCATAAGCATTTTTTGGTGGAGGTAGCTAGTCGTACTGAGCGACTAGCGAACCACGTTATTTCCTATGTTGAATTCTCGTTTTTTTGATTTTGTCGTGGATGCTGTTGGATTGGGATATATATATTGCTTGTTTCTATGTTTCTGTTATTTTCTGTTTCTTAATCTCACTACCCGTGGAAGCGCAATTACCCAACACTAGGGGATATCCAAATGTAATGTAGTGTTGTAGGACATAAGGATAAACTCTAGGGGGCACAAAATTTGACTCATACTTAAGACAAAATCAGAGGTACATGAAGGAGAATTTTGAAATTTGAGTTTGATTCCTAGATACTTTTTAAAACTATAGTTTGCAACCCAAACTTCTATGAGATATATTATAAAATATCTCGTATGAGTTTGTTTTGAATGTTAGGTTAAAATTGAGGTTTAGAGTTTGTATTTTTTTTTTGTGAAAAATATATAATTTATAGATTATATTTTGGGTTGGTTATTGATGGATATTGCGTTTATTTACAATTAGAGACAATATTTTACTATTTGTATATTTATATTTATTATCATGGTGGGAAGTGATAGGTAAGCCACAAAATACACTTACATGTAATACTAGAAGGAAGTGATAGTCATTCTGATTGTAATGCATGAGACAATACTATATTTCAAAACTCAACATTTAGGTGAGTTTAATCATGTGAGTATAGTGCTTATGAAGCAAAAAAAACAAACACTTTTGTAAGCCAATCTATTATGTATATGTTATAAAAACTGACCCTCAGTTGATATATAAGTCTTATTATGTGAGTCATATATCATTGTGGTGGAAGGTGATAGATAAGTCATGAGACACACATAAGTATAGGTTACTCATAAGATATTGTAATGTACCAAGATGATAACTATGATGAGATCGTCATTATGGAGGGCCAAATTAGTAGTATCAATCACCTTGTATGTTAGTAAGGTACTATGATTTTTTTTATTATAATTCAATATTTGTCCTATAACCAAGAATAATAATAATTTGGAAATTTAGATAGGATATCATGCATAATGAAATAGATCAATTCTATAATCTAAAATTCTTATAAAAAAACTAAATTTTATCTTTTTGACTAGAGCATCAATTGACTTATCATTGGTTGGTTAAACTACATATATAATTTTTATAAGATCAATATCTAGATGAAAATCTACTTTACTACTTATATGACTTATATACATGCAGTACTGGTTGGATGAGAGACTCTTGCCTAATGAGCTTTTGAAATATTTTTTAATCTTAAAAATTAGGCATCATAAGAAAATAATAACATTTGACAAATGGAAGATTGGTGTGAAATATTAATGTTCCCTCTTGTCATGCATAGCAGCCATCATCCTTAGACTCTTACTACTAATAATGATCCCCTCATAGTTTTCTACTCAGTATTTCAACATTAAAATAACATATAATTCTATGTAATGATTATTCTCATATCTATACCTTTTAGGTAATATGTTAACTATCTTTGATAATTATTTTGAGTATGCACTTCTATTCTCTAATATCTAATTATTTTATATATGTGAAATAACATGGTACTATATGGTTTTGTGCTTTCTACTTCATAAGTATCATACTCTTGATAGTTAACATGCAACTCCTCATGAATCTAATCTATGGAAGTCATACAAAAGGAAAAGACTTGTAGGACTATCACCAACATACTAATCTCTCTCAAATATTTGTATCTTGTGACATACTTATCCTCATTCAACATAGTTGATATATGACTCATACTATGATAAAACTCTTGGGTTAGATATTCTACTTAATTTTTATATTACTTGAATGTTAGTTCTTTTAGAACGTACATAATAGATTGGTCTTAAATATATTTATGTTTTTGATTTCATAAGCACTATATTTGTAATGATTAAACTTACATTAATTTTAGGTCTTCACACATTGGTTTATCTCATATGGTAAGATTAATAGGATTTTTATTTCCTTCTTACTGTACTAAAAGAGTTTGTCTTATGACTTACCTGTCAATGTCAGCTATGACTAACATGTATATATCTATATATTCATGAAAAACCTAAGTTTTGGTTCTAATTTACATTCATATTGATCAACATCAAAATACAAACATTAACTCATAAATGCATTGATTTATTACAATACAATTTATTCACTAACTCTAGATCTCAATTTAGCTGGACATCTATTAGGAAATCATGTGAGATATGTTGAGAGATATCTTGTGAATTTGAGGGTTTTCAATGAATGCCCAAGTAAAAATACAAGTAAATAATTTTAATTCTAATCAAAAATTACTTGTATTCTTTTTAGATTTTCCCTAAATAGGAGGTTAAAATTATGTCTCCTAAGGTTCTTGGAATACATGATGCATATTTTTTTCTACTTTCTATCTTTTACAATTCTTATATTTGTTATTTTTATAATATAGGTCTATGTAATATTTTAAGTCTGTAGTCATTGCATAAATTTGAGGTAATGACTTCATCATATCTTTGGATCTTCGCTAGAGTAATGATGTTACAGTACTAGGAATAACCATGTAGGTATCATTTATTTGAATATTTTCTAAGAGCACTAATGTCACACTACTAGTAATGACTATTATGGATGCTTTTATTCATTATAACAAAAAATTGTGGTACTATATTTGGCCACAACTTTGATCTTGACTTTCTGAGAAAAGTGCCATGATACTAAGATTACCAAAATTAAGAAATTACACTCATTAAAACAAAGTTATGGTACTAGAATTAACCATAGATTTAGTATTGGCTTTTTGAACAAAGTATCCTGATATTAGAATTTCCATGACTAAGAGATTACTTTCTATAAAACAAAGTTGTAGTATTGGAATTGGTCATGACTTTGACATTTTCTCTCTGTAGCACAAAATCATGATGCTAGAATGTCACAATCATAGTAACTACTCATTGGAAAGAAAAGTTGCGGTGGAAAAAAATGTTGTGACTTAAAAAACTTGGTATTTTGGCTTTGTATCAAATAAGATGTGACTCTAGAAGTTATCATAACTATTTATACTAATGGGATAATTGGCTAACATGAAAAAAAATGATATTGTTATTAAGTATTTTAGAGATATTATGACTATGACTCAAATAAAATATCATGGCCATGATTAATTATATTGTAGAGTGAAATCATTATGTCAACTCAGTGGTAGAGTCACTAAATAATGTGGATGATGTACCCAATTTGCAACAAAAGAATTGTCATAATTCTTCATTATTTTTGTCCCCTACAAGTCTTCCCTCCACTCAACCTATTAATTTCACCCAAATCACGAGTTCACTAATATTTATTAAATTCTCTCAATCAATAATTTAGTAAAACTCTTAAATAAATACTAGAATAAGTATAAATATACAATGATAAACTTGCCAACTGACTCAAAAAAGTTGATATATAGAGTGACAAATAGAAGAACATAAATTACATAAGATTTTAATGAAAAACATACTCAACAAATACAAGTATTTTTATTTCAATTCACTATTTTATAAACCTTGAATTTCAATATGTTTATGATTATAATATTTTAGATAATGTGGTATTTTTATTTGGTCTAGTTGTGTGTGTGTGTATTCACATCATTGTGCATATTTATATTGTGTGTATTTATGATGATGTGTATTTATAGTAATGTGTGCTCTGTAATTATGATGATGTGTATTTAAAAAATGAATTAATTATGGAATTAAATCTTTAAAGTGATTTTTCTATTTTTTCCAAAAGTTATGAAATACTAGTGAAATTAATTTGAACTATCCAATTATCCATTATGGAACACAAAAATATTATAGTATCTTTTATTGATTAAGGATCACTACATAGTTAACATTGAGCTAGAACCACAAATAATGAGTGAGTGAGATTAGATGATATTACCCTATAATGCCTCTACCATGATTCAGTTGTGGGTTTGGATAAATACTTTTTCTCATATCTAAGCGATGACTAAGGTAGATATCATGTAATAAAAATTAAAGTTGATGTATTAACAAAAATACTCTAGGGGATAAGACAATGTTTAGTTTGGTATCTCAGATGAGTGATCAACTTAGAAGTCCTCATGTTGAAATCCATTGAAATAGGTCATTTCTTGGTGTGATGGCGATTGCATTCACTAAGGGGCACAAGTCTTGCATTTTTGAGAGTAAGGTTTTCGAGATATTAACCTCTCCAACACCTTGTTCTAAACATAAATATAATGAACTTGGAATGATTTTTTTTATTTTACATCTAGCCAACATAAAGTTTCCTAATAAAGTTAATATGTTCACACACGTGAGTAGTTTCTAATTATTTGTAAACTAGCTCATGTATATTAAGATGATATTGAAAGATGAGTATTAGATCCTTAGAAATGGTATCATAAACTTGTTTGATCCATGGCAATTACACTAGAAACTTGTTGAGTCTTTATAAGTATATGAGTCGTAAAAATAATAAAATGGACATAAGTCCAAATATTGATCCTGAAATGATTGAGTTGATAGTTTGAGAAATTAATAGTAAATCAACAACTATTTGAGTTAAGTTGATAAACTTAAGTTTTCATGAAGATACTCAGACTCTATAGTTAGTTCACTTTTTTGTGTATGATGATATTTCTCTAGTGTTATGTTAATATTAATGTTGGGTATGATGATACTTCTCTAGTATTATGTTAAATCAACAAATATATATCTTTCTATAAATCTCACATATGGAAATTATATAAGAGAATTTGACTCATATGACCATCACTACCATATGATTTGCCTCTTCTTGTGTGTGTCTCGTGACTTACTTGTCATTATTTGCTATTGTCGACACACAAATCATGCACTATGATGAAACACCTAGATTAAACATTATATTTAAAACTCACATTATTTGAGTTCAATTCTTCTAAAATATACACAATGAATTAATCATAATTTCATTTGTGATTTTAGCTTTATAAGTATCATACTCATAATGATTAAACATACTTCAACCTTGAATTTTCAAACATAGATTTTTATTACACATTAAGATTAGAAGGGCTATGACCATACATATCACCTTTCTCCATAACTAACTTATAAAAACTTATGATTAGAGGTGTCAAACGGGTCAGGCGGCCCGGGCATGGCCTATAGCCCAGCCCAGTTCAGTTGTGCCTAGCCTGACACAACATAATTTGGAATTGTGCCTCGAATCGGGTCGGGATGGCCCAGCACAACTCGTGTGTCTAGCCCGATGACATGGTAAATTAGCCCTGGTTATCACCCGATTGGATCCATGTCAGGTGCTCAACTGGGCGGTTATGTTTTTTTTTTAAATTCGACCACCCCGTCATAGGGTGGCCAATTTTTTTAAAAAAAAATCAGCCACGTGGCTGATTTTAATTGGTTGGCCACATGCCATTTTTTTATGCGGCATGGGTTGCACGATCGTGCCCACTATGCTGTGTTGGGTTGGTGGAGTGCTCATAGCATGATGACCCAACTGGGATAAGAAAAACTGGGCCATGCAGACATGACCCATTTGACACCTCTACATATGAATATGATGTAGAGAAAAGCATAACTTTCAGTTTTATAACACATTCATATCCAACAATATTTCATAATGCACATTAACACAAATATTAATCATTCAATAAAAGCATATCATCACATTACAAGTATATAACTCGATCATATATATTAATTTAGCCCAAAATGGAGTAGGATTTCACATGAAATGTGTTGTGAGGCATATAGTGCTAATCGAGGGTTCTCAATGCAATTCCAAATAGAAATCTAAGTAACAAAACCTAAAACTCAATTAAATATTGTTATGTCTGACTTGAATTTACATGTGAGTAGGGGATGGAATCATGTCGCCTAGCATTTCTTGGTGACTCTCGGATTAAAATTTAATTATCATTTCCCATTTCTTTTTTGGTTTTCTTTGAGTGTTGCATAAATACTTCGAGGTATCCATGCGATGCTTTTAGTTGGATGTCATACTATTGGCTCTAAATCATGACTTTCATGTCTCTTTGAATCTTCTCTATAGCACCAAAGTCATGATAGCAATAAATGTCATCACTCAGTTAACTCCCATCTAGAACAAAATATCACAACAATGGGAGTGGCTATGATTGAGAATTTCATTGTGGAATAAAATATAATGACATTTGGAATGACCATGATTGAGATAATTACTCTATAACCAAAAATCATGGTACTGAGAATGGATACACCTTTGGAGAATTTTCTTTGGAGCACAAGATCATAGTGTTTAAAAATGTTATAACCAAGATAAATACTCTATGGAATGAAATATCACAGAGAAAACTGATATTATGATTTAAATTACTTAGTATTTTTGCTTTATAATAATTAAGTCATGGAACTATAATTTGCAATGACTAATTATACAAGTAGGATAATTGAATATCATGACATGAAAATAAAGTCATGGTCATTAATTTATTATAAAGATAATACGCCCATGAATCTAGGTGATAATGTTGTCTCCACGAAGACTATGTTGCACAATAAAAAGATTCTATCAACCTGTTGGTAGAGTGGTGATATACAAATATTTTCACTACTAGTTTTGTAGAGTCATAGCCAATATAGAGTATCATAACTGTCCTAAAAGATGGTGAAAGGTGAAATTAAGTCATGATATGGAAAATATTATGACTCCCTATCACTTCTTTCTTGCCTCTGAGCCTTTGCTTCACTAAGTCGAATAATTTTTACTAAAATAGATATATTTTCACTAATCATTATCAAAGATCCCTTAAAATATATAGTTTATAAAATCTCTCCAACACAAGTGTAAATATACGTAAACATACCAAGAATTACATTTCAAACCACAAAAAAAGTTGGTATGTGAAATGTCAAACATTGAGCTATATACATCTTTACTGCTCAACCAACTTCCCAATATTTTGGAAATGATGATTATATCATTCAATACATCAGTCCCTTTCAGTATTTTGATCATGGCTATAGTTACTAATATTTTATTAAATGAAATAGTTATATAAAAATAAAATAAGTGACTTCTCCAACTAATCTCATTACAAGATAAAATGAGAAAAGTAAGAATATTATTACGCACTAATTAGAAGAGGGAATAAATTAACTTTTCACAAGGAGGTAGAAGTATAGAATTATGGTGGTGTTACTATTATGATCGAAAATGATACTATAAGAGAGACTACCAAAAGTAGGAGCAACTCTAATAGTTGTGTAGGAGAGGGGATGACACATAAATGATTGGACTCCTTAGCCATAAAGGGTGATGTTGACTTTGTCATTAATGTTATACTTGCCAGTAGGGCAAGTCGGGAGGGCAACCAAGTGGTTAAATCAGTAGCCTTCATGGCTATTTTTTTTTTGTCTAACACTATTGTGAATTAGCTAGATGAAGGGGGCTTATGCATCATAGGAAAAAAAGAATTTCAATGGGACTAAGAATATTCTTGAATGGTTTTCTTAGAAAATATAATTTTTAAAAAATCTTTTTTTGCAGTGAGGAATGAGAATTAGTTCTGGTTATACAAGAGAAGCTAAAATCCTTATGATCAATATTTATTAAATTCAAGCCATGAGATAGTCTTGGTATGCACACTCGGGGTTGATGGAGAGATTGTTGGGTCTATCAGGGATGAACAGATCAGTTTGGTACAACCAATTTGATCAAACTAATTTGGCTAAAAATAAATTTACTTTGATTTTATTTAATATGATTTGATTTAATAAATATAATGTTGATTTATTATTATTTTTTGTTTTACCATTTGCTTTTTCTATTATGGTCGTAACAATTACTTTAAAAAGGAATGGAGAATGGTAGGATAAGAATAAATGTTCACGATACCTTCTCCATAAATAAAAGGGAGCAGAGATTGAAATGAAAAGGAGAGAGAAGGGAGAGGATGCGAAGCAAACAAACAAAGAAAATCATGAGAATGAATATCACAATACACATGAAAAAGTCAAAAACAAATAAAAAAAAAACAATTGGACGAGACACATATCTTCCATTAATAAATTTTTACTTGAACTAAAATAATCATAAGTATATGGGTCTAACAGATAATAAAGTAAACTCCATGAGTCTGAATATCAATCTCATAGGAATTGGTGTTTTGGTTAGAGATGGTGTCAAACTCATACACTATCCTGATATACAAAAGATACTCGATTCAAAGGGCTCTCTATGGTTGACCTAATTATATGCGCATGATGATCACTCTTGCTCAGCATTCATGGTCATCTAGTCTATAAATTATTGATACTGGATGATAAAACATGTGCTCTCTATATTTTTCGACCACATATCTCGTACTCATCACCTAGCCACTGGCCATAGTTCATGTAGACAATGAGGATGATACTAAGCACATTATTGCTAGAGATACATACAGTCACACATCATGATGAATGCCTCAGGCACATGTTCTTATTCACCTGATGTAGTCATTCTGAGGATCACACACTGCCATTGGACATTTCATCGGTCACTTCGCATGTTTCTAGTGATCCTTGTAGTGAGTTACCTGCACATTAAGCTCTCGTTGCCTGTCATCCTTCTAGGAGTCACACATGTGTATTCTCATTACATATCAATGTCATGAGAAACACTCATATAGGCGCGGTGGCTAGATATACTGGATGCTAATAGTAATTCATCAATAACCATTTCTCAAGGGCATCAATACTTCTAGCATGCAGAAATGACTACTAGAAATCCTCTCTGTCGTAAGTCAGTCTTGCTAGCAGATATTCCCTAGGATTTTGCTTATTTTGTCAGAGTATGATATGAAAAATCATATTTTCTCTCTCCTTCATATGCCATGTAAAAGTGCATGCTCTATCATGAAAATTCTTTCTTCTTCCTCTAGATCTTTCACATGCCATGCCTGATCTTGATTTCTTTTCGAAGTTGGTTCTTTTTAGCATATTGGATTTATTTTCATCAGACATATCATGTAACATTTGATTGATGATTATCCGGCCAAATCGCACCCAAATTTCACTCACATAATCAATTTTATTTGTTCGTTCTTCAGGCTGGAATATAATTCCTGAATCACAACTATGTTCAATGGGTCAAAGTGTGCAAAGAGGTTCTCAATTCCATTTGGAATTTAAAGCTACCTCGGAGGTGTTTGTTGTGCAAATCTAAAAATATTGATAAATTTATTTGAATCAATAATATAAGTTTTGTGCTAATGTTTTCAAATCCATTAGCTTTTGTAATTTATTAAATGGTAAATTTTTTCATTTCAATAATTTTGAATAAGTTTTCATGTAAATAGGTATAATAATAATTTTTTTAAAAAAATTAGATATAGCACGTGCTAGTGCCATCTCTGGCAGGGCAGCGGCTGCACATGCTGTCTGATTGAAGTTGAACGATCGTATTATTGATATTTAAATGGGGCATTGATTTTAAAGTTAATTGTGAAATAACTAAAAACCCTAATTGCGAGGGGAGCAGGGAGCTGTTCAGTTCTGCTCGATCATCAAATTTTGCAGAATAAACACGAATAGAAGATGCGATCTCTAGCAGAAGAGGAGATGGAGGCCGTCTTCAAGAAGCTGCACATTTTCACAGGAAACAATATCAAGAATATAATATCGAATCCCGCGCACGAAGGAACGGAAGTAGATCCTGGTCGCTACTGCTTCCGCCTCAACAAAAACAAGGTATACTACGTGAGCGAGTCGCTCGTCAAGCGAGCCACGAGCATCGCCAGGAGCAATCTGGTGTCCATGGGAACATGCATAGGCAAATTTACCCACGGCGGAAGCTTCCACCTGACGATTCAGTGCCTCAACTTACTCGCGGCCAATGCGAAGCATAAGGTATGGTTGAAACCGCAGTCAGAGATGACTTTTCTGTACGGAAATCCGGTGCTGAAAGGAGGATTGGGCAGGATCACCGATAGTATTGCGCAGAATGATGGAGTCGTTGTATTTTCCATGTCCGATGTTCCGTTAGGGTTCGGCGTTGCGGCAAGGTCGACGCACGATTGCAGAAAGTTGGATCCGAATGCGATTATCGTACATCATCACGCAGATATCGGAGAATACTTACGAATGGAGGATGAGCTGTGATGGAGACCGTCCAAGATTTTTCTTTTGCTTGATTTGGTAAGTATTCTTCAGCTTAATCTTGAGTATGGTAGCTTGGGTGCGAACAAAATCGTCCTGATTTTGCTTCAATTACCTAATTTAAACATATTTTCTTCTCAAAGCTGCTAGCGTTCTTAGCCAATATTCGTGATCATCTTGTTGCTTTCCTCAAGAATTTATACGCGTAAAAATCTGAGTATTCATCTGTTTCCACCTTGACCTTGCTGCATCACTTGCATTGGATCTTGTTCCTTCATTTCAAGCTTATCTTCTCCTTCATTTACATTTCAAGGAAAACTGAACTATTTGGATTTGTCCCCTCCTCAACAATGGAATAAGATCCATGCTCTAGTTTTCGCTTCTTTGACAATCCATTAAGTTGGGTACTTCAAGAATTTCCTATTTTTGCTTGGCTTTTGACAAAAGTTTGGCCATCACGTGATCATGACATAGCGAATGGGCTCAAAGCTGGTCGATCAAGTAGAAACATAACATTATTTTTGTCCAACTTACTACAAACTTAGAGGCCTTCTTGGTGGAGAAGTGTGGTTGAGGTGACAATATAATAATAATAATTATTATTATTTGAGATTTTATTTTTTCATCGGAGAAAATAAATGTTCCATTGACTCTAGTAGTTAGGAAAGCATATATTTTTTATGATTTAAAATTTATCATAAATTATCGAGTCCATTTGCAATAGATCATGACTTGTTGTGGTGCTAATTATTTTCGTTCAAGAGTAGTAGGTCTTGGGTTATAAATTCATCTAGAAGTGTTAAGTGGGCTGGGTGGCATCAGCCTGACATGAGGCAAGACATGAAAATTTCATGTCGGGCAGGCACGTCATAGTCTAGAATCATCTTGTGACTGCATGGCCTGTGTGCCTGGTATGCGAGGCACAAAATGTGGCATAAGTCGCATTTTAAAATTTGCTGTCATTTTACAATGGTTACTTACAGTTGACATGATAGCCAACATCGGCCATTTGTTGCCTTGGTGGCCATGACATATAAAAAAATGTATACTAATGTAAGCCGTCGGATGAAATCCAGTGGTTATTACGTTCTTGCCTAAAAAAATAAAAAATAAATAAAAAATAAATAAAAAATAAATAATTTTTAAAGGAAAAAATTTCTATAAATAATAATTAACATATTTTATATTGTATAGCTTATCTATAATCTCTTATCTTATTTTTGTTTCTCTTTTTATAAAATTATAACATTTGTATATATATACTTTTTTTAACAAATTTGATATATATTTGAAATATATTTATAATATTATAATATTTTTGATTTTGTAGAGTGACGTGGTTGGTCATTGGTGAGGTGATAAAATGATTATGCTTATGTAATTATTGTTTGTTGCTTATATAAAGGTACATATTGGGTATTTAATTTATTTTAAAATATTTTAGTTTAATTATTTTTAAAGGCTCATGTAAAATTAAATAAAAATTTTTCTCTCATATTTTTTTAAAATTTTTAAAAACATGAACTAGATTAAAATAAAAATTAAAATAGCAAATTTTATAAAAATGAAGCTAATCTAGATATAAATAATGATAATTCTATTGAACAGTACAAAGCTGAGTTGTCTCCTAGAACCTCAACCCTTGTGCTTAAAAAATATAAGAACAAGCAAATATCAATATGGAACAGGATAAAGTAATAATTAATATCAAATTATTTTTTTTTAAAATCTAGTGTGTTTTATATTTAATTTTAAAAGATTTTTTTTCTATATTATATTTGATTCCTATCATATAGTAATTAATATAAAATATATTAAAATAACAAATTAAAATAAAAAATTAAAATTAAGTTTTATGTAGTGTAATTTACAATATAGTGTAGCTGCACCTGTAATGCCCATGCCCAGCAACATCATTGCAACATCCTAGTGAGCCACGTTGCACGCCCACACCTGCCACCACTAGGATAGGACATGTGGATTGGTGGAACGGCCATAGCCCGTCAGTCACCACCATGCATCCAGTAGGGTGTGACCCGATCATGTTGACTATAGCCGACATTAGCCTGACCTAACATGACCGACTGCTCTAGTTGGGCTATCATGTCATGCCATGCTAGTCTCTCTCAGTCTCTTGTCGACATGGCGTGACCTAGTTGGAGAAATTGTGCCATTACTGGCATGACTAGGCCACTATAATTTATATCGACACCTTTAAATTTATCAGACATAATCTATCTAATATTCAAAAGTGATGAGAGATAAGATTGTCGATTTATTAACTTTTCTAAGACCCTTTTTCTTAGTGGTATCCTTGTGTATTGGGTATGACATTTAGATAATCTCCAACTGACTCTTTATTTCTTCTCTTTTAGCTAATTTAGCTAGCCAAACAAAAAAAAATTTCCAACCCAATCTTTATTTCACTCTTAAATTTCTTAGTTTACCCAAATTGCTCACCAAATGTGGAGAGTTAGTTGAGCTCTCTAAATTTTCTCTATATATATATATATATATATATATATATGCTTGACTTTTTTTAAATTATTGAAAGTTAAGCGTAAAATAGAGTATGATTGGAGTGTATTTATAAAAAGTTACTAGCTATGGTAGTGAATTTAATATTTAAATATATTTCGAGTAGCTATTTTGTTAAGTGTAGTTTGATATTCTCTTAGAGTATCTTCAATCACACTTAAACAAAATAACTACTCAAAATATATTTAAATATTAAATTCACTAATTTAGCTAGCAAGTTTTTAGAATACATTCCAACCTCACGCTCTATTTTATATTTAATTTCTAATAATTTTTAAAAAATCAAAACATATATAGAGAGAAAAAAATGGAGAGAAAAAATTTAGAGAGTTCAAATGGCTCTCCAAATTTGTTGAGCCATTTGAGTAAACTAGAAAATAGAGTGTGGGCTAGATGATTTTTTATGTTTGGCTAGCTAAAATAGCTAAAAGTGAATAAATAGCTAGCCCATTGGAGATGTTCTTTGTAAACTAATTCAAAATGATTATGGGTATAATGGTAAATCAACTTATTACTAACATGAGAGAAAAACAAAAAGTAGTAGTTGAAACATAGGATGGTGAGCTTAGCTTGTTATAGGTGAGTTTAACTCCTTTTAAATTACTCGTCTCATACTTCTGTTAGACATGCGTATGAAATTGTGTGATTTAAAATACATATAATATACTCTATAATATCTCTCCCCCTTGTGTGTCTGTGGGTGTGTTTGTATGCATATTTGTGTATGTATGTCTGCGTGTGTGTTTGCATCCATGTTTGTATATGTATGTGTGGGCGTGTGTGTGTGCGTGCGTGCGTGTGTGCGTGCGTGGGTGTGTTTGGGTGTGTGTGTGTCTTGATGAAGGAGAATAAAGATGACTAATTTTGTAATTTTACATTAAAATGGTAAATATTGTTGTCATGTGCTAAATTGAATTCAAGAAGATGCATCGAATTCATCAAATTGAATTCATCAAAATGTGATCATTCGCTCATCAAATTTGATTGAATTTTGGTGAAATTCAATCACAGAAGCAGATTTATCGTTCAGAGATCCATTGAATTCATCAAAATTTCATGGTGTTCATCAAAATGTGATCAGGTAGGCCCAATTTATAAGCTGAGAGCACATGTGAAGTTGTCTGCTATGAGCCCCTTGACCAGTCCAGAGATGGCCCTATTCGGCCCAATTTAGGCATTTCCTGGCCTTACTGGGCCATTCTAAATGCTAGGCCCATGGCCAGGCCTGTTGACCTTCACTATAAATGGGCCCTGAGGGGTTTTTAATAAAACTTAAATTTTTTTCAATTTTTGGTGAAGGATTTGAGCCTCTTTTCCCTCTCTAGAGACGTCTCACATATTCATTGTCGGATGGTAAATTATTTAAAGTTTATATATAGTAAAAAAAGTAAAATATTAGGGATGTGACTGATCTATGTTGGGATCTGGGAAACTATGCAACAAATATGAAATTAAAATATGTAAATTAATACATATGAGAATGGGTTTTATTGGCTCTATTAAAATATGTTATTTTAAATTATAATAATTAATTAATTAAATGATTGATATACGTTATTTGTAAGCTGCGATGAAGAAGAAAATTTGTTTGGGGAATCTGTGACTTGTGTCTATGGATATCAAATATAAAATAATTAATTTTTTTTCAAAATTTAAAAAAAGTATACAAAATATAAAATAATTAAGTTTTTGTGCACCAAAATTCATAAATCTGACTTTACCCCTATTGTAACCCATCAACATATTTTTAAAATAGAAAATTTATTAAAAATTTATTAAAAAATATAAAAAAAATATAAAAAAAATATAAAAAAAATATAAAAAATAATTTAAAAATTATTTAGAAAGTAAAAAAAAGGGTTTAAAAAAACTATTTCAAATTATTAAAAATTTATTTTAAAAGTATAAAAAAATTATAAAAAAATAATAAAAAAATTTATAAAAAATTTATAAAAAATTTATAAAAAATTTGTACATGACAACATAAAATAAGAGTTAGATATTATAATGAGATTAAAATCCATGATATTAGCTTTAAAATAGCTAATTCTGCTAATTATATACATGCATCAAGTCATATAATTATTGAATCATAATATAAATAAATAAATATAAATATAAATACACAGACACACACACACAGACACACACACACACACTTCTATAAAAATATAAATATAAATGCATATAAGTGTATATATATATATATATATGTGTTTATATAATTTATACAAATTTATATATAATTTATATAAGTATATTATAATTCATTAATCATGTGACTCTTGATGCCTTGTATCTGGATTGAAAATAATTATTAAATTTTTGTATTTTTCACAAACGACTCTTGCTTTATATTGTTATTTAAATAATTTAATATTTAAATGTGATGATATATTATATAGTTTATATTAAGTTTTAAATTCTACTTGGAACTTTACAATATATATAGTTTATATTATATACACATTATTTGATTCTCATGACACAAGGAGTTTAGTAGTAATCTTTTGAGGTCTCTGATTTTCAAGGTTATTAAATACTAAATCAATATATTTAATTTACATTTAATAACGAATTGATTTTGCACAAAAATCATAATAATAGCATGATTCTATAGATTCAATAACAAATAAATCAAAAACTTTATAATATTAATTACCTACGAGATAAGAAAATAAATTAAAAAGAGATTTTAAAGAATTATATACTCTTAATTTTTTAATTAAGGATATGTTACTTGTCTTATAGAATTTGGATATGGTAATTTATTTGCTAATCTTAATATGGAGCTATATCATATACTTTTCATTTAGTAACGCAAATTCTTAATTTTTTTTTTGATAATCATGAATGCTCATGCCAATTTTCGATTATATAATTTCTAACCTAGGCTCCATATTTGATGTCTTGAATTCATTCTTACTAGTCGCATATTTAGTAACACGGTCACATATTCTTAATATGCTAAGTATACATCCTGGGGCATATTTACTAATCATTCTAATCGTACAGTTGGGATAAGGCACTTATATGCTTTAATCTCAATGCCCAAAGGCTTATACTTGGGCCAAATAGAGTTAGGTCTAAGAAAAGGAGAGATGAGAGAGGAGAGAGACAATAGGAGAGATGAGAGAGAAGAGAGAGATAGATAGAGAGAGGTGGGAGAGTAAGAGAGAGGGAATAGAGGAGAGAGACAATAGGAGAATAGGAGAGAGAATAGAGGAGAGAGAGAGATGAGTGAAGAGAGAGGAGAGGAGAGAGATAGATAGAGAGAGGAGAGAGAGAGGATAGAGAGAGGAGAGAGATAGATAGAGAGAGGTGAGAGAGAGGAGAGAGGAGAGAGAGAGGCGTGAGAAAGAGGTGAGAGGAGAGAGAGAGGAGAGAGAGAGAAAGAGGAGAGAGAGGGGGGAGAGAGAGGAGAGAGGAGAGAGAGAGAGGAGAGAGAGAGAAAAGAGGAGAGAGAGGGGGGAGAGAGAGGAGAGAGGAGAGAGAGAGAGGCGTGAGAAAGAGGTGAGAGGAGAGAGAGAGAGGAGATGAGAGAGAAAGAGGAGAGGGGGAGGAGAGAGGAGAGGAGAGAGAGAGGAGAGAGAGAGAGAGGAGAGAGAGAGGATAGAGAGAAGAGAGAGGATAGAGAGAGACGAGAGAAGAGAGAGAGAGGAGAGAGAGAGAGGAGAGAGAGGAGGAGATAGAGAGTAGAGAGAGGGGGGGTGGGGAGGAGATAGGAGAGAGAATAAGAAAAACGACATTTTTAATCCTATATTTTTTTCAATCAAGATTAAGTGGCACCTCCAATAGTCATTAAGGTCACGTGGTGAGAGCAAGACTATCAATGCCATCGTGCTAAGAGGTGAAGTCCATGAGGATCAAACATTCAAACTTGCACCCTCAAAAAAAATGAAACCCTAACATTCCTACCAATTGGATTACAGATGTTATGGGTAAAAAAAAAGATTATAATAATTTTTTAATGTGATTTTTTTTGTATGATTATTCATACTTTATATATTTATTTTTTGAAAATTCTTATTGTTATGCAAAATTATGTAATATATTTTAAATATTTTCATTCTCATAGACTCGATTATAAGATTAACATGCTTATATGTGAGCCTTGGGGCATCGGGTTAAAATAGGTAATTCTCTCATTCCATTAGTATGAGTAGAGTATTTGACAAAGATATTTTAGGTTAAGATTGGACAATTTGACCATTTTGCCAATCAGATTATTATGTTATTAATAAATTTGTATCAATCATATAATTAAATAAAAATTTTAATTAATTTTTTATTTTGCTATTGTAGTATGTAAGAACTCGGGGTTTTAATGATAAATTAGATGGAGTGAAGGGGTAAAATTGGCATTAAGTTTTAAATTGTTACCTTGATGGGCCTGGTGAAGCCCGGGAAAAATAGATTGGCAAAATGGCATAGGTAGGGCTAACAAAAATTTCAACAACCTAGGTGCAGTGCAGTCAGCTCCAACCCAGACGGCCAGATCACCCTTCATCGTCTTTCGTTGTGGACGGTCAAACGGACGAGTGACGTTCTTTCAGGCCCGCTAGCGAGCTGGAACACTCCCCGGCTGTTTAGCAGACTTGTACAGCGCTAGTTTTGAAGCCGCTGGCACTGATATGACTTTCCACGCTGTGGACGCGCAGTCGTGAAGTAGCCATTTGTCGGAGATCGCCATTGTGATAAACCAGAACTGAGGGACGAAACAATGGAAGTTTCTGCTTGTAAAACACTAAACAGGCGACAGACTTTTGTTCTCGCTTCAATTACCACTCTCAGCGCATCATCATCCTCATCGCCTGCGCTAGTGCTCGCGAAGTTCAGTTCAAACAATGGAAGTCCCGTCCTTAGGTTTCACGAAAGATCTGAATCTAACGATGGCATTACACTTGATCTCAGAACCACTCAGGTTTCTAACTCTGGATTTTTTAAAGTTTTGGTTAGGTATTCCATCTATTGGAATCAAGGAATTGCACTATATGCTTAACAAAAAAAAAGCAGGTCGATTTGAAGAGACGATGCAATGCGATTATGTGAATTAACATCAAACAACGAAACAACATTTCTCGCATGATCGCCAATCCTCACTCTATTGAAAGATCTTGAATTGCGGGATGCAATTTTGCAATTCATTTCGACTTGTTGAAGCTTAAACTTATTTAGATTAGACTCCCTTCTTCTTAGTTTCTTATCAGTTCATTTTTTGAGCTTTATTCGCGAGATTGAGTATTGATAGAAGATGAAGGATTAATCTGTTTGATTTTCATGTTTCTCAGCTATTCAGATTCGGGGTCACTCGATCAATTTGCATTAGTGAAAGTTTAGGTCCTGATATTAATGGTGAGGTAGGGGATTTTGTTGCATGGCCTCCTGGTTTTTAGAGTAATTTGGTTTTTATCTCATTGACGTGCGTTGCTTCTCTCTTTTGTAAGGTTGATGCTGGCGCATGGTTATCTGATTTCACTGTTTGTTTATCTGTGTGAACACGTTGTTGTTTTTTAGCAGAAATGTTCAAGAGGGTACACAGTCGAATTTAAAAATGGAGAAGAGAGCATTGAATTTCATTGTACTTTTGAGCAATTGAAGAAGCAAATCAATGGTAAAGCTGGTACCAGGCCTTTCCCTTTCTTTTTTTGTTTTCAGTTTATCGTTGGAACTTGAACCATGATGTGTAATACAAAAATATCCCCATCGATAATTCTCTATCCATTTTGCTTTCAATATAATGCCTCTTTTGATGTAGTGGCAGTAAAACATTTCGAAACCACATCTTGGTTATAAATTGCCTCTTTTGATTCGCTGACCTTTTTTTTCTTTCACGATCAGACTGACAGTTGGTGTTCCTATTTAGGTCTATTTTCATGTTTATCACAAGCTAATTGATTTTATATCTTAATGCTATCAGAAAAGAATTTACTTAGAGGTTGATATCTCACATAGTGTACAAGACTATCTTATTGTGGGATATGAGTGAGGTTAATATATCAATAGTTTTACATTTAAAAATTAGAGAGGTTATGTCTGATGAGTCTCAAATACGAGATATACTGTCTCTGGATGATTATCATGATCTTTGATTAGAAGTAATTGACACCTGCAATAATATAAATTTTTAAAATGTAATTTTTTTATATTTTTAATTAATATTTATTGAATATTATAAATACAAATTTATTTATTTTTTCATATTTTTAAAGAATTTGAATGTATTTCATATTTTTGTTATACAGTATATTGTATATATGCATATGTATATATGATAACATATAAAATACAACCCAATCCATGATTATTAAAATTTTTAAAATTAATTTTATTTTCATACATGCATGCTAGCTTAGGCTAGACCTGGACTAGCATGGATTCACCTTGGCTTGATTCGTGCCGGGCTAGGCATGAGCCTTGTCTAGTGCCCATCTCTTGCTGGGCTACTCACTAGCCTAACCTGATTCAGATTGACTTGGGTTGCAAGCAGGCCTCTAAGTCATGATGTGCCAGCTTGATACGTTCTGTTTAAAATATTCACTTATATTGGTATCTTATTGTAGGGACTTATAGGCAATGATAAAAATTTCTGATATATTCATAAATTTTAAGTATCGATGTATCCATCAAGACTGGTTTATCTCTCATTGATTGGTGTTCATATGCAAATACACACTGATATATATTCGATATATCTAATATATCCGTAAAATTCAAGTATCGATATATCCGTCGAAATCGATATTTTAATCATTACTTATAGGTAATGTTGAGTCAAGTGATTTTGACATGACTAGTTCTAGTCAAATTGACCTAACTTAGTTGTCAATTACTAGTGATATTATTTATTTTGGCTGATTTGTCTTAGTTTGGTAGTGATTTGATAAGGTTAGGGCTGTTTTATGAGTGAGTAATTATGTCACACATAATCACTTTTTATTTTCTACATTCTTTACTAGTATAGTTGGTATGATACTAATTATTGATCATATCTCATTCTATTTGTTAAGAAAATGTTAACTTGGGTTTTGTTTTTTATTCTAAGTATTATATATATATATATGTATGTATTTATATTCCTTTGTATAATTTATTATCATTGATTGTATTATAAAATATCTCAATTTAATTTTTTTTATTTTGATATTATTTTGTGGGTTCAAATCACTTTTTTATTCTTATGAGGTCCTTTATCGATTCTTGATATATATATATATATATAATATAAATAATATCAATTATTTATTTATTTTTTGATAATTATTTCATTATCTATCAGTAAAGTTAAAAGTGTTGAATCCTACGATGAAGATAATCTTTTCTCTTGATATATACAATTTTTCTCTTGAAATGAGAGATACATTTAAATGTTTTCATATCTTTTTTAATAATTATTTTTGATGTACATAATTGTATTTATTAAAGATAGATCAAATATTATTTATATATTTTCATAAAATAATAATTTAATTTTATTGTGGAATCAAAAAAAAAAGAATGATAATTATTCTTGAGTATATATTTAGTCATTTTAGGCTTACTATATTGGGCACAAGATGTTTCACTAATTTTTTTTGTTTAATATTCTCAATGATAGTATGTAATCTTGAATTTAAGAAAATATATAGGAGTGTTAAAAATCTTCATTTTAAAGTAAATTTGTAGGAACTATTTTAGTTGGATGAGCTGAAAAATATAAAAGTTTATAATTAGATGGTTATTTGCAACAAATATCTATTTGCATTCAATTATATTCTTTTTTAAAAGATAAAATATTAGTTTTCTTGTTCTACTAGTGCTGACTCACCTCACTTCTTTATTCAAAGAAAAATATATATTTTATGGAAAATATTATTTGATAAAATATTCTAGAATGTTATCAAATATTTCACTAAATTAGGGGTTATTAACTTTTCAATGTGATTAAGGTATTAACTAAGATTTTATATTATAAAATTATTTAATTTTTTTTTTGAAAAATGTTATTTAATATAATATTCTAGAATATTCAAATAATTTTTTGTATGCACAATATTTTTTTAATAAAATATTCTAGAAAATTATCAAATCTTTTGTTAAACTGGGAGTTACTAACTTTTCAATGTGATTAAATTATAAAATATGAATATATATTATAAAATCATTTTAAAATTAATTATTTTGGAATATATTATTTAATATGATTTTTTTTGGAAAATTAAGAAAATATTCTAGAATATTATCAAATATTTTACTAAATTGAGGGTTGCTAACTTTTCAATGTGATTAAATTATTCAATATGATTATCTATTATAAAACCATTTTAATAAATTAAAAATATTTATCTGATAAGCACATATTGGAAACTTCTTAAAATTCATTAAAATCTACAAAATAATACTAAAATGAGTAAAATAATATTGATGTAAAATTATTTTATAATGCAATTTACTAAATTCAAATTATAAGATAATTCATGGTTATGGAAAATATTAGATAAAATAAAAAAAAATCCAAATTATAGACATTAAACATGACAATTGCCATGGTGCTAACAAATAAAATCCAAATAATAGACTTAAATATGACAATTATTACTATGTGCTAATAAAAAGTTAATTGAAATTGAATTAATACTAATATTATATGAATATTCATATTAGATTTTTGACCTGGAAATAAAAATAAACCTACTTTAAATATTACAATTGAATGATGAATGAGTTGCTATTTTTGTGTCGTGATATTTACTATGACATGTAGTCGTCATTAATATTTAAAAATTAGACATTAATATCAAATATTTTAAAATGTGCTTATTCTAGACTAAAATAAAAGAAAATTTTTACCCCTTATAATGACAAAATAATTGTGTTGGCATTAACACTATTGTTGACAATCAATATTGATTTTTGTCAATTATTTTTATATTTTCAAAATTTTGGTATCTTATAAAAATATTAATGGAAAAATCATATATTTTATTCATTTCAACATGAAATAAATAGATACAAAATTGCTTAGAATTATCTTGTATTGTGGGCTCTCCTCGTATACATTGAATATATTAGCTGCAAGAATAAATCAAGAGTTTGTGCTTTGATGCGATAACAAGTGACTTTGTCAGAGGCAAAGGTGCCAACAGGACCGGGCGGCCTCGGCACAACCCACGGCACGACATGGTTCAGTCGTGCCTGGCCAAGCATGACATGGTCCAGTATCGTGCCTAGTCCTGAATAGTGCTGGCCCATGGTACGGTTGGTGTGAGTCGTGCCTCATGTCAGGCCAGGTACGACCTGCATGCTTGGCCCAGTGTCACAGTCAACTAGCCAAGGGATTTGCTACTAGCGGGTCACGTGTCTAGTCTTGTCAAGTACCCTCTCAACGGTGCATTTTTTATTTAAGAAATGGCCACATAAGACAGATACTGCTTACGTGGCCTATCGCAATTGGATGAGTTTTTAAAAAAAAATTGAATTGTGCTGGCCCAAACTTGCTCGAATAGCACGGCTCTAATTCTACGCCCGACGTGGCTCATCTGATATCTCCAGTGAAAGGGTAATAAGTCTTATGTTCGAGATTTATCAGATGTAGAATCTCTGATTTTTAGATATAAGACTATCAAGATATTAATCTTTTCTAGATCACAGCCACACACATTCAGTGGAAGAGTTGTGCACCGAGTGTGAGTTTTTAAAAAAAAAAAAAAAATCAAGCAACTGGGTTCCTTGGTTTAGCTTTGAATCTCACAGATGTCTTTTGCCCCCGTGGCTACCTGAGGTAGATGCTTATTATTTTCTCACATTTACATTCTTTTTGTGCGGGGCAGGAACACATTTCCCAAATGGAGAAATTACTGCTAAAAGCAGGTTTGATAACAAAATAGAGCCTCTGTCTGCTAAGATGTACTTCCACTATTATGGGCAACTGTTGCATCAGCAAAACATGCTGCAGGATTATGTCAGAACAGGTTAAATTATCACCCATATCGCTGCTTCCTTAAGAAAACACCATGGGACCTGCCTGATCAAGTTCCAGTCATTGTCTCTGTTTCAGGGACATATTATGCTGCTGTTATTGAGAATTATGGTGATTTTTCTGGTCGCGTGGTTGTTGATGTTGGTGCTGGCAGTGGTATTCTGTCATTATTTGCTGCTCAGGTTGGCTATTTTTTCTTTTTTGTTCAAATTCTAATGTTCTGACCGCCGTGCTCTTGGCCCCCCTTTTGTTGATCCTGATTGTTGCGTGCCTTCTCTTTATCCATGTAGGTGGGTGCAAAGCATATCTACGCCGTGGAAGCATCTGACATGGCAGACTATGCTCGCAAACTTGTTGCGGGGAACCACTCTCTGAGCGAACGGATCACAGTAAGATTTTGTCGCAGGTCTGCGCATTTATATAGGCAAGAGTTATTGGCAGTCTTATTTATTATGGAGATTCGAAAATGTCGCTTTAGCAGGCTTATTGTTCTGCATTTGTCCTCTTTGTCATCCCATCAATAATCTGAAAAGGTTTAAATTTTAATGTATTTTTTTTTTTGATTATCTTATTATAATAAGAATCGTATCCAGTACACAAGCCTCTCATTTAGCATAGGATCTGAGAGAAATTGTTATCCTGACAGTTTTGCCCCTGTAAAATCGAGATACCATGTCTAATGAGTCTCCAACTAGAGGCCTACCACTACACTTGGCAGATGAAACTTGTTATCGCATCAAGACATGACCTCTGATAAAAATAGTATCAGTCCTGTAAATCAAAAATTTATAAGAACATGATGCTGCTACATAACACATGTTTTTTTAGTCTTTGTTGTGTTCTCTGCTCACCCATATAGTTCTTTCATCAACTTTCTAAGAACATCATTGCTTGTATGGTGCTCTCTGGCTCTTGACTTTAGGTAATAAAGGGTAAAATTGAGGAAGTTGAATTGCCAGAGAAAGCAGATGTTCTCATCTCTGAGCCGATGGGTAATTTCATGCATCTTACATTTTATGATGGTTTCTATTTATATTATAAATAGATATTCACCTAACTGGACTTGACCCGTGACCCATAGCCGGACCAGGGTCCCCTGGCCGGTGGACCATGCAACTGGGTTAGGCACCAAGCTGTGCCTAGTCCTATTCGGCTTACATGTTGGCATGGCTCTTGCCGGTTCAACATGGCATGAATCGTGCCATGGGGTAGTATGGTCCCAGGCCAGGAATGGTTCCGGACCATGCTGTGCCGGGCCAAGAATGGTCGAACCCTCAACAGTTGACACCTCTGACTAATAAAAGTGATATAGGTCATTACTCTAAGATCGAGTGACATTCTCTCTTACATTTGACTCTAGGGGCAAGAGGTTTTTGATATTATTTCTTGAATGAATAGGTACCTTGTTGGTCAATGAAAGAATGTTAGAGTCTTACATAATTGCGAGAGATAGGTTTTTGCACCGAAATGGGAAAATGTTCCCTACAGTTGGCAGGTAAATTTGCATGTTTGTAAATTTAGCCTTTCGTCAAATGCCTTGCTCTAGTAGTTATAGTTATATTGTGTTGGTTGAAATTGCATTGCAGGATACACATGGCGCCTTTTAAGTGATGAGTATTTGTACACTGAAATTGCCAATAGGGTATGTTCTTTCTTGCCACCTGTCTCAAAATTGCTTCCTCCCAATCAAATCAATCCACGTGTAAAATCCACTTGCCTCAGCTCTAGTAATTTGTACTCGTCTAAATGAGTTACCCACCTGGTGACCTAGCCAAGTTAAATGCACTCTCATCCACCTTAACTCAGCATCATAATAACAACTCTGGTAGTTCTAGCTATTGATCTTCAATGACTTTTCTCAATGAGTCCAAATGAAGTGCTTCTTTGTAATAATTATATTTCAATTTTTTTTTGCTTTGATTTTTTTTTCAAGAATTAGAAGTACACATTTTGTTATATTGATATTATTAAACAAACACAGACCAACTTCATGGTATGATTCAATTGGTAAATAAGGATGAATGTTCGATCAGTAGGGATGCCAAATATGATTCCTCAGGATGTTTGCTAGATTACCTATCACACGGTTGGGATGAGAGCCGTATTCTCATCTTAGGGCCCATTGGCCCATGGGCCTATATATATACATGATATTGTGATAAGTCATAAGTATTCATTCTGTGGGAGGGATGTCAAATATATTTATCATTGTATCATGATTATATCAAGGATCTACTTTTAAGTTTATATCATGATTGTGATTTATATAAGAAAAAAGTCATACCTAATATACAAGGCTCTCACTCAGTACTGAGTTTTGATAAGGCCCATATGATATCATATATGGGCCTATATGGGACTATGGGTTAGGTCACAAGGCCTATGAGCCCACACAGGCCCATACACTCGCCCACACACACGCACACACACATATATGTGTGTATATATATATATATATATATATATATGATATTGTGATATGTATTCATTCTGTTGCAGGGATGTCAAATATATTTATCATTGAATCATGATTATATTAAGGATTTACTTTAAGTTTATATCTTGTTTGTAATTGATATGAGAAAAAAGTCATACCTAATATACAAGGCTCCCATTCAGTACTGAGTTTGGATAAGTAAGGCTCATACAATATCATATATGTGCCTATATGGGACTAAGGGTTAGGTAACAAGGCCTTTGGGCCCACATAGGCCCACACACACACACATGTATGTATATATGATATTGTGATATGTATTCATTCTAATGCAGGGATGTCAAATATATTTATCATTGAATCATGATTATATTAAGGATTTACTTTAAGTTTATATCTTGTTTGTAATTGATATGAGAAAAAAGTCATACTTAATATACAAGGCTCCCATTCAGTACTGAGTTTGGATAAGTAAGGCTCATACAATATCATATATGGGCCTATATGGGACTATGGGTTAGGTAACAAGGCCTTTGGGCCCACATAGGCACACACACACACACACTTATATATATATATATATGATATTGTGATATGTATTCATTCTGTTGCAGGGATGTCAAATATATTTATCATCGAATCATGATTATATTAAGGATCTACTTTAAGTTTATATCTTGTTTGTAATTGATATGAGAAAAAAGTCATACCTAATACACAAGGCTCCCATTCAGTACTGAGTTTGGATAAGTAAGGCTCATACGGCCTATGGGCCCACATAGGCCTATATATATGTGTGTGTGTAGATATGTATATGATATTGTGATAAGTATTCATGATCTACTGGGACAGTCAACAAAGGAAGATAGGTATCAGGCTCTCTACTTTTTGGGGGTAAGGTAGCTGAGATATTAACATCTGACAGAGCCTGCTCTGAGCAGGAGAATTATGCATTGTGTATGGCCCCTTGCAATGTGCTGTTGCTTCTAAACTAGGAATGGTTTGATCTCGAGACTTGGTTCTTGCCGTCATTGCCTTGATAGAACAGCATGCTCGTTGTGTCCACGTGTTGATTCAGTTTCTGTCGACACAGGCATTGTTTTGGCAGCAGCAGAACTACTATGGAGTCGATCTGACACCATTGCATGGCTCTGCTTTCCAAGGGTATTTTTCTCAGGTCTCTCTTCTTCCTCTGTCGCCCCCTCCAGCCACTTTTTTCAGTTCACCACCTTCCATTCTCTCTCTCTAACCATTTCTCATGCCACACAGCCTGTGGTAGACGCTTTTGACCCAAGGCTGCTGGTTGCTCCAGCAATGCACCACTCCATAGATTTCACCACAATAGAGGTGACTCCCCATTGTGTTTATGGTGGGTTTCATGTGGTGTTGTGGTGGCATGTAGCAGAGTGACTGTTTCCCCCCTCTTTCTGCTTCAGGAAGCAGAGCTATACGAAATTGATATCCCACTAAAATTTACAGTCTCCAAGGGCACCAGGGTGCATGGGCTAGCTTGCTGGTTCGATGTTCTGTTCAACGGAAGGCAAGTTTGAAACTTGGGTTCTTTATTTCGGTTCATTTTGTGACCTCTCGGCTTGCTTTATCTGCAGTTCTGTTCAGAGGTGGCTAACCACCGCTCCTGGTGCACCCACCACCCATTGGTACCAGATACGCTGCGTTCTCTCTCAGCCACTCTATGCCGTGGCTGGGCAAGAACTTGTCGGCACCCTCTCCATGGTCGCCCACAGTGCTCAGAGCTACCATATGAATCTAACCCTATCAGGTTTTCTCAGCATAGCTTCTATCTTCATTTTTTTTTTCTTTTTCTTTATAAAATTTTTAAGTGCCCACTTCTTGTTCTTATATATTTTTTGATAATGTATTTTTTTTTTTTTTTTGATAAAATAATTATTTTATGTTCTTATGGGAAAGATTTTCTGAAAAAATGTGGCGTGAACAGCAAAAATGTGGGGCCCTGGTGCAGACAGAGGCGGGATACTTCAGACGTCCTCCTGCAGATATGATCTGAAGGAACCCTATTACAGGGTGGCCCAGACTCAGATCTGCCAGCAGCCTCAGCAGCCAATTCATTCCCAGGTAAAGGTAAATTCTATGTATTTTCATTTAAATTTTACCCCCCAAAAAAAAAAAAAAAAAAATCTAGTTAGCCTTTTCAATGACTTAAATTTTGTGATAAAATAAATAATAGGATAGATATATAATATAAGATATCTAATTTATATTTTTATGTCTGGTCAAGAAATAATAATGCATTTTAGATTGGAATAAATTAATATTTGTCGAGATTTATTATTAATTTTTTTATTTTATTTTGTGATTATTTTTTTTTTATTGTATCTAGGTTTGACCGTGAACCCTAAGTTCATGATTGTGGTGCGACATGACTCTACAGTGGTGACTCGAAACTATGTAGTAGTTAGCTCGTTGGTGCTACATGATATTTAATAATAAAAGTATATTTTGAATATGATATTAAAATATTAAAAAAACAACAATATTTTTAAATATTAGTATTTTAACTTTATTGAGAAGTATATGATATTAAAAGAATGAAATTCTTATTGTTGATCATCATAAATTCAATTTATGCCAATTAAAATTATTCTTACAGTTTGTATATGATTAATTATGACGCTATTTATGAATTTTAATAGAAAAATAAGCTTATCAATTATGAGATTATACTTTATATTAATAATTATTAAATTTGATATATTATTGCTAATTTTGTATTTTACGAATAGATTCAATAAATAAAGATTAATTATAATTTTAATGAGAAAATATTTAGTATTATTATCTGTGTGTCTATTGTAATCAAATCAAAAATATTTTTATTATAATTGAAAATGTAATTAATTATGCTGATAAGATAAATAATATAAGTTTTATAATTCTTAAATTAATTTATTTTTTTTATATTTCTCTAGTTTTATAATTTAATTATATAATATTCTATGAAGCACCTAGATGATTCATAGAAGCTCTAACTAAATATATAAAATATATTAATTATTTTTAAACATTTACGACATATTAATTGAACTTTTACTATATATTTTCTTATTTTATCATTTTTAGAAAATTTTAATTTTGCCCTCATAATATCATAGATTTTAAAATAAAAAATATTCAATCTGAATACGTGTGAGATTCAAATTCCACAGGAGGCGAGCCTAAGTGTCGATGATCTGGAAGAACAGCTGCATCAGTTTTCTCAGCACTCGGATTCTTGAAAAGAGACGCTCATCGATCCGTTTTCTTTTAGCCGCCTAGTCGTAGGCAATAATTTTGCCATTTTATTTAACTTTTCTGTGTAACATGCCAATGCTTCTATAAATTTTCATTACAATGTCTTTTTCTAGTTGCAATTTAAGTAGTGTATTTCACAACCTTTTACATTTTCATCTCCTTCCTCGTGCCAACCACCAGCTCTTCCTGATGGCAAGTCTGTTGAGACGCACAATATGCCACAGGCAGAGAACCAGAGAGATGCAGAAGAAGAAGATTAGGATGAACTAAAAATTACAATAAAAGCACAAATGCCTGGAAAATTGATTAAATCCAACAACTGAATACAAATTCTAGTTCTTATCTGCGAAAAAATCTAGGGATGAAACTAATAACGGAAGAGATGAGATAGAGATGATGAAATTAATACAAATTCTAGTTCTTATCTGAGGAAAATAATAACGGAAAAGATGAGATATAGAGAGGACGTAAGCGCTACTGTTCTATAATCGTGTTGGTAATGGCATTATGAGGCGGAGGAGCATTTCGCATCACAGGAAGTAGCAGTAGTCTTGAGCAAAGTCTGGGCTTGAAAAGAAGAGAAGTTTGAATGGCAAAAGTCGGGCCACGATTCCTCCCCCTGGCTGTTGTTACTTGCAACGTAAGCTCGATGGACGAAGAAGACGATGTTGCGGGACGCTTCTCTAGCCTCAGGTAGCCTGTCGTTGAGCAGATCTGCAACCATTTGAAGCAGCAAAATGAGGCCGAACTCTTCCAATCCTCTCGAACCCTAAAAATTCAGTTCATACGATCATAAGTGTAAGTTGCGCAGCCTAAGACATGTTGCGAGGCAATTGTTACCATATTGGAGACGCAATTCGAGATTGCCATGGCAGCTTTGGCTCTAATTTTCAAGTTTCGATGAGTAACATGTGATTTGATCCTGTGAAGCAGATGCAGAGGAGATATGGATTTGGCCATGGCAGCGAGCGCTCTATCTGCTTCTTCACTCACAAATCGCTTATCCTGGGACGCTTTCAGTAAAAGCTGCAACACCTGATCACAAATTCAATCCAATTCAATATTAGAATAAACTATGGAACGAACACGAAGCATTATCAAAAAAACAAAAAAAAAAAAAAAAAGAATCGCCCTCACCAAACTATCGAACACATCCGGCGACAATTCAAGCAACTTGTTGCCAAATCCACGAAATATATCAGCGGAGGCCATTATGGATGTCTTGCACAAAGCGCTTCTAGGGTTCTTGATGCTGCTCACCATCACGGCGATCACCTTCTCCCTAAATTCACACAATGTGCTCTCGGTAATCTAGTCATTAATGCTGTAAATCCAAGAAAGAGTGTTCCATACGAGAGGATCGAAGACGCACAGAACGGGAAACAACGAAGAAGAGTGATGCACGGCAAATCTTCTCGCATCATTCAGCGCGTCACATACTCTAATCCAATCAGTCGATTCCAGACCACAAATCACCTCCTATCAAAGCAGCGAACATAATCCACAAGCATAAACTTCGTGTTCCGAAAGTGCATAGTGATGCTATCAACTAAATAGTCTGAACGTGCACAATTTAGAGAAAAAAAAAACTAGAAGAACAGTTACTTGGATTTCAGATTCTGGATATGGAAACGACTCGAGATCCTCGGATGCGATGTAATCTATAGAAACATCAGCGCGCGGAAGAACGCCGAGATTCATGTTTTCGTCGTTCAGAGCGAGTTCGCCGGATTTGTGTCTCTGAATCGGAACGTTGACTTTGACTGGCTTCGTGGACACACGATCGGCAGTTACAGGGAGAGCATTACCTATGGATCTCAGAGCCATCGCCATTTTGCTGCGCTAGGCCTATGAGATTCAATCCAAGATGATGAACTGGCAGGAAAATCCGACAATTTTTTTTGATCTAGGGTTTCATCTCTCGCGAAGTGGGAGGGAGGTAATTTCCCTCTATTTATCATCGTTTTAAAATTTGAAACAAAAAAAAAAAAAGCGAAAAAAATCGACGTTGCCGCTTTTTAGTAACGGTCATAATAGTTCTGAAAAATAAAAAAAGAAAATTAATGTTACAAAAAAACTTAAATTATAATGCCGTAAATTTAAAATTTCGGATTTAAATTAAAAAAAAAAAAAAAAAAATCAGAGCGAGCATTAAAAATTATAATGCCCTAAAATTATTGAAAGATAAATAAATGAGCATGCATATTCCACACACTAACTATACATATATGTATATATAATAAAAATATATATAATTAAATTTAATTTTTCATTGGGCATATTTAAAAAAAAAAATTCTCATCATCACATTATTATTGCACCACAGCGAGTTCATGTATTTTTTAAGAAAAATAATTAATTAAAATGATAAAATAATAATGAATTGTCAAATAATAAATTTTAATACAATTTCATCACTAAAATGAATTAACAATCAAAAAATTATTATTTTTTTAATAATTCACCTCATATAAAAGTTAACAAAAATTCAACTCGCCAATAAAAAGAATATGAAAAATAAATAATATAAAATACAAGACATGAAAAAAAAAAGACGTTAATATTGTAACTATGTTATAGTAACATTATTGTGTCCCAATCTCGCTATCTAATAAATTTTATAATTATTTGTTTTACAATAATATAAAATACAAGACATATAACATGAATATATATATATTATTTTTACACAATAAATCTCAATTTAATCATTTTTTAATATAAACAAAAGACAAATAATTTCTACCATATTATTCTCTTTTTCATTAATTTAATCCTCATTTCTCCCAATCGATTCTTCACAAAAAAAAAAAAAAAAAAAAACAGGCAAACCTGAATTTTTGGGAATCACGATCCAAAACAAGGCTACTTTGCGATAATTCCAACAAAAATCAAGCCCTACCAAGATCTCGCAGCATGCTGTGACCTAGCCATTTCTCTCAGGACGGCCCCCACGATCCCTGCCTGCTCCAGACAATCAGCCTTGTGCAGAGCGTCCAAGAGTACGACACACGTCTTGGCGTGGACGCGGCACCCTCTCAGCCGAGTTTCCTCGAACAGTCCGTACGCATCCATCGCCCTGTTCCCGCTGCTCAGCGCCTCTATCATGGCGTTGAAGCAGGCGGAATCCGGCCTTCCCCCTCTCTCCTTGAATTTCTCAAACAGCCCGTTGGCCTCCGCTACGTTGCCGGCCCTCGCGAGCCCCGATATCATCGTCGTGTAGGTGACGGCGTTGGGCTTCAGCCCCACCCTCCCCATCTCCTGCCAGTACACAAAGGCCTTGTTGAATTTTCTAACTCGGCAGAGCCCGTTGATGAGGATGCTGTACGTCACGTGGTTCGGCGCGCAGTTCGAGTCTTTCATGGACTGGAAGCACACGATCGCCTCGCTGATCTCCTCCGCCCTCACCAGCCCGTCGAGCAGGCAGTTCCAGGCGTACGCATTCGGCGCCAACCCCGTCCGCATCAGCTCCTCCATCACCAGGTACGCCTCGTCGATTCTCCCAACTTTTCCAAACCCGTCGATCAGGCTGGTGTATACGACAACGTTCGCCTCTATCCCCCTGGCCTTGGCCTCTTCGAAGAGCATGTAGGCTTCGTCCAGCCGGTCGATCTTCGCCAGCCCATCGATCACAGACCCATAGGTCACCACCGTGGGATGGAGCCCATTCGTCTTCATTTCGTCGAGCAGCTGCTGGGCCCTGTTCACCTGGCCGGCGCTGCAGAATCCATCGATCACGGTATTATATGCGCGCGTATCCAACGGACAGCCCTGCTCCTTCATTTCTCTGAACAGCCGATATGTTTCGCCCGCAAAACCAGCCTTCACCAGGCCATGGATTAGGATGCAATGGCTCCTCGCGTCCGGAACGAACCCGCGGGCTCTTATTTCGCCGAACAGAGCCCTGCCTCTCTCCGTCTCCCCAGCCTTGAAAGTGCAATCCATGTAGGTGTTGAGGAGGACGAGGTCCGGAGGGCAGCCCCTGTCGATCATCTCTCTGTAAATCTTGTGCCCGTCTTCCTTCCTGCCCCTCATGAAGAAGTTCCTGATCAGAGACGTGTAGGTAACCGCGTTGGGGCTTCTTCCCGAATCCAGCATCCGCTCGTAGAGCAGGTACGCGTCGTCCACCCGTCCCTGTTTCCCCAGCCCGTCGATGAGCGAGCAGAACGTAACCTCGTTGGGGGCGCACGCGCTGGGATCCAATCCTCGGAAAACAGAGCAGGCCTCGTCGAGCTTCCGAGCCTTGCACAAGCTGTCGACCATTATGTTTGCGGTGGTCACGTTGGGGAACGTGCCCGACTCCTTCATCGAATCCCTGATCTTGAATGCTTCTTCCACCTCCCCCCTCCTGCAGAGCATGCCGATCAGGATATTATGCGTCGGGACGTTGGGGACAGCGTCTTTCTTCATCTCCTCGAAGATGGCAAGCGCTTCCTCCGCCATCCCCCTCTTCCCGAGACACGTGAGTATGGAGTTGTAGGCGACGACGCTGGGAATGCACCCCTTTCCTCTCTGCCTTTCGAGCAGGCCGTAAGCTTTCTCAAAGTTCCCGCTCGATGCGTAGCCCATGATCATGGTGTTGTAGGCATACACGCACGGCACTTCCCGGCTCTCCTCCATCTTCTCGAATATCTCCACGGCTTCGTCGAGCCTGCCAGCTCTGCACAGCACGCCGATCATGGTGGTGTAGGTCACGTCATCGGGAAGAAAGCCGCGGGCCTTCAATTCGTGATAGAATTTCCATGCCAAGTCCACATTCCCCGCCTTGCCGAAACAATCAATACACACGTTGTAGAGGACTATATCTGCGTCATAATGGCTGCTCTTCATCTCCTCCAGCAAGGCGAGGGCGGTATCGATTCGACCCTGTCGGGCTAAGGCGCGGACCAGAGTTGTGAATAAGTGGACGCTCACTTCGTAGCCCAGATCCTGCATCTGGTGGAAGAGGATGAGCATGAGGTCAGATTCGTGAGCTTCGTCGGAGAGTGCGCCGATCAGAGTCGTATAGGCAGAGAAGGCTGGGCGAAATTTTAGCTTCCTCATGGACTGCAAGATATCGAAGGCGTCTCTCAGCTTCTGCGCCTTCACGCAGGAGGCAACCAGCGCAACGCACGAGGCACTGCTGGGGCCAAACCCTGCGACGCTCATTTCCAGCAGAATCTGTTCCAGGAGATCAAACCGCCTGGTCTTGGCCATCACCATCAGCAATGAATCATATGATCGTGGGGAGGGTGGCCGGCCGATCTTCTTCTCCACCCAGCGGAAATAGCTCAAGGCTTGATTCACGTCCTTCAGTCTTTTCAAGACCTGCACGTGCAGTTCGGGCTGGGGATTTTCCATACGAATCGACAGAGCCTTCTCCATGGCAGCCCCCCAAGGGCCATTTTCCAGAATACTGCAAACATCTTCTGCTTCTCGCTTGAGTTCATCACTTTCGCTCTGGTTTTGGCCCACAATTCCTCTTCGATCAGAAGCATTCCTCGTGGCCGGCAATGAAAATTTCTCAAAAGGAAAACAAAGCTGGCTGGGTCCAGCTGCATAGCTACAGATCACTGCTGCTGCAATTGAAATTGAGAGGAAGATCCTGTAAATGTATCCCCCACCCATATCTGTTAATGTATATTTGTTTTGTTCATGTCCTCTCTCCTCATAGAGAGAAGATATCCAAAAAATAAAGACTTTTTTTTTTTACCTTGTATCAAAGATTCTTAAGTATATTTATTCTGTTCCTGATCTCTCTACTCTTAGAGAGAAAATATCTAAAAAATAAAAAAAAATTTTTACCTTCGATCAAAGATTCTTAAATATATTTATTTTGTTCATGTCCTCTCTCCTCATAGAGAGAAGATATCCAAAAAATAAAGACTTTTTTACCCTCAATCATATTTGTTCTGTTCATGATCTCTCTCCTCAAAGAGATAAGATATACAAACAAAAAAAAAAAAGACTTTTTTTTACCTTGTATAAAAGATTTTAAAATATATTTATTTTGTTCATGTCCTCTCTTCTCATCGAGAGGAAGATATACCTTTGAAATTTTGTAGTGATGGGGTCTTTACCAAGTCTAATTGTTACGCACTCGTAGAGACAAATTGACCTGGTCTTGACCAAACCCAAGCTAGCCTAGGATCAAATCATGTCAGGCTTGGCATGACACATGCCCAGTGCCCTGGCTATGTTAGGTTGCCCGATGGCCCACACTAGGGTCCCTATTTATTAGCTGTCAGCTCAACACAGCACGTTTGCTACCTCTACGTCTGCTACGTTTATCGATCTGGCATAGAAACTCAAGAATAGACCTGACACTGATAAAGACTTCGAACTCGACAAAAAGAGGACAATAGGGTTAAATTACTAAAAGCTTTAGTATCATCCCCTCTGTGTCTATGAGCCAATAAGTCAACGAGTTAAAGAGAAAAAAGGTTGATTGTAGAGTTCTTGAGTAAGTATAACAAGATCAATAAGTATACACATAGAAGATCTATATTGAGTAAATCTAATAGTCTATGACATAAACTCTAGACCACAAAACATGCTCTGTAACTCAAGATGCAAAGCCTAGCATCTCTTGAGTAAATTCTAATCTCTCACAAAAAGACTAAGTCACGCTCAATTTCTTTGCTCTAGAAGCATCGTTCTTGACTCTCTCATTGTCATCAGGCAGAGAAGAAATTGTGTTCGCCTATTGAAAATCACAACTCCATTAGGCTTGGGCACATCTATATATGTTTGGATTACACTTTGATAAACCTCTTAAAAAAAATTAGGAGCATCATCTCACTATGAATATCTACAAAGTAAGTAGTTAAAAAAAAATAAAAAAAAAAAAAAAAAATAAAAAAATAAAAAAATAAAAAATAAAATAAATAAATAAATAAAATAAATAAATAAAATAAATAAATAAAATAAAAAAATAAAATAAAAATACATAAAAATAAATAAAAATACATAAAAATAAAAAAAAATAAAAAAAATAAAAAAAAATAAAAAAAATAAAAAAAATAAAAAAAATAAAAAAAATAAATAAAAATAAATAAAAATAAATAAAAAAATAAAATAAATAAAATAAATAAAAATAAATATAAATAAATAAAATAAATAAAATAAATAAAATAAATAAAAATACATAAAAATAAATATAAATAAATAAAATAAATAAAAATAAATAAAAATACATAAAAATAAATATAAATAAATAAAAATAAATAAAAATACATAAAAATAAATATAAATAAATATAAATAAATAAAAATAAATATAAATAAATATAAATAAATATAAATAAATATAAATAAATAAAAATAAATAAAAATAAATAAAAATAAAAAAAATAAAAAAAATAAAAAAAAATAAAAAAAAATCTACAAATGTAAGTAGTTTCAACTTGATAAGTCAGCTAAAAAATAAGAAATAATATATCACTCTCTCAATGAATGCAACATAAAAATATTATGAATCTGATCACTTAATCTCTTAAATACATTCAAATCAAACATTACATATATTATACCGCATCAATCCTTTCACACAATTGTGTCAAGACTGCATAGTAAGTAATTTCAACTTGATCAGTCAATACGTGCATCAATAATTGAGCAATATTATTATAAGTAAACCATATCAAAAAAATACAACGAGAATTCTAAATCTCAAATCTTCTTACATGCCCGATAAGAACCAAATATATTAGTTATGCTCATACATGAATTAGTCAACTGTCACGGATGAACAAGTAATTATGTATCATCACAAGCCACTCAAATGACCCAAAATGAATCAATTAGATAATATTCTTAATTCAAAAACTAAATTATCACTAAAACAACCCAAAATGAATAAGCATCTCTGTGTCTGCTTTCAGTATCAATTTGGTAAAATCACTATTTTTTTTTTCAATATCACATTGAATAGTAATAACCTAAGAAAGCAAAAAAAAACACACAATATAGACCTGAACTACATAGTTCTAAATTATGCAAACTGAGAACCACCATGATTTGAATCCGAGCAAAACATTCATCAAATTAACTCACACCACCCAAAATGGCTCCCCACGCCTACAACACAAAAGTGAGTAACAATGTTCGCCTCAACACCATGACACCAACTATGGATTGATCATCACACACACACACACACACATAGTAACACAACATCAACCCACAATGCAAATATAAAAATGAAAATTATTTATTCTTAATTCATACACACACACACACACACATAAAGCTAAGTTTGTATTGGCTCACATGGTGAGTGCTCCCATCAAAAAAATAAACAAATAATAAATCTTAATAGTAATTTTGACAAGAAAGAATAACAAAAAAAATAAAAATAAAAAAATAAAGAATAATCATTAATATGTATAACTTGACTAGGGCACAACACCTATCATTTAAATTGGGCATCATGCCTAATAAAATTCCACACATAGGGTTCTCAAATTGTAAAATACAATGGCTAATGCCCATCTTTTGCATTGCTAGGCTTTTAGTGCATATAATATGTGGGCATACAATACAATATTGTGGTGCATCATACCTATTAATTCCACACAAAGAGGAAATTCCCTCACGCCTCCAACATGAAGGGGATTTCCAAACTAATCTCTAATTACTTGTTGTAATGTGATTTATAAACTGATCTCCAAATTACTCGCTTCTCGGCTAATAGATATATAAGGGAGTATTGTATATCCAGTACAAGATATTTATATAAAAGGATACCTTATTTCAGACAACTTCCTCTTTGCCCAAAGCTTAATAAGGAGGTAGGCAATGAAAAGGATATCCTCAAGATACTTTCTTAAAATTGATCTCCAAAAAACTTTTGACACGATCAATTAGGAATATCGAAAAGAAATCTTGAAGGGTATATATTTTTCTCAGAAATTCATTGATATATTCCACAAATGCATCTCCACAACTTCCTTTCTCAATTGCCATTAATGGTCAACTACATGATTTCTTTAAGGGCAAAAGAGGCTTGAGACAAGGAGACCACTTATCTCCCTATCTATTTGTACTATGAAATATCTATCTAGGCAGCTATCCTATGCAACAGAATCGTAGTATTTCTCCAATCATCTAAGATGCGCTATGCTTAAAATCTCTCATCTTATGTACGCTGACGATTTTATTATATTTTCTAAAAAAAATCCCCCCTCAATGATTACTATCATGAATGTGTTAAAGGAATTCATGGCGACTTCAAAATTTTCTAAAGAAAATTCCTCCAAATTGAATATCTTCTTTAGATGAGTTGCTCCTAAGATCAAAAAAAAAATATTAACATGCACTCATTTCACGAAGGGCTCTCTCCCCTTTGTGTTTCTGGGTATGCCATTATCAGCCTTCAGGCTGCTCACTTCTTAATTTACGGCATATTTAAGGAAGATAAATTTTGTCATTCATCTATGGACAAACAAAATTCATTCCATTTTAGTAAGCTTGAACTCTTATGCATAGTAATCCAAGACATCGAGGGATACTGATTCTTAGTCTTCTTATTACCTTCATCCATTATAAATGCAATTGAATCCACTTGCAGAAGATTTTATAGGATGAGCCTATAACTGAGAGATTCAAGCCAAAAGATTCTTAGGATGATGTATGCAAGCTCATCTCTATCTGTGAGCAGGGTATCCTAAATCTAGCCTTTTGAAATAAATCATTCTTTGTTAAAATTTTATGGAGAATGAATAACAAGAAAAAATCTCTCTAGATCAAATAGGTCCATCACTTCTATTTAAACTCCCAAAATATTTGAAATGTTCGAACAGCTAAAGAGGATCTTCCTTTTTGGAAATCCTTACTATATGTTAGGGACACTCTAGTGGATAAAGCTATAAAATATTAAACAAAACCAAAAAAATAATCTCTAATTAGGCTGAAGATGATAAAATTATATCTAATACTTATAATTTTTGGCTAGAAATAACAAAAAAAAAAAAATAGATTTAATGTATTTGGTTCACAAATCATATTCCCAAGCATGCTATTTTTTTATGGATAGCTAAGAAGAAAAAATTCAGAACTCAAGACATGTTATTTGCAACACTAAATAATCTGGATAGTGAATTCTGCTCAATCACAAAATTTTTTAATCAAATTTTCTTCAAATATGAATTTTCTGAAAGGATTTGGAACAGATTGAGAAGCTGGACAAGAATTTCAGAACAAATAAAATCAATTCCTATAGAACTCAAAATGTTAAAGACACATTATGCAGCCAAAACGTCACTGAATAGAGTACATAAAGCTATATTTGCTGCAACCATATATGAAGGAAAAGAAACAGAAGATGTCATGAAAAAAAATCTCAAAATTCAGAAGCTATACTTTGGAAGATCAGAACAGAAATTTATATTGTATTCAAAGCTAAATTTAAAAGTTTAGATCTCTAAAATGTACATAATTTTGATTATTAATGTTATTACTTATCAAACAAAAGATATGACTTCTAACACATGCATGCAACAATAATTTTTTAAATAATCAATCACATTAGTATTATTCTTTCACATATATCTTTAATTTTAGAATTCTTATGAAATATAACATGTTTGTATTTATGGCCCGGCACGAGGCACGGCATGGTTCGGCCGGGCCTGGGCCGGCCCGGCACGGCTCGTGCAGTGGCACGGCACGGCGGCACGGGTTCTTCCCGTGCCGGTTTCATGAGGGCACGCGTGGGCGTGACCCGGCCCCTCCCGAAAAAAAGACCACGGGTCGGGTCTGATTGGATCCCGACCCTCGGTCCCGACTCCCGACCCGGCACGGCATGGCCTGCCGTGCCTACGGGCCGTGCCATGCCCGAGTGTTTTTAAACCGTGCCCGGCCCGGCACGGTAGCACGTTCGTGCCCTAAAAAAACAGGACGGGCCGTGTCGGGCCGGCCCTGTTTGACACCTCTACTGCTAATATACTCATTCTTACAAAGTATTAACATAAATGTAAATTAAAAAATACAAAAAATTAAATGAGTCAATCAAGCCCTTTTTAAAGCTCGTCGAATGAACATCTCATCTCATTATTGCATTACAAGAGATTAGCTAATTTATCATGCTCCACATTTTTTTTTCTTATAGGCAATTAGGCATACACATCCAAGCACTCAAAGATTTGTAAATGGTAATGTGTCTAATTACCTATGACCATCTAGGAAAGAGTACCCACTAAAAGAGGATAAATAGTACTGAGGTTAGAAGTATCAAAAAGATAGAATATTAAACTACCACTAAAATAATTGTCAAAATGCATGAGTGGTACCAAATTCTATTTTATTGCACATATCTAAAATAAATCATCATGATATTAGCAAACGTCATAGAAGAGATAATAATATGTTTTGGATAAAAATATTGACAAAAATTATTAATGTATTTTCATTATTTTTAATTAAAAGCAGACTTACCAATAAGTACTTTCAAATATTGTTTTTCATTTCATTAAATATATTAAAATTTTTTCATATTGATGATGAATTTTCTAATTTTAAGAAATGATATTTTGTATTTTCATGTCAATTCAAAAAATAATTAATACAGTGGAACCTCTAAATTAATACGATCCGTAGCACAAAAAATTATAAATAAACGGAGGATTATTAATTTATAGAACCTTCACCTAAAAAAATTAGAAAATATATCAAAGATATTGCATGATTAATCCATGCAAGCCTTAATAAATTCAACGTCAATTTCCAAAATTAAAAGTTGTGCTTAAATTAATCAACTTAAATTTTGAAATACCAAATATTGTGACCATATTTCCAAGCAAGTTTTTCATGTGTGAAATATCAAAAGTTTCTCACTTGAATTATAAAGGCTAATGCATACAACAGTTGAGTTATAATTTATCCTTTTTTTTTATTTTTTTTTTCTTCCAAAATAAAGTCTTCATCTTCTCTAAGTAATGATCAAAAGTTTAAAATTTATCATTATAAAATAGCAAATCTATCCATTAAACAATCAGCTCTTACAAATTGGGCAATACAAGAATTCAAGCTTTCAAAAGTCTCAACACAAAGAACCATCAGCAACATCCTTGCTAAGCGTCAACAATATGAAAGCATGGACTCAACTGAACTTACATCTAAGCGTCAAAGAGCTGTGAAGCATCATGAACTTGATAATATTTTAGCAAATTGAGTTTTACAATGTCAAGCACGTTGGGTGGCATTATCAGGTAATTTAATCAAGGAAAAGACTCGTCAATTTGCTAGACAACTTGAACTCGGAAAGAGAACACTAGAATTTTCAAATGGATGGCTTGCAAAGTTTAATATTCGCCATGAATTCAAAGCTCAAAAATTATATGAAAAAAGTGGCTCTGCTAATTTAAATGCAATTGACAGAAATATGCTAATAATAAAAGAAAATTTTCAAAGCTATTCACTTCAAGACATATACAACATCGATGAAACATGACTCTTTTATCGCGTGGCTCCTGATCGAACAATTGCACGACGTCAAATTGAAGGTTCAAAAAAAGATAAAACACATCTAACTTTTGTCTTTACTGCAAATATAGATGGGTCTCACAAAATGAAACCTCTCATCATTGGTCATGCACAAAGGCCACGTGCTTTTAATAGAAAAAATGAAGAGCAATTGGATTTCTATTATCACAGTAATGCAAAAACTTGGATGACTGGACACATTTTCAGAGAATAGCTACAAAAGATGGATCAATAAATACAAGATGCTAATAGAAAAATCCTACTTTTGTGAGATAATGCTCCTTCACATGTGGTGAGGGATTTGCCTCTTACAAATGTTCAAATTTTTCTTTTTCCAGCTAATACAACTTCTAAAATTCAACCAATAAATGCTAAAATAATAGCAGCATTCAAGAGGTGATATAGGATTTTTCAACTCCAAGATACAATTGATAGAAATGAACAACAAAAGATAGACATCTATAAGGTTGATCAATTGATAGCCATGAAATGGGCTAAGGTAGCATGGAATGATATTTCTAGCAAGACAATAGCCAATTACTTTAAGCACACGGGTCACTTTAAAAAAAAAACTCAAAAAAAAGAAATAGGTTTGGAAGAACAAGATATAAAAAATAAACTTAAAGATGTTATTAATCAACTACCAATTAGTCGCCCAATATTTGTTCACGAGCTTATAAATCCCGAAGAAGAGCAACAATTTGCCTAAGAAAAAATTTCAGATGAAAATTTAATAAAACTTTCGTCGTATCAAGATCAAAAAGAAGAGAAAGATGGTGAAGTTATGATGAAAATCCTCCCATGTCAACAAAAGATAAATTAAATGTTCTTCATTCTTGTATTTTATTTTTTGATCTTTCAAATTCAAATCATGTTATAGCTCATAATATACTTAGAAACATATAATTTAAGATACAGACTATTGAAAAAAAAATAAACTACTTTAGATAGGTATTTTTGTAAGGAATATTGATTCTATAAATTAATATTTTTACATAGGATGATTTCTATTTTGCATTAAATAATAAATAATAGAATTATTAAATTATACATATTTCATGGAGTCGATGAATTGATTTTTCATTAAATAATGAAATTATTAATTTATAGAGTATCAATTTAGGAAGGTTCTACTGTATATAATTTATGTGGTATTCTAACTATCATCATCATAGTTACCACACTCAAATTAATGGTGAACAAAGTTAATAAAATATTTGAGCTATATAAGATGATTTATCAGATATTTTATATAAAGATATTACTCATAAAATAAAATTATAGAAATGAAAATAAATATCAAGTTAAGATGGCTAAAACATATCTCTTGATTTGAATGTTTAACAATATTTTAAAAAAAATAATTTACACATAACCTTATGCTTGGTTACATATGTTTACTTTAGAATCTCTATTAGAATAGAAAGAATAATTTTTAGGCATTTTTAGATATTCTTTTAGATAATTCAAGAACGCATAAAGAAATACAAATATTACCACTCTTAATTAGGAGAACAATTATTTGAGCCGAAAGAAAATGATATACATAGTGTAAAAGGCTCTCGCTTAGCGTAGGACTTAGGAGAAATTAATTTCTAAACATTCTTATTCTCGAATATCAGAGAGGCTACATATGATAAGATTCAAACCCAACACTTACCGCTCTTAGACAAAACATATGTTATCATACCAAGGCATAATCTTTATTTGAGATGACATAACATTCTTTAAAAATTCTAATAGCACGTGACCTTGTGCTTTCAACTACCTTAGGTGGGGCATAGAGGCAGAAACTCTATCTTCCAGCCTCACAAAGATTCATAACTAATATACTGTGAAAGAATCGAGATGGAGTATCATCTCTTAGAGTGAGAGTTATGAATCAATCCTTGTTAGAATAAAAACACGCACAACTTGATTTACAAGTTTACCAAAGATGAACTTGTTTTACATTAGCCCCAAGCCTAGCATTCCCATGTGTCAATCAATTTGGTGTAGAACATCAACTAGGATCATTTGAATGCTCTACGTAAGTAGCTCAGACAAAGTACCATTTATCAGTTTATATCCTATATGTTTTCTTATTCTCATTTTAGTATATTTTACACTTAGTTTTTATTTTTGTCTCATTGTGTCATATTTTTTGTTAATTAAGGAATTTTAGATCATATAACAAGATGACATGTAAATAAGTATAAAATTTGCAAGATCCCTCTTAATAGGACTAGAAATCATATACCTAAATTAAAAAAAAACTTAGTGCAACAAAATAGATATTTACGATAAAAATTAATTTAAACCCAACTAAAGACAAATTTGTGATGAGAAATTTCATGTAAACTTATGATGTTACTTATTAAGAAATTTTTATGTAATAGCTAATTAATCTAAGGATAATAAGTCTTGGGATCGAGACTTATTAGATAATTTTTTTTTCGTAATACTATCAAGATATTAATATCTTTCATACCTCACACTAACACATGTTTGTATTACGTGCACAATAAGTACATGCACATAACATGTGTGTAGTGATGCCAATAGTGCATGGGTGCATGTAGCAGAGTGGAATGGCATTGGTGTGGTGTTGCATGCCATGTAGCAGTGCACAATGGTTCGTGTGTGCATGTAGCAGTGCACAATGATGTGCGTGTGCATGTAGCCATGCACAGTGGGTGCAAGCATTGTACCAGTGTGTACAATGCACAATGAGTGCATGTGTTTTGATTGCATGTGAAGCATTTGAATTACTAGTAGTCCATCAAAATTGATCTACAACCATCTATTTGGGTCGTGTGAAAATTAAGAGACACCATAGAAAATATAATAACACACAAAGGTAAAAATCATATATCAAATTTATTTATATGAGTAAAGTGATAGGAGTTGCCCACATGAGACAAGACAGGTGCTCCCATCAAAAACATAATAAAAAAACAACAAAAACTATAATACTCCCATCAAGCAAGTGTGTACAAACCCACAAAAAAAAGCTAGAAGAAAAAATAGGTAAACTGAGCCATCTTCAAGGTCTTGGTGAAATATTTGTTGATTACTTTGGTTGTTTAAATATATGTTGTAATATCGATATCATCATGATTCTTTATCCTAAGAAAGAAGCAGTCCATTTATATGTGTTTCGTCCACTCATGAAATATCAAATTAGAGACTATATGCATCAATGTCTAACTGTCATGGTAAAGGGTAGTGAAAAAACATGGTGCAGTGCATACTTAATCTTCTAAAGCATGTGTCGCATCAAAATATCTCACAAATAACTATCATTATTATTCTAAATTTTATATTTACATTAGATCTCAAAATAAATATATGCTTCTTAATTTTTTAATTGATAATGTTGTTTCCAAGAAAATGATAAAATTATATCGACTATATATATTATATTTGATCTGTGAACACCCAAAAGAAAAGTTAATCTTTTAGATTATGCTCCAACAGATACATCTGTTTATCTAGGTACTAATTTCATTTCTGATATGAGTATTTCAACTGACTCTACTACTTACTAGAAAAATATAAGGAATATTAGATATCTGATTATGAAAAAAAGTAGGTATAATATAAGCAGTCAATATAGTTATATACTTTTCTCGAAGGAAACATTGTCTACTAAAAAAATAAGAGACAGCCCATTAATTTGAGATTTAGTAAATAAATAGAATTCAAGATTATGGTGACTATTACTTAGGAGATATTTTGGATCTAACATCTATTCAAAAAAATTAGATTTCTACTTTCTTCTCCAACTATTCTGTACTGCAATAGTCAGGAATAGAGATATATATTTTCAAATATGATATTTTACGAACAAATAAAATACTTTTACTACAACATATATACTAAATAAATCACTCTTTTTATAACAAAAATGAGATAAGGTATAACAAAAATAAAAAATAATAATAAGAACATCCACATAGATTCGATCACATCATAAAAAATCAAAAAAAAAAAAAACAAAGAAGCACTTATCTAAATATATATGAATAAAATTTAATGCTTTATATTCATTAATATTGTATTATAATTATTGTTCAATATACATTTTTTTATAGGACTTTAACAATATTAATAATTTTCATGTTGTGATTATCTTAGTATAAAGCTCATTCTATGAGTGCATGAATGATATAATCAATCACAATATGATGAGAAATTTACTTTCAATAGTTTGTCTCTCATACGAAGATCACAATAAACATGAAGCTACATATAGAGACGCAAGAATTCATTGAAATTACCTTGATTCCTCGCAAGCATCTTTTTATGTGCATGGCTCACCCAATATTGCCTATTTCATTATCAGCACTATATCTGACATAATTGATAGCAAATTATCAGATTTGAAATAAATCCATATACATGTTTCTTTAGAGGATAAATGGTATTTTCATTAAATATATGCACAACTATCTCATATTTGTGGAGAAGTTGGTCTAACACGTGATTCGCTCATTTTATACATGCAAACAAAAAAAATGAACCTACGGAACTATCAAAGCACATAGAATATTTTTCTATAATTTTACTCTTTATTAGCTTGATATGTAAGATTCGCATAATTTTGTTTTAAAAATTTTATCATTAAAAATTATCTTACACATACATCAAATCTGCATTTATTTACTATAACCCTCTTGTTTGAATCACGGAGTTGGAAATTAGAAAAGTAACAAAAGTCGTCGTCACTTTTAGAAATGATATTTAATGCAACAAATAGCATAGGCACCATTTTGAAGATGTTCCATCAATTTATTTATCATCAAAGCAAATAAGTATAAGCTCTTTCAAAATTATATGATATTTAGATAAAATTTATTTCGAACTAAACTTCTCTAAGATCTCATTTGTTATAAATTATTTGTACACATAGTTAATAATAATCACATGAGATAAAGGTAACCCTTTTTTAAAATTTTTTTAAGCAAGAAGATGATATACACTATAAACCTATCCAACATACGTTTGAATCGACTCTCTGATATAGTAGTTAAATTTCTAAATCTTCTTTCTATGATTCTCTTTCAAATTTTCACTATGAAACTAAATAATTTATTCCTTCTATAATATGTGTATATTTAAATAAAATATTTATTCTTATAGATTAATATCATAACAATATAAATTAATAAATTTGAAATTTTCAAATTTTAAAATCTTAAATTAAAATATATAGTTAATAATTGAATCATAACATTTTCTAAATATGTTTTAGTCTAGATTAATAACTTATTCGATACAAAAGCATAAAAATAGATCAGGCCCATCAGATTAGCCCAAAGCTTGAAGACTAAGATGCCAATTTGTACACTTCTAATTTCGTCAAATTAGCTTTATTGTTTCATTTTTTTTTAAATTTAACTTTTGTTTCGTTAATTCTATTAAAAAAAAATATTCATCTACTTTTAGTCCAAAATGTGCCTCATTGAAAAAAAAATCCAAAAGAATTTTTGTATCTTATTTAAACATTTTTATCTTTTTAGTATAATTCTTTAGCTAAATTGTATATAGTATATACCTCATTATGTCTTTTTTTAGCCTCTCCAATTATTTTACAACCCAATCCCATGTTGTCTATATAAAGCTCAGTAAATAAAAATTTTCTCTTGGTCAAACCTTAAAATTATTTTATGATTATTTGTTATACTCCCATGTTTCACAATCATGTTTCCGAATCTTGCTTACCTTCTCATTTGATGTCACTTACTTCATTAGCCATAAATTCAAAGATATATGTGTTACTCATATGATCTTTATAATTAAATACTTAGCTAATATTTCAAAATTTTAAATACATTCTATTAATAATTGTTAAAGACATGAGACATCCCATAAGCCAAGTGATGGGGACATCTAAAGTTTACTCCTATCTACAATGGTTAATTTTTATGATTTAAAAAACATTTTAAAAAGAAAAGTTTAAACAAAAAATATTAAAAAGAACTTAATTTAGCAGGAAATTTTAAAAAACACAAATTTTTTTTATGGAAATATTGGAAAAAGTTTTCTTTTTAAAAACCCAAAAAATAAGTCAAACCAAGAAGAAAATTAAGAGTTATCAAAAGGAGAGAAAGAATATCGACTGAAACTAAGAGATTCCTAGTTAGTCTTGTTAGTACGCCCAAGATATTTTCAAAAGTCTCTTCTCATGTGATGATGGAAGATTCACTTTATGTTTTGTAGGGATAGAAGCATGCCAAGTGGCTTCCACCAAGTTCAAGTCTTGGGTTACTTTTAGTTTGAGCACGTAGGACAAAAGGGGGGATTGTAAAGTAAGTCAGAGGTTGGCAGATCAATTTGATTTATTTGGCTTATGGGTTTTTAGTTTTAATAAAAATAAAAAAAGAAAAAATATAAAGTTTGGTGTGCGTTGAGTGCATGGAAGTCTCTAGATGTTAAGGTAACAAGAAAATGTGTTTTCTAATTGAGACATGCAAGAACAAAAATATATTTAAAAAAAAAGGCTAAGAGAAAGAGAATCCTTCCTCTCTCGTTGTCCCAATACTCCTCTCTTTCTCTATGACACATGGAACACTGCTAGACAGAGAGTAAAAAAATAGAGAAAGTTGGTATGTTATACCAATGTATGTCCTCTTTCTTGAAAGAAGAAAAAAAACTGAGGCGATTTTGATATTGGAATCACTTGCAAATTTACTTCACAAATCAAAGAGGAAAGCTAGGCTTTATTCTGCTTTTCTTTTTTATGATATGTTGTTTAAAAGAACCCAACCTATAAGCTTCCCTAATCATCTTTAGTTTTTACCCATTATTTATGCGCTGTGTATGACATTTACATATTAGTGTTGTTGCTTTCATTTTTTAATTAGAACCTAAATTCTACACGGTGTCAGAATCATAACTAGGTTAAGTGCACTCATCTTTTTTTATTTTGTCTGTCAATAGTTGTCGCGCACTCCCTATGTGTGACTACAAAGCATGTGTAGCACATAGCAAAGCATACGGTAATGTACAATTATTGTTCGTGGTTGGGCAAGCGATGAGCACGACGATGATTGCGATGGTGAGTTAGAGGTGTCAACCGGGCCGGCCCGGCCCGGCCCGGCACGAGGCACGGCACGGTTCAGTCGTGCCTGGGCCGGCCCTGCACGGCACACCGGTACGAGTTTGTCCCGTGCCGGGTGTCCCGTGAGCTCGACCCCACGATGCCCCTCCCGCAAAAAAAGATCGCAGGTCGTGTCTGATTCGACCCGACCCACGGTTCCCCATATCCCAAACCGCTCGGACAGGCAAGCCCGAGCGGGCCAGGCAAGGCACGGCACGGCGGCACGCTCGTGCCCAAAAAATTCGGGCCGGGCCGGCCCATTTGACACCTCTATAGTGAGTGCAGTGGTTCACATGATGGTCACAGTCAAAAACCCTAATGGGATGTCCTTTATCATTTTCTTCTTGTATTGGTGTTAAACCATAAAAAAGAAAAAAGAATAAGAAATTAAGTGAATTATTTTTGGAGAAACAGTAATTTTGTAATAAATATTGATTATCAAATTAAAAATAAATGAAGAAAAAACATAATCTAGTGCATTCATTGTAAAAGAATATAACACATACTAAAACGAATTATTAAATATTATTTTTGAAAAGAATACCAAAAGTATCAAGCAACACCGCAACAGTGAGAGAGATAGGATGATTTGCAGAACTAGACTATGTTTATTTTTGGTACATAAAATATTAATCATGATACTTACTAAAAAAGAACATACAAAATATTTCTCTAAAACAATATCAAATCTTTTTCTTCTTTCATGTATTATTTATTATTTTACTTTTACTCATACTCTCATTTTAGACTCCTATATTTTTAACAAAAAAACATATATTTATATTAATTATAATCATATTTTATTCTCTATATTTTTATCTTATTCTAATAACTTTGATGTCACTAATAAAAAAAATATTCGAAAGTCATTTGATTTTGGACATGATATTATTCATATTGATTTCTTACTACTTTTTCATATCATATTTATTTTTAATTATTCTGTTATTTTATTTTTTTTATAAGTTATAAGTTGAATTATATGTTTACTTTTCAACAATAAGATATCTCTCTAGATGTATGAGTGATTTAAACTTATTATTTATTTATTCTCAACTAGGGCACCTATCATTAGCCTTACAAAGTTAAAAATATTTTATCTTAATCTTAAAAATATTTCGATCATATAATGTGAGACATGTCCGCTATAAAAAACTTACCAGAGATTACAATAATACATATAATTTGATTTGAGTATGGACTAATTCAATCTGTTATACTTTGAAAATTAGAGAGCTAGTAGGCATATGACCAAAAAGAAATTTAAGTATCTAATTGTGTTTATAAATGATTTCTTGAGATATACTTAGATAAATGTTTTTTTGATAGATCACATATAATTTTATTTTTAAATTTTTCATAGAATAATAAAAATTTTATTCGATAAAAATATTAAAAAATTAAGAATTAATAATATATTAAAATATATATCAGACCAATTTAGTATATATTTTATGGATCATAGAATTATACATCATACTTTTTACACAAACATATCCCAACAAAATAAGATAGTTATAATAAATAATAGTTATCTGATTAAAATAGCTTGGATACTCCTACTTAGAAAGAGTGCTCTAAAATATTTTTAGAAAGAAAATATTTTAGCAATAATATATCTCATCAATCAGATATCCTCTTTTTCCTTTCATGAAAAATACCCTTCCAAATCATAAATCATAGACATACAATTATTTAGCTTGTCTCTCAAATTTTTTGAAAATACTTGTCTTTATTCATTGTCCAAAACAGGATATATTAGTATCTAGAACTTTTAGTTATACTTTTCTTAGATAATCTAGTATCCAAAAAAAATATAAATATTTCTCATCAAAAACTCATATAATTTTAGTGCGTATATATATTATTATTGTTTATTATTGCTGATTCTTTAATGAGTTTTGATAGAGTGTGCATTCATATATTTCAACTAGATCAATTATCATTCTTCTCTTACATATTGCATCACCTAGACCATCAATTAATAAAAAAATCACTCATTAACTACAACTAATCATATTACAACTGAATATGATGTTACTCTCATGAAATCATTATACTTACCTACAAATTCAAATCATATTGAGTCTTAAAATTATAAAAATTCTCGAGCATAAAGATCTCATTCAAACCCAAATAATATAGTATTATAGAAATATGCACCTAATATAGATTCATATTAAGTCGACAACTATAACACTTGATCACCCAGTACATTGAGTTATAGCAGGAATGAGAGCATGCCTAGACTTATCAGACCAAAGACAAGCATACCAATAAATTAGATGATCTTGCACCTAATCTCTCTAATATTAGCCTTCGAATCTTCTCCAAAATAACAAAAACTTTACTCAGTACCTAATTTATCAAATTTTATAATACTTTCATCTTATTTATTTTTAAAATTTTTTTTATTATTTCTTTTGATAATACTAACATAACCAAATCTTCTTCTAAGATATTATCTAATTCAAAATGATATCAGACCATTATAAATGAGATGCATGCTCTTCACTCTATCAGGACATGAGAACAATTATAAATGATATCAGACCCTAATCTTGTCAGATACATGTATATGTTCACTATGAAAATATATTTATGTGAGAAGGTATATCACCTTAAGATGAGATATAACAAAAAAATACATTCAGATATTTGATATGGACTATAAATATACTTACTCTTTAAAGATTAATATGACCTTAGTATATATTTTATTTTTCTTAAAGTATTTCACAATTAGATGATGTAATAACTAGATATAATGAATATATTTTTATGATGACTTAGAAAAATATATGTATATGAAGTAATCATCTGGGTTTCAAGCATGACAATCAATATAATTTACAAATTGTGAAATATATTATATGATCTAAAATAATCATCAAAAATTAAGTTTATAAGATTTCACAAGTAGTCACTTCATTTATGTTACACAAGTAATAAGTTTGTTATTAATTTTCTAATTGTATTCGTAAATAATATTATAATTATAAGATATAACAAATTATGAATCATCCAATTCAAAAAATATTTTGAAACATAATTTCAGATGATAGATCTTAAAAGATAATTATTTTCTTATTATGGAGGTGACTTATTCTACAAAAAATAGTATCTTATCACAGAAAAGGTATACACCTGATACTCTTATAAATATTAATCTTTTTATTTGTACTCCATCAAAAATTCATATTGATCTAGGTACTGACTTTATTTTAGATATAATATTCCTAGCTGACTCTACTACTTGTAGAAGAATAATACAAAATATTAATTATATGACTATGATCAAACTAGCTATAGTATAAACAATCAATATAGTTAGTCTCTTTTTATATTCTCCTCGACAAATTCACTTTAACAAAACTCTTCCCATAATGAGATATATGAAAGAGTCTTCATGACTTGAGAATCTTTTTAAGGGATCATCGTTATTTGTAATTAATCATTTATTCAAATTTAAATTGAATACCAACATACACCGAGATGAGATCTACAATAAAATTTATATTTTTCTTATAGATAACATTGCCTCTTAAAAAAATAAAAGAAAAATAATTATCTTAGGATTCAACATAAAAATAAAATTAAAAGTAAAAATAATAGTTACTTATGAGATACTTTAATTGTGATACCTACTCGATAAGATCAAAAATACACTATCTTTTTCCATAACCATTTACTATGATAGTTACATAGTGAGATATATTACTTTCAATCTAACACTTTATGAGCAAACAAAATACATTAAAATGAACTACTTTTTTCTCATAAAAAAGATTTAAAATAAAATTATGATTATAACATACATTCACCCATTATACAATCTAGTGGATATCTTCATGAAAGTATTGAAGAAGTCTAAACTTATCTTTTATTTCTCCAAACTATATGTTATAAACTTATATGCATCAACTTTAATAGAGTGTTATTTGATAGAAGTATTATAATTTTATTCATCTTTTACTTTTTTTATGTTGTTTGATGAGAAAACCAAACTTATAAGTTATCTTAATTATGTTAGCTTATTATATAAGAAAGATGCATATAATATTTTATAGATTGAGTATTATTACTTTTATTTTTTAATTATAAATTCTACATTAATGTTTTGTTATTTTGCATTGTGTGTGCGTGGTGTGAGTGTGTGAAGTGTATTTTTCCCATGGTGTAGAAAGTGTGGCAGTGAGTATGCAATGCAAAATTTGTAGCTTAAGTGAGTATTTTTTGTGTTATTTATGATTTCATTACTTGTGTAAGCTATAAAATATTTTAAGTCTTACGGCTTATTTATCACTCTAGGTTTATTGGTGAATGTATTATTGTAAATTGGATTGAATATTCTATTTAATATTATACTACTTGGTATATATTATGTGATGTATATATATGTATTTATTATTTAATATTTTTCATGGTAAATTGAAATTAAGTAATTAGTAAAGCTTTGAAAAACATAAAACCTAGATAAAAATTCAATTCCTCTAAAATCATCACTTGCAAACCAGTTAAGAGGCATGAGGCCAAGTTTTAATACCAACCAGTAGCATTTTAGCTTCAAATCCCAACTCCATGGAGTTGGCCTGTTTTCCACTGATAATACCGTTTGATACTTGACAATTTATTCTAGGCAAACACATCGATATGTACAACGCAAGAGAAAACAAATTAAACAGAAACTTCGGGTGCCCATCAAGTATCAAGTGAAATGTGCGTTATCCTGATTCTTTTCTTGTATCGTTGATAAAACATTCAGAAGAAATTAGGAAACCTATGATCAGTAACGAGATGAAACAAAAACAGAACCAAGCATCACTTACTTCAAACATGATGTGCATGCACTAATTGCTGTCGTCCTGATACGAAGGAAGCTAGGCAAAAATTATAACTATATTCGCTCTTGTTAGTTGCACCGAAAAAATACAAAGGAGGAGGCTAGGTGCTGGAGTGGCAGTACTAGTCTTCTAGATGAACGCAGAGGTAATAATAACATTTTCTTTTTGTTTTTTGAATCCGTCCCCGTCCCGTGGCTAAAAATCCTCGCCAGGTCCCTCTTTGCCCGGCTCAAGCCTCCAGGCTCCAGGTCCGGCGACAGCAGCACAATTCAAGTTAGGCCAAGCAGATCACGCCACCGGCCAAGCAGATCACGCCACCGGCCAAGCAGATCACGCCACCGGCCAAGCAGATCACGCCACCGGCCAAGCAGATCACGCCACCGCCAAGCAGATCACGCCACCCGCCAAGCAGATCACGCCACCGGCCAAGCAGATCACGCCACCGGCCAAGCAGATCACGCCACCGCCAAGCAGATCACGCCACCCCCCAAGCAGATCACGCCACCCCCCAAGCAGATCACGCCACCCCCCAAGCAGATCACGCCACCCCCCAAGCAGATCACGCCACCCCCCAAGCAGATCACGCCACCCCCCAAGCAGATCACGCCACCCCCCAAGCAGATCACGCCACCCCCCAAGCAGATCACGCCACCGGCCAAGCCAATCTAATTAGCCAAAAGGATGACAGATGGTATAAGAGTATTTTGGTTATGGCGTAGTCCTAACTTCTCAGCTCTCATAATTCAGGTATCGCCATCGCCGTCCGAGCCACCAAACACAAAAGAAAACTTCGCCGGCCCCGTGCCCCAGTCTAACAGGTCGGTCAGTTGGGCTAACATTTTCTTAATTATCATGTTGCTTAGACCAACTTTATGGTTCTAAATGAACCACTTACTCTATTATGCCTCTCAGCTCTCATGCGGTGTTTAATTAAAAAAAAATATATCAATTACACAATTTACAAGACATTTTTTTTTATAATAATTTCAAATTTAAATAATAATATTGACTATCTTAAACCAATATTGGTAGGTCTTGGGTTTGAGATTAATCATACATAATCTTTCTAATTTTTGAAGATGCAATTTTTAAAATATTAATTTCTTTTGGATCACATGGTGAGACAACAAAATTGTATAACAAGTATGATCTTCATGATCTCCATGTAAAGGTGTTTGGTGGGTCGAACGACTCGAGCACGACACAAGACACAATCTGACTGAGTCCTGCCTAGCTCGGCATTGTACGGTCCAGAACCATTCCTAGACGTGGGTAGTGTCACCCCAAGACATGGCTCGTGCCACCCCAAGACATGGCTCGTGCCATGCTAGGCCATAGATAGTTGTTCCTCGTGCTGGGCCAGACATGACTCTGGATTGGGACTGGTCACATGTCAGAGAAAATTGGTAACTTGATTTATGTGACCATGACCATCCCATGCTTGGACTCATTTGTTAAAAAAAAATGAATTTTTTATAAATTTTTTTATTTATAGTTATCTTTCAAGTCCACTTAGCATGTTTTTTTAATGAAACCCACCATATTGATATAGATGTGTCAAATGGGCTGGGCGGCTCGAGCCCGAGCCCAACCCGATTTAGCCATGCCCCGCTCGGCTTAGCAAGGTCCTGATGTAGGCCCGTGTGTCGTGCCAGACATAACACGGTGCTTGGCACGTGGGCACGACACATGGCACAACCCAACACATGCCCCAAGATCCGCCAATCTGGTCAGGATAGAGAAATGCATCTAATCCAATGCCCAACACAGTGACGGATGACACCCAATGAGCAACGTGACGAGCCGAGCGAGTCATCCAAAGTGCCCGCTCAGCTTTGAAGAATACCCGTATCCCCAAATTCTGGTACGAACCAGCCCGAAACCTGGCTGACTTCGGGCACCGGGCTATGCCGGGCCTGCCCTCCAGGGACGGCATGATACTGTAGCATGTCATGCCAAGCAAGACGCACGAACCCATGCGGGCCTAAAAAAATGGGTCATGCCAACCCGGCGCGGCCCGTTTGACAACGAGATGACCTGGCACGTTAGACTAGAGTATACTAGAATTGTGGCGGTCGTGCCTTGCCAGTATGATGACTTCCATGACGTGTCATGCCGGCATGACACAGCACTGCACAACACATTTGATATCTCTACCTCCATGTCTCTTAATTTTTATTTTGTATGTTTCTTAATTTTTTTATTAAAAAATCTATAAATTTAATTGATTCATAGATTATTAAAGTCATAAATATTTATCTCAAATTAGTGAATATATTGCATTTTACCTCTTTTTAAAATGCAAAAATAAAGTGCCTTAATTTTTAATATAATATGAAAAAACCTTTCTTTTTTCATACTTTGTTTTTAGTTATTTTTCTTTATTTTGTGTTGTCATATGTATGGAAATAATAGCAAAATGATCTTGTATTTTAAAAAAGCAATTAAAAAGCCAAATATATACTCAATGTTATGACAGGTTTGTTTTAGATTTATTTAATTGAGTTTTTATTATTTTTTATCAGAAAAAATATGATTGTTAAAATATTTATAGAATATGTTTGATAATTAAAATACAAGTTTTGATAAATTAAATTTATTTTTGTGTTTCTTGATTCATTTTAATAATTTTTGATTATATTCAATAATATTTAATTTGTTTTCATTCACATTAAGTGAATGTTGTTTTCTTCTTTTTTATCTCAAAAATTGTTAGATTTTCATCATTAAATTCGATCATATTTTTATGACTGAAAAATATCTATCACGTGAGATTTAAAGAGACCAAAATATCTAGACGAAATATGTATCATCAAGAGACTATTAAAGATACATATTTAATAAGTTGCACGTGAGATTTAAAGAGACAAAAATGTCCTCTAATATTATGTTATAAAACCCATCATGCCATTTTTTAAAGAGGTCATGTTTTGTTTAATTTTAAATATTACTTTTTTATTTTTCATTTTCCAGAAGCACAGATAGTTAGCAATGATGTATTATAGAAGGGCATTATTGTCATTTATGAAATATTTATATCCTTAAAAATTAATTTTGCATCGCGTCAAACCTTTCTGTTAAATATGCATTTTTCATTGCTTTTATGATAAATATTTCTTCTAGCCTGCCCTAAAACATAATTTCACCTTATCTAAAGATGGTTTTTCATAATTTTAAAAATTTTAATGAATGATATTCCTTCCATTATTTTTGAGCTATATGATGTATTAACATTTTTATTTTATATGATAGATTTGGAAAAAAAATGTGTCGAATAAAGTAATTAGTTGGTGACATATTGAATGATAGTATCCTTTATGATATTCTAAATATATAACTTTTGTATCGAAAATATCATATAATTGGGATAGACATAAACTACTTGAATAAAAATTAGTTATTATGTATTATAATTGAGTATCGTCTCCCAATGTGATTGTAAAAGATGTTATGTCGATTTCTTTTTTGTAGATGTGTTTATGCATTCATATGGACTTGGCCTATTACGTGCTCCCTTGAAGCCAAAGTTTGATCCCAAGCTATAGGTGGCTTGGCCCATGACCAATCTGACACTACGTAGTCTAACCAAATTGAGGAAGCCAGGCCATCGGCTAGTGCTAGCCTACCTCCCATGTTGCCGAAGTGGCTCAAGCACCTAGTTCATATTGTGTCCAACACAGCACAGTGGTTAAACTGGGCCATCCAAATTCAAGTTGTGCTAGCCTGACACGACTTGATTGACATGCATGCTTCCTTGTGGTCATGAGTTCGATCCCCATGGGCTAACCTTTCAATTTGCAAGGATGGGGCCACATGTGTGATCCAACTATTGTATCTATTAATAGATTTTGCTAATTGTGAGGACTTGCATAAATGGTGATAGAGATACTATCTTAAAGAAGCCACACACACACAAGCACAAATTATAAAAGGTGATGACGCAAGGTTCTATAGTTTTTTTATTTGGAGTTGAATGAAATACAAAGCATAAAAAAATATTTACTATTAAATAATCGAAGCTCAGATATTAATAACCAGGTATCCAAACTTAACTTCATCTCTTAATTGGTTGCATTGATTATTATGATTCTAAATTAAATCTTGAAAATAGTATTTTGTTCTTCCTAAAACTTATCGAATGCAATGAAATTAATTAAATAGTGCATTACTATATATGTATATACATAAATTATATGCCCTAACTATAAAAATTATGTGGAGATTAAACAATATCATTTTTATTTTATTTTCATAGTTATAATAAATATTGCATCATAAATATACACAAAGTAAATATTCACACTATTGTAAACACACACACACACACACACACCTTCAAATTAAATATCTGAGTTGTAATAAAATTCAATACAATAGAATTCACAAAAAACATATTCACTAAAATGCTAAAATTGAAGGCTTCTAAAATAATTAATTGTAATAAAAATACATGGATTAATCATGTTTTTTAGCAGAACTCTAGGTAATATTGTAATTTTCCATGTGTTCTAGTGAATGAACTCGAGCATAATATGTGCGATAATGTAAGTAACCATGGAAATACCATAATAGCAACATGAACTTAAGAAGCACTTTGATTCGTACAACAACTTGAAAACATGCATCTTCTCCTACTATTTGTTTCTATGGTCATTTTCAGCTTGAAAACAAAATTGATCATCTGCGAAAACCAAAACTTCTCATTCTAGAAAATACAATTCTGCATATGTGCAAAATCAAATAATGAAACAACATGAAAGGAAAAATCAAAGACTTCTTCATTTCCACATTCATATGTATTGAACAATCAATAGAAATATAAAAAAAAATTAGTTTTTTTCCATTTGTTTTTTGTGTATAACCGAAGAACATAAGAGATAGTAGAGAGTTTCTCTCTCCTCATATTTTTTGTTGATCTTACTGACTTTTCCAAGCATACCATGATATGCATAACCATATTTTCATATTTCTTCGTTCCGCTGAAATTTAAGGTTTGTAAAATTGTGTATTAAAAAAAAATACTTGGATTCAATGGGTATTTTTTCATAATATCTTGAATAAGTTCACTGCTCCTCCAAGCATTATGATGAATAAACTTGAGCACATCCATGCGTAGTATTATGTGGTCCATACCTGAGCACAATCTAAGGAGCAATGTAAGACTCCAAAAAATGACAAAATAAATTCATGGTCCACGAGTTGAGTAGAAATCCATGCGCACCAAAGATCCCCAATGTTCTGTATATCAAATATCAAATAAGACCAACCACCTGATGGATATTTATGATATATGGTTGGATAGAAAAGAGTCTTAAACGAACATTTTTATTAAATTATATTTTTTGATGGATATTGATGAATGATAATGAAATGAGTGATTTTTTTTTTGTAAGATGAGGAATGAAAAGTCATATAAAGTTATTTTATGATGTAACATATTCTTTCGACCGTAAAATATTATTGGAGCATAACTGCATTAGCTCAAAATATTTTATGGCTGGAATATTAATTCTACGTCACATCAACCAAGTAGCTTGTTGCTACTGAAAGTTATAGTAGTCCCCAGCATCATGACTTACCCATTATAGTGGAACCAACTCTAAGCGCCACACTATTGTTAGTGCTACAAATTTTAGCTGCAGAATATTCTAGGATGCAGTACTCGAGTCTTGACCATTTCTAGAGCCACGACTTATGCTCTTGAGGAATGGAAAAGATGCAGCTCATTTTCCTTTGACATGATTTTGGGTTACAGATATAAAATACACAAATCATGACTATTATCATGACTTAGTATTCTAGAGATAAAATATATAACAATGGTCATTCTCAGTGCTATGAACATTTTATACAAAATAGAGACCAAAGTCATAGCCTATTCGTAATGCCATAACTTTGTGTTCTATAGTCAAATATATAGCCACATCCATTCCCACAATCACGGCCATTTGATTCATGATATATAACAAAGTCATGATTTATTACTATTACTACAACATTATATTTTGGAGAAGAAATATGCAATTATTGTTATTCTTAGTGCCATCCAATTATAGAGCTAGAAAAAGTTCAAAGTTGTGACTTTCAACTTAAAATTTAGAAACAACTACTCAAGTATAAAAGGAAAAAAAATTATAATTTCAAAAAGAATCCTAGGATACAAAATAAAAATTTAAAAGCTCAGGTGTGATGCAAGGCACAAGTATAAATCATAATGAGAGAGCATAATTTTTGACTCTTTTACGAAACAAATTATAAGTGAAAAACTAAGTCTTGTTGACTCAAGATTAATAAGAGTTAACTATTCATGAGGGTGTTTATGTAAAACTAAAATAAGAGTTTAACTATTAGTGAATTTATGTATTTTATCATGGTTGTCATTGGGAACCCAATGACAACCATATCTTTTACTTGCACAAGTATAAAATACAAAGAAAGTTACTTCATCAAGTACAAATGGTTTTTTAATGCTTAAAGAATTCAAAGAGGTGAGTAAAGTTTAATTATATTTAATAGCTCATTTTTGTTGTTGACGTTCTATGTTGTAAATTCAATATGAGAAAAATACTTGAAAAGTCTATTAGAAAGGTGAATTTTTTAACTTAATAATTGATCTTTCTTTAACTACATTATTATGCCAAGTTGAGTGAGTCCATATGGATTTTGATAGGGGTGAAATGTGAGTGAAGATGTCTTTCTAACTTTGTTAAGCATTAAAAAAGGCTTAAATAAAATAGAAATTGAAAGAAGCTAATTGTCAAAGAACAAGAATCAATGAATTTTGTGTGAGAAGGACCATCCTTCACCAACTATAGCATAAAAGTAATGAAAAGATGTGAGAGAATACAAGCAAATAAAGAAGCCCACATTGAACATTCTCTAGCTGCACAAAGAGGTATACTAGATGATATTTTTTCTATTTTAAGAATTTGCAGCTAGAATCTAAAAAGAGGGAAGATCATTTGAAATATAAGATCCAGACCCTCTATACAGTGATAGTGGAGGAAGAAAAAAAAACATATGCAATGTGTTAAATGCATATCTAAAAGAAGGAGATATTTGTGGTGATCTAAGAAAAATTTGAAGATAAAATTTACAAACTTTTGAAGGAAAGGATGAAGTGAGTGGAGACTGAGATGAAAGACAATGCATAATCTTTTGAGAAATGTACAATATGACATATAATACTGAGAAAATTGGTAGATAGAAAAATTAGGAATATAAAGTGTAAACCAAGAAGAATTGTATTTTGCAAATGTAATAAAATCCTATTAAGGCACACTTAACTCCATTGGGAGAAGACAATATATATTCCATGACATTTTGGAAAATATAATGGATTGGGAAGCAACCAACAAAAGAGATTCGGAGAGACTATCAAATTCTATTCCATGATTTGAGTATTCAAAAATAGATTTTCCCTCCTAAGTGTTTGCTCCTAATGGGAGGTCATATTGTTGACTTCTTTCTCCTCATTGATTTATATTTTTTATTTGTTTTAATAGATATTATGGTATTGTAATCATATAGTGTTGATGTTATTTGTGGTGAAAGAAAGTAATAAATTTTTATATAAAGGGGGAGTACTTGCTTGGGAATGAGCAATCATTGTAATATATGAGTTTACCCAAAATACCAAATACCAAATAAAACTAGTTATTTTGGTAGACATTCACAATGGGATTATATAGAAAGGAGCTTTGAAATATATAATTTCACTAAATTATGGGTTTTGACAGATATTGATGAATGTTAGTAAAATGAGTAATTTTTATGTGAAATAAAGATTTAGTAAATTATTGAGAATGGGTGGAGCAAAAAATCATATAAAGTCATAACATTTCATGTATTATAACATTGTCATACCTCATTGAGCTATATATTAGTTTTCATATCTATTCTTTATTGGAACTCTATATAAATAGTTATGGTTATTTTTATATGACATTACTCTAACACCTTATTAATATAATTATTTCATTAAGCAACACATTCTTTTTGACTATGAAATATTCTTGGAGTCACATCTGTACTAGCTTGTAATATTTTTATAGCTATAATATTAATTTTATGTCACAAAAATCATGACTTTTAACTATAGAATGTTATGATATCTCCCAATGTCACAACTTTTTTGTTATAGAGCAACAAAATCTAAGGCCAAAGTTTCAATCCTATTCCTAACATCACGACTTTTAACTATAAAATATTGTTGAGAACAATCCTCGAGCTATGATAATTTCCAAGGCTATTACTTTATGCTCTTGAAGAATGCCAAAGCCATGACTCCTTTTCAAGCATAGTAACTTTGGGTTATAGTGGCTAAATATACAAGTCACAACCATTCCCAATGCAACAACTTAGTTTTCTAGAGATAAAAAGCGTAGCTATGATCATTCTCAAAATTGCAGCCATCTGATGTAAGAGAGAGACTAAATTAATGGCCTATTCTCACTACTATGACTATTTAATTCAAGATAGAGACAAAATTCATAGTCTATTAATAATGTCATGACTTTGCATTTCAGAGACAAATTGTGTAATCAAGACCATTCTTATTCATGATAATATTTGTATGCTATAGCTCAATTACCTCATTAGTATAATCTTTTAACTATATAATACATTTTTAGCTATGATATTATCATAAAGTCACAGTCATACTTATCTCATGATAATTAAATGACTATAATATTAATTTTACATTACATTAACTAAGTATCTCACTAGCACTAAAAGTTGCAGCCACTTCATAGCACCATGATTTTATTTTTACCAAGGTTTTGTATGTTTAAGTCAGAGCCATATATTTTTCTCAAAGTCTTGACTTTTGATCTACATAAAGTTATAAAGCTAAAGTTACTTAAGCTAAAGCTAAGCAATTATCCAGCATTATAACTTTTGGACATATAATATTATAGAGAGCATTACTCGAGTGTGACTACTTCTCAAGGTGTCAAATCTTACCCTCAAAAGATGACATAGCCATGATTTTTAGGTATGGGCTAATTTTCAACACCTCTGCCATTCCCAGAACCATAACTATTTCTAGCACAATGATTATTTGATATACAAGAAAGTTCGAGGCAAAGCCACTATCATATAGTTGAATGACTAAGACCAATATTGTGGTCATTCCTAGCTCCATGATCATTTGATGTAGAAGAGAGATCAATGTCAAAGTCACATTTATTCCCAATGTTGCAGCTTTGTGTTATAGAGATAGAAGGCACAAATCACGAACATTCTTAGTACCATGACTTTATATTATTAAAAAATTAGGATATATCCTAATGTCATAGTCACTTTCCAGAGTCTTGATCTCAAGCTCAAAAGACAAAGACTAGAGTTGAAATATCTTTCAAAAGCCATTACTTTTTACTTAGATAAATACCAAAATTCCAAGTCATAAAAGAGGAAAGAGAAAAAATCCAAATCTCTTTCCTCTTCTCCATGCGCCAAAGCAAAGCACAACAAACAACCCTATGGGTAAATATTCACACTTCCTAGGAGATACATGAGCAAATAAGAGATACACGACATAGGCTAAATCATAGAGTTAAGGGGCAAGACTCTCAACTCCCCCCAAGGTAGATTCAGAAAAATCAACCAAATAATATTTGATTAGGGTTTGTCTCCTAGATTCTCATTAAAGATGTTATTGGGAATATAAGTTTTATAAGACTTGTAACTCATGAATCTCTCCCCAATTTCAGGTAATTTATGTGATGTATAAATAGTTTTGTGATTAATTATTATGTTTGATTTTATGTTATGAATTGAAAATTGATTAATATGATAATTAAATAGAACTTGAATTAGGGATTTGAATATCAGTGTGTTTGCATATTGTCATGGTGAATATCGATAGGTAAACCATTAGGCTCACTCGTGCATATGGTAAAAAGGAAGTACAGTTCTTTTGACTATAATGTATGAGACAAACATATATATTAAAATATAAAATTGAGGTATATTAATTATTGTGAGTATGACACTCACAATGCCAAAAATATGAATAATTTTACATGCCACTCAATTGTACATATTTTAAAAACTAATTCTCAATTGATATAGATATTTAATAAAATATTCTCTCATGGGTTTTACCTTTAACGTGAGAGTTACATCATTATTATAAAAAATAGTGATAGGTAATTCATATGACATGTGCTAGTGTATGGTGACTCATAATATGGTAATAGTCATTTGAGTTGTTTTCCCTCACATGGTTTCCACCAGTAATATTTGAGCAAAGCATATATTAATGTAGTGAGTATGATATATATAAAGCTAAAAGTGTAAATGCTTATAGATCACATTAGTTCTTAGTCTTTATGATACTCGAGAACAAGTCATAAAAATATACATATGAAGAAATAGTCAATGAACCTATGGTAGAGATTATTTATTATCTTAGTAGTAAAGTACCAAGGGGATAACTTTGAAAAGAGTATTAGTGAAATGAGTTTAATGATGATAAATACCTTATATGTCATTAGGGAAAAAAGTCATTCTACAATAATATAATCTTCATTATGTATTCTCACTCAATATAAATCAAACTATTTGAACATGTATGATACAAATCAAGTGAATAAATCCAATGATCTAAAAGTCATATCAATATTTATAAATATCTTTCATACTAGAATTGTATTGTTTCATTGTTGGTTAACCAAACTATTAATATAATTATTATAGGATTGATATATAGATGAATCATGAAAGTCCTGTTTAGTACTTGTATAACCTATATGCTTATAGATATTTGTTGATGAGATACCCTCATCAATTAGTTTTGAGATGCTATCTAACCAACAAAATTGAGCAGCATAACAAAGTTACAATAAGAGTTTATGAATAAAGGGTCAATGCAAGGCACAAAAATAAATTCTAAGTAAAAGACATGATTTTTGATTCTCCATAGGGGCAAATCAAAGATACAAAACTAAGTATTATTGACTCATGGTTGATTCCTAGACACTTTTGAGGAAGCTAATTTGAGGTCTAGGGTTGTTTTTAATTACTTTTGATGAATTCCGAATTGAATTAATTTGATATTAGATTTTTATTGTGGTTTGGATATTAATTACTGTATATTTATATAGAATTGAAATTAGAATTTAACTATTGGTGAATTTTTGCATGATATCATGGCAAATAGTGATAGATAATTCATAAAGCACACTCATACATAATAGTAGGAAGGAAGTAATAGCCCTTTCCAATCATAATGTATGAGACAAACCTATATGTGAAAATTTGATGTTGATATATGTTAATCACACAAATATGGTGCTCATGAAGCAAAATCATAAATGCTTTTGTAAACCAATTGTGTATGCTTAGAAGAATTGACCATTAATTAATGTGGGTATTTTATATAATGTTTTCTTAAGGTTTTATCTTTTATATGTGAGTCACGTGTCATCATTTTGGATAGTGACAGGTAAGACTTAAGACTTACATGATTGGAATTAACTTTTATAGTGGTGATAGTCTTATAAGTTATTCTATATCATATGACTATTACTAGTGAGATTTAAAGAGAAATGTATATTAACTGTGTGAGTATTGTGACCATAAAGCTAAAAGTATAAATGCTTTTATTATAACATTAATTTTTTTTTTGATAAATAATAACTTCACTATCAAAAAAAATTTTAACAACCTAAGGTAGATTCAAGCTATTACATTCATTAAAGAAAATAATATAAATTCCAATTTTAATCTTCATAACTAAAAATTTTACATCATGGGCTTTCTTTTTGTATAATCTTATGTTTCTTTCCTACCAAATGTGATACATTTCAGCTGCAAAGGCTGCTTTTTGGATATTATTTATTGAAGTTTTTGCCGTATACCCTTCCATAATAGCTTTGAAAACTATAGGAATTAAGTTAATTGCTCCTTCAAAATCTGTCTAGGCTTTAATCTCCTCCATGACGTACCTAGAGAACCAACATTAAAAAAAACGTGGTTAAATGTTTCTACATGGTTGCATAATCTATAGTTGGGACAATTCGGTGCTGTAAATACTTTATATTTTATCACGAGTTTCCTTTGCTTGGAAATCCATAGATTAATGGCATGTTTGGGCACATTATTTTTAATCCAGATAGCTTTGGTCAATGATCTATCTTTTCTGGAATTAAACCCGGTTAGGAAGTGATAGGCGTTAGAAACAATCCTACCACTTTCACCCCATGAGTTTAATAATGCTTCAGCTTGATCCTTTGAGCCTACCTTGAAGAGGTGCATATCTCTAATAGAGATTAAGGCTTTCCAGAATAGGCTGTCCTCCTTTGATATATGATATTGCCAAATGGCTTGGGTGCTAAGATAAAAGTGGTGAATCCACTTAATCTAGAGAGAATTCTTTTTCCATTTAATTCGCCATAAGGTTTTAATAAAGAATGCCTTGTTCAATAATAGGAGGTTAAAAAGAATACCAAGGCCCCCCAAGAGGATGGGCTAGCACACCTTGTTTTAGGAGACCTTGGGCCTATATCTACTCAATGTCAGTCCACCCCATAGGAATTTTCTACTTGCTCCTTTAATAGAATTAATGACATATGAGGGAAGTAAGAAAATCGAGAACCATTATCTCTCAATCCCTTGAACTACTGTACGAAAGAGCTCAAGCCTGCCGAATATAGAAAGAATTTTTCAGGCCCATTGGTGTGACCGAAGGTATTTTGGCCAACAATATAGAAAATTGGGAAGAGATTAATCTGCTGGAGGAAAGTGGAACCCCAAGAAAAACAAATGGAAGTATGCCTTCTTCATAGCCTGAATGCCCAAGTATCTCATTTTTAGTTTCATTACTTACCACTCCAAAAAAGATATTTGATTTGGAGGGGCTCACGTTTAAACCCGAGACTGCAGTGAACTTTTTAAGCGTGTTCAGAATTATGAAGGCTGAGGGCTTGTCACCTCTGGAAAAGATGATCAAGTCATATGCATACATCAGGTGCGATATTTTTAAGGGGGTGCATCCTGGATGAAATGAGAATCCATCTAGAGAGGAGACAATAAGTAACAATCTTGAGAGATACTCCATACATATGGTAAAGAGGTAGGGGAAGATGGGATCTCCTTGCCTTATACCTCTTTTGCCCCTGAAAGACCCGCGCAACTGGCCATTAATAGCTACCTAGTAGAAAGTTATGCTGATGCATTCATAGATGATTTTAATAAAATGCTTTGGGAAATTCAAGGCATTTAGCACTTCTGTCAAGAAACTCCATTCTAAGGTATCAAAGATGTTTTAAATATCAATTTTAAAAAAACACTGTGGAAATATTCTTTTCTCGTGTTTTTCCTAATCATGCATTGCGCAAGAAAATAATTATCTGATATCAATCATCCTTTGATGAAAGGCCCTTGTGAGTGACTAATTATGCCACCCAACACCGACCTCGGGCACGAAACAATAAGTTTAGAGATAATTTTATAGATTATGTTATAGCACGAGATAGGCCGGTAATCTTTGACTGTAGAGGCGTGTGAGGACATGGGAATTAGGGCAATGTAGGTACGGTTATTTGGCCTTAACATTCTTCCAGAATGGAAGAAACTCTTTATAGCCCTAACCACATCTTTACTGATATACTTCCAAGAGTCCTTATAGAATTCCACTGTGAATCCATCCGGGCCGGGAGATTTTGAATTTCCCATGAAAAATACCGCACTTCTTATCTCTTCCGAGGAAAAGGATAAGAAGAGTAAATCATGATCTTCTTTTTTAAGTATTGGTCTATTTGCAATGATATGCCCATCAATTCCCTTCCTCAATTATGATGAGCCGAGTAGCCCTTTAAAGTATGAGATGAACTTCTCCACGATATCATTCTTTGAAGACGAGTAATTCCCATCTTCTTTAACAATTGACACTATTTTGCTTTTCTTCAATCTTGAATTTGTTAAGGCGTGAAAAAATTTGGTACATTTGTCACTTTTTTTAAGGAATTTAATCTTAGATTTTTGCCTAAGAAATGAGAGTTAACACTCTTCAAGTCTTCTCAAGTTAATTTGAGTTGCATTTCTTCCTTTTTAGACCGAGACTAGGGCACTCGAGCATTCTGGACTAAATAAAGCTTAGAGCTTCCTTGACAAGAGATACTCTAGTGCTAATATGTCCGAAATACTTTTCATTCAACTTTATAAGGGTACCTTTTAAAAGTTTCAATTTAGAAACTATTTGAAACATCACGGAACCAGCAATTTTATTTTCCCATATACTGAGCAATAGAGGGGTGAACTCTTCATGAGAGGTCCACATATTGCAGAAACAATAATATATATTTATATGATATGTGAGGGTAGAAAATAAGAATGAACATATGAAGCAATCATCGAGAGTAATTGATAAATTACTTAAAAGGTACGAACTTATGGATAACTATCGAGTAAAGATAATTTATTATTTTAGTGGTAAAGTACCGAATGGACAACTACTAGGGAATCATCATTGGCGAGAGCCCAATAGTTGATTACTATATTGTATGTCATCAGGGTACTAGGTCATTTATACAAGAATAAAACATTTATTCTATAACCAAGCATAATAAGATCCAAACTATTTAGATAAACCAACGTGCATAATGGACTGCAAAATCCCTAGAATCTAGGAATCTTACCTAAAAACAATCTAATCCTTTCAACTAGGATAGAAGTTGATTGATAGTTTGTTGATTGAAATGCCTATATAATTTCTTTGTAATTGATATATGGATGAAAAGTTCACTATACTACTTATATAATCTGTATACTTATGAGATTAGTTAAATGAGAGATTCTTGCCTAATAAAGTTTTGGGACTATGTATAATCATAGAAATTATTCAACATAATAAAGTTGAAACACCCAACCATCAACCTGAACTTGACCAGAAACTGAATTCTGCAACTATTCAAAAAAGATTCTAAATCATTTGCATAATAATGTGTACAAGCACTCAAACTCTTATCTATCTTTCCTACTCATTCTCTGTAGTTTTTGGCGCGTCAATAATTAAATCAAATAAATTCAAAATCATTAAACAATTTAATAATTATATCATCTATAATGGATAATTGGTTGGTTCCAATTAAATTAACCCAATTGTATTGTGATATTTCCCACTGAAGCTCCAACTAAACAAATACTAATTAGATATAATATTTCAACAACCATAATTATACAATCATCAATGATATCACTTGTAGGTATTAAAATATTTTGATAGTAATTATTAAGAAAACAAGAGCTTGAATACCAATAACTTAGTATTAAAACTTGACTTAATCCAAACATCAATTGTATTAATTATGGTCTTTCTAAATTAAATTTAAAAAAGTAAGTTTCCTTATTTCCCAAAGCATTCTAAATATAATGAAATTAATTAAATAATATACAAATTGAACACATATATTCACAAAGCTCTATACTTGAACTATATAAATTATGTAAAGATCAACCAACATAATTTTCATGATAAACAATAATTCATGAAAATTATGTTGGTTGATCAACCAACTATAATTCTACAAATAATGAACACATGGCATATATACATGACTAAAAAGACAAAAAAAAAAAAAAACACACACACACACACACATATTGTTGAATAAAATACCCACACGGCTACAATAAAACTCAATACACAAGAATCCACAAAAAATCATATCCACACAATTTCCTTGCTCCTCTATTTATTTCAATGAAAAAACTCAAGCACTCTTGTGTGTGGTATTATGTCATCCATACCCATGCACAATCTAAAGAGTAATGTAAGTATCCAAAAAATAACAAAATGAAAAACTCATTATCCACTCGTGAGTAGAAATCCATGCACACAAAGGTTGCCCGAGCATCAACTCGAACTCAACCATCAACCCAAATTATGCAACAACTAGAACCATGCATCAATACAAACCATACATTATTGCCTCCCATTTTCTTTTATGAGCATTTTCATCGAGCTCAAAAAATCAAGTGTTTATGGAAACTAAAATTCCTTGCTATATAAAACATGATTCTACATGTGTGTGGAATCAATAAATGACATAATGAGAAAGGAAAAAAATCAAAGATTTATTCATTTCTACAATTGTGCATCTTCAACAATTAAAATAAATGAGTGAGGAATACATATATATTTTTTTTAGTGAGTAGTCATAATGTTAGGACTACTCACAAAATGAATAGCTTCTATGTATGGCTTATCTTAGTGAATATCATGGCTAATTAATATAGTTAGGTCAAAAATGAATATCATGACTATTTCATAGGCATTTGTTAGTGTAAAAAATGTCATGATATTGAAAATATAATGATTTCATCTCATTCCTCTACATTTCAATCTCACTTTCTACCAAGTCTATCATTTGTATCCTATTTATAGTTAATTTCATAACTATCATCAAGACTCATTAAAAATAAAATTTCCTAAAATACTTATCTTTTAAGCCTAATTATAGTACAAACACATTGTGAAACAACCCAAAAATAATCATATGCCTAAATTGATTGATGAAAAAAAAGCAGCCTATGTGGGACCTAACTTGTATAATTATTTATCTATTTACGAAGAACACTATATTGTGATCATCTCTCTTTATATACACATAATACTTATTTTAACATTAATCAGAGCCATACGACTTAATGGATTGATCAAAGTGAGTATTCCAAGATCTAGATGCTTATTTTAGTCCATAAATGGACTTTTTCAATCTACACAACATATGCTTTTGGCTTTTTTCTATGAAACCATCTCGATTCATCATATAGATATATTTTTTAAGATGTTCATTCAAAAATATAGTCTTTATGTTCATTTTTTAAATCTCATCATCATAATGAGTTGTAATAGACAAGACAATTAGAATTAACTTAAATATGGCTATTAGTGAAAAGGTCTCCTCGTAATTGATTCCTTCTTTCTAAGTAAATCCTTTTGTAACAAGCCTAGCCCTATAAGTTTCAATATCACCATATGTTCCTCTTTTTTTTATAGATCTACTTATACATTATGGGTCTTATACCTTGGTAATTTTATAAGATTCCAGATATGATTGACTATATATCCTAAATATATTTGATCCACTTGCACACTGACTATATATCTAATTCCATAACATTTTTCCAATTTTCTATATCTTTGTCTTAACGTTCCTCATCATAGCTTCTCGGATCAGTATCTAGCTTATCAAGGAATCTGTCATAACACTCTCTCAAGAATGTATACTGAGTAGGTTGACAAATGACCTTCCCACTATGAGGAGACACTCCTCTTAGTTGTATATCTTTAGTGACATGATACATAGATTCTAATTCTTGTGAACCATTATTATCATTGATCTCTGGCTGTGCCATTGGCATATCTATAATAGGCTTATTAGATTTAGTATCAACACCATCATTAATAATTCTCCCATTATGATGAGACAATAAAATATTTGAGATATTACCTTGTAATGTTTCTAATTGTATTAAAGGAGTGTGGGCTGGCTTATCTCCTCTAAACATCTCTAGAAAAATTCTAATTCTGGACATGATGTATACTATAGATACTTGTTCTATGAATCAGTCATTAGTGCTTATAATGATTTTCTAATCCTTTATAAATTAAACCACATTTAGTTCCTATAGGATATCCCATGAAGAAACAAACTTCTATTCTCATTTCCAACTTATGTCCTCCCTTTTAGCACATGCACAAGGCAAAATATAAGCTGCCATTATAAATATTTTTCAGACAAAGCTTATACCTAGTCCACATTTTAGTTTGAGTATTAGGTACCAACTTAGATGGAACTAAGTTAAAACATAAGCTGTTATTTCTAATGTATTTCCCCAAAAGGAATTAAGCATATCCAAATAACTCATCATTAACCATACCATGTCTATAAGAGTCTTATTCCTTCTTTATGTCATGTTATCCTACTTCTGAGTGCTAAGTGCGTACAATTGAGATGTAGGCCTTTGATCCAATAAGTAGTCCCTAAACTTTTCAATTAGGTATTTTCTATTATGATTAGATCATAGTATTTTGATATATTTATTCTAGCATTTTTTTTTTCATTTTCATTCTACACTCTTTGAATTTTCTAAAGGTATCAGACTTACAGCATATCAAATAACTGCACCCATATCTTGAGCAATCATCAATTATAGTGATGTAGTACTCTAAATCATCTATTGCTTTGATAGTCATGGATCCGCATAAATCAGAATGAATTAATTCTAGTTGTTCTTTGACATTATAGTCTTTAGCCATAAAAATGGTCAAATTTTTTTCTAAGTAAGACTCACATGCTAAAAGTGTTTTTACTTTTAATGATCCTAAAGGTCCATCTCTAACTAGTATTGAAATTGATTTTAGATTTATATGATCAAGGAATAACTACCAAAGATAAGTTTGGTTCATATCAAAAGGATATTTTCTTTTATATGATAAGATTTTGATATTATTCAACTGTAATATTATAGTATAATAGAAATAGTTCTAATAATATAAAGGTCATCTTTTAACATATTAAAATTGATAATCTTTTCATTCAAGTAAATTCTGATAAAATCATTGAATAAAAAGAAAATTCTATCCTTACCTAAATTGAAAACTAAAATCAAGTTTCTTTTGATTAAAGGTGCTATTAGATAATCTCTCATAATTAAAATAGTATATGTATCAAACTAAAGTATGTAATCTCCAACTGCATCTGCAACTACCCACTTTCTTGGTAGTGTTTCCCATGTGAATTATAATTTCTCCATCACTTAGGTATCTAATTTCTTAGAATCACTACAAAAAACTACAAATATGAATAGTAGCACTCATATCTACACACAAGGTATCTATAGATACCACTACTAAACATGTTTCAACTACTAGTAAATAGTAATTGAGATAAATTGGATACTACTTCTTCTAGCATCTTAAATACTTTCAATAAAAATATTTTTTTTTGGTTTTTTAATCCCACTTGTAACTTAGGAGCTGTCGTTATAACTTGAGTATGTTTTTGAAATTTCTTCGACTTATTTTTTTTTTAGTTTAGAAATTCTTTCAGCTACAAATAACTTAAATGGTTTTTTTGGTAATACTTTCAAACAATACTAATTCTTTAAGAAATTATGCCAGTGTACAATCAAACTTGTTCATGTTATAATTTAGGCATAATTGTTTTTAGAATCAGGTAGTGATTGAAGAATAATATCAATCTAAGAATGTACATCAATATCAGCTTCAAGGATCTCTAGTTTATTCAGAAGACTAATCATATTGAGAATATGAGTCCTCACTATGGTGCTTTCCATTAGAATAGTGTTTATCAGATATCTCAAGGCTTTCATACAAGTAGAATGAGTCTAATTCCCAAATATTTCTTTGAGATTAGACATCATATCATAGGCAATACCATGAACTAATGCTGATGTTAAAGTATATTTAATATAAAATTCAAAAAATAATATTTAGATGTCTCATCAACCTTACTCATTTCTTATAAGGTTAGGTTTCATCATCAGTTGCTACTTGATTTAGTTTATTCAAGCATATATTGTGATTAGAAACTTATAGTTCTGATTTCTCAATGACAATATCAAGGTTTCCCTTCCAATCAATGTAATTGGTACCATTGAGTTTATTCTCTTTGAGAATGGTGGCGAATAAGTTGAAAGACATCCTCTTTAAGATACATAAAAAATTTACAATGAGCTATATTAATTTATCATCAGTCTAACAAACTATAAAAAGTATGCCTTGATGGGAACATCTACTATTTATTATTTATTCAGATAGATAAATTCCTATTAATCTTGTTATCTAAGCAACTAACCGTGCCAAACAAGATTAAACTAAAATAATTTATATTGGTCATATAAATAATAATGATGACTCAGATAGAAAGAATTAAACCATTATGTAACTCTAACCGATCATTTTTTTAAATGAATCATTCAGATGGAGAAGTGATTTATTTAAATAATCTATAGAATAACCTTGTTGTGGTCTATGCCAAGTGTACCAACAAGTCAATTAGTCTATTAGGGGGAAGATACACAAACAAGCATGCTAACTAATTTGCATAACTTTTAGACTAGTGATGGAGACCATAGGATTCATTCTAAATGAGTTCACTTACCCACTAATATATTTAAAATTAAGGGTTTTTATTTTATAATATGTGGCATTGTGAAGCTACTTTCCACCTTTGACACAACTATGTCATCTCGTATATATATTATTTTTATGTCATAGATATATATTACCAAGCCACACACACACACACACACACACACACACACACACACATATATATATATATATTAGAATTTGTTATCTCTTGATAGTGATTATGCGAAACTATTGGATTGCACATAAATATAAATAATACACACCACAATAATCAAACACTGATTTTAATGTAGTTCACTAGCCATTTAACATGACTAACTATGACCACCATAAAAGTATTTTGCACTTACAAATTAATAACCAAATGTTATATTACAAAATCATAGAGAGAGAGAGAGAGAGAGAAAATAGAGTGCACTGAACATATTATGCATATAATAAATTTATAACAAAAACAAATAGGATTCTATAAATGGAACGAGTTGGATCAATAGAGTGGATTGGGTCACACTCCAATAATTTCTCTAGCCCGCTGACCGAGCAGTAGGACCTCCCTTATTATTTTAGTGCCACATGACCAATCTCTCAATATATTAGTACCTAGACCTTAAAAAAAACATATAAATAAGATAACAAATGATAAAATAGATAACAAAATAAATTATATGTGTGTGTGTGTGTGTGTGTGCATGTATGTATGTATCATTTTTATGCCACAAATGCATGATAACTAAGCATCACATATATATGAATATTGAACACCTTGACTGTGCTGGTTTAGGGGACTTATAACATAAGACTTTTTCAAGAATTAGGTTAGTCCTCTAAATTTGGTACGATCTACCTAGTTTATTATCATAATGATTTGGAGGCAATGCACCAAAATAAAACAAAATTGTATCTGCTCTAGTTTTAGAACATCAGTCATATACTCTACTACTATCTACTTCTATCACCATGAACTCCATCATAAGTATTGTTTATATCTCAATGTAATCGCAAAATGCACCACTTTTGATCACATATATCACTTTAGTTAATGTCATTAGTTATAGTCATCATAATTGGCTTTGCCATTCACTGCACTGACCTCCATAGGTGATGTCGCTGGCTTCAATTGTCACCTTTAGCACTACTGTACGCTACAACAATCTCTACAAATGATGTCACAAGCTTCAGTCACTGCCTTCAACATTATCTTTCACTATGACAACCTTCACATGCATCATCGCCAGTGGTGATTTTTTTCTCATTCATTACAGCAAAAAATTAACTGCAGAATTACAACCATAGAATTAAAAATATCAAAACATATTATCACACTCCATAAATAAAATGTCGTGATGTTCAAGTAAGTCAACAAAGGCTAGAATACCTCTATTTTAATTGGACTTTTATATATTCAAAAAAAAAAAAAAACTTAACACATCCACAACTATGTTATTGCCAAAACCTCTCCCTCTAACACCATTGTTGGAAAACCAAGAATTAAAAAATTAATACACTAATAACGCTCATAGGATGAAGTTATTTTGTATTTTTTAGTAGATTTCATGTATGCTTGCAATACCAATATTATGCCTCAGGGTCATTAATGATGTCTAGGCCTTTTCCCATATGTTTAGATTCCAAAAAAAAAAAAAATGCAAGGAAGATTACGATGTTATAATGGTCACCATTGTACAAACTTCTATTTTTAAATAAATAAAATCGAACCATTTCATTAAACCAAACATCACATGAATTGTGGGGGAAACAAATTTAAACTCATCTTGTATTATTAGATTAATAATGTAACACATACATTTAACTTGAAAAATTCTATATTAACGACCAAAGTCTAATGGTCATAATAAACATATTAATAACTAATTTATTATTAGATGTATTATCAATTGTGATACTAAATATTTTATTTTAAATATCATAGTCTTTAAAAATTTATATAATGGACTCATAAATGGCAGGAACATCATTAAGTTGAAGAATCTACAAAAATTTTAAAATATTTTTATTAAATATTCATTTAGAATTTATATAGTTAGGCATGCAAAAAATGAATCATACACACAACTAGTTCACGCGCCACGCGCCGCGCGCCGCGCGCCACGCGCCTCGCTCTCTATTTCAAAAAACTGCGATGCGAAAACTATTTGTTGTCCGCGAGCGTTCTCTACTGCGAACCAGTCTGTGGGAGGGGGATTAAGGTCAACGACATTGTTTTTAAGTAATGCTCTCTGTGGCAGTGTTCAGATCTCATAGGTCAAGGAGGCTCAGATCCATCCATGGGAGCTATTGCTACCCATCGAAAGCGAGAACAATGTTCAGATTCGACAGATTTTCGCATATCGAAAAAACCTAGATTGTCGTATATTCCTGAAAGACCTTCAGCACGTAACATAGGGTTACCAAACAGTACGGTGTCCAGGATATCCGGATACCCCAACACGACTCGAAAGTTATGCAGAGAAGTTCATGCTCCTTGTAGGATACTTAAATTTGGATACCAATTGTTGAGGACCAAAAATAGTAACCACCAGGAAAAACGGATGCCTATAGTTGATGAAATGGGTTGCTTTTTGAGTAGAAAATTGGATTCTGCTAAAAGAAAAGCTTTCGGTGTTTGTAGATACATTGTTGATCGTGATGGTACTCAAGAAAGGGTCCAGATTGATTCTATGCTGGGTGATTCTAGCTCGGAAGAAGTTGAAGTTATCAAAGAAGATGGCCAGGCAGGGAGGAGTTCAGCTCGTGAGGTGAAGCTGTGTGATGAAGGTGATACCCAGCATAATAGCGATGTTGAGATTTTGGAGAAACCCGTTGCTCCTGTTAGTACTAGTATTGAGTTGGAGAACACTGACAGAATGTTGAATTTGTTGTCATTGAATGGCGAGTCCACCTTGTCGGATGTTAAGGCTTATAAGATGTTGCTAGAGAATGTTGAGAGGAAAAGTGGAAGGCTGAGGCACTTGCAATTTGAGATTGAATTTAATGAGAAGAAGAGGAGCTCTCTTAGTTTGTTTCGTTCTAAGAAAAAGCTGCAGGAGACACCTGTTAAGGTAAGTGGAGAATGCGTTAGTCAAATGTACTATTGTATCCCATATGAACAAATAAATAAAACTCAGCTTCTTTCATCTTATATTGTGGGCTTATATTCAGGAGATACCCTGTGAGTGTTTTACCCCTCTTACATCTGAAGAGGAAGTGGAGGTGAATTGGGCTATGGCATCTAGAAATAGGTATGATCCAGATAAAATGGCATTCGCAAGGTTATAGCCATTTATTTTCTCAGCACTTTCCATTGGTCTACTGCCTGCAGGATGTGTAGAGTGGTTAGTCACGTGAATTCCAACATAGAGATCACAGGGAAAATTTTGCAGTGTCTACTTCCAGGTGCTTGGCTGAATGATGAGGTTTGGTTATGCTTGTTTTTATCAAATGCTTTATAATTGGGTGGTATGATTTAAATGCCAATGCATTTTCCAAATTATAAAACTGTTGGTTCTTTCTTTCTTGGCAGGTGATAAATGTGTACCTTGAGCTACTAAAAGAAAGGGAAAAGAGAGAGCCTCATAAATTCCTGAAATGTCATTTTTTCAACACTTTCTTCTACAAAAAGGTTGGCCACCTTTTTTTAACAACAAATGCATTGTTTTTGGTTTCTAATATACAAACACAAAGAATATATTTCATGTTTTAATGATTTATTAAATATTTTTTGTTGAGACATCCACTCAGAATAGAATGATCTATCAGAAGAATAATTATTTAATTGAGATAATTATAATATTTTCTTTTGCCTAAATGTTTTTAATAGTGTGTGGTCATAAAATATTTGATTAATTAAATAATTAAGTATATTATTTCAAATTATATGTCATTTTTTATATTTTATTCAGAAGAAAGGATACATCACTTACATTTTCATGCTTTTGAGTGTATGTGTCTTGTGCAAGACTATCTTCTTGTAAAGGATAAGTTTGTAATTTATGCCATTAAGTTTGTTTTCTTGGGTATGGTAATATCCAGTAGTATTATTGCTATTCTTTCGATATATGGAGAATGATTGTGTGCTAATGTTAGTTTCTTTAAAAAATAAATGTTTTAAGGAATAAACTTTGAATGAGACTCTAATTGATCCCTTTTCCTTAAGTTAAATGTGATGCTCAATTGGAACGGGATAACTAATTGCTAATGATACAATATCAATTGTTATCTTGTAAAATAATGAATTATTTTTTTATAAGTCACTCTTATTAGATTGTATTTATGATCTAATTGTCAAATGAGAATTGTGAGTTTGTATTTCTCGAATAGAAAGAAATGATATGAGACTAAATAACTCAAAAATTTATTTTTATTGAGAGGATATATTATATTCAACTATGATATTTGTTGCTTTTTATTATTGTTTGAAAGGATATGACATTTGAGATGTCACAAATGTGTTTGTGTTTGTGTGTGTGTGTGTGTGTATATATATAGTTTAAATTGTATTCTAAAATAATTTTTTAATATTAAAATTTTAGTTTTTTTTTTATTTTTTTATTTTTTTATTTTTTTATCTTTTTATTTTTTTTATTTTTTTCTCCCTTTGATATCTATTCATCTTCTCAAAAATTTTATAGACAAATCTTAATTTGGCCACATTAACATGGTATTAGAATTATTTTGGTGAAATAATGGTGGTGTTGGGGTGCGTGGGTGATAACACATTTTTTATAGTAGTGTTAGTGATTGTAATCACCAATGGTTAATGATGGTGTTTTTCATATTGTTTATATGTTGAGGCAAAATTTTGTGTACAATGAATTCATTTAATTTTTTCTTGGTGCTTCATGATTGTTAGACCTTTGACATCATGTTTTTTGTTGGTTAAAAGCTTTTTTTGATAATGATGATTTACTTATTCGTGGTGCTAATACAAAATTTTTCAAGTGTTTGTATTTTAAAGTCTTTGTAATTTTTGTTTTGGAAGTTTTTTATGAATGCATAGTGTTTAATGCAAGGTTGATCTCCTTTTTAATATTTGTATGAAATTTACAATGTTGTATTTTTATTTGAGTTAAAAGCAAATTTTTAACAGGTAAAAGTACAAGCTGAGATATTTTTGTGTTTATGAGATGAGGCGTACGTCTCGAGATGTCAAGGTCTAGGTTCCTCGCACATCATATTATATATAATTTATTAATATTTTAAAATATATAAAATAAAATAGCATAAATAAAAATATTAAAATAATTTATAAGAATTATTAAAAAATAGCATACTAGTTCACTACTTTCATTCAAAATCATGGCATTGTCATGGGGTTGAAAATAGATTTAAATATACTAATAGTTTAAAATTTTAACAAAAATAATAACTAAATCATGAAATAAGAACTAAAATAAATTATTTTAATAAAAATTTTCTTCTTAAAGTGCATAATCATCATCATCCAATGTATTAAAAGTAGAAAAATATTTACTATTATGTATTTTCATTTTCATGTAAATTTTTATCATTAATAATTGGTGTAAAATTAAACTCATTTTCAATACTTTTGCCCCTGCTTATACTTAGTATAAATTATTAGTTAGGTATAAATATTTAATATTTTTGAATCAATGAAATTCATTCTAAAAAATAATAATAATAATCAAAACATAATTTATATAAAAATTATAATGATATAATTGAATACAAAGTAGAAATATTTTAGATTTATCAAATTAAAAAGACATAATTGAATTCATAAATCAAAATTATTTTATAAATTATATAATATGATTTATTCCATTAAATTATAGCATGAAATTGTTTGTATTTTTTAACAAATTAATTTTTTTTTTGAAAATTCAGATTTATATACTAAACAAAATTTTATCATTCAAGAAAATTATTTAAATTTTTTTATCACATATAAAGTATATATTATTTTGAAATTTATATAAATTAAGTAATATTTTAGATTTATCCAATTAAAAAGATATAATTAATTGATTTATATATTTTTTGGTTTATTTCATATAAATTATATATTATTTTATCAAACAGAGTTTAGTTTCATAAAATTATATATTCGGTTGATTTCATACACAAAAGATAATATTACTATTGCTCAAAATTGTGGATTGATTTCATACAAATATTAGAAAAAATAATTAAATTTTAATATCATTAATAGATAATAATTCTCTAGATGATGGAATGATTATTAGTTTATAAAGTTATATACTTTAGGTGATATGAAATGGGAGCTGACTTTTATATAATTTTTGATATGATAATTAAAGAATACGAAATCAAAAGAGAATAACAATACTGTTGATGAGTCTCAAAAATTATAGGCAAACAAGTGGATAAAATAAACTTATTTTTATTCATCTTTATTCTTATCAAATATCAATCACAAACTTAAATAAAAAAAATAAGTGTGAATAAAATAAAGCTTCATCGTCCACACAGTTTGTGTCTTGCCATACTAGTAGAAAATAAGAGAGAAAGATATGAGAAATAAAGAAGCTTATCTAATAAAAATTGAGAGAAAGACAATTTGATAGAGCATTACTTGGAGGGAATATGAGAGAGCAACCAGAATCGAGAGGTGAAGAGATGTGGAGCTTCGATTCCGACCAACAATCAATGCTGCAACGCTAGCAAAAAATTAATTTTCTACGATAGCTTCCACATAGGTAAGGTAATTTTTTATTTTCATTTTGTATCAAAAGTAAATGATTAGGTTGGTTATTCGAATATTTTTAATTTATATTTTATAATTTTAGTTTAAATTTTAATAACCAAACGACAAAGATTTGTGAGGCCTACTCCTTGACTCACAAGGCAGAAAAGGCATATCCCTTTTCTCATTTTATGCACCTTGGCTAATAAGGTGCACTCCTATTTTATTCATTTTTGGTATGCCTTGGGGTATTTTTGGACCGTCATGTTTCAAGGTGCGCCTCAAAATTCATTTGAAAACACTGGTTAAATGTGATAATAAAATTATAATTAATGTATGATCACTTGGGATAACTCAGTAATAAGTTTATGTTATTATTTTCTCTTTATTTGATGTTTATATACATGATTAGCATTTTAGGCATGTGATTTCCATGAGGATTGAGTAAGATGAGGTATCATTATTTTAATCCACTCACATAAATTATTCTAGATACTTATCTTTTATTGATCCACTTATCATATATCTTTGGATGAGATATTAATTATTGAATAATTTAAAGATTCTAGAGTCGAATATGTGAGTCGTGATAATCTATTAATTATGAGGTGTATTAGTTAAAAAAATTTATTATAACTTTTTATATCGTACTTCAGGATGATACTAGGAGAAATTAATTATATTTGATTCAATCAGATATCAGGGGGGCATGATTTTGATAAAATAAAATAAAATATTTTTATTTTATAAATAAAAAAATATATTTTTTTATATTAAAGATAATTATAAAATATTATTTTATAAAATAAGATAATTATAAATATTATCGTATAAAATAAAATAAAATAAAAATATTTTATTTTATAAAATACCTAATATTTATAAAAAAATAATTTTTATTTTTATTTTTTTTATCAAGCCGTATCTTAGCCGTATCTGTATCTTAATTTTTTAAAATTTATTTTGTCCCTGTATCCTGCCGTGTCGTATCCTTATGTTCGTATCTGTGTCCATACTTCTTAGGCTGCAGAGATATTAACTCTTAAGCTGCACACTAAGTGAGAGCCTTGTGCATTGCACAAAGCCTCCATTGCTTACTATTGGAGGTTTTATGCATCGTTTTATTATATTTTATTTTTATTCATTGTTATCATCATCAAAATATATTAATTTTATAAATTTTAGTTCTAATTCATTTTAATGTAATTAAAATGGGTAAACATATTTATCTTGCTCTCGTGAGTAATAACTATGAATTTAGTATCCAGTTAACAAGTGGGGAGCAACAGATCTACGATTACAAGTCTGTCAGAAGGTGGTCCACAGAAAAGAAACTGGGATACTGCCTCTTCCACTGTGACAAGGTGAGCCATGTTCTGCTGCTGTTTTGTTACTGTCAGATGTATTCAATCGTTCAATGAGATGATGATGACAGATGACTGCTCTTTTCAATCCTGTCTCTGAGATCAGATATTTGTCCCTGTTCACAAAGAGATACACTGGTGTTTGGCAATTATAAATAAGAAAGATCGCAAGCTTCAGTATCTCGATTCTCTCAAAGGAAGGGACTTTGTTGTGTTGGAAAATCTGGCATGTTTTTGTTTTTGCTCCTCTTTTTTGCTCCTCTTTTTTGCTTAAACTTGGTGCCCAATGTCTTCAAGCAAAAATGCTGGAACCTGATGAACAGTTGTTCATCGCAGGCTCAATACTATGTAGAAGAAGTCAAGGAGAAGAATAAAGAGCTCATTGATGTGAGTAATTGGGATCGCGAATTCCTTGAAGATCTTCCTGAACAACAAAATGGGTGCGTTCTTGCATTGCATAATGTTTTTTGTAATTTTCAGATAGAATTGAAATTAAAATATGCAAAACTAACTTGTTACAAGGTCTAAATTAGTTTTTTTTTTTTTTTTGTTTATCGGGAGTATCCATGGGCCCAGTCGGGCCCAAGGAAATCCAACCCTGCCCCAGGAGGCATGGTTGATCCTATCTTGTGGGTATTGAACTCGCAATCTTCAAGGAGGTGTGAATTTGAATCTCATCAATCAGACTAACACGATGTTGGGTATTAGGTCTAATTAGTTTTTTCTTATTAACTAGGTTGTATCATGGGCCTAATTGGGCCCAAGGATCCACTCATGTCTTTGGAGTCATGGTCGATCCTATCTCTTGGGGATCAAACTCGCAACCTCAAAGGAGATGTGAATTCAGAATCTCATCAATCAGACTACCATGATGTTGGGTATTAAGTCAAATTAGTTTTTTCTTGTTAACTGGGTTGTATCATGGGCCAATTTGGCCCAAGGAAATCCACCCGTGCCCTTGGAGTCATGGTTGATCCTTTCTCATGGGGATCAAACTTGCAATCTCAAAGGATATGTGAATTCAGAATCTCATCAATCAGACTACTACATCACAATGTTGATTATTAGGTCAAATTAGTTTTTTCTTGTAACTGGGTGGTATCATGGGCCCAATTGGGCCCAAGGAAATCCACCCGTGCCCTTGGAGTCATGGTTGATCTTATCTCATGGGGATCAAACTTGCAATCTCAAAGGAGATGTGAATTCAGAATCTCATCAATCAGACTACAACATCACATTGTTGATTATTAGGTCAAATTAGTTTTTTCTTGCTAACTGGGTGGCATCATGGGCTCAATTGGGCCCAAGGAAATCCACCCGTGCCTTTGGGGTCATGGTCGATCCTATCTCGTGGGGATCAAACTCGCAACCTCAAAGGAGATTTGAATTCAGAATCTCATCATTCAGACTACCACATCACAATGTTGATTATTAGGTCAAATTAGTTTTTTCTTGCTAACTGGGTGGTATCATGGGCTCAATTGGGCCCAAGGAAATCCACCCGTGCCTTTGGAGTCATGGTCGATCCTATCTCGTGGGGATCAAACTCGCAACCTCAAAGGAGATGTGAATTCAGAATCTCATCAATCAGACTACAACATCACATTGTTGATTATTAGGTCAAATTAGTTTTTCCCGTTAACTGGGTGGTATCATGGGCCCAATTGGGCCCAAGGAAATCCACCCGTGCCCTTGGAGTCATGGTTGATCCTATCTCATGGGGATCAAACTTGCAATCTCAAAGGAGATGTGAATTCAGAATCTCATCAATCAGACTACAACATCACATTGTTGATTATTAGGTCAAATTAGTTTTTTTTTGCTAGCTGGGTGGCATCATGGGCTCAATTGGGCCCAAGGAAATCCACCCGTGCCTTTGGAGTCATGGTCGATCCTATCTCGTGGGGATCAAACTCGCAACCTCAAAGGAGATTTGAATTCAGAATCTCATCATTCAGACTACCACATCACAATGTTGATTATTAGGTCAAATTAGTTTTTTCTTGCTAACTGGGTGGTATCATGGGCTCAATTGGGCCCAAGGAAATCCACTCATGTCTTTGGAGTCATGGTCGATCCTATCTCGTGGGGATCAAACTCGCAACCTCAAAGGAGATGTGAATTCAGAATCTCATCAATCAGACTACAACATCACATTGTTGATTATTAGGTCAAATTAGTTTTTCCCGTTAACTGGGTGGTATCATGGGCCCAATTGGGCCCAAGGAAATCCACCCGTGCCCTTGGAGTCATGGTTGATCCTATCTCATGGGGATCAAACTTGCAATCTCAAAGGAGATGTGAATTCAGAATCTCATCAATCAGACTACAACATCACATTGTTGATTATTAGGTCAAATTAGTTTTTTTTTGCTAGCTGGGTGGCATCATGGGCTCAATTGGGCCCAAGGAAATCCACCCGTGCCTTTGGAGTCATGGTCGATCCTATCTCGTGGGGATCAAACTCGCAACCTCAAAGGAGATTTGAATTCAGAATCTCATCATTCAGACTACCACATCACAATGTTGATTATTAGGTCAAATTAGTTTTTTTTTGCTAACTGGGTGGCATCATGGGCTCAATTGGGCCCAAGGAAATCCACCCGTGCCTTTAGAGTCATGGTCGATCCTATCTCGTGTGGATCAAACTCGCAACCTCAAAGGAGATTTGAATTCAGAATCTCATCATTCAGACTACCACATCACAATGTTGATTATTAGGTCAAATTAGTTTTTTCTTGCTAACTGGGTGGTATCATGGGCTCAATTGGGCCCAAGGAAATCCACTCATGTCTTTGGAGTCATGGTCGATCCTATCTTGTGGGGATCAAACTCGCAACCTCAAAGGAGATTTGAATTCAGAATCTCATCATTTAGACTACCACATCACAATGTTGATTATTAGGTCAAATTAGTTTTTTCTTGCTAACTGGGTGGTATCATGGGCTCAATTGGGCCCAAGGAAATCCACTCATGTCTTTGGAGTCATGGTCGATCCTATCTTGTGGGGATCAAACTCGCAACCTCAAAGGAGATTTGAATTCAGAATCTCATCAATCAGACTACCACATTACAATGTTGATTATTAGGTCCAACTTGTTTTTTCTTGTTAACTTGGTGGTATCCATGGGCCTACTTTGGCCCAAGGAAATACACGCATCCCCCATGAGGCATGGTAGATTCTAGTTCGTGGGGATCGAACTTGCAACCTCCACTCCAATCTGGTGGGAATTCAAAATCTCATCAATCAAACAACTATGATATTGGTTATTAGGTCTAATTAGATTTTTCTTGTTAACTGGATGGCACCCATGAGCCCAATTCGGCCCAAGAAAATCCACCCGTGCCCCATGAGACGTGTTTGATTCTATCTTGCGGGGTTTGAACTTTCTACCTCAAAGGAGGTGCGACTTCAAAATTTCTTTAACCAGACTACCACGATGTTGATTATTAGGTCTAATTAGTTTTTTCTTGTTGACTGAGTGGCATACATGGGCTCAATTGGGCCCAAAGGAAACACACCCATGTTCTAAAGGCATTGTTTGTTGACTGGGTGCAAATTCAAATACTAGTGTTTTATCGAGCCAGATTGACACCTCAAACAATCACCACGGCTTGGGGTACGCGCTCAGAAGCGTAGCCATTGAGGTTCAAAATCATGCCCCCAGGGAAGTTCGAATTTAGCATCCTCACCAGTTGGATTGGACTACACGTGTCATTGCTTATTAGGTCTGATTAGTTTCTTATAATCATAAAGTAAAATCCAGCACACACATATTTTTGCTATAAGCATGTCTGCGCTGCATATGCTATCTCTGATTCTTTTCTATTGGCAGATTTGACTGTGGCATGTTCATGGTAAAATATGCAGATTTTTACAGCCGAGGAATTGGGCTTTGCTTTGGCCAGGTGAGTGAGATTTAATTGAGGATATCTCCATGAATGTAGTAGAATGGGCCTTTGGCACCTCTAGCACTCCATACATTATGCATGGCTAGCCATGGCTTGATGAAAAGACCTCAGTTGGGTTGGGTCGCATCAGGTATGACATTACGCATGGCTAGCCATGGCTAGTCATGCTCGTGCTTGGTGCTACTAGCAGACTTACATGGTGAGGCGTGCGGCTTGCATCTTGTGGTCAAGATGGTGGAGTCTAGAAATATATAGTCATTAGTGTTGAAGTGGGAATGAAACCCTTAAATCCTAAATCTGAAATCCTACGATTTTAAACCGTAAATCTCAAACCCTAAATTCTAAACCTTAATTCATAAATCTTAGACTTAAAACCCTACAATTATAATGACGTGGAATCTCTTCTTGGGGATGATGCTCTACAGTACTAATTGTGAATTTTCTCTCATTTGGGCCAAGGGTGAGAAACTAGATATTAAAAACTCGAAACCATGCATTTGCCCAAAAAGTCAACTCCGTCACCATGAACTAGTATTATACTCATCGGCTAATAAGAAATCATTTCAAAGATTAATTGTTTGATTATTATGATACTAAATATTACATATATAGTCGTTATAATTTATTATTTTATCGATTTTTTTTTTAATATTTTCATTGATTTATAATAAGTTTGTATAGTATAGTATGTAATATTTATACTATTCACGCACACTATAGATTAGATATTACATATTTAATTATTATAATTAGTTATTTTTTTAAAATATTCTTAATATTTTCATATGATTTATCATATGTTCGTATAGTATAGTATGTAGTATTTATATTATACACGCATACTATAGATTAGACATTATATATTTAATCATAATAATTAGTTTTTATTTTTTATTTTTTTCATGATACATTTATTTAATCATTATATATTTAATCATTATAATTTGTTATTTTTTAGATTTTTTTGATACATTCATATGACTTATATTATGCAATATATTTGCTATATACTCATACTATAGATTAGCTGTTACATATTTAATAAATATATTTAGTTTTTTTCTAGATTTTTTTTAATATATGCAAATGAATAATAATATATTTGTATAGTATAATATGTAATGTCTATACTATACACATACTATAGATTAAAAATTTCATATCTAGTCATCATATTTGATTATCATGTATGTATTTGCTTGTGCTTGTGTCTGTGTGTGTCTCTCTCTCTATCTCTACCTCCATGTATGTGCAATGTGTTTGTTTTCATGTGTTTCTCACTGCCTCGGTTTATGTGCGTGGATGATTAAAATAGAATGAAATAACATGCTGCTAGAAGTAGAGATTGAACAGAGGCGGTGATGAAGCAGCCCTTTCAATTATGATTATTTCTGCTTGTTCCTGTCGTGCCGCCAAAAGTGATGAATCCTGACAAGTCTTAGTTTCCTTGGCAGAAGGACATGCCTTACTTCAGAATGAGAACAGCCAAGGAAATCATCAAATTGAGAGCAGATTGACGTCAAGGCTATGCAAGTTGTAACACAACGTGGGCTCTGGCTGGTGGTGCTATAGGGATAATAGTTTTCGTTTTCTTATTTTTGCAGTAATTATTCGACGCTATTCACTCATATTGTTTACTTAAAAATCCTTCATTTTCCCTCCAGTAAAGTTTCTTGTCAATATGATTCATCCAAGGCAATTTTTTTATAGGTTGCTTACACTTAGATAAAATAAGACACTGCTTACACTCTGTAAAGGCTACAAGCACATTAACAATAATTTTTTTTTTTTTTTTTTTTCAGATAACAATCAATTTGCCACTCGCATTTAATATAAAAGGCTCAAAACAAGAAAAAAACTTTAGCCCTATAGCAGGAAAGAGCACAAAAAGTGGATTTTTTTTTTTTTTTTTGATTTGAGCTCACAGTATCAGAAGTCTAGGGCAACAAGAAAGCAGAGCTGCAGCTGATCAGAATTTCCAATTCTGCATTGGCGGCTATTGAGCCGGAGAACAAAAATATATATTATATTTATGATATCATGGCCAGCAGAAAACAGTACAAAACACCAGAAAAATTCACTAAAAAATTGGGTTCGCTTTTAAAAGCAATAATCGCAGCAGCAGCAGGAGCAGTTGTTCTGAAGGATTAACGAGCAACTCTCTTGCGGCTGAGTACCTCCTGTTCTTTTAGTCGATTCTGAAACCTAGCCAGCCGAGCTTGGAGGCTAACAAGACCGGCTGCCTTGCGGGACAGCACACTGCTCAGCTGGGCCACATAATTATCTATCATACTTCCTGGCTGGTCCACTTCGCTCAGCAGTTTCATTTCCTTCAAACCAAACCAAAGCCACCAGATAAGTAACTTAGAGAGAGAGAGAGATGGAGATAAAGAGAGAGGCTGTATATTACCTCACGAATGATGTCCATCGTATCCTCTATTTCTTTTCTGTGTGCTGCGATTAGGGCATCTTCTTCCTGGTAAATCCAACATTCAGACAATTTAGTTCTCAAAAAAATAAAAATAAAAAATCAAAAACAAATATTTAGGCATGATAATCAGAATTATGATTCCTTACATATTCAATGCGATAGGTGATCAATTCATGAGCTAATAATCATGTTATATACATATCAAAATACTATAAATTTTGGATTATAATATCAGAGGCATCTCCGTACAAAATTGTAAGATGTGTTAATTAGCAAAATTGAATACAGTAAATTTAAAACTTTGGATAAATTACAAAAAAATTTATATTTGATACTCATTTTACATGTTTAACTTAGTTATTTCTTTTTTCTATTTTTAACTTTTTAAAAAATTAAAAAAAATTATAAAATTAAAATATAAAAATTATCACGAAATACATTAATTAAGATCTTGAATTCATACATTATAAAAAATATGATGAAATACATTAAATTAAAAATTATTACATTTTTTATATTTTTTACATTATTATTTATGTATGATAAATTTAATAATTATTGTATTGATGATGGAATCAAGGGGACACAACCATACTATATTTCTGACTCCAAGATACCTATAGTAATCAAAAATAAAATTAAAAAATAAAATCATATACTAGACTTCTTATGCTAGCTCATCTTAATTGAATGAGATTGTACAAATTAAAAATACATATTACACACTTATTGAGATGATTAAGATATTAAAAAAAAAAAAACAATCCCCAAATTAATATTGAGGATATGTAATTTTAGTCACTAACTATTTTATTAATTATATTTTGGTAAAATAATTCCCAAAATGTAATAATAATAATATATGACCAAACTTGATCCAACTAAAAAGTTATTATTTTTTTCTCTTCAAGATAGTTGAGATCGAGGTTGACTAAATGTAAATCCTATAAGATTTCTCCCCCAAGTTTGTGATGGTATTAAATCCCAATATTAGGGCACCAAATCAAGTACAATATGTTCAATCTCTATCTCAACTTGAAGGCACCTCTCTCTCTCTCTCTCTCTCTCTCCTCCCCCTCTCCTCCCCCCTCCCTCTCTCTCTCTCTCTCTCTCCTCCCCCCCTCCCTCTCTCTACAAGATAAAATTATACTCACTCCAAATCCTATCTCACCGGCGATACAATTTCATAGCGAATAAAAATAAAAAAAATTTCTCTAAAAACTACCAAAAAACAACAAGAGCTCACAATCATCATCATCTAATGTCATACGCAATGCACAAGACTCCTATTTAGCATGAGATCTGAGAAAAATCAACAGAAGATGAAATTATTTTAGAATAGAGCTAGCAGTGCAATGAAAATGATCATTTTTGTATCACTGATAAAGTTACTTATAAAAGATTGTACTCAATATACAAGACTCCTGCTTAGCATGAGATCATAGAGAGATTAATTTCTCGACAGCCTTACCTGCCCCGAAAAGATCCAAAAAACTAATTCAACAATGTCTAGAACCCAAGAACTTGTCACCCTCAAAAAAAGACACTCGTCATCACACCAAGACATGACCTAAAAGATATCATATTAGATATAACAAATTAAAAGTATGATTAACAAACATCATTAATTCAACCAATATAGAAGTTGTAATTGATTGGACCACCCTATATAAACAAACAAATAGCTTCAAGTTTTACCCAAAATGATCTCATGGGCAAATGCAACCAGAGAAATAAAAAAAAAAAAAAAAAAAAAAAAAAAAAAAAAAAAAAAGAAAATTGGCAAACCTCGAGTATCGCAGCTATATTTCTATCCGAAGTTGATTCAGATTCATAATGCATCTTTGACAAACCATCAATGCTCCCGTTGTAACTAGTGGCGCCTAGAGGTTTGCTGCCCTGGGCAGTGGGATCCGATTCTATGTCGGCCTTCTTCAACAGGCTTCCCAAATTCTGCGACCTCTCCTCTTTATACCCTTTTCTATGAGGCGGGGAACACTCCCGGCTGCCTTGCATGTCCACAGAAATCTTGGAATACTGCGAAAGACCAGATTTCTGATTGTACAGAAAAGAAGTGTTAGCATCAAATCGATCGCGATCCAAATAGCTGCTGGCAGGAGCAAGAAAAGAAGAAGCTTGTCTGCTGTTGTCATCAGCAATTGGAACAGTTGGCACAATTGGATTGGATGATGAGGTTTCTCTCTCTCCACCTCTGCTACCTGCATCGGCCAGCTTGGATTCTTTTTGCTCACAGATATCCTGCAACTCAGCAGAAGCAGCCATGGATGATGATGATGATGGCAGGGTGTCCTTGCTTAGCTGTGGCAGTGAATTTACTGCCGTATCCTTCTTTGGGTTTGCACTCTTGGACAGACTTTTAACCCTGTTGGGCGCAAGCACGGCGCCAGGGTTTGGCCAAAAACAAAGAACCCAACATTAAAACAAGAGCTGGCCAGTGATCACGTGGTTCTTGAATAGAAAGGAAGCACACCTGTCGGCATATCTCAGAGTGTTGAGAGTGTGCTCGCACGAGCCTGCATTTGGAGAAATGCAGGAGATCATGACCGTCCTGGAATTGCCGACAAACGAGTCGCGCAGCACCTCGGTCAGCTTGCTTCCGCGGAATGGAATATGAATCTGGTCGTTATCCAGGGCACGGATGCACTCCTTGAGAGCCAAAAGGCTCTTGTTGATTTCCGCACCTTCTATCCTGTAATAAGCCAAGTTGCCACGTCAGAAATTGCAAATAAATACTAAGTGAAATGCTCGTATATTCAGCAAATCATAGACATTCACACATAATATGGCACATACCCAAATCAAACATAGAGGTGTCAACCGGGCCGGGCCAGCCCGGCATGGGAAAATTCCGTGCCCGGGCCCGTGCCTGCCCCGGCACGGGTTTATCCCGTGGCAGGTGTCCCGTGAGCCCGACCCCATGATGCCCCTCCAGCAAAAAAAGACCGCGGGTCGGATCCGACCCGACCCGCGGTCACCTGTATCCCAAACCGCTCGGACAGGCAAGCCCGAGCAAGCCAGACAAGGCACGGCCCCCCGTGCCCTAAAAAAATGGGCCGGGCCGGCCAGTCCCGGCCCTTTTGACACCTCTAATCAAACATCATGGGACAACTCCCAAGCTCTAGAATAGTAAATACCCGAAGAAGGAGACTTCGCCATGATTTGGTCTCGCATGGTGTTTGATTCGTCATAATTGCGACAACCATCAAATATGATTAAGATAGAGCTTATTAATTTTTTTATTATTTTATTTTATTTATTTTTAATGGGAGCACCCAACATGCTGGTTGCTCTAATCTCATTTTAGCTATTACTTAAAGATATGATTAATATATACATATATATATATATATATATATACACACACACACACACACTGATTGATTCATCATAATTATGACAACTACCAAATATTAATTATTTAGTTATTTTAATATTTTATTTTTTATATTTTTGATCAGAGCAGTCAACATATAGGTTACCTCAATCATATTTTAATTTTTACCTGATATATAAAAAACTGACATAATTTATGATTAAAGTTAAATCTTCCAAAAAATACTTGGAAGCATTTTTTTTGAAATGAATTTTTATTATTTTATAAAAAATTAAAAAAAAAACACATGATTTATCTTGAAAAAATGCTATAAAATTTTTTATAAAATTTTATAAAAAATTTTCCAACTATTTATTCATTGATAATGTAACTCAATACTATACTATAAAATTATGTCACTAAATGTAAAATAAAACAACAATAAAATAGGATTTTTCAGATACCCCTAATTCTTATTCTACTATTGAGACTCTAATTAGGGTTTTTGTCCAAATCAACACCACACCACTATTTCTCTATCGTTTCCACCTCTACTATCACGACTATGCACCTGTTTCTGCAACTTTTTTTTTTCTATTTATGCTTTGATACCATGTTGAAACCCTAATTAAGGTTTATAAAATTTATATATCAAATACTTTTATATAATCAAAACAAAAATAATTAAGACACTTTGTAGCATCCTCAAGATAGCATGCATGAATACGTGGATAGAGAGATGACATAAAATTTAGATTGAAGGATGCAAAACACAACTATCTCAAATGCATATAATCTTCATGGAATGTGAAATCTAGGAGGGAGATCTCTTATCTCTTCTAATGTTTGCCAAATAAGTCATGATATACCTTTGCCCCAACTCTCCAAAAAAAGTTTTAGTGCCGAGTGACTAATATCAAATCTAGAAGAAATGGTTAATTCATTCTTAATCTATCTTTTGAAAGTAGCAAAACAAACAAAGTGAGCACTGCATAAACTCAATAAATGTCACAAGCAATACAAGTATGAGTAATAATAATAAAAATATAATCAATAATATCTCCTTTAAGTTAGTACGTAAATATCTAAAATAATAAACTTTAATTAAAAAAAAAATTTAATCACTATCAAAATTTTCATAAAGTTATTGATTAATTAATTTGAAACATAAATAATAATATTAATATCATTTTTGATATTCTTTATGAAAAAAATAATAATTTACCTCTACGAATATTATCTCCAAGTGAAATACCAAATTAGAAACTATATGCCTTACTTGATAACTATCATAGCAGAAAACAATAAGAGAAAGAATATATAATCTTCTCAAAACAACTTATTATATTTTATTTTTTCAAGAGAAAGGCTATGAAGTACCTATGGGTGATAACATCGATCAAATGGGAGATATCTTGGCATCAACACTATAAGAACCTATAATAAAGTAAAAACTTAAAATTTATTAACATATCTTAGCACATGAAAAATTATGATTAGATGGAAATATCATAACAAAATTTAAAATTTAATAACTATACTAAATGTATAAACTATATTCAATATAGTAATAGCTTGATAACTAATCTTTCATATGATTCTCTTATACATAATGATCATTTGAATGAGTGGTATCGAATAATACATGTAAACCTAATTCAATTAGAATATATAATAGACCATAACTCAAAAAACTAATTTCTATAATAATATTAATAAATTACTTTATTTGTGATAAAGTAGCATCTCCTAGAATAGATCATCTCAACCCTGAGAGCCTCTCAAGAACCTTCATTTAGAACTATAATAAAAAATAATTGAGTTGAATGATTCATTATTTATGATAATAAAAATATATTCACATGAATAATAATTTATAACACGGATGGTTATATTAAAATGGATGATAGATAGTAAAAATTTCACAAATCAAAGCCTTTGCTGCTATTTCAGGCCATACAATATTTTTTATAATTTATAAATTGAAACTGATTGTGCTACGCAAAATCCAAGTAAAAGCTCTCCATGCGACACCAATGAAATAATTATTGATACAAAGCCTATTTTGAATATTTGAAAAAAATAATCTTGTTAATCACATTAGAAGGGTCAAACGGGAGATACCATACAAGCACGACCTAGTTTTTGGTGGCCTGGAGAAGTCATTATGTTGTGCCAGGCACGACTCAAAAATGGCCGGCACATAAATCCAATTCGGCCCGAGTCAAGCTGGATTCAGGACTGTTTGTGATGAGCCATGCAGATTGGAGCAGATTCGAGCTCAAATATTCCACCCTAGTAGCAAACTACTACTTCCCTACCTATGCTAACCTAGGACCAAGTCTAGCATTTACATATCCCAAATATTCCCTCACTGGTAAGCATTTGGGAAATTGTGGTGGATTAATTATTTTAATATATTTTTTAAATTTTCATATTTTAAATTCAAATTATGGTTTAATTACAAAATAACAACACTATATTATTTATTTATTTTATATAAATCACAAATAAATAAATTCATTAACACAAATAACAAAGCATAATAAATAATCAAAATTATCAAAAAAAATATAACTATCTCATGGCCCATCATTCATTATTCAATCCAAAATTAAATAAATTAACATAAAATCACAACTCACAATAATATAAAATAAAAATCATAAATCTTAAATAAAATAAATAATAATACAAGCTCAATGCCAATATTAATTAGTATTAGTATGTAACTGATCGTCATTACATAAATGTCTAAACGCATCACTAGAGGTGGGTTAAAACTTCTCAAAATCCTACGTATCATTATATGCTTAGATGTGTCAATATGTTGTGCTGGGCCATCACTGCACGATTTTGGGTTGCCCAACCAGGCTACCATGCCGGGCCAAGCACGGCATAATTACTGTACCATGTCGTGCTTGGCCTGGCACGGTTTTGTGGAGGTCAAGCCCAGCACAGGCCTGCAGCATGAAATCCACCAGGTTCAGTCTAGTTCAGGTAGGGCCAAAACCCTTATTTAAAAAAAATTAAAATTTTGGTGGCACACCGCCGTGCCGCTACATGTCTTTGCCCTTTCGGGGGTTGGCGAGCCTCATTCGTCGAGCGTCTGTTCATTGTGACCATGCTCGATGCATGATCTCGTGTGCCTTGTCGTGCCTAGCACGACACACGGGCCGAATACTTCGGCCTGACATGGCACAACTCATGGAGTAGGTGTGCCCGGCACGGGCTCGAGCATGACACAGTAGTGTGCCGTGCCAGGCCAGTCACGACTGAACTGCACCAAGTCTCGTACCGGGCAAACATGGCCCATTTGACACCTCTACATCTGCTAACTCCTCCATTCTTGTTTCAGCACAATCCTTGAGGCCCAACCTTGAATCTTCCCAATCCTCATCGTATATTAGTGTCTCAACGAAATCTGACCATAATCTCGATCTCTTATCCAAAATAACATTGACTACAAAAAAAAAAAATAAACTCTGATCCTATGCTTGACACCAGAGAAATTAACTAATCATGTGTCATCTTAGACAGCATGAGATAGACAGACTCATATGATTTTTAACATACTAAAATATTAAAATTATTATTATGTGATAAAATATAACAATAATCGATATTTAAGAAACTAAATGGCTCATTTCTATCTGACAATGTAAGTCTACCATGTTATTTCCTCCTCGCTAAGTAAATGGAGAAGTCATCATCTCCAAATAATATGTTCATATCCAAACTCGGAGTCTAACTATAACTACTACACTACCTAAACTATAGTATATAAATAAACTCAAAAAAATTTCATAAATTAACACTTCAAATTAATAATCCTGATTCAAAAATGACCAAGGGCGAGCCTATTTTAGCTGTGCCCGGCACTGCATAGTTAATCATCCCATGGACCTAACTGAATTTTTTTAAATATAACTAGAAATTTCAGGTATGATCCGGCCAACTAGGCCATTCCTGGCTGGTAGTTCTTAAGCCGTACTGGGTCAGGCACAACACAATGGCCCGATTGGGCCACCATACTCACAGCCCGACCCAACCCTACCCCTTCCACCTTAACTAGGGGTGTTCAAATTTCCGACCGACCGCAAGTTCCTACCCTATCCTACTCGACTGAGCGGTTAATCACAAAAAACAAGTAGAAATGCTGAAGAGTTTTAAGCCTTCCTCATTAAATCGAGTAGGAATGCAGAAGAAGAATCCATTTTCGCATTCCTACCCTATCTTACCCATATTAAAATAAAATATATAAATATAAATAAATAAATATATATATATATATATATTATAATTTAAAAAACTAAAAAACCAAAATCCAAAGCCTAAATCTCTAATATCACTCTAAAAGTTTGAATGGCTGAATGCTAAAGAGTGAAGCCTGCGACTGCGAATGCAATTCAACAAAGTGAGAAGTATGAATTGCTGAGCCGACTGCTGACTGCACTACGAAGTGCGAACTGCCAGCTCCCACTCCCGACTGCACTGCAAAGTGTTAACTTCCAACTCCCACTACCGACTGTACTGCGAAGTGCAAACTACCAACTGTCGAGTTCCAAATTCCAACTGCACTATGAAGTGATTTTGCTCAGCACAACAGAACCCTGCACTACACGCGCCGCATGCCCGATTACTGCCTCCCCCCATTGTTTTTTTTTGTCATTGTTGCATCTGCCTATTGGACTCTGCTACTGTTAAGTTGTTTTTTAATTTTTGTTCCCCATTAATATTTTGTTGATTTTATGATCATATCCCAGTGCATTGATAGAAAATCATATTGATTTAAATCAATCATTATAATAAGAATTATAATTATCATGTAAGAATAACTAGTGCTTCATCTTATCGTTGTAAATCCTATTTGACAAGTAAAAATAAGAATGATATATCTCAATTAAAGATAATTGATGCATTCGAAAAAGATGAAAATGATATTATTAGTAACCTTAGTGTTGCTAAATTCAATGAAAAAAAAATAGGAAAGAAATTGCTAATATGATTATTATGGATAAATTACAATTTTGCTTTGTTGAAAGACAAAGATTTGAAGAATTTTAAAGAAGAGTTGAACCTAGATTCCGTATACCTTCATGTATTACTATTGAAAGATTATTTGCAATTATATATGATAAAGAACAAAAAATTGAAGTATATATTTATCTCATCAAATCAAATGATTGCCATACTACTGATACATGAATGTCTTTAACTGTATATTTCATTGTTAAAGATTGAAAGTTACACAAATGAATAATCAATTTTCTAAAAATTCTTAAGCATAAAGGTGTGATATTTAGAAGGGAAATCAAAACATGCATGCTTGAGTGAGGGATAGATAGTATATATATTATTACAATTGATAATGCTAGTTCTAATGATGATACTCTTGATTAATTTAAAGAGACAAATTAAGGATAGAAAAAATACTATCTTTGAAAATAAATTTATGCATGTTAGGTATTGTGCACACATTTTGAATCTAATTATCATGGAGGATTTGAAGGAAATAAACACATCAATTTTGAAGGTATGAAATACTATTAAATTTGAAAACAATACCAATGTGCATTTGATTTGTTATAAGAAGATGATGAGCAATTTATAAGTCAATTGAGTGAGAGGGGTAGTGATTTATGGCCAATATATTTGATGACTGATATATTATTCGTGTATTTATGAAATTTTTAAAACTTTTTTATAAGGTCACTGTGCATTTCTAGATCATTATACACCACATCTAACTTATTTTTTCAAGAACTTTCAACTGTGTATGATCATTTGCTATGTAGAAATAAGAATTGCCCACACATTATGAGCTATTTTGGCAAGGATTGAGAATTTACAAGAATTAATCTTGTAAATTAATTTTTAACAGTGGGAGTCAGATTTTAGATCCATTTCGAAGTTGTCTGACACCCAAAATAGTTGAGGATCTCATATGTGCACAAAATTGGCTTCAATCATCATCAATTGATTATGCCTTTGAAGATGTTTTGGAGGATTTAGAAAGTTATAAACTAGATTTAGGCTTGTATACTTTTATTATTATATTTTTATTATTTATTGATGTTTGATGAAATCTCCATATCTACTTTTTTTTCACTCTTTTTCTTCTTAAAAATTACTACAGACACAGAAAATCAGAGACAATTTTAATTTCTCTCTAGTGAATTGAGCTGAAAGACACTTGCTAAAAAGATATTCAACTTTTTTAAATATTTTTTTAGTAATTATAAGAACATTTATTATTGTTACAGATGTTTGAGTTAGTAAAATATTAATTATTTTTTGTGCAGGGCTTTTGGATACTTGATTTGTAGACTGGACTATGGTGAACTAATGATTATTGAGTGGTGAACTACCACAGGCAAAATAATTATTAGTTATGATTATGATTTTAATAATTTGAATTTGATATTTATGTTTTTGTAACAATTATGGTAGATTATATTTTTGTCACTATTATGGTGAATTGATGGCTAAAATATTTATAATTATTGTTATAATTATTTTATATATTAGTGTTATTGATTTATTATGTTATTAAATTGGCACATCAGTGCATGTTATTTAATTAAATTATTAAAATATTTAAAAAATTTAAAGCTACAAATTAATAAATATTTACCCAACTTCCTACCTGATTAATCGGGTAGGATTTTGAGTAGGAATACTATAGCTTTTCGAGTAGGATAGGGTAAAAATAATTCTTCCGCAAAGTTTCAGATAGGAAGGTGGAAGACTATATTTTCTACCCGTAGGGTAGGGTGAACATCCCTAACCTTAATCCTAGGATTCATGCAGACAGCCGAATAATAAAAAAATAAAATAAACCAGTACATTAAGTACTTTATATCAATCTGAACAGATATGTCACTAAATATCAAGTCATCTATAAATATTTTCTAAACATTCCATTAATATTACATATACACATGAGTGCAATACAATTTGTGGAGTATAAACTGACGAACATATATTAGTCATATCATACAAAATCTTCAAAAAATTTCATATATAAAATTCCAATAGCATTGTCTCTATTATAAATAATACGTTTATCACTTTTACTATTAACTTAGTTGGATATTATATGTTTGTATCCAACACATGAGTTTAATATCAGCTATATTTAATTCTAAAGATATTTCAAATGTGTTTAAATTTCTTCTTATTTAGACACTAACAAACAGAAATTACTAAACTTCTATTATATGTTAGGCATTAAAAACATTTTAGTGAGTTACATATCTTTTTAAAATGAGAAAAATAACTTTCATTCACGCCCGTATTATAAGATTAATAATGTGACATATACATTTAACATGAAAAATTTCTCCTGATGATCCGTCTTTAATGATCCTAACAAACATATTAATGACCATTCCATTGTTAGATAGGTTATCGAATGTGATTTCATATATTTTATTTTGAATATTATATTATCTAAATATTCTCATATATGATCAGGCTATCAAAGTGAGAAATGAGACATGCATCAGACATATGGTGGCAAATAATTTATATATCATACATTACTAACATCACTCCATTATATTTTCTAATTTTATTAATTATTATTTTTTTTTCTAAGCTATAATATTTTAGCATGTTGATCCTAGATGTGAACTTAGAAATCCTACGACAAACAGGCTAAAATAAATCTACATAATATTGATTATCATTAAACCTCCAAAAATCTAATTGAAAGATTCACCATAGTGATCAATCTAGTCATGCATTCTATTCCTAACTCATTGCAATAAATAAAAAATACCAACATAGAAGTTAAACTATATACAACCTCAAAGACTTTACCACACAGTTAGCTTTGCTTTGGATCTAATACATTATATTTTTTGGTATAATATTCGACATGTATCTTTAAGTGCCTAGTCTCACATGCACTCCTTTTAATAAATATATATTTTCAAAACTTTCATTGTACAAATTCTTTATCGATACTTCTACTATTTTTATTTTGTACTATATTAAAGTGAATTCAAACTACATATAATATTCTAATTTTTATTTTTTAGATATTTGATTTTAATTCGAGTCAATGAAAAAAATATGATTTGGCCATCGAACCTTTTCACAAGGTTATCAATATTAATATAATTTATGTCAAGGTCAATATTAATCTCGTTATTAAATTCACAATTTATCAGTTTTGATTTTTATTAGTTTATTAATTATATTCTAAATTAAATATTATTTGATTACATTATTAATAAAATTTAAAATAAAAAACTAAATAAAATTTTAAAAACAATACTTGTTTGCAATTTATGGAAAGTTGAAGTTAAATTTCCACAATACGCACTCGAGTCCCAAGAGGTAATAGGAAAAGGAAAGCCGAACTTCGAGTCCAGAACAAAAAATAAAAAATGAAAATAGCTAACCAAAAATACAAAATACAAAATTAAACTGTAAATATAAATGTGTAAAATTAAAAGAGAGAGATATGAGACAAAAAGAGAGAATAAGGATAGAGAAAGAGAGGAGTGATGTGAGATATGAGGAAATAAAATATATAAATTACAATAAAAATTTAAAATGATTATTTTTTTTGTATTTTTTTAATGTATATTTAGGATAAAAACCGACATCCATTAGATTTTTTACCCTAGCTGTTGGGGGTGTATACAATGACTCGATGCATCTCGTTTTTAATATTTTTTTGTTGGACCATTAAGATTGGGTTAGCCATTAAAACCAAAATCAAATCATTGACGAGGCTATCACATGATCACAGGTGTAGCAAGTCGTGGGTAAGTGGTTTTGATTTCCATGCTATCATAAAATTATAACCATAATAAAAAAAAAGCAAGGTTTTATCTTGCCTCATGGGCAGGCACATTGAGCCAAGTCAAAGAACTAACAGGATGATAACATTAATGCTAAAAATCACACACGTAATATCAATAAAACTAAACCAAACAAGCACATGAAGATGCACTAATATAACAAAAACAAAACAAATCAAGACAGCTCACATTTTATATATTTTTATCCATATAAAAATAAATATTAAAAAAAATAAAAAAACTACAAACTAAAAGGAGGCTAAACCATAACTGAATATTAGAAAAAATAAAAAAAATATATTATATATTCCTATAACCTATGCATTGATTAACTTGTTTTGGACATTGTTATTCATATTAAAAAATTCGAATATGAAATATTATTTAATAAGGCTTTGCACAACCAAGATACTTGCCCATCAACAAAATAGTTAGGAATTGATGTTTTATCAATGGGATCACTAGAAAACCAATAGCTTTTCTTTAGATTATATGTAAAGGTACCAAAACGAGCCTGGCTGCATGTGGCAGGACACAAAACATGTCGTGTTGGGCTAGGAACGACCAATGTGTCTAGCCCTGTGGTACGGTCCACTGACCTGGGAACCTGAGACCGACTAAGGATAATAGGTCAAGTCCCATCAGATGACCACCAGACGAGGAAGGGAAGGGTTGTTAAAAAAAAAAAAACTTCAACCACGTAAGCCAAATTTTGCTTACGTGGCCAATTACAATTAGTCAGCCACATAAGCCGTTTACCTATTGTGTTTTCACTAGTTCTGACACGAACAGTGCAATACGACCTTGCACTCGGCCGTGCCACCATGCCCTACAAGGCCGACCAGCTAGTTCTCATGCCATGTCTAGCACAACATGAGAATCATATCATGCCTTGTCTGTCATGACACAGCCTATTTGACACTTTTAATTATATGTTTCTTCGACTACATTTATCCCCATTGTTACTAATAATGGTAACCTATGCAACAATATGTGTTGTGGACAAGTATACTGGAAACTAAAATCTCACCTTCTACCCCATCTATCTTAGGAACTTATAAAAGAGTGCACAAAAATTCAAATAAACTTGAAATAATAAGAGGAATCACAAATGGAAACCTTGTTTGACGATCATTGTCTGTGGTGTCTGCACCACGCTCGCTACCAGCGAGATCAATAAAAGAAATCTTCCCAACCAATTTAGACATTTTATTTTCATTCCCATCGTTGTTCCTCCTTGAATCTCTTGCTTCGCCGTGCTTCTTTATGGCAAGCTGCAAAATAGCGTGTGACCTAGAAGATTCCTCATTGGCACCAGTAGATCCTGTACTTCTTGCAGCATTTCCCCTCTCTATATATCCCTTAACAATCTGAACATCAGAGACTTCAAATTCTTGCAACCCAACAATACAAACTTGCTGACGTCCATCTTCCCTCATGCAAAGTTTCCTGCTAAAAACAAAAAAGATTCATCAACCTAACAATGCTAACGATTCAAATGCAATAAACATGAACAATAATTAAAGAGGCAAACAATTTAGAGATTAGTTTACTTCCTATCACTGAGAAGATCAAAAAGTTTTCCACCATAAATTTCAAAATAACTAAGCCACAATCTAAATCTCTGGCTATGATAAATTGGCTGATTCAATATTTTAACAAGGTCTTCTGCAGCTCTCAGAGGCAGTGGTTGCATGGTGAATGTCTTGCCACTACCTGAAACAAAAATTTAGCAGTTCAGATATCCTCACAGGGTGAAGACAAGAACAATCAATAAAAAAGAAGCAACATGATAAAAGTAAATTATTTGCAATATAATTATGTTCAAGTTGATCATCACTAAGTCATAATATCAAGTTAATGAGCGAGCGACAGACATAAAAACCAAGAGGTCGGGAGCTAGAGCCCCCCCCCCAATGTCATTCTCTAGTACAAGCTAGCCTGAATAGCCAAGATTATCAGCATAAAATTGAGCGAGCATAAATTTCTCTTCCCAAGCACAAATTGAATTAGAACAACCCACATATTGAATACTATCATCAATAATGTAATCAAAAATAAATAAATAAATAAATAAAATAAATTATGAAAAATTATTGTTTTAGTCAAGATATTTACGTATTAGATTGATAGAGAATTATTATTATAATAATATAAGTTGTAACAATAATTTTACTTTTTTCTATACTAAGAATAAATAATTCATCTCAATAGATTTCATCATCTCATAAAATATTGGATTGAAGACTATATGATTCAATGTCTAACTATCACAATGAAAAATTGTAAGAGAGATAATAAACACATGATCTACTTAAGAAGATAATTAATCCAAAATATCTCAGTGGCAAACATCATTAAAATAGCCACTACTCTTTTATTTTTTAAGTAGACATGATTGCCCAGTGAAAAATATAAAGACTTGTATGCATAGAGCAGAGCGTAGTAAACTTGTCCATGACAAATCTATAAAATAATTAAAAATATTAACTATTTAGTAATAGCCAAATAATTAATTATCCTTATAATTATTTTATATGTAACTTGATCAATTAGAAATAACTTTTTAAGTTATTTATAATATCCACTAGAATACAACTTAAAAAATCAATATATATGAGAAGATAAAGTGCATATCCACTATGTAACAATACTATCCCAAGAAATCAAATTATTAATGATAAAAATATTATTCACACACAGAATACAAAATCAAATTATCATATGAGCTCTAAAAAAATAATTAAAAACTCAAAACTCATGAAAGAACAAGTATACGAGGATGCCCCTTTATAAATCATAATGGGCAAAATAAATTTCCTTACTTTTCCAAGAGACTATTACTAACAAGATAAAAAAAAAATAACTTATAGTAGAGTTCCTAGCTATAAGAGATCCAAAGTTCTAATAAATTTCCACACATACATTGATATGTGAATACCTATGCATAGATTAACTTTTCAAGAAGAATTTAAGAAATAGTAAATTATATCGACTAGATAAGCAACATCTAATATAAACATAGTCAGATAATTCATCTTTTAATCAATTCTCCTAAAAATTTAAAATTAACTTGAGTTGTACAAAAAATAAATAATTTAATCAATTAAATCACCTGCATACCTCCTTCTTGACCACACGATGGCTCACTTAGAATTGGTCTCCTATATTTCAAGAAAGTACCCGAGCCTTTCAAAATATTTTACAAAATTAATAAAATTATAATTAAAGATCATTAAATTAGGCAAAGACGAACTCATCATCACCTATAAATAATACAATATCCACATACATATTAAGTAAAATCATCATTTATAAAAATTTCTCTGAAAAAAAAAAAAAAAAAATCAAAAGATAAGTGATAATCAAAGAGATAACTTCCAATGAATCTCGCAAACCAAAATTTTAACAGAAGACGACTACTTCAAATCATATATTATCTTTCATAATATATAAATTATATTTGACTATGTTGCTTAAAACTCAAATAATTATTTATGAACACTTTCAGTTCAAGGACACTTGGAAGAAAAAAAAAATTCTCAACTAGCTAGTATATTATCGTCACCAATGAAATAATAATTTATATGAGAGCCATTAAATAATAAAATACGATTTATTTTGCTCAAACTAAAATATTTTTTTCTAGCTAGTATATCATTGTCTCCAATCTTACAAACAAATAATTAATTAAAAAAAATAAAAATAAAATTAAATTAATTAGAAATACAATCAATGATAAAAATAACTTAAATAAAAAAAATAAAATACATAACAAAAATAAATAACCAAATTCAATATTATCATAACTACTAAATTTAAATGAACTATTATTGACAACTATAATATTCAGAGAATATGAGAAAAAAAATAATATAAAAAAACATTTACCTATAATATGACTATTAATTCCTATATTAATAATCGAAGAGTATAAACTATGGGTTACAAGACCAAAAAACTTGAAAGTGTATTATTCCCATGGATAGATTTTTTGTTGACTCTCTATAGGTATTATGAAAGAGAAACAATGAGAACTCATAAATAATTCCAAAAATCCGTATGCCTCTCGTAATACTCTTTAATACTATCAAGTTCCTCTTTAAAATTATCTATAAATACATCACTCTTTTTTGACCTAATTTTGAAAAGTAAAAGCTCTTAATTAAAAGATAATCGGATTGTTGGAGCTATATGTTGCATGCACCCATTTTTTGTAATTTCGACTTGTTTCAAAATTTGTAGTTTTCACTAGACTGGACATCACTTATAAATTGATTTATTGTCTCTCGATCTTGCAAGATCATTCAATGGAAGATAGCTGTTGATCCTTACTTAGATTGATCAGCTTCAAATTAAATTTAGTTTCATGATCAGCAAAAACATCACTAATCAATATTATAATACCCATACAACTTTTAATTCTCCATCAGAGTACGATTAATTACAGTATTTTTGGAATACAAATTGGGATACAAATTACCTCTCGATATTGCGAACCATACTCTCATTTATCAGGATACAAATTGTAGAATTAAGACGAAAGTAATCATTTTGCAAAAAAAAAAAAAAAAAAAAAAAAAAAAAAAAATTCAAGAGTACAACCAAGTGTAGTTCATACACCCATAGAAATTGATAAAACAGTAACAATCATGCATAAAAAAAAACAGTTAAATCATTTACTGGCACACATTTAGGAATCAACACCAAATTTTGAAGTGCTACATTCTCAATGAGTAAATTTTTCTATAGATCATCTTCTGTTATGACAAAAGATAGACGCATCATAGGCAGATATGACAAACTCACAAGAGTTTCTAAGTTTTACATGCCGAGTAGCATTGAACTTTCTTTCGGGAAGCTGTGATTATTTGGTAAACACCCGCTTTACTGAAAACTCATGACATAACATATTTACTGATTCAGGATTGAATTTTGAAAGGAGTTTCTCATTTTCCCTCAAGAAATACTAAATAACAATATCTCAAAATCTCAAATAAAAATTAAATAACAAATAATGAACATACAATAAGATACATAGGTAAAGTTTGGATTGAAACAACCAACATGTTGGATACTCTCATCCATAAAGCATAAAATGAGAAACAAAAAATATAACACCCCATCAAACTGAAGCACAAATATTCACGATACCGAATTTAGACCCAAAAAAAAATAAAAAAAAACTAAAAATATCTACTATATTACATGCCATAGATATGTAAATTAATGTAAAAATCTCATTATTAATTATTTTTTAAAAATAATTATCTTCTATGTACTTTCATCGGCCCTTGAAATACCAAATTGGAGAATGAAGACTATGTGTCTGGATATGCATGACTATCACAATTGAGAATAGTTAAAAAATTAGAAATCATATCTCCTCAAAAAATTATATGATCCAAAATATCTTAGAGTCAAAATTTTGTAACATTTTAAATTCTACCTTTGTATTAAATCTCAAAATAATTATAGTCAAACTTTTATTGATGCAATCTAAATATGCGACTAAATGTAAGTGTCAATACTATTTCAAAGAAATCATAAAGCTTTAAAATTTTTTTACTATCTCAATAGACAAAGAATGACATGAAAACTCTAGGAAATAACTAATAATATTAACTACACAAATAATATTTGATATAGTAATAGTCAAATATTTGATAGTACAAACAAGGAGATTCACATCAAACAAGATATCAATACCAGATTCAATGAAAATTCAAAATATTCACTAAATGTACAACCTTAAAAAAAAAACCTGATGAGCATCAACCACATGCCTCATATGTGACTGCACAATGCATCTCATAGAATAAATAATCATTAAACAAAAAAAAAATATCTTAATCTCTCAGTATCCTTGCAATGCATCTGAGAAATAATAGACATTGATATTGTCAAGTTTCCTAATGAATGTCATTGATATTGTCGGGTTTCCAAAATATCTTAATCTCCCCCGATGCGTCTCATCTCAAAAGAACATACATAACATTGACATTGTTAGGTTTCCTAATGAATACAAAAGTATCATTAGATTACACAAACATAAATAATATTGAGAAAATTAAATTTTAAATCTTCCTGTATGTGAAACAAGAACCAAATATATTGGTCATAGTTAAAAAATATTTAATTATCATAGATAAATAAGTACATGTATCAATCATAAATCACTCATCTGACCAATTTGAAGTAAATCATGTAACAAATATTTCACATATCATTAATTCAAAAATTAAACACTCAATGAAATGTACAATGAATGTTAATATTTTTATTTTTAATTACCACAAAACGAATACGACACCAAAAAAAAAAAAAAAAAAAAGAATTTCAGCCTATATAAAGGTAGAAAATAGACCATGATATGCTAGCACAAGCTTGTGTTTTTTGGCCCACAAGGGTTGCCATGCATATGAAAAGGTATAGTAGGGTAGCCCAGAGGAGACCCATGACACATCATACATTGCAATGACTTGATTTGACATTGTGATAATGATAAAACCCTAAGATTTTTGGTTTTTTTATAAATGGCCTAGGTTCATTTTGGGCCAAATGTTTGGCCTTCTCTTTTCTCAACGTACGCTCTTCTAGATATTTATGCTTCATCTTGAGTGAATTTTAATATTTATATTTTTTTTATTTTTCATATTTTTTGACATGAACACTTAACCTGTGAGTTACCCCATACATTTCTATCTATTATACATAAGTTTAGCAAATCAGCCCAGGAGTTATTAGTTTTTTTTTTTTAGTATGCTTTTTATGAAAATCATTTTTATATGATTTTAAGTTTGATCTCTAAATCATTATAAGTATGAACTATTTGAATAATAACAAATGTGAATAACATAATTTTGAGTAGCTCATATATTCAAGATCATTAATACAACATCTAAAAAATTTTAATTTTTGAGTTATTTGTATTTAAAAATCTCAATTTATGAATCATCATACCATATCAAATTAGGAATCCTAAAATCAAATTTTTGAATATATACCAATTTTACTTAGTTTTTTCTTTTTCAAAACAAATTTCAATTTAAAAATTGGTCATCTCTTTTAAAAATAAAATTTAATTTAATGAAAAAATAAAAAATATAACAATTAATAATATTTTAAAATATATATGTAATGACTACAACACTTATTATAGCCACTATAATGATCATAGAATTGTAAATAAAATATTTTTTGAATTAAGATGACAACTAGAATACTTTATTATGATAAAAATTTTTCTAAATAATTTTTAAAGATAAGATTTTAATTACAAACTATATGATCAACCAAATATCTTCTTTCATCATTTCTTATCAAATGTCTTTTCATGTCTTATATTTTAAAGAGAAATTATTTTACTTATTACCTAAAAGTTAAGAATATTTGTGATAAAATATATATTTTTTAGTTACTCAAGTACACAAAAAATATAAGTACTTGTAACCTAAGACATAAATTATTAATTAGTTTAGATGTTATCTATTTTGAGCAAGATTCATTCTTTAAAAAGTCTAGACGATATAAAAATTCATAAGATATATCTTAATATATTGCCCCTCTAGAGTTGCGTTTAAATCTCCAATGAGATGCATTGCATGCACCAACACAAAATAAATTAATTCTGAAATAAAAAAAAAATTCTAATATAAAAGAAATCTCTTCACAATCTAAATGAGATAAGAGCACAATAATTTATTTCAATACTAACTATAAAAAAGAATTAGGAGATGATAAACTTGATTACTAAGAAGTTCAAGTTTATTCAAAGAGAGAAACATACATAAATTATTCAAAATTAACAAATATATGTAATGTGTTATTCTAAAGAACTATGAGGTCCTAAGTGTATTCAAATCATGTAACTGACTCTTATGATTTTCTCCATAAAAAATGAAATATTATGCTCAACTTCCTATTTAATGTATTATCGTAATCATATTTATTTTTTCAATTTTATTATTTTGTTTAATTGTACTAAAATATTCAAGTCTCATTCTAATATGTTATCACTTTCAAGATAACATATTGATATTAGTTAGATGTCGAAGCAATTTTTATTAAAATAATTTTAAATGAAACATTTATATGGAGTAATCATATTTATTTTTTCAATTTTATTATTTTGTTTAATTGAACTAAAATATTCAAGTCTCTTTTTTAATATGTTATCACCTTCAATATAACATATTGATATTAGTTAGATGCGGAAGCAATTTTTCTTCAAATTATCTTAAATGAAAGATTTATAAAGAGTAATCATCACATTTTCAAGCTCATGAAACCTATTTAGATCTAATTTCAACCAAACTTATGACATAATTTGCACATATATGTTATAGATTATTTATTATTTTATCAAATAAATTTATATGATAAACATATTTTATTAATCATATATATTGATACTATCTTTATCATGAATAATAATACATTAAAAATTATTCAACTTAAATAATACGTTCACTTACAATTTTACATGGAAACTATTGAGATTGTAATATTTTATTGTAATTATAATAACTTATAACAATAAAGAAAATGTATTTTTACAAATAAGATTTACCTTAGACACTCTTAGAGATGTGATAAATTATCTAATAACTTTTATGGATTGTACACGAAAAAAAAGAAAAAATAAATATTAATATATGATTTGACCAGTTATCTAATAACAAGAAAATAAGAAAAAATTTAAATCTTTGATGAATATCAAAATTAATATTGTACAATTAATATAAATTATTTTTTTAATTCTCAATCACAAATTCACTTTACATGACCTTTAGTAGTTAGTATTTCATTCAATGATGATGCACATATTTCGCTAGCCGGACATTCAAACTCAAATTAGATACCATCTTACAAAGAGAAAAAATCTACTACAAGTTATTATTCATTTTTTGGAAGCAATCATATCATCTAAAAAACAAAAGAAATACAATAGTCTCTACATATAGTGTACATACAATGTAAAAATAATTATTATAACTACATGTGAGAATCTTTAGATCATTCAACTACATAAAATAATAAAATTTCTAGCTAATTTTCTTAATACTTTTTATTGTGATGGTTAGATTGTAAAGTATATAGCCTCCAATATAAAATACCACGAGCATATGAAACACAAATTTTTTGTTTGGATCTTACAAAAAAAGAATATGTAAAACTTGTATTCCAATAGCAAAACAATTAAATATTTTGACAAAAATCATTAAAAGATCCCAATATACTTCTCTTCCTTGTAAGCTTTGCATTTTTAATATAAAATATATATGCACCACATTTGAAAAGAATATAAAATATAAAATATATATACTTATTTTCTTATTATTTTTATGATGAAAATACTTTACATATCATTCAATTTTTCATAAATCAAACTATTTATTCTCGTTCTTCTATTTGATTTATGCACGTAGATATGTATATTTATATATTTTATATCATTTGTACCTCAATCTTATGATTTATACAAATAACTAAGTAATACAAAATTAGAATGAAGAACACGAATTTCAAATATTTTATTTCAATTTCAACAATTAAAAACACTAATTCAAAATATTCTTTATACTTGCTAAAAATGTTATATATATGCATCAAAGTATAATAATGTTAAAAATTTATAAAAAATGAATACATATTTGTTGTATCATAAAAAAAATTTAAATATATAAAAAAAATAAATTTTTACAACTCAATTTAAATTTTCAAAATAAATTCGTCATTCTTACTATTGACATAATCGAATATCACATGTTGATATCCAATAATAAATCTAATATCAAGGAGATATAATTCCAAGAATATCTTAGATTTATTTAAATTTTACACTATCAAATATAGAGTTTGATAAACACTTATTGTCTACGAGATATTCTAAAATATTTTAGTAAATTTCTTATTCTTTATAATACTAAAAAAAAAATTGTCTTTTACTTATATTATTAAGTACATTTCGTGACATATTCACCTAACAATTAAAGTTTATCCAAGAACATATCTTGAATAATTCTGACAAATATATTAATAATATAATCATATTATTCAAAATATTATTAAATATAACAAAACTTTTATTCTTAATATTATATTTTTTAAAAAACCATCATCATACACTCATATATGATATAGTCATTATGAAAAAAAGAATCTCAGCAAATTATATAATATATTTATTAATTTTTTACTTAGAATTGAAATAATAGATAATGAGAGATACAAATAATATAAACATGACTATTCCAAATATCAAATGTTATGAATATTACTTGATTATATTTTTTAAAATCATTAATTATTAATTTAAAAATATTACAACAAACATATGGGTGGTTAGTTCATAATACTGACTATTCTAAGATTTTAAAAGTTAATCAAAAAATTTATGATAATAATTAATTTGATCACACTTCTCTCTCCAAAATCCTTACGATAAATGGAGGAATTCATTATCTACCACTAAGTTAAGTTTGGGTAGGAAGTAATCAATAAAACTAAAGTTGATCTAACTTCAAAAGCACCACCGCTCAGTTAGATTTGATTAAAATTTAATGTACTATATTTTTTTGTGTATTAATCAACAAGCTCATTGGTATGACCAATATTGTCAGTACTCTATATGTATATATATTTTTATAATATATATATATATATTTTACTATATATATATATATATTATTTCTACAATATATAAATATATTATACAAATTCTACTTTGATACTCATAAATATTTTAATTTTTATTATATTAAAGTGAGTTTGAATTATTGAATTTCACCTAATTTAATGTTTTATAAACAAATAGGTCCAAACTTTTAGTGAATCTAATTTTTACCTTGTACATTTCAATCGATGTCATTATTATCTATACATAAGGCAAATCATTATCATTAAAATTATTATTCATCATTTTTTATTTTATTTATTATTCTAAAATAAAAAATTATAATTTTAAAATTTTATAAATAACACGAACTAATAAATAATGAAATTAAATATATTCCATAACTTTATGTAAGCAACAATCATTATTACCTATACATAAGGCAAATCATTTTCATTATAATTATTATTCATTATTTTTTATTTTATTTATTATTCTAAAATAAAAAATTATAATTTTAAAATTTTATAAATAACACGAGCTAATAAACAAAGAAATTAAATATGTGCCAAAACTTTATGTAAGCAGCAATCCATCACATTTCATAAAATAGCACTATAGCAAATAATATAGCAAAAAAATGAAAAAAAAATTAAAAATAAGAGAAATATTAGAGAGGAAAAAATAAATTTGAGTAAAGATTTTCTGTTGCATATTTATATAATATTTTTTCTATTAAAAATTATAATTTTTAAATTTGTTTTTAAATTTTTTATATATATTTCGGACAAAATCAGATAAACATCAAATTTCTGCCCATTAGCCGTAGGAAACAAATCCAACAGCTAAAAAACTATATTTTTTAAAAAAATTTTATATTTTAACAGCATCAACAGGACAATGCAAGCTGTTGTTGCTGTCAGGACAGATTTTCAGTCATTACATTTACTGTAACAAATGAGAAAAGGATGATGATTTTTAAAAAAACTTGAATCTACATGAACCATGTCATCATGCCACGCACACATATCGCACCTGGGCAAACATGAGGCACTGTTGAACCCAACCAAATATGGCAGGATCCATTCCAGGAGACAACACGACCACAATCTAAGCACGATTCTTGATTGTGTCATGCATGGCCTGGCACAGCTATTTCTAGTCGTGCTTCATGCCATGCCAAGCTGCCCAGCACACTTGACACTTCTAACTTCAAGCACTTAATTCACTCTACAAGATAATAAAATATCCAAGAACATTTCAAATCAATAAAAAATATGATACAAAACATTCATTCTAAAATAACTTGAAAAATTATTCTCGAACAAAATGAAAACAATCTATTATAGATAATGATAAGCTGCCTCATATAAATATAGACTAATTATTCCTACAAAGGTTACATTATTGAAATATGTAGCAACAAAAAAACAAAATCATTGCTCGTGAAACAAAAAAAAAATTTATATTTGATAATTATAAATCCTCAAAAAACCCAAGAATAATCACAAAAAACTAGTGTAATAGTTTTCTTTTATAATTATTTATCATTTACCACGATGATGTATTTCAAATGATTCCCATGTACAAAAGAAAGTTTGGATAACAGAATTATTCTTATTCCTCTGTGAGTGTGTTTACGTATTACATCATCATAGATAGTAATGATGCATTTCCAATGCTTTAGATCATTATCATTCTTCGTAAATGTATTTCAAAAAATCAATGAGTTCACAGATGTTCTCATGTGAAAGACCAAGAAAGTATTATTTTTTGGAGACAAGATTCATCCTCAATTCGAGAAATAATTATATCTCATAAAAATATAGACAAATTCGTGCAGATGGTGAATTATTGAAATGTGCATAAGCAAGCTGACCTCATGACCAAGATATTAATCATTCCTTTAATCCAAGCTCCTTTTAAATTCTAATAGCCTAGAGATAATAACAAGACTTGACTATTTTATAATTAGTAGCATGGACATTACTAATGGTTTGAGTTACAATACACACACGCACGCACGCACAAACACATCAAAACATGAAAAATAAGATATGGGCATTCATTCTAACATAACTTTTAAAAAAGCTTCAAAAACAAAAGGTATTTCAATGCTTTACATCATCATTCTTCATAAAGATGTTTCAAAATATCACCAGGTTGAAATTTTTCTCATGTCAAATTCAAGAAAGAAAAATTTTTTGGAGTCGAGATTGCACCCTCTATTCGAAAAATAAATATATCCCATAAAAATATGGACTATTTATTCTTGCAATGGTTGGATTACAGAAATGTGTATCAGAAACTCATCTCATTAACTAGATACCAATCATTTCTTAAATTCTACCTCCTTTTAAATTTTAGTGAACAAGAGAGAATAAAATAATAAGAGTTGACTATTTAATAATAAGTAGCATAGACATAACTGATGGTTTAAATTATAATATATATACATACTAAGAAGCAAGGACACGGACACAAGGATACGACACGGCATGATACGGGGACACGGCAAATTTTAAAAAACTAGAATACGGATACGAATAGGATACGGTATGATAAAAAAAATAAACTTAAAAATAAATTTTATTTTCTTTATAAATATTATCTATTTTATAAAATAAATTAAATTAAATTAAAATATTTTAGATTATAAAATAAATATATATATTTTTATTTTATAAAATAAAAATATTTTATTTTATTTTATTTTATAAGATAATATTTATAATTATTTTGTTTTATAAAATAAAATTATAAAATTATCTTATATTATATAAAAATATATTTTTTTATTTTATAAAATAAAAATATTTTATTTTATTTTATTAAAATATTTTATTTTATTCTAGCCCCCAGCCTGCCCCCAACCCTCAACCCACGCCCACCCTCTACCTCCCCCCCGTCAATTCACCCCATGCCTCAATTTGAGCCCCCGCCGTCTGTGTCGAGTGGCCAACGTTGCCACATGGGCGACGTTGGCCACTGGACGTCCAATATGCCACGTGGCGTATCGGATACAAAATATGTCAATGATACACCACGTCGCGTATCAGACACGTATCCGACGCGTGTCCGTACCGTGTCGCCATGTCCACGTGTTTGACACGTGGACACGGCAGTCCAATGACGTATCCGTGCAACACAGTATACATATACAAACACAAACCAAGAAATTGGATGTGAATATTTTATTATGGCATGATAATTGAATTGGTGGGATAAGGAGCATAAAACCTTAAGGTTACAGGTTCCATCCCTACCAGCTGCCCTCTACTGCTGGAATGAGGCAACCACACATTTCCACCACAAAGCCCAATTGAGCCGAGGGATCTACCCAATAACAATATATGTATATCCACACACGCATGCACTATATATATATATATTCAATATGAAACTTTAAGAAAAATAAATGATGAAAACTTATCAAAATTTTTGAAAAGAAATCTGCAAGCTGGTCTCTGATAGATATATAATCAATACTGAGAAAAAAAATTGTCCCTAGGGTTGCATGTTAGTCTGTACCTTGGGATGTGCCCCACAGGCCACATCCCAACTACCCAACTCACAAGGCTCAATGACCACAGGCCAACTGCAATGGACCAGGGCTCTAGTGTCCAAGCTTAGTCACCAAATGACTTACCAGCCACAGCAAAAGGACAACAACGCACTACACAGGCCACTACCCATTACACTGCACCCACCCTCCCCCAAAATCCATACCCACTGGACTGCTCAGCAATGGGGAACCACCCATTAGCCACACATATGCCCCACACCACATACCCATTGAAAGATCATGCTGGTGCGTGTAGCCTGCTGACCCGACCCACTATGTCTAACATTGGCCAACGGTGCAACCTGTCATGAAGGGCTATAGGCTACCTCTTTTTCAAGATGTACCCGGCCAGCATAGCCTCATTGGACACCTACAGGCTACAGTTTCAATCAATATTTTTCTTATTTATACAACTTTGCATCTTACCTGTATATACTATTAAGCATAATTTACATATTTATCTATGTAAAATTGTTTAACATTAATATGCAAAACATTTGTAACTATACAAATTAGCTGTACATATAAACACCCACTAGGGTGGACGTGCACAAATGCTAATGGGCCACAAAAAAAATTAAGGTGTAAATGTGAAAGATTCATTAATGCAAATACCTGTTTGTCCATATGCAAAACATGTAGCCTTTGTTCGCTGAAAAATAGTGGGAACAATAGGCTCTACAGTAACTTGATATACCTGCCAAGTATGTTAAGCAGGCACCTCTCAGTTAGAAGCGAAGAAAAACTTTTCACAATGTAACAAATTTGAATTTGCTCAATATTACAAAACAAAGAAACTATGGGTGCAATTTTAGTGCAGCAACTATCATCCCATGTCTTGATTTATTCTTGTTTCACACATTTGATGTCACATGGCCATCATTATACTTGTATTAACAATCAATAAAATTATAATTAATAAATATTAATTAATATTTATACTTGTAAAATGGTTTAATAGATGTAACAGTTTAACGGACTCTCACTTATTTCACTTCATTTATATACTCATTATTGTTCCTTTCATTTATATACACTAATAGTAATTAATTATTTTCTCAAAAAAAAAATTAATATTTTACTTTACCTATATGATACTAAAGAAGTATTAGTAACCCACCGCCAAATTTTAATTATAACTGATAACCATCATCATATGGACCTTATGGATTTTCTAATAGAAACAAATCGAACTAAGTATATTTTCAAGGATTTTTTTCTCCAGATGTCTAAAAGCATGTCTAGAATGTGAATTATATCAATTAGATAAGGATACAAAAATTATTATGAAAGACAACAAAGTATGAAAAAAGAAATCATGCCACCTATTTAAAATGATATAATTAAGGATCATGGAATTTAACAATTTTTTTTTTTTACTTTTTTGTTATTTTTCTTATTGCATTATGTAAGAGAACACTCAATCTGTGAGATATATCTATCTAAATAGCCCACTATTTATTTATCTTCAACGTACATCCTTTCAGGTCAAGGAAACTAGAAAAAAATAATTTATCACTTCTTATAATTTTTGGTAATACATATTTTGCTCATTATATTTTCCCATGACAAGACAATAGGACACTTATAACTTTAATAATATATTTTTCTTGAATACTCTTATACTCAATTAAGAAATACATATTTATTATCAGAATCTAATAGCACATTAATAAAATCTTTCATTATTTTGCTATCATTATTTATTTGTAGTATGTTTAAAAAAAGAAAAAATCCAACAGATATATATGGACTTGTAATATTTCATTACTCTTCTTTAATCTAGTTGTACCTTCAATATGAATAGAAATTAAATTCCATAAAAAAAGTGTACGAGTTATCTTATCACAAGAATTCAACCAAATATATATTTTTTATTTCTATAAAAAAAATTTGTAAACGTGTAATAACGCAATATACACTTAGTAATTTTATTTTATATTTTTTATAAAAGAATAAAAATATATATATATATATGATCAAAAATAAACAAAAAATTCTATTGTTAAAAAATATATGGGTAATCCTGCTCAATCCCTTAATAAATCTTTCATGAAATCTTCCAATCCTATTAATAAATATCAAAAAAATAAAAAAATAAATCAAGATTAAATTACCAAAAAAATAACTCATAAAAAGTAGAGATGTCAAACGGGCCGGGCCGGCCCGTCACGAGGCACGGCATGGTTTGGCCGTGCCTACGCCAAGCCGGCCCAGCACGAAAATATCCCGGGACCAGGCCCGTGCCCGACCCAGCACGATGGCCCGTGGCATGGCCCGTAGGCACGATCAAGATCACCGTTCACACCCAGCCCAGGCATCCCGCACCCGCAGACCTGGCTTCCCACACCCTCACGAGTCACCGGTGGGTTCAATGTGACACGGGCCAAGCCATACTTCCCCTTCCCGCAAAAAAGACCTCGGGTCGGGTCCAATCAAACCCGACCCGCGGTCCCCCCGACCCGACCTGATTCCGCCACCCCCCAACGGGCAAAAAAAAAAATTTAAATTGTTACCGTTGGATCTCGCCTCCAACTACTATGGGGCAGAATCCAACGTCCCTAGTGATTCTGCCCCTCTCTATAAAAAATCAAAAAAAAAACATAAAAAATGACTTTTTTTAAAAAAAAAATTATTTTTTTTAATCTATAAAATTCTCCTCCCCCCCCCCCTCTCTATAGTATTTATGTTTTTCATTAACACTTTTTCTCTCAAATCTCACATTTTCTATTTCACAAAATTCTTGTTCCTCTCTCTCAAGACTCGGGAAGTCAGAATTTTATCATTTGGCTTGATTTTTCGGAAATATCAACTCAAGTTTTGAATTTTGAGCTAGACAGTGGAGCACCGTGCACGTGATCGACCTGACTGATTAACCGGATAATTTATTATAAGTTTTTTTTACTTTGTATCTCTCTAGTCTATCTCTCTAATCTTAAAATAGTTAAATCTAAAATTTATTATCTAGTCACTAAATAAGTGTCCTATTTAATAAAAATCCTAAAAAATAACAAATACTAATAAAATATATTTAAATTTAGAAAATAAAAATATTACACAAATATTTGATGCTGCTTAAACTTTAGTTTTTCCAGTCGTCTCAACCCAAACTTCTAAAAAATAAAAAACTAAGAGTACTTCTGTAGTTTGAACTCATTTTTATATAATAAAATAAAAAAATATTAGATGTGAGGAAGAAGAAATAACACAATGCAAATATCATATGAGAATTTTAACATGTAAGAGTTCGTTTGGGCCTGGACACCTTAAGAGGCATGCCGAATTATGCACCAGAAAATATGAATCATAAGATCCTAGACAAACCCAACTTGGCACTGCATTTTGAGACTAAATCGAGTTTAATCTCAAAGTTTACTCCATTCTTATACTCCAGCAAGTTGGGGAGAGATGACATGGTCAGACTTATCACATTGATGGATCTTAAGATCAAATTTTTGAAAGATCCAAGGGTAGTGCACATAATGCAGACATATTTTCAGCCTGCTTTTCGTAGGATTCCTAGGTCTACATCTAGGAATAACATACTAAAATTATACAAGTTAAAAATAAAATATAATTAATAAATTTATGGCATATTAGGGAGTGGTGTCCGAGACATCCAATATTTGAACAAATCACGATGAATTATCTTATTCATGTCTCACATGCCACTATATAGATTCTAACTAGACTATGAATAAAAAAATTTTAGAATTCTCTGAAATTCTTCATCCTCATGATGACCCGACTATTTTTGAGTGTATGATAAAACTTTAGGAAATATAAAATTCAAAATAAAATTTTTAGTATCACATTCGATAACGCATCTAATAATGGAATAACAATTAACATGTTTGTTAGAAATATTAAAGATGCACCATTAGGAGATATTTTTCATATCAGATGCATGTGTCACGTGATTAACTTGATTGTTCAAGCGGATATGAAAGTGTGTTCCCCCACGTTCAATAATATACGTAATATACTAAAATATATTCACTCCTCATATACAACAAGAGTTTGATTGGCACTGTTTGTCAGCGAATCTTAAGAAAAAAAATTTTCAATCAGATGTGAGACATCTTTGAAATTTCACGTACCTGATATTGGAATCATGTATTAAATACAAACACATGATATCCGACTACGTCAATAGTAAGAGTGATGAACTTATTATTTACGATACTGACTGGGCTTCGGGAATTTCATAAATAAAATTCCTGAAGATTTTTTATGACACGACGAGCATGTATTCACCGGTTTATACGCCCACGACTTGATTGCACTCCGGAGCATATGTAATATTTGTAACATGTTTATAAAGTATCATGCTGACCCGGCACTTAGCCATAGGGTTGCAAAGATGAAAACCACGTACTTGAAGTACTGATATACCGTTCTATCTCTTTATTGTCTCGTTGCATGCATGTACCCTAAGGTTAAGGTGAAATGGGTAAAAAACACCCTAAATTATATTACCTCGTGCATGAACCTGGAAAAGCCACCTGAATAGTTCATTTACGAGAAATTGACTGACCTATTCACATACTATGATACTAGATATGATAGTGATAATAGTGAGATTGTGATTATGGACATTGGTACCTTGTTCGGAGATGATAATTTTTCTATTCAGCTAACGAGGGAGAAACGTCGAGGTGGACCATCACATAGAAGCAAGCTTTCTCGGTACATAGATACCGATTACTGCTCAATCCTATCACATTCTGATACTAAGAGTCCACCTTTCCCGTGTTATCTAGGATGGTACGGGATCTACTGACTCCTCATGTAGTGAGCGTAGCATTGGAGTCTACTTTTTCTGTTGTAGTGAACGTGATTTCAGAGAAGAGATCGAGATTACGTCCAGATATTATTGAGACCTTAGCATGTTTGACAGATCGGGATGATTGGAGTTTTAGCATCTATGATCGTGCTGGAGCTGGGACTGGGACTGGGACTGGGACTAGGACTGGGAATGCAGTCGCATCCACTACGAAAGTGAAAGAGTTGATTGCTAATGATGATGATCTATATGATACTAATTTTGATGTTACGCTGATTATGCTTATGATATGTCGATTGAGGATTGATGATGATCAACTACTTTTTGATTTTGATATTTTATTTTTTATTGATTGTATGCTTTATTTATACATTATGTTGAAACTTTAATTTGTTTGGTTCAGACCTTCGGTATCTATTGGCTGATTGATCATTTTTCATTTGTTTTGCTTTGGTTTTTTTACTTTTTAATTTTTTTCAACAAAATTTTTTGATTTATTTATTTTTTTGTTTTATTTTTTCATTTAAAAATTTATAACTCTATAATTTAATTCTAATAAATTATAAACTAATTTTATTTTAAATTAAAAAAATTAAGCTAAGTAATTTTATAAATTTTAAACAATTTTCATTTTATAAATTTATTATAATATATATTATCTATAATTCTATATATAATTTAATATATTTTATAATTATACTAAAAAAAACAATAAAATTAAAAAAAAAAAGATTTAACCTGGCCCATACGGCCATGCAAGGCCCGACCATGCCTGGCCTGGCACGAAAGCACGGCCCATTTGACACCACTAATAAAAAGAAGAATAATTAAATAACCAATAAAAAATAAAATAAATAAATAAAAATATTTTAAAAAATTAAATATTATATTAACCAATAGTTTGTAAATGACTTACCATTAGCTATCATAATATTTATTGAACATGAAAAAAAAAAAAGAATGATTATAATAATTTAATCATTATTTTATTCATCAATAACCTAAGGATTTGAAATTTATGAAACATGAAGATTGAGAAATACATATATTACTTTGTTGGTGAGAAATTTTTTATATTTCTTCCTAAATAAAGATCAGAGACGAATAACTTCATAAGAAGCCCAAGAAAACTCAGATAGTAAGCCTGTCCCAATCAATAACATATCAAGCTCTCTCGCATCTCTAAAAATAATTCCTAATAACTCTCTCTAATGACTCATCTTCATGCGAAATGTACATTGAATTGAGACTCTTATATTTACCCCTAATGCTGAAATCTGAATTGAGTTAATATTTATATGAAAAAAAAGCACAACAGCAACAAGAACATCAAGTCAGCATAGAACATGGTTGCCATAAACTCACATTTATACAAAAAAAAAGGCATGTGCATTGAAAGAGACCTGTGGATAATATTGGTGACATGCAGTTTTTAGATGACAATTTATACCTCATCATTGGTGACATGCTCATCCAAAACAGCATCAAAACAGAACTCGTGTTTCTCGACGTATGCAGTCAAGTCCACCTATCATGTCCCAGAGGATATTATAGTCATTTAAATTCAAAAAGAACACACCAAAAAATACACTTTATATTTTGCTAATTCTTTTTCTTCAATTGAAATTTTAATATATACATATACCAAGAAGGAAACAATATATAATATGAGATACAAATACTCCTACAATTGTGAAACAAACCTTTAGTTTTGGTTCATGAACTGTTAAAGTACTGCCTGATACAGTGACTATATCATCCTCCTTTCGAAGAGTCTCCTTCTTGTTTAACGGCCTTTTGCGAACCTGGGAACAAAAAATATAAAATTGATACATGTACAAGTGTTGTGGTTTACAATTTTCTTTGGTTCTTTCTTATTTATCTTATTATATATGAGAGCACAAAACTTGTAAGTAGCGCCAAATCTCAATCCGACAAGCCGATTAGATATGGGCACCCTATGTACATTTTAACTAACATAGTTTTATTGGGATGTTTTTTAGTTTTATTGTTATTGACAATAATCATGTTCATGTCTATTGAAATTAAATGAATTTTAGCATGAGAACTTTGGCAGAACATAATTTTACTATTGCTAGGATTAATAGATCACAGTTTTAAAAAAAATACCCACCTGAGATGTTTCTTTTACATGGAGGTGTTAAACATCCATGTTAAGGGCCTGATGGACAAACCATGTCATGCCAAGTCATGGTGAAATCGTGTCATGATAAGTAGTGCAGTGGGTATGAGTTGTGTTTACTATGTTCTCATATATATATATATATATATATATATATATATATGTATATATATATATGGGAAGAAACAGTATGATAGTTATGAAAATGGCTACCACTTTGATGCTTACGTTGCCACAAAGAGTACTAGAAAGAAGTAGAATGTTACTTCTTTTTGTAATAAATTAGGGCACACTGAAAGAGCTAGGAAAGGTACTAGAAGAAATAAGCTATCCTAACTGTGACTTTCTTTACTAGTGATGGATATTTTCAGGATAAGAGATTGTTCCACGGACTACTATATCTACCCAACTATATTTTAATTGTACACCTATCAATTTTATTATACTTACTCAAGAGTCAAGACTCAAGGAGTATTAACAACTTTTTATTTTTTTGAGAACTACCAGCATCGATAAAGATATTTTTATTTATATTATTCACCAAAGTCTTAGTTAATATTTTGAAAAGGCAATACTAGTCATGTTGTCAATAATATTTATCAATAACTGCCAGTATCATAGGTGATCTCATAATATTTTTCTCTTTTATTAATTCTACAAACTGATATAGTTGTGACATGTTATCAATAATATTATTATAAAAGTTTAGAGATATTACATTTTGCAATGTTAATATTAAATTATTCTTTTAACATGTACTTTTTTATACATGAGTTTTGTTATAATTTCTTTTTAATTGGTCATTTTACTAATCAATTTGTTTTTTGAGTTCTATTTATAATATTTCTATGAATAATCAGCAATTTATGTAGATAACTTTCCTAAGTATTGAGCCAGATAAACTATATTTATTTTTTTTCCACTCTCAAATACTCAATTAGATGTTTTACCATTAACTAATTTATTATGCATTCTCAACATGACAATTCATCATTTAATAAGCCAGAGATTACAAAACTAAACAAGAAGAGAATTCTATTGAATATGAGATATGTTAGTCAATAAAAATAAATTATTCTTATTATTTGACATATTAGGAGTGTTTTTGTATAGACTCATTCTATCTAGTTGATTTGAATATTCAATGATCATATAGGATAATAACACATAATTGTTTGAGAAACTTTATTACTTTTATTAAAAATTCTAGTATAAATACGTAATTATTTTTTTTTATAAATATCTCAAATTTTATTTATTATTGCAAAGATTTATCAGGTGGTAAAAATATATCTTGAGTTGGGACTTCTCATAATATAACAGTTGAAATGAAGAATAGATATTTTATTGAAAATACAAATATTTTTACTAATTGTAAGTATCACTATCACCCATCACTAATTCCTAATCTATTCCCACTATGATGACTAACCTTTAAGGTCATCACATGTATTAAGTATAGAACAAACTTCATAGTCCAAACAAGCAAATAGCTTCCGAGTTGATTCCATTCTAACTCCAAATAAGTTACAAGTCAAGAGACTTAATCACCCAAGAAAAATAATTTATTTTGCCACAAGGGAGCAAATTCAATTTAATCAAATCAAATAGAAATCTTATTATGATTCATTAAATAAATTTTCTACATTTTATTATTTGTAGAATCGGATATCACATGTTGATAGGCAATAGTTGAATTCAACATCAAATATATTGAATTCTAATGATATATGACATCTAATAGAAATTCTTTTATTTTAGACCTAACGACTAACATAGCAAATAAAAGTTGTTAAGTATTACAATAATTATTAAATGTGCATCTCATGCACAACTAAAGCCCACACACCACAAGGCCCAAGCAAAAAGAGCTAGCCATTCCTCATCTCGCCTCAACCCACCCTACAAAAATATGTTATTCTTGAAGTCCCCAATCAATTATTCACAAAGCCTCCTCATAAATTATATTATTCCCAAAATTATCCCACCCCCCGCTCTCAAAAAGTACATGTAATATTTTTGATGTCGTAGAATTTTACATGTTAAATTGTTAAAATTTAAATATTTTATTTTAAAATTCTAAATTCTTGTAATAAAGAAAAATATTAATAATATTTAATTTTTATATCAAATATTTTAATTACATCTTAATTATATTTTGTGCCTTTAGGCTCCCAAAAATTTTTGTGCCTCAATACTCCATGCTCCTCAAATAACTATGAGATGTCCTAATATATTTTAATACACTGTATTTTAAAAAATAATTATATTAGCCCATACAATTAAATTTATTATGTGTCATATACACCTAAAATAAAAATTCTTCACTTAGAAACATGTCTAATAATACATACAAAAATATATATTATTATATCATTATTTGATACGCTATCTACCAAATATTTTATTATGCATCTAATATTACCTAAATATCTTTGACAATATTTGAGTGTCTAGGTCGAGATAGGTGTCAAATGGGACGGGCAGCCCGAGCCCAGTCTAAAGCCCAGCACAGCTAAGCCGGATTGATGCTCTATGGTCAAGTGCCATGTCAAGCACAACCCGAGTGTCTGACACATGGGCACGGCATAGATGACGATGCCTGACAGCCAAAGAAATGATGCCCAAGGAGGACCAAGCGGCATCACCCGACAAACGACAACTCACCAGCCCCGATGAGCGACAACAACACAGCGTCGACAACCCTAGTTTCTTAATTTCAACTTAGAAAACAGGCTAAGCTGGCCCGACCCATTTAACACCTCTAGATCGAGACCAACCTATGACAAGAAAATAATTTAGTTTTTGATCTTTCCATCAAATTGTCATTATATAAATTAATATCTAATTTATTTTCATAATTTTCATTATTGTTTTTTTATTATATGTAATTTTATAGAATTTATGATAAAATATTTATTTATTATTTAAATCTAAATTTATATAAAAAAAATACTAAAATAAAAAATCATGTGTATCTTACAAAAATTCAAACTTTTTCCCCCAAATTCAAAGCTTAAAAACAACAAGCCTGCAATCTAGCATTCATCAAGTTCCCTCATCAATATTAATTTATACAAATAAACTATATATAAAATTAAAATAAATATTTAAAAAATTAAAATTAACAGCTTAAAAAATTAAAATTTTAGGGAATAGAATAAAAGAACTAAGAAATATAGAGAAAAAAAATTATAGTTTCAATATAAAAAATTATAAACTTAAATTTTTTATCTATTATAATTATATAATTAAAATATGTTTTTTATTTTTTGTCATTTTTATCAGGATTTTAGATGTTGGATTTGTTATTTTATAAAGTAAATAATTTCTTATTTTAATTTCATGTTTATAGAAATCCAACAGATTTTGAATTTCTACCCACATTCATTGAAGAAAAATCCAAAAGTTGATGTATTACATATTTTCAAATTTTTTTTTGTAAATAATTTATTAATTGACTAATATGAAATCTAGGTGCTTAGCTATCCTATCAACTAAATTATTGAATACCTACATATCATGTGCCCTTTTTTTTATCCAATACAAACAGGCAAGTGTAGTGAACACATCGAGCAATCATGCTAACATACTAAATGGTGTATGTCGTGTCGAATAGTCCATATCATGCCTAACAATCCATGCAATGTCAAATGATCAATTTCATGTTAAACGATTTGTGAGCATGACAGGCATGGATTTAATTTGTATCTTATCATGCTCAACATGACTTTAGGAATTGTTGTGAAACAAGCTCAGACCTTCTAGCCCAAAGAACACATCAACTCAATTTATTTTTTTATCCTCCAAACTAGTAGATAGTCAGACAACAACACATCACTCAACTATTAGACTTACCCAAGCATTCATGTTTTCTATTTATATGCTTATGATTTCTTGTGTTGCATTTTGAGTTTATTATTTTATACATCTATCCCTTTAAAGTATAGAAAAATGCCCAAATATAAGTATCCCAACACTTTGTGAAGTTGAAGCTCAAGATATGATCAACAAATGAATTTTTAATATCCAATATTTTTAAATTTCATATATTTTTTTATTTCATTTAAAGTAAATTGTGTTTTTTTATTTATAAATTTTTATTGTATTAGATATTACATTGTTATAATTTAAATTATTTATATTATTTTTTTATCTACATTTAATTAAATAATTACTCTATTAGACTTTAAATTTTAATAATTATGAATAGGGCCTATGCAAAGCATATTGCACTACTACAAAAGTCAGTTTCACTGTCGAAATGACAGAGCCAACTAGCCCAAGTAGTGTTCCGTGTAAAATCTATGCTTGGGCACGTGCTTGTAACCAATGCTCACTACCCAAAATGAAAGGCACTACACAAGGCCATGGACCACCTGCTTCGTTGACCCACCTTAGCACAAACCCGATTGGCCATCAAGCCAACATGTCACAGAGGCTAATGAAATTTTAATTTCTCCAATCACCTCGACTCAAATATCTAGATAATAAAAAACTAGAAAGACTAATAATTTGAACTGGCTTTAAAATAATAGAATAAAAAAATATTAGGGATGTGAAAGATAAAATGATACATTATAAAAAATTTTAACATGTAAGAATACGTTAGGGACTCGGCACCTAAAGAGACATGCTGAAATATGCACCAAAAAATAAGATTCATTAGATCCTAGGCAAATCTTACTCAGTGATAGATATTTGAGACTGGATTCAATTCAGTCTCAAAATTTATCCCTTTCATATACCACAACGAGTTGGGTATGGAAGACATTGGCAAACATATCACCACAATGGATCTTCTGATCAGATTTTCAGAAGATCCAAGGATAACGAGCAACATACAGAAATAATTTCAATTTACTTATCATTAGATTCTTAGGTTCACATATAAGAATGATATACTAAAATGTACGTTAAAAAAATAAATAATAATTAATAAATTTAAGACATTTAGTAAAGTTGTATTTGTGACGTCTAATATCTAAACAAGTCACGACGATGTATCATATGCAAGTCTCACCACTCACTATAACACAATTAAGATTCTTTTACATTTTATATCTTCATGATAACTTGATCATTTTAGAGTATAAAATATAAATCTTTATAGAATATAAAATTCAAAATAAAATTTTTAGTATTATATTCAATAACACAACTAATAATAAAATATCAATTAACATATTTATTAGAAATATTAAATATTGACTATTAGTAAAGATTTTTCACGTTAAATACATATGTCATGTGTTTAACTTGATTATACAAGCAGAGATGAATGTGTTTTCTCACTTTAAAAAATATATGTAACTCACTAAAATATATTCACATTACTTGCAGACAATAGGAATTCAGTAGTCTCTCTTTGTCTACAAATCTTAAGAAAAAAAAATTACAATCGGATGTGAGATACTATTTGAATTATACAAATCTAATGTTAGAGTCATGTGTTGGATACGAACAGGTCATATCCGACTACGTCAATAGTAAAAGTTACGAACTTGTTATTAACGACACTGATTTGACTATAGGCATTTCATTTATGAAATTTCTAAAAATTTTTTATGACACGACGAATATATATTGGTTGATTTATACTCTTATAACTAGTATTAAACTCAGGTGCATAAGCAATATTAGTAACATATTTAGAAAATAACAAGCTGACCTAACACTTAGTCATATGATTTTAGAGATAAAACCAAAATACTTAAATTACGAGTTCACCATTTTATCTCTTTATTATCAAGCTGTCTGCATGAACTCTATGATTAAGGTAGAAGAAGATAATATTTGACTTATAATTCCTCATGCATGAACTTAGAAGACCCAAATAAAAAGTTTATTCATGAAAAGTTGAATGAGCTTTTTACATACTAAGATATTAGGTATGGTGGTGGTGGTAGTGAGGCTCCAAGTACGGACATAAATTCAGTGATAATTTTTTTATTTAATTAGCGAGGAGAAAATAACAAGGTAGATTGTCGAATTGAAACAAACTGTCTCGATACTTAGATACCAATTACTACTCGATTCTATCATATTCTCATACTAAGAATTTTAATATATTACAGTAATGAAAAACATATAAGTTCACCTTTTCTGTCCTATCTAAGATAGCATGGGATCTACTAACTCTTCCGGTGTCAAATATATCAAAGTTTACTTTTTATGTTGCAGTGAATATGATTTTGAATAGGAGATTAAAATTTCGTCCAGATATTATTGAGACTTTATCATGAATGAAAAATTAAAAGGATTCGAGCTTTGACATCTAGGATCATGCTGGGACTAGGACTGTAGTGAAAACAGAAAAATTAATTACTGATGATAATTCATATGATAATGATTTTGATATTGAGATTTATGATGTTAAGACACAAAAATGGATGATTAATGATGTTTCATTGCCACTTAACGGTTAACGATTGTGAGATTAAGACACTTATGTTATGCTTATGAGTTATGCCTAATTTTGATTATTTATTTCGATGTATTATATTGTACTCATTTTTATTTACATTATATTGGTCATTTGATTTGGTTTTACTTTTTTATTTGATTTAAATTTTTATTCATATTTAAATTTTAATTATTTCATATATAAATTCTAATTCTAATTCTAATAATCTAAGAATTAATACAAAATTAAAACAAATAACATAAAAAATAAAAACTTTAATCTATTAAAAATTTATAATTTATAATTTAAAAATTTTTTAATATTATCTATTTTTTAACTACATAAAAAATTTTAAAAATATATATTTTTTAAACCAGCCCATACAAGCCTGTTCTAGACAATACAGGCATGACCCGACATGGTAAAAACTCATAGTGGCTATGGGCCATGTCGGGCCAGGCCTTAAAGAAACTGTGTCGGGACTGGCTAGGCATGGTAGCCCAATTGAGCAGCCTAAAACTATGATGGGTCAGCCCGACATAGCCCATTTGACACCTCTATTTTCAAATCTATCAATGCTAGTTGTGTGCAGGCCAAACCAACTTAGGTGATCTAGTAAAAAAAAGCAACCCAATCAAGAGGTTATTAGATGGGGCATGACTAGCGCCCATGATGTGTCACAATCCAAGTGACCGTGGCACCGGGCCAGCCAAGCAGGGCATGCCTGCTTGTCATGAGGCACAGTGAGCTCCAACACAACAAGATCAATCCCTCTGGCTGACATGGTCCAGTTTCAAGCATAATTCTAGATTGAGTCGTGTAGATCTAGCATAGCCAATATAAGCTATGCAGCATGTCGTGCCCATGCCACACAACCCACTCGACACTTCTAAATGACCACCATGAACCATATCACTCAAAGTAAACAATATCACTCAAAGTAAACAATTAGGCTAAGGGCGTGTTTATTTTTTTGGCTGAATGCTGAAACCAATTTGAATTCAGCATTCAGCCATTTATTTTTTAAATTTTTACTAACTTATCACTAAATTTTTTGAAATAAATAACTGAAATAAAAAAACAAAAAAATTTAATTTTTTTTCATTGAGAAAAAACTCACTCCCATACAATCAAAACCTCACTTCAATCTCCGCTTATCTATTCGGTATTTAGTAAAAAAAATAAACTTAATACTTTATACTATTAAGTATTATTTAATATTAATCTCAAAAAAATATTTTATTCAGTATTAATTAAAAAAATAAATATCACCTAAGTCTCACAAATTTTAGCTTTTAATCAAGTTGTTTGATCCCACAAAATCAGAAAACCTAAACTACCAAATATACCTATAAACATTATCACATTCCAAAAATTGAATAACATAGTTTCATTATGTTTCAATTATTTTATAAAATAGCATATACAATATCTATAAGTTAGATTTCTTTGAAATAAGAATATTCTTGTGTAACAAAAAAAATTAACAAAATAATAAAAATCATTATAAATAATAATTCCTTAAAAATATCATATGTTTGTATTAATTACATGTAATAAGAACCCAACTAACAGTTTCATGCTATGCAGCATAAAAAACTTTAGTATGTTTATTAAACTGGTACTTCTTACAAAAAATATATTTTAATATGATCCGTGTCTATTTGATTTCCTAAGGGTGACACGACACAATGCAACGTACAGAATATACCTGACAATATGAGCCAAAGAATTGAAGTGACAAATGGACCATATCTAGCAAGCAATGACCCATCATGTTGGACCAAAACGACCCAATGTTGGATCAGACCAACAACTAACCTAGAATGATCTAGCACTAAGTACGAGGCATGTCCAGTCCAGCACGATTCAGTCCATGCTAGCCTTGGTTCAACCCAGGCAAGGATTGGTTTGTATCAAGCTAGCCTAGGCTCAAGCAAACAGATATCCATTGTTTGATTAAAATACCAAAGTTGGGTCGGGTCAAAGATGCAGTGCAGTTGACATGCATGTCTCACTCCAACGCAAAGTTATTTTTAAAAAATAGCACCTGAATCTTGTGCATCAAACATCGGGCCAGGTCCACAATAACACTGGTCCAAGGTACAGGAGCACTTTGAGTCCCACCATGTTGCCTGCCCAAGCAGCACTCAGGGCAAACCCCCAAGGCCCGACATGACTCACGCTGGCTCCAAGCCTGATTTTGGCCAGGTTGTTAAGAGCCATGCCTGCTATGCCACTTCTAAGACAAGCCAAGAGAGCAAGCCAAAAACCAACATTTTTACTCAAGCAATTAGGATATAGAAAAAATTATTGATTCATCCGACTAAGCCCCATGAGTAAAATCACATCAGCAACCTTACACTCTTTCATTCCATCCACATCCAATTCCTATTCACTAAGAAAAAAATGTATCTTTTCTATAAAGTAATTATTATTCTGACGATCCTTGTATGTTAGAGCATCTCCAACTACACTTAACAAAATAGCTACTCAAAATATATTTAAATATTAAATTCACCATTTTAGCTAATAATTTTTTAGAATACACTCCAATCACTCTCTATTTTCCCCTAACTTCCAATATTTTTTAAAAAGTCAAAACATATATATAAAGAAAGATAGAAAAAAAAAGGAGAAAATTTAGAGAGCTCAAATAGCTCTCCACATTTAGCTAGTCATTTGAGAAAACTAGGAAATAAAAAATAAAATAGAGAGTAATTTGGAGAGAATTTTATTGTGTTTAACTAACTAAAATAGCTAAAAATAAAAAATAGAGAGTGAGTTGGAGATGTTCGTAGAAGAATCTTTGAGTAATTAATGAGTGTGAAAATGAAAAAATCAATTTATTGATGACAATATTTAGAAATAAATATTATCTCAAGAACTCATGAACATCACCATGATTTTTTTGATTTAAAATTCATAAATAATGAAAAATATATGAATAACATAATTAATATTTATGATATAACATATAATTTAACATGGTGAGAAGTAAGCAAAAAATATGATATTAAAAAATTTAAAATAAAATAATTAAAATTTAATAAATATGATTAGATAATTTATATATAAATAATCTAAAAAAGAAATAAATAATGAAATCACACTACAAATGATAAAACACCATTTATTAGATCGACATAAAAAAAAAATAATATAAAATAAACCACAACACTCCATTCAAGCTTATGTGTAGATGTTCAGTTATAATAAATATTTCAAAAAAATACCTCGAGTTAAGATAGGGTATCAACAGACAGAAATCTTGACAACAAAAAAATTATGATCTAAAATATAATCTATAAACTCAAAATTAGTATTTATAAATTCATAAAATCATAAAAAAATATTGGAGATTATACTTAGTGCACAAAAATGTTGCTTAGTGCATAGTCTAGCAGAGATAAATATATCGACAGTCTTCCCTCTAAAAATCAAAGGGGTTGAAACTACCTTGACGCCCCAAAAAAAATACCAAAATAATACCAAAAACAAGTCAAACTTTGGAGAAAAGAAAAATTGGCAACAAAGAAAATTATTATCTAAAAATTAGGATAATAAAACCTAAATTTTAAATTATCAAAAAAAAAATTAAAAAATACAAAAATTAAAATATATTTTTTTAGAATATATATGTACTATTAATATTTATAAATTCATACAAAAATATTAGAGATTGTACACAATGCACACAAATGTTGCTTAATGCATGGTCAAGCAAAGATTAATATGTCGATAATTTTCCCTCCAAAAATCAAAAGATAATATTATATGGACACACCCAAAAAAAAAAAATAATGTCAATAGCAAGTCAATTTTTGGAAAAAAAAAACTAGAAACAAAAAAATTATCATCTAAAAATTAGAATAATTAAAACTAAAATTAAAATTAGCCAAAAAAATATAGAAAACACAATACTCAAAACATATTTTTTCATTTTAAGGATAAAAATGTACTATTAATATTTATAATTTCATACAAAAATGTTGGAGATCATACTCCGTGCACAAAGATGTTTCTTAGAGCACAATAGTCTAGCATAGATTAATATATTAATAATCATCTCTATAGGAATCAAAGAAACTATATATGATGAGTCTCTCATGAACAAAATCTACTTCATGGGTGATCAACTATCTCAGTATTATTGTCACCCAAATAATTTTAATTTCAAAATTTTTGTTGGATCTAATATATTAGCATTTGTGATGAAAGGATTGTACATTTCTCACAATCTTAAACTAAGTTTTAAAAAAAATGATTTTTGATGATACATGTATTGCAGAATCATACACATTTTGTAGAGAAATCCCCATGAAATTTGATGCAATCTCCCTATCTATATCCTAATCAAACAGTAGCAGACAAAAAAAATGATAGATTTCACTAGCATTGTGCATATCCATGCACAAAAAAAGGGTTGCATCAAAAAAAAAATTTAACTCACCACAACTTTGATTTTAGGCATGTTGTTTTCCTTAGCATTCTCTTTTTCGTTAGCAGGGAGGGAAATCAAATTATCTGCATCATTTTGCTCTCTTAGTAATCTGCCACTTGTCATATTGAATTCATTTTCAAATCCTCGGCCAGCCATATATGGCGAGGGCTCAAATGGTTCTGACATAACATGCTGGGGAATTTCAGAAATAAAAAACAAATTTGTTAACATAACAAAATAAGTCAGAACAGATGCTCCAAATATCCATAACAAGTAAATTTCATGCACAGCCCCAAAAGATTATATTGTATATCATAATTTTTAAAAGATCATGTCTTGATATGATAATAAATTCTTAGGTATACTCATCAAATAAAATATATTTAATTATTAAGGATAAGGGTGTCGGGAGATTAACTTTTTTCAAACCTCATGCTAGTCTATATTTATAAAACAATTCAGTTAAATTTTTCAAAACTTCATATCATACATGTTAGTCTCTGACTTAAATAGAAATAAATTAAATCTATTATATTCAGACATATGGGAAGAAGTTTACCAAGACATCTGTATCTAATAAATGATAAGCTTTGATAGAGACTAACATTTTATTAAAATGTACGACCAAATCATTGTAATAAAATGTCATTGCAATTCACTTTTCTCTCCTATACTTATTACAATGACATTTTAATAATAATACAATCTTAAATCCAACATTTTACGAACAAACAAAATATATAAAAATAAATTATTTTTTCCTTAAAAAGATCTAAAATTATACCATTGATAATAATTTAATTTATTTGCTTATTTATACCTTGAAATTACCTTAGTAACAACTTGATTTAATCTATATGCTTATTTAAACCTTTAAGATACCTTATCAATGGGAACTAAAATTATACCTTGGAGATACCTTAGCAACAACTTGATGAATATTATTATAATTTGCTTATTTATTACCTTATTTTATGTTTTTATGGGAATATTTAACATGTAAATTGCACAAATCTTTTTTATCTATTTTAGAAGCTATGATATTTTTGTATTGTACTAAATTACAACAAACATTTATGTTTCTTCATCTCTCAATTAGTCACTGCCAACTAAATCACTAGAAAAAAATAAATATCTAAGTTAGTAGAGAACTTGATTTTTATGCATTATCATGAATTATTTGATAAGAATGACAAAACATGACCAGCAGAATTTGATACTACTAGTCATGATATTTCTCATCAATTCCTACAGCCACTACTTAAACTTTGTCACCACATTTTAGTTCGCTATGGTCAGTTTTAGAATTCGATAATGTTACATAAAATAGGCATATTAATAATTATTTATTTTTTCCACTATACCACCATTACAGCCACTTCCACCATGAGTGCTGGCAATAATATGATGACAATTTTTGAAAAATAACCAGTGCATTATACACACATTGTTATTATGCACATAAATAAACGAAAATATGGGCATAAATTGACATGGAAATTTCTGGGTTTTGAAGTGATAGATAAAAAAACAGAAGAACAAGCCTTGACATCTTCAAATCAAGAGATCATTTTAGAAAATATTAATTAAAGAAAATTACACATTACATTGCATAAAATTTTGAGAAGACATCACAAAAAAAGAAAAATATGTTTTTAAATGGTACAAAAAAAAGTACACATAACATGACAAATCACAAAATTTTGAAAAGCCAAATATATTGTACAGTTATAGTGAGAGAATATAACTAAATGAGATTAAATCAATCAAGACACCTCAATTAATTCATTTGCGATTTGGGTTGTCATCTGCTATGAAAATGAAATTAATCTAGCAAAAAATAATTTGATACATAGGGATGTTAGGTGATCCAGCAAAGTTTTGTGTCACGTGCCTTTGACATGCAACTTAATGCAAGTTAAAAAAGAAATAATACCTCAGAAAGAAGTTCCATGTCATCCATAGCATGAAGATCCAAAAGGCCAGCTCCAAAATCTCCCCTAAGATCAGGAGAACGCAAGCCTTCCATCGCTGAAGATTGAAATGATGCTGGATTTTGCTGAGAACCCAACTCACCATTAAAACTTATGCTCCGCATTATCTTGAAAATTCTTTGTTTCTCCTCTGAAGAATGTGCTCCAAAACCCTAATTTACATGTAAAACAAATTCTGCAGACTAACAATTAACCCAAGAAACAGATTTGTTAAAACAAATAAAAAAGGAAGTTCCGGTGTGTAAGGATGAACCACTAAAGTATGCCCTGGCAGAGCTATATGATCCTAGGTATATGATCGCCATGTAAAAAAAATCAATACCAACCATTGACTATGGAAAAAGATTCCCAAAACCTATATTTCTGAGGTGAGGTCTACAACTTTGACCTACTACGACTAGCAAAAAAGAACCAAGAAGCATGAACAAAATTCAATTCTCTCACTCTCACTACAGTAAATTTTACCTGTGTTAACAGATTCGGTAGGTGGCGATGATCAATTCCCGTGGAAGCCAGTGGAGACGCCAAATGCTGCAACCCGGCAGACTGGAGCAACCGTGCCATTACAGCATCACCCTCATCACTTGCAGGTCCTGCATTACGCATGGACCCACCAGCAACATGATCATAAAGAGAAGTAACCGAAGCAAGATTGCTGTGACGCACAGGGCCACCCATGTGCCGCTGTGATCGCCTTTGAGGAGCCAATTTTCACGATCTATTTATCAACGCTTCCCGAACAAAATGAACAAAACGAAAATTTATACTAATACAAATCTAACTTACGAGTGCAATTTCACTTTTCAGTTTTCACAGTCAATAAAACTGAAAATAGATTTAAGTTCGAATCCAGTGCCCACCGATCAAAGAAATTCAGTGGAACCTGAAATTTAATCACATCTGGTCTTGACTAAACTGAATCCTGAGATACATTTCGATCAGTTAGTTTCAATTCAGTCATATGTAAACCAAAGCACATGCTCCGCAGCATATAAATAAAGATGTTTGCCTGACAGCATTGATAAGTGATTGTAAGAACGATGAGATAATGGACACCTGTGAAAGAGAAAGGCTGATTGGATCTATCTCTGAGACATCAGTGATAAACCCTAATTTCGTAATTGAATGTTGTAAAAGTAACAGAGTTGCGCTTAAACAACAGAATGAGATGTGAACAGAACGTTGGGTTCGCAGTATCCTTTTGTAACAATTTGTACTTTGTGGCAAAGGTAGCAGTCATGACTACATCACTTTTCGATTCAAATTTTGTGGAACAGCATTTTTTGAATTCTGAAAAATGGCGATTGTGCCCCGAGTAGAATCCACTTTAAAAAGATATTGCCATTTATTAATTTATTTATGTAAATTCATAATCATTTATTTGTTTAAAACTGAATAATGGCGATTGGTGTACATGACATAGTACACACCACATAGTACAAAAATATTCTATACATTTATTATTGCATCAATAATTTATAATATATCACGTATATTATATATATTGAGAATTACAAATATATCCAAATAATCATAAACGATAATTTTAAAAAAAATAAATATTTAAATATTTTCATGAATTGTCCAGATATAATGAGATATATGAATGATATATCTAAATAAAATTGTACCATATTTGTAGACCTTATAATAATTTATATTAATTTAATTTAATATTGATTATATAGTATATTATAATTAAATTTACTTTTATTTTTATATTCAATAAATTAAAATAAATTAAAATAATATATAATTATATATTTGAATTAATAATTTACATATCCAATAAATAAATGAAATTAAATATAATATTACTCATATATTTAAATATAAGTAAACTTTTCTTTTATGTAGATTTGAATATTATATAGATATATATTTATATTAAAATATGTATTATACATGTACATATAATGATTAAATAACATTACTTTTTAATATTATTTATATATTAAGATATAATTAAACAGATATAATATTTTATCCTATAATTACTCCTTCAAAAAATTCACATTAATACTCCACATCAAGTTGGTGCATAGATATCATCAATGCCCAATTTATCAAGTGAGTTGTGAAATATTTTGTTAGAGACAATCTTTGTATCTGCTAGTTGATCTTTTGACTTCATAAAAAGAAATTGAATGACCTTGTTTTCGAGCTTCTGCTTGATAAAATGTCAATCCACTTCAACATGCTTGGTGAGATCATGTTGAACTGGGTTGTGTGCTATTGATATGTCTACCTTATTACCACAAAACATGCTCATTGTATCTTGAGATGAATACTCAATTTCCTCTAATTATCTTTTCAACCAAAGTAGCTCACACAATCCTTTAATTATGCCTCTAAACTTAGTATTTGCACTAGATAAAGTAACTATCTTCTATTTTTTACTTCTCCAAGTGATTGGATTTCCTCCCAAAAATGCGAAGTAGCTCAATGTAGGATTTTCTGTCATTAATGTTCCCTGCCCATTTTGTGTTTGTGTAGCTATCACTGTGCAGATGTTAGTTTTTCGTGAACATCGGTCATCTTCCAGGATAAGACTTCATGTATCATAAAATATGAACCATTGCACTCATATGATATTTGCCAGGACAAAGCATGAATTGACTCACCAAGCTCACCACATAAGCAATATCAAGCCATGTCTGAGATATGTATAAAAGCTTTCCCACAAGGCGTTGATACCTTTCTTTATTGGTCGGAATATGGTTAGGAAATTCTTTCAAACCATGGTTTTGAACAAATGGTGTATCAGCAAGTCTATAATCAAACATTCATATTTCAAACAATAAGTCAAGCACGTACTTCCTTTGGGATAGAAATATGCTTCGTTTTGATCGAGCTACTTCAATCCTCAAAAAATACATCAACCCTCCAAGATTTTTCATATCAAATTCAGTCGATAAATGCTCTTGTCATTCATATATATTTCATCTTAACATAGATTATTAGAGCTGTTACCTTTCCTCGTTGGTACTTCAAGAAGAGAGTATGATCCGAATTATTTTGCTCGAAACCGTACTTTCTCATGGCAAGTCTAAACCATGCTCTATGAAAATGTTTTAATCCGAATAACACTTTTTGTAACTTGAAAACTTCCTTTTCCTATGTCAGAGAAATGAAACCCGGTGGAATATTTATATATACATCCTCTTTAAGATCTCCATGGAGAAAGATATTTTTGACGTCAAATTGATGCAATGACTAGTCCAAGGTTGCATCAAGAGAGATTAGTATTTTCACAGTAATTAATTTTGCTATTGGTGAGAAAGTTTCTTGATAATCGACCCCATATGTCTGAGTATATCCCTTTGCAATGAGCTTTGCTTTATATCTTTCAATTGATCTATTTGCTTTGTGTTTGGCATAGAACACCCATCAATATCCCACGGTCTTCTTCCCCTCAGGAAATGGCACAAGCACCCAAGTATGATTTTTTTGTAATGCTTTCATCTCTTCCTCTATTGCTTGGATCTATTTGGGATTTTCATGGCTTCACTCATTGTATCAGGGACACCATCTTCAAATAATTTATGAACCAATGCCTTTAGAGGTTAAGATAATTTTTGAGTTGAGATATGGTTGGAAATTTGGTACTTTGACTTGCTTGTTCCATGATCAGGTGAATAGTGTTTTTGTGGTTGCTTGTGGTTATTCTTGAAAGGTAGTTTAAAGCCAGCAAAAATATTGTAAGGAGAGTTTAAAACTTTTACCTAAGTAATATTCTCAGAAGATTGGTCTAATCGTGGTACTGTCAAGTCATGGAAATGTTGTTCACTTTCAATTTCAGTAACATTTCCACCTTTATCTACTCTTGTTGATTGTTGTTCAGACTCTGCTTCGACATTCTCAACATTTTCAACTTATCCTTTTTGATCTATTAGTATTTCCATTGGTTCTATTGGTTAAACCTCCCTTGTATAATTTTAAGTTTCTTCAAAACTTGGCTAATTTTTCATATTATGCTCTTCACTCATCATTCCCTCCCCCCTAAAGAGTAGAGTGGGAAGATTGAGAAGTGAAGAAATTGTGCATTAGAACTTTTTCCAATTATGCTCTTCACTCGTTACACATGAATTTTTCCAATGATGCAAATAATGTTCCAGAAAGTATTTGTGAAATTGTTCATTATCATATTCCCCACCATTATCATATCGAAGAATTTTAAGTTTAGCAGAAATTTTGTTCAGATTATATTATGAAATGATTAAAATATTTCAAACACTTCGTGTTTATTTTTCATCACATAAAGCTAAGTCATTTGTGTACAATCATCTTTAAATGTTACCAACCAATGAATACCATATGAAATAGTAATAGGAGCAGGGCCCCAAACATTAGAATGAACAATCAAATAATGAGTGTCACATTTATTAAAATTGATTGGATAAGGTACTCGATGACTCTTAACGTGAATACAAGTTTCACACTTAAAATTTGACTCATTAAACTTTGTAAATAAATCTGCAAATAAAGATCTCAAATACTAAGATGAGGGATGCCCCAACAAATAATGTCATAACCAATATGTCTTTTCTTAACTCTAATAGAATCTATACTATTTTCCCGACCATAACTAATCATCCATATAATACAACCTTTTCCTTTTAGCACCACAACCAATAATCTCTTTGGTAAGAATATACTGAAACAAATATAAGTTAGGGTACATTAGAGCATAATAATTCAATTTTTTAGTTATTTATCAAATAGATAACAATTTATTGGATTGTAATAGAACTAGTAAGGTATTTGGTGATGAAGAAGGAGAAAGAGATACTATTCTAGCCCCTGTTACTAGATATGTTACTCCATTAGCATTGGCAATGCATATTCAGTTTGGTTGGGTGATTTTAGATAGTCACAAAAGTCAAATGTCATGTGGTCTGTTGCCCCAAAGTCAATGATCCAGCCATCATGATTTTTCATTTTTGAGCAAGAAAAAACATAACTTTGGTTATCGAAGTCATTCTGAGAATTTGTTCACTAGTGGAGATTAAAGATTCTTTTCATTGTACGAGAGATAGTTGAGGCTCTACGCTCATAAGAACTACACGACCAAGATCGTCGCCTACACTTGCTTCATGTTTTTTCTTTACCTTGAGTTCATGCCACCAATATGGATGACCATGTAGTTTGAAGCTTATTTTATTGGTGTGTTTTGTATACACACAATGTATGCTACCTCCTACTTTTCCCTTTGGTTTTATGGTTATGTTAGGCTTTCCATTTGATCTCATTTCAAAAAATAATTGGTGTTGAGGTTTATGTCCTCTTGAAAGCATATCACCACCAGGTATGGCACCTTCATTCCTCATCATTACTGATTACCTCAAATTAGAGGTGTCAAATGGGCCGGCCCAACACGGCACGGCACGGTTTTTTAAAGTCGGGCACGGCACGGCCCGTGGGCACGGCAAGGCCGTGCCGTGCCGGCCCGCTCGGGCACGGCTTGGCTTGGCCAGGCGGCACGGGCGCACGGCAAGGCAGGGCAGGCGGGGCGGGTCGGGTCTGTTTGGACCCGACTCGCGGTCTTTTTACCGGGGGCGGGGCCCGGTTTGGTCACGAGTCACGACTCAGTGAGTCGTGACTCGTGAGTCGCGACTCACGCCACGGCACGCGTGGCACGCCGCCAGTGCCACGCGTGCCTGCGTGAATCGGCACGGCACGTGCTTTGCTTTGCCCGAGCACGGCACGGGCCCGGGCACGGTTTTTGAACGTGCCGGGCCGGCCCGGCCCGGCACGTTTGACACCTCTACCTCAAATCCTCTCTTCGAACTTGTGCATAGGCTTGTTCCATTATTGGGAATGGCTGTATCTACAGTACATCTACTCGAATCTTGTCAAGTCGATCATCAAGTCTATCTAAGAAAGTGTAGACTCTATCCTCATCCAAAATAGAGTTATATTTTTGTATATCAATATCACATTCCATAGGATTTGGTCGACGAAAGTCGATTTCTCTCTACAAGCCTTGTAGTTTGTTGTAATATGTCTTGATAAATCCTTTTTTTGTTTGAGTCTGATTTCTCTTCTTTTGATATCATCTATTTGTGATGTATCAGTGTCATCAAAGTACATAATAGCAATATTATCCCAAACAACCTTAGCCATTGAGAATGTGATAAAGTTACTGACTAACTTTGGATCCATAAAATTGATTAGATATCCCTTCACCACTGCCTTTTTAGTTCTCCATTTTCAGAATGCAGGATATGTTTGCAGAGGCTGTAAAAAATCTCCATTTATGTATCCCAACTTGTCTTTGCCTAAGATATATATCTCGACAATTTGGGAAGATAGTACATAATTGGTACCATTTAACTTGATTCAAATCTGTGTAGTAGGTTAATGACTTATGATCTAGTTCTGAGTTTGGTGGTGGTTCAGTACTTGTGTCATTCTTGTCATAAGATTTGTGAGAATTAAAATCTCCCCTTCATATTTTTCCCCTATAGTAGGAGGTGTTTCCATTTTTTTTTAGAAATTCTATGGTCCTATAATCTCTCTCTGATACCATGTTGAGAAGAAAAAAAAAATTGGTATACTTCTATATATTAAGATACATGAGATGAGGGCTATATATAATTAACCTTTAATTGGAAAAAACTAATCATACTAATCTAGGCTATAATCTTGGATTATTTACAATCAAATAAAACTAACTAGAATAAATTATTCTTATAATTGTTCATTCAACAACTCACATCAATAACATGTGTATTATACTGAAATTATTTGGTATAAATATAATTTCATGGAGGTCTAATTTATGTAAACTTGTGATCACAAATATTTGTTCAAGAAAAAAGCATAAAATGAGGTAATCTAAGCAAGTGGAGCTAGATTAATTATTTTTTTGTTACAAATAATACCTAAATTATTTCTAATAATTTCAAATTTTTTTCATAAGAGTACAAGTCAAATTGACATATATTATTTGTTCTAAATTTCATTTGATGAGTTAAAAAAATATGTAACTTAAGATATTCAAGTCAATAATTTAGCAATAATTATGATGCTAGAAAAAAATGTGTTTCCTTCTATAGCAAATAAAAAAAGTAAAAAGTAAGAAATATAGATGAACTAATTGATATTCAAACTAATATGTGAAAATATCTATAAATTGTTAGGATTCATTGATTAAGTATTTTTTTAATGTAATTTTAGATACTAAAAAATATCACAGGTGATATATTTTTGTAGTGTTGATTAATGAAAAAAAATGGTCAAATTTAAAATTTTTCAAAGTGTGGATGACTGAAATTGATGAGTTATATGAGAAAACTTCATAAGATAATATTAGAAAAGAGCATGAGACATTTATCAATTAGATAAGATATTTAATTTAGTTTTATACCTAGTAGGTCCACCACCAAAGTTCAAGTTATAGACAATCAAATATAAAGATTATATATAATTGGAAGTCAAAATGTTAAAAATGTCTGAGCCAAGCTTTTGAACAAGCTTAAAATCAGGCTCAATCTTGGCTTGATTAAAAAAAAAGCTTGGCTTGAGCTCATTAGGCTAATTTTCTATATGAACGAGCTCAAGATTAACCTCAAGCTCAAGCACAATCCCGAGCCTAAATAGAAAGACCAAAAAAAAAAAATAATGATAGATTTTTAAAAAATAACATCCATATCATCAAGTAAGTATGTATTAAGGTTAGAAGATAAATTTTGATGATAATAAAAAAAAAGATTTATCTCATAAATAAAATAATAAAGAATGAACGATAACATAATAAAAACTGGAAAAAAAATAATTTGCTAAAAAGATTGAGAATGAGATAATGAAAAATTGTAGATAAAATGAATATTAATCTAGATTAAACAAAGACTACGAACATAATTGTAATTCCCAAATTTTTTATACAATGTTAAAAATAGCTAAAGTTAAGTTATGATTGTTATCTTCTTAATGATGCAAGAGCCAAATAAAATAAAATAAATACTAAGATAGATTAAAAATATAGCTAAAAATTTGTGTTTTTGGTTGAAAACTAAATCGCAATCACAATCCCAACCTGCGATTTTGATGAGGCCAAACCAAAAAATAAAAATAAAAATATCTTTTTAATATAAAGAAACTAACACCAAAATTAGAAGACTAAATTACATAATAATGCTTCTCGGGGTTATCTATCCCCTAGATGATAATATTGCCAAGAAATTAATAAATGAAACAATGAATGAGCATTCGTCTGTTTCCTAAACTAATTCTCAAATTTTTTATACAACCTAAAATATAGGTAAAACTAAGTTTTAGCTACTATCTTTTTATATGGTTTTGATGAGACATGAGCCAAATAAATAAATTCTAACATAGGGCAAACATATAGCAATCTGGTTAAAATTTGAAATTATTATCTCAACCTATGATTTTGTCGATCTAAAAAATAAATATACCAAACCCAACTATTAAAATTAAAATTAAAATAAAAAAAAAATCATTCTTTAATATATGTGGCTGAGGATAAAAAATTCAGGCATCCAAACAAACGCATAAGAACTTCACATACAGCAGAAGACATTTCAAACTCGATACATAGAAACTAAAACTAAAACGGAAAATAAACATTCAAGAATGCTAGCAAGAATTTTAATAATAAGATTAGGAAACCAGTAATTTCAATCATACTTATAGGCCAATTATTTAATAAAAAATATATTTCTACAATTACTAATTAGATTCACTGCTCAATTTCTCAAGCCAATTCCAACGATGTCATTTTTGGACCTTGTAAGTAAAAGGGTTTAAAGTGTTTTCAATACAACTTGTATAAATTTGTATGAAATAAGGCTTGTATAAAGTTAACAAGACAAAGTTAAAAATCTTTCTGAACCATTTCAATTACGTCGGTTGAGACCTGACTTGAGGATTGATGGTTCTTAACTTTTATTTTGGGTTAAGGCATATAATAAAAATGACATCATTTTTAAATGTCCAAACTTTGATAGACTTGATATTGGGCTCAAAATTTATCAAGCATAAATTAAGGCTCAAGCTCGACTCGTTTAGCTAACGAGCCGAGCCCGAACCGAGCTCTTTTTGAGCCAAGCCTAAGTCGAGCCCAGGTAGGGTAACTTGGCTCGTTACTACCCATATTGGTCATAGTTCCCGAATTCATTATCTAGCTGATCATAAATTTTATCATAAAATTCTCCTTAGAATATATACCATGTCGGTTGATGAATAACATTTCACAAAGACGAGACACTTCTCTAGAGTGTATGTTTTCTATGACATGTTGTATATATACCGATCCATGTAAGCCATTATGATCACTAACCTCTTGTTGTATTACCAACATATCAAAGAAGGGCTCACAAGGTTCAATATACAATCCATCACAGATAATTCTTTCATTATGATAAGGTAAAGAGACATCCAAGATATAATCATATGGTGTTCCCTCTATAATTGAACTGAAGGAATGTGGACAGACTTATCTCCTCTTAATATATCTAGAATAATTCTACTTATGATTTTATAATTTTCTTATTTTATAGGAATCATACATTGGTACTCACAATAACTTTCTAATTATTTGGACTATAAAACAAATTACTTTTTTCTCCTCTAGAGTATCCTACAAAGAAACAAACTTTTATTTTGATTTTTAAATTATCTTCCCTTTTAGCACATGTTTTGGGCAATCCCATAAAAATAATATGTTTTAGACTAGGTTTATTCCTAATGCATAATTTAGTTGGAGTTGTAAGTAATGACTTAGATAAAATCAAATTCAAAACATAAGCTATTATTTCCAATGTGTAAGTCCAAAAAAAGCAAGCATATCTAAATAATTCATCATTGACCCCACCATATCTATAAGAGTTCTATTCATTCTTTTTGTCATACCATTCTACTGTGAAGTATCATGTGTGGAAAATTGGAATGTGATCCCTCAATCTAACAAATAGTCCCTAAATTATCCAAAAAGATACTCACCATCATGATTAGATCATAATATTTTGATATATTTATTGTGATGTTTCTCCATTTCCATCTTGTACTCTTTGAATTTTTCTAAGGCATCAAACTGCATCAAATAAATATATTTATATATTGAGTAATCATCAATGAAAGTAATGAAGTACTCAAAATTGTTTATTGTATGGATTGTTATGAGTCCACATAAATCTGAATGAACCAACTCCTTTATCTCTTTGACTCTATAACCTTTGTCCAAATAGGGTCGCTTGGTCATCTTTACGTCTAAGTAGGACTTGCATGTTTGAAGTATTTTCACTTTCAATGAACCTAAGGGTTCATCATTCTTAGAAATTATAAATGGATGTGAGAGACCATTGGAATTATACTAACTTGATATAAATATTTTTTATGATACGATGAATATGTGTTAGTTTGTGTATATTTCCACTACATGCATTACACTCAGGTGCATATGCAATATTAGTAGCATGTTTCGAAGTTTAGAGATGACCATATATTTAGTACCATGTCTATTGAAGGGAAACCAAGTACTTAAAGTACTAGTCTACTATTCTATTTTTTTATTGCCTAGCTGCCTACATGAATCATAGGGTTAAGGTGAAGGGATAGAAAATTTTTTTCATATATATCCATGTGCATGATTAGGAAACCAACCTAAAAGTTTTATTCATTAAAAATCAACTGAGTTATTTATATATTACAATACTATGTGTGATAATAATTATAGCTAGACCCTGAGTATAGAGAGGGACATCATATTCAGAGATAATCACTTCATTCAATTAGTGAAGGAAAAATAATATGGCAGTTTGTCAAATATGAGCAGGCTGTCTTAAAACTTAAATACTAATTACTGATCAATCCTATCATAAAATAATAATAAAAACTTTGATATTTTATTATGGTGGAAATCATATGAATTTATATATTATGTATTGTATAAGATGACACGAGATCTATTGATTCCTCTTGTATTGAGTGTAGCATCAGAGTATGCTTTTTATATTGCATTCAATATCATTTCAGATAGGAGATCAAAATTGTGGTTATATATCATCGATGCACTTGCATGTAAGAATGATTGAGAAGATATGATGTTTGGCATCTAGAATGATAATTATGGATTGAGGATTTTATTCATAGACACTCTTGATTGTTATAATTACGAACCCAACATTATATGAGATATATTTCAAATTACCTCATATGAATTTCTTTCCAATTTCAAGCTAAATTAATGGCTAGGATTGGTATATTTTTTTTCATATAATAGATATATAATTTAGAAATTTAATGTTTGGATTATGTTGTAGTTTAGTTATCAAAGAATGTGATATTTATTTAGAATTGAAATTAGAGTTTTACTATTGATAGATTTGTGCATGTTATCATTATGGTTGATGATATGTAAGCTATGGATCACATTTGTAAATAATGGTGAGAAGGAAGTAAAAGTCATTTTGAATATTATGCATGAGATGATATGTAAACTTATACCTCAAAATCCAATGTTGAGATAAGTTTAATCTTGTGAAGATGATATTTATGAAATCAAAAGTATGAATTCTTTTACAAGCCAATCCATTATATATATCTTTGATGAACAAACTTTCAATTGATATGTGAGTTTTATAGAATATTATTAAGGGTTTCATATTTAACATGATATATAGTCATATATTATCATAGTAGATGATGATAGGTGAGCCATGAGACATATGTGAGTAGAAGTGACTCAAAAAGTGGTGATAATCTTGTGAGTTACTTTATAGCATATGACTAATACCAGTAAGATTTGAGAAAACATATATTAATTATGAGAATATGATATTTACAAAGCTAAAAGTTCATATCCTCTTAATACCATACCAATTCATTTCTTTATAATACATGAGGTCGAAGAAAAAATGCATATACAAAGTAACTATCAAGGGTAGTTGATGAGTTTTCTAAATGGTATGAACTTGTGAATGACCCTTAAGCATGGATGATTTATCATTTTATTAGTAAAATACTAAGAATATAGCTATGAGAGAACTATCATTTGGGAAGGTCCAATTGGTGAAAACTGCTATGAATGCCAATAGGGTAGTTGGCCATTTTTATAATAATCCTACATTAATTCTATAACTAAGCTTAATAACAACCAGATAATTTAGATAGGTCATCATACATAATGAAATCGATCAATTCTATAATCTCAGAGTCTTATCAAAAATATAGTTTTATCCATTCAACTAAAGTAGCAACTGACTCATCAATGGTTGATCGAACTACCCACATAATCTTTGTGAGATCAATATATGGATGAAAGTTGACTTTTATACTTCCACCCATATACTTGTAATATTAGTTGGATGAGATACCCTAGCCCAACCAGCTTTGGTGATACTGTCTAATCATATAAAATTGATCATCATAATAATGTCATGAAAAGTTTTTAGTATTGTTACTATGAATTATTTAATTTAGCTAGTCAAATTTAGTTGACATAACTACCCTTAAAAATGTTAGTTCTAAAAATTGGGCATCATAACAAAGTCACAAAAAATTATTAACATTGTTATAATGAATTATTGAATTTGGTTAGTCAACTCCAGTTAACATAACAACCCTTGAAAAAGAATAGTTAAAATTTTAGTAGTTTGGATCAACCCCAATAACTAGTCCCTAAGAAATTGACATAATATTAGTTATCGAGGTTGTTGTGGTTGATGTTGACAAATAAATTATAATATAAACCAATATGTCAAATTCCAAAATTTAGAAATATTAATCATTGCTGCTATAATACTAACGAAACTAAAAGTACGAATACTTTTATATGTCAGTCAATTATACATATCTTAGAAGGACTAATTCTCAATTGGGATGAATATTATTGTTAATCAATTTTGCCTCCACGATTGTGATTTTAGAGATTGAAGAAGATAACAACAACAAAAATGAAAGCAAGTGATATATATATTCACAATCACAATCCAATAGAACCACAATAAAATCAACACTATAGCAGAAAATAAACCACAACAGAACACACAAAATAACGTGGTTCACTAGTTGTTCAACATGACTAGCTACATCTACCAAAAAAACACATGCATTTATAAATTATAACCAAATAGAATATTCTTACAGTATGTGCGTAGAAGTAGTCGCGATGAAATTTACGCAGAGAAGAGAAAAAATGGAGATTAATAGTTCCACACCAAAATTATTGTAGCCAAAAAAACAAAAATAAAAATAATTTATATTAATACAATTTCTCGGTTTAATTAACCGAAGTGAGTTGCATCACTTGGACGAACCAAGTTTTGCTCCAAAAATTTTTCGGCCCACTGGCATGACAGCAAGATCTCTGTTATTGTGCTATTACTATATTCTCAGCCTCTTAATATTTTCTTTACTGCACTTACATGAAAAATATTAAAATAGAAATATATTTTGATTATACAAATAGCTTATCAAAACAAATTATATACAGTAACTATATAGAATATTTTTTCAAGGGATTACCTTTATTATAAGAGGCATGACTACTAAGAAAGATGATGAAATAGAAGCCTCACGACATGCAAGAGTGTGTTGTGAATTGAAATGTGGTAATAGCTATTGTGAGTTCTTTTTATTTGTATGGTTTTCACCAATGAAACTTGAAATAAATATATGTTAATTATGTAAATATGGTGCTTATATTGCTGAAAGTATAAATACTTACAAATCATGCCAATTTTTATTCTTTATGATAATGAAGACTACTGAATAAAAGCATACATATGAAGTACCTATTAAGGGTAGTTAATGAAGTTACCTACAATGTATGAGATTGTGAATGACCCTCACACATGGATGAATTGTTATCTCGATGGTTATGTACCGATAAGAAAACTATGAGAAGACCACCTTTATGAAGGGTTCAATGCTAATAATTATCTTGTGTGCCATTAGGGCAAGAGGTCATTGCACAATACTCCAAACTTTTGTTCTGTGTCTAACATAATTTATATCAAATAATTTAAAGGCATCACATAAATTAAGTGCACAAACCATAGACCTAACATTGTTTAACAATCTAAGTATCCAGTTTAGTGAAAATGTGTCGTCTCTTGTTGAATAGCTGAACTACCAATATAAACTCTATAAGATCAATATAAGGACAAAAGTCTATTATTCTACTTATATGACTCGTACACTTATTGATCTTAGTTGATAAGATACTCTAATTAATGAGCTTTTAGAATGTCACCTAACTAATTAAATTAGTTCAAGTAACAAAGTCATAATAATTTTTAATATCATTACTAGGAATTATTTATTTTGGTTAGTAAATTTAACTTTATGTAATTATTCTTATAAAAGAATAATTTATTTTTATTAATGTATATAACATTATATTTGAAAAATATTATCTAATATAAATGCTAAGTCATATTAAGTTGATTGAATGTGGATAGTTGTATTTGGCATAGTCCTCTTGTGGATCTTAGTTGATGAATTAACTCAACATCATAACCTATATAACATGATCCCTTCCCAAATTACCATTATTCCTAGGCTAAAAATGTCGAGGAGAGACAGCATCTCTCAATTAATTCAATGGATAATTTGGCCTAGGTGGTAAGTAATCGAATAAGAAATGATTACTTGCATGTTGAAATTTATCATCTATGTTGAATGTTGATCTAAAAGTCTCTGATTGGAAGTAGCCCCACATGAGGTTGAGCAGTCAAATTACTTTCCAAGTTCATCTTACCTAGATTATTATGCATGTCATTTATGAATTTATTAAATTGATATAAACCTCTAATGTGTATTGATCCTACATGTTTCCTAACATTTTGATCTGAATTTTCACTTATCTCTTGTTTACCCAAATATTTTAAAAGAAAATAGATATTTTGATTCATTGCAAGAGGTTGTTGTTCGATGGTAAATTGATATCGAGTTAATTGACCACACATTGAATTTAAACTAATCAATGATGTAGTGACTAATTTGAATAGTACTTTATTTTCATCATGATGATGGATAATATAAACTAGACTATCATTTAGATCTTGAGATAAAGTTTATAGCCTTGGGTCAAAATTATTAAATATCGTAGTTACACTTTTTGTGTTATGTGAAGGAGATTCAATAATATCACTTTTGATTGACGACATGTTAATATAAAACCAAAATTACTCAGTAAAAAAATTTATAAACTCTATTCTAATGTTATAAACACATATTTTAAATATAATTCAATTATATATATCATATATAGCACGTGTCACAAAAGAATAACCAAAATAAAAAAATTATATATATATATATATATATATATATATATATATATATATATATATATATATATATGCTCTATCAAATAAAATGGAACCTAAAATAATCAAACAAAATATACTTAAATATTATGAATATTAATTGAGTTCTCAAAGTGAAATAAAATGTACCTCATTAAATAGTTTTTAGAGAGCCTACTATTCATTCTCATTGTTGGAAGGATTGTTTATGGGTACACCTTCAATCTTAATTTTCTTGAAAGAAGGCAATGGACAATTTGAATTTTGAAAGAAGAAAATATGAATTAAAAACAAATAGAAGTAAACTAATCTCAAACCAAAGTTATCATCTGATACCAAATTGATATAGCTCAGCTACAAGGAACAATGACATGGTAGAAGCTAAGAAAAATAAAGATTAAAACCTTGCTTCAAATCATTTCAAAAAGTCTTCCACATTAATATCATATGGTTATATTTATATGCAGCAACAGACACATCCGAAAACCCAACAAACAAATCCAAAAACATAATACACATGCCAAAACCCAATAGACAGATCTTAAAACCCAATAGATACATACCAAAACCCAATAGATACATCTCAAAACCCAATAGATATTTATCAAAACCCAGTATACATCCCAAAGTATGATTAAATAAGCAACTAATAATAATAATAAATATTGATTGGGCTTGGGGTTGCTATCTCATCTAGGCCTATATATGGGCCTACTTCATACCTGATCATGTTCTCATCTACGTGGATGATATTATATTCACCGGACCTAGTGATGATGTTACTCATGCTCTCAAATCTTTTTTTTTACTCTCAAATCAAACTCAAATATATTGTGCCTTTAAAATACTTTATTGGTTTTGAGATTGCTCATTCAACTAAAAGCACTATCTTGTCTCAACGCCACTACACTTTACAATTATAGTCCCTATAAGTTATTTGGCTTCTTAAGGCAAATATGGGTTATTTGGCTTCCACTCGAAGATATGAGTTATTTGGATTCTAACCCAATCATAGTCTCTATAAATCCTAAATATGAATTGAAAACTTTTGAGGGTGACCTTCTTTCATATGCTTCCAAGTATCAATGATTAATTGGTTGGTTACTCTACCTCACATTGTTTCAGTATAATATCACTTTTGATATAGATTAGTCGAGTCAATTTTATTTTTGAACCACGTGCACCACTGTCACCACATTTGAAAGCACCTATCACTTACTTTGGTATTTGGAGAATAAACCTAGTCAAGATCTATTGTTCCCTTTGGATTTTTTGCTCTCCAGAAGAGCTAGTTTTGATGCAGCTAACTCCTTAAAACTCAAATCTTTTTCAAATTAGAATTGGGGTTCTTGAACTGATACTAGAAAATTTATGTTATGAGTTTGTTTATTCATTGGTGATGCTTTGGTCATTAGAAAGCAATGCAATAATGCACAATTTTTATTCTTTGGATGAGGCTGAGTATAGAATAATTTCCTCCACTACAAGTGAGCTTCTTTAGTTGCACCAGCTTCTTCAATATTTCCAAGTTGCAATATCTCATACTTTTATATTGTGAAAACCAAGCTACAATTCATATTACTTCCATACTAATTTTTCATGAGATGAATAAACATATTGAAATTGAATACCAATTTATTAGAGATAAGATTGCGAAAGTCTTCATAAAAGTGCTTCTTATTCACTCTCGGTAACATGTAGCTAATATGTTCACTAAACTTGTCTCCTCGTTTATTGTTCTATCTCTTATCCAATATGTATGTAAAGTACATTCAAAGTTTAGTATTAAAGCTTAAAAATAAAAATCATGTTAAAAGGGGACATTCATTAGGTTGATACAACTAACACCAATGCTAAGGGCAGAATAATTAAAAATAAATAGGAGATTTATATTTTGATGCATTAAACATAAAATAATTAAAAAAACATTACTTTTCAAAATTAAAAAAAGTATACAAAACTCACAATTTATTAAGCTTTAGTGCACTAAAATATATCAACCAATTTTGCCCCCGATGTTTAAAGAAATTGTAATCTTGATTTTCGAACTGGGATTAGAATTCAAATTTGGAAATCAAAAATCACTTTTCTTTTTTTCAAGATAAATATTTATCTAACCTTTGAGAGATTGGGGTTTGAACCCATGACCTCGACCTTAATAAAATGGTAGTAATCATCTAATTACAAGCAAAAATTCATACATATAGTGATAAATATATGTATATATAAAAACATATATATAATAATAATATATATTTATATATGCACACACACACACATATAAATAAATAGAGATACATATATATATGTGTGTGTGTGTGTGGGTGTGTTTATATATATATATATATATAAACAAATATATGACTCTAGTATATAGGGTTGAATCTTCAATGCAGTAATTCTTTCTTTGAGAGTATGTGGCTTGGACCATATTCGACAAACCGAAATCTCACAACTAGGAAGAACTATACTTACTATTGATTGACCACCCAACTAAACCACCTTTTTATATTTGGAATTGTTTGAAGGGGCAATGGTCATGTGGTCAATTTGATCCTTGCTTGTGCTATTTGGTTTAGGGCAGCTCTATCTTCCCAAAGCAATATGTGGACCAGAATCTTGAAGCTGAATACCAATACCTTTGTGAAATTCAGAAAGAAAATAAAAATTAAATAAATAAATAATATGATTTTTTCTAGAAAATGGGTAAAATAGTAAATTTAAATAAAAAAATCCAGATAATATAGATATGATGACAAATATAACAATTAAATTTGTACCTTCCAATTAAATTCGCCTTGAAAAATATAGATATGATGAAAAAATTCATTAAATTTTATGGAAGTTGAAAATTAATTTTTTTTTAATTTTATTTTATTAGTATTATAACAATAATGAAATAAAGAAAAAAAAAAGGGCCAGAGATGTGGATGCATGCATGCGCAGCCCAGGTGTCAAAAAAATTAGGGTTTTTATCTTTTTTTAATAATAATAATATTATTATTATTATTAAAACACACAAAACAGACGAGAAATGGAAATAGAAAAAACGAAAGGAAAAAAGCATACACTCGAAGAGATACAATGCGAAATAAAGAAAAAAAAAACCTAAAAGAACTATTTTATTTTTTCATGATTAGGTGATTATTTTGAAGTCGGAATAAAATAATCAAAGAACAAAATTTTCTCTACGCAACGAGAGATTAATATTGATAATAAATTTCTAAAGTTTCGCTAAAATATTCCGAGAGGTAATAGTTTTCTCCTATTGGATTTTCTTTTTATTTAAGGACCTAGATGATCGTAAATTATATTTCAAAGAAATTAAATTATGAATGGTTAAGTGGTGAAAATTTTGGTGCTTGGTTTTGTAAAATATATTGCAGTGTGGTAAATTATGAATGGTGAATTATATTTGAATAGTTATAGCTATGCTTGAAATATAGTTTAATCATAAATGACATATTTATATTTCATATGCATTGAAACATACTAAATAAAATGGCATGCGCATGGTTTATATATATACAGATATAATGAGTATTATTTATGCAAACTCAAAATGAGACAACATCAAGACTAAGTTATGTGGTATTTTTGGAGAATGTTCATATTTTTCGAAATATGTCCAATATATCTACATATATATGTAATATGTAACACTTGGTTTTGACATGTGTGAGGGAGTCGATGAACCTTAGGATATGAGCATAAAAGTATTTCATTGATAATTACATTCATATAAATATTGTACTCGAATGAGTGTTAATATGTATACTGGATATTTTTTTACGTGCACTTAAGTGTGGAGTAGTCATATAAAAGAATTTTTTTACTGACCTTTACTCACTCCGTTGTAATACTCCTTTCAGGTATATGTATAGGACAGATGACAGACTTACATGCAGGATCACTCATGAGATAGAAGCTGGTTGTGACTTGAATTATAGATCATGTGTTTTTATTGATCTGAGCAAATAAAAGAAAAAAAAACATGTGTACATAATATTTAGAAATATAAATATTATTTTATTGCACATATTATTGTGTCATGAATGAATGAAACCCCCTTAGGATTTAGAATGAAACATCACAACCTTGCCTTAAAATGGAATACTTCTTGGCTCTGGAATTCAATATGTGTGTGTGTGTGTGCACGTATATGTACATGTATGTATGCATAAGTATATATATGTATGTGTGTGTGTGTGTGTATATATATATAAACATATATATGTGTGTGTGTGTGCGCGCATTATTATACACACCTACACACACACCCACCCACACACAAACACACACACATACATATATGTTTGGGTGATTTTCAAAACTGATTTCTAAAATTTGAATATTGAGATTAGTTTTTTTTAATATTTGGCAGTAAAATTAGTATTATTCATTTTAGCATATCAGAACTTAATAATCATCAAGTTTAGACTTTGGAAATGGAATAATTTTTTTTTTTAATTTTAAAAAAATCATTTTTAAAAATTAGAGATATATGATTAAAAATGTTTGTAGGTTTTGATTATTCGGAATATAGCGATGTAAATTCTGAACGACCGATCCATCAAATGACCTCGAGGCACGGGCACCTGATAGAAATAGAAGATCCCGTGGTGCTTCTTCCCTGGACCCTGCGCTGGCGAACAAGTTCAGTACGCCATTATTCTCAGGTCTGACAATCTTCTCCATGGCTGGCCGCTGGCACATATCTGCGACAGAACAGCACCTATTTTTGGGGATGGGGCAAAATTCCAGACAAATGCGGCGGGTAGGACAGATTCCGGCCAACACGGAAGCTAATAAAAGCAACCCCACTCCACAATTCCATGTCGGGCCAGATACCTCGTAGCCAACAAGTCCACCGCTAAGCGTATATAAAGATAGAACAAGGAGGCAACCCACGATCGTGTCCGCCACCTGAAATCACACAGCAATGGCGGATACGGAGAAGACGACGATCGTGGTTGGCGTGGATTTCAGCGACCATAGCTTCTACGCCCTGGAGTGGGCCATCGATCGATTCTTCTCGCCTTTCGAACCCAATATGCCGTTCAACCTCGTCGTGATTCATGCTCGCCCCATTCCCACGTCTGTTCTCGGACTCATCGGACCTGGTACTGACATTTGCCTGCTTTATTTCCAGATGCGAGTAGGCTTCGAATCTGTATAATTATGGAGCTGTTCTGTTCCCTTCGTTTTCCCTTTGTTGTTGCAAATAACACAGGGAGTGCAGATGTTATACCATTAGTGGAGGCAGATTTGAAGAAGACGGGTCAGAGAACTGTGGACAAGGCGAGGGAATTATGCCACAGCAAAGGGGTAATCTTCTACCATAGTTTGATTTCCCCATAAAATTTCTGAGAAAAGTTTTCCAACAAGCTGAAATATGGTGGAAACTCAGGTAATTGACGCCACGATTGAAGTGGTTGAAGGTGATGCCAGGCATGTCATCTGTGATGCCGTCGACAGACACCAAGCCTCCATGTTGATTGTGGGAAGCCATAACTACGGACCTGTGAAAAGGTATGAACAAGATGCAAAACTTAGCCATTCTTTGCCTCGTCTAGACTTCAGGAGCCGCGATATGTGGCAAATATGATTATAATATTGAAGGAAGGTAAAATTACGTAAATGCCCCTAAACCTAAAATATTTGTATTTTGGTACTCATTTTTTAAATTTTTAATAAAAGGGATCCAAAAATATAAAATTTTTAAAATAATGTTTTTCTCAAAAAATAACATAAACATTCTTAATAAAAATATTTGTTTATAAAAATATATCTGTGTGTGTGTGAATTTTTAAAATGTATTATAAAAATATTTAAATAAATATTGAATAATTTAAAAATTGATTAAATGTTTATTTATAATATGTATGCCTATAATTACATAAATATTTAAATAAATATTGAATAAATTATTTAATATTAATGGATTGTTATTTATTTGGAAAATAAGTTTTTGGCGTGACATTGATCCGTCTTGTTTATTTTGCAGGGCAATCTTGGGAAGTGTCAGCGACCACTGCGCTCACAGTGCACATTGCTCGGTTCTAATTGTTAAGAAGCCGAAGCACTAATTATTTTTTTTTTATTTTTTTTTAATATTAATTAATTGGCCACTTGTATTGTCCTGTAATAATTAATTAATATTTAAAATAAACATTAATTTATTTTTTTTCTGATATTAATTAATTATATAAATTCGTACTGTTTCTCTCTGAAGAAAAAAGTATTGGTACGTTAGAAGAAATTTATGAATTTAATTATGTTGATTTGTTTGGCTGGAATTTAATTATGTTTTTATTTGTTTTTGGATTTAAAAAGCATGTGGTGTTAAATTATTTTGCATTTTTATTTGTTTTTGGATGAAAATTAATGTAAAATAGCTGGCTACATACCTTATTTTCACATGCTTCATGTGTACATAAATTTATTTTTCATGTATCCTACTTTGATCTTGCAAATAATAAAAATAATATGGGATGCTCATTTCTTCTATAATTATAAGCTGAAATGTAAAAATAAAATTTAAAAACCATGTCATGTCACATTTTAAAAAATTGTATCATATTTTTAATATTTATTTTATATTTAAATTATTATTTGAAAATTAATCTTTATTTATTTTATGTGTGTGTGTGTGTGTGTTATAAAAATCGAACTCAATAATAATTTGAAAATGGAACTCATTTCCTCTATCTTTCGCACTTGTCCATGTTTGTATAAGTTATTGTTAAGCTATAGGAAGTTCTATATCATTCAAATTTATCAGTATTGATCAGTTTGGTAAAAATATCCGTTATATTTTCTTCAGTGTGAATTTTTTGCATATCTACATTTTCTTCTTTAATTTTTTCTAGTACAAAATAATATTGTACTCTTAAATATTTTATCTTCGAGTGAAATACTATATTTTTTATTAAGTGTAGAGTAATATGTTCTACTTCTGTTGTAGAAGTAGACATAATAAACTATAATTTTGAAATTCAACTTACTACTCCTCCAGTAAGAGTAAAAATATTGTCCGTGGTAGATTTATTATTATCAATATTTCCATCATATTATGCATTAATATAGTCTCAGACAATATGATCCAAATATCTTTTACATAATGCATCATTTGAGATTCCTCTAATATATCTGAGAATTTTATTCATAGTACTTCAATATTCTATGTTATGATTTATTATGAATCGATCCACCACTCATACTACTTATGCAATATTTGGTATTGTACAAATCATTACAAATACTAAACTTTCCATTGCTGATGCATATGATACTCGAGATATCTTCTTTCTCTTATCTTCTGAACTAGGATATATACTTGAGGATAACTTGGAATTAATAGAAAAATGGATAAAAATTAGTTTATTACCTTGCATATTGAAGTGACACAAAATCTTGTTAAAATAGTTTTCTTGAGAAACATAAATTTGCTTATTATTTCTATCTCAATAAATTTGTCTTTCTAGAATCTTGTTTACTAGTCTCAAGTCCTTCATATCAAACTTCATATCTAACTATGCCTTTAATTCTTGGATTCAATACTTGTTGGGGCTAGAGGTATCAATTGGCCCGTGTGGCCTGGGCACGACCCAGCACAGCCATGCCAAGCCTGGCATGGAACGGTTTGAAATCGTGCCCCACGTTGAACCATGCACGATACACTGGCTCGGGGACCCATAGTTGGATTTTTTAAAAATAAAGTTGAAAAAACTAGGTATAGCTTGGCAAGTCCAAGCATTACCCAACCCAAATTGGGTATGAGCCGAGCTGGTGGTTCTTAAGCAATGCCATGCCTGGCATGACTCAGCCCATTTGACACCTTTGGTTGATGCCTTCATGCCTATTACTAATATGTCATCCACGTACAATAATAAAATGATGAAATCATTTTCATCCTTAAATTTTTTGTAGTATATATAATGGTCTAAACCAAGTCTATTATACCCAAGACTAATGATGAAGAAATTAAATCTTGTATACTAATACCTTTGTGCTTGTTTTAGGCTGTATAGAGATATGTTCAATTTAAAAATCAAGTTCTCCTTACCTATTTCAGCAAATCTTTCTGACTGGAATATATTAATTTCTTCTTTAATTTCTCTATGAATAATTATAATTTTGACATCTAATTGCTCCAAATTTAAATTAAATATAACACACAAAGTCATTACTACTTTGATTGTTGTAAGATGAATTACCGAGAAAAAAATCTCATTGAAATCAATGCTTTTGTTTTGAGCATATCTCTTTATTACCAATCTTGCATGATACCTTTCTACTTGATCATTACTATCTCATTTGAGTTTGTAAACTCATTTGTTACCAATGAATTTTTTTTAGAGATGTAGAGAGAAGTTTTTAATCTATAGAGATGCATCTGAACTATTTGAAGCTTCATGAAATATTGAAGGTTTTTAATCTTCTATTAAAAGAAAATATATAATATTATTCTCCATAACATACTCCAAGTGTCAAGTTGGCAGTCTTTTATCACATGTTAGCCGACTAACTTATTGAGCATCATACTTGACTTGCTCTTGTACTTCGTGCTCTGGTTCTTCCTTCATAAATATTGGAACTTCTTGTCTCTAATTATTTTCTACTTGTATAGTGGTAGTTTTTGAAGCTCCTTTCAATGTGCTATAATTATCGGTAATTCTTTGTTGTTGATTTTCTACTTGTACAGTTAGAATCTCCATACCCTAAGAATATATACTTTATGGATTTTGGATCTAACTTTGTTCTTTCTTTGGTATTGTACATCACATATGAATGACATCCAAAAAATATTAAGCAGAGTAATCTATTGACTTACTAGTCCACATCTCTATCAGGTTCTTCAAATCAATCATAATTGATGGTGATCGATTTATCGCATAACATGCAGTACTGGTTGCTTCTACTGAAAAAAAGTTAGGTAGACTTGTAGTCATCAACATTACTCTCATCTATTTTATAATAGTTCTGTTCAACTATTCTACTACTCCATTTTGTTGTGGGGTGTATGTGAGTGTGACTATCATTTGATATCTTCTTGATTACAAAGAGCAAGAAACTTTCTATCTATATACTCTCTGCCATTATTTGTTCATAATTACTTAATTCATTTTCTGGATTCAAGTTCTACTCACACTTTGAAGTCTTTAAAAATTGGAAACACATCTAACTTTTTATTGGATACACCCAACATCTCCTTGAGTAATCATCCATAAAAGAAATAAAATATTTTACTCTTCCTTATGGCATCTTTGGTGATTACCATACATCATAATGTATCAAGTTTATAATGCATTTACTTCTTACAATTGATCTACTAAATACTAATCTATTCTACTTACTTGTGACACTAATAAAAAAGTATATTTACTGATTTGAGCCTTGGAAGTAGTTTTTGTAAGAAAGAATCTTCAAACATTATTCTGACTTGTGGCCTAGTTTGAGATGTCACATCATCATTGAATCTTCTCCTTTGCTAATTGATGCAACACATGTATCCGCTTCTTATACTATGATCTTTTCTCCCTTTATGACTACAAGTGTGCCTCTCACAATCTTTATCATCTCATTCTCAATATAAGTTTTAGACCCAATACTATCTATTTGTCCTAGAGTCAATAGATTTTTCTTTAAGTCCATCACATGTCATACCTCTTGAATGATATGAACCCTGCCATCAAACATTTTTATTTTCATAGTACTAATACCAACAATCTTCAAATTATGATTATCACTCATGTGCATAGAACCTCCTGAGATTGATTCATATGTGTGAAACCAATCTCTTCAAGGTGTCATGTGCCATGAAGGTCCCTAGTCTAGCAATCACACATTACCAAACTATTTTCTACTTTGAACTATTATTGTTACCTTACTGTATAAGATATTGCCATTATAGTTAATACATGTAACATTCCCTTGAGTATTTGATAATTCATTATCCTTACTCTTTTTCTTAAACTAACAATCTCTTTTGAAATACCTTTTCTTGCCACAGTTATAGTACTTAATATTTTTCTTACTCCTTGATTTTGATCTACCATAATTCTGACACCCCTAGGGTATCACTCCATTGATCTCCCTTGTATCATTGTTAAGGCTTCTACTTACTATGTATTTGCATATCTATCCTCATTATTTTTGCTTCTACTTTCTTCTTCTAAGATAGTAGAAGCAATATCATTAAAGATTAGACTATCTATTAAAACACTATTTGTCAGATTGATGACAAGTAGATCATATGAATTAGGTAGACTTTGAAGTAAAATCTCAACACGTTCAACTTATTCTATTTTATGACCCAGCATAGTAAGTTGAGAAAATAGAGAATTCAAAGTGTTGATATGATCAGTTACCATAAAAAATTCTATTATTCGAAGAGTATAAAGTATTCTCTTTAAGAAGATCTTGTTGTGGAGTAACTTCAACTCGTATAATCTTGTGAAAGTATCCTAAATTTCTTTTGTTGTATTCTTTTCTGCTATACTCGATAATACTCCATCAGCTAGTGCCAAATGCAGATCGATAATCACATTACCATCCATCTCATTCCACTTATATTTAGGAATCTTGATGAGCTTTTTTCCAATTATATCTATGAAAAACTATTGACTTTTAGACTCTTATTGCCCTTTTGACAGAACTTTCATATACATATATCAACTACAAAAGTTACTATCAAAATCTTGCCTCCAATACTACAATATTAGAAATAGAACCCACAAGAATAATTTGAAAATTAAAAAAATCTAACACTTAAGACACTAAAATAAATAATACAATAAAAGAAATACAAGCTAACAGGGAATTTGGAATGAGATACATTTCAAGGAAAGGGAACCTCTTTTTATAGAAGAAAAAGATAGAAATTCTAAATGAATTTTCAATGTGGGCAAGGTGATGTTTCACCTACCCTCATTAATGTTACAGTATATAATCAAATAAATAAATTGATTTTAATTCGTATTAATTAATTAATATTATTTTAATAACATTAATCATCTCAATTATTTATATACACCACGCACCCACACACACACACACACAAATACACACATTCCAAACAAATAAATGATATTTTTAATTATAATTTATATATTTTTTATGACATTGAGTTGGGTTATGAAAGATACTATAACTAGAATAAGATTTTAGGCTCTCAATGTAAATTATATTATATTATTTATATTAATTATAGTTCATTTCATTATAGGATCATGGTTGTACACACTCACTTATTTAAAATAATTATAAATTTTTTATATTTAATATTTATTAAACACTAAATATTAAGATTATATATATATATCTATCTATTGAATTAAATTATCAACAATTTGATTTAGTTAATCACTTATAATTTTTTTCAAATATTCTACTTAACTTATTTGATATGCTAGATTAAAAATAATTTGCAGGGTTTGACATCATCAAAATTTAAAAGTATCTTCAAGAGGGTATTATTAATCAATTTGATAGAATATAGATTCCACCAATAATTAATATTCAGCGTATAGTTGATAAAATTATTTAACTTATTGAGTTCATAACTAATTTTTTATGAATCAAAATAAATATTAACAAATATATGTACTTATTAATTAGTTTCAAGAATAAGAATAATAGTTTTCATAATAATTATGATACATTTTTATTTTATATGTCAGTATCAAATAAATCACATTGTGGTTGTCCTGTTCAATACACATAAGTGTAATAGCACAAGAAGTTAGAATTTCTTTATTTCTCATAGTCAAGATAGACTTACTAAAATTATGTGTTATAATCTTACCAATTGACAATATAATTCTATCTTGATTGTGAAAAGTAGACTTATATTCTATTAGAAATAATGATTTGATTTGTCATGCATGATTGAAATTCTATGCACCAAATTATCTAATATATAGAATAAATGATACACACATATAATACAAGCTCATCTCATTATAAATTCATTTATTAAAACAATAAAATTGAATCCAACTAATCAATTAAAAGAAAATAATCAAAAATAGTTTTTAGTATAAACATAGTTCTGATGGGACATTTAATATTGTATCCATCTTTGAAAAAAAAAATTTTATAAATTATTATTTTATTAATATAATCTAATATTAAAAGAACATTATAATAAAACATTAAAAAAATTTATTGGCATTCCATGTAACATGAATTGCTAAGGACATTAAATATTAAATATTGAAACATTTTATTCTCAACATCTAGAAAATAAAATGACTGGTGGAAATTTTGTTAAGAATTTTGTTTTATTTATAATCGCCTTTTTTCTTCTTCAAGAAATATTAAATTTATTCAAGAAAAATGAATATAATTTTTATGTCGATGTGTTCTCCCTTTGTATGGCTACATAAAAATGTTTTGTTAAAATTAATTTGTAATTTATTTTGATTTATTTTTCTAACATTATCTATGTTTTATTTTTTATAAGAATATATTTTTAAATGATAACAAAATTATGTTTTTTTATGATGGTACTTTTTTTGTTGTTTTGTGATGCTGACAAAATGTTGTCTTTTTTTTTTCTTTTCTTTTTGCACTACAATATTATTTCAAACTAATGATTTGTAAAATATTCAATAAAAATTTATTAGCATTGGATGCGACATGAATTTTTGATATGTAATGTCTTTTTTTATATACTCTATATATTTTCTTTAACAATATTAAATTTCTTTAAGAAAAATAAAATGTATTCTCATTTTTATAAATTGGTACTTAGTCTGTTAACTTAAAAATGATTTGTTAATAATGATTTGTAAATTTATATCCAATTTCCTTTGAGTAAATTATCTTTTAGTACAATAATAAAAAATATTTATATAAAAAAAAAGAACTTGATTTTAAACATTTGATAAAAAGTGCACAAAAACATAAAATATATATGTTTTTGCATACTATAAATTATAAACCTTAAACTTCCACCTCTTTAACACATCAGCATAAAAAAACAAAAATTATTTTTTTAGTTTAGAAAACATATGAATATGTATAAACCTATATACATATATATATTCATAAAAACTTGTATTTATATATACCTCATATATGTATGTATGTATATATAAACCTACATATATACCTATATATATATATATATATATATATATATATATATTAACGTGTATATAAACCTATACCACACACACCCCCCCAATCACACACACACACACACATATATGTATGTATGTATGTGTATGTGTATTTATATACAAAACATATATATACATTTTTTGAAAATATTTTTATATAGGTTTCTATATAGGTATATACACATACATATATATATATATATATGTGTATGTGTGTGTGTTTATAGGTTTATATGTAAATGAATACAAACAAACCTATGTACAAAAAACTATATATACATTTTCAAAAATGTTAATATATATAAAAGTTTTGTATAAACCTATACAGTCGAAAAGCCTATGTATATATAGGCATATATATACATTTTTAAATTTCTAAAATCATATGTATAAATACTTTATGTATAAACCTATCCATAAACCTGGGTATATACATTTTCAAAAATGTTTATATATATATATATATATATATAAGTTTTGTAAAGTCAAAAGCATTAATTTGGGTAAGTGAATTTCATCTTACCAACATTAAAAATCTCTTTAGGTATTTTGATTTTTCTTCTATAAAAGGAGTATTTCTCCTCATTTGTAAGTAATCTAAATTCCAAATGTCTTCAGCTTTAGAATTTTTTATTTCAAATTATTATTGTGAGTTTTATTTTTATAATAAATCTATATACATATGTGTATGTACATATATAGGTGTACACATATATATATATATATATATATATTTTTTCTATATAGGTGTACACACACACACACACACACACATATATATATATATTTACATTAAATATAGTTTTATACATAGATTTATATATAGATATATAAGAGAGAGAGATATATATATATATATAGTTATCCTTGGAAAACACTATAAATATAATTAACTAGTTTATCACCCAAATGATGGTCCAAGGTGGAGATGACTCAACATAGTAAATCATGATAATTGTGGTGCAGAGTTTGAAGATGAAGATGAGGTGACATGTGATCATGATGATTATGATCATGAGAATTTTAATGAAGTACAAATGTTTTAAATTCAATGGAAGATGTCAGAACCTAAAAGAGATGATACAACACATCACCACCAACAATTTCAAATTAGGTGTACCATCAATGGTGATATTTGTGATTAGATAGCTGGTAGTTATTGCCAATAGAACATTTTTGGGAAAAGTATAATTGAGAAGATACAACTACTGGTGGATAAAATTTTGATTCGGCATTGGGGTAGATCATGACTATTAGCATATATCAAAGTAATGAAGCACTACATCATCAATAATGAGTTTGTATTGTATAGTGATCATTAGTCCTTGAATTACCTTGGAAACAAAAAAAAAAAAAAAAAAAAGCTTTGTGGACTTTCTTGTAAGTTGGATCAAATTTTTAGAAAAATATGCTTATTAGCTCCAGCACAAGTCAAGAGTATCAAACAAAGTAGCTGGTGATTTGAGCTAGTGAATGACAATAATGATGATACTAAGGTATGATATTGTTAGCTTTTATTATTTAAATGATAAACATGAAGGTGATAACCATCTCGAAGAAATTTTGGAGAAGTGCAAGCACAAGAAAGTAATTGATGATTTTCATACCTATGATAGTTTCCTTTTGAAAGGGAATATGCAATGCCTTCCATGCACCTCTCCATGTGAGAAAGTCACCAAAGATTTATATGGAGGATTAGCTGGACATCTTGGCCAGGAAAATATTATTGCAACTAATACAAAGAGACACTAAAGGGAGATGTTGACATACTAGTGCACCAATGTTAAAGATGCCTAGCTACACAACTCATAAGTCATAACTTGTGCTTGGATTACCATGAACTGGCTGAGATGCTTATAATGTAAAGTTTTTTATTGAGATTGTATATTTATGTTGTATTCCTAAATCATTCACTTCTACTTTGTTTGTTACCTATTTCTAGATGCCTATTTATTGGATAATTGACTCATTGTTAAAATATGGCAGTGCTGCTCACCCACAAACAGATGGACAAATTGAAGTTATAAAACAATCACTGAGGCAATCTTATTCATATCATATGTGAAGAAAATGCTAAACAATGAGTTTTTTTTTTTAAAAATCCCAAGCTAAGTTTGCCTATAAAAATGGTGTGGAGTTAATTAACCTCTCACATGCCCTATAGATCAAGCAAAAACTTAAAAAAGACCAATGCTCAAAATAAGGCATAGTTGCGACCCATCAGATAGACACGAATGGCTCCAAACTTTTTGAAAAATGAGATGATATCATGTTCTTGCACAGAGAAAGATCTTCAGTTGACACTTATAGCAAAATATAACAAAAAAAAAAAGTACGATCCAATCATATTCTGATCGAGTTACCATAGAAAATGTAGATTTTCAAGAATTTTACCATGATTGACATTTTTCTATATCATTAATCTACTAAATAATTAAGTCTAAATGATGAAAATAACTCAAAGATGAGGTATTTGAGTTGTGCAAAATTTTAACTCATAATTGATGGTAAGATAAATGTAAAAAGATTCAATTTATATAAAATTAATAAAGGAATTTTAGTTATGGAACTATCAGTATGATCATTCAATTGGGAAAAGGATCAAGACTGCTTAACCCTTGAGGCACGAGTTCAATCCCTAAGAATGCTAGATATGATTCTCCAAGATAGTTTTGCTAATCGCTCTCTACTCATACTACTAGGATGAAGTTCTTACCTGCTCCGACCTTGAGATCCCCATGCCCATATATATATTTTATTGATCATGTGTGTGTGTGTGTGTGTGCATATGAAGATTATATATATATAGTACATACAATATGTCTATAATATGTGTGTGTGTGTGACTGTGTGCGCATGTGAGTGAGTGTGTGTGTGTGTGTGAGTGTGTGTGTTTGTTTATATATAGCATATATACTATATAATATATATAGTATATATGCACACACACACACAACAAACAAACCAATATATACTACATATATTGTATCTAAAAATGAACACATTATATTTTCGGGTTGTGACTTTAAAATAATTAACCGTATATTTTTGTTGGTAAAATTATCTCCTCAATCTAACTCCCGGCAGTCCTTACTCTGAGTCTGAGATTGACGAATCTGCCATTTCAAAGCTCAGTTAAGCATGGGAATGGTGGGCGTCATTTACCATCCAACTCAGGGCCTTTGTAGCGAGGAACTGGGGGTTGTCTCTGCTCCATAGTGATTTTAAAAGAGATAGGTATTTCTCTCTTCAATTTTCTACTTTTGTCGTGTGATTTGCAGCGCCTTCTTGTGTCGCCATGGTAATCGGATTAGATTTTGTTCTTGTTCTTGTTTCATCATGCTAGAAAAATGTGAATTCTTCTATCCGATTTAAATTTCAAGGCGAAGAATTCAGCGTCTGTTATTCCGTCCAATTCGATTGGCCGTCATATGCATCTGAGTCATGTTAAAATCTGAGAACAATTCCGTTAAAATATAGATATCCTGTCATTCTATACGTTCCTAAAAAAATTGACGGAATCTTTCTTAGAAAACCCCGAGTGGGACGTGATTGAATTTGGAGCTAGACCTGTATGTGAATATGAATGCAAGCATTGTGCAAACGAAGTGATGCTAGAAAAAAGTAAGCATTGTGCAAACGAAGTGATGCTAGAGAAAAGTAAGCATTGTGCAAACGAAGGTTTTGAAATTTCAAAACCTTCCTTCAATGAAACGCGAGCATTCTTCAAAATAAGACAACATATTTTCTGTAAAAATAAAGTGCAATGTCATATTTTATTAGTAAAAACATATTGAACATTCCTATTCTCAAATCTAATAAGTATATATGTATGAATGATTCTCACGCCTAATTTTAGAGAGAGAAAGTAAGATAAATCCATTAAGGTATGTTAAGTCCTTTTTGATGGGGAGATGTGATCAAATTTGTTGTGAAATAATAACATAATTATTATGGATTTTCTTTATCATAAAATATTAATTTTGATATATATTTTTTCACTTTTAAAAATGAAATTAAAAGAAATATGTTTTGTAGGATAATTATATAAATAGAATTCAATTTTTTAAAATGCAACTTGTTTATAGAGAATGATTATTTTTATAGTTTTTATTATTATTATTTTTTATTTTTTGATGAACACATTAAATGTGAGTGTTCAATACTATGCGTATTGGATATTTTGAATAATTTGATATATATTTATTATTGTGATTATTTTTATAATTTGAGTATTTATTAGAAAGATTTTATTAAATATTTTTTTTTGAGGAAATTTGATAAATATTAGTGACATTGTAATTATTTTTTGGTAAAATTTTGTTGACTTGGTGAAACTGTAGTTTAAGGGAGATAGGTGATGGAGAGTCATAATATTTTCTATGTTATGACTTAGATATATCTCATAGATTTTATTGAATAGTTATGATATTTCTTCTTGGATATAATTTTATAAAATCGGTTATGACAATCTTTGTATGTCATGATTCTATTATTGAGTTCATATAATTTTTTTACTATATGCAACATGGTCTTCATTATTGTGATATTTTTTTAAAGTCACAATCATATTATCTGTAAAATATGAAATTGTTGTTATATTATTTTCATATCATGATAGTCAAGTATTTTACTTATATAATTAGTCGTAGTAATTTTCAGAACTACGACTTATTCAATACAAAACAAAAACACCAAGTATTTTAAGTTGTGATATTATTTTCTATCATAATATTTTGTTACAAGGAACATTTAATCTAGTTGTGATCATTTGCAACACTAGGACTCTGTGATTCAGCAAGAAAATATTAAATTTATATTCATTCATAGTATTATGACTTTGTATTTTAGAAAATAGATGTATAAGTCATGATTTTTCACATTGCTATGATATTTTGCTATCTACGACGAATATTCTCGGCGTCATGATATTTAGTTCGAGAGATAATTTTCTTAGTCTTGATATTATCAGGACTATGACATCGTGCCCCACATGGAAGTTACCTAAGTCGTAATATTCATTGTCATTGTGATATTTAAACTCCACATAAGTACATTTACCCTTGTTGTGATGTTTAGGCAACATCCTAACTTTTGGCTTAATGCATCACACGGATTCTTGCAGTAAGTTATACTTAAAATTTTTTAGTAAAAAGAGGAAGAGAAGAATATGATTGAGTCAAGAGCAATATAAATCCTCAGCGATATGATTTCAATCTCCAACTAAGAGAAAATCAAAAATAAATGCAAATAATATATGATTTGATGTATGTTTTAAATATAGATAATCACTTGTCTTTATTAGGAATTCATGATTCTATTAGATTCTCTCAAAATATATCGCATGAAATCTTATCTAATATTAGATTAAATTAGGATTTATGATTTAGATATTATACTTATATGTGATAGGTAAATGAGTTTTTTTGGAATATATGTTTGTGTTAATATTATATTTTGATGCTGATCGATATGCTTATTAATTAAAATTAAATTTTAAGGTTTATATTATTTTATAAGTTTATATGAATCGATCATGATAGATAGTGATATATTTGTCATGCGACACACTCACATAGTATGGTATAAAAGAAGCGATAGACATTTTAATCTTGATGCATAAGATAAACATACGTATGAAAACTCAAAAGTAAGGTATGTTTAATCATTATAACTATGATGCTTATGAAATCAAATATACAAATATATTTATGACCAATTCAATGTACATATTCTAGAAAAATTAATCTTGAAAGATGTGCGAGTTAAGTATATTAATCTAAGAGTTGTATCATAATATGTGAGTCATTTGTTAGCCATGATAGATGATAACATGTAAGCCATGAGACATATGCAAGAAAAGATACTTCATATAGTGATGATAGTCATGTGTGTCAATTCTTCTTCTATGATTTTCATATGTGTAATTCATTGAACAGAGTATATTAATTATCATGAACACAACATTTATGAAGCTAGAGGTGTCAAACAGGCCGAGCGGCCTAGGCATGACATGGTTTGGAATCATGACACAGGCTGGGCCGTGCCGACCCTTGGCATCATTTGTGCAGGCCCTTGACATTGTTCGTGGCCTGTTGGGCTAGGCACTGTCTGTATGCTTGGCCTGATGACATGGTAAATTGGTTGGGTGAACCAGCTGGATTTTTTAAAATTTTAGATGGAAAAATTGGGTATGGTATGACCTAGCCCGACTCAGCCCAAACCAGGTATGAGCCAAGCTGGCGGTCCATATCGGGCTAGTAGTTCTTAAGTCATGTCATGCATGATACATCATGATTACTATAGCGGGCCATGTCGATCACGCATGGTGGCCCAATTTGGCCACCAAAAAATGGGTTGGGCCATATTGGCTCGGCCCATTTGACCCCAATATATGAAGTTAAAAGTATAATTATATTTATTATTTTATCATCTTTAAGACATAGAAATCAAAAAATAAAAATACATATATGATGTAATAATCATAAGCAATTGACATATTACTTGAAAAAATAAATATGTGAATGATCCAAAAATAAAACAAAAATATGAGTAGAATAATTATTAGTTTAACTTGTATATTAAAGAGCACTTAGACAGTATCATATTAATTTATCTTTTGTTCTATAATCGAACATATTATTATTTATCACTAAGTATAATACTGCATAAGGATACGAGTCGATTTTAGAGTCAAAATATCTTTCTAAAAATTTAAGTTTGTCTATTCATTTAGAATAATTATTAGTTCATTGCTGGTTGATCGAACTAGATACATAATTAAAATTGATATCTGGATTTATGTTTATTATTATATATATGATTTATATACTTGTGAAACTATGTTAGACGAGAGAAATTACATAATAAAGTTTTGTTTCTAATTCTTTGGATATATTTATTACTTTATGTTTGAATTATATTTGTGTTTTATTTTTTTTATTTGATTTGTAGCTATCATATTTATGGGACTGAATTAATATATTTATACTTAGAAATTAGAGAACACCTAGGGCATAACTGAGACAAAGTTGAGAAGTAACAAATAAAAAAAAAATAGTAGCAACAGAGATCACTAAGATTGTGAAGGTCTGAAGGATATATTGTTCAACAATTCCAATCCTTATTGTACTTTGTGTATTATTGGTGACCTAATTATGATAAATAGTTATTTTTGGATTTAGATGTAACTCATATAAATGAATTATTTTAAGTTGAAGTCGAGTTTAATAACTATGAGTGATATAATAATATATAAATATTGTAAAAGAATTTCAAAATATCCTAATAACATCATAAAATTCTTGAAGTTTTGTGACGTGGCGAAGATGATTTTTATACGACAAAGCTCGGAGCTGATTTAAATATTTATTTTAAGGTTCAATTGAGAGCTGAAATGAACTTTTACAAGTATCTTTTACTAATTTGTTTGTCTTAAATTATCTCTCAGCTATTGTGAGAGAGTCAATTGTAACAAGATGAACAAGATATATTATATAATGCTTATGACTAATTTAAAGAGTTTTTGAGAATATGCTCACAACATTAATTTGAATTGTGATTCGAAGCTCAGATTATAAATAATTGACTGGACTACATGATGAGATACATGATTAATGCGGCCTCAATTAATTTTATTATGAATAAGTCTTCTGAGAAAGTGGATAGCTAGCAAAGAAAATATGAATGAATTTTTCTTCAACTTTAGATCCCAATGGAATAAACAATCGAGTGTGAAAAAAATTTCTATTTTGTATTACTTAGGAATCAATAAATTCAATCTTGTATATTAAGTAAAATAAATCAATATTTTGCAGAACAAATAGTATATATTCTGATTCAACAACAATGATCTCACATATCATCATCCGAATATGATAAACTATGAAAATATATTATATGAGTTATGAGAATATATAATAAAAGAATGCGAACTATTTTTTTTTTAAAAAAATTGAGAATAATTCAATGAATTATCAAATACAAAAAATCTCAAATTCTAATCATAATCACCCAAATATAGAAAAGTCATCACTTAATTTAATAATTCATTTACATAAGTCGATAAACAAAAGATTGGATTGTTGCACCTTGTCATGATAAATAGTTCAACTAAAAATTAATAGTTTAATTCTTTTATTAATTTAATTCATTGATAAACAAAAGGAATGATTTTTAAGAAAATCTAATTGAACAGATCAAAAAGAAACTAGAACATATGAATATGATAATAAAAATTTTGAAAATTAATTCAAACAATTAATATTATCAATAAAAGAAAAGAGCATGAATAAACTACCAAGCAATACTAAGATAAATTTAAAAAAAAAATATTTGTCTACGCCACTAAAATAATAAAAAATTAGAAGAATAATGATAAAAATCAAATAACTATATAATTAAAATTTATATAATTGATCTCTATGTTATCTAGCATGTGCATTCATGATGATGAATATAATAAAACCCCATGAGAGTTGATTTTGAATCATGCTAATGATCTACTTTATGTTTGTTTTTATTTTAATTTATTCGATATTAATTAAAATAGTATCATGATTTAAAAAATATAATATTTTTTTATTCATTTTATGATGAACATAAGAACATTTTATTACTTGGAGAGAAGATTTGATATTTTGTATTGGGCATCATAGTGTTCTTAATAATAATAATTTAATGTTCTTGAATAGCTAAGCTAACTCTATAATCAAATAAATAGATACACACATTGAGTGTAAGTTCATCAACATGAGACTGGCATTGCATATCCTTCTTCATGCAGTATCATGTATTTTGTATCTATCTATAATGGAATGTTGATGAATTTTATTTTCTATGAGGGATGTTAATGGGATGATGAATTTTCCTTGGGCTGCTTCCATGCCAGGGGGAAGATGAAGGTGGAATTAAAGTGGACGAACAAAATCACATCAGCTCATGTTGAGCAACTTATACGAGCAGAAAGGAGCATAGAGAAAGCTGTTATTGTGTTTGATTCTGCCACAGCAGAGTACAGAAACGGATTTAGGCACAGTAACGCCACCTTCTCTCTCATAATATCCAAGCTACTCTCTGCAAGCCAGCTGAGACGTGCAGAAGAGATGCTCAACAGGATGAAAATGGAGAAGTGCAGCATAGTCGAGGATACATTTGTTTCAATTTTCAGAGCCTATGGACGCGCCCACAAGCCACTCGATGCAATCCGGGTCTTCCACAAGATGACTAATGAATTCGACTGCAAGCCCACGCTGAAGTCTTACGTGACCATATTAGATATTCTGACAGAAGAAAATCAGGTAAGAATGGCGCTGAGATTTTACCAGAGCATGAGAGAGGAGCTGGGTATTCCACCAAGCATCGTCTCCATCAATGTTTTGATAAAAGCTCTTTGCAAGAACAACGAGACCATCAAATCTGCACTCAACATATTCGATGAAATGCCGACCAGGGGATTGATGCCAGATGCGTATACATATGGCACTCTAATCAACGGGCTGTGTAGGATGGGGAGTATCTCGAAAGCAAAGGAGCTGATGAAAGAGATGGAATCCAAAGGTTGTGAGCCATCTGTTATTACTTACACTAGTTTAGTGCATGGGCTGTGTAGGTGTGGTGACGTGGAGGAAGCTGTTGGGTGTGTGGAAGAAATGAAGGAGAGGCGAGGCATAGAGCCAAATTTGGTCACGTATAGTGCATTAATGGATGGATTTTGTAAAGCAGGGAGATCATCAGAGGCCAAGGAAATCCTTCACGTCGCGGTTAGCAAGCACCTAAAGCCTAATATGATTACTTACAGTACATTAATCGATGGATTCTGCAGAGAAGGGAAGCTTCTTGAAGCAGTCGAAATTCTCGACAGAGTAAAGCTACAGGATCTGCAACCTGACGCAGGCTTGTACGGGAAGATAATATGTGGGTTCTGCGATCTTTCCAAGTTTTGGGAGGCTGCAAACTTTCTCGAGGAAATGGTGCTCGTGGGAAGCCCACCGAGCCGGATCACCTGGTGCCTACATGTTAAGATCAACAACACTGTGGTCCGTGGTCTCTGTCAAAGCGACCATCTGGCTCGCGCCTTTCAGCTGTACTTGGGCGTGCGTACCAGAGGAATCTCCGTTGAACACGACACATTTGATTCTCTGGTTAGATCCTTCTGCATGAAAGGTAACCTAGATAAAGCAGCTCGCATCCTAGAGGAGATGGCGGTTGATGGATGCGTCCCTTCCGAGGCTACCTGGGCTAGCCTCCTGGCTAGATTCTGGGCCGCGCAGAAGGTCCGCCATGCTTTTGAAATGTTGGTTGCCGAGTTCGTTCTACTTAACCCAGATATTAAATGGTCAGATTTTGCCTCACTTGGGTCCAATCCACGAAGATGATAAATTGTGATGAATAGGAAGAAACTTTCATTAAAAAAATGGAATTGAAAAATTCGAACACATGAAAAGAAACAATTATTGCAGGCAGGCGGCAATCAATTGCAATGGGGGTGTGAATTTGTGGCTAGCACTTTATCTCTTGCAGGGAAGGGGCCAAGTATAAAAAGGTTGGGTCAGTAGCAGCGTCCCTGTAGTAGGCAAACACCAGGGAACTGTCATCGTGCATACTCTCTCCCACAAAACTGCAAAACACGAAAGACGACTCACTAACATAAGAAACGCAAATACAATCTAATGCTTGAAGTTTCATGAGAACGATGCTTACAATTGTAGGTCTGTAAGCTTTGAAAGTAAGAACTTGGTTGCTCCTTCAATGTTCTTTTTGAATTTTTCTAGGTTTTCTGGTTCTAGCTTAGGTGCCAGCAACTTGATGTATCTCTTTATGTATGTGACGAACTGTTTCTTGTCAAAAGCAGGTTGCTCCTGTAACCAATAATTTAATGTCAGCATTTTTGGCTTTAAAAAGTCGGAGGAAAATCAGGACCTAGAAGATGACCTGAAGCCTAAAAGTGTCGACTATGTCTATTACTTTAACAGCCTGATCATCAACACCTTCATCATCACCATCTCCGTCTGCAGAAGGATTGGCACCGATGTCCACATCAACGGCGCCTTGCACCACCCACTAGAAATAAACAAACAATGACGGTGCTATTTCAGAAGACATGAAAACAGGTAAAAGGTTCGCCATTGTAGGATGCAAAGCAATTTCTAACCTTTCCTTCCACCTCCAGAAGCATTCCATTTTCAATTTCCTTGTGAAGGAACGAGTCAGAGAGGAGCTCGTCGCCTGGATTCAAAAAGCAAAATTACGACTCGTTGGGGAAGGGCAGGGAAGAGAAAAATCAACAAACATCAATAAATTGGAAACGTGATGTGACGAACAGGTCGGCAATTCGCATTAGGGTTTATCTATGAAATTAAACAAATATCAACACCCACACACATGAGAGATTCCGAGTCTGGATGTATTGTTAGTGTCTTTCACAATTTAGTCAAAATTCAACAAATTTTACTTTAAATTCTAGCTTCGAAGAATGAAAATCATGTAACCTAAATCGAAGACCAACGGAATTCACATATTTTACTCGACGGAAAGCATCGATGAATCTCGAAATAAGGTGGCGCTGCGACAAAAAAAAAGTGATTATCTATGAAACACTGGGGAACAGCTTCTCGACGCCGCTCAGACGAGCATAAATTACGCGAAACAACCATTAACAGAGCTTGTTCGCAAGCTGGAAACACACGATTCACGAACCTATGATCAAACAAAAAAGAAACTAATCGATCTAACAAAAACAGATCTAACATAATTTGTCGAAGCGGCGATCTTACCGGTCAACAGATCCTTGTAAACCAGCATTGCACGGGCTTAACGGAGGATCTTTCCAAACACAGGCACGACCAGCAGCAAGAGCGAGAGACTCGAAATTCCCTGACGAAAAATCGTCGGGGTCACTATATATATACACACGCGGCAGTTGGCACCGACTCCAAGAAACCACATCCTTATAGAATACCATATTAATCGGGAGACGGGAGAGTCAAACGGGTCAAATTAGGGTTTCGATCAATTTCTCATATGTTATCCCAAACAAAAATTAGGGTTTCCAAATTTATAAAAGGGTAAATTCCAATTTGTATTTAAATTTTCTTTAGATCATCAATCATATTGGATAATCATAAAATATTATTATACTATAGTAGTTAATGTGATTAATGCTAATCATAAGTTTTTTTTTTTACTAAGAAATAATTTTATTAATATCAAAAATAGATACAAAAATCAGCTAGCTAAAATTTTACAGACATATAACCATGTAAAAGTTTTATCCCTTGAGTTCTTTGTTGGAATTGTGTTGCTTGTTGAATGTCTCCTGCCTATAAATCTTTGCTCAGAGTGTTTCTACCGACTCATATAAAACACTATAGACAAACAAGCATGTGTGTGTGTGTGTGTGTGTTGCCTTAAATAGCCCTAGTGTATTTATTTTCAAAATAGTATAGCAAGGGATGAAGTAGTTGATTGATGACAATTCATAAGCAAAGCTCTGGCTATTTTAGTCAATTTTTCAAAGTAGACTATTTCTAGTCTAAAAGATTATAATTTAATATATTACTTGGATCATGATAAAGTTTAATATACTCTTACACTTTATAAAGCATCATTTTTTAATATATTGTGAATGAATTTGCATATAACATCATTGAAAATGACCTATTCATGATGATTTTTAAAAGTGTTATCTAATATGGTCATTATATGTCTGCTTTCTAGCACATAATGACACTTTAAGGTAATCATCATATAATAAGAATCATTTTATATTTGTATTTTTTGCACATGCATTACACTTTAAGTAAGTACCACCTAATAAGTGTCATCTAGAGATATGTGTGTTACCTTTCTTCAGCAGCTTTGTGTGTGTGTGTGTGTAAATGGGATAGATTTTGATGATGAGTTAGTAACTAATTGATTTTCTACTTTTATTTTTGTGTCATGATCTTAATTATAGTTTCGATCAAAGTTACAATTCAAAAAATAACTTTGTTTGGTCTATTGAATTTGCTTTAAATTTTGTATCAGTCATTTCTTTTGATATTTTCTATATAATAGAGACCATAACAAAATCTTTGTGTCGCCTATGCTCTACTTATATATTAGTGCAACACGTATTAGATAGTAAAAAGAATCACTCTATTAATTTGTTTGCAATATTACAATCTTGATAAAATTCCTATCAGCACATAATTGTTTGTACAAATAATTACTCAAATAGCTTATTCACGCTGAAGAAAATAAACGAGTGATTCTTTTCTCATTATAATAATTAATACATTTTGAAACTAAGCGTAATTCCTTATGTTTTAAGATCTATTCAATAGTGATAAATGACTTAAATATTCTACATCCAAGGATAGAGATATTTTGAGGAATATTATAGTACCAAATTATCTCAAAATCTTTATCTTAGTTGTCCTTATTTCTTAGCAATCCAAATGCAGATTTAAATGAGAATGTTCCTCTTTAAATAGCAAGTAATATGAGTTCATTTTGTTGATCACTTAGTATCCTAATAATTTGATCAACTAATATATGTGGGAGTGTATTTAGTAACTTTTCAATATTCTAACTGTCTCCTTTAAATTTTTCTTTAAGTGTGATATCTAAAGACTCTCAGTGTATGTGGCTAGAAATTTTTGTAGATCTTATCCACTGATCGTATCAAAAAGTTATCATTTTTACATAATTTTCATGCAATATATTCTTCTAGTGTGTAACTTTTATCTTTTATCATTCTCTACATTGGTGTCAATATATTGGGCCTTAATTTCAAAAAAAAATCAAGCCCACATTATCTACTATATGGGAATTTATTTAGTGAAGAATCATTAGTACAGAATTCCTACCAACATTTTACATAACTCACTTTTTTTATATATTGCATATCATGGAAATCTATTCTCCCATCATCTTTTTGCTTGCATAATTTAGACCATTAGTCCATCTAATACATCTAAGATGTTCCCCATATCATCATAAAAACTTGGATGTCAATCATTCGATTGTTTTGATGACATTCAAAGTGGAATTTATAGTTTGCATGGGATATAAGGATATTGCTAATAAGATATGTTTGACTAGAGTTATTTTCTCATCCTTGAATAATAGTTTTTTCGACTACCCTCCTATTAGGTCCTTGATTTTGCTGATAACATTATCATTGTATTTGATTTTATTTTTTCCTCTATAAAGGGTAAAATCATACTAGTTATTTTGATAACTAGTATGATTTTGGTAACTATGCAAGATGTATTTGCATTAAAAAAACCCCCCGGGCAAAATCATTTCATGAAATTATAGTTTTGATAAATTATAATAAATAATAGTTAAATTGGTTAGTTTTTAAGTGAAATGTAAAACTTAGTAGCATTGTTGAGTATGAAGAGAGTTAAAACCCATATAAATGCATGATATTCTTCGTATTATGACTTTGTTATACTTCCAATAGTGTATACAATAGTTTAGTATTTATTCTTAGTTAAAGCTCTCTATAAATAGTTATGAAAATCTTTGTATACCACCATGACTCAACTATCTCATTGACATACTTATTTTGCTACACAATAATGACGTTTATGTAAATTTCTAGTTAAAAAACCATAAATACAAATGCAAAAGCTATAGTTTTTCTTCAGCATCATTACTTTTGGATACAGAGTTTCAAAGCATATTTACTCCATCTATGATCATTTTCAGAATTGTAATATTTTGCTCTAGAGAAAAGACCAGAGTTATGGTCATTCTTAGCATCACAAGTTTGGGTAACATAGAGAAAATACATAAGTCATAGTCATTCCTAATACTACGACTTTATGTTATAGAGGAGAAATATATGAGCCATGACTATTCCCAACATTATGACTCCATGTCACAAAGAGGAAATGCAATAGCCATGGTTATTCTAGATACAATGACAATCTAATATTAGAAAGAGACTAATTAATGGTCATTCCTAATGCCACAACTTGTGTTGTAGAGAGACTAGGCCAAAACCATATTAATTTCTAAATACCATGACTTTCTACTTAATAAGTGTGCTCAACCATTTTAATATAAAAGTACAACATAGAGAAAAAAAGAAAGCAAGCATGAGAAGCTATGGTATGAAAAGAGGTAGGCAAAAAAGGCCAGTATTTTGGAGTAAAAATTTGCCAAATTTTAAGGGAGATCCATGAGCAAAGATACAACATAAGGTACAAGCATAAACACCTAAAGAAGAGCATTAATTTTGAGTTTTGATTCCCACCTAAGAGTATATTCGAGGCACATGAATAGGAATTATAGTTTTAGTGTTTTAATTATTAAATACTCTTGAGGACTATCACCAGGAACCCAAAATTTTATGAGATATATTTTAAATTATTTCATGTGCTTATTTTTAATATTAAGCTAAATTGAGATCTAGGGTTAGTATATTTTATTTTGTGTGATGAATATATAACTGATAGATTTTATGTTTTAGTTTGTATTGTGATTTGGTTACTAATAAATGTAAAGTTTATATAGAACTGACATTATGATTTTAATGTTAGTAGGTTTGTTCATGTTATCATAGTACTTAGTGATAGGTGAACCATGAAGCATACTTAAGCATAACAATAAAAAAATGATAGACTTTCTAATAGTGATACATGGAACAATCTAATTTGTTAAAACTTAATATTTAGGTAAGTTTAATCTTGAGAGTATGATACCTGTAAAGTTGAAAGTTCTAATACTTTTATAAGTCAATTTATTATGCATATCCTAGATAAATAAACCTCAATTGATATGGGGATTTATATAATTTTTTAAGGGTTTTACCATTACTATGAGAGTCATGCATTATAGTGGTAAAAGGTGATAGGTAAGCCATGAGACATATGTGATCGAGGTGACTCATAAGGTGGTTAGAGTCATATGAGTTATTCTATCATATGACTCATATCGGTGAGATTTGAGGGAAGTTATATGTTAATTATAATGAGTATGGTACTTATGAAGTCAAAAGTATAAAATTTTTTTATTTCATATCAATTTACATCTTTATGATATGTAAGATTGAAAAATATGAATGTATATTCAAAGAAACTAAAGTCATGATATTAGGCATGACCATAGCACTAGGAATGGCTATGACTTGGCTCTGGTCTTTCTTTTACAACAAATAGTTATAGTCCTAGGAATGACTACTACATTTGTCTTGGACTTTCTCGTGATTAGATGGATTGGAGCTAAGAATGACTATGGCTTGGCCTTAATCTTTTTTGTGTATGTAATGGTTGTGGCATTGGTAATGACCATGACAATGAATTTGATCTTTTTTTTAAGTTTTCAACCATATCGAGTAGCCCGACCATGACCCAAAGCATAGCTCAAGTAACCTATGATGGCTCATGTGTATGTATGGGAGGATATGCATGGCACGACCCTCCATGATGGCTCATGTGGGCTAGTTTTGGCTCGTTTGGCCAAATTGGCAAGTCTGATCCTAAACAATGCTAGCCTGGTCTGAACTCATGTGAGGCTGGCCTGACCTAGCTTGGCATGACCTGACATGCCTTGAAATGATCCAACACGATCCTCCCAAAAGCCATCCTAATGGGCCATGTTGGGATACCCATTTTTGAACTATGCTCAGACACGATGGCATCGACAAACCAAAAAAATGGGTCATGCTAGCATGACATGATCTATTTGACATCTCTATCTTTCTCATATATCTAATAGTCACGGTGCTGAGAATAACCATAGCTTTGACAATTAACTCATATATTCAAGTTATAGTTTTGTCTTTCTTGAGTACAAGAGTAACAGTTTTGAGAAGTGATCGTGCTTGAGTAATATCCTTCATAATATTTATATTCAAAAGTTGTGTTACTGTATAATATGAGAGATGAGCAATCATCACAATAATTACTCAAAATTGTGCAATTAAAAAAACTTACGAGTTCAATAAAAAAGAAAAATTGGAAAAGTTGGATGCTCTTAAGGACAATGATGATCTATCCTCCTTTGATGAACTCAATTAATAAATTTTCTATCTATATATTATTCAATTATGATGTTGATATTTGTTTGAAATATTAGAGATTTGGCTAAGCAACGAGCAAGCAGAATGACTAAAAGTTAATGCAAAACAAATAAAATTATAATATTTGCTTTTATTGATTCATTTTTTTTCATGAAGTCTGCCTATAAAAATTTAAAGTAAAATTGAATTATGATATGGCTTAGAATAATCCAAAGAACAAAATATGGATAAAAACACAAAATATTTCATATTTTTGGTTAGGAATCAAAGAAGTAAAGCTCATATGCATCATATTGAAGATAAAGAAAATGAATGGTTAGAAAATGAGAAAAATATTAAAGAAGGATATTTGAAAAGCATGTTTTGAGTTCTTTAAGATATAATATATTATTAGGTCTTTCATGAGTACAGTAGTTAATACCCAAAATCTATATGTTAAAACCCAAAATCTATATGCTAAGAAAAAATTGATAGCATTTCTTATCTTGATGCATGAGATAGATTCATATGTTATAACCTAAAATCAAGATATATTAATTATTGTGAGTATGAAGTCAAATCTAGCATTAATGATTTTAAATATTACTCAATTATATATATCTTAGAAAAATTAGTTCTTGATTGATGTGGACATTTGATAGAATATTCTCCTAAGAATTTCAAATTTAGTTTGCATTAAATTATCATGAAAGATGGTGACGGATAACACAAGACATGTGTGAATGGTTGTGACTCACAAGTTGTTGATAGTCTATAAATTGTTTTCTCTCGTATAATTCCTACTTGTGATGTTTGAGGGAAATATATATTAATTATGTGAGTATGAAGCTTACAAAGCCGAAAGTATAAATATTTATAAACCAAATTAGTTCTTGGTCATTATAACACCTAAGGCTGGAGAATATGAATGTACATACAAAGCAAGTATGAAGCGTAGTTGATGAATTGTCTAAAAGGTATAGACTTATAAATGACTTTAGAGAAAAGATAATTTACTTTATTAGTGTTAAAGTATCAAAAAGATAACTACGAGATGACCATCAATAGAATATACTCAATGATGATAATCACATTGTATGTTATTAGGATAAAGAGGCATTCTAAAATAATTCAAACTTTATTATGTATCCAATCTGAATATAAATAGAATTATTTGAATATGTATCATATGAATAAAATTGAAAATTATTAGGATCTAAGAGTAATATGAAAATCTCAAAATATCTCTACTAATAGAATTTTGTTGTTTCATTATTGATTAATCAAACAACTGATACAATCCATATGAAATCGATATAAGGACAAAAGTTTTCTTTACTACTTGTATAACTCATATGCAAGTAGATCTTATCTTCGTCAATATAAAATTGGGCAACATAATAAAGTTATAATAAATAGTATACACAAACCCACTAATTATAAAACATAATGTTATTCCTAGATAAATATCACATTTATTAATAGCCAGACTATAACAAAATCCAAACATCAAAACCATTTATTAAGTATGCATCATATGAAATTCAATATAATAATATTAGACCTTAATTTAGCTTGATATTAGAAAAGAATTTGCATAAAATAATTTAAAATCATAGCTTTTCTCTCTGATATTGGACAATAATTCCGAATGACAACCCTGAAAATTTCTAGGAACTAAACCAAAAACCCATATTATTCATTCATGCACCTCGAATTTGTCCCTTGGTGGAGTTGGAATTCTCTCTCCCTCCTTTGTGTTTATGATTTTGTTTTGCATCGCCCCTTCTCTCATGGATCTCCCATAGGTTTGGATGAAATTTTGCTCTTAAAATTTTAGCTTTTCTCTCTTTTCTTGTGACCTAGAAATTTCTCGAAATTCCCTTATTTTTATACTTGCATTACTTGGTGTAAATTTTAAGTGGAAATTTGTGACTTTTTAGAAAGCTTTGTCTTTTTGTGTATGTAACACAAAGTGTGGGCACTAGGAATAAGCCATGGCTTTCATATCTTTCTAGCTCTAAAATGCCATATACCTGGGAATGATCATGACTATACATTTCATTTCTGGAATATAAAGTCATAACTCTGGGAATAAGGCATAACTTTGGTCTCTCTTCTACATCAAATAACTACAGTATCGAGAATGGCTATGACAACATATTTTTCCTCTATAATGCTAAGTCACAATACTAGGAATAGTCATTTGCTTGTTCATTAATCTTTGTAATCCAAGGTAGCCATAATTTTGGTCATTTCTCAAAAGTAAAATTCATGGCCCTGAAAATGGTGATGGCTCAAATATTGTTCTCTAGAACTTTATGTTGCTCTAAGTCATGATGAAGAAAAAAAATCATGACTTTTTCATAGACTCAGTGGCTTTATAATGAGAAATTCACAATGTCAAAGGATGTTATGGCTCTTAGCACTAGTGGAGTACTCGGGTGCTGTGATATAAAATTAATATTACAAACATAAAAATTGTTATGAAGTAGTGTGATTATGACTCCAAGAAAGTTTTGAAGCCAAGAAAAAAATGTTGCTTGATAAAATTATTATGTCAACAAAGTAATAATCATGATATACAAAAATTATCATAATTATTTGTATAGAGATTCGGTAAAGAATATATATAAAAACTACCATATAGCTCAATGAGGTGTAATAAATTCATAACATAAAGAATATTATGACTTTCTATAATTTTTTGCTCATATCCTTCTTAAAAAACTACCAAGTATCTCTTTCATACAAAAATCAACTAATTTTACTAAAATTCATCATAATATATCAAAACTGTGCTTTAGCAAAATTATTTTATTTAAAGTTCTTTTCGATAAACTAATTAGTTTATTTAAAATTCATCATATAGCTCAAAAAAAAGTCATGCAAATTATAAAATAATTAGTATTATTTGATATTTAGGATACTGAACAATCTTTCATACTAAAGTGATTGCTCATCTCCGAGTTATATCTCAACAAGAGATGCATGGAAAATCTTAATATCTTAACCCTAGTATATTTTTCATTATCTTACTGAGTAGTTATGTTATGCTTTCTTAGTTATACCTCTATAAATCAAGTCGTGTCAATCTTTATATATCATGACTCTACCATCGAGTTGATACAATCTTTCTAGTGTGCAACTCAGTCTTTATGGTCATGATATTTTCTTAGAGTCTTGACACACTATCTCTAAAGCATACAAAGATGTGATATTATTTTTACATCATGGTAGTTAAGTACCCCTAGAGTATAATTAGTCACGGAAAAATTCTAGTGTCATGACTTATTCATCATATAGCCAAAGTACTAAGTATTTTGAGTCATGACATTATTTTATATTAAGATATTTTATTCTAGAAAGCATTTTATACTATTCGTAGCATTTCCCAATGCTACAACTTTGTCCTCTAGAAAGAAATCATCAAAGTCATGCCCATTTTTATAATTATGAATTTGTATTATAGAGTGTAAATATAAAAGTTGTGACTATTCCCAAAAGCTTGATAGTTTATTATATTGAGATAACATCAACCACAACTATTCCTAATAATGTGACATCATGTTTCAGGGGGGAGTTATTTGAATGGTGGCATCCATTATCACAGAGGAGACATGAATATTATAACCTCAAGCTATCACCACAATTTCAAACTAAAAGCATCATACAAAATTCTTGAAATATTTAAGCAACACTAAAAAGAAAATAAAAAAAAAGAGGATAATGAATTAAATTTCGAGCCAAGAGCAACAATAATGCCTAGGTAGTGTGATTCCAACCCCTGATTAGGGGTAAATTCAAGGCCAGCATGAGTAATACTAGATTGAATTTAGGTTGTGATACTTAGATTTCCAATTGGGCTTATATTGGGAAATCTTGATTTCATGAGATGCCTCTCCAAATATTTAATACAAAATCTTACCCGATGTTGGGCTAAATTGAGATATAGGTTTGAGTTATAAACTTGTGAGTGATAGATATGTTATTTAAATATGGTTGATTTTTTTATTAATATTCTGGTTTAGATATTGATGGATATAGATGTGCTCTATAATTGAAATTTTAAGATTTTATTATGTTGTTGGTTTATGCATATTGGTCATTGCATATAGTAATGAGTAGATTATAAGATACATTCACACAATATGGTAAGATAGAAGTGACATTTCTTCTAACATTAACACATGAGATAAACTTATGGCTAAAAACCTAAATATTATGGTAAGTTTAATCATTACGAGTATGATACTTACAAGGATGAAAGTATTGATACACTTACAACCAATCAATTATGCATATTCTTGAAGAATTAACCTCGATTAATATGGGAATTAAGTAGAATATTTAATCTAGGAGTTTCATCATGATTCGAGAGTTGTGTATTGACTATGATGGATGAAAATATGTAAGTCACATGACACATATAAGAGGAAGTGATCCATATGATGTAATATTCATATGAGGCATGAGCCAATTTCTCTTAAATGATTTTCATGGGTGGGATGTATGGGAAGACATTTATTAATTATCACGAGTAGTATGGTGCATATATGAAGTTGAAATCACAAATATATTTATTACTATATTATCTAATGTCATAAAGATATTAGAGGTTAAAAAATATAAATACATATTAGATATAGCCATAAAAGTACTATGATATGCACTAGGTCAATCATGTATGACTATGCTTCGAGTTTATTATTTTATTAATAAAGAGGCATTTTTATTCTTATTTAATATTATGATAATCACTTGAATAGTTAATTCATTCTAATAATATTAAGTACGTGACTTGATAGTAAAACCCTTAAATTAAATATGAGTTCTATTCATATTATTCCTAGTCATTTATTATTATTATTGAACTAATAATAAATTAAGGCTAGTATGATGTTGACTGATGATTATGTTTTACTAACATGAATATGTGATATTAAGTTAACTCAGGTACTTATTTAAGAAATGATGAACTGGAATAACCCACTATGAAAATACTACATTGATTATTATCATAAGTTAATTCTCATTAGAGTAATATCGATTTAATCCTTTGACACAATCTAACATTGTCTTTAACTGGGTGATTAAATAGATATTTGTTGGATATAAAATGAGTTATGTGAGGAATATGAGTGATTGAGAAGGAATTTGTCCCTCATTTAATCTGGATAAGATGTCAATGGGCCCCTTGATAATATAGACTGAAAAAAATACATGGCTATGCTAAAAAATTTTGATAAAGAGTTATCATTCTTAGTTTAGTTGGAATCAATAAATAATATGATTGAATCATATATGAGGTTGACATAAACTATGCCTTATATTCAATCAAGATATTATATGACAAAGGGATTACAATATTCATTGTAAATTAGATTATGTCAGGATATTTGCCTTCACATGACTTGGGTAATCATAATATCTTGCTAGAGGCCACTTATGACTTATAAGCCTAAATGGGGATTTCATGCTCACTGCCAATGTCATGTGAACTTGCAGGATTACACACTTAGAATAGATCCAAATTGGAAGAGTTTACCAAGCCCATTTAAACTCTAATATTTATATATATATATAAGGTAATTGTTATCTTAATAAATGAGTAACAATTATTTAAGATAATTATAATCTTTATTTAAAGTAATTGTTATCTTAATCAAATTAGAATTAAAATGGAATATATACCAAAAAGGGTTTTGGTAATCGAAACCCTAATTCAGAACTATATGTATACCTCATGTTCTCTAGGGTTTCAAATAATACTACACATTATTCCAATCACCAAATTCATTTTCTCAAGATGGGGAAAAAAACAAAACATAGAGTTCATGATAATGGGTTCATCCTTGGTAGTGATAGTCTAATGATGCTAGTTAACTTATATGCCAAGTAGATACTTAGGCATTTTCATACTAATTTACCATTCATTCAATATTTAACCATAAAATTGACCCAAAACTAAAGAAACATTCTCAAATATAAGAAAGTGAGCAAATATTAGAGTCTAAGTATCTTCATGAAACTCAAGTTTATCGACTCAACTTAAGCAATAATTAACTTATTATTGATTACTTGAATAATCAACTTAATCCTTATAAAATCAATATCTGAACTTACATCAATTTTACTATTTGTATGACTAGTATACATGCATAACTAATTTGAATGAGAAATAATTACACTATGAGGTTTTGAGATCATGTCAATCAACACCAAGATTTGGAACTCTAAAAGTCACGACACTTGCAAAATGACTTCCCAACCTATTAGAAGATGAAATTTCTTTGCAATTCCATGCTAATATATAAATTACAATTTCATATTAAGTGCACAAAGAGGGGCTTCAATCTCTTTAGTTATCTCACATGCTTGATTAATTCCAATGCTTAGCTTCTCATCTTTGTGAATAGTAAAAAGAGGTTCCACATTTAAGTGGTGTTAAGCAAATAATAATTGATCATGCTTATTAAAGATATTACATGATCATCATAAGTCTCATTCTTTTGAGTTTTGAAAACCACATATGTGGTATTTCCTTTTTCTTGATCTTGGTTCACTATAACCAACTATGAATTAACATGTTCATCGTTAGGTTTTACTTATTATTTCTCATTTATCTTTTTGGATCTCCATTATAACTTTTCAATAACCTATTGAGAGTACAACTTTCACATACCTTAAGTTATACTGAGAGTATTATTTTTTGAAAATAATTTGAGAGTACTATGAGGTACACTATAACCAATTGTAAAATATCATGTTCTAATTATTGGACTAAAAGATATGTTATAACAATATACACTCTTTTTTAACCAACCCAAAACAACTCTTCACTCTAGGCTGATTCCTACACATATTTACTTGAAGATTGACGAGTCTAATAATTATAATTCTTCTTCCACCAATTCTTCACTAGATTCTCTGATGATTCATCCCCTTCACTCTTCTTCTTTCTCTTTATCCCTATTAAAAGAACACGTCTGACTACTAGCAAGCTGAGGTTAGGTCAATTTCGACTCCTCAATAACATCTAGTAGTTGTTTGGCGATATATCGAGTGAGTTAAGTGTTGACCATCAAACTTGGACCCAACTAGTTGAGCATGTAACTTTCCCTAGAATTTGAAAGATTGACTAAGTTGGAGGCACTTGACCTCTCTAACAAAGCTTTCTTTCGTCACATGAATGGAAATATCAAAAAGCTCTTATCATTTTACTTTAGCTACAATCTTTTATCAAGTTCTCCTCCATACCATACCCCCTCTTCACAAATCTTTTGTCTTTTACTTTGTTGGACAACTCAGTTTGTACAAAGTCAAAAAATTATTCAAAGCTTGCAGACATGTATTTGTGCCATAACCTACTGAATGGTCCAATATCGAAGTAGGGAAGCTATATGGTTTTTGTAATTAGTGTGAAGTCAAGTTCAGTATTCATGCAAAAGCCTAACATTCGGGTTTGTTCTTTTTCGAATAATATCTTACCAGATAGTTGTTCGGTACAACCTTTTAGTCTCACCTAATCTCTTTTGGCAATAGTGAGACCTATTGATAAATCAAGATTAAAACCTAAAGGCCCTTCTTCCTATGGTTAATTAGGCAAATCCCTTCATGTATTTCTTGATTATAATGTAGTGCTAGACTTTGGAAATTTCATCGATCACAATACCAACTATTTTAACTAAAGTTTGTTCGATGACTTTTCATTTTTTTTGTATCACCCTTTGCTGGTGTAACAAAATACCAATTAGTGGGAGCAGAGCAATTAGAAGAAGAAAGTATTGGTTGCTATACTTTGGTTGTAATTGACTAGCCTTCTAGCAATTACCAAAAAGGATAGCCTATCTGGAAAGATTCATTCTTTTGTTAGGAGCGAAAAAATAGATTGGATCAAAGACAATTGACAAAGATGACTTCTTTTCTTTCTCAGGAAGCATAGAAAATTCATTCAAAATTTATAGGTGATAATGCTTCACTCTCTCTGGTCCCAATTTATAGGTGATTTTGAATCTCTATCATACTATGATTGAATGAATATGTTTGTATGAAAGACAAGCTCATGCTCTTTTCTTAAAGGTGTGAGTATAAGTATAATTATATTGAGAGCCAATTCTTCAACTAAAATTAAGCAAGATGATTTTTACACAAAAGGGAAGATAATGGAAGAGAAATGATCTAAGTGCTTAGATAATGGAAGATAAAGAAGCAAAAGATACAAACTATGATGTCCAAGATGATGAACAATTTTCCAATAACATAAAGGAATAGTTCTATATTAGGAAAAGATACACTTGCTTCATCACTTAGAAGACATGAAAGCTTGATAGATAGAATAGTAGACCAAACACCCAACATATATAAGAGACTAGACAACCTCAAGAGCTAGTGAAGAGCCTAGAAAGCTTGAGCTAATTGGGCAAGCTTTGAACGAATCCAAAAGCAAATGATGGCATTCATATTTTAACTAAAGAAAGGAGGATAATAAATTTACCCTTTTTCGAATAAAATTAAGGCTATATCAATGCTTTAACAACCAAAAAGACATAAACTAGCTTTGGAGAGCTAAGAGACAAGATGTAATGCTTATGATTGATTCTCTTAGCGGCCACTATGAGAGTTTGAAAAGGTCCTAATAGGACTAGAAAGCTGACATGCCGAGAAGAATAATAACTAGCCAAAACTCTAAGAAAACAAATGCACTAAGCTAGAAATAAACACAATATTTAATCGGTAATGATCCTCCAAAAGGAAACAATGGGCCTCACTTATGAATACATAAAAAAGGGATTGGTTATTGAATATTATATTAGATGAAATATACAGATTGTAATATAGTTTTTCATGTAGTCAATTTCTTTGTTTTTTGTGACTAGTGACATAGTGAATAAAAGCTTGGAGGCACTGAAAGATCCTATTCAGATTATTAAGATTTTAACTAATGAGCAAGAAATTTCAATAGGAAAGAGGGCTAGGATATTGATACTCAAAGTGGAGATTAAGATGATAGTGGAGTAGATACTTAGTGCAAAAAATTAAATAGATTCTAAGATCCAAACCTTCCTTCATTAGTCAACCAAAGCCAAGAAGTTTGTTGTGATATGTGAAAATGATCTTGACTTGATGGAGGCTATGGTTTAGAAATTAATAAGTTCTAGCAAAAATTGGTAGCCTTTGAGAAGATGCACAGTGATGTAAATTGGGATTATGACTCATTAATGACCTAGTTAGAGCCACTCCATGCATCTAGGATTTAAGAATCTAAGCAAGCTGCACTGAAATATTGGGAAGATACTAAGTAGGCAATCACTAAAATCTTCTAGAAAATGGAAATGATTTCAGTTAAATTATTCTATATGCTCTTTGATGATGTGGTAGAAAAAAATAATGTGTGTTAGCACATTGAATAACCAATATAGCATCAAAGAGAACTAGAACAAGAATATAACTACCATCTAGACCAAAACTATTGACACCTACATACTACATATGCCAATGATTGTGGTATAAGTCATTCAATTTTTAATCTGTAGGAAAACTCAACATGCCAACTTATGGTCAACAATGTACCAGTCAAATTAATTGTATAGACTAATTTTGCTTACTTTGTTTTTGGTCTGATCCACTTCTTTTTGGCAATCATAGAGGTATTTTTTTTTGTTTTAGTAAGACCATGGGCCTACGGGTCAAGCATGTTGCAATAAGATAATCCTACCAACTTATAAATACAAGGCTCACTCTCTAAGCAACTAAAGAATGCTTAGCCATTTCTTATTTTCCTAGAAACTAAAAGTTTAACAACTTTATTTTGATGATATAACTCAACCCACCTTTAGACATTGCTCAAAGGTCTAGTATCTACTTTAGCAACCATCCAATCAACTAATTTCACAGTAATAAATCTCCAACCTAGTCAAATTGGTAGTTAAGAATGAAGGAAAAAAATAGAGGGATCAATCTATTTTAAAAACCTAGATATTGGATAATTTATAGTTGAGGGAAGATGGATGAATGATTTGAAAGGGATTAGAGGGGGCAATGGTAAGAAGTATGAGAATAATATGCTTATCAAATCAAACTGGGCAGAAAAGCAACTAACAAAAGAGCATTGGAAATGACAAAGAATAAAATATTTTAAGAAAAAGAGTTTGTCTAACTCATGGTCTAATATCAGAATAAGGCGAAGTGATTTGTGAAGGGTAGGAATGTAGAGAATGATGCTATCTGAAAGAGGAGGCATGCATCTTATAAGAACTAAGAAAGTGATGATATTCATGCATAAAAGACAATCATTTGGAAAAAATGTGCATCTTTTTCAGGCGAGACTAGGGACTTTCATATATCCCTTCCCTTTTTTATGTTTTCATTACTTTTGAGGGGCTAAAGAAGATGACAAACTTTATTTCTTAATCTATGAATGAGATTTAACCCGACCTTCCTTTTTCAAGATTGATAGCTTCCTAAACTAGATCCATGTTAATGTTCAACTTGAGAAGATTCAATGGGAGGTTTCCATAAAAGAAAGAAGTATGTGGAAAGCCCTCTCGAGCTAAAAAATAAAGATAGTCTTATAATAAATGTCACATTGGATTTTCTAGTATTCCTACGAGGCTTAGTCTTCTTATGAGTAATTTTAATCTAAATTATTATGAAGCTAACCTGAGTTTTGTGTGTTGTCATGGGAAAAAAATGTTAGATGTACTAATAGTTTTGTTACTCTATCCTACTAAAGGACTCAAGAGGCCTCTCCATTCTTCCAAAGTAACCAAAGACAATATGACACAATATTTAAAGTAAACCTTATTAGTTTATCTCCATCAAATTGATTCTTATCTTAACAAGAAGTCATTCTTTCTAGTCTGCTAGTAGTCTATATCTAATAGTCTTCAAAGCCATATCAAGGCCAATTCCTTTTCTTTATTAGGTTAGAAGGATTGGAACTAGGTTGATAGGGAGCCCCATTCCTGAGCTTCCTTGTTTTCAAAATATTACATAGGGTTGCAGCTACTTCTCACTCATTTGACTTGCTCTTCCAGCCTTTGAAATGAACTCAATGATGCATGTTGTACATCAATAAAAGGGCCTCTCATTAAATTTTTCCCCGCAATTTCTTTTTAGTAATCTTCTTTTAATATGAATCAACAATGCTTTAATCTGTATCTCCTATAGTGTTTTCACTTCGACCTATGATAATAAAGGTTTACATTAACTATGGTCTCCTTGCACACTAGATTTTTCTCAATGAGCCCGCAATGTCCAAGAGGTTCTCACTCCCTTCTAATAAAGTTATGCTTGATCAGAAATCAACCAAGAATTACAATTACCCAAGGGTGCATTTCACACAAATCAAAAAAAAAGGTGAATGGTACTTACCAAGAAATATCAATTCTCAAGTTTGTCTTTAGTGGTCGAATCATATGTCTTCTTTCTTTTATATATGCAAATCCATGGGTTGATACCTATCTATGAAATATATCTTATTTACATTTAGATGTCCTATTGTAAAGAAAATATGTCTTTGAGCCATTTGATCAAATGAAATAAAACCATTGGTGGAGGTCCTCTATAAAGTGAGAGATATTGAGATTTCATAGAACACTTTTCATCAAGTAGATCATATGATTTTTTAAGAACTCCATAAAGTAACCTTAGGGAAAGGAGGCTATTTAAAGACAAACAAAGAAAGATAGTATTTTTGGATAGATTGACTATTCAACCTTAATAGACATGGATATTCCAACTGTACCATAGAATATGGTGCTCCCACCCATCTATTACTATATACTATATGATAGTGGATTTATGCTAACAAATCATTTTGAGGACCTTCTCGCCCTATCAAAAGGGCATACACCCCTTCATTTCAATTAGTTTAGCATACAAATATAGATAAAATAATTTTGATTTCTACTATACTAGCTATCACCATCTTTATAGTCTAAGCTTTCCCCTTTCATATCTAGTGCTGATGGAGTTATAAACTAGCCTTTATCCTAAATATCTTAGCTAATAAACTCATAAAAAATTTAAATAAAGTACTCAAGTCCACCAATTCTAGCAAGAACCATTATCGACTAGTCAATTAAATGAACTTTGATAACTAAGATTTGTTTGATGTTACCCTTACTAAATTATTCAATCTCTACTATATTTGTGAATGAGCATCCCCTTGGGCATGCCATATGTTCAGCATCATATTGATTTCTGATAGCCCGAACATAAATTATTAGTTTTTTTATAAGTCGCTCTGCTTTGCCAAAATGGTTTTCTATCTATGAGTACCTATGTGTTTGTCACAATCTCATTTGTAGATTTAGGTTTGGTTGATCATTCTCCCTTTTTTGTTGTTGAGTTTGTCTATTCATTGGGTGATCCACCCTCTTCTCTAATTCTTATTTCTCAAGTGCTACCCATCATTTCAAAGATGACTAGATTTGGTTGGTCCAGTTGGAAAAGTCATATAAGGTGAATCAGATAGATATAAGCTACTAACTCATGTCGCATGAGGGAGTTCCCCTAAACAAAGCTCCACTATTGAACCAAATACTTGGACTCTCATATTTGGATCTTAACTCTACTTATCCTATTTGCTTTGACCTCTTATTGGTCCTAGACTTCATAGTCTTTAATTTGCCTTCAAGTGGGTTGGGCTATGATAAGCTGATTGGAAGGAAAAACAAAAATATTCAAAGAGCAAGAAGCAAGGGTTGGGAGGAGGAATTCTAGGGATTTTGTCCTTTATTGGAATTTTAATGATGAAATCTATCCTAAGATCAGTGACTTTTAATTCAAATTTTGATTGCCTTTTTGTACATGTTCATTCTAATTCATGAAATTTAGGCTGATTCCTTAGTGCTTAGATTCTCATATAGATAGAAGGATTTGTGCTTGAAAGAATTATGTGAGACCGACTCTCATTTATCCCTCGATCTTGCTATTGATAACTAATAATGCACAACCAAGCTTTACTACCTATATTGCTCTTATATTACTTGTGTTTAATTAGATTGATTTTCTCATAAAATAAATCCCAAAAGATACTTTATTTATTTAAATCGTATTGATAATTCTTTGAGATTTATGTATTAATACAATCAGTATCAATATTTGAAATATTTTTGAACTCATATATTTTAATTACATTTAATATTTTGACACTTGACCTCATAGGTGGTGCATATTTTACAACTATATGACCTTTTATAAATACATCAATAATCATCTGAAATGGATGTTCCATATATAAGAATTTACGGTGATTATTAAACTAAGAAGTTTTCCTCCTTTGCTCAAAGAAAATGCATTTGAGTCCTTATACAATAAGGACAAGCAAATTTCCTTATGGTGCTCCATCCTGATAACATTGAATATACATAATAATTACCTATAGTTCACATAATTGTGCTCGTATTTGAAAGTTTTGCTTTCTATATATATATCATATATTTCGGCACCATTCTCCTATAAATTTTTGAACTCCACAATTAGGGACTGCATGAAAACATCCAATTAGTCTTTTGGGATTCTCAATATGGACATGATAACACAAAAAAACATGTACTCATATTTCATACACATTCATGGCAGTAAATTATAAGGTGTAATAATAACCAGCCATAATAAGTATTATTGATCTATTTTTCCAAATAGTTAAAATTCATTTGTGCACAACCTTATCTAATATTTTGATTTTCATCTATAAAAAATGAATGATGATCATTAAAATATTTCCATTAATAAGAATCTAAGCAATGTCACATCGTGCTATCTTTAGTAATATGTTCTTTGTGCCAATTCATATTATTAGTAATGGTTTCAGATGTAAATAATCTTTACAAATAAAAAGTCAATGGAAAATAATATATTTTCTTATGAGAAATATTTATTTACCACCTTTTACATGCAGTATTTATTTTGTACCAATGATAGTTATAAAAATTATATATAATTATTTTACTATCTATGCCCCAATATATCATGCAATCATTAATGTATCAATTTATTTTTTTCTACAAGCAAACCCAAACTATACATTAACTTCTTTGTGCTATAAAAGCTATTTATCATGGCGTTATTCTTTAGTAACAATTCAGAAAATATATAACATATTTGATTAAAATATCTTTCTAAAAAATGATGTTTTGCCTTTAAATTTAATACTCTCGCCATCATAGATAACTTTGAGCAGCCATATGAAATGTCTGGCCAAATCTCTTCTTATGATACTTTCAATATTTCATAAATTATTTTTCCAATGAAATTGAGATATCATTAGTGACATCGAGATTGAATAAAGGACCAATAATATTCTTCAACATTACTTCACAAGCATCATTTGGATTGTCATATTCCATTGTTATTAATGACACAACTATTTTCTAATATTTATACCAAACATAATAGTCTTAACAAATCCATTTTTTGCAAGATGATATCGCACTGTTTCTACATATTGAAAACTTAGATTTTGACATTTATGATCATTACATGGGTATCTTATTTTCATTTAATCCATAAATTCATATTGTTTTTTAGCAAAGCTAATAAACTCCTTAATCCTCTCTACAAACTCATTAGTCAAAAATCAATCTTTTAGTCTTACATTCATCCATTGAGGATCAGGTCATATAATATTTTCATTCATGTAACACAACTCAAATATATTTTGAATTATAAAGAAGTCGTAGTAACATGTTTAGGACATTACATAAATCTAATAAAAAATTTATAGTCACATCATTATTAGGTATGTTTGGATTAAAATAAAATAAGGGATGTTGCTTCAATCTATTCGATAATTATAAAATGCCTTCAGTTATAATTTTTTCATATACATAAAACTAAATATTTGATATTTATCTATATAAGATGAAATTGCATTAATTAAACAAAAAAGAAAAATTTGTAATGTCATAATTCATGATTTCAAAATTAATAATATGTACTAAGGGGTTGTTTGATAAACCACTTAATTTTTTCAAACCATTAAAAATAAAATTTTTCAAAGATTTGAAAAAATCAACATGTTTGATAAAAAATATTTGGGAGTTATTAATTGAAAATTTTAAGTGAAATAGCATTAAAAATATTAAGTAGGTAGAGACATACTTAATGTTAAATAGAGAAAATTGTCAACACATTTTTTTTAAGTTATTATTTTGTTATTTTTTTTCTTTTCTTTTTCATTTTCTTATTCATGCTATAGTTCAGTTTGTGAATCTGTTTTCTCATCCTCCTTTCTCTGCCACCACAAATCTTAACCCAAATTCTCTTTCATGATTAATTTAAGAGAGTAAATAGTAAATCAACTAGTTGTTCATTAATTTATTTTTTTTATATTAAAAATTTGTATAGTTTTAAAGAATTTAAATTTTATTGTTTATTTTTTAAATATTTTTATTTCTTTTTCGGATTTATGATTTATTTATGGATATATTTTTAGTGATTTTATTTTTTATAATAATTAATAATTATAGTGAAAAAAAATCATTAGAAATTCTATTTATGTTGGATAATATGTAATGCAATGATAATTAGGGTAAATATGTCAAATACATCATTTTCAGCATCAGTGTTTATGATTATCAAACAATATATTTATTTTCAGCATTCAATTAATAGTGATTTATCAAATAGTTTTTCAATACAAATTCAACACTTATAAAATTCAGTACTCAATTTTTCAGCAATTAATTTTTTTAATTTTATCAAACGGATCTTAATTTGACAAAAGTATATTATGTAAATAAAAATCATAAACAAAAATCACCATGCTAATGCATAAAATATGTCAATAAAAAATAATAAAAAAGATCAACTAGTGATGAAGAACATTAATAAATTAATAGGGATATTAACTAATCCATATGAAGTATATAGTATAAATAGTCATCTACCAGTTGTGGGATGCAATCTATATTTTTTAAAAATATAATATAATGAGATTTGCTATTTATTAGATTGCACCTTTAATGAAGTGTAGCTCAATCAACTCTAAACATTCTGAAATGAGATTCTAATTTTTTAAAAGTTATTCATTTGTTGTTACATTTCAACCTTCAAATTGCATCCCCTCAAAATTTTTTATGTTATTCATTGTTATTATATTTTAACTTGTAGTATTTGTTAAAATATTTATAGATTGTTCTTTGTTAAAGTTGTACCTTTAGTATAAGTTATTTATTTTTTAATTATTACATTTCAACAATTCCTAGTAAGTAAACTAAGTTCATATTAAATATCATGATAAAAACTATAGGTAAACAACAAAATACACCCAAAATTCATACCTCAATTATGTAACTCAAAAATTTAACAAATCTTAGGATGTACAAAAAATGTAAAATATAAAATTTATCAATTAGAATGATATAAATTCAAGAAAACAGGAAGTGAGAACCCTTTAATATGTTAAACATGAAAAAAATTATAGGTAACATCAAAATGCACAAAAATTACAATTCTCGAATATAATATATATGAGAAAATAGGAAATACTAATTTGGATGCCTCAATATAAATTAGACAAACTTAGAATCAAAATTAAAAATGTCTAAACCCTAACTTTTTTTTTCAAGTTTCGAAGTATTCTTCAATAAAATTATTATTATTATTTAGTGATGGAATTTATTTCCATTTCTAAATGAGTGTCGGAATATTATTTTATTGTTGAATTTTTTAAAATTGAATAGTTATGAAATTTGAAGGTGTTTTATATTTAGTGACGGTAATAATTTTTATCACTAAATATAGAAATGAAATAAGGATTATATTTCTAAAAAAGAGTTTTGTACGAAACTAGAGGTGTCAACCGGGCCAGGCCGGCCCGGACCGACACGAGGCACATCATGATTCGGCCATGCCTAGGCCGGCTCGGTACTAAAATTTCTTGTGCCCGGGATCGTGCCGTGCCGTGCCTAGGCCAATCGGGCCTTGTGTCGTGCCTTGCCCAGCATGGTACCGTGGCCCGTTGGCACGGTACCTCGGCATGAGCCGAGAAACTGGTTTTTTTTTAAAATTTGGGTTACGAGGGCGCCAAATCCCTAATTTTTTTAAATTAGGGATTCCGCGCAACGGCGCATAGCGAAACCCCTAATTTTTTTATATTAGAGGTTTAGCCTGATCGGGCTGAACCCGGCAGATTCGTTCCGCGGGCTCGTGCTAGGTTGACCTTCACAGAATCGTGCCTAGCTTGGCTCATCACGAAAGCACGGTCGGGCTGGCTAAAAATGGGTCAGGCCGGCCCGGCACATCTCGTTTGACACCTCTATATGAAACTAATTCATTTAAAATAAAAAATTTAAAAATTAAGTCGGGTTTCAAAAATATGCTTAAACTAGTACATCTGGAAACAACATGGCAAAAATATCGTTGTGAATGGTGACCATTGCCACGTTGTTACTTTTTTAAAATCAAGGGGTAGAGGCATGGGGCGAGGGGCTAGGGGCATGGGGCAATGGGCATAATGAGAGACCTATAATATTTTTTATAGCCGGCATTCACAATGCCGGCCTTTGATTTTTAAAAATTAACAACGTGGCAATGGCCGCCATTCACAACAACCACTTTATCACGTTGTTTCCAGACACACTAGTTTGGGCATATTATTTAACCCAACTTAATTAAATTTTTTTTTTTAAATGAATTAGTTATGTACAAAACTTTCTAAAAAACATAGAAATATAGATTTCTATTGCTAAATGTCATACAAACTTATTCACCCCCGACTACACATCACAGTTAACTACATAATGATAAACCATTTCAAAATTCGTCGCTGATTAGCGATAGATTTTTTTTCCATTTCTAAAATTTTCAACAAATGTCATTTACATTTCTAATTCGTTTCAATTCCATTCCTAATTTTAGAAATGAAATTGTATGTTTCTAATTTTCATTTCTAATTGGCTTATTTCTTATAGTGATGCTTATGTGTGTATATATTTATACACACATATATGTATGTATCTTTTCCAAATATACATAGTATATGCTACTATGTATGTATATGCTCACACACACATGATATAATAAAATATATATACATTCTATATATATAGTTTTTGAATATATACTTACTATATATATATTCAAATATATATACTATTGTGAATATGTATTTATACACACACACACACACACACACTATTGCATATACATTCGAATATACATATATACATAGCATATGTGTGTGTGTCTGGATATGGATACTATTTTATATTTTATTTTTCAAATATATACACATCACTCGCACCACAAAATATATATTCAAAAAAATATACACACACACAGCTATATATTTTTGAATATACATAAACATAGTATATATATTGTGTCTATATACATACATATATATATTTAATATACACTGCAAAAAAGAAGCAAATTAGAAATGGAAAATAGAGATGTCAAAATTCATTTCTGAAATTAAGAACGAAATTGAAGTGGTAATGGTCTATTTTTGAAAAAATTAGAAACGGAAAAAAAAATCCGTTGCAATTAAAAAGTAAGAGTTAACTCACATTATATGTAAATGGAATTAGATACAAAAGTAGAGATAAAAATTAAAATGGCTTAAACCTTTCGTCACTAATATGACGTGAGGTCATGAGTGGATTAACATGCATAGCATTTAGCAATTGAAAATTCCATTTATAAATTTATTAGGTATTGAAAATGATAACATATCTAAAATTTATGACACAAATTTATTCCATTTCAATTAGTTTAGAAAAGAATTTTTGATACATTTCTAAATTTAGCAATAAAATTTATTTTTGTCATTTAATTTGGAATGTCATGATAGTCTATCGCTTTTAAACTTTAAAAATTTTAGTGATTGAATTTATTTTGATTGTTAAATATAGAAATGGAAACTTATTTCGTCGCTATTCTATGTTAATTATGTTTTTGAAAAACATTTCATCTATTTAAAAAAAAACTATGAGTTTAGCATAAATTTTGTCTAGTCTTTCATTGTCCATCATTGAAATCAAGCTTACTTTCCTCTATTTTGTGTTCATCATCCTACTCATCTATCATTAAGGTATGCAATTTAATATTTTTATTTTCCCCATATATACTATCATTGAGGTATGCAAGTTTTGTGTGTTTTGTTGTTACCTAATGTTTTTTTCATGTTTAACATCCTCAAGAATTCTATCTTCTTATTTTCTTTTAATTTTTTTCTTCTAAATTAATAAAATGTATCTTTCTCATTTTTTTGCACTTACTTAACAATGTGGATTTAGTATGCCTAATGGAATTTGTTCCCTATTTATGTTACCTAATTAGCTATTTATTTGAATTTATATATATTATAAATTTGAATGTTGAAAAGTAATAATAATAAACAAAAAAAAGAACCTCAATTCAATATTGAGAGAGAGTTGCTTTATCTACAATTCACTAAAGGTGGAATCGAATAAAAAATACCTCCCATTATTTGATATTAAAAAAATCATATTTTATCTCATAGCTAGTAGATTTCTATTTATACTATATGATTCATATGAATTAGTTAAGTTCCCTATTAATTTATTGATTTTCTCTGTAACTAGTTGAAGTTTGTTGTCATATTTTTATTAGCATATTGATATGCATTGGTATTACCAAATTTTGGATAATTTCTATAATAAAAAAATGCTTTTTTCAAAATAGTTACTGTTACCACATATTTTTAATTTTAAAGGCATCAATTATTATGGAACCTTAATTCATCAAGATCATAGAAATATAAGAGCACCTAACTCCATTAGAATATCACATATTAGGATTTGCATTATCATTTATTCAATTATTCTTTAAACCCACAAATAATAGAATCTCATATTCATTTTATTAACCCTAAATGAAAAAAAAAATTAATTTCATAAAAGATTACTATTTTCATACATTTTAAGAGTGGATCTTTAACCCTTGACATATTTTTATATTATGATCTTTCATAAATAAACATCATGGAAAAAAAGTTACTAGCGCATACACAACTTTTTTCATTTTTGCTTAATTAATGTGATTTCATCATTTTAAGTATTTAGTTTATTGTTTATATGAAAAATATAACTGAAGGTTATTAATAAATATCTAAGAGATTAATGCAATCCCTCTTATCTCATTTTAATGCAAACTTACTTATTAATGACATGATTATAATATTTTTATGATATTTATGTAATGTCCTAGATATGTTACTAAAACTTTATTAAAAATAAGTTATTATTTACATTATCATAATTCAAAATATAGTGGTATTATGTGTTATAAGAATGGAAAGCATTATACAAATTGATTGTCAAATGATGATTGTTAGATTGAAAGATAAAATATTGACTAATGAGTTTGTAGGGGGATTAAGGAGTTTATTGGCTTTATTGAAAAGCACTCTAAATTTATGGATGAAATGAAAATAAGATGCTCATGTAATAACCTTAAATATTAGAATCGGAGTTTCTAATATGTGGACACAATGCAATATCATCTCGTAAAAAATATATTTGTTGGAGAAATAGTTGTACCATAAAAAATAAAATATTATGTACATTGAAGTTTTGATTTAAATTTACAATGGAATATGCCGATCCTAATGATGTATGTGAAATAATGTTAAAGAATATTATTGGTCATTATTTCAATTTTGATGTCTTTGATGATATCTCAAAACCATTAGCAAAGTTATGAGAAAATCTTCATTCGACCTATAATTGACAATAAATAGCATGTAGCTTTCATAAATTTACTACATGCATGCATTATCCTTTTTCAATTTTCTTGTTTTTTAAAAATTCAAATTATAATTGTGAATACAAATAAAACTAAATCATCAATGTTAAAATATGGTAATTTTAATGAATAATAAACTATGATGTTGCTACTTATCAAATATTAATATTAATAATTAAAATAATATCTACGTTATGATGTTGGATAAGAAATACAGATGAATAAAATATTAACTTAGTAATAAAAACACAAATGTATTTTGTTTATGGGTTTATAGGTTTTTTTAGATTCTCATATAATTGAGAAAATATTTAAGGAGAAACTAGTTGATGAGGGTATAAAGTAGAGGAAAATACTCCCAAATATGAAATAAATTTATTGGGAATAATTTGCTATACAATTTTGATGCATTTACTTATTTGTCAATTTGTTTTTTTATGAAATACTATGAAAATAATTGCATTATAATGTATTATTGTTTTATTTGATTTTTACATAAAAAATATAAATAGAACATGTGGCTAGTGTCAGATACAATGACAATCTCAGAAAATAGAGAAAAAAAATATGATAAAAATGCAAATCCAAATAGTGTCCCCCTCAAAGTTTGGATCAAATGGTGGGAATACTGGAATAGTAAGTATTTCAAGGCATTATCTCATATGAGATCACATAATCGTTGATTAGAGAAAGAAAGTGAAGAACCATGACATTCAAAATATATTAGAGGTTTAAACATGACATATTAACATTCAATAAATTCAGTAACATTATATTTCCTAATCTATTATGATTTGAAATTTTGAATACAAATGATAATAAATTTATGACAATGTTTCGTGTACATCATTAGTAATTATTATTTATTTTCATAAGGCTGAGTTGGGACGTCCATCAAAACCACTTGAGGTGTTAAGCAAATACATAAGAAGAAGTATGAATCTTTTGTAGATAAGCGGTCAAATGATATTAATGTGAGTTTGTGAATTATACTCCAAGTGTATTCTATATACTATAATGCATGAAACAATAAATTGTAAAGAAATATAATTTATACCATTTAAAGAAATTAATATCCAAAGTCAAGTATTTTGTTTACAGTTATTGATGAATTATTAAATATGGGATCCTTAAATATAATAATTCACCTCATTTTTATATTAATTTTTAGTAGGGTATTGATATTTTATATGAATATAGTAATGATGAGTAATGTTATATTCTAATAATTATAGAAAGTTGTTGAAATTTTGGTTGACATTGCATCGCAATTGACCGATGCTTCTTTAAAGGTGCTAGAGATTTATGTTATGTATTTGTGCCTTTAGGCTGTTGGAGTGGAGCCAAACAAATGAGAATTGTACTGAATCTTCCTCGCCCATGGTGGAGAGGCATAGGCAGAGCAGCATAAATGCCCGCTCAGTAATTCCATAGGAAGAGGTTTCAGTGGCAAGGTCTCTAGGCGCATATCGAGATTGTTATGTCTTTCTAGATCTAGATTAATGGGTTCAAAGTAAGGCCGAACTGGAAGACATGCTCAAGTATCTACATTTTATCCAAATTCTATTTGAAGTTCTTTATCATCATCTTCTAATTATAAGAATCTATTCGATGAGCGATTATAAGAGGAGATACAAGAAATCCAGGATACTTTACAAAGAAAAAAAAATAAGGAGATGTAACAAAAGAACAAAGAGATGCAAATGCAAATTGAAGAAATAAAAAAAAAAGAGAAATAAAAGAATAAAAAGAGAGGAAAAAAGAATAAAAAATGAAGAGGAAATAATTAAAAGAGAATATAAAATATAAATTTAAGATATTGAAATGGAGAATAATTTGCAAGTTGACAGATGCCTCATCTTTTTTTAATCATTCTAAAGAAGATCCATCAAGATCTTAGGAAAAAAAAAAAAATACTCATTTCGACAAGGATTAGTAGTTGTTTGTTATGTGTTATTATTTTTTGAAATAATTTTTTTGTACCGAACTTTTGTTTCTGTGTTATTAATTTCCGAAGTTTTTAATATGTATCAAAATTGATGTACTTTAATGTTTGTTATTTGATGTGTTACTCTGTAGTGGATATTATGTGAATATTATTGAATAAATACTATATGCACATGCTTACGGGATTGCATTGTATATGGTTTCTATATGTATATATATTTTATATAAAACATAAAAAAACTACAATAAATGAGACATATTTTTGTTGCAGATAATAGAAACAATTAATTGTGTTTTAAAATTTGTCTCTAATATAGAAATGAATCATACATTTATATTTTATTCAAATTCAACATTACTATGGAATTAGAAACATATTTGACCATTTCTAATTTGATTTTTTTATTGTAACAATATATATATTGCATATCAACATATGAGATATTTTTGAGAATATTCATTTGAATACCCTAAAATGTAAATATATTGTCTATATATTATCTAAAACGAAAAACAAAAAAAACTTAATTTTTGCAAAAACATTGGACACAAAAGAACTTGAGAAGCAGGTGTGAGCGTACTTCACATTAAAATCCGTCCTCGCCTGGATATTCCCCGGACGGGGAGGATGCTAGTGAGCAACGAGTCTCAAGAAAAATAAAATGGCGGGACGGAGCTGGGTCATTCCATTCTGGGTCAGTTATATTCGAGGCATGTTTACGGTGATAATCCCAATCGACCTTGCCTGTCTCCCAAGTTCCAACTTCCAACCATTTTTTGTGGCAACAATGTGCAGTGCCGATGGAACAGCCCGGTTTGTACATGGCCCATGTTAAAGTCGGGGGTTCGGGCAGGGTCGTCTGAGACCCGTAACGTCCACAACCTGTGCCGTCCGCTCTGCGCTGGGGGGTGAGAATCCATTTTCTTCTTGCAGACTTAATCTGATTGTCTAATATGGAAGACGAAGTGATACGCAGAATACTCGTTGATACGGAAGAATTCAACGACAATGAAACCTTGTTCACTCACAGAACTCTCCAAGATCTCAACTATATACTAGACATCAATGATTCACAATTCTTCGATCTGTTATTATCCGAATTACTCTGCAAACAATCATCCCTCACCTCTCTAATCCCCCCTCTGGTCTCTGCCATGGATTCAGGATCTTCCCATTTGGCTTTGCCAGCTTCCAAATCCTACCTCTCCTTACTGCTTGCGCCAAACTCTCCGACTTTTATGTTGTTCACTCCAGTTGCTTTCCTTTCAGTTCTTCGATCTCTTCGCCGCTCTCTGAAGCCCAGAATGATGGGTTCGGTTGGACAATGTTCCGCGTCTCAGAGTGGAGTGCAAGTGAAGAAACGGAAGGGGAGACATCCGCGAAACAAGAGAGAAGAAAGCGGCTGCCATGACGATGATGAGCTTGGTAGGGGGGTGGGAGAACGGGAATTTTTTGACATCCGACTGGTTTTGGTTGTGCTGGAAAAGTTATCACTCGTTTTAGACTTGATTCATTTGAATAGGTATCCGGATTGTTCGAAGTCTGTGGCTCATACTATTGTCGAAACACCTCGCATGGTCCTCGAAGTCTGTGCCAACGCCGGAAGTTTAAGCAGAGTAGTTGAGTTGTGTTCGTTGATTTTGTTTCGATTGTTGAAGGCTGAGCACGGAGAGGAATGTGAAACAGCTGCTGAAGTGCTAAAATCGTTAGCGCCTCTAATATTGTCTGTTAAATCCCAAGCGAGGAACTTTGCTCTGGGTTTTACAAAGAAATTGATCACGGATGTTTCTACAAAGAGTGATGGAATTAAGAAAGCTGTGGTAAATTTTCCACTCTATCTGGTACAGAGAGCACCGGTTAAAGTAGAGCCCAGATGTTTGGCAGTGGAGGCAATAGTTGATATTGTTAAAACCATGGAGTTGCAGGATCAAATTTCGTTTGCAGAGTATGCTGTGAAGTTGACACAAGGAAAAGCCAATCTTAGGTTGCTGGGCGTGGATCTGATCTTGAATTTATTGATGCGGTTGAATGACCCATTTAAGATTGATTTGAATATTGAGGATGCGAATGATTCATTGGGATTCAAGTGTTTGGAGGCTTTAATCCAGCGTTGCATAGATTCATGTGCTGCTATTCGAGCTCGAGCGCTGTCAAATATTGCTCAATTGGTTGGGTGTTTATCCACAAATGAGCAGAATCGAACTGTTTTGACGAATGCAATATTATCAAGAGAAGCAGGCAGGGAAGTAGTGGAAGGTGGGATGCTTGGCCTTTTAAGTAAAAGGTGTATTGACGAGAAGGCAAATGTTAGGAGAGCCACACTTACTCTAGTCACCAAGTTAACTTCTTTTATGGGCGGTGGTTTTGATGGAGCCTTACTCAAAAATATTGGAATGGCCTGTTTGGACCCCCTTGTGAGTATCCGCAAAGCAGCAATTACAGCTCTTTCAGAGGTTAGGTTTCATCCTGATTGTGTATTTGGATTCTAATCCACTTTATAGTTCTTTGTATTAAAATGACATGAATCAGATTTTGCTCAATATTTAATTAATTATTATAATCCTCAATAATCAAGAGTCTCTAGAATAAAATAGAAATTTAAAAATTATCAAGATAATACATAAAACTAGAATACAAAATACTCAAATGGGAATTAGATATATAAGATGCTAAGTAAAATACTTTTGTTGTTTTTTTTTTTTGTAAAATATTTCAAAGATTTATATTATTTATGATGATTAGTTGGCTATAGTGTCTTTCTTTAGGGTTTGATGTTGATTGATATTCCTAATATAAATATATTTTAGATCGTCTAGTCACCTATTTTTTGTGGTTTAAAGGCAATACTTATCTCACACTTTCTTATTTGGTCAGACTCACAAATATAATCAACCTTTGTAGTTATCATAAGTGAAATGTTATGATTTAAAAATGCATAATTTTTCTTAGAAATCATATTTTGTGATTATTGAATTAAATATGAATTCTCATGAATATGTCATATTAAATAAATATTGAATGAAAGTTAAGCTTTTAAAATACAACATAAACTATATACATGGTTTGAGGCAGCATATAAATTAGGTGCTCCTGAATAATTAAAAAACAAATAAAATTATAGAAAAATAAATTAAAACTCAGTACTCTCTTTCAAGTTAGGGTGTAATATCATAAATCTTCAATTTAAAAAAGAAGAAAATAATTTCTTGTTTTTTGAGAGTATTTGTGAAATTATTTGTAATTTGATCATTGGTCGGTATGTAAGTTGTAATAATTGAAATATCTTTAACTTTTTCTTAAATAAAGTAATAATCAATTTTAAATTATTTTGTTTGCTCGTTAAAAATGGGATTGGCCTCAATGTGTTATGTTGTCTAGTTATTATAATAAAATATTATTGATCTTTAAAATAATAGACAAAGTTCTTCCAAAAAGTGACTAGTCTCTTGAAACTTATATAAACTGTTGTTGTAGGTCTATACTTTGTTTCCTATATTACTTTTCAAAATAATTATTATATCATATTTTTTTAATGGATGAAATTATTTGCAAAAAAATATAAAAATTTATGGTGGATCCCTTCTTTGTAATTATATGAGCCTTGAATTTAATTCCACATCCAAACATAATTCCACATCTAAAAGTAATTTTGTATTCTAGAGTATTCTTCACATACATAAGAATCATAATCATTGTATTCATTTGAATGTGTCTAGTAAAGTTTAGAAAATAATTAATTATATTAAAAGTGTAGGTAATATATGATTTTTTTATTATTAGATAATTTAATTTTGCTATGATCATCTTCTATCTTATTGATTTAACTAATGAATTAATATATGTAGATAAGTCTATACATGGATGAAATGATAAGTTAGTAGGTGTGCATTCTAACATATCGAGGTCAGATAAAATATCAAAATCATATTTTTTGAGGAAAAATTTTGGAGTTTTGTACGGAAATAATGCATTTAAAATAAAAAATTCAAAATTTATTCCTAATTTCAAAAATTTCCCCAAACTAGGGCTTCTGAAAACGTGGCAATGATTGTTGTTGTGAATGACGACTATTGTCACACTGTTGATTTTTTAAAATCATAAGCTAGCATTGTGAATGTTGGTTATTTAAAACATTGTAGATATTCCATTATGCCCCTCGCCCCATGTCCCTCGCCCCTTGCCCCTCGCTAGAGGTGTCAAATGGGCTGGGCCAGCTTGACTCGGTATGGGCACGTCATGGTTTAGTCATGCTTGTGCCCGACACGGCATGCCATAGTGCTGTGCTACGGGCCATTGTGTCGTGCCAGGCAAGTGGGCACGACATGCATGACCATGCACCAAACGTGGTCAATATGAGCCGATGCCTGACAGGTGAGGCTCGCTGAGCACTGAAAGGGCAAAGACGTGCGACGGCATGGCGGAGCAGAGGCGTGTTGTCAAAACCCAAATTTTTTTAAATCAATAAGATAGAGGGGAGAGGGGCGAGAGGTGAGGGGAGACGTGCATGAGGAGAGGGGTGGGGAGAGAGGGGCGAGAGGTGAGGGTAGACGAGTGAGGTGTGAGGCATAATGAGATCTCTACAATGTTTTAAATAACAGACATTCATAATGTCGGTTTATAAGTTTAAAAAATCAACAGCGTGGTAATATTCGTCGTTCGTAACGACGGTTATTGTCACACTATTTTCAGATTCACTAGTTTGTGCATATTTTTAAAATTCGGATTAAATTTTGAATTTTTTATTTTAAATGCATTATTTTTATACAAAATTCAAAATATTATTTCCCTTGTATATTTGATCTCAAAACTAAGAAATTATACAACAAAGTATCAATCTAAAACTTAGTCTGTAAAAATGTTTTAATTATGATATACTCAATTGATCATATTATGTAATTAAAATATTATTGACATATATAATTAAAATCACATATATACTCACTTATTGATTTATATTGAAAGAAACTAGAATAACTTGATACACATCCTCTAAGATTAAATATAGTAGGTCAAAGAAAATTTACTAAGAATGTATTCTATTTATCTTTTGTATTTTATATATCATACATATGCTCTCAGGAATAATGATTCATGGTAGCTATCGCTTGAAAACTTATTTCTCTAGATTATCATGTAAGCACATATTTTTTGTTTGTAGCAAATAGATATTCTACTTATGTGATATTGTAATATAAAGTAATAATCTAATGTGAATTATTTTGACCACAAGAGAAAAAGTATCACATAGTCAATATTATAATTATATGTAAAATTTTCACTTGCAACCTAGCTTTGAGTTGATTGATATTTCCATAGGTCTCATCTTTATCATATATATTAATCAACATCTTACTATTGACTTATTGATTTTAAATGAGATTTCATATATAATTCGATATGATTGTATTCTATTCTTTTAAATTAGTTTGTTACCATCTTGAATAATTAAATATTTCAGAAAAAATATTTGAGATCATGCTTTTATCAAATGCAGATAATAAAATATAATATGTACTATCAAAACGAGAATAATAAAATATTCAAGATATAAAATATTGAATAAAATATGTTATTGATTTTTTCCATCATGTAATTAGAAAATCTAAGTCATTATTTTGTGATGGATTAGCTGCTATGATATAAGACTTATCTGAAATGAATTGTTGATATATTTATCTAATATATACCCTTAGATTGAAATCATGTCTCTCAACACTTATCTCCTTCTCATGAGGAGAGGGAGATGAGTCGGATCATTAATTACTCTTTTATGGAGAAAAATAATTGGACATGGAAATGAGATTGTTGTTACAATGTTTGAATGTACATTCTTTTGGTTTGAGTTCTTAAAAATTATTTTTTCTCAAAGAACATGACATTAACACTTATTATATTCTTATTAGTTTCTATTGAATAATGCTTATATATTTTTTGAGTATTAGATTGCCCATTGAATGCTTATTTAATAATATTTGCTGTCATCTTTTCCTTGTTTAGAAAGATATTTTGAATGAAATAAATATACTCAAAAATTTAAAGTAGAAAATAAATAGCACTTCTAGGTATATAAGTAAGTATGAGATATGACTTAAGTGGATACAATATGATATTCAATTGATTAGGAAATATTGAAATCTTTCCTTAAATACTAATAATTATATAAATCAAATACAATAATCATATAAGTAGCAAAATATCATCATCATAGTTATTAAAGGCACGCCTCAGGTGCGCCAAAGCCTAGACTCCACTAGGCCCAAGAAAAAGCATCTTGTCTCATCTCATGCATCCCTAACAAAATATATTATTTTTGAAGCCCCCATAAATTAATTATTTTCAAAGTTCTTCTCCCTTACAAATTATATTATTTCCAAGGCTCCATTTTTTCTCATTCTTGAAAATTATAGTTAATATATTTAATGTCTTAGAATTTTATATGTTAGATGTTAAAATTTTATTATTTTGTTTTAGAATTTTGAATGTTTATTATAAATAAAAATATTAAAAATATATAATTTTTATATTTGACATTATTTATTTCATTACTTTATATTAATAGATAAACAATTATAAAAAATAGTTGGTAGAATTATAGAATTTATATATGTATTAGGTAGAGTACATATCATAGAAAAAATCCTGCATCTTAATTGGGCATCACTCCTCAAGATCCCAAAAGACTTTGGGCTTCAGTGTGCCTTGCTTTTCAAATGATAATGGCTATCATATATAATTATAATATAATGTCCCTAGATATTTAATTATGGAATATGTTCCTCCTAGTACCCTTTTAATATATTAGTTAAGAACTTTTATTATGTTTTTCTTATTGATATATTTCATAATTAATAAATATTATTTTTCTAATGCTTGATTCTAGAATTTTTAGTTTCTCTAATTAAGATATTTTATTTGAATATAAATCACTAATAGATCAATAATAGATATTCATCTAAAAGGCCCTTGCAAGTTGAAAAAAATAAGTATAATTTATTTTGCTCAATTTCAAATAAAATTATGTGAGTGACTCTAGTCAGATGATCATGTATAAAAATACAAGAAGAGAAGATAATTTTATAACTTTGTTGCTCCTAGAGGGTGTATCGTCACCCATACACCTTAGTGCCAATGCTCCTTCATAGAGAACAAGCTATGATACCATGTTAAGCTCATTAAAATTTTTAGGGTTTTGCATAGAGAATAGAGGAGAGAGTAGAAAAAAATGGAAAAAAAAAAGAAAAAGAAAAACAATATGTTAAAGTAAAATGAGTCAAATATATGTGGTTTGAGGCAGCTGTAAAATAATTTTTATTCATACTAAAATTATCTCCAAGTATGCAATTCTAATAAATAATTAAATGAACTCTGAGTTTGAATATAGATCTTACATGGTTTGATATTTTGATTTTGAGATTGTGTCAGTTATATGTTGTCTTGACTTATAATAATATATACTTAATTCAAAAAGTTTTTGAGTTATTTATTTCATTGTGCATGGTGATTTCTCTCGCTCAATATTCATGGTCATGCAGATTGTAAATTATTGATTAATAGATGATAAAATATGTGAATTATATAATTGTTGGTCACACTTTTCATACTTATCACATAGTTACTGATAATTATTAATGTAGGCAATGAGGATGATACTAAGCTTATTATCATTGCTAGAGGCATAACAATCACTTGTGATAATAAATGTCTTAAGTATGTGTTCTTATTTATTTTTCACAACTCTTTTAAGAATTACACAATTTCTTGGATAGTTAAATACTTGGATGATACTTGATACATTTCATTGTTGACATGACATAGTTCATGCAATGAATATCTTGAGTGCATATTGCATGTTCTTAGGGTTTCATATACAGAGTTGCTCGCATATGTGCGCTTATCGTCTGTTACCCTTTTTAGAGTTATACATACGTGTTTTTATTACTTGAGGCACAATAATCACGTGTGATAAAAAATTTCTTAAGCACATGTTCTTATTCATTTGTCACAAATATTTTAAGAATTACAATTTCTTGGATAGTCAAATACTTGGATGATACTCAATGCATTTCATTGTTGACATGACATAGTTCATGCAATGAATGTCTTAAGTGGATATGCATGTTCTTAGTATTTCATGCTGAGAGTTGCTTACACATGTTCTCTAACAAATAATTAAACACACATAGTCGTGACTATATACATTTAATTGTACTGGAGATAATTCATCGATAGACATGACACAATCCATGCGATGAATTACCTTGGATAGATTGTATACATCTTGGAGAAAGTTAATGCCTGTAAATTTTCCAAGGGCATCAATAAATCTATATGACATTTTCATAAAATTTATTATATTACATTTTAATAATCATCATACACAAGTCATAAATCTTCCATAGGCAAAGTTAGATTATCATTGGGAAAGAATTCATACGAAAAAATAGACATAAAATTTGTTCATGGATACAAATAACTAAATGTAAAGATGATTGTTGGAAATTATATTCTTTGCAAGCTATTCCTGCTTGGTAAGTTATTCCTGCTTCACAAGTTATTCTTGATTTTCTTAGTCAGAGCATGATCAACAATCTCTTTTTCTTTCCTCTTGTATTATGTTCTGCTTTATTATGTGTTGTTATTGTCGAATCTTTTTGTTGCCTCTCTCATTTTTTCCACCCTTTTTATCTCCTTGGCATGTGTGCCTTTTATATGTTTGCTATATGAATCCCAAAACTAATATGTTAAACTGGTATGTCATGATTTTGTTTTTTGAGTTATGACTAGAAAAAAGGCACAACATGACTTTTACTATTGTGATTTTATTGGTGCATGTTGGTTCCACTTAGTATGATAACTAGGAAAATTGATGTGATGAAATGTGAATGTCTTGACTCAAAAATAAGATGTTGCAATTCATTTTGTTCTAAGTCTTAAAAAGATATATTCACAATTCATAAAAATGATGTCGTGAGACATAAGTGATATTGTGACATGTGAATATTGAAACTTGTATAGATCGTGTTATGACTATTTCTGTTGCAATTCATCTTCTTTTAGGAAAATAGTCGTGCCATACATTCTAAGTAGGGACTTCAATTAGTGTCTTTTTTATCTTATTTTGTTGGTTATTTTTTCCTTTTCACATAAAGTCTCTAAAATCTTAAGTTGTGATAAAATCTTTATTATTAGCATCTCAATTCAATTTTATTCATATAAATAATTTTAATAATAGAATAAAAATACACGTATAGTTTAGGCCTAACAACAATCTACAAGTCGGGGTGCTTTCAAACAATAAAAAATCTATAAAATAATAGAAAAATAAACTAAAACTTAATATAAACATGTTTTAATTATCAAAAAAATATTCTTTATTTAATTTTTATTTTCTCTTTTCTCTTCTCGAAATCATCCAAGGAAAATGATAGATTGGTGGCAAACATGATATTAGATAATGCTTTTGATGAATATGGAGTGGCACTGGGTTGTGTGGATGGTGGCATGCCATTTACTAGTGTAGACAATGTGTGTACCCGCATATGGTGTCGGTGATGGCTCATGGAAGTGCACTTGACTAGACTATGAAGGTAAAAAATTATATTCTTTGGTTGTTTAAGAAAAATTAGGTTGATGACAATGTCACCTTCCAACCACCTGATGTATGGTGTCGACAATGTCATTGGATATAAGATGAGGAGATTCTAGTGATCCATAGAGATGTCAAATGAGTTGTGTTGGGCCATTACAATTTGAATTTTGGTTTCTTAATTGGGCTACCATGCCATGTCGAAGATGACACAAAATGAGTGCTTGGGCTATGCTTTGCCGGCATGAGAACATGAGAGGTTGGCTCGATATGGCTTGATGGCCTGCCTTCCTCAACAGAGCATGCTAGTTCATTTTGGGTTTGGTTGGCATTTGGTCAACACTGCCACTGGCCAAAGTATTGGTAGGTAAGTGGCCAGACTAGTCCAGGGCCCATCCCATTGGCCACTACCTGTCTACCCAGTGGCAGTGGGGAAGATAGGGCAGTGGCTAGTACCACAGTGCTGATGCACTAACACTGAATTGTGTCATTGTCCATTGGGAAGTGTAGTGGGCATTGAAACTACGAAATGCAGTGTTGTCGGCACCTGCCTATGACACTTTTATTTTTATTTAATTTTAAACTGTAAAGTAAAATTTTAATTTTAAAATAAAAATATTAAAATTAAAGTATACTATATAATAAATTAAAATGAATAATATTTATAATTCAATAAAAAAATACATATATTTCATTTTTGTGGTATGATAAATAATAATAAATTAAAACATTTTATAAGTCAATAACAACATTAGTGACCAAAACATGCATTGTATACCATTTCTCTAATATTTATGATTATTTTATGTCTGTAGTATGATTTGAATTATCCTGTTTAGTTTTGAAGTTAGCACTAGTGATAGCTCAAACATCCTCAATGTCATATGAGTTATTAAACATCAAGAATTCTTTCAATTTATGTTGAATACTCATTCTTGAATATTTATAGTCTTTTAAGCATGAAAATATTTTTATGATAACTAATTACAATTTAGATTTTTCATCTGAAATAATATTCATAATCATAGAAAAGATAGATTTCGATGATATGCTAAACATAAAAGATGTCAATAGATCTCATGCTTGCTATCTTATATAGTATGAAATAGATAGATTTGTATGATTTCTATTAATTTAATTTATTTAAATTCTTATTATTATCATGTGATATGATGAAGCAATAATTGATATTTAAGTATTAAGATAATTAGTTTCTATTAGACCGACTATCTCATTATTTATTCTTAGCTAATTGAATAGAAAAGTAGAGGTGTCAAACTGGCCAGCCATCTTGGGCCCGGCCTGACATAAGGCCTGACTCGGCTTGTTTGACACCTCTAATTTTCTATTCAATTAGCTAAGAATAAATAATGAGATAATTGATCTAATAAAAGTAAATTATCTCGATATTTAGATATTAATTATTATTTCATCATATTATATGATGATTATAAAAATTTAAATATATTAAATTAATATATTTGGTCGTTAGATTTCGGCCCCAACGGCTAGGAGGCAGAATCCAACGGCCCTAGGGATTCTGCCCCTTAAAATTATTAAAAATAATTAAAAAAAATATAAAAAAATTGATTAAAAAAACTTTTTGCGAATCTATAAACTCTCCTTCTTATTCATAAATTTTAACTTTTCTCTTTTTCTCGTATTTTTTTTCATCTCTTCTCGGCTCTTGTCTTTTTCGTCTCTCACCGTCTCTCATTTTGTATTGACTTTTGAGATTCGGGTGTGGAGTGCAACCTGTTGATTGTGATGTGGACATCAAAAGGCAAACGAGATTTTAGGTATTGTGGGTATTACTTTTTAAATTTTGTATAGTTAAGTTTTATTTTTTTATGTTAGTTTAAACTTTAATAGTTTAGTTTTAGTTTAATTAATATTAATTAATATATAATATTAAAAACATTAATTACAATATAATTAAAAAATTAATAAAAAAATAAAATGACAAATATTAATTTTAATTATGATAATATTTTTAATTTAAATGTAAATATAAAAAATTATAATATGGATAACAAAAATCTTATGTAAAGGTCCAAGGCCATAGAAATTTTGCTTTCTCCGGTCGTTTCGATCTAAATATCTAAAAAATAAAAAATTAAAAGAATATCAATAGTTTGGACTCACTTTAATATAATACAACATAAAAAATATTAGGGTTGCCGAAAAAGAATCGGCATAATGTAAATATTATAAAAAAATATTAACCCGTTAGAGTTCATGTGAAATTGAGCACTTTAAGAGGCATGCCGAATAATGTACCAAAAAATATGGTACATTAGATTCTAGGCAAATCTAATTCAACATTGGCTTCTTTGAGGCTGGATCTAGTTCAGTCTTAATGTTGACCTCATTTATATATCACAATGAGTTAAGAATAGAAAACATGACTAAACTAAATACCACTATGGGTCCTCTGATTAAATTTTTAGCTTGCATATCATAGGATTATTAGGTCTATATCTAAGAACGACATACTAAAATATTATAACTTAGAAAAAAAAATAATAATTAATGAATTTAGGAATTATAGTAGAGTGATGTTTGTGATGTCCGATATCTGGACTAGTCATGACGATCTATCTTATGCATGTTTTAATCTTTATTATGTAGATTCTAAATAAACACGAAAAAATATTAGGATTTTCAGAGATTTTTTATCCTTATAATGATTTGATCATTTATAAGTATTAATGAGAGTCTTTAGAGAATATAATATTCAAAATAAAATATATAGTTCATATCTGATAATGTACCTAACAATAGATTAGCCATTAACATGTTTCTTAAGATTATTAGAAATGAGCTATTAGGAGAGATTTTTTACTTCAGATGCATGTATTAACATCATTACCTTTATTGTACAAGCAGGAATGAAAGTTATTTTCTCTGTTTTAGAAAATATATGTAACTCACTAAAATTTTTTCGTATGTCTCATAGGTAATAAGAGTTTGGTACTATTTGTTTGTCTGTTGGTCTAAAGAAGAAAAAATTTTAATTGGATGTGAGATACTATTGGAATTATACATACATTATATTAGAGTAATATGTTGGATACTAATACGTGATATCTGACTATGTCAATAGTAAGAGTGACAAACTTATTATTAAAGACATTGATTGAGTATATATGAATTTTATTTATAAAATTATTAAAGATTTTTTATAACATGACGAATATATGTTCATCAGTTAATACTAACATGACTTGCATTATACTCAGGTGTATATGTAATATTAGTAGCATATTTAAGGAAGTTTAGAGATGACCTGAGACTTATCGATATGGTCGTAGAGATAAAAATCAAATACTTAAAGTACTTGTTTACTATTCTATTTCTTTATTGTCTGACTGCTTACATGGATCATAGGGTTAAAGTAGAAGGGGTAGAGAATATTTTGACATACATATTATTGTGTATAAACCATAAAGACCAACATGAAGGATTCATTCATGAAAAGTTGATTGAACTCTTTATATTCTACGATACTAGATATTATGGTCGTAGTAATGAGACTCCAAGTACATATATGAATATCATATTTGAAGACGATGATTTTTTCATTCAGTTAGCGAGAGAAAAATGATGAGATTGGCTGTCGAATAGGAGCGATATGTCTATGTACTTATATATTGATTACTGCTTAATCCTATCAAATACCGATAATAAGAAGTTTGATATATTATAGTAGTGAAATTTATGAGTCCACTTATCCCGTGTTGTCTAATATTACATGAATTCACCAACTTTTCCGTTGTTGAGCGTAACATCGGAGTTTGTTTTTGTTGTAGTGAATATGATTTTAGATAAGAGATCAAAATTATGGTCAGACATTGTTGAGATATTAGCATGCATGAAGGATTGAGAGGATTCGAGCTTGAGCATTCAAAATTATCCGAGATTATAATAAAAGTGGAGAAGTTAGTTGCCGATGAAGATTTGCGGGACAATGATGATAATTGATCACTGCTATAAGATTAAGAAATTTATAATTGAGCTGAGCGCTTGAGCCTACTCTACTGCCTATGATTTACTGCTATTGATACATTGATATTTATATCATCATTGATGATTAATCATACAATAACGAGATTTATCATTTTTATTTATTATATTTGGATTGTTGTTGTTTATTTTTTTTTGTCATTTTATTCATAGGCTTGATTTAGACACTTATGTTTTTGTGATTGGTATTGGATTGGATTCATATTTTATATTTATGAGTTTATATTTGTTATATTATTTTTTATCTTTTAATTAATTAATCTTTGGCTCGCTTTGTTAATTGTATTTTATATTTTTTATGTGTTTTTAGTTGTGAATTGTTAGTTATTAAATATTACTAGTTAGTTTATAGATTTTAATTATTTACATTTTATTAATTTAATTAATCAAAAATTAATTAATTAATTATTTTAATTTAAGTATTAAAATTTAATTTTTTTAATAATTTTAAATTTGGGATTAACAATTTTCAAACTCCCAAAATTTGGTCCAAACCCAGCTCGAACCAGACCTTAAACTAGCCCAAACTCAGATCGAACGGGCTTGATCCGGTAATTCCATGCATGGCATAACTTGAAAAAGTTACAAACTGGGTTGATGGGCCATGCTGGGTTGGCTCTGTTGAAGCCATGCCATGTCAGACATGACACGATGACTCAATTGGGCTATCTAAAAATGGGCCGGGCTGGCCCGACCCACCTTGTTTAATATCTATATAGAAAATTTATTATATTTGAATATGATGTTTATGTCTGTACTCGGAGTCTTATGATTAATATCATATATAATATCATCATATGTAAATGTGTTATTTAATTTTTTATGAATTCAATCATATAGTTTTTTTGTTTTGGTTCTTGCAGGTGAATTTGTATTTTAATATATAATTTTTTATTTCACTTTAATACTAAGATTCTTATTGGTTGCCAAATAATAAAAAGATGAAATAGAGAATTAATATTTAAAATACTTGCTTTTATCTTAATAATTATGATACTAAAATCAAAGTATCATCTATACTTATTAAACTTATTAGTAATGTTGCTTATGAATTTAAGTGCAATATAAGTTGTAAGAGTGTACACAAATGAACACATATTTATTGAATTATAAAAAATTTATAAAAATTTCAAAAAAAAAATTTTTATTTTTTAATTTGAATCATCAATAATAAGTTTATAATTTTTATTATTGACATAATGAGTTATTATGTATTGTATTCACTACATGTCTCTGATATTAGATAGATATAATTTTAATAGTATTTGATATCTATTTGAATTTTTTTTAGGTTCACCGATAAACATATAATATACAATTTTTATAATCTTTTAGATATCTTAAGATATTTTAATTAATTTCTTATATTTTTTAATGTATATTTTTTTTATTTTTTGCTTGTATTTTTAGGTTAATTATGCAACACATACACAATATGTTACGTAAAAAATATTAGCTAAGGATTTGTCTCTAATACTTCTAATAAATATGTTAATTACGATATTTTTATATGAAATATTATTAAATGTAATTTTATAAATTTATTTTAAATATCTTACTTTTTAAAGATTCTTATTAGACACTCATACATGCGGTAATCATCATCATGAAAAGAAGTTCTCAGGAAATCATAAATTTATTTTATTTAACTTTTACTTAGAATCTACATTGTAAGTAATGGTGTATGTAAATGAAATATCATTGTAACTAGTTTAGATGTTTGATATCATAAATATCACTCTACTATATTTTTTCAAATTTATTAATTATTAATTATTTTTTTTAATTTAAAATATTTTATTATGCTAGTAATTAATTTTATCATTTCTTTTCTCTGAAATTTATTGTGGTAAATGAAATGAGTCATGAACTTGAAGTTAATCTAATTTCAAAAACTTTGCTGTTAAGTTGAGTTTATTTAGAATTTAATATATCATATTTTTTGGTGTTTTGATCGATATGTCTTTTAATATGTTAGTATCACTAGTCTTATATATATATATATATATATATATATTATAATATATATACTGTATCAAATATTTTTTGATATTTTTAGTTTTTTTATTTCTAATTATGTTAAAGTATATTCATATTATTGAAGTTTACTTATTTTTAAATTTTTTAGGCAGATATGTGGAGATCTTGAGATAGAACTTAGATTTGGTATTTAACTTATTTTTATTATTTATTATTTTTTAATATATGAGATTGAATTGAAAGTATGAGAATGATAAAAGTATTTTTTAAGTTTTTATTTATATTTTTAATTTATTTATTAATCTAAAAATTACTAAATAAAATAAATTAAATTCAACATAATTATAATGTTCACTTTAATTTTATATGTGCAGCATATATGTTGAATATTTTATCTCATTCTCACATATGGAAATCAGAGTTCATCACCAAATAAATGCTGATGCTCCACAAAATATAAAATGTTAATTTTTTTTATAAAATGACCACAAACATAACACAATATTAATATATAAGCAATGAGAGGAGATGAGAGAAGATTACAGATTAACTATAAAAAATAAAAGATATCAATATGTTATTTATATAATTTTTTTAATTTAAAATATATATTTTTATTTTTTTAATATTTTGCTTATTTTTTTAAAATTTTGTCATGCTAGGCACTAGGCCCTGGCTTGGCACGACACGACACTGTACATAATCTTTCTTGGATCATGCTTGCCTAAGTTGCTTGGTCCACTAGACACCTCTAGTGATTCAAAACTAAACGAAAGCTAACAAAAGTGATTTCCACAATGGTTGGAGTAGTGATGCCAATACAACTATGCAACAGCTCAAGTACAAAGGATGTTTGTCTGATTAAAATTGCATGAGATCTTTGTTTTTAGAAGATTGGTGTGAAATCATGATGATTATGTGTTTTATGCCTGTTTGAGAGTTTTTTGTAGCTTATTGTAATGGCTGACCTTTATTTAAAGGAAAAAGATTGCTAGAATTAGTTTTTGATTGCACGTATAACTCAGTGAAAATTGAGGGTATATATGTATTACTCATTTGCTAGGTTGACGAGGATCTGGTTTGTGGTATAATGTTATGTGTCACAAGTTAGAAAATTTATACAAGTTGAGATTAATAAAGTGGATGATGATTAATGCATAATTACTAGTGCGTCTCAGATTGTTGATTGATTTCTATATGCATAGTATATTTGATTATTGTGACATTTGAAAAAAATTTGAGACTAGAATATTTAGTTTGATGTCTGATGATATTACTTAGCTGTTTGTATTAGTTTGATTGATCTGATTGAGATAACATATTGTGTTACATTGATATATTTGTCAGAGAGAATTGTTGGAGTGATACCCATGTTGACAGATCAAATAGCATTGAAAATGTTTGATAATAAAATTTATATTATTACTTACAAGCATGTGATGAGAGAGAGATATACTTAGTGGTGATAAAGGGCTGGGCAACCATGGAGTAGCCCAACATGGTGGCATGGCTCGTGCCTCCATGTCAATGTTAGCATCACTAAATTTGTATGGAATGACTAGAGTGCCCCACCCAAAATTGACCTTGGTGACAAAATGACTTGGCTAGTGCTTTGGTCTTGCCATCAGGTCAGGTATAATTCCATTGGACTAAGTGCATGAAATGCATACACCAATTTTTTTTTAAACAATCTAGATAGGGCATGTGTGGATAACATGCCCAAATTTTTTAAATGATCTCCATTTGGTTTGGGATGACTAGACTTGAGATCACATAAAATTTTTTTATCATTTTCATTAAAAGGATTTATAATTACCATAATGGTAAAATTGGTCGTTGTGATGGTCATGTCCATTAAATTGTCATCATTCATAAAAATAATTTTTTTAAAGCATATTGGTTATTGGATTATGTCTCCAACTACTAGACATAATTCAGTAGTTAATTATTTTTTGCTAAGATTTTGGAACAAAAATATATATTTTAATTTTTTTTAATTCTATAAATTTGTATAATATTTGTATTTTTACATCAAATTCAAATTGTATTCTCTTGTATTTTTTCTCTTTTTTTATTTTCTTAAAATTATAAAATTTTTATTTAGCCTTTTAGAATTGTTTTTTACATTATTTTATTTTGTAATTGGTGACTGTCCAATTCGATATTGAATAAAATTATGGTCGTGAATTCTATTATTTTTTGTAAGGTACACGTACACAAATTATTAATTTTTTTAGTTTTATATGCTAGAGACTAAAGTTAAAGTTATAGAATTAAAGATATATAATACTTGTGAAAGTATTATCTTTTTTTCCTAACTCTCTAAACATTAATATAATTAATTGTAATATAAAAATAGAAAATAATTAATTTATTAAAAATTAAATAAATATTTTAGATGTTTTTTATTTAGATAATAACAACTCAATCATTAAGAAATTCATTTTTCATGTCTAATAAATATATCATCAAATTGTAAGATACTATAAAAAAAATAAAAATTCATACTGAGGTTATATTGATTATTGGAGAGTAAATATACTGGTAGTATACATTAAATATCTAAGTGAATCTCTTCGTCACAAGTCTCATCTTATATTAATTTACTTTTTTATCTAAACTTGCCTTCACATTGAACACTAACCTGTGGTTGGTGGCAGACTTTCTTGAAAGTCGTGGTATTAATAACACGACTCCATCCTAAATGAAAAAATATCTTAGAAAGAAACTTGAATATTATTGTATCATCAAAATAAATAATAAAAGAAATAAAATAAGAAATAAGACGAGTGTTCATCAAAACTTATGAAATTAGGTCTTGAGTATAACTTCTTTGTCCCTTTTCAAAGAGTAATCAAAAAGATCAATATCAAAGCAACTAGCTAAAAGATTATCTGATTTGGATACTTGGTAGGCTCATCTATGGTCAAGATAAAAGGAACTAGCTGCAAGATTTTGATAGTCAAGTATCTTAGTTATTGGCTAAATATGAGTCTATACTGGAGAAGACTTGTAAACTCTTATATTATTTAGGCTTGAATGAGATATCTCTTTCCGAAAAAATTCACTTTTTCCAAAATTAACATATTCTATTTTTATTAATAAATATGATGACTCAGTGAAAGTAATCTTATATAGAGTACTGATATGCACATATTTAGTTGAATGGTGGCTGTATCTGTTAATAGGTAAGAGAAGAAGTGTAATGAATCCATGCACAACTTGTAGGCTCACATGTTTCATAGGCTTGTTAAAATTGAGTAATTGGAAAAAAGACAACATTGATACTCATTAAAATTTGATCAGTCTATGATGAAAAATATTTTTATGTTATTGCCTCATCCTAGAGAATAATTGTCATACAAGGAAAGTGCATCTCAATGTCATATATATCAATTTGTCCTATATTAGAGAGTAATTAAAGACAAAATAAGTATATTTCAAAAATTATAGGAGGTCTAAATAGCCTCAATTCATGATGTATTATCCGAAAGAATATATATTAAGAAAGTTTAAAAGAGAACATCCAATTGACGAGGTATATTGAAGTTAAAAAATCCTATCTCCCAAAAACTATATAAAAATACTTTTTCTAATTTGGAATATTCAATTTGTCTTAATTAGGTATTTATTTTTCTTTTATGTAATCATATTTTATTGGGAAGTGTCAATACCAAAAGTTGTGTATAATCTCATGATTTATATATTAAGTACTGAATTAGCATGACATAAATTTAAATACATTATCATTTTTTAATTTTTTTTATATTTTTATTGAATTTATTTATTATTTTATGAAAAATTTGAAAAATATAAAAAAAATTATGATCAATTTTGACATAGATATATCTATGTATATCTCAAGTATTAATAAATAAAATTAATTATATATTTAAATATCTTTCTGATTGCAATTCTATTAGGTTCATATATAATGATTGTATCAGATTAAATGATTCTATACTCACACTAGATTAGCGTGTAGAATAGGAACCCCTGACAAATTTTTTTATTTGATTTTTTCACACTAAGAATAAAATATTATTACGACTATAATAAAATATTTGTAACTTGGTTAGAGATGGTTATTGAGTTGAGAATATGTGAGTAATAAGTGTTGCAAAATATTTAAATATTTTGAAGGTTTTACCGTCAAAGAGAGAACATACAATTAATTATGTTCAATCATAAATAAAGTATTTCTTAGAGTTAATTGATTTTGCAAATAGATATTAATAAAAATAAAAATAAAGTTAGAATTAAAATATTCGAAAAGATATCTCATATATAATAAATGAACATAATAATCATAAATAAGCACGACGCGAGGAATTAATAAAAATTTAAATTGAATGTTATCATATCTAATTTTTTTAATATTTGTTACTACAATAATATTTTTAGAAAAATGTAAAATATATTAAATATAATATAATTATTAATGATGTGAATGTTCGTTTATGTGTTATGTCAATAATTCAACAGTATAAAGTAAGAGTAGAGGTATCAAACAAATCATGTTGGACAAGACATGAAATGGGTGCTGGGGATCTGCTGCGCTAGTATGACTTTATAGCAGGTCATCCTAACATGACATGATTTACCTTTTTCAACTGGACATGTCGGATTGTGCTTAATTGTCTTGAGCCATGTTGGGTTAGGCTAGCAGTGGCACAACAATGGCTTAGTCTAGACTGCATAGTGCATACTAGATTGCACTGCAATGGCTTGTGGCTACAAGTCACTGCTCAACTGGTCAGTGGGCTAGTGGTTAAATTTGAGTGGCAATGGTTATTGGCCAATCTAGTTTTTAGTTAGAGTTGTTAATTAGGCTAGGCGGCTAAAGTACGACATGACTTAGTCTTGCCTTGCCTAGTATGACATAGTTCTGAATTGTGCTTAGTCTTGTATCATTCTGGTTCGTGGCACAACTTGTGCCATGCTGATCCAGTGCGAGCTTTGTCTCATACTAGACCAGGTATGATCCTTGTGCCTGGCTTGGTGGTATAGTCCATCAGTCCGGGCACCTGAGACCAACTATGGTTGGGTCATGAGTCATTGGACAAGTCCTGTCAGGTGATCGCCTGATAGGGTTATTTTTTTTTAAAACCATTCTCATAAGCTGGATATTACTTACTTGGCCGTTCGCAATTGGGTGACACACATCCCTTTCCTCCCATAAGCTCATTACGTTTTTATGCAATGAGCTATGACAAGGATGACATGTTGTGTCTATCATTGATCTTGTTTGACTATTTAATAAAAAAATTTATAATTTAATGTTATTTTTATAGTAGATGTTGGATTGATTCCGACGGATACTCTGGCTAGAATTTGATAGATGTTGTGATTCTGATCATTTTTTAATTAAGATAAATTCCTAAAAAAATTGAATAATATTTTTTTAATAAATTTGCATTTTTTTTCTTAATAAATAGAGAAGAAAACAATTTAGATATTCATTCTCAAATTCTTTTCCTATTCCTAATTTTTTCAATCTTTTTGAGTTATGGCTCGCTTTCTAGTCTTTCTTTTATAATATAAATATTATATTTATTGTTATTGTTAATTATTATTTATGATTAATGCTTGTGCATATGGGATAGATGATTTTTGTTATAACAAAGTGATGGTGGTGTGGGTGTGCCTTTGTAACATTGTAACTGCTTGCCTCATGGTTAGAATTTATAACAAAGCAATCAGTGGTATGATACTAGTTTTTTTGTTATAGTGTTAATTTGTTAGTTTCTTTTTTCTTTTGATTTTATAATTTATTTAAAAAATTAAATAATTAAAAAAATATCATATAGTAAATTTAATGATAATGAATATAATATTAAAGTAAATGTAGATAACAATAATAACTTAGTTGAAAAGTTTGAGGTAGCAACTATGTTTTTTTCAATGATCTCAACCAAAATTTATGTCACCAAAAAAATAAAAAATTAGGCAAAAATCAGTAGTATGAGTGCACTTTAAAATAATTAAATCTAAAAATTCTTGGTGTGTCAATGCAGAATTGTCACAATGCATATATTAAAAAAAGATATATACATGTAGGAGTACGTGCATGATTGAGCACCTAAAGAGATGTGCTAATCAATGTACCAAAACACACAATACATTATATCCAAGACAAATCCAATTTAGTGGTGTAATCATTCAAGCTGGATCTAGTTCAAGTTTGTTGACTTCTTTTATTTACTGTAATAATTTTGAGAGGGAAGATATGGTCAAATTGATTATGAACATGAGTTTTTTGATTAGATTTTTGAAGAATTTTAGGATAATCAGTATTTTGAGATGGTAAATTTGTCTATATCTATGGATTTTCAACCCAATCCTATTCAGTCAAACAGTAGAAAATTCTGTTGACTGGATAATGGATATAAATATGGATAAAATTTTATTTTTTTGAATGGATATGAATTGAATGTGAATTTAGGTGTATTTGATTCAAAATTCGTATGGATAAAATACTTGTATCAAAAGATTAGGTTTGGATTGTCCTACAAGGTGAAATTCTACTAATCTAATGCTTAAAATTGTTTTGGCTTATAAAAATATATTTTCTTTACTTAAGTTATTTGAGTCACACTATATGATCATGTCTAGTGAAGCAGAATAGGAGATTGCAAATGATATTTGTGATAGGTTGGAGTCGTTTTATAATGTTACTGAGTTATTTTATGGGACAAGATATCTCATTGCCGATATGTTATTTCCTGTGATTTGTAGGATTAAAATGATATTAAATGAATGATTCATGTCCTCCACTATAGTAATTAGTATAATATCAAAGAGTATGACTACATTATTTGATACATATTGAAATGTGATCCATAAATTGATATATGTTGCTTTGCTGCAGTATTATACGCTAGGTATAAGATGACTTTGCTTCATTTTTATTTTCTTTTGATTTATTCAATTAACTTTAGTGAACAAATTAGTAATATTCAACGATTTTGTTATGAGTTGGTGTAGGAAGTCCACCAAATTTTTATGAAGATTAAGTTTACTAAACTTTGTTTAAAATTTGTTTAAGATGTTAAATATTTTAAATTTGTCACTTGATATAAATATGTTGATTTGTGATGTTTTATTAACTTTAGATTTTGGTTTATATTTCTAAATTAATGAATCATAAAGTTTTAAATGGTATCATAGGTTAGCAAAATATGTCTCAGTGTTATATTGATAATTTTAATATCCGTGGATAATATTCAAAATCTGATGGATAGGATATGAATCTAGATTTTTTAATCCATAGTATATGGATATGAATATATTATTTTTATTTAAGATCGAATATGAATTTTAAAAAATTTGATCTAAATCTGATTCGATGCCATCCCTATTAGTATTATACAAATCTATATTTAGTCTGCTTATCATATGATTATTAGATCTACATGTAGGAATGAAATAATAAAAAATAATAAATTTAAAAAATAATTAATAATTAATAAATTTATGAAATATAATGGAGTAATATTTGTGACGTCTGATATATTGAATTAGTTGTCATGTTGCATTATTTTTGTCTCATTGCCTACCAAGGTAGCATGGACACGGCTTCCTACAATCGTGTCCATTTGTCCGACACCTGGACACGTGGACACAGTATGAATACATGTCCGATATGCCACGTGGTGTATCGGACGGTTGCGTCGGCAGTTGTATCCATGTCGATAGTGCCCGACATTCGACGATGTCGGGTGGCCAACGTTGCTGCATGGGCGACGTTGGCCACTGGCAGGGGGCGGGCACGATTTGAGGGGGGAGGCAGGGAGCGGGCGCGATTTGAGGGAGAGGCAGAAGTGGGCATGATTTGAGGGGAGAGGCAGGGGCGGTCGCGATTTGAGGGGGGGGAGGCAGAGGCAGGTGCAATTTGAGGAGGGAGGTAGGGGCGGGCACAATTTGAGGGGAGATGCAGGGGCGGGCACGATTTGAGGGGGAGGCAGGGGCGGGCGTGATTTAAGGGGGAGGCAGGGGCGGGCATATTTGTGTGGGGATGTGGCATAAAATAAAATATTTTTATAAAATAAAATAAAATATTTTTATTTTATAAAATAAAAATATATATTTTTATATAATATAATTATAACAATTTATTTTATAAAATAAAATAATTATAAATATTATTTTATAAAATAAAATAAAATATAATATTTTTATTTGATAAAATAAACAATATATATTTATTTTATATAATAAAATATTTTAATTTAATTTAATTTAGTTTTATAAGATACCTAATATTTATAAAAAAAATAATTTTTATTTTTAATTTTATTTTTTCTATCATGCCGTATCCTAGCTGTATTTGTATTCTAGTTTTTTAGAATTTACCGTGTCCCCGTATCCTGTCGTGTCGTATTCCTGTGTCCGTGTCCGTGTCTGTGCTTCTTAGTTGCCTACTACATAGATTATAAATAGAAATTATAATTAGATTTTTCTGAAATTCTTTTTTCTCAAGATGATCTTGTTATATATGAGTATATGATACACATTTTTAGGTAATATAAAATTATAATTAAAATATTTAGTATACCTTTTGATAATACTTCTAATAATGAAGTTATTATTAGTATGTTTATTAAAACTATTAGAGATGAGTCGTTAGATGAGATATTTCATATTAGGTGCATGTTTCACGTATTTAATTTCATAGTACATACGAGAATGAAAATTATATCTTTCATACTTAAAATATGAAATTCACTAAAATACCTTAGGATACCTAGTAGACAAGACAAGTTTAGCAGATTATATTTGTATGTGAAGTTAAAAAATAAAAAATTTCAAATAAATGTGTTATACCATTAGAATTACACGTCTTATATTAGAGTCTTGTTTTGGCTATCAATACTTGATATTTAATTATATTAATAGTAAGAGTAATGAGTTTGTTATTAATGATTTAAACTATAATATATGAATTTTATTTATGAGATTTTTGAAAATTTTTTATGATACCATGAATATCTATTCATCTATGTATATTTATATCACGTTTATTATAATTAGGTGCATACGTAATATTAGTAGCATATTTAATAAGTATAGAGATTCTCCTATATTTAGTATCATGATTATTGAGATAAAAATTAAATATTTGAAATACTTGTCTTTTATTCTAATTCTATATTGTTTAGTTTTATGTATGAATTCAAAGGTTAAAGTGAAAGGGATAGAAAATATTTTGATATATATATCTATTTGTATGATTTTTGTACATTAACCTGGAAGGTTTATTCACAAAAATTGACTTATTTTTATATTATGATAATAAGTATGATAGTTATAGTCATGTTTTGAGTAAATACATGGATACTATATCTAAAGATAATAATTTTTCTATTCAGTTAGCTAGAGATAAATGATTGAGTGGTCTGTCGAATAAAAGTAAGCTCTCTTAGTATTTAGATGCTGATTACTATTTTATCATATTCTATGATAATAAAATTTTAAAAATTTTGTTATGATGAAAATTATACAATCTATCTATCCTGTGTTATTTAAGATAACATGTGATTTATTAATCCTTTTGGTGTTTAGTGTAGTATCAAAATTTATTTTTTCTGTGGCAATCAATTTTATTTTAGATAACAATTGAGATAATGATCAGATATCATGGAGACACTTATATGCATGAAAGATTGATAAGATTCAAGGTTGACATTCAGGATAAGATACAAGAGATGATTATAGATAATTCATGAGATATGAAATTTGAAGATATTTAGGACACGTATTTATGATGATGATGAACTATATTTTCATCTACAATACTATATCGTAAATATTGATTGATTATTAATAATTTTTAATTCATGTGATACTTATATTATATCACAATGCTAGTGTTTATTTATTTGTTTTTTTTTATTTTTTATTTTTTATTTTGATTTATGTATTATTATATTGTGATGTATACAATATATATTGTATTGGATATTGGATTGACTTTTATTTTGTAGTTTTTATCATTTTAAATTTTGATATTTTTTTAAATGTTTGTCAAAATCATTATAATTGAGACATTAATTAAAATTTTTTATATTACATATATGTGTCTCTTAATTAACTTAATATACAACTAGTCTAAAAATGAAAAAAAAATCAAAATAATATATTGTGTGCGGAGCCAGAATGCTTGTCTTGGGCCAAAATCCAATTTCAATTGGATTTTTGTCTCTCTCTCTCTCTCTATATATATATATATATATATAACAATTTTAAAAAATAATATTATTTTAATTGAACTTTTTCTATAAATAAATATTTTATGTTTTTAATTTTTTTACATTTAAACTTTAATTTGTTTTTTTACCCACTTAAATTCTCCTTTTCTCAATTTTTTGAAGATGTGTTTAGTGAGCAATATTAATGTTTGTATTTTTTTTAAATTTATTATAATATAATATACAATATATCTGTATAAATTAATATTGGGTGGGTAAAATATTGTGGTTGTGGAGTGGATTTGTATTTTCTAATCTTTAGTTCCGGGTCTAAATTTGCAAGATACACATTTCTTTCTTTTTATTAGTTAATATTTGAATTGAAAAACTAATCCTTTCTTCAAATGCTCTCAAAAAAAAAAAAAAAGAAAAATACTATTGAATATAATTAAAATGAGATAAATATTAATGTAGATAATAATGATAACCCAATCAAAAAATTTAAGATTAAGTTATTTCTCAATCATAGGTTAGACTTGATCTATTCACCTATAAAATTTAAGAATAAACAAACATTATAAATATGAATTCATTTTAAAATTATCAAAAATAAAAATTCTAGAAGAATAAAAAAAGATTCAATACAAAACATATATTATAAAAAAATATATACTTGTAAAAATACCGATGAGACCAAGCCTCTTAAGAGATATGTAAAACAATACTTTGAAAAATATGTTGTATTTGATTCTAGTTAAATCCAACTAACTGGTGGAGTTCTTGAATTTGAACCTACTTAATGCTGGAGGAACTTTATCTATAAGGGAAGAGACATAACCATGTTTATTACAAGAATGAGGTTTTTACTTAGATTTTTAGAAAATCTTAAACTTGTTAATTTAATAGGAAAATATTTGTTTCTTTTCTTTTGTGACATCCCTAGGATGACCTATAAGGATCTAAACAATGTCTTATATTTGTATTAGTCACTATGACAAAATATTTGAATGTATCATCACCTATCTTGTTGATTATAATTAAAAAATAAATAAAAAAAATATTAAAATATTGTGAAATACTTTATTCTTATGATGATTTTGTCAAATGTGAGTGTTTCTCGAGGATTTTTAGTGAATATGATATATAAAATAAAATTTTTAGTATAATATTTAATAATATTTAAAAAAACATATTGACAATACATATGTATGTGTGAATCATTATAGGTTCATTAGTTGATTTTTTTTTAATTTTAGGTGTATATGTAATATAATTAACTTAATATTGTAAGTCTGTTTAGATATTATTTTTTTTATTTGAACACATTTGTAATTCCATATATTTGATGTTGGACATATGTGTTATATACAAATATGTGATATCTGATTATGTTAATACTAAGATTGAGAAAATAATAATAAACAAATTTGACTAAGATATATTATTTTTATTTTAAAAAATATATGATCTTTTATTATACGACAAACATATATTTGTTGGTATATACTCTTATAACGTATATTGTATTTAAGTACATATGTAATATTAAGTATCTTTAACTAATATAGAGAATGTTTATATTTTAGTGACATAATTATCATGATAGAAATAAAATATTTAAAATAATAATTTTTTATTTTATCTTTTTATTACTTAGTTCTATATGAGTCTTAGGGTTAAGGTCAAAAAGGTGGAAAATATTATTAAATAAATATCTCTTTTCATGAACTAAATATAAGAATCAAAGGATATAATTTATGAATGAATAAATAACTTTTTTAAATATTACAAAAATAAGCATAATAGTTTTAGTAAGTCATCAAGTATGAAGATCAATACCATATCTGGAGACGAGGATATTTTCATTTAGGTAGCTAGGAGAATACGATTAGGAGGTCTGTCAAATAAGAGTGATCTATCGAAATACTTATATACTAATTGTTAGAATCTTATTTCATGATGACATAAAAAATATTGATATCTTGAGCTGTTGAAAATTAAGTGATTTTATTTTTCTCATGCTATCTAAAATGATATTTGATTTATTGATTATTTGTGTGTTTAGCATTATATTGAAATCTAATTTTTTATTGTTGTGAATATGATTTTTGATAAGAGGACCTTATTACAGACTACAATTAATATTATTGAAACTCTGTTATGTTTAAAAGATTAGAAGTATGCATGGATGAGTCTTTAAGATGTGTCAACGGGCCATCCAGCTTGCGGTACTAACACCAGTGCCTATTGGCTATGTCGTCTGTGCTAGACGGCTAATCTAGGCTATTCTGGCTTAGACATGACCATGATATGCTCTGCACACCTTGTTCGCACAGTCGTGTCAACGGTCCTTGCTGGGCCTCACTCATTGGCCTCTATCTCGGCATGGCATGAGCCGGGGGAAGGATTGTGTTGTGCCCAACCCCAACATGATATGGTGGCTTGGCTAGGCCTAAAAAAATCAGGCCGTGTTAGCATGATATTGGTGATGTTGGCATGAGACAGATAGATGCCGGTGACTAATATGTAAATAAAAAAAAAATATGTTTTTTATGGATACAAATGCAAAGTATTATGGAGCAATCTTGTATGTTAACAAATACTAAACACTAATATGTAAGAATAAAATACAAGATATAATCATCACAACATAATTTTTGATGTGTTTGATCTGAAGGAAAAATTCAAGATGCGCACTTGTGCAATTCTTTAATCAACAAAGAAATCTTGAATCTCATGAAAGCCAACACATGCAACATTATCATATTAATATATATAAAAAAAAAAAAAATTCCCATCCACACGCGTATGTATTTTTCTAGTTATAAATTTTTGTTTTCATTGCCTTATTCTTTCTTATTTTTGATCCACATGATAACATAGGTCCTCAGAATATATCCAGATGGAAATGTGATAGTTGAATGGCTACATTCCGTTCCTCGATTGATAATAGATAACGAATCCAGCATTCAAGAAGAATGTGAGAATTTGTTCTCAGAATTGGTTTTAGATTACATTTCTAAAGCAGGATCTTCTTCTCTGCCATGCAACAGGTCCAGATGTTCTATGGAAACAGAGATTGATCTGTTGTTTCCTAGAGGAGCTCTTGTTCTTATGAAGGAGATGTGCAATGGAGAAGTGACGCCATGGGTAAAGAGAATCTGCAGCAGTCTAGGGAGGAAGAAACGTTTGAAGCCAAAAATTGTTGTTGCACTACAGCATATTATAAGCACGTCAGAGTCTGTTTGGAAGAATCGCTCCATGGCAATGGAGAAATGGACTGCTCCACCTGGTTCCTGGCTTCTCTTATCCCTGGTTTCAGTCTACGTCCCAGGGGCAATTGGATGGGAGTTTCTTTATCACCATTGGCAGCTCCTTGATAAGCATGGAGAAGAAGATGAATTCAGGAGCCCACATTCCCATCATTATGCATTGTCTGTAGAAGAAGAAGAAGAAGAAGAAGAGAGTTTAGAATCAAATTCCATTTCTTGGGCTCAGGATCGCGTTTTTCTCCTGCAATCTATATCTAATGTTTCTGTTGAGTTGCCCCCAGAACCTGCTGCAGATATCGCCCATCACCTGCTCGATCGAATTCAACTGTTCAACATGCACTCAACTGAGGTACACTATCTTCTGCTTTTTTTATATCTTCCATGATCAAAAATAAATCCACCCTATCCTGGCAATTTGTTTCACCCTTGGGCTCTGTTTGATGAAGTTGGTCAGAACTGGAGCTAGTGTTGCAGCCAAATTGCAGCTTGTTTGATCAAGTTGGTTGGGCTGGAGAAGCTGTTCAGCAGCCCATGTCTTCACTTTTATCAAATGAGTTTAGCTGTGAAAAAAATCTCACAATTTTTGTCCAACAACTTGCCCAGTCAACCAGTTAGCCTGATCGACTTTAATTGGCTGGTCTGGTGTGGTGGCAGGTTAATGCGCACGTCAGAGCACTGGGAACTTTGTGCAAGCGGAAGGCTTCAAGTACAAGTGAGGCTGACGCACTCGTCAAGAAATGGGTGCAGCAAGTCTTGGCTAAAGCATGCCGAATATTGGAAATCTACATTTCAGGGTGTGCAGGAACACAGAGGGAGAATGATTTCTCTACACCACCTATAACTGAGGGAAAAGGGGGGAAAAGAGTAGCAACTATGTCTCTGGAAGCAGTAACTGCCGTGCACACTGTTGGATCTTTGGTTATAATCTGTCCTGCTGCTGATACGAGTGCTGTTATTCTGCATCTCAACACAATAATCACCTCTGGAAATTCTGATCCAAAATTTAGCAGACTCCACCATCGTTACGCCGCAGTGGAACATGCTGCTCCATCTCTATATATTAAAGCGTGGGATACAATGGGGAAGATCTGTTTATCAGATGGGAAACTTGCCAAGAGATACATTCCTTTGTTTGTTCAGGTTTGATAGTCATGCTCTATTTACTTTACTTTCTTACCTTCGATCTGTTTGCTTTATTTTTTTGTGGGAAAATTTAAAAGCACATGTGATAGGGATCACAAAGATAAAATTAAAGATGGCACGATTATGAAATAGCTAGGCATCATGCCCGTGCAGATCGACTAAATCAGAGAGAGATGTCTAATGCGACATGGGCAAGTTAATGGAGGATACTGAGAAGTAACCCTTTCAAAGGATGAGGGTATTACCATATTAGAGATGAAGATGGTAAAATGAATGTGTGAGAAGACTAAGAATGATAAAATTAAAAGTAAAATTATTAAAAAGAAAATTAAAATAACTCTTATAGATAAAATAAATGAAAGTTGTCTGATGAAGTTCAGTCATGTTCAGCACAGACCTCTCAGCGCCCTTGTTAAGAAAGTGTGAGATTATTCGAGTGAAGAGAGAAAAAGAACTAGAGATAAGTTTTATGAGGAATTAAGTAAAAATTATAATCAATGATTTAATAATCATAGGATTAAGAGAAAAAAAAATAGTTTTTTAATGAAGTTGATTGAAAATAGCATGCAACCTATTAATCACTAAGATAAAAATAGTGAAAATAAACTTAAGGGAGAGTTTGTGAAGGAATTATATTGTCTGCAAAAATAAAATTAATATGACCAACCCAATAATAATAATAAAATAATTTGATGATGATGATCATGATTATCCTGTTTGGTTATAATTATGGGAAAAATATTTGGCAACCACATATTTGCTAATAAGAAAATATGATGGTATTAAGTTCATCATCATCATCATAATTATCAAAAATATATTCTTAATATGTAACTAATGAGCTAAAAAAACCTAAACTTTGATCATTGTTGCTACTATTAAGTTCATCATCATTGCCACACATTTTTGTTGTGGAAAAAAATATATTTTTTTATTAATTAATTGAAATACAAAACATTTCTACAATAAAAAAAAGGAAACTAAAAGAAAAGTAAAATAAAAATAAAATAAAAATAAAAAAATAAAAGAAAAATAAAAGAAAAATAAAAAAAAAAATAAAAGAAAAATCAAAGAAGATAAAAAAAATAAAAAAAAAACAAAAAAAAAAAAAAACAAAAAAATAAGAAAAAAATATAAATCATTTCTGCAAATTATAATTGTTATGACTTATCAAACCTCCAAGTCCAACTCAATTTTGAGGTAATAGTTTTAGATTAGAAGCTAAAAGTTTCAGCTAATGATGATTACAACTTCTGCACCCACGAGTTGTCAAGAAAACTTGTTCAATAATATGAGGGAGAAAAATTATTCCTCAAATAATGGAAACACATTTGATGCTATTGCAGGAGCTTGAGAAGAGTGATTGTGCAGCTCTGCGTAACAATCTCGTTGTTATGATGGCTGACTTTTGTGTTCGCTACACAGCTCTAGTTGATTGGTGAGATCCCTACACCCATATTTTAGTGTCCAAAACAGAGAGATCTGTTAGGCAAAAGTGTTTTTTCCTTTTTATTTCCAACTGGTTTTTGCTGGGGGTTTCAGCTACATGCCGAAGATCACCAAATGCCTCCGGGATCCTTGTGAGCTAGTGAGACGGCAAACCTTCCTTTTACTCTCAAGATTGTTGCAGGTGCATTTCCTGGATTAAAAAAAAATGAATCTTTAAGTGGCAGGAATGAACAACAATCGATTGAGCTTGAGTGAATGATGATTGCTGGATGTGGGACTCATTAATACTGCCATTCATGCTCTATTTTTGCTTTGGATCTTTCATGCTAAATAATATAATTCTTTTTGTTCATAAGATATCACAAAATAGCTTTTCATTTCTCATAACAATAATTAGAATTTCTTGCGTCACTATGAATCATTCATCTTTCTAATCTACTAAATACATAACTACAACTAATATGTCTGTTACAATTTTTCATAATTATTTATTTATTTATTTATATTTTATGGATGAGAGCACCTAATATATAAACTGCCCCAATCCAAAGTTATGGTTATATAGTCAGTATTCTCATTATACTTTAATATTCATTATTAAGTTTTGGAGGCTTATGGCTTAGTTTTTTTACTTGGTATCGTTAAACCTAGGACTAAGTAGAGGAAGCAAAGGGGTTAGAGACACATACTATAATATTATAGTGCACGTTGGGTATGCATTGTAAAAACACAATGCACGTGTATGTGTCCCATATGTGGGACAATAGATGCACGTCGCATGTTCATTGTGTTCGAGTGCATAAATTATGATGTTGATGCCACATGAAGAGGTGCACTGTGAGTGCAATGATGTTAGAGTAGATGTGTCAAAAGGGCTGGGCCGGGCTGGCCCATCCCGAGGCACGACACAGTTCGGCCGTGTTTGGCCCAGCATGGCATGGGAATGACCCATGCTCGTGCTCGTGCTCGTGTCCATGCTTGTGTCAGGCCTGTTCAAGGCACGCCTCGTGCCGTGTCATGCATAGGCCAACCAGGCCACATGCCAGGCCAGGCACGGCTCGATATTGAAGCATGTGGGCACGATATCTCAGCACGAGTTGAGAAATGCCCCGACCCTCCCAGCACGACACCCCCGACTTGAACCGACAACTCGAGGCCCGATGGATTTGAAAGTTCCATCGGGCCAAAACACAACCCGTGGTCTTTTTTGACATGAGTTCGAGGCCTGAATTTTTGCCTCCGTTCAATTCCAGAAGCCGAAGCTTCTGGAATAGGACTATTTGGGTCGGTAAAAAAAATTGAATCTAAGCCATTAGATTTCACCATCAATGGTTATGGGGCAAAATCTGATGACCCTAATAATTATGTCTATTTTTTAATTATTAAAAATTTTAAAAAATAAAAAAAATATTTTTTTATAAAAAATCATTTTATTAATCTATAAAAAATCTTTCGCCACTCTAAGATTTATGTTTTTTTAAAACATAAATCTTTATTTTCTCATTTTATTAGCTATTGTTCTTTTTTTCTCTCTCTAATTTTCTATCTCTTAGGATTTTGGTATTTGGGACTCACAACTTGGCTTTGGTCTTTAGATTTGTGGGGTGCATGCAGTGCAGTGCGGATATATAAAAAAGCTAAAATTTATGCGTTTTGGTTTACAAATATTTTGTATTTTGTAATTAGTTAATTAGTCTTTCTTTCTCTACTTTCCAATCTAAAAAAATAAAAAAATAAAAAAATTATAAATTATAAGTAAAATAATGAAAATGAAATTAATTTTATTTTAGAAAATGAAAATCCTACGAAAAGGTTTGAGACTGTCAAAATTTTGATTTCTCCGGTCGTCTCAATCCAAATATCTAAAAAATAAAAAAATTAGAAGGACTTCAGTAATTTGGACTTACTTTAATATAATAAAATAAAAAAAATTTAGGGGTACCGAAGAAGAATTGATATAGTGCAAATATTATAAGAAAATTTTAAGTTATAAGAGTTCGTGTGAGACTAGGCATCTTGAGAGGGATGCCAAACTATATATTAAAAAATAAGATACATTAGATACTCGACAAATTCAATTCAGTGGTAGGTTTTTTGAGGTTGGATTCAGTTCATTCTTAAAGTTTACCTCCTTTATATACTGCAATGAGTTGGGGAGTGAATACATGATCAAACTGATCACCATGATGAGTATTCCGATTAGATTTTCGGAGGATCCAAGAGTAATCAATATCATGTAGACATATTTTAAGCTTGCATATCGTAGGATTCCTAGGTCCACATCTAGGAAAGACATACTAAAATATTATAAGTTAGAAAACTAAATACTAATTAATGAATTTATCAAGGTTTTCAAAGGTGATTGAGGTGCGCCATGATGCGTGCCTCAGGGTGAGGCGCCGACAAAATGCCTCGAGGTGTTTGTAAAAAAATGTAATTGCTCCACGAAGGAGTTCCATCGAGCTCCAGCAAGCTCGATGTGGTGCTCACTATAGCTTGTGTAGATTCATCGAGTTTCATGAAGGAGCTCAAGGAGCTCTAGCGAGCTCCTTCGTGGAGCTCCGTCGAGCTCCAATAAGAAGCTCCTCGAGCTCCATTATGGAGCCCGTCGAGCTCGCCGAAGCTTGCTGGATCTCATTGGAGTTTCACGTCAAGCTTGCTAGAGCTCATGTGAGCTCCACGATGGAGCTTGTGGAGAGAGGGGCAGGAGGGAGAGGTGTGGAAGTAGAGGGGCGAGGGAAAGAGGGGTGGGAGGAGAGGGGTGAGGGGGAGAGGGGTGGACGGTTGAGACTTTTATTTTATTTTATGCAGGAGGGAAATAGGTCGTCTAAAGAATTATTTTCATATTTTTATTTATGTTATTTTATTTTTTTAAAATATTAATTAATTATATATTATGAGCTTCAAAAAGCTTACGCCTTAAAGTCTCGAGGCTTATGTCTCGTCTCATGAATACAAAAATGCATCGCCTTACGTTTTTACCTTTTAAAATTTTGGAATTAATGGCATATAGCGGAGTGATGTCTATGACGTTTGATATTTAGACTAGTCACGATGATGCAATTTTATGCATGCTTCATCGTCCACCATGTAAATTCAAAATAGACTATGATTAAAAAAATTTTAGGATTCTCTGGGATTTTTCATCCTCATGATGATGCGACCATTTTAAGTACATAAACTTACACTGATAGTCTAAATATGAATTAAAAATAGACTCTAAAAATACTCTAAATATGAATTAATATTTTATTAATTCATATTTCATATACTTACACTGATAGTCTGATACACTACACATATAAATTATAAAGTATTAAAAATAATTAACATTAACTAATTTTAAAGTATTAAAAACATTAAACATATAAAATAAACTAAATTTAAGTACATAAATAACATAATCTGAAAAAAAAATTATTAAAAATTTAAAACCAGCTCGTACGGGCTTGACCCAACACAGGTTTTTAACCTGCTGGGCCGACCACGTCGTGTCGGGCCTGACCTGAAGAAACTATGTCGGGCTAGACATGGCCTGGTGGCCTGTTTGACTCCTTTAGTTAGAGGTTTCAAATGGGCTGTGCTGTGTGGGCAGAACTTGTTTTTTCAAGGCACGGCCATGCCTCCATGTCGTGCATAGCATGACAAGGGAATGCACGGCATAGTGGTGTGGTCCACCGACACAGCACGATCGAGTGTGCGACTGTGCCTGATTGTGCAAAACTCTGAAGATGCATGAGTAGTGCATCTTCACCATTACTCATTGCATGATGGCCGATGGGTGTCAGCTTACGGGCTGGCTGATTACAATCGGTCATGTCATTTGACCGATTTTGTTAAAAAAATTGGAGTGTCCTGTGACTTGGCAGTCAAATTTTTTTTTTAAAAAAAGTGACTACCCGGGTGATCGCTCGACGGGGATCCCATTGGGTGGTCATCCGGGCTAGGCACACGAGTCGTGCCTAGTCCGGCATGAAGCACGGCTCATGTTGGGCCAACCTGGCACAAACCATCCAATGGGGCGGCCTGGTCCAAGGCATGCTTTTTGACCGTGCAGGGCCAGACACTATTGAACAGGGCTGGTCCCCGGGTCCAACCTATTTGACACCTATAAGTGACTGGTGAGTGGTGATATGAACAATGGATAGATCTAGACAATAGAGTGTGTGCAAAAAGAGTGAGTAAAAAATTATGACTTATGATGATCTTGATTATGGTGTGACTCTTTTATTTACAGATGGAGAAAATTACGATCCTGATTATTATTTTATGGATATTTGAGCATTAAAATTATATGTAATAGGCTACAAAAATTTGGATGTAATTTTGTAGTTAGAGGATGATAAACTACTTGATGGACAAATCTTCTAGTGGTGAGATGAAGTAAACCTGATTATAGAATGATTTTCATGTAACAACCTATTGAATTAGAATTGATTTTAGTTTTTTATTTTGTATGATATACAATATTCTATGTGAGTTATCAATATCATTGTATTTATTATAGATGACACAAATATATAACACATGTTCACATCTTATGTGATTGATATTTATTTTATCCACTTTTTTGAAGTAGCTTTGTAACTCTTGAAAGTTTTATCAATCGAGATTGATGTATCTGAGAGAGTGAAGACTTCTTGGTATGATATTTTTGAACTCAGTGTTGTAATTTTCTTTGTAATCCGTAACCAAATTTTAGGTATATACAAAACAAATTACAACTTATTAGAGAGACAAAGACCTCATTCAACATGTATTGATAGATGAGGAAGTATTAATTGTGGAAGAAGTAGAGATATGAGAACTTCAATGTGCACTCATTACGGAAGATGATCTACATCAAAGAAAGTTGTTGAGAGTTGTTTGTAGGGAGGAGGTTAAAAACATCATTAATAGTTGAGAGATAAAAACTGACTTTTGGAACTATCTAGAGATTCTTATAATATTCTTTCTCCATGACTCTTACTTGATAAGAATATGCAGAATTCCTCACAAGGTGGCAAAATATATTTTTTGGTCTTCAAGTACTACAAGTTTTGTTTAAAATGACTAAATTATGTATATCTTAGACATTATTTAGTGACTCATTAATCTGAGAGATACATGTAGGTTACTTAACTAGACATTCTAGAAGGGATAAAATAATTGTATTAGTTGAAGATAAATTTTATTGGGCTTATTTAAAAAGAATGATGATAGGATAATTGCACAATTTAGAACATGTTAGTTGGCTAAAACTAAGAAGCAAAACTTTGGATTATATATCTCTTTGTTCTTAATGAATAATGGTAGGATGTTAATATGAATTTTAGCTTATGTATCTAGTTGGGATAAAACAAGATGTTTAAAATTTAATTTTTTCAATAGCTATATTTGTTTATAATAATTTTACTAACCATTCAATTGATAGAAATTCTTTTCAAATTATTATTGACTACTTATCCCTATACACTCATTTATCTTGTTTTTTTACCATCTCACATGTGTGTGCTTGAAATTGTAAAAAACTATGCAAAACATATCTATGACTTATGTGTTGAAATTAGGGGAAAAATTTATTTAAGTAATACAAAGTATAAATTGGTTCTTGATGCGCATCATAAATCTAATGAATTTTACTTTGATGAATATGTCATAATTCACATTCATCCTTAAAAAATTTTATTTTTGTTTTCATAAAATACTTCATGCTAGGATTATCATGGGACTTTTAATGTGAAGGATCTAATATATATATCTTCGTGATTTGCCTAATGACATGGATATTTGTGATGCTTTTAATGCGAAGGATTTGCTAACTTACTGATGCACTTTTGAGCTTTTTACTTTTTCTTTAAGTATTTCTGCAAGTGAAGTTAGCAAAGATGCACCCATTCTGTCTTCATAACAATATTCTAAGGAGATGGTGGATGTTATATTTTATGATGAGTTCATGATTTTTGATGATGACAATGTTTATCGTTTCCTTGTCAAGTTGGCATGGTTGCCTTGATTTTGATGATACTCGGATAATGAGGAGAATCTTCATTAGTTGGACTCGTGGTTGTTAGATTGTTATATTTCCTCTCTCTTTATAGTTGAGTTTTTTTTAACTCTGGTTTGCTATTGTTAGGCCTAGATGAAATATGAAGTCTAAGTCCAATTAAGATTTTTATCGTTATTATTAGTTATTTATTTTTGGAACTAGCTGTTAGGTTTACTTTTTTTTGGGGATTTTTTAAGGAAAAACTAAAGATAACATTTTTCTTATGTCTGTTTACTTTTCTTTACCTTTAGTATTCTTTATTGTCAATCACCATTAGTTTTATTTATATTATTTTTTTTTAATTTTAACATTCTGTTTATAATCTTCATCACTCGTCTTGCTACTTAAGATTCAAGAGTTATCGATCGAGGAGTCAATAATCATATTATATGTAATTATTATTTTTTTATTTTTTATTGAATATTATAATATCTAATGGCAAATCATCAAAAATCTTTAATTATGATAAAATTTAACTTATTTATTTTATTTTTTTATGATTATTTTTTATTTTTATTGCCCAATTAATTTTTTTAATTTTTGGTTGCCCAATTAATTTTTTTTACGTGAGTTTTATTTAAAAACAACTTAATTCTAATTTTATTTTATTTTTGATTTATTTTTGTTTATATAATTTGAAGATTTCGAGAATTTTTTTTTGAGATTGAGTGAAGCGGATTATATATTCTTACATCTATGGTAGAATATTTTATTAATTATTTGAGTATTATTGATTAATTACTTATTTATTCTTAAGTTGATCATTCATCATTGACTAATATGAGAATGTTGGATCATAATGTTAATGTTATCTCAATATTATAGTGAGAGACATCATTTTGAAAAAAATATATCAAAGTTTCATATTATGCCCATCAGGTTTATGTCAGTAAAGATATATTTGATCTGACATACTCAAGTGTATGTAGATATAATAGAGATGAGACTAAAGATGAATTTAAATATTTTATTATTGATAATTATATGTATTTTACTTAATTATTATTTTTTATTTTAGATCATGATTTTTTATTTAAAATTTTTAAGGTATCTCATTCGCATTATAATGCATTATTAGTTTATTAAAAATATAAAAAATATTAAGAGTGACAATGTATTAGAGTACATGTCATATAGATTTAATACTTATTGTACTTATCATATGATCAAACTAAGTAATTAATTAACTCTCAAACATTATTATTTTTTTACAACCTCATTCACTAGGGCATGTTAGCTTGACAAATTAGGTCATGTTGGCCTGACAAGATATGTTTGTCACCTCTAGCAAAAGATAATATATCACTAGAAGTAGTCATCAATGATTTGGTTTTTAAGATTTTTATTGATAATTATCTTTTTTAACTTAAATATGAGTGTTATAGATTTATTTTTATTTTTTTGCATGAGATCTGATGATAAGTTGATTTTGTCTGTTACATACACAAAAATTATATGGAAGGTTAACTTTTAAATTATTATTAGATTAAATAAAGTTTATACAATCATTATAACTATTTGTTTTATAAATTTGAATGACATATTCACTCCGACATATCTCGTTTCATGTTGAGAAATATAAATATATTTTTAAATCTTAGTATTTCTTTTAATGATCATGAGCATCTATAATTGTTGGGTGTTTAGATTTGAGTTAGATACTAGTTTGCACTGAGAGGAGATTGACCATGTACTTTTTATTATGTGAAATTTCATACTTTAATTATCAATGATACTTTTGTATTATGAATTTCAACTCTTATGATCCATGTCAACACATCTTTTCATTCCTAATATCAAACCGTATTCAATAATCTAACTATCCATCAATTTCACTTATGTTTTTCTTCTAAACTTCTTCACTAAGAAATTGATTTCTATGACGACTTTAAATCCCTATGCTTCAAGAAGTATGTTAGGTAATAATTGACAGTGCATGAATTATTATTAGTGAAAAGTTAAAATTATAAAATTATTTTTGTCCTCACCTAGTTAAATATATAATTAATTTCTTGAAAAAAATACGATTAATTTTGTTTTAAATGAATCTTATTGGCCTTAAAATTACTTCCAAAGAATTTGAAAACTAAACATCTCTTTTGGACTTATAATTTGATGCAATACTTGATTTTTAATAATGTAAAATGATATTTGATTAATCATATCTCTATAAGAGTACTTAGAAATAATTTTATGATGTATTTTTATAGTATTAATCATATTTTTTTTTAAATAATCCCACCCCAGGGGCTGTTTTTATGTACATGATATATAATAGTTATTTCATGCTCTAAATGAAATTTACAAAATTGTTTTGATATATTCAAGCATATTATTGCTCTTCAAGGAACCAAAATTCTACCATGACATCTAAATTGAGTTTTTATTATTTTATAAACATATAAAAAATTTTAAAAATAAAATTAATTTTTAAATAGATACAATTATGCATAACATAAAAAGTTATTAATTAAAGTGTCAGAACATAAATACATATTCAAACATAAATATAATATAGGTTAAAGTTTCATAGGCAATACAAACTTGAATCCAATTATAAGTTTTCTAAGTGATTGAGGAATAAGTTTTCAAGTTTGATTATCGAGTATCATGGTTCTCTTTCAACATGACATATTTTATCATGAATGATCAATTATCTTTGAAGTAGAAGTAGAAATGTTGAGATTATAAAGAGGGAAGAAAACTAGGTTAATAATTTTTGGCTTGGGTAATTGATCATTCATTAGTATTGTAGTAATCTAGAAATAATGAATAACTTAAAAATAAAAAAAGAAAAAATTGAGTATTTCCATCAAAAATATAAATAGAAAAAATACAATAAAGCTAAAAAGAAATTGTAATACTTCTTGTTATAGTTTGTTATAATTTTAAAATATTCACTAGTTGTTTTGCTGTTTGAATATATATTATTATAATTATTTCATTCTGAATTTTTTCTCTGGAAAAAAATAGTTTGTCTCTATATAATTTATTTATTTGTGAAATATTAGATTTGAAATTATATATATTACTACTTAATTAGCAAAGAATAATGAGAAATTAGATATCCAATTTCTTTGAGCAGGTGTTGAATACAAAGTTTCTTATTAATAATAGTTCTTATCATTTTAAACTTTGCCTATGTATTATATTTTGAAATAATAATTCCTCATTATTTTTGTAGGAAACAAGATTGTATCCAAAAAATATATAATATTATGTCGTAGATATCATACTCTCATTGTAAGTTGGTGTCAAATTCAAATTTGAATATTTGACTAACTATAAGCATCTTGGATTGCTAAAAGAGATTTTAAATTCTAAATATTTTTTTACATACCTTTAGTATGTAAAGAGTTAATCTAGATGAATTTCTCAAGGAGAATCTTGAAAATGACTAACTATACTATATGCATATATTATATTTGATCAAGTAATCGTCAGATATTTTATTTTTTATATGATTCTCTTATAAGTAGCAGCGATAACTATAATGGACATATCGGAAGTAAAATTAATATTATGATTGATGTGAGTATCTGTTGGAGCACAACTCAAAAGGCTAACCCCTATGATTGTGTCCAACACTTGTCTCTTTCACTGATAAGAAAACATCTCTATTGAAGTAAGTCACTTTCATATTAAAAAAATATTTAAATCTTTCAAAATTAATTTCTGAATTTATGACTGAAAGTATTTATTGAGTTGAATGATTTCTAACTCATTATCTCGTATCATCAAAATATCACCTACCTATATAATGATTACAATTACGCTGCTATCAGAATTCTTTTAGAAAAATAAAGAAATATTCATAATATACATGTAAATTAAATGACATGACAATCTATGGAAATCTTGCAAATAAGGTTTTTTGGTGATTATTTTAATTTATATAATATTTTTCATAATTTATAAATTGAAATAGATTGTACTTCTTTGAAGCTATATGATTATTTCATATATACCTCCTTGAAATTATTATAAAGAAAATAATTTTTATGTTTAGCTAATATATTCATAATTTTTTAAGGTGCAAAATGTACTAAGGTACACAATTTTTTTGGAGCTTTAAGATGCAAGATATAATGAAAGCGCGAACTTTTTATGAGGTGCACTTAACCTAATATATATATAAAATATATATTTTACTAAATATTATTTATAATTTTTATCTGTTAATGAAACACAATCAAGTAAATCAAACATAAAAATAAAAATCATTAGTATTTTTTAACAACAAAAGCATTCAAAATTTTAAAATAAAAAATGAAATTTTAGTAATCTACTATATGTATATATGTGTGTGTATAGATGTACACACACACACACGGATATAGATTAGTATATATATATATATACATGTATATATATATTGATTTATATGTGTACACACACACATGTATATGTATATATATGTGAACAAGCTTGGGCAGCTCGTTCCACAAAAGAGCTGGTACATCTTGTTCCAAGAACGAACTTGGACATCTTGTTCTAGAGGTGAGGTGAGGCATGATGATTTCTATCGCCTCCAACGTCCAACCCCTTTGGAATTCATAATTCCTCATCTTAGGTAAGGTACTTTTGCCTAGGTGTCATGGCCCATGGTCTTTACTCACTCCTGAGGTGTTCCTTTAATAACTAGGAGTCTATCCATCATCTTGGAGTTGCTATCAGAGAAAAAAGTTATTTTTTGGAGGTTATTTTGATTATTGGGGAGAAAATATTGTGATAGTCCACATTGAACATCATAGTGAATTTCTATACTACAAGTATTATCTTAAGGTGATATATCTTTTTATTTGGACTAGTTTTGATGGTGAACACTTGTAACTAGTAATAGATATTCTTACAAATAATGATACTAGTTCTCATGTTCCATTTGAGTGGATGACTTCTCATATGGTCTGATGTTATCTTAAATGAAATTATAATTTAGAATGAGACATGAGTATCTTAATATTATCGAAATGAATAATAAAAGAAGTAAAAGATAAGTGATAATATTTATGTGATAATATCCATGAGTTTCTCCCCAATGAAACATGAGAAGACCGAGTGATCATATAAAGTGTTAAATAATAAAAGAAGATCAAGAGTGATAATATCCATCAAAAGAAATAATAAAAGAAGATCGAGTTTTAAATACAACTCCTTTATTAAGAGTTATCATAAGGTCAAAATTAAAAGAGATAGTTGTATAATTATTTGATTATTTGGTAAACTCATCTTATTTTTTAATTTGATTGTGTGTCTCAACCTTTTAATAAAAGTCACAGTCTCAAGTAATCAGATCTCATGATCTCCAACTCATTATGAGTCTGAATTGGAGTAGACCCATAAGCTAATGTATTGTTTGGACTTGAGAGTTTTTTTCTTTTGAAAAACTTTGCTCTCTCTTGAGTAATCAAGATTTGTATTTATTAGTATAAATGTTGTTTCCATAAGAATATTATCATAATGTGGAGTTGTGGACCAAATAGTTCATAAGTAGCAGATGAGTGACTCTTTATCTTAGTTAGAGGTCTAAATGAGATTATTGATGAGTAAGAAAAAATAATAGATTTAGATGTATAATTAAAATTTTCTCTTTATATGTTCACTAAAAAGTGATAATTGCTAAAAAAAGATAATATCAATACTTATTAAAATTATATTAGTCTTAGGTGAAAATTACTAGTACACTATTTGGATAATAGAGAATCCAAGGAATATACATATCAAGGCTCATAGTGCCAACTTATCTAATCATAAGATTAGTTCGTGGACATAATAAATTATTCCAAAATTTTTAGGAGAATGGTTTAATGATCTTTCATCAGAATATGAGATTAGAAAGTACACATACACAGATAAATGCCAGAAGAAGATTCTGTCATGCTAAGTGGGAGTCTTGTATACTAAGTATGATATATTTTTAAGCAGTCACTTTTTTATTTTTTTTTTATAAATTCATATATGCTTTTTTTCCACATATTTTAATATATGAAAAAGGCACTCAAACTTAATATTATTAGAAATCATGATCATTCTAGTATGATTAGGTATTCAAACTTGAGTTGAGATGCTACTATTATAGAATTGGTATTTACTATACATTTTTGGTTCTTTTTGGAGATAATCTTATTTTTGGAGATAATCTTATGTTTTGAAAGCCTTATAGAGGAGATTAAAATATGTCATACTTTTCAATGATAGTTATTCATCTAGATATATTATTTTCAATCCACTAAAAAATGATTAATTTATAGTCATTTTCATCAAAGCCATATGAAGGCTATAAAATTTTTTATTTTCTCTTAAGTTTGATGTATTAGATGTTAATACATGAGTATAAGAATACTAATATTATTGATAAGTTATTGCAGATATTATTATGCATAATAGAGGAATGCTTATAGTATATGTGAGGATTCTTCCATAGGTTTTTATGTTTATGTTTTTGTTTATAGATAATTGCTTCTTCACCATTTTCATGTCAACTACTCTTAAAAGAAGTTTTTTGAAGTTTTTTACAAGTATGTGATTATATAAATACCAACATATCAAATCTCATAAGAATTTCAAAATTTAAAAATGTTTATAATAGAATAATATTAGAATTAATGATCACTTTGGAAGTTCTCATATTATATAATATTAGAATAATATTAGAATTATATGCATTAAATGGGCTTGGCTTGGCATGGTCTAGAACCATGCCTGGACTTGGGTCGCGCCAGCCTGAGGTACGACTCATGTTGGACCAAGCATGACCCGTAGGATTGGCCCGTTGGCACAAACGCACATTCCAATGGCGTGGTGACCTTGTCTTCTGACTGAGAATGGGTCATGGGTCACAAAAAACCATGTAACCTATTTTTTGTGACCCGCCCGTTCTTCAACTTGTTTTTATATATTTTTTTAATTTTTTTATTTATATATAACCACCATGTCCATGTGGCTAATTTTTTTTAATGAAACTTGCCCGTGCTAACAAAACTATTATGGTCCGGCATGACTCGATATGATCCGGCACATTAGGAATGAGTCTGCTTGGAATCGTGCTGGTTGTGTGGGCCGAGCCGACTATCAGTCATGCAGTCCCGGCATGACACGACACGGCACGGCCAATTTGACATCTCTAATTAATACGCATGTATTGGAGGTTGTGCTCTGATGCGATAAAGTGTCATCATCTAAGAGTAGTGAGTTTCTAGTTCGAGATCATCAGACACAGCTCTCTGATTTGCGGAGGCAAGGTTATCGAGATATCAAACTCTCACAAATTCCGTGCTAGGCAGGATTCAGGAGCCTTGTACACTGGGTATGACCTCCAAATTTCTTGGTTAAGAAAAATATTACATCGCCCCGCCCCTCGAAGAAATCAAAAGTAAAAAATTCAGTAAATCTAACACAGTTTCAAGTAATGATAAAAATTTCCGATATATTTACCGATATATCTCCGATATATCCGTAAATTCTAAGTATCGATATATTCATTAATACCGATATATCTATTTTTAATTGGTGCTTATATACAAATATACACCGATATATCTTCGATATATCCGATATATCTGTAAAATCCAAGTACTAATATATCCGTAAAAATCGATATTTTAATCCTTAGTTTCAAGTACTAAATTGGATAATATCAAAGCTCACTCTAGTCAACGAGAGAAATTTTCTTGGTTAAGAAATTTCCTTTTTTTTTCTACATGTCTTTTTTTTTTTTTAAAATCTTAAAAGTTAAAACCAGCACGTTCCTTTAAAAGTTCTTTCTCCAACTCAGAGAGACTACGTGAAGTGGAGAGGGGTGCTTTTTCTTAGATTTCTTCTCTCCTTGGTTGACGAGTCCAGCAAGATACGGGAACTGGCAGATTTTCTCTTTGGGAATATTCTGAAAGGTACTTTACTTAGAGATCTTCACTATCCACAGCTCTTTGCTTTTTGCATCAATTGGAATGTTGTGCACGTTCTGCTGCAGCCAAGGCACCACTTCTAGCTTACAACAGTTTTGTGGAAGCCATTTTCTTCCTCAACGACTGCACTGCTCATGCTGATCGCAGCAGTTCAAAGAATTCGAGGACAGAGGGCCAACTCTTCTCCATCAGGTAACGTATTACTGTCTGAAGGATGATGTCCTGACCTTGAGACTGCATCATGAAAAAGCGTAGGGTTGCTCATAATCATTGTTGGCAGGGGTAATGAGGAAGGCCCAAGTTCCAAGAGAATGCGCATTTATCGCTCATTGCTAAAGCAGATGGCCCCAGAGCATCTCTTGGCTACTTTTGCAAAGTTGTGCGCTGAAGTGCTTGCTGCTGCTTCAGATGGCATGCTCAACATAGAAGATAGCAGTGCACAATCTGTCCTGCAGGTTTGTACCACGACCCACCTAGTGTTGTTCTTAATCATCATCATCATCATCATCATCATCAACCAAGCTCAATGAATCTGAATACTGTTCATCATAGAATTGCTTATGCACGATTTCATGGAACTTGATGATATTTAACTTTGTTGATATTAGTAATGTTCAATGATATTTTATGAATTTCTATTATTATATTTGATACAATGTCGATGGCGTGGCTGCCTAACATGAGTATCTTGTCTATTTGAGAAAATTAAAAAGAAAATTATTTAATGCTTATGGGATAGTAACTATTATAAGGTGCTTTGATTAGTATCAAAAGTAACTTGTTTATCTCAAAGAAAATTCTAACAAAAGTCTATATTTGAAAAAAAAAAAAGTAAAGAAAAGTAATTTTTATGGATATAATATCACACCATAATACTAATGCTTGTGTAACATCACACAACAAGTTGATTTTGTCATTATAAATTTTCTTGTGACGTTCTATTAAAAGTTAAAGAAGATTCTTTTTATAAATTAATGTAGAAAAATAAAACACAACATACACTAATACACATTAATAATATATTATACAAGCGTATCTATATAAAATGAGAAAAAAAGATTGAGGCAACCCACAACTGTAGATTGAGAGTTGGGTGCTACCATTAAAAATGTAAAATAAAATAATAAACAAACTAAAATATTCTTTGTTAAACTAATGCTTACAAGTTTACAACACCAAACTAATATGAAAGAAAGATATGTCGAGAGATCTTCGAGGCTTCTTGAAGGTGTCTGAATATGTACTGTAGCAATGGTCTAATCCTGAATTTTCTCCCTAAAGAAGAAAGAATCAATCTCTATATGTTTAGTCCATCATAAAATATTGGATTTGAGGCTATATCCTTAAATGTATGGCTATCACAGTATATGGTAGTTGGAGCGAAAAATAAATACGCGATCTCTTTAAATATGTGATACATCCAAAATATTTTATAATTAACTCTCGCAATCATTTTCAACTATATATTTGTTTTGGATCTTGAAATAATTGTCCATCTCTTAATTTTTAGGAGATAAGATTGACTCCAAAAAAATTACAAAACTTTATCATAAACCTCTTCTTGATACATATTGGTCCTCAACTTGAATATGAATACTCGGCCAACTTTAAATAATTTTGATTCTTGAAAGAGATTCTAAGTTTATTATATTTTTTTTACATATCTCAGTATGCGAAGGGTTACATCAAAGTGAACCTATTGAGAAAAATTTAAGGAATTTATTAATCATATTGGTTGCGTATGTTTTATCTAGTATAGTTCATAGTAATTAAAGGTATGCTTGAGGTGTGCCTAAAACATAGACACCATGATGCAGGGGCAAAAGCACCTCGCCTAGGGCAAGGCACGATGACTTCTACAAGGCATTGGAAATGCTAGAAAAACTAGGCCAAGCAGACTTCACCTTGGCATCTCTCCTTGCTTCGCTTTGCTTGGGCATTCCATGCCTTGAGATAAGCTCATTCTTGAAATAAGCTTGGAAAGCTAGTTCATCCACACACACGCACACATACACGCACACACACATACACATATTTATATATGCCTATATACATCTACACACATATTATATATATATATATATATATATATATATTGAATTATTAAAATTTTATTATTTTGTTTTAGAATTTTAAATATTTATAATGTTGAAAAATATTAGTGATATTTTATTTTTTACATTTGATGTATTTCATTTGATTGTATTTTATTAATATATAAATATTATAAATAATTTTTTTGTGAAATATATGATTTTTATATATATTAGATTGATTGTGCTTAAAAAAAAGTTTGTGCCTTCATTGCGCCTTGCACTTCAAGGCTTCAAAAGGTTTTTATGGCTTAGTGCATCTTGCGTCTTGCATCTCAAATGATTATGATTTAGTCATATTAAGATAGTTAATCTCTTATAGTTCTTTGTTTGATATTATGTCAGAATAAACTTTTTGAGTAGGGTGATTACAAACTAGTCTTCCCTCGTAATTAAAATGACATCAATGGAGATGATTCATAAAATTACATCGCCATTAGTATTTTTTTGGAAAAATAAAGAAAAGTCAATAATACACATGTGCAACCCAATTGAGATAATGTATGAAAATCTTTCAAACCAAGCTCTTGACTATTTCTTGCATACAATATTTTTCATAATTTATAAATTGTAATTGAATATATTGCTTGAAACTCATTTGTTGCTCTCTTTCTTTCTCTGTGTGTGTGTGTCTATATACAAACACACACACACACACACACACACACACATATATATATATTCTTGAGATTATTGTGAAGAAATATATTTTTCACGTCTAGCTAATATATTTTTTAACTGTGAGATGTACTAGATATAAGAATTTATATGAAGATCATCTTTGTTATTCAAGAAAAAATATCTTAGTAGTCCATATCAAATGTTTGAGTAAATCCCATGGTGATAAATTTTATCTTAAGATAATTTATTTCATCATTTGGACTTGTAGTCATTGTGAATATCTATCTATAATTAATAATAAACTTTCGCAAAGTTGTTGGTGTAAGTTTTTGAGTCACATTAGAGTGAATGGTTAGACTTTTGCAAACTTGACGACATCATAGTTTAGATAATATTTTAGAAGTAAACTTATATATCTTAGTACCATCAAGAGAAATAATAAAATAAACAAAAAATAATTATACTAGAGTATAAAATCTATAAAAAATTTGGATAGTGAGTAAAATTTTTTTATTTCTTTTGGAGAGATTGGAAAGTTTAGATTAGGAGGGTTGGCAAAGTCACCTTTCTTCTCGGTATGTTCATTTCTATTTCATGATATATATTCTAAGTTCTGAGTGATCAAATTTATTAGTTATTGATTTATTATGAGTATGTACTAGCAAAAACACATGAATTATTGTATCATCTAGGCCTAAAGGAAATCTACCTATCCGAGAAATCTCTTTCTAAGACTCAATATAATTCGAATTCATTGGTAGATATAATAATTTTATGAGAATAACATCATACTTAGTATCAACATGCTCAGAAATAATTGATGAGTGACTTTTATACTAATTGGTGGTACAAATATGATTATAAGTAAGAGGGGAGGATTAATAAATACATGTACAATATTTGGACTCGACTTTAACTCAAGTTAGAATTTGTGCCCAACCTAGGACATGACTCGGTCTCGTTTCATCTTTTTATTTTTATTTTTCTTTGTATGTTTTTTCTTTTTATTTATCTTTTTTTAATAATTTTTTCTCTTGTTTTTTTTTTATTTTTATTTTTTTTTTATTTTCTTCATTTTCTTCGTATTATTATTATTATTATTATTATTATTATTCCTATTCTTATTATATTTTTTATTCATCATCATCAATTTTATTTTTTCCTCTCTCATGTTCTTCTTTTTCTTATTTCTTATTTTTTTTTTTCTTTTACTTCACTAATGCTAAAATTCATCCATGTTGGCTGGCTTCATGGGTCATGATATGTGTTTTGTAACATGAGGGCTAGACTATGTGGCCCGACATGGTCCACGCACAGAGAGAGAGAGAGAGAGAGACTATGAACTCATTAATAGCTTGATTGTCAGCACATCGTCCAAGACATGACAAGCTCCCTAGGTTTGATACTGTCATAATCATCAAATTCATTCAAAATGAATTTGAACTACTTCTGTTACAAATCACAATTGTCAACAACACACATAAGCATGGTATTGGCAACATTTTCTTCATCTCATAATCATCAAGCTCGAACAACTGAGTTTGAACTACCTTCGTCTTCTTTACCATAGGCAGATAAGTGGCTTCCACCACGCATGGAACTAATTTTGCAGGAAGAATCGTACTTGTTCATAAGCAGAATGGCTAACCTTGTCTGTGTAATATTGATTAAGCAGGACACCTTTCAGATTCTTGCCAGCAAAGAGATTCGGATTACACCCAGTCATGGGTCGCAGGGTGGTGCAGGAGACATTGAAGAAGAAGAGCTGGGTGATGCTGGAGCAGCAGCAGCAGCAACAGCTTCTGCCAAGAGCAGGACGATAACACAGGCAGTCAGGAAGGGGCTTATCCAGAACACCATCCCCATCTTCATTGAGCTGAAAAGGCTACTCGAGAGCAAGAACAGCCCTCTCACCGGGTTCCTAATGGAATGCCTGCGTGTTCTTCTCAAGGATTACAAGAATGAGATCGAGGACATATTGGTCGCCGATCAACAACTCCGGAAGGAACTCATATATGATATGCAGAAGTATGAATCTGCCAAGGCAAAAGTGCATGCGGCAGAAACTGGGACCACCACCACCACGCAGACAAAAGTGAAGGATGATGCCAGAGTAGCTTCGGCATTGGCTGACGCTGCTGCGGAAGCCAAAGCCCGATCTCTGCTCAGAGAGGTGAAGAGAGGAGCCGCTACGCCACCATTGGGCAGCATCAGCATGCCCAAGCTGAAGTCGAACGAGACCGGAAGTGGTTCTCGATTCCAAGACCACACCATGGATCTGTTACAATCCTTGCAAAGGAGACAATCTTTTAATTCTGATGAAGAAAACTGAGCGAATTTCTTTCCTAAATTAGGTCTCGGTAGAGGAGCTCCTGCCTAATCTTGGCTTGTGATTTTTTAACTGCCAAGTGAATCGCGCCATCTTCTTCGATGTTTCTCTGCGACGCCCTTCGTCCCTTCCGCGGAAGACGCAAGCCCACTCATTCTGCAGGTATTAATCATCTTCTTCCTTCCTCGAGGAAATTCGTATGCCGTCTCCGAACTCTGAAGCTGTCATTCGTCATTCCACGATAATTTCTCGTTATCCATTGGCAAAATCGAAACTTGGTTGATTGTACTGATGAGGTGAGTGGCGGCTCCTGTGGACGTTCATGGAAGTTGTTGGATTGGGGTATCTTTTGAATTTTCTGCTTCCCGTCCCCATGGCCTCATCGGTGTTGACTGTTGTCGGTACAATTGAGGCATCGTTGAAAATTCCATGGACGATCTGTAATTCTTTTATCACTCTACGACGGAAAATATCCATGTGGCACTTTTTGCGCAATATAGGATACATTTTATAGTTATATATTTCTGTTTTTTTTTATTGTAAATTGTGTTTACGTATATAACATAAACATTATATATATATATATATATGTTATATTATATTATGTAATATTATGAATTATAATGATATAATATATTTCATAATTACAGGAAATATAGTATGGAGGTTATTTGGGTTCGGAGGAAATTTTAAAAGAATAAAGAAAAATAGATATTTTGCAATAAAGTATTAATTTTTTTATATTATTTTATAATTGTATTGCTCTATTTAATTTTTTTTTTTTTGAAAAATGCCATTTTTTATGTTTTTCATGTTGTATTAGTATAATACGAAAAAACAAGGGTAGATTCGCAACCATTCCACCACGTGCATGCGGTTGGATGGGCTTCAAATTACAGGTCCCCACCCTGAAAAACAAACACATTGACCCGCAAACCGTGATTGCCATATTCATCGCTCGGTTGCTCTCAGACCCCATCTTCCATATTTTCGTCTCTCTCCCTGTCTCCCTCTTTCTCTCTCTTCCGGTTTTCTGAACCTGGTACAGGAATGCCAAGGCAATTAAAAAGGGCAGGCCCTTTCTAAGCTTCAGAAATCTGCAACACTTAAAAGGAGGTAGAGAGAGAGAGACGGAGGGAGGGAGAGAGAGGGAGAGGGAGAGAGAGAGAAAGAGGGGGAAAGAGAGAGTGGAGAGAGAGGGAGGGAGAGAGATGGCTGAGGAAGACATGGGGGATGATGGAATGGTAATGGGGTGTTCGCAGCATCCTTCGAAGAACAACCCAGGCGGGATCTGTGCTTTTTGCTTGCAAGAGAAGCTCGGTAAGCTCGTATCGTCTTTCTCGTCCGTGCCCACTAACGGATCCACCTCATTCTCTTCTTCTTCTACAACATTTGGATCTGAGTTCAGTTATGGCAGTTCTGGTTCTCGCATGGGTTCCACAGAATCAACGACAGTCTCTCTTTCCGCAAGATTTGAATCTAAAAAAGGATGGTGTCAAGGTGGAAAGAATCCGCGTCATCATCAGGCGCCTCCCAGAGCCTACACTCATCCATTTCTGCTCGCTAAAAAGAAGAAGAAACTGGAGATGGGTGGCCTACTATCGTCTTCCTCATCGTCGGACCGTGACCCTGTTTTAGCAAGAAGCAAATCCACCATGGGCGACCGAACCAGAACCAGTGGCAATTTCGGAAATGAACTTAGCCCAAGAAAGCGAGCTGGGTTGTGGTCGCTTCTTCATTTCTATCCTTCCAAGTTCACTGCTCGAAAGCGATCAGACGCATCCGCATCACGGACAACAGAAGCAGCAGCGTCGGTCATGGCGACCTCAATAGAGAACTGCCTGGGTACTTCCCTACTGAAGAAAGGAGACATTACCGTGGTGGTGGAGGAAGAGGAAGAAGAAGAAGAGCATACTCCTACTAGCAGGGCGACGACTACATCTTATTCTTCTTCAGTGGAGCAGAAGGTTTCAAGATCCAGATCTACCGGCTGCGGAAACAGGAGCTTCTCCGGCGATTTTTTCGATAGATTCTCAAGTGGGTTTGGAGATTGCACTCTCAGACGAGTGGAGTCCCACAGAGAAGGTAAGCCGAAGCAGAAGCCGAAGGAGAAGCCGAAGCAGAAGCCGAAGGAGAAGCCCAAGGAGAAGTCAAAGGTCTTAGCTACTGGTCCCAACTCGAAACACGGAGTCCTGTGTGGCGGCCTCTTTGGTGGCTTCGCCATAACTTCATCTTCCTCATCATCAACGTCATCGTCGTCACTCTGGAACTCATCTTTAGCAGACGAAAAGAATGGGAAATCTGCTAATGGCAAGAGTAGTCGAGGCTGGAGCTGGGCGTTTGCAAGCCCGATGAGAGCAATTAGCAGGGCGAGTTCAAAGGGCGGCCACAAATCCACCATTAGAGAAGCATCTAGGAACAACCTCGCCGCAAATTTATCCCTCACTCCGTCGTTGCTGATCGCGTGAAGTCGACTCCATCCTTTATTTTCTTTCCTCTTCTTCCAACTGCGTCTCGCATTCTCCATGATTTCTTCTTCTTCAGTGGGATGCATGATGAATTTTATTAACTTATTATTTTACTATATTTCCTTTATCTCGTTCCCAGTTGAGTCCGCCATCGCTAATCAGTCACTCTCTGCGTCCTGCCCTGGAGAACTCAACGGTCTAATTTAACTCTGAAGGAGAATTATTCTGTTGCCGAGCAAAGCCGTAAAAAAAGCATGTTTTTTATTTTTTTTTTATAAATTTCGTTTCTATGAATCTCTAGCAAGTAGTTTAATAAAATAATTTGGTAGTTAGAGTGGATCGAATTAACATAGTAAAACATCCACGACACATTCATTGTTAAAATTTTATTATTTACCCAACGCTTCAATAATAGCAATTTTATTAATACTTATTATTTTTATCTTTAATTTTAATCTTAATAGCAGATTTATATCACTAATTCATAAAGAAAAATAAAACAATGTCATTAGCAGAATTACAATTAAATAAACCAAAAAAAAAAAAAAAATGTTGGAGGAAATTATAGTGCATAATTAACCTGACCATCATTCATCTGACTTAAAAATCTTTAAGATGATGGATTCGCAATTAGAACCGTCGGATCTCTTTAGGAGGCTTGAAATTGAGCGGATGGGTTTCTGGCGTGGCAGTCTCATCTTCTTTCCACATTTTGACCGTCTTGTCTGCCTCGCATGTAATAATCCTTGAACCAGTAATGTCATATGAGATTGCATATATACCAGCTTCACTCTCCAATGATCCTGCATGGAGAAAATATTCAACACATTGACACACACACATATATATACATAGTTACCAGACACAAACACAGACACACACAGAATGAGACAGTTGCAGACACAAATATAGAGACAAATAGACACACAGGAAGACAAATAGATGTGTGTGTGTGTAGAAAGAGACAAAAGGACATGCATATATAGATACACATACATATAGAGAGAGAAAATGATACATGGTCAAATATTGAGTGGGAGAGACATACATACATATGTATGTGTATAGGCACACACATAAGTATATAGACACACATGTATGTGTATAGGCACACACATATGTATATAGACACACACGTTTGTATATAGACTCGCACATGTATGTGTGTATAGACAAGCATATATATATATATATATACATATATATAGACAAACATATATATATATATATATATATATAGACAAACACATATATACACAAACACAGACACACATATATACAGATAGACATACACAGAAAAAACATATACATACAAAACAAACACAAACACATACATATATACAGACACACAGACAGAAATACATACATACACATTATACAAACACACACACACATTATACATAGAGGAGAGAGACAATAAAACTGAGGGAGGGCAGGAGATGGGGACATACATACAAATAGACACAGACACACAGAGACGCATAGACACAGACACAGACACACAGAGACGCATAGACACAGACACACAGAGACGCATAGACACAGACACACACACACAGAGACGCATAGAGACACACACACACAGAGAGACGCATAGAGACACACACACAGAGAGACGCATAGACAGACACAGAGAGACGCATAGACAGACACACACAGAGAGAGACGCATAGACAGACACACACAGAGAGAGACGCATAGACAGACACACACAGAGAGAGACGCATAGACAGACACACACAGAGAGAGACGCATAGACACACACACACACACAGAAACAGAGACAGACACACACACACAGACAGACAAACCTGGCTGCACAATTGTATGGCATTGCTGGAAATTGTGGCCGCTTTTCCAGTCCCAAAACCACAAACTACCATTATCACCTGGGGCAAGAGAAGAAAGAAAGGGGGGGGGGGGGGGGTCTAAGTGGGCGAGTTGAAAAGATAAAATTGCAGAAAGAAGAAGAAAAACCTCCGGTGACCATAACGCCGTCCTCGCTAATGGCCATGGCATTGATGATTGTCTTTTGCAGAGACCTGATGGCGCGAGAACGAGTTAGGAGGGCATGGAAAATAAGCAACAAATTCATTGTGCAGCATGCAAGCCTGTGTTTATCCATTAAGGCACAGCTGACGACGTACAGCATGTTATGCAAAAATTCCCCTTTCGGCAAATTGAACTTCTTGACGTTATCTGCAGAGGCAGAGGCAAAGCAATGTCTGCAAGAAAACAAACAAACAAACAAGAACGCTCAGACAGAACACATTTCGTGCCGACAAAAAAATAGCAGTCGAGGGGGAGGCGAGGCCTGCGTACTCCGTCGGATGCAAGCTCATAGCCCGAACAGACTTCTTGTGGTGTGTCAGAGTGACCAGTAGACTTGCCTGACAGTTCACAGAAGTATTAAAAGATGCAACGATTGCAGCAGAGCTCAAGATACCAATGACGTTGGCCCACTTCTAAAAAAAAAATATATATATATGGGCATGCCCAGCACACAAATCAATATCTCCATAATCTTATCATCTCTTGAAATCAGACAAACTGTGTCTCATGAGTCTCCATGATCTTAACTTGAAATTAAGACCCCCACTACCAACCCCAGGGTAGATGCATGCGACTAAATTCCATACTGATCAATCATTTCAGTAGTGATCGCGACCAAACTCATTTAACTCTGAAATTCTCATGAGGATTCAGTAAATTAGTGATAGTTTGAACGAATCTAAAATAAGCTCAGATATGTATTTATTGATTACTTATAAACTTGAGGCACATTATGATGACACTGTTATATAGTCATGAAACGCACCAACATGATCCTACAATCAGCTCATTTGATCTGGACTTTCCAATCAGTTTTCAAAAGGAACAAAAGAGTAGCACTCAACACGTGATCTCATAAGTTTTGTCATATTTAGACATTCTTCCTTTTTTTTTTACTTCTTTTTCATCTTCTATTAATAGTACTAGCATACTTGAGTCTTATCCTGAGCTTAGGATAGCCCCTATGCGATTCTCATCTCACCAGTGACATCTCACAAATATACAATGCATCAGCTAAATGTGATGAATATATTTTTATGGTGATCATAAAAAGAATGTGCACGTTGAGCACTCATCTGAGTCTCAAGCAGCATAATTAGATATAATTTATAAATTATAAGGGATAATTTCTGACATGAGATACCACCCAAAATTTTAATTTGTGAAAATTTCACAATCAAACATCTTGCATGATTTACATACATGTAATTTTACTTATTATTATTATTATTATTATTATTATATATATATATATATTTATTTAATTATGAAAAAAACAAATTAATAATCATTAAACACTATGTTGCACGGACATGGAGATACGACACGGCAGGATACGTGGACACGGCAAATTCTAAAAAACTAGGATACGGATACGACTAGGATACGTCATGATAAAAAAAATAAAAATAAAAATAAAAATTATTAATTATAAATATTAGGTATTTTAAAATAATTTAAAATTCTGTATTTTAAAATAATGTAAAAAAAATTTAAACCCTAACACGCCCCCCCCACCACCCTCCCTTTATAGTTTCAATTTTCGATCTCTCCCCCCTCCCGATACAGATTCCAAAACCCCCCCTTCCCTTTATAGAATTAGGTTACCTTAGGTATTGTCGGCACCTCGGCGGTGTGCTCCTCCCCTCCCCGTTTGACGCAATGACAATTGACAACTATTTCTCATAATCGGCTTATCGGCAACTCACTGTCGGCGGTGTGCTCCTTAATTTGTTGGAGATGTAGGAGTAATAGTTAATATATAGTATATTTCCGACTGCGTTAGAATCGTAAAAATGCGTTAGTTGGTAAACAACGCGTCTATAGGTAAACGACGCGTCTGTTGTTAATGACGACTATTTCCGAACAACGCGTCGAATATGTCTCTGACGCGTATCCGATACGCCACATGGCGTATCGGACACGTATCCGACCCGTGTCTGACCCGTGTCGCCGTGTCAGACACATGGACACATGGACACGGGTCGGACACGACAGTTCCTAGGCGTATCCGTGCAACATAGATTAAACTTAATGAATACCTTTAGTCACTATTATATGTGAATAACATTGAGCTCAAAAATTTTACTTAGAATAGAAATAATCTACCTCAGGAGAGTAACTTTGTTATCACAGAAGAGATATATAATTAATATACTCATCGACATTAGTTTATTAGGTTGTGCACCAGCGAAGCGAATACTTTGATTGACCTATAATAATTTTTTGTTTGACTTTGATTTTTTTTACACAGCTCCGACATTCAAACGATTCATATGAAAAATTAATTACTTGATCATGATCATATCAAATATAACTTAGATAAGTAGTATAGTTAAAAGTTTCTTAGTTTTTACTTGTTAGATTCATCTCGACGCAGATCTTCACATAATGAGATATGTAAATACATCCCCAAGACTCAAGATCAGCGCACTCACACTTAGCCAAGTATTCAAATTTATTTTGGATACCAACATGCAAATAGAAAAATCCTATTATAAGCTTATTTATTTTTCTTTGAGATAATCTAACACCCTAAAAAAGAAAAAAAGAAGAGTGTCGAGATCCGGTGTAAGAGTAAAATTTAAAGTGAGCATGATAATTACCTATAAAATACTTTGGATCAGACACCTACTTGAGGAGACAAGCCTCCACTCTCTTTCCTCAATACTATTTACTATAACAATCAAGTAATAAAACATAATATCTAATTCAGTATTTTATAAGTATATAAGACACATAAAAGTGAATCACTTCTTTATCAGTGAGAGATTTTATTATGAAACTATTATTATAATTTATATTCAAATGACAAATAAGTCAACGAACATGGCAAAGGCCTTAATAAATGATTAAGTATTTGTGTCAACCGGGCCGGCCCGGCCCGGCCCGGCACGAGGCACGGTTTGGCCGTGCCTGGGCCGTCCCGGCACATTTTTAAACCGTGCCCGAGCCCGTGCCGTGCCAGGGTTAGGCACGAGCCGAGCCGTGCTTGGCCCGGCACGGCTCGACCCTCCCGAATTAAATACCGCGGGTCGGGTCTGATTGGATCCCGACCCGCGGTCCCGACTCCCGACCCGGCACGGCCTGCCGTGCCTACGGGCCGTGCCGGGCCCGGATGTTTTTAAACCGTGCCGGGCCGGTCCGTTTGACACCTCTATGATTAAGCTTAAATTTTTTTTCTCAAGTTTGATGTTCTGAACATTTTATTGCTAGCTTGAGAGGAGGTATTAGAATTATAATTTAATCTTTTTTCTTTATTTTTTTTCTTTTTCTTTATTACGGATAGGATCCCCCAATTTGTAGGGATTCCAAATCCATATTGCCCAATATAAAAGGGCACTTTATTGTACTACATTCTAATTAAGTTTTTCGATATTACTCTTGGCTTATAGCTTAGTTGCTTAACAAAATACAAGTAGAATATTATGCTCGATCGCAAGGAAAAACATAAAATAATATAACACTAAAAAATAGCATGCATAAAAACTCACACATAAACAAAGGTAGTACCTAGGGCACAAGATTTCCACATAGTATGATGTTTGATAGATTAATGTTTCAATAGTAGTACCTCCAAAAATCGAAAAAGTTAGGTCAGAAGAGTCTCGAACATAAGACATGCTGACATTCGACAAGTCACTTCCCATTACACTAATACATAACTTCCAATACATGTATGTAACAAGAGAACTTCCCAAGTGATCACTCATCATAATATTATTCGCACATAAATACATATAATTTTGTTATTATTACACATACTAATATGATCGATATTAATATATAAGTATTTATATAATCACACAAAAACGAACATGATTAATAAATATTCATAAATATACGTTATTCTTGAAAAATAATATGATTATTATTAATATTACCACCGCTAACAACCCCCCTTTTTTTTGTGATTAGCTAAAATAATAATAAATTTTAAATTTGAATAATATTATATATAATAAAATTACATATCATCGTATTTTACTATTTGTGTAATTTATTTATTCTCTTTCTTGTTAAATTATCACATGTTTATTTTTAATATTTTGGGATGATAGATTATTTTAATTTTTCTTTTTTTCCTTTTACTTTTCTTCTCTCTCCCTCTCCCTCTCCCTCCATCTCTCTCCGCCCTCTCCTCGGGCCTCGAATCTCGCCAGAACCCTAATGGGTTCCACGGCAACAAAAACAACTAACAGATGCAACACGGATGCAACACGCATGAAGGTCCAATACAATTTCTGCTGTTCCAAAAGAAAGGAGGAGGGCACGTTACCATATCTAAGATCCCAGAATTTAATGGTCGAATCATGGGAACCAGTAACCACTTGGGGATCCTGGAAGTGGGAACAAAGCCACTAAGAAATGCCAATTGAGTGGTATCGAAATTTCAAACATGCGAGCGACAGAACTGCTTACAATTTTCCTCGTGAACACAGAGCAGACCGTGTTGCTGTGGCCGGACAGAGGAAAAACTTGCATTTTGCTGCGGATATCCCAAACCTAAATAAGAACAGAACCAGGTTCACGTGCCGTCATCATTCAGAACACGTCCAGACTTTCATCAAGATCGGGTTGTAAATAGAGGTGTCAAACGGCCCGGCCCGGCCCGGCCCATTTTTTTTTTGAGCACGAGCGTGCCTTCGTGCCTTGCCTTGCCTTGCCTGCCAGCTCGGTCTGGATGTCCGAACGGTTCGGAATTCGGGGGACCGCGGGTCTGGTCGAATCAGACCCGACCCGCGGTCTTTTTTGCGGGAGGAGACATCGCTGGGTCGGGCTCAAGGGACACCCGACACGGGACGAACCCGTGCCGGTGTGCCATGCCTCGTGCCGGGCCGGGCCGGTTGACACCTCTAGTTGTGAATGAAAACAAAAAGCTCATACCCGGCACACAGAATCACGGCCCCCGGTGAGCAGCAGATCTATCGTAGGATGGAGGGCAAGGCAGTACACGCCACTCAGATGGCCATGGTAGGACCGGATAACCTACACACGCAGCTACGAGAATCGAGGCCACGATTGCAGCACAAGTCACGTTGTTGAATTAGGTCGAAGTCCTCACCTTGTTTTGCTCGAGATCCCAGCATTTAACCTGCTTGTCATCCCCAGCAGAGAACATGTACGGGTGCTTTTCACTCACTGCTAGGCCTGCAGGGAAAGCAGGGTCCCACGGTTCTAATACTACAAGAAGGTGAATCATAAAGTAACGCCATGGGTAGGTTCAAGTGAATCAACCTCGTATTTGTTCGATGTGTCCCGTTAGTGTTAGCTTCAATCTTCCGCTAGCAACATCCCATATCTGTCCAACCATCACTAACTCGTCAGATAAAAAAAAAAGCATCAATTATTTAATTTATTGAATGTGTTTGCAGTAAAGCCTTCATGAATTAATATTCATTAATTTAAGGAATATTTTTCAGAATTCAACAAGATTGAATTTTGCTTAGATAAATTTAAAGAGGTTACGAAAAAATGTATATATAATATTTATTGAATTAATATAAAAATAAATACATTTTACTATTCATCATTAAAAAATTGTGAATATAATATTACTTTATAAATCAGACCACCATGAGCAATGAACTCGAACATAAATAATTTTAAAGAATTATTAATTTATAATATTAATGAGACCCTGCGTATATATGTATAGATTTTCTGAGAATATATTATTTTACCATCTTATTGAAATTGATAATTTTTCAACTAGTCCGAATCGAGACCAAAAATAAATATTATTTTAGAGAATTTATTAATCTAGGAGTATTAGTTTAAAGAGACCCTACCGTACAAAAATTTAAAAGATAAAAGAAGATAGGAATGAGTTAAATTTATGTGAGGGTCGCGTTGCTTTTAAAAATTAAAATTCAAATATTCAAATCTTTATTAACATCAAAAAATATATTATGATGATAGACATTTAAATTCAAAAGATTCACCCACTCAGAAAATTATAATAATTACAATCACTAATTTGTATCATTCTCCAAGTACAATATGCATCTCCACTCTCCTTGTTGCGGGCTGGGTCAGGTCATGTTGGGTTGTATCAGGTCGTGCCAAGCTGGGTCTAGCCTGGACAAGCCGAGTAGCTAATTAGTGTTTAGTCCAAGCTAGCCTGGGTTTAGTCTAGGCTAGCATGGGTCGGGATCAGGCTAGCTGGACCAAAATTGGCATGCACAAGCCATCATGCTGAGCCGTTCCATTCCACACCTCCCATGACAAAATATTTGGCCCAGCAAAATTGACACCTCTAATAGAAAGTGGATGGTGCATGGGCTTTGATAACCTCTAATAGAAAATTGACACTTCTAATGAAAAATGGTGATACATATAAATAAATGTTCCCTTGTGAGGTGCAACCTTTGATAACCATATCATGAACTAATATGTTATTTGGGCCTAATGGAGATCTTTCTTCTTACAAATCTCACTCTCTTTATAATCAAAATGATCTAAATTTATCGGTAGAATAGAAATAACGAATCAATAAGAGTATCATTATATTGAGTTCTTACATGAAATATATGTCATCTCTTTAATAATAAAATAAATTTCTAGAAATTTTAGTTTGTTGAAACTATGCGTCAAACAGGCTAGTCCTAGTCGACCTAGCCCATTTTTTGGTGATCCAATCAGACCACCATGTCGTGCCTGACATGGCTCTGTACAATAACCGTGTTGTGCCAAACACAGCACAGCTTGAGAACTACCAACAAGGCACGGCCCATTGGCCCGGCTCGTACCCGATTCGAGCCAGGTCGTGTCTGGACTTGTATGGTTAGGCCGGATCATACACGATTTTTCCAACTAAATTTTAAAAAAAATCCAGCTGGATCCCCGGACCATTTTACCATGCCATCGGGCCAGACACACGGGCCATGCCAAGGCTTGACCCAGCCCAGCATGCAGCACAGTTCTAAACCATGTCGTGCCGGGCTAGGCACGACTAAACTGAGCCGAGCCCAGGCCGCCAAGCCCATTTGACACCTCTAGCTGGACCATATACTTGTGTTTTCTTAACTTGATCATACATTTGTAACCAATATTAAAATATTTTACTCTAGTTTTCAGGATAAAATATTATGGTATAATATGAAAAAGAAATAATTTATTTATATGCATTTTATTTGCTCATGAAATACTAAATATAAAATTATACGTCTCATTTTCTGACTAACACAATAAAATATAATAGGAAAAATATTCGGAGAGTCAATTGTCTAAAGTAGATGCATGATATACATAATCTCATAAGTAGTAGTTGTCATGACCTCAAACTATCTTTTCACCAAAACTCAGCATTATTGTTAATCTCTAACATTTTCATAGACAAGATTGTCTTCAAAGAATATATAATAACTTATAGAATCGTGTTTGTGTAATTTTGTGCAACTTTGTGCCCAATTAGAATTAGAACACCCGACTAATTGAAGATGTTCATAACCACTAAATGAGATATAAAGTCCCAAAAATTTTGTACATATCTAAATATATCAAAAGTTGTTTCAAATTAAGCATTTAGTGAAGAGTTTTAGAAATAACTAATTATACTAATTACATGAGTTATATTTTATCTGATGAAATTCAAATAATTAGTCTTTCATATAATTTTTTTTAATGTGAAATTAAGCCAATTGGAGGAGCCAAACAAGATAAAAGATTAGTACATGGCTCCATGACAATATCTAGGGGAAAATAATTCAATAAAAAGACTACTAAAATAGTATTCAAGACGAAGATATAAAAAAGAATATGCTTGGCTAGCAAGACTCATTTTTTCATGCCTAGTTGACATGACAAAATTTAGAAGCCAATGCGAGCCAGTCCGGCATGCCTTAAAATTGAGATAGCCCAACACAACCAATTGGCTTGATGAACATGATAGATTACTACATGTTTTCACAAGCATGATACAAGATCATGGTTGGCAAGGCCACGACACAAGATCATGCCAGGAATGAAACATGACCAACCATGAAATGAGCTTGTGCCACAGGCTTTGTGGTTGTGCCTCATGCATGGCTAGCTTGGTCTTGGGTTGTGCCTATGCAGTTCGATGTCCATATTGCCTAATGGGCACATGTTGGGTTGGCCAATATGAAAATGAGCAAATATTATTAAATTTTAAAAAAAAAATAAAATTGAGAAAAAAAAAATTAAATTTTTATTTAATTATACAACATTTAGTATAATTAACTTAAGTGAAAATTGAAAACTACATACATTGAAAAATATATTTTTTAAAAATACAAGATAATGAAATTAAAATTTTAAATTTATTCAATATTAACAAATTGAATTTCTTGATTATGATTATCATTAATCTAACGCTTGATATTTAATTTTTTAAAATCTTTATGAAAATTGTTTCAATCTTTCAAACATATCAAAATTTTTAATATATGCAATGATATGTTTATCTTATTGTTTGTCATCATATTCACATCGATAAAAAAAAAAAGACTGACATTATACATAGTAAACATCAAAAGGATCGATAAATTATATCATTTTTAGATAGCACAAAAAATATTAATTTGTAGTTCCATCAATTCAGTCTAAGTCATTGACTATGAACATTAGTGAATGTCTAAATTAGAGAAGTTTTAAATTTTATTAATATTTTTTTAAATTTTTATTATATTGATAGGGACACCTAATTTATCGACTGTCCAATAATATTCATCTGTTACATAAGAATATTATTTGTATAAATTTATTCATTATACATGATTTTATTTTATTTCCTATCGTATCATTTATAATTTAACATTATATAAAAACCAAAATTATAGGGAAAAAAAAAAACCTTCATGCCTGTGAGGGTCACAGACCCTAGAGAGATGCAATACACTCATACGTGGCTGCTACTCTGCACGCAGGCACAAATCGAAGGAGAAAAACACACGTAATTGCGCACCACCGAAACAAGCATCACACACTCATATAGAAAACCTTATTTCTAAATATAAAGCCAAAAATTTTATGCAATATTAAGAAAGACACATTGACTACTGGAACCATCCAAAAATCATAGTAGAATTTACTCACTATGACACTAACAATTTACATGAGAAGAGTAAACTAAACTATGCTCTACAATGGCAACAAACCACACTCTTCTTTTATATATAATTAATTGTTTCACTCGTATTCTCACTTCAAATTCTTATATTTCTAACTAATAATTCATATTACTAATAATTACATCCAAATCACTATTTTTTTCTTGTTTTAAAAAAATTATTGTGGATTATAACAAATATTCAAAAGACATTGGATGTGATAATATCTAGCTTGAATTTTTTTTTTATTTTCCTACTTGATACTTATTTCTAATTATCTTATTATTTTACTCTCTATAAATTATATACCTAAAAAACTTAATTTTATTTTTACTATTAATACTATTTATTTGTATGATCAAAAAATTCATATAAAAATTTTATTTGAAATTCAACAGAGTTAATTATATGTTATATCTTCGATAGTAGAATTTTCTTCTAAATATTTTAGTGTGTTAGATCATTTACTTGTGTATTTTTAATTTGATTACCCATATATAAATTATATATCTAAAAAAAAATAATATCTCACTAATCTCACATCTAAGAATCAAAGATGATGTAGATGTACTGGTATTTGATAAGTTTCTAACTTGAGACTTACTGTCCTTGAAAGTATACACTTGTCATCGTACTAAGGCATGACCTTCCCAGGTGATCAACTACTTCAATAATATTCTCATTTCAATATTCATAACTTCAAAATCTTATGAAATCTAATATGTTAGTGTATGTGTAATCGTGTGCATAAAGTTTGATACAATGATATACATTTTAAAAATTAAATTAAAAATACCCGATATAACATAACTTGAATAGTTATTTTATTTAACTTACGAAACAATGTACACACCTTTCCTCCAAAATTTATTAATAAAGATGCATCATATGCAACAAAAAATGGGAATTACATGGGGGGGGGAGGGGGGCTCAAATACTCCCTTTAACAAGTGGGGACCAATGGGCTAACACAAAACTGATAGCAATAACATAAATGCTGACACAAGCAAGCAATAGGAGCCTTGTTGGTTAATGAAAAACTTATGATTTTCATAACTTGGATTAGTGGTATGCCAGATTTCAAGTTTCCTTATACACTTGTGACATGTAAATTCAATTATAATAAAGTAGAACAGCACAGTATTGGCAGGGTTCAGGAAGCTCGACAAAATAAAATACTAGAACCCATAGTGTAATCTACAGAGATAGCAATGAAAAGCAAATACCTTGATTGTTCTGTCTGCAGACCCAGTGCAAAACCATGTGTTACTTGGATCGAATGCAACAGCTCTCACCCAGCCCAAATGGCCGCTGATAACCTAATAGTCAATTTGAGAGCATGATGAAAAGCTCCATTGATCCTAACTAATGCAGCGAGAGTATCACAGACCAGATAGAAATGGCGGAACACAAAAAAAAGTAGCCCAACTTCAATGAAGCTAAAAATTACATTTCAGAACCTGATCTCACGTGCTGAAATTTTTTTAAAAAAAAAATTACACTGGGTCGGGTCAAATTATAAAGCAAATTATACATGACCATTGGTAGGATCAGCTCGAGTCCACCTTTATCATTTTAACTAAAAAGTTGTCATGCAATAGTTGGAATATTTCAAAAATTGATGGTTGTGATGATGTCTGCTTACCATTGGACGTGATCAATCAAATGGTTGGATTCTCTCCAATCCAACATTAATAAAATTTTTTAAAACTAATTTTAAAATAAGTAAAACATATATTTTTTGTCAAAATTTAATCTCACTTGCTTGATTGTCTCTAATTCTCAAAAACTCAATCAAAAATTGTGTGAATTATAATTTTATATAAATTTTTAACTAATTGACAATGACGCCTAAACAAATAACGAAATAGCAATATTTCAAGAATTATGATGACTATTGTTTACTTCTGCAAAATGCACTAAATATATTTTTTTGTTTTAGACTTTTAGTGTTGTATAATAGAGTAGGAGAGAAATAATAGAGCATTCTTCTTCTACTTTTTTAACATTTTCTCACTCTAATAAAATGAATCATTGTAAATATAAAAACATAAAAAAATATTTATTTTCAACTATTTTGGCTTAATTAATAATAGAAATCAAACCCAAAAATTAAAAATTAATTTGTTTCCTATTCCTCGACCTTTCCGTATACCTAAATACTTAGGTTTAATAAATAATCTTTTATAAAATAGACACGCTTTAATATAATTAAAAATTAAAATATGTGAGCAGTTAAAATATTATCCAATATAAATATTATAAAATATATATATATAGTTATAAAATTAGTAATATGATTAACCACTTAAGAAAACACAATGAACAACACATCAAAAAATAGTGTAATAGATTTTAGGAAAACAAAATTTAGTGACATACTCCATTCATCTATAAACATGAGTTAATAAGAAAATGAATAATTAGATTAATTACTAATTTATGCCTCTCAGCTAAATTTATTAAAGATCCTAGACAAACATTATATCCAAGAATATGTTCAACCATCATCTCATAGAAGAATCCTTAGATCAACATGCAGAACTACTTCTATAAAAAATACCAAATTTAATTAAAACTTAATAATTCATGATTTTAGAACACATAATAAAAAGATATTGCTGATGTATATATATGAACTCAAAATAACGAGCATGTCACGTATATCATTATCTAATATGTTAATTCTAACAGACATCCATGTGATTACTTTATCATATATAATTATTTGATGACCAAATTTAAAAAATATGAAATATAAAATAAAATATATAATATCACATTTAATAATTTTATAAAAAATAATAAATTTATTTGAAAGAATCATCAAAGATAATTCCCCACTTGAGATATTTCATTTTAGGCATATGTTTCATATCATAACTTTAATAGAAATGTGCTTAAAATTAATCTTTCATTCATTAAAATATATTGAAAATTCAATAAAACTTAATAATATGCCCAACAAGTAATAAAAATTTTATAATTTATATAAGTCGATATGCCTAAAAAATTTTAACTTTATGCTAAATATCATTAAAATTTAATATACATAATAAATAATTTATTTATTATTTACCAACATATTATTTTAAATTTCATAACTAATAAAAATAGTCAATTCATAATAAATGGAATTAATTTGAACATAATATGTTCGTTCTTAAAATTCTTATTTTTTTTTTATGATATGATAAACTTGTATTAGTCTATATTAGCTCTCTATTTTTGTATTGCATTTAGGTGTACATATAATTTTAATAATATATTTAAACAATATAAAAAATACTCATATTTCAATGACATGGTTATTGAATCCTACAAATAAAATTGAATGAATCAAAAATATTATAAAATTTATATATAACTGCATGAATCGATAACAAAGACCAAAAGATAAATTTAAGAACAATTATAAAATTTATATAAACTTCAAGAAATTAAATATTATAATAGAAATGAACTTCTAAATATTGTGGCTGAAATTATATTCAAAGATAAAAAATCTTTTATTCAAGTATCAAAAGCAAATGATGAGATAGTATACCCAATAAATATGAGCTATGAAAATATTTAAATATCAATTATTATTAATCATACTTGTCGGCTGCCCTCAAATATTATGAAAATTTTAACATATTAAATTTATGAAGATCTTGTGAATGTATGTATCTCGTGTTATCAAAAATGACAAGTGAACTACTAACTCTTTGGTATTTGTTGCAACATTAAAATTAATTTTTTCTATTATTATGAATATAATTATTAATAAAACAATAAATCTGACATATAATATTATAAAAATATTGACATACTTAAAATATTTAAAGTATACATGAATAATTCTTTAAATCAAAGTAGATAAATTTCAAAAAAAAAATTAATTTCTAAATAATCAAGTTTAGAACCAGACAGAAGATGATAATGATCTAGAACAAACTACACTAGCATCAATATAAATTTCAAAATTAAATTTTTATTTTTTATTTATTTTATATTCATTGGCCACTGTAAAAGAAATTTTAATTTATTTATGCTATCAAATAGTTTAAATACGTTGTATTATTGTTATAATGACATAATGCATAGATAATAATTTTAAAAACAAATATTTTTTTAATTATTATCTAAGGTTTTCTTTCCTTGTTAATTTTTTTTAAAAGCAAAGGTGGGTTGCAGGATATGATTGTACAACATAGTCGACGGCCCATTAGGCCACAACCACAGCCATATCCAGTATGGGCTTGGGCATTGGGCAATGGTCCACCAACGGGAAGTGGGCTAGCAGCTATCCAAGTATGAGCCCAAACTAGTTGATTGGCCTCTAGCTATCTAATGCTAGCCCATTAACCCCCATTCACCAACTCAAAATGGCTATGTCCGCACGACATTACCCATTAGATGACATCATGCCTTGCCCATGCCCCTACCAAGACAAGGACACGACACTTTAGTCGATCCACCAGACCTAATCCGACATGTGCCATTTACAACTTGAGTCACTCTACTCAAAACAACCTACCCACTACGAAACTAAATTATATTCTTTCATAAAATTTAATAAATATATTGATTACAATCTCATCAATAAAAATAATAAACTAAACACTAATATGTTTTTCTAACTAATTGTCTCATAATTAATAAAAATTATCTCATTCATATTTGGCTCTAGTATTTTCAACTTATTTATGATGGATGTCCAAAGTGAGAGTGTATAATTAATAAATTAATCATAGTCAAGTATCTAAAATAAATCATGTGGGTGAAGAAAAATATGTATAGTCTGTCACACTCAATCCCCAATGAAATCATCCGCCAACTCTATCAATCATGTATAAACACAATAAAAAAATAATATCATAACTCAATTAATTTTGTAAAGTAACAAATTAAAAATAAATTATAATAAAACTTTGAAAGAAAGAAAATATGTGCCAAAAAAAGAACTCGATATTAACATCATTATGTTCATTAACTCGTATAATGGGATAATTGAGCATGACTATATCAAAATTTTTAGACTCTAAAAAATAATGAAAATACAATCACCTAATGTATAATTATTGATTTTTAAATTAAATTTATGACACATAAATCCATAATGAGATAGTGGTCAATAAAAAAAAAAAAAAAACTAGAGGGCATACTTGCAGAAGATTCAAACAAAGTGAATGTAGTAGCCTGTTATACATCCTATGATCTCTAAACATCATTTATAACTCAGGACGCAATGTTCAACACCTCTCTCGAGAATATCCCAACCTCTCACAAAAGAATGGGTCACCACAAGCTTTCTCCCTCTCAAAGCACTCTTGTCAACTCTCTCATTGTCGTTGCATGGTCAGATCACTATAGTGGTCAATATAATCACACCAACTCCGCTCGATCTAAATGTAATAGTACATACCTGAATCAGCATTATGCAAATCTCTGAGAGCACGAGGAACATCTTCTCACCAAGGATCTAGAACAAAAAAAAAAGTGTACCACTCTCAACACACACATGCACATGATGCAGACATGATCACTTAAACTTCTCAACTATAATCATCTCACACCTATAATCATTCTACATAAAGAGTAGTCTCATTGTGATTAGTCAATTTGTATGTCAATAACCTGTGTTGCACGGATACGGCTAGGGAGTGCCGTGTCCACGTGTCAAACACGTGGACACGGCGACACGGGTCGGATACGTGTTCGACCCGCCACGTGGCGTTTCGGACACGAATCCGTATGCGATACGCCACGTGGCGTATCGGATACGCGTCGGAGACGTATCCAACGAGTTTTTCGGAAACAATCGTTTACCTCCAGACGCGTCGTTTACCTACCGACACGTCGTTAGAGGGTTTCGGGAGGGGGTTTCGGAAAGTCGGGTGGAGGGGGTTTCGGGAGGGGGGTTCGGGGAGGGGGGGGTTTCGGGAGGGATTATCGGGAGTAATTTTCGGGAGGGGGTGGAGGGGGTTTCGGGAGGGATTTTCGGGAGGGGGGAAAAAGGTTCTAGACGGGGGAGGGGGGAGGGGAGAGATAGGGTGTTAGAGGTTAAATTTTTTTTTAAATTAATTTAAAAAATAGAATTTTAAATTATTTTAAAATACTGTATCTTATATTATTTTAAAATACTGTATTTTAAATTATTTTAAAATACTATATTTTAAATTATTTTAAAATACTATATTTAAAATATATGTTAGAGAGAGTTAGAAGCTGTAACGGGAGGGGACAGGGGTTAGAGGGCTTAAATATATATTTTTTATATTTTAATTATTATTGTTTGTTTAATATATATACAAAATATAATAAACAAATAATTTATTTTAATTTTATTTAAGCCCTCTAAATTTCTATTTATCAAAATATCTTAGCATTTTTTTTTATTTATCTAAATTTCTGTTAATGGATAATATTTATATTTAATTTTTTTTTATGCCGTGTCCTAGCCGTATCCGTATCATAGTTTTTTGAAATTTGTCGTGTCCTCGTATCCTGCCGTGTCGTATCCCCGTGTCCGTATCCGTGTCCGTGCAACATAGTCAATAACTAAGTAATATCATTATACAGGTGAATCATCCCTGATAGGTACTTGACTCACTCAAGTCAATCTACTATAAGAGATACATTAATAATTATGTATCAATCACCATCTGCTTATTAATCTCGACGTATGGTGGCTCCTCAAACAATTGACTCATGTATCTTTAGCCCAATCTTCAATGAGATAGCTCACAAGAAATATGTATTCGACTTTAATTTTCACCAGGTCATCTCCAATGATTACATATTAATTTCCATCCACTTTTTTTTTTCTATAAAATTACACACATATATTTCCAATTTACCAAACATACAAAAACACCAAATACTACATGCCTTCATGTCAGAGTTCAAAACAACAAACTCAATATCAATCTAAGCACTTCCACGACACTGCATTGAGTTTGTATCAATTATGTATCAAAGTCATTATACGAACCAACATGCTGGCTACCGTTGAATCCATCAAAACCTTGTTAGGTCGCTGCCAATTCATCATCGCACGTCCGACAATCACAACCATTCGACCACGTACAATAAATATCCAAAAGTCTTACCTTTTATCCACATTAAAGGATAGCATTACTATTATCGGTGCCTAACGAAAAGAGAGGAGAAATGAGAGAAAAAAAAATAAGAGAGAAAAAAAAAATTAAATTTATTTCATGAAACTCTTAAATAAAAACTATCCTGATATATATATATATATATATATATAAATAATTTGAGGTATCTCACATGTTAGATGCTCCCACACAATATAATAAATAAAAAAAGAAAATAACCAAAATAAAGAAATAAATTTATAAATTAAACTAAACATCAACACATGGGTTAAGTTAAAGATAATAGAAATTTTGAAGGATAAATAAAAAATGAATAAATGAGAACATGGCTTAGCACCATATACCTGCTTACAACAGTTAGAAAAAAAACAAACACAAATCTAATTCAACGTACATATATATTAAAAATATAGTAAAAAAAAAAGAAGAAAAAATATAAACTATTAACAACTTGAACAAAGACAACAGAAAAATGCTAGAATACCAGCATGAAAAAATTTGTGGAAGATATTGTGGAGATCACATGTAAATGTCACCTTTATTAAAAATCATTCAAAACAGAAAACTGCGTTGATGAAAATTGTTAGCTAGAGCTGATACTACAAGCAGTAGAATGCAAATAGAAATAATAGTACAGAGTCCATTGTCAATAACAAGGTTATGGTACCAGGTATATCTGGCAATTCAAATGAGATTATTTGGCCCAGCCCAAAAATCAACCAAAAAACTCAGCCCATTTCTATATCAGGCCGAGCAATACTACATAATCTAGTCAAACCAGGCCATTGTGGCAGAATGCATAAGGCTTCTGAAAGGCCAAGAAGCCCAACCCAGCCTACCACTGATGCAACTTGGGCTGCAATCTTTACTTTTGTTGTGACAGGGTAATATGCCCAAATTATACCCATGATGGATCCCATTTTTCAAAGGCCTCGGCCTAGTCATCCTGGCCCAGCCCAATTTTGCCCGGTTATACAGCTGAGACCAATTCTGCCCGGCCTGATTTTCTGACTTCCCCATTTGCATTTACATAGTATTATCAGGCATAATACAATGTAACACTGGTAAGGCACAAGTACACAAAACAAAAGCAGACAAGTAAATGCATACAAAAATATACATGGCACAGACATATAATTCAATGTGACAAAATATATACATTATACATGCGTGTGTGTGTGTGTCTAAATCTATACACACACACACACACACACACACACACATAATAATAATAATATTATTATTATTATTAATATAATAAAATTAATAATATTAAATTTAAAAAAAAATAATTTTGGCTTTAATTGGTGTATTTTTTGGCAACCATTTACTCGAGAAAAAGAAATTAGTTATGTTGAAAATCTAAGACACGTAAATGTATTAGATGATTGCTTCAATTTTACCAAAAAAAAATTACTTTGACAACTAGAAGATCACATAATCCACAACACCCTTTCCATTAACACTAAAAGAAACTTTTACCCGGTAAGTCTTCCATGGTGGATGCCAAACTGGGCGAGGCCATTTGCTAGGAATTCTTTCCATTAGTGCTGAAATCGACATGTTCCTGTCATAGAAAGTAGAATTTGTTAATTCATGAAGGTTGGGCGACCAGAGCCCCAAAGGAGCATAAAATATGTTAAATCTACAGCAAATCAAAGGAAGTAAAAACCCAATTTCTCCAAATCCGACGGTCAATAACAAACATCATGAAGTTTGGCAAAAAATATAGATCTAAAGAAAAAAGACAAATATGTAAGCCAATTCAAGATGACACGTGCACGAAAAAACATAAAAAAGGGCATAGCAATCAAATTATAAATATGCAACAAGGCACAACAAAGCACAAATAACAATGATTCAATAAGGGCAGGTATAGAGGTGTCAACTGGGCCGGGTCAGTCCCGGCCCGGCACGGCACGGTTCAGCCGTGCCTGGGCCGGCCCATCACAAAAAAAATTCCGTGCCCGGGTTTAGCACGAGCCGTGCCGTGCCATGCCGTGTGTCCCATGAGCCCGACCCCACGATGCCCCTCCGGCAAAAAAAGACCGCGGGTCGGGGTCTAATTCGACCCGACCCGTGGTCCCTCGTATCCCGTACCGCTCGGACAGGCAAGCCCGAGCAGGCCAGGCAAGGCCCGGCACGATACAGTAACCATGTCGTGCCCGGCCCGGCACGGAAGCACGATTGTGCCCTAAAAAACGGGCCAGGCCGGGCCGGCCCGTCCCATCCCGTTTGACACCTCTAGGCAGGTACAATGGACTTATTTATCTCGAAAAGGCTCCACAATCACATTAGATTTTTAGGCAAGTGAACCCACCCAGCCATGGATTTTAGAAATTTCCTCACAATTGGGTACCAACAGCATGAAAGTCCCATCGACAAAGAAATTGAATGCTCTAACCATGTGAACACGAGTTCGATCCACGGGAACACTTGACACATTCCAAGGGTGCTTACCAGATCAACCTAATGTGTTGTTAGGATGGGGATTTTACCTACTCCGAGCCTCAGGCCCCAAGGCTCATATATAAGCTAAGGAATAGTATGGATTAGGTTTGGAGAGAGAGAGGGGACAAAAAGAACCTCATGTGTTGCGTCACCATAATATTGTTGAGTGTTCATATTTTTTTTTGTTTATATATATATATATTATATGTAGCATTTTGTACTGGACAATTTCCTTTGATATATTAGCTTAAAATAAATACTAATAATTATTATAATTTGATGTAAGAAATAAATAATTCAATATTTTTTTGTATGCATGGCATGTGTCGGATTCCATCATTGAAAGTCATTGATTGGCACGTCCACCACCATGTACGATAGTGAGTTTTGACCAATCTTACTACTCAGCATTGTGGTACATGCAAAAAGTATGGAATTTAGCATCCTCGATGGATTCATCTACATGTGTCAACCGGGCCAGCCCGGCACGAGGCACAGCACGGTTCAGCCGTGCCCGGCCTGAGCCGTGCCTGATCTGGCACGGTTCGGCAGGCGGCACGGCACCCCGGCACGGGTCAGTCCCGTGCCGGGTGTCCCGTGAGCCTGACCCCAGGAAGCCCCTCCCGCATAAAAAGACCGCGGGTTGGGTCTGATTCGACCCGACCCACGGTCTTCCCGTATCCCGAACCGCTCGGACAGGCGTGCCCGCGTGGGCCACGCAAGGCACTGCACGGCCCACCGTGCCTACGGGCCGTGCCGGGCTCGGCAATTTTTAAACCGTGCCGGGCCGGGCACGATACAGGAACCATGCCCGACCCGGTAGCACGAACGTGCCCAAAAAAAACGGATCGGGCCGTGCCGGGCCAGCCCGTTTGACACCTCTAGATTCATCTCATTATTCTCATATTTATAATTGTATTGTCCAACAATTAGAGTGTGCACAAATATATCAGAATCAAAATAGCTGATATATGTAAATTATTTTAAAGTTGTTTGAAAGTACACAAAGATTTTTATCGATTAGAATTGATTTGACTCGGACTAACAAAGATAAAGAATAGTTGGTCGAGATTCATTATCTTCACTTATTTGAAAATCATTATTAATACTGATAATGATTTTTGTCATGATTATATCATTAAATTTTGTAATGATCTATTTATCATTATGCTGTATTGCAATTTGCAAAACAATTACATTTTAACATAATTTTTTTTTCTTTTAAAACTTATTTGCATAATTAGCCAACATCATGAATAATTTTCTTTGAGACTAAATATGACTGATGGATGGCACTTGTTATGTTTTACCTTCAAGAGAAGTCGTATATGCTTAGTTACTGCTATTGGTATGTTTAGGATAAGGCTTAAATTTGGTCATAATTCTTTGTCGAGTTCCAACTCATTATACTAAGTAAGAAATAGGAATATTAAATTAATTGTGATACGTACCAATTAGAAAATCAAACTAGTGTTTCTTGTCTCATCTGGTGTATAAAACTATTTAGAGACCTTGTAAAATTATTATTTTTGATGATCTTTGATAATTTATAATTGTAATGCATTCCAAAGGAGCTCCATTTAGGCACACACCTCTGAAAAAAAAAACCTAAATGACCAAAATGGTACTATTTTGAGGTTGGTCAGAAAAACAATCTAAACAACAATGTGTTGCGGCGCTTTTAACTTTTTTTGTCATGTAAGTATTCAAACCAAAATTCTTGTCTTCTTCAACTATGTTGTGCATTGAAATGAAAAAAGAAAAAAAGTAAAAATAAAAAAATAAAAAAAAATTCTCTTCATATAGGATTTGGTATTTTCATTTTCTCTTCATATTTTTTATTTTTTTAAATCATTCATATCTCATTGGCAAAAAAAATTAAATATTATATTTTGACAAAAATATTCTTAAAAAAAAAATAAATTATAAAAATTATTATCCTTGTACATTTTTTGTTCATATAGAATATCTTTTTTTTTTCTTAATTTAATAATAATTTATTTTATAAGTATAAATAATTTTGTTGCATAATAAAATAAATAATAAAAACAAAGCTCATGAAACTTGAAATGCAAGCAGGAAAAAAAAAAATTAGGGAAAATAAATTCATTCATTTGTCAATTAAAAGAAAAAATTGAACACAATCATATATTTTTTTGACGAATTAATCAATAAATACTGATGAGAAATGCTACAAATATGATAAAAAAATAAAAATGAAATTGTTAATTTATTTTAGAGGAGGAAAATCATGGCAGATGGACCAGCTCGAACAGACAAAAATAGCATAAAGATAAAACTGCACTATTGCAGGTGTGTGCACCTTCTTCCTCAGCCAGAAACAGTGCACACATGTGCACTATTGCAGATATGTGCACGCGTATGCTATATTGTAATAGTGCATGCCTCCATTCCTCTCTCTAGAATCCCTAGGGTTTGATATTTAGCCAAAAGAAAATGACAAGTTGATTCATCCAGTAGAAAGGACCTTTCAAGTTATTTAGTCAGTGATTATTACCTATACTTATCCTTAATAACTTAGAAATTTTTCACGTTATGAAATAATAAAAATCTCATTAGTTTATATTTCTTATACTATTTAAATCAATACATGATCTACTAGCCCCACAAAAAATCTAAAGCAGAAATAAAGAATTTTTTCTATTATAATAAATATAATTGTAAAGAATATGATAAATCTTAGATTACATATCCAATAAATTTTACCATATTTGAAGAATTGTAAATTCATAGATAATACTTTTAAGTTTTTTTTTTTTTTAATTTCTAATATTTCGACAAATTAAATTTCAACACAGTGATGCTGAAGTCCAAGACACGAAGAGCAAATTTAAACAAAGATATCAAAAAATATACATTTGTATTAATCATGTAGTTTTCAGATAATTTAATATCATGTATGTTGAGGATACCTTCAGAAATAAGAACAAATAGAGAGAGAGAGAGAGAGAGGAGAGTGTGAGAAAAAATAATAAAAAATAATAAAAATAAAAAACTATTTTTAAAAATACAATAATCATTATATATATATATATATATATATATATATATATGGTTTGAAAAATCTCACATGTCAGTTACTCTCAAATAATGAAAATAAAAAAAAAAAATCAAACATCAACACTCTATTTCATGTTGGTACTTGTATAACACAGATACTCACAATGAAAAGGCAAAAAACAATGTGCTATACTACGAGATCTTTCGTGATAATGTATACAAAATATTCGCTAGTAGACATGTAGGCAGTAGTTATCAAGCCATCATGAAACTTCTCCCATATTAGATGATAAATGACCTTAATATTTTTTTATCTATCTGTAGAATAATAAATTGATAATAATGGGTAAAGTTGTTTGCTTATCATAGTAAATTATAATTAATATCCAAATTGGTAGGTGACTTTTCTCCAAGAATTAATTGATTTATTAGAACTCACAAATAATTGACTTTATGATTATATACTCAACATCTTCACTAGACCTAAAAATAATCTATCACTTACTATTTATAAGACAATAAAAAATAAAAAATTTTATGAAAAATTTCTCTATGTAATAGAGAGGGAGTCCAGTTAAAATCAAAATATGCTTATAATAGACCATGAAAATCTTGAAAATCATGTTGGTAAGAGTCTGTCTAAGAGAATCTAAAAAATAACTTATTATACTAGCATAATTAATATCTAATATAATTAATGTCAGATAATTAAATTTTCTTATTATCTACCTACATCTAGTACAACAAATTGGAAAACCAATATATGCCAACAAATCTATACCTAGGTCAATTGGTGAGACAACATGTGTATATTCTGACATATTAAGATCAAATAAAATATCTAAAATATATCGCATTTAAGAAAAAAAAATTCAACCCTCCCAAGTATTTGACCTCGATATTAAGAAAATAGCTAGGATACATTCATGTGAAACTCAATTTATAAAAATAGATTCAATTGGGATATATTCAACTATTAATTTTTTATAATTAAAATATCATTAAAATATATTACTAATATTATATAATAACCTTCCAATCCACTTCAAAAAAAAAAAAAAAAAAGAATAATTTAATAAGTATCTCATAAGACTAAAGGTAATAAATACAGAAAAAACAAATTTATCAAATCATTCCTTAGGTGATTGTTTTCATGCGTAAATGATATTCTATATTCTATGCATCATACCTAGGTTTCTAGGTATAATAAATCTTGTTGATTACATCAAAAATACTTCTTTCCCGATATCACTATGAAGGAACATATTCCTTACATATAGTTGATTCAAAATTCACATACAATATGCAACAATAAAAAGTAGCAACCTGATAGTAATTATTTTATCCACAACGAAAAAGATTTCTCAGAAATCAACATCATCATAAGTTTGTTTAAATCCCCTCGCTAGCAATTTGTTCTTGAGTAGGTCAACATTTCCTTCATGTCTCATTTTCAATGTATACATCCACACGCATCCCGCTACTAGCTTATTTAAAAGTTATGGAATAAAATTGCAACATAATGTCACAATGATGGATAAATAAATATTTCAAAAAAAAAAAAAGGATGAAAATTCTACAAATATTCAAAGAGGAGAAGAAAGTAGAATATATAAGATAAAATAAAAATAAGAAAGTATTCATGAGAATGAATATAGAATAAAACACATTATTTGTTGTTTCTATAGCACAATCGAAAGGTTCATATCACTACTCCGAATTGATTCAACTGATATGACAAAAGACACGTATGCAAAAAAAGGTAAACATATTCATCTAGTATATACTTTTTAGGAATGGATTATCAAGTGTCACTTTCAATGTTGGCTAAAAAAATATTTTTTTAAAAGATGTATAGCCGTTGGATTTATTTCCAAAGACTACAAATAAAAATCCAATGATTATCACTTTTTTGTCATTATAAATTTAAAAAAAATAAATATAGAGAATAATTTTTTTAAATAAATTTAAAATAAATAAATAAATAAATATATATATATATATATATATATATTAATTTAATATAAAAAAAACTATAAATAGAGAATAGTTTTTTTTAAATCTCTCCTCTCCTATTTTATTTCACTCATCTCTCTACTTTCCAATTCTAATTTCTGAGGTTGTGGAAATTAGTGGAAAGTAATGGTATAAATTTAAATAAAACTGTGAGATGCAAAGTTCTACTCAAATAAATTAAAGTGATTATGCTTTTGTTACATAATTTTTTAATGTTTTTTATATATTGTTATTAAATAATATAAAATTCAAAATATAAATAAAAAATTGATAAATAATGAGTTTAATAATATCATATTTAACATATATTCAGATTATAATGACATATCAACCAAGTTTAATAATGTCAAAACTAAGTTCTCTTCAATAATCTCGACTCAAACATATTTATTTAAAAACTTAAAACTATACGAACTTCAGCAATATAAACTCATGTTTAAATAATTATAAAAATTTCTAATGATGTCAAAAAATAATCAACACTATATATATATATATTATAAAAAAATATATACATATAAAATTTTTGAAGTTAAATAAAAGTCAATCCATTGGCCCTTATCATATACTACAATGACTTTGAGAAAAAGACACAGCCAAATAGAATATAACCATATGCCTATCAATTAGATTTATGGTTACTTACTTTCTGTCAACATATCATAAAATTTTTATGTCAACTAGTAGGAATAATATAATAAAATATTACAAGTTAAATAAATAATTAATAATTTATAAATTTAAAAAATATAATAAAATAATATTCGTGATATCTGATATTTAGACTAGTCATAACGATGCATTATTCACATATCTTACTACATACTATGTAGATTCAAAATAAAAACATAATAAAAAAATATTATAATTTTCTGAGATCATTAATAATGAATTATATTTAAATAAGTGTTGAACAAGTATTTTTAGAAAATATTATATTTAGAATAAAATATTTAGAATAACATTCAATAATTCTTCTAATAATGAATTAGTCATTAATATATTTATTAAAATTATTTGAAAGAGATTGTTAAGTGAAATTGTTCATGTTATGTATATATTATGTAATTAACCTAATAACACATGTAAAAATGAAAATTATACTTTAAGAAAAATAATAAATTCATTAAAATACTTTATAATGCTTAGCAGACAATAAAAATATAATAGTATTTATTTGTCAACGAGACTTAAAAAGAAAATTTCCTAATAAATATATGATACCATTAAAATTATACTTAATTTATGTTAGAATCATATGTTAGCTATCAATACATAATATTTGAATACATCAATAATAAAATAATAAATTATTGCACTTAGATACTTGTTATAGAGAACACTATCTATTTAGTATAATATCTATTGAGATGGATACCAAGTATTTAAAATATTAATCCTTTATTCTAACTATGTATTGCTTAGCTATTTATATAAATCATAGGATTAAGATATGATTGATAAAAAATATATTAAGATACACATCCAATTGTAAAAACCAAATAAACAAATTTAAATTTTATTCATGAAAAATTATGTTAACTTAATTATATATTACGATACTAGATATGATAGTTATAACAAAACTCCGAGTATAGACATAGATACTATATTCAAAAATAATAACTTTTCTATTCGGATAATTAGAAAAAAAATAATAGGTGTCCCATCAAATAAAAGCAAGATGTCTCAATACTTAGATATCAATTATTACTTCAATATTTCACATTATGATATAAGAATAATTTAAATATTTTAAATGTGTATAAATCATACGAATTTGAATATGATACCTATATTCAAATTCATTAATACCAATTACTATTAATAAAATTGAATATACCATGTTAATAACCAATATATAAATTCAATGTCAAGCATGTTAAATTTCATTGATAAGTGACATCTAGTGAAAATATTTTTTTAGACCTTGTGAGTTAAATAAATAATAACATTCTTATAATTTACTAAATATCTTAATACATTTTAATAAATTTCAAATTTGTTCTAAAAAAAATATTTTTAATTCAATTTATACTATTAGATTTATTATGTACCACATACATTTAGCATAAAAAATTTAGTTATTAGGATCCTTTATAAAAATTTTTATGAATATATAAACTTATAATCATTATTTGAAACTTTATTAAATATTATACTATATATCTTATTTTATATTTCACTCCCTAGATACTCAAAATATTCATAGATGATAGAACTATCATAAATATATAATATCTCATAAAACATAAATATTTTTTTAATAAATTTTTAATTAAATACAACACAATAAATGATGATGTATGGAAAAAGAATATCACCACTAATTTATATATCAAGCTTTACTAATATCACTCAATTATGTTTTATAAATTTATTTTATTAATTATTTAAACATTTATAATTTTTTATTATATTAATCATACAAATCAAGTAAGAAATCTTATAAAAAACAATATAAATATATTTATACATAAAAAAGTAGTCTAAAATCTTTTAAAATTAAGCAAAGGACACATATTAAAAAACTAGTAACAAACCATACTTTACTTATGTCACATGGCATGTCGCTACTCATAAATACTATCCAATAGTTGTTGAGATCTTTATAATTTCAATAAATCAAATTGAGTCAATTCAAAATCTATTAAACTAGCTCATTTTCATTTAAAAAAATGGGGCATTTGAATCACAAGCACCCTATATTTAAATTGGAAAATTTAAGGTGTGTGGAGTACATGAGCATAGTCAATTTGAGTTCGGCCCGACTCGAAGTCACGATCAGAGCATGACTCAAATCATTTTGACACTCATGCTTGTATCAACATGTTTAAACCCAAATAGTCATGTGCTGGCCCAAACCAATGTCATGAAGTTTGGGTATGCCTTCTATCAATCCAAAGTAATGTTATATAGGGTGTGTCACTAACTAAGCATGGGCTAGCCAACCTATTTTTCACCTCTAAATCAACACACCTATGTACATCCAAAGCTCCAACAAAAATAATAGGTCATTACGAGTTTTTCTTCTTGGAGCACTTCGAACATCTCTTTTAGCTCTCCCATTGTCAATACGCGATAAAGACATTGTAGCACTATGACTAATCATACAGCTTTGTTTGATTTATATATAATTATGAATACTTGGGTTACTCTCTAATAAATATTAGAGAGAAGTGGAATGCCTTCTCACCAAAAATCTGAATCCACGAAATAATATAATTTTCTCTTAACACAATCATGTAAAAAATAAAACAAATATTATCGTCAGGCCTCATCAATATAATTTCATATGTTAATATAAATATCACTCTATCGAACTTCTCTCACAAATATGTCCGAGTCATATAAAATTCATCTCATAATAATCAATCATTTACATTTACATGTCAGCACCAATTAATATCATCATATAAATAGAACTCAAAAAAATACATTAATACGGCTAAACCTCAAAATATTTGCATGTGTTACAAGAGTTAAATACATTTAACATATTGATATCAATTCACTGCTAAAGATATAATAGTAATTATGCATCAATCATCACCAACTTATCTTAGCACAAACTATATTCTCCTATAAATGACCAGCATAACATTGGTGTGCAAAAAATAAAAGACTCACTGACATAGGCTACTAAGAATGTGTATCTAACCTTAATTTCTATTGAATTATTCTCAATGATTTCATAATAATTCTAATTATTTCTCTCTTTTTTAGTTATGAAAACCCCACAATATGATAAATCTCTAAAATAATATCAAACACACAATTTACACAAATCACCATGATTATATATCAATCTTCCAAAAATAAGAATTGTACATAATTTTAATCATATACACACTTGTATCAGATTTGTACTGGTATTTCCATGCCTACCACAATCATGAGCCCCTAATAGATTTTTTATGATCAAAATTACAACGATGCATATCCAACAATCACAACACACCAAAAACCTCCAAAAAAAAAACAATTGAATATTGACATCCACTTTAATAGTAAAGTGGCATTGCCCAACACCATCAATCACACATGAAGGAGAATGTCTGATACAATGTTAGAGGTGTAATGATGATGCCTTGGCTGTGTCGTGGCAGTGTTGTGTCTCATGATGATTGATTGGCATGACAAACAAATATACTTGTACATTTGGTTTTCATGGTATTTAGTTGCCATTGTGTTTGACTTCCATGGTGATTTTTGTTTTGTTGTTGAGACGAGAATATAGTAATCACTGTTATATCATTGAGATAGCTCAATAAAAATTAGGTGTCAAGTGGGCTAGGTGGCCCAAACATAGCCAGAATGAGTCATTCATGGCCCAGCACGGCAAGATCTAGAATCATGACTAGACTTGGGTCATGCCGACCTGAGACATGGCCTTTGTTGTGCTTAGTCAAAGGCTGTCATACATCATGTCAAGCCAAGCATGACTTACATGTTTGACCCATTGGCAAAGTCCACCAACATAGGGACTATGACCAGGGGCCATGAATGAGTTATGGATCATAAAAAACTAAGCAACTAGTTTTTTATGGTGGCACTATGGTGACGGTGTACAGTTGTGGCGGCGGCAAACGGTGCATGTGGTTGCGATGCCCACAAAACCAGCATGATCTAGCATGATCCAAGATGAATCGGCATATTAGGCACAAGTTTACTCAGAATCGTGTCAATCATGTCGTGGAAGGCTGGACATACTATCAATCATTCCGTATCGGGTAAGGCAAGACTCCCATGTCGGGATGTGCCTGACACGGCATGGTGGCTATGTCGTGTGATTGTGTCATGCATACGACACTACTACCACATTGTCACCAGCATTGGCCTTGGTCACCTAGTCAACAATCAATGATTGTGGTTTTGTCATGCCAGTCCCAAGCAAACCCAGCCCAATTTGATCCAATCGGGCATGACCCAACATGTCCAACCATTTCGTGTCGTGTCCATCACGGCACGGTGGCCTAACTGGGCCACTAAACTTTGGGTTGTACCAACATGTCACAACCCATTTGAAACCTCCACTCCTATAGAAACAATATTGAGTGTGTCCTTTTGCCAAATTATCAGAATAAATATTATCTTTTTATAACTAAATAAAGTAAAAAAATTCTGCTAAAAAATCATCAATCTCATCCAAGTAGATCTATGTCATTGTCTGAAGCTTATGATTAACTTTTTCAAACTTATGGACATGGACAAGAACGTGGATATGGACAAGGTAGAGACAGAGGACATGGTCCAGGTCATGATTGACAAATTTCCTCGCACTATGATAGTAATCATAATTCTCAAAATAGAAAATACAATTCAAACCATCAAAAGTGAAATAATTTAGAGACAACTTGAAAAGAAAGTGGAACCACAAAGAAAATATACTTACGATAATAAATATTATAGGTGCAGTATAAAAGGACACTTGAGATGTACCTATCGTACTTCAAAATATTTGATCAATCTTTATTAAATATCAATTAAAGCAAAAGGAAAAAAATATCAAAATAAACTTCATTAGTAATTAATTACTCAGTAACTTAAAAACTTTATTAATGTCAAACCATCAAATTCTTTGAGTCATAAGTTATAAATTATAATGAACCACAAATTCAATAACTTAAAAATTTTTATGATTTGACATTAATATCTTGTGCATCTACATTTTACTAAAATGTGTAGTATTATTAACAATTCTTTTGAGCACCCATATAAGAATCATAAGATTCTTATTCCTAATTATTACAAATACATTGTTTACTCACCATACAAGTTAATTTAAAATCATTTTACAAAAGTTAATTTTGAATTACTAATTTTTGCTAAAATAAATTCAAAATGATATTTGTGGGTTAAATCATCTACCCATCGATCATGTGTTTGTCTTCTTCAGCAAGAAATATTACCTTCACATGATTATTTACTAAAATAATTCAAATGAAGATATAATCCCCAGATAATCATATTAATATAATTCATCTTGATAATACTGATAAATTCTTCAGTCAAATATTCATTATTTATTGTATGTCGATTGATATTGATATTAAGCATTTTGTCCCACATACTCAAACTTTGAACGATTAAGTTGAATCTTTCATTAAGTGATTATAATATTTATAAATTTTTACTGTTGATAATAAAATTATCATTGTTTATTTGAAGAAATATTATTCTTATTGTAGCCACTTTAATTAAAATTTATCTTTTAGCAGATCATTAATTCTCTCCTTTACAATTTGTTTTAAATTTCCAACTCACATTAATTTTTTATAATTAACTGATCAATAATGACTTAGTTCTAAAATTGTAAAATACATCATTTTTTATTAATTAAATAATTCTTGATTTAACTTGATCATGAATAATTTTGACCACTACTAATTAGTAATTTATAATTCCATTTTTAAAAATTTAAATTTTCAATACACATTATTTTTTAAAAATTCAACTCAACATTTATTAGAATAGAAAGCAAATCAAACAAAAAATAAGACAAAAATTATGAGAACAAAGAAATATCAAAGTCATTTAGAAAAAAAATATATTTTAGAATTTTCAAAAAAAAAAAACTTGAGTTGCTTATAAAAGACAAGGTATTTATATATACACATACACATGATTAAATTAAGTAATTCAATTACTTAAGTAATTCATATATTAAATATTATAAAAATTTAAGTCATTCAATTACTTATATATATTAAAAATTCATATATTAAATATAAATGACAATGCATTTATATATGTATATATATATATATACACACACACACAAACAAACAAATAAAATTTAAGTAATTCAATTACTTTAAATGATTATGACAAATTAGAAATTTTAGTTATATTAAATATTTTAAATTAAAAATGATAAAAAAATTCTTAAATAATTAAATTATTTTAAACATATATAAAGAATATTTTACAAAATTACACAGATATATACATATTAAATTATGTATTTCTTCACATGATTAACATACGATATATAGATTTTTTTTGTAAAATTAAAAATAATAATTAGATAAAAAATCAATTAAGATATGAAATATCTAAACAAATTAAGAGATTAATTATGTTAATTAATAAAATTTTAAAAAACTAAAAATGCCAAACTCAAAGATATACATGTACATTAATAATTTATAAAAATAAAAAAAATATTTAATAACTCAAATTATAAAGACATAATTAATAAATCATATGAAAAATTTTAAAAATATAATATAAGAAAAAAATACTCAAGAGTTTAATTAGAAAATTAAAAAAATTTATTATTATTCTTTAATGATCTGAAATATATATATAATAAAATTTCTCAAAGGGTTTATTTGATAGGTATTTTAAAATATATATATTTCTATATTATATTTATATAATTGAGGATATGTATGAAATTATGTACACAAATATGTTCAACATAAGAAATATGTCAAATAAATTTCAATTTGGTAATATGAATTAGCTTTAATTTCATGTTTATTTATTTTAATCATACGTATCTTGTTTATTCTCTACTACATCACATTACTTTTCGAACTTGTGATATTATGTTTGAAATATGATGAAAAAGAACCAATTGATAATAAACACATCAAATTTTTAAAATGAAATATTTTTAATATTTAATATTTGTAATTAAAAAATAATAAATTTTAAATAAAATATAAATGATAAAACAAAATAAAAATGATGCCAACAATCTTGTTTCATAGAAAAATAAAAAATTGACATAAGATAATTGTTAAACTACTTGTGAATTAAGGTTTAAAATATTAATTAATTATAAAACAAAATACATATGAAATGATTGTAATAGAAATACTCATAAAGCTACATATATTAAAAAACTCATAAGAATTAAATTAGTAATGAAAGAAAATAAAAAAAAATTTAGATAATATTTTACATAAATTAGATAGTTGACAAGAATATTATACATAAATTTAATTAAAAAAAATTTTAATAAATAAGTTGATAATATATTAAAAAAACAATTAATAATTTGAATAAAAATAAGAAAAAAAAGTCATGAATTAAATTTATAATAACAAATTATGAAAATATCATATTACTTGAAAAACTAAAATTCATATAATTAATCTTTAAAATATCAAAAACTAAAATTAATATGATCAATCCTAAAAATATCAAAAAATAAAAATCATATGACATTAAGTTAAACGAAGTTTATTTATTTTTTTGGACATTTCATCTATACATAAATAGATAGATTATTAAGGTGAAAACATATATACACCACTAAGACGTGTGACTCTATTATCTCCTCTTTTTTAGTCAATGCTAATACCCTCTTTACTTTTATTCATAAGCGCATTAAAAAAATGTCCATATCTAACATCCATTCCCATTTGATGTGATGCATCAATTCTAAGCCTATGGCATGAAGAAAAACAAATGAGTCAAATATACTGCATAATTCTGAATACTCTGCATTTGCATAGAGCATAGTGCAATTGCTCATTCATCAAAAAAAAAAATGAACATGAGATAGAAATGTGGTAACCTTTCAGAAATACCCGGAGTGGGTCCCACGGTGATGCTTCGTTCATGAGGAACAACATTTGCATTTCTAGCAAGACGAAAGAATATTAACGCCAAAGAAGAAGATTCCTCCACACACAAAAAATATCAAACACATAATGCGAGAAGAAATCTGAATATAGATCTGACTCACAGTTCCTTTGGGCCAGCAGCCACTATATTTTGAGATCCAATATTCTGTGTATTTTCAAAATTTTCTGGACCTAAAAGAAAGTCATTATCACTTCACAAGAAAAATAAATAAATACAATAACTATATTAATCAAAATAAACATCAAAATTCATAAAACTCTGAAATTAAACGTATTTAAATGAAAATAATATTGGATATTCAATTATATAAGAATTTCTTATGCTGCATATACATATATTAGAATTAATATCTTGGTAAGATCTCAAATATTTCCATCAAAAGATAATAGGTCTCGAGTTGGAGATATTAATCTATCCCAAATCATGCACTAAAATATGAGACTTGTGCACTGGATACGACCTCCATTGCAAATGAAATAATTATTAAAGAGAAAGTACATATTTGAACAAATGAGCAAACTTCGCCACTTCTATTGTGACCCATTGAGAAAAAGGATACTACTTTTGATGTATATAACTTGAATTGAGTCACATTGCAATTACTACTTTTGAAGATGGATTCTTTCAACATTATAGTTCATACCACTATCAATCAGCCGCAGGTAATAGAAATGGCCTGAACATAACATTGTTCAGTTCCACATAACATTCTTCCAAAAAGGGCTTTCCATTATTTTGATATTGGTAGCTCTCCCACTTCTTCTATTATCGACAACATGATGTGGCAATGATATTATTGATCAAGAGACAATGAAATTAGCAATCAACAACATGGATGGGCTGATGAAAAACTGCTTACCCTCAAATAGTAGTCCATTGAGCAGGAAATAATAGAGCTATTTACATTGTGCATTAACTGCAAAAAGATTTTTGAGAATTGAGAGATCCATTAACACCAATAATGTGACACAAGCATATAGGATTATTCAATTATAAGAGCTCCCCAGTTGAACAATGGTGATATTACCAGCTTTTATGAAATTGCTATTAATAAATCAATTCGATCCACCATGACTTTTTTTGTTGTAGCTATCTCAAGCCCACATAAAAGAGGAAAATTGGCATCAAAATCAAGTGAATGATACTGATAGTCAACCATAAGAAAACACTCATCACATCTCATGTATGTATGAATTTAAATTTAGAAAAATTTATGCTACAAGCTAAGAAGCCTCCTATAAGTGACGAGTCACATCAATGCCAAAGTGAGCTAGTGGAATGAAAAAAAATCATCTATGACAGCTTCAAGCAAAGTTCTCAGTGACATTTTCAAGCCATGAGATAAAATATTTTTCACAATTTATAAACTGGGCTTGACTATAATATTCAAATTTTGAATATGTACTTCATATACATTTCATCCTCAAAGTTACCATGAAATATTTCTGTGATATAAGAATTCATACTGAATGCATGACTACTAGATAAAAAATATTTTCAAAATTAATAGTCAGCATATGATTGGGCTAATATTAAGTTATAATACTAATTCTCATGTCCCATTAAGGTTGAGATATTTATCTCTTCAAGCATAAACTAATATTATAATTAATTAGATAAACCTCAAAAAAATAAAATTTGAGTATTCTAATATCATAAAAAACATAATAAAAAAAGCTATAAAATTAAAAATATAAGTAATGGTAATATATGTGCAATAGTGTATTGAATACAATTCATGTTTCTTATAAATTACAATTGAAGTTTCAAAATCATAAGAGTTGATAACCAAGTCATATAGCATCTCGGCAAGCTCTCATCCAAAATGAATAAGTTGTGCATGTTCCTTTCTCCAATTATGTTCAAGTCCTAGGTGGCCGAGCCTTCTCGTTCTTGGCTCATCCTGAGTCGGGAACAAAGCAAACACAATGGATACTAAGATATCTAGACTGGAGAAAGATTCCCTTTGTAGAGAAATCTCTCTCTCTAAGATCAATCTATTATAACCATATTAGTATATATGATGAATCTATAGAAGTACCATTATAATGTGAAATAACAAGTTTAAATATAACAATATAATTTTTTTCTAACTAAAGATCTAAGTAAGATAATATGAGTAAGAAAAAATAATATGTCTAAATGTATCTTTTAGATCTTTATTTTTCCTAAACTCATTAAAAACTAATCTTTATCAACAAAATTACAGCAACACTCATAAATACTCTCAGTCTTAAACAAATAGAATGTGTATCCTTTCTAAGTAATAAGAAAAAAAATTGTCCTTGTATAATGGACAAAAAAATATTAGAACTCACAAAAAAAATTATCTTTTTTTAGTAAAATAAAATCCAACTAGGTGTAGCCGTTATATTTTATTCCAATGGCTACAAACAAAAAACTGACGACCATCAGATTTCTGCTCATTTATATTAAAAATAAATAAATAAATAAAACATATATTATTTTAATATAAAAAAGTATAAATAAAAAATAAAAAAAATAAAATTTCATTAAATTCATTTTCTCTTCTCACCTTTCTTTTTCTTTTTGTGTTATGTGCTCTATTTTGCTATTTATTCTTGGCATTGGGCTTTGAAGTTTACAAAAATAGATACATAGTAGTCTCCAACTACAAACTATTGCTAAAATAAATTTACACAAATAAGCTACATATTTGTTTTTTTGTTTAATAATTCATGTAATGTGTAATAATTAATAATTTTCAAAATTTTTAAATTATTAAATTTTTTAAAATAAAAAAAATATAAAAAAAAATAATATTAATAATAATAATTTTGACGTTATTATATATAATAACAACTAAGAGTTCTAAACAATGACTTCGAGTAATTTGCCTAAAACCTAAAATTAAGAGAAGTTCAATAGTTTGAACTTGTGTTAATATAATAAAAAATAAAAATTTTAGGAAAAATTAAAAAGAATCAACACAGTAATGTGGAATTGGTCATCTTAAAAAACATGTTGCTTATCAATCAATGTACCAAAAACGTGGTACATAAGATTTCATGCAAACAGCAAAACTCAATTGAGCAGCATTGCCTTTGAAATTTGATTAAGTTCTACTTCATTGATCCCTTTCTTTTACTGCAATGATTTTAGAAAGAAAAACATGATCAAATCTATTATGATTATAAAACTTTCGATTATATTTTTGGAAAATCCTAGAATAGTCAATATTATGTAAACCTATTTTCAACATATTTATCATTAAGTTTCTAAGTCTACTACTAAGAATAACATAATAAAATATTATACATTAAAAAATAATTAATAATTAATTGATTTAAAAAATATAATAGAATAGTACTCATAATGTTCAACATATGGACTAATCGCAATAATATATTATTCACATATTTCATTGCCAACTATGTAAATCTAACATAAAAATAAAAAAAAAATTAGATTTCTTGAAATCTTTCATCCTCATGATAACTCTTTAAAATATGAATATATGATGAAGATCTTTATAAAATATTATATTCAAAATAAATATTTTAGTATTAAATTCAATAACATTTCAAATAACGAAGTCACCATTAGAATATTTATCAAAATTATTAAAAATAGTTTATTATATAAAATTTGTTATATTAATTATATGTCACATAATTAACCTAATTGTGTAAATGAAAATAAAAATATTTTCTTTGTATTAAAAAAATAAAAAATTTACTAAAAATACCTTAAATTACCTAATAGACAACAAAGGTTTAGCAGTCTATATTTATAAACAAAATTAAAAAAAGAAAAAATTCAAAATGATATTAGAGTCATGTGATAATTACTAATACGTGATATCCAACTATATAAATAATAAAAATAGCAATTGTGATTGTTATACAAAAATTTCTTTTATTATACAACATATGATCGTTTGTATATACTCTTACCATATACATTTCACTTAAGTGCACACACAACAATAATAAGATGTTTAGTAAGTACAAAGAATATCAAGTATTTAGTGTTATGACTATTGATATAAAAATTAAGTACTTAAATTATTAATCCTTTATTACGACTATATATTGATTAATGTCATGTATGGGTAATAGGCATAAGATAAAAATAATAAAGAATATATTAAGATGCATATTTACTTACATTAACCAAACAAACAAACTCAAAAAATTTATTAACAAAAAAATAACTAACTTGTTTATATATTACGATACTAAATATGACAATTGTAATGAGAGTTCAAATATAAATATGGATTCATCTTATCATATAATAATGATAATAAAATTTTGAATATTTTGAATTGGTAAAAATCACATTAATCTACTTATCTCATGATATTTAGGATGACATGTGATCTACTAATCCCTTCGTTGTTGAGCTTAACATCAGGGTCTATTTCTTTTATGGCTACCAACTACAACCATATATTGTCAAAATATTTGCATGCTTAAAATACTAGAAAGAATAAAAATTAAATATTCAAGATAAAATATAAGAATTACTAATAAATAATGACTCATATAATATCAATGATAAAAAAATTACCACTAGCACTACTTTTAGTATCATACATGATGATGATGATTTATATCCATATTATCATACTACAGACACAGACTAATGGCTCATGCATTGGTGATAAATAATTTATTTATTTTTGATTTATCTTATGTTATGTATCAAATTTCAGATTGTATATTTTTTCATATAATATTTTAATTTTTGAGTTGAGTCTATTGTAAAATATTTTTTTAATTATTAATTTAGTATTAACTCATTTAAGTTTCTAATGAAATTACTTTTTTAATTACACTATTTTGGCATACAAATATAATATTTATCTTATCTTATGTTAGGTATTCAAGTCGCCCATAATGACTCAACACAGAAGTGCCCGACTATAGGCCAATCAAGCCATTTCAGACCGAGTGATTGGGATCATGTGTCATGCCTGACACAACACAATGGCCCAACTAGCCCACAAAAATTAGGGTCACACTAACAATGCATGGCCCATATGACACCTTTCGTATTGTAGTAATGATCTCATATCGGATAATCTCTCTTACAAAGTAGTTCACCTAAGCATTTCATCTGCTAATAAAATATTAGATTAAAAATTATGTATCACTACCTGACGATAATAATAAGTAGAGTACATATCAAATCTTCTCCAGCATATAATAGATAAAAAATATTTGCAAGCAATTATCATTATCATTATGAATGTTGCTTCTATATGAAACAAGGAAACAATTACATGCCTTTTATTTTTTAAGAGAAAATTAAATCTAAGAAAAATATAAAATCTTATCGTAAACCTCACTAAACATATTGGTGCCCCAAATTAAATTTAAATACCTAACCAACAAGAAATATCCATGATCTCTGAAAGAGATCCTAAATCTTGAAAAAACATTTGCATACCTCAATATACAAAAAGTTATGTCAGGGAAAACCTAACAAAAAAAATCTAAAATAATTAATTATATAGATTAAATATATTGCATTTGGAATGTCATAGTCAAATAATTAATTATCAATACAATTCTCTTATAAATAGTAAAAATAATTATAGATATAAGATATCATATCCAAAGTGAAGTCAATATTTACATCAAAAGGAGTATCTCATAGAGCATAATACAAAAGATCATCTTTTATAAAAATATTAAGTATATATCTTATTTATGACAAAAAGTTATCTCACATGGAAAAAACTACATGTAATCTAAGAAAATATCTAAATCTCTAAAATCATTCATCTAAAATTATGTTTGAAAATATTTTTGAGTAAGAAGAATATCAATTTATCATCTCTCATAATCAAAATATTATTCGTGTAAACAATCTTGACCACTAAAAAAAGTGTGCTAGTAATTCATACCAAACATCTAGCTAAATCCTCTCCCTAGTTCTATGAGTCTCGTCTTAAGACAATATATCAAATTCTTCATGTCTATCTCCTCTTCATGTCTTCACAATTAACATCCATTTACAATGAACAACTGATCTTTCCGAACATCACATTACTAATTCTCAAGTCTTAATATAGTAAAGAACAATCGTCTCTTTCATCATAGTTTGTCATCATCCTTGATAAAAATAATATATTACAAGAAAACTTAGATATCATAATATTATCAAGTAAATTAATAAAAAAATAAATGAAAGAACAATATTAATACAACAGACCTATGAAATCAGATGCTGAGTAAATTTTCTCCCTTCTGAAAAGAGATTGGAAGGTCAGAATTAAAGAAAATAGTTGAGGATCATTTGACTCCTGGGTAGACTAATCTATGAGATGAGCATGTTGGGTGAGTCATTTTAGCATTGACTCTTAACATATGTAGTCAAATATCCTAGGTACTGACTGCATATGAGTTTGTTCTTGTAAAGACTCATAAATTACATCATTATTTGAGCCTAAGTAGATCTCCCTAGCTAAGAAACCTCATTATCTCAAGACTCAACATAAATTGAATTCATCTGTATATATGATAACTTATCGCGAGTAATATCATATTTAGTATCAACTTGCTTATATATAATCAACATGTAACTCTCTATTAGCTAGTGGCCCATGCATGGCTATAATAAGAAGAAAAAAATAATAAATTTAAATATAATATATAGATTTACACTTTTACAAGGCTCATTAAAAAATTAATCTCAAAAAAATAATAATATTAACAACACTAAAGTTATATTAATCACCAGTAAAAAAATATTTGTATCATCTTTGAATATAATCAAATCCTTAAAATACATATCTAAAAGTCTATAAAGTAAGCTAAATAGTTTCTCTCCATAATATAAAATCTAATAATATTTATTCTGAGAAAGAATTAAAGAGAATATCTAATTGATGATATAGATTATAATTAAAAAATATATGTTCTCAAAAATAATTTAAAATAATATATAAGTAAAAGTGTCTGAATCATCTCAATTAGATATTTATTCTTATTTTTATAAACCTCATTCCGTTGATGTGTATTGAGACAAAAAAATATAATATATAATTATATGATCCATAAAATAAGTGTTAAATAATTTTACATATATTTTAATATATTATCACTTTTAAAATTTTTAATATTTTTATCAAATTAATTTATCATTTTATTAAAAAAAATAAAAAACAAAATATATATATGATATATCTCAAAAAAGATATAGTCATGTATATCTTGAGTAGTCATCAACAAAAATAATCAGAAACCTAATTTCATCTCTGGACATGTCTTTAATAGGTTCTCATATGTCTAAGCATATCAAATCAAATAGGTATATACTCAAGCAAAATTAGCATGTTAGATAAAAAGTTATTGTGAACTTTCCTAACTTATATATTTCATACTTTATAATTAAAATACTCTTAAGATTATAATAACGTATTCTCAACTTTATCAATAATGAGTAATTAAATTGAGAATGCACAATAAATTCAAAACACTCAAATATCTAAAATATGATATTATCTTCAAAGAAAGAACATATAATCAATGTTGCTCAATCTCTAATGAAATCTTTCACAGAATATCACAACCATACAAATAAACATTAATAAAAATAAAAACATAATCAAATTAATTATCTAAAAGACAACTCATAAAAATAAATTTACTAAATAATCAAAATAAATATGTCAAATGAGTATTGTCATGCCATGCTATGCCATGCACAACTGAATTGTGTCGTGCCTCATGTCATGCCCAAGCCTCATGTCATGTTGTGCTAGCATTACTTCATTAATAGTCAATCTACCATAACCTGATTTGCCCAATATCTAGTATTTCCATACTAGGTTGTGTCGAGTTGGTTCCACGTCATGTCAAGTTATGCCAAGTATTGGCAACCAATAGGCCTAATTAAAAATTTTTTAAATATAAATTTATCTATATTAAAAAAATAAATAAAATCAATAATTAAAACAATATTTTACATTCAGCTCAAAATATCGTATGAAAAAAAAATAATACAATCTAAAATTATGAACAACAAAATTTAAAAAAAAAACTCAAAAACATAAATAATAATAAATTATTCATGAATATAAATTCATAAATATAATATATAAACAAAAATAAAAATAAAAAAAACATGCATCACATTTTGCACACAAGTCCTCTAATAGTCTCAATAGAGGTGTCAAACGGGCCGGGCCGGTACGGCACGGCCCGTTTTTCACGAGCACGATCGTGCTACCGTGCCGTGCACGGCACGGTTTAAAAAAACCGGGCCCGGCACGGCCCACAGGCACGACGGGCCGTGCCGTGTCTCGCCTGGCCCGCTCGGGCAAACCTGTCCGAGCGGTTCGGGAAACGGGGGACCGCGTGTCGGGTCGAATTAGACCCGACCCGCAGTCTTTTTTTGCGGGAGGGGAAGCATGCGGTCGGACTCACGGGGCTCCCGGCACGGGATAAACCCGTGCCGGTTTGCGGTGCCACGGGCCGAACAGTGTCGGGCACGGCACGGGCCCGGGCACAGATTTTTTCCGTGCCGGGCCGACCCAGGCAAGGCTGAACCGTGCCGTGCCTCGTGCAGGGCCGGGCCGGCCCGGCACGGTTGACACCTCTAAGTCTCAATATCCTTAAATTAGTGCTAATGATATTCTCAATATCTCATAAATCATCATCAATTAATAACTATTTTACTTTATCCTGAATGTATAACTTTAAATCTTTTCAATCCATGATATGATTGTGAGAATGCAAATCATAATCAAGATGTATAATTCTAAAGCTAGTGCTAGTTGTGATATCAATATCCTCGATTAACCATAAATCATCATCTATCAATAACTCTTTTCCTTTATCCTTAATGCATAATCTTAAATATTTTCAATCATTCAAGCATGCAAGTGTATCTATAATATGTGATCAAAGTCTAGATCGTCTATCTAAAATAACATTAACAAACACAAAAAAAAACAAACTCAAAAATTACATCAGAAACCGAAAGGATCAATAGATCATAAATCAACTTATATAAGACAGAATAAATAGATTTATATGATTTTTACCAACTCAAAATATTCAAATTCTTATTATCATCATATAGTAGAATAAAATAATAATTGATATATAAGTATCATAACAACTCGTTCTTATATGATAGACCACTTATCATTTACCTCTAACTAATTGAATAGAAAAATCATCTTTGAATATGACAATCATATTCATACTCGGATTTTTCCTACAAATATCATTATATCTAGTATAGTAATATATAAATATATTATTCAATTTTTCATAAATTTAATCATCATATTTTCATTCTTCTATCTAATTCATGCATATAAAAATATGTTAAAACTAGGATATATATATATAAATAGTCAAGCAATAAAAAATGAAATATAAGTGATGGAAGTGGATACAAACAATCATATGTTTGTCTAATATCACATATTGATATTCAATACATAACTCCAACATCACATAAGCATAATTACAATTATATCTTAAATATAATACTAAAAATTTTATTCTAAAAATTATATACACTAGAGATTCTCATCATACACTCATATATAATATCAAATTGAGAATAACAGATCTCAAAAAAAACCTAAATTTTTTTAATAAATTTTCACTTAAAATCGACATAATAAGTAGTGCGACAAATGAATGATACATCATAACTAATCCAAATGTCAGACATCATGGATACTCCACTATATTTTCTAAATTTATTCATTATTATTTATTTTTTTAATTTATAATATTTTATTATATCAATCATACTAGTAGACCTAAAAATTCTATGATTAACAAATTAAAAATAGATATATATAATACTAACTAGCAATGATCCTCCATTAATTTAATCAAATGACTAATGATAGCAATTAATTTAAACATACATTCTCTTTCAAAGTTATTACGATAAATAAATGAAATGAATGAATCTAAAATTAATTCAACTTCAAATGCACAACCACTTAACTAAATTTACTTGTAATCTAATGCATTATTTTTTGTTACATTAACCAATATAACTATTAAGGTGACTAATACCACTTATACTTCTAAATATATAAATTTTTTAAATACATGTAGAAGTACTATTAAATTATAATAATAATTATGACTAGTGCCATTAATACTCATCTATATTTAGATCAAAATTATTATTATTATTATTTATTATTTTTTTATTATTCTAACTTTTTAAAATATTATAATTATAAATTATAATATAACCATACAAACAAAAATTAAAATATGTTAATTAGCTTTATATGTGTAGCAGTTCAACTCTTTTCCCAAACTAATATCAAAATATTCAATAAAGAAATAAGAAAAAAAACTAATAACAAGAGAAAATAAATGGAAAAAATGAAATTTATTAAATATCAAAAAATTTAAATTTCAAATTTATAAAAATTTTAACATAGAAAAAAAAAGTTAAAAATTTTAAAAAAAAAATTTTATTTTTTTAATTATTTTAATTTTTTAAAATTATATATATATATATATATATATATATATAGATATATAGATATAAAGCAGAATTCTAACAAGTATCAAATTTCTAACTATCAATCATTGGAAGCCAATGCCTAATGGCTACAAACAAATAAAAAAATTTATTTTAAAAATTTTATGACAACGAGAGCAATTGTCGTTGTTGGGGCAGACGATTCTTGCCCATTACGTTTAGCATGAGTAAAAGGCCAAGTTTTTTTTTATAAAACAAATGTCACGTGCTTGTGTGAATCATGCCAATATGTCACACACATGTCATGTCTAGCTCATCATGAAACACAATTAGACTCGGCCCAACACAGCATGAGTCATGCCATAGGCTAGCAGAACCACAATCCAAACATGATTTTGGATCATAAGGTGTTGGACCTAGCTATTTCATATCATGCCTAGAGCCATGTTAAGCATGGCTATTTCAAATCGTGTCTAGTGCCATGTTAGGCATGATTATTTTAGATCATGCCTAGTGTCGATCACAGGTCCCCAACCCAATTGACTGCTAGTCAAAAAATAGCAAGATGTTTGAAAATAACAAAGGTTAATTAAATATTAGTATATTCAATAACTTTTAAATATTTATTATTAGCTAAAATAATATTTTTATAATAAAAACAATAAAATAAATAAAATATAATTACTAATAATATAAGTACTAACTCATGTATCAATAATATAAATGTATGAAAAATACGAGTATAACAATTAGTGATACCAAAAAAAAAATGATCTACTACTACCTCATAAATGATATTTTCTCTTTTCTAGTAAAATTAAATATTACGATAGATAAACTCTGGGAGAACCCATTAATTATTTTAATAATCAATTTGTCACTTTCAATATTGAGTAAAGTTTCAATCTCTCTAAATATAATATTCAACAGTTATCTCTAATATGGATCATTCTCTTATGATAAATATGATAAATTAATATTTTTTTTCATGTATCTTTATTATAATAATTTATCTTCATATTATATCACAAAATTATGATTCCTTAATCAAAAATAAAAAATAAGACAACTAAAATCTTCTTTGAACTCAAATTTCAATTTTTTTATAGTTTTGTCAAAACCCTAGTTAAAATTTCTTCCCAAAATGTCATCATGGATCACCACATGCAATTAGGGTTTATGCCCAAAATGCCAGCATGCAACCACCTAATACCTATTATGGCTTGCATTTGTTACCACTCAATCATGCATGCCTGCTGCCACCAACCTCAAGTGCCTCCGCTACCACCACCGTGCATGCATGCCTTTCAACACCAAACACACAATGCACACTACCACTCTATAAGCACATACTTAAATCCACGACCCTATGATTAAATTTTTTCAAAATCAACTCTGATATTATATTACAAAAAAATGCTAAGAAATAAATATAAATAACATTTTAATAAAATCAATATATAATACATCAAATACACATATATAACGAACAAAAAAATGATAACTCTTAAATTAAGTACTCTAATCAAAATACAAAAAATAAAAAAAAATTATAACAAAATTTTATGTAATAGCTTGTTATGATAAGAAGCATATTTGTTGACTTATCAAGCAATTTGATTATAAATTTATCTTGAGATATCAATTCTTCAGTTGACTCATTTAGATATAATAAAATAGTAAGAAATTTTAACTAAATAACAATAACTAAAGGTGTCAACCGGGCTGGTCCGGCCCGGCACGGGATTTTCCCGTGCCCGAGCCCGTGTCGTACCCAGGTAAGGCACAATTCATGCCGTGTCGGGCCAAGGCCAACAAGGCCTCGTGCCATACCTGATCTGGCATGGTTCGGTGGCCTGTGGCATGGCCCATCGGCACAGGTCGGGGTCACACACATACCCGCACCCGCAATCCTAGGCTCCTGGCTTCCCACACCCTCACGAGTCATGACTCACGAGTCACGGCTCACCCTCGTCCCTCACGACTCACAGGTCGGGGTCACACTCAGTCACGACTCACGAGTCATGACCCGCACCCAATCCCCCCCCAATGGACAAAAAAAAATTTAAATGTAGACGTTGGATCTCACCTCCAATGGCTAGAGGACATAATTCAACGGCCCTCATGATTTTGTCCCCTAAAATATTAAAAAAAATTAAAAAAAAACAAAAAAAATATGTTCTTTCATCTATAAAATTCTACCCACCTCTCTATAACATTTATGTTTTTCATAAATATTTATTATCTCAAATCTCACATTTTCACTCTCTTAAAACTCTTGCTCCTCTCTCTCTCAAGACTCGGGATTTCGTCATTTTGCTTGGCTTTTTAGGAATCTCAACTCGGGTTTAGAATTTTGAGCTAGACTGTGGTGCACCGTGCACATAATCGATCTCATTGCTTTACCGGATAATTTATTTTAATTTTTCTCTCTCTCTTTGTCTCTCTCTAGTCTCTCTCTCTAGTCCTTAAATAGTTAAATTTAAAATCTATCATCTAGTCTCAACAAAAATATACTGTTTAACAAAAATCCTAAAAATGACAAATACTAATGAAACATATTTAAATTTAGAAAATAAAAATCTTACACAGAAGTCAGAGACTACTGAAAATTTGATTTCTTCAGTCGTCTCAACCCAAATATCTAAAAAATAAAAAACTAGGAGGAATTCTATAGTTTGAACTCATTTTAATATAATAAAGCAAAAAAATATTAGGGATAAATAAGAAAAAATAGCATAGTGCAAATATTGTATAAGAAATTTAACTTGTAAGAGTTAGTTTGAGACTGAGCATCTTAAGAGGCATGACGAATTATGCACCAAAAAATATGATTCATTAGATCCCAGGCAAACCTAACTTAGCACTATATTTTTTGATACTGAATCGAGTTCAGTCTCAAAGTTTACTCTCTTCATATACACCAGCGAGTTAGGTAAGGATGACATAGCCAGACTTATCACATTGATAGGTCTTCCAATCTGATTTTCAGAAGATCCAAGGGTAGTGCGCATCATACAGACATATTTTCAGCATGCTTATCATAGGATTCCTAGGTCCACATCTAGGAATGACATACTAAAATTATATAAGTTAGAAAAATAAATAATAATTGATGAATTTATGTCATATAGTGGAGTGGTGTTCGTGACATCCGATATCTAGAAAAGTCACGATGAATCATCTTATACATGTCTCACCAGCCACTATGTAGATTCTAACTGAACTATGAATAAAAAAATTTTAGGATTCTCTGAGATTCTCCATCCTCATGATGGCCCGACTATTTTTGAGGGTATGATAAAAATCTTCAGGGAATATAAAATTCAAAATAAAATTTTTAGTATCACATTCGATAACGCATCTAATAATAAAATAATGATTAACATGTTTGTTAAGAATATTAGAGACACTATTAGGAGAGATCTTTCATGTAAGATGCATATATCACGTGATTAACCTGATTATTCAAGCGAGTATAAAGGTGTGTTCTCTCGCATTGAATAATATACGTAATGTACTAAAATATATTCGCATTCCTCGTAGACAACAAAAGTTTGGTAGTCTCTATTTGTCTGTGAATATTAAAAAGAATAAATTTCAATCGGATGTGAGACACCATTGGAATTACACGTACCTGATGTTGGAGTCATGTGTTAGATACGAACATGTGATATCCAACTATGTCAATAATAAGAATAACAATTTATTATTAACGACACTGACTGAGCTTCAAGAATTTTATTTATGAAATTCCGAAAAATTTTTTATGACACGACGAATATGTATTCATCAGTTTATACTCTTATGACTTGCATTACACTCAGGTACATATGTAATATTAGTAATATGTTTAGGAAATATCAAGCTAACCCAACACTTAACCATATACTTGCAGAGATGAAAACTAAGTACTTAAAGTACTGGTCCACCGTTCTATCTCTTTATTGCCTCGTTGCATGTATGGACCCTAGGGTTAAGTTGAAAGAGGTAAAAAATACACTGACTTACATTTCCTCGTGCAAGAACCTAGAAAACCCACCTGAAAGATTCATTCACGCGAAATTGACTAACATGTTCACGTACTACGATACTAGATATGATAGTGATAATGGTAGTAGTGAAAGTATGATTATGGACATGAATACCTTATTCAGGGATGATAATTTTTTCATTCAGTTAGCAAGGAAAAAATATCAGGGTGGACCATCACATAAAAGCGAGCTTTCTCGATACTTAGATACTGATTACTGTTCAATCTTATCACATTTTGATACTAAAAATCTTGATATATTATAATGATGAAAATCATATGAATCCACTTTTTCCATGTTATCTAGGATAACACGAGATCTACTGACTCCTCCGGTGTCGAGCGTAGTATCGAAGTCTGCTTTTTCTGTTACAGTTAACGTGATTTCAGATAGGAGATCGAGATTACGTCGAGATATTGTTGAGACTTTGGTCTGTTTGAAGGATTGGGAGGATTCGAGGTTTAACATCAATAATCGTGCTGCAGCTGGGACAGGGACTGCATCCGCATCCACTATGAAAGTGAAGGAGTTGATTGCTGATAATGATGATCTATATGATAGTGATCTTGATGTTGCGGTTGATGATGCTCATGATATGCCAATTGACGATTGATGATGATCCACTGCTTTTTGATTTCGATATTTTATTTTTTATTGATTGTACACTTTATTTTTACGTTACGTTGAAACTTAACTTGTATTTATTTGGTTCGATATCTATTGGCTAATTGGTTATTTTTCATTTGGTTTGCTTTTATTTTTTTAACTTTACAATTTTTTTAACGAAATTTTTTGTTTAATTTATTTTTTTGTTTAATTTATTTTTTTGTTAAAAATTTTCATTTAAAAATTAAAACTCTATTTTAATATTTTATTTAAAAATTGATAATTATTTAATATTTTAATTCTAATAAATTATAATCTAAATTTATTTTAGATTATTAAAAAAATTTAAACTCTATTAATATTTTCAAGTTATAAATTTTTAATAATTATCAATTTACCAATTTAAATATTAAACTTTATAATTTATTTATATTATAATTTTAATAAAAAAATTTAAACTTTGTAATTTAATAAATTTTTAATAATTTTCATTTTATAAATTTAATATATTATACATTATCTATATATAATATAATATATATTTTATTTAAACTAAAATATAAAACTTTAAAAATTTTTAAAAAAAAAATTAAACCAAGCCCGTACTGGCCTGGTTTAGCCCGATCGGGCCTGGCTTTGATAAACCGCGCATGGCCCAACATGAAAGCACAGCCATGCTCTAAAAAAACAGGCCAGTGTCGGCCTGGCTCGACACGGCCCGTTTGACACCTCTAACAATAATTAGATTAAATATTATAAATAATTATAGAATAATTAGTTATTTTATAGATTATTTCAGACATTTAAAAGAATATTCAAGTAGAGATGTAAATTAAGCCATTAAACAACTTATCTAAAATAGAAACTCAATACTATATATAAATATACTATGAAAATAAATAAGCTAGAGTTTGAATTAGAATAGCCCATATATCAGGCACTCTCATCCATAAAACATACAGCAAAATAAAAAATAAATACAAACATAAATTATAATAAGTTTAACTACTCAATATAGATCAAGCTAAATATCACTTATATTATTAGATTAGTTGATCATTTCTTATATTCTTCAAATCATAAACATATAAATATAATTCATTGGATTATCATATATGTAAAAAGCTCAAAAATGTAAGATTTTATTGAGAGACCTTTGGCACAATTGATTATAGGCTTACCTAGATTCTAGTTAAGCTTCCGCAATCAATGATAGAATATCCATCATACAATTTTATATTAGAAAAAATTTAAAATTATTTTATAAATATAGTCTACATGCCTATTAGTTAGCAAATCACAAACATGTTCGCGAAGATGCTTAGAATATCATAAATCTATTCTCTTTCAAGATTAGTATTGTAATATATATGCATTAGCTTAAAGCATTAAGTTTTAGTTTTTTTTGTTAAATTTTTCACTATATTCTCATTTTTTCTTCATATAGAAGTACTCAACATGTGAATTATCTCAACCTTAGAATATATATGTGTTATTTTTATTTTTTAAGGTTAAGTAAAAATCATATTATATTTTCATCTCTTCTCTTTTCTTCTTTCTATATCCTTTAATTCTTGAAACCATAATCAAGAACAAAATGCAAATTACATAATCTACTAAAAATATTATTTTATTTTTTTTTATTTGATACCTACTCAGATCTTGTATCATGTAATTAATATATTCAACTCACTTCCCAAAATTTTTAGGAATATTTACTTTTTTAAGAGAATGAAATACAATGATACTCACGCCATCAAGTGTATCTTTCTTGATCATTTTAATATCTAATATTATACATATAAGACTAATTGAGTTCTAATGACTGTAGATATTACTTTTCTTGACATTGACTCCTTTAATGAATCACATAATAATGATTCTTTTGCATAATCATAGTATAATGATTACCTTGTAGAATGACATTATAATAATTTTCTTAAAAAATCATTGTATGGGTGTGTTGTTTTCTTGAGAAGTCAAAAAATTTCAGTCAACTCTTCTAATTTTGATATTATGATCATTCTTTAAAATAAATATAAAATCTATATTTAGTATTATATTTTTTTCAAATATTGTTATACTCACATATTCTCTTTCATTGTTTCTTTTATTAATGTTCTTAATAGTCCTAAAATATTAAAGTCTATTTCTATAATATCATCTCATTAAAAATAACATATAATCATATCACACACGATATATATTTTGCTCTAATATAATTTAAAAACTAATGTCTCTACATTTATGAAGACATGTTGATTGCAATTAAGTATTCATTATAAAAATTGATCCTAATAATAATGTATATTACATAAATACAAGACTTATTATGAAAAAATTCACGTAAAGTTTTATCATTGATTATCATGATTTCTCTAATTAATATGACCTTATATTGGATACTTAATTTTCTTCAAATAACTCAAAAATAAATTATATATTAATTAAATATGAAAATTATATTTTTTTACAATAACTTAAAATATAAGATATATATGGTGTAGTCATTCAATTGTTGAACCCAAAAAAGCATTTATATCTGAATTGTTGAAAATATCATGATCTAAAGAAATCTCTAAGAACTTCGTATGCTAAATTTTTTAATATGATTATCTTACTTGGATTGCACAAATATATTATAAATTATTTTTTATTTTTTAAAATTATAATCACAAAAAATATTATATGATCTAAATTAAGAATCACTCAACTCAATAAATATTTTTAATCACAATTTCATATGAATAACTTCGAGAAACTCATAAATTTTCTAAAAATTAAAATAATCATATGATCATATAAATATTATATTATCACAAAAAATATATATTATAAATATTCTTTTAGATGTTGACCTTTAATCACTATTGTAGATATACCTACTAAGCTAGGTACTAATCATTTGTCTGGTGATCTTTGATTAATTTAATTATATATAAAGAATTATATACAATATTAATTATCTAATTATTATCGGATATTATATTACTTATATAATTAATATAATTCAATATTTATAAGATTATTTATGACATATTCACTTTAATGCAATTTTTCACATATTTTAATATGTAAAAAGCTTTAAAACTTGCTATTATATTCAATAATCATAAGTATCTTCTACTAGTCAAATATTCAAATTCTAAGTTTATACCAACTTACACAAAAATTCTATTACTAATTACTTTGTTTTTCTTAGAAAAATTTCTCATAAAAAATAAGACAAGTAATAATTTCTAAATCAAATTCATAGACAAAGTTTAAGTTAATGGTCAAAGCTACAACTGAGATTCTCTAACACATATATCTACTTGAAAAAATCAAATTTTAAATTTGTTCTCACATTTCCTAAACTTAGTATTTTTTACATTTACACATCTTAAGAGAGGTATTGTGATTTCTTTCTATTTTTATTTTTATTTTGTTATATTTTTTATGAGAGTACCCAACATGTAGCCTGCCTTTAAATTTTTTTAATATTTATAGATTAGAAAATTTTCATTTGATGTGATTAATAGTATTGAATGTGACTTTTTTCGCATCATTATATTGAACTTAAAAAAACATTTCCAATGTAAATAATATTTAATCATCACTCTTATTAAATCTTCATCACAAGCTAGGTATAATAAACTAAATGAATTCTTCTTTTTCAATTTAGAAAACTCATAATCACAAAAATTAACAGTAGTTGGCATCCTACATTCCCTAAAAAAGTAACTCTAAAATATGAACAAAATCTATTACCTGAAAGTGCTAGGGCATCAGAAAGAACATGATCAGAATTTGATGCAGCAGAATTGTTTTGTCTTGGAAGTTCATCTTTGCTTTTAATTCCTTTATATTCAACATTAATCTACATGACAAAATAAATTTCCAATTAGAATTCATGATGGTTATGTCCCAAAAAAAAATTTACAAAAAATATTGTGATTTTCAGTACAGAAATTTGCATTTCATAACGCTAATTTGCTTCAGCAACACTATAAAATGAACACCTACCAATTGATGGCATGTGGCAGAGAACTGCGATGAGAGTGCTAACAGCTAACCTTGATAATATCAACATAACATAACAGCAAGAAGCTACTGCTATATCCTACTCTCAATGCCATTTAATAGAATCACGATTTTGATAAGAGGAATGAACTATTAGGTATGAGTAAGAGGAATGAACTAAGAAATATAAAAAATACTTCATAAATAAATCACTATTTTGACAATAAGAAAGAACTTTGAGAATGAAATATACAAGTAAAAATACAATAGCAAATAAAAATTACAGCCTCACACACAAACTGACGTGCGGGGGATTTTCGCTTGTTCTATATCCTAACGAGTGACCACTTGAGGTTTCATCATCACGGGCCAACATGGGCGCTAAAGAAAGAAGAATTAGGTGATGAACATTGAGAGACACCGAACTGAAGATTAAAGGTATTAGTAAATCTCTGTTTCGGCATTTGATTGAGAATATGTTGACTGGCAAGGTGATTCAAACAAAAATGCAGTACCGACATTTCAAACACTCGTTAGAAACATAACCAGTTCAAAAAAGTAAGTCGAAGATCTGCTGACCTTGTGGCTCAAACGGATTTTTTGGCTGCGCCAAAAGCAATAATCACGGTAAACAGCCTTTCCCTCGATTTAAAAGATGAAAATAAGAAAACAAACAAATTCGATTTCATTCACTAGCAATATAGTCACATGGAAGAGGAAGCAATGAGCGTAGAGAATGAAGAAACCTCTCGGGATCAGGAGGTGCCAATAGACCGTGAACGGGAGAGAAGAGATCCAGTGACCGCTTAAGGGACTTAAAGCTTAGCTTCTTCAGTGATTGCGGTTCCACCGGCTCCAGCTCCATCATCTTCTAAGGTGTTTGGTCTCTGTAATATGCTTAAGAACCCAGGTTTCTCGTCGGAAGGAAGGAGAGGGAACTTCCGTCGAAAAGATCTTCACCCCCTGTCCGTGCACTTTTATATTCGACATGTGAAGATGCGATGGGCTTATCTTATATATTAATGAATTTTTTTTGTAATTATTTGAATGTCAATAAATTTTTTAAATATATTAGGATAAGAACTAAGATCATTAATTATTTTTTACTAATCAGAATATCATATTTTTATTATTTAAATGTGATAATATTGGAGAATATTAATTATTATTATTATTCAAAATTGAATGTGCATTTATATGCATCATAATGTATGATGCATTAAATGATCTTTTTTATTGTTTTAATGTGTAGTTCGATGTTGCAATCTTGATTAAATTTTATTATTAATATTATAGGTTATGATAATAATTTAATGAAGAATAATGATAATATTTAATTTTATTAATGTTTATGAAATTTGAAGAAATTTTAAATATGTTTCATAAACATGTAATTGAGTAGTGATCACTTTTGCCTGTGTTTGATGATTTAAAATTTGTTGATCAATTTCAATGATATATATGGTGTTTGTCTATTGATATTTAGTAATAGAATCTATTATATTTTCTTTTTAATAATTCAAAAAATATTTTTAAAAAATATTTTCTCATCACTTTAATTTTTGAAATTCTCAAAATTAGTATTTTTTTTTCTCATGAACCAAGAATAATTTAATTTCATAACTATTTTTAAAATCATTTAATAGAACCAATTCTACCTCAATATAGAATATCATGGTTAACAACTTATTCTATCTCAATATAAAATCAATTCTACCTCAGTATAGAACCAATTCTACCTCAGTATAGAACCAATTCTACCTCAATATAGAACCAATTCTACATCAATATAGGAATTATTCTACTTCAATATATAACCAAATTTATTTAGAGGTATATTGGCTTCAATATAAAATCAAGTCATGGTTCTAGACTATACTGTCTGACCTAGCATACACAGTTCAATACCAAATTTATTTAGAGGTATATTGTCTGACCTAGCATGACACAGTTTAATTCTATACCTAGTTCTAGACTATCCATTGACTTTGTGACATGGGATTGACTACAATCAAGTCATGGGTCACGGCTCACGGGTCAAGTCCCATCAAATGATTTTTTTTATTTTTATATATTTATATATTTTTTTTATTTTTTTTATTTTTTTTATTTTTTTTATTTTTTTTATTTTTTTTATTTTTTTTATTTTTTTATTTTTTTTATTTTTTTTATTTTTTTTATTCTTTTATTTTTTTATTTTTTTTATTTTTTTTATTTTTTTTATTTCTTTTATTTCTTTTATTTTTTTATTTTTTTTATTCTTTTTGTTTTTTTATTCTTTTTGTTTTTTTATTCTATTTATTTTTTTTATTCTTTTTGTTTTTTTATTCTTTTTTTATTCTTTTTTTTGTTTTTTTTTTTTTTTGTTTTTTTTTTGTCCCATCAGGTGATTACTTGACAGGGCCCCTACTTGCATGGCCCTAGGCCCCTATAGGGCACCATGTAGTGCAGACATGACACAACTTATTTGACACATCTAATTCTAACTCTATTAAATCTCAAGTCTTATTTGCTCTAAATTGAGGCACAAGGCTCAAATGTGAACCAATAAATAATATAAGTTAAGATTTAAGAGAAAGGAGGGGCGAAAAAAAAAATCTCATTGTTCGCATTCTTCCTGGTAAAGTACAATATGTTATAAAATTTCATGCGTTATTATTGTTTTTCCTTGTAACACATAACATCACTTAGAAAGTGGTCTTTTAGATTGCTTTAAATTTTTTTTTCTTTCAAATATTCATGCTAGTTTTTCAAAAAAATAAAGTTAATAAAATAATATTTTTTTGATAACCCTTAAAGTGCTGGCTTAGATTTTTTTTTTTTTTTTTTGAATTTGTACTTTTAAGTTCTTATGATTTTTTTTGTCGGCCAATTTAATTATTCTATTATTATTTTAGAACAATTTTGTTTTCATATTGTTTTAAACAATTGATATCACAATATTTTTTTTTTTTTCATTTCTTATAAAGATTTCAATTTTGCCTAGATAAAAAAAATTGATTCACAACCATCCTTATATAGCATTTTATTTTATGTCTTTTAAAAGAAATTGATGTGATTCTTGTGAAAATTCTCCAACAATATCTCACACTTCATTTATTTTTTTGTTATAACATAATATTTTTTAGAATAACCATGTTGTTAGTTTAAATTATTTTCATACTTTTTAAACATATCTTAAGATTTTTTATTTGTACCAATTTAAGTTTTATTTTTTTAGAATAAGAGTTTCTCTCGAAACAAATTTAATGGTTGGTATGCTACAAAAGATCACTTTTCATAACTTAAAATTTTTCTTCAAAATATCTTTTTATAAAATTATGTTTTTCATTGGTGCTAATTTTATTGTGGTGTTTATTTTAATTGTAAAATAAAAATAATCTTTAATGTTCATTTGTGAAAAAAAAATTATTTATATTTCAACGAGTCATTTTTTATTATGTGTACATTTGTTTAGAATTAATTATTAAACTCAATAGCCTCAAACACTTGATTTTGATATCAAATGTTGAGAACTCATAGTACCACAGACAAACTCTAATACCAAATATTAAGAATACATGTACTGCAATAATAGATTTCATACCGAATAATAAATCCATGAGTATCTGAGAAAATCACTTGTGAGACTAAATGATACAACTTCAAAGCATAAATCATGAGGATGGATGTAATCTGAGGTTTCTCGACATAACATTTATAAGATACTAAAATTTGAATTAGTTACGGGCATTCATTAAAATTGGTTCAAGGTTTTGAGCAGGGTGATAATGTGTGAGTACGAGAACATGATATAATTGAATCAATTTTATGACTATAAATTTTATTTAATTTGGATGAATAAGAGTTAAATCGACAAGTCTGTAATTTATAAATTAGCTAGAAGTTTCAACATTCATTATTGGCTAAAACTCTATCTAATTAGTCATGACAATCTTTGTACATCCAATCATACTACTTTTTTAGCATAAGCATTCAATTGTATAATATATTCAATGTTACTATGATATTATCATTAAGTCACAACCATACTTATCTCATAATAATTAAATAACTAAAATATTAATTTTATGTCATCGTAACCAAGTATCTCATTGATGCTAAAAGTCATAGCCGCTTCCTAGTGATGCTACTTTATATTTAACAAGAATTTATATTCTCAAATCAAAGTTGTGGCATTTTTACAAAGTCATAATTTTTGAACTACAAAAAGCTACAAAATCAAAATTTTTCAGACCTAAGTCATGAAAATTATTCTACATCATGAATTTTGGGCACAAAATATTATAGAGTATATTTACTTAAGTATAATCATTCCCTAATATTGCAACTCTTTACTCTCAAGAGAAAGCAAAACAATAATTTTTATGTTGGAGCTAATTGACAGTGTCATGGCCTTTTTGCAACTCCATAGCCATGTGATATTCAAGAGAGATTATAGTCAAAGTCATGACTATTCCTAGTGTCATAATCATTTAATACACAAGAGAAATCATTATTCGTGCCACAATCATGTTATGCACAAAAGAGATCATTCTCAGCATCATGGTCATTCTAGTGCTGCAATAATATGATGTACATGAAATGTCATTCCCAATGTCACAGTCATTACTAGGATTATTGCCATATGATTATTGAAAAAGATCAATGCCAAAGTTATTGTTATTTTCAATACCATAATTTTGTATTATAGATATAATAGACCCAATTCATTGATACTTTCCAACATTACCACTTAGTGTGATAGAAAGTTAGGATATATTTCAAAGTCATGGTCACTTTCTAGAGACATGATCTCGAGCTCAAAAAATGAAAGCCAAATTCATAGAATCTTTTGAAAAAAATGACTTTCTACTAAAATAAATGTAGAAATATCAAAGTATAAAAAAGTAAAGAGAAGTAAATTTTTAAATCTTCTTCTTCTCCAAGTACAATGACAAAGTCAAAGTACAACAAATAATCCTAAGTATAATTTTTGCACTCCCTAGGAGATCTACAAACAAGCAATGGATGCAAGACATAAGCTAAACTCTAAAGTCGAGGAGCATCACCCTCAAACCCCTCTCTCTAGGGTATATTTAGAAATTCAAGTAAAAATAACATGAGATTATTTGTTTTTAGCCTAAAATATCATTAGGACTATCATTGGGAATCTAAATTTCACAAAATTTCATCATTTATATATTGTGAATCTCTTTCTAATATCATGCTAAATCAAGATTAAGGGTTTATGTAATTTTACTTATGTGATATATAAATAGTTTTGACATTAATAAATATTATTGATTTATGTTGTATAATTGAAATTAATAGATATGATGATTAAATAAAACTTCAATTAGAGAGTTGACAATTGGTAAGCTTGTGTGTGTTGTCGTGGTGCATAGTGATAGGTAAACTATGCGACTCATTTCATACATATGATATAAAGAAAATGACAATCCTTTTGACTATGATGTATGATACAAACCTTTGCATTAAAATTTAAAATTTTGGTATGTTAATCATTGTATGTATGATATTCACAAAGCTAAAAGTACAAATAATTTTATATGACAATCTATTGTACATGTCTTATAAGAATTGATTCTTAATTGAGATTAATATTTATATAACATACTCTTAAAGGTTTCACTTTTAGTATGTGAGTCACATCATCACCATGAAGAATGGTGACAAACAATCAGTAGGACGTGCATGAGTGTATTGTTACTTATAAAGTGGTGTTAGTCATTTGAGTTGTCTTTACTCATATGATTCTTACTGATGAACCTTGAAATAAGGATATATTAATTATGTAAGTAAATCGCTTATGAAGCCAAAAGTGCAAGCACTTATAAATCACACAAGTTCTTTATCATTATGATGCATGAGGATAAAGAATAAAAGTGTACATATAAAATAACTATGAAAGGCTGTTGATGACTAGCTTATAATATATGGGCTTGTGAATGACTCTTGAGTAAGGATAATTTATTTTTACAATGATAAAGTATCAAGGGGCACTATGAGTAGACTATCATTGGGACAAATTCAATGGTGATAACCACCTTATATGGCATTAGTGCAAATAGTCATTACATAAAAACTCAACTTTCATTCCTAACCCCGATATAACTCAGAATTTTGAAAATGCATCACATAAATTAAGTGGATAAACTATAGGATATAAGATTCATACCAAAATTCCTTATTATCTACTTTACTAAAATTATGTTATCTTACTAGTACTTGACTAAACTGCTAATACTATCTATATGTGATCGATATTTAGATAAATGTCTTTTATATTATCTGTATGACTCATATACATGCACATCTTTTTTAATGAGATATATTTTTCAATTAGCATTTAAAACACTATCAAACCAATAAAATTAGGCAGCATAAAATAAGTCATAATAAGTTTTTAGTATCGTTACTAGGGATTATTTAGTTTGGTTAATCAACATGAGTTTGCATAATTATTCTTGAAAGAATAATTATTTTTTAGCAGTTTAAATAGCATTAATTTTAATATATTTTCTCAGATCTAATAGTTAGTCTTGTTATATTGTTTAAAAAATAGATTATTATATTTTATAAATTATTTATCTTTTTTTATGTTTTTCTTTTTTTTTCTAGCCACATCTTATGAATAAAAGTACCTAGACTAAGTTAACTTATATGGACCAAAAAAATTAGAGCACCAAGAGAGTGATTTCAAAACAAAGAGCTAAAAAATAGCATAAATAGGAAACTAATTGTAATAGAGAGCCCCAAGATGATAATGGACAAGTTATTTTATAGTCAATCCATCACAAAACATTTGGGGATTATTGGTGGCGTGTGATAATAGATAGTTATCCAGAAATTCAGATGCAATAAATGGAAGTAAATTATTTCACGTTGAAGTCGAGTCGGTTGTAACAAACCATTTGTTGTATTTATTGGAACAAAAGCAACAAATGGATATTAGTTCCATGCAGCCTACTGTTATCCTTGGAAGATATTTAAAAAAATAAATTTTTAATTGCCGTCGGATTCTGGCCATTTATTATTACAAAAAAAATCAAAAAAAAATAATTTTTAAATATTTTTGAATTCTCTATTTATAGAGAAAAAGAAATTTAGAATTTTCATTATAAATTTTTTCTCCCCCCCCCCCCTCTCTCTCTCTCTCCCCCTCCCTTTCTCCTTTATGCCCTCCTCTATAACTCTCCTCCTTTGAAATTTCAATATTCAATATATTAATTTTTTATAAAATTATTTATTTAATTATTTACTTTGAAAATTATGAGTTACAATCTAAGCTTATGCATGAGGGATAGATGGTGGTGTAGGTGTACATGTGTAACTTACATTGAGGTTAGTTTTTAAAAGTGATGCGGATTTTACAACAAACCACTTTGTTGTAATGATACTTTTTTTTATATATTTACTATTTTGGGAGTTTTATTTTTTTAGTTTCATAATTTATTAATAAATAAAAATAATTTTAAAAATATCACATAATAAATTTAATAATAATGAATATGATATTGATAATAATAATAATAACTTTATCGAAAAGTCTAAGGCCGAAACTATGATTTCTCCAATGATCTCGACCTAAATCTATTTGCTACATAAAAAATAAAAAAAAACTAGGTGAATATCAGTACAATGAACGCACTCAAAAAAAAAACAAAAAAAAAATTATAGGAATATCAATGAAGAATTGGAATATTGTATATATTGTCAAGAGATTATATATCTGTAGGAGTGCATGTGAGACTAACACCTAAAGAGGCATACTGATCAATGCACCAAAGTTAGTGGTGGGACAAACTTAGTAGTGGGACATTATAAGCTGGATCTAGAGGTGTCAACCGGGTTGGGCCAGCCCGGACCGACACGATTCAGTTGTGCCTGGGCTGGCCCGACATGAGAATTTCTTGTGCCTGAGCTCGTGCCTTGCCCGACCATGACCCCAATCATGTCGTGCCATCTCGAGGCCAACCGGGCCTCGTGCCGTGCCTGGCCCGGCACGGTACCATGGCCCGTTGGCACGCTACCTCGTCACGAGCTAAGAAACCTAATTTTTTAAAAAAATTAGGGTTTCGGGTGATGCCCGGGGATTTGTGTCGTAGGCCCGTGCCGGGCTAAACTCCACAGAATCGTGTCTGGCCTGGCACGAAAGCACGGTCGGGCCGATCCAGCATGTTCCTTTTGATACCTTTAGCTGGATCTAGTTTAGCTTCATTGACTCTCTTCATATAACATTATGATTTTGTGAAAAAAAATACCAAACTAATTATAATCATGAGTCTTCCAATAAGATTTTAAGAGGATCATAGGATATTTAGTATTATATAGACATATTTCTAGCCTATTTATCATAATATTTTTAGGTCAATGAGCAGAAATGACATAATAAAATATTATAAGTCAAAAAACTTATTAATAATAGACAAATTTAAAAAATTTAGTGGAGTAGTGTCTATGATATCTAATATATGGACTAGTCATGGTGATACATTATTTACATATCTCATCACCAGCTATATAGACTATAAATGGAAAGTTAATAAAAAAATTTTAGGATTTTCTAAGATTTTCCAACCTCAAGATTGCCATGTCATACATGAGTGTACGACACAAATTTTTAGAGAATATAAAATTTATAATAAAATATTTAGTATCACTTTTGATAATACTTTTAGTAATAAAGTTGCTATTAATATATTTGTAGGACTATTAGATACAAGTCGTTAGATAAGATATTTCATGTTAGGTATATGTATCACATAATTAACCTGATAGTATATTTGGGAATGATAATTTTTGTTCTCACATTAGAAAAATAAGAAATTTCTAACATATCTTATGATATCTAACATATAATAGAAGTTTAGTAGCTTATATTTGTCTATGATGCTAAAAAATAAAAAATTCCAAATTGATATTAGACACCATTAGAATTACACATTGCAGCATATAGTTTGTTTTGTTATCTATTTTTTTAACCCTATGTTTTGTTTCTATATTTTATTTATATGTATATCTACTAATATATTACGTTTGAGAGATAGAATATGTGAAATTGGAACAATAACGGAGGACCCACTCTGAAAAAATATTTGGAGCATGACCTAGTCCACTATGAAGATCCGACTCATTATATTTTATGTAAAATTCTAATTTTTCTATATATATATATATGTATGTATGTATGTATATATTATATCTGTAATTGCGAATGTGTGCTCTATTCTTTTTCTTTCTCTTGATTCTATACTAAAGCATTCATTATTAATAAATCTGTAAGCACTACATGTTTTTTCTAGTGGACATAGCTAGTCATATTGAATAACTAGTGAATCACGTTAAAATTGGTGTATGTTATGGTTATGTTATGTTCTACACAATTCATTAATATTATGTTTCAACATAATCACTTGTATACATCAATAGAAATTCTAACACACCCACCTTATGTTGGAGTCATATGTTGGCTACAAATATATGATATCTGACTACGTTAATAATAAGAGTGGAAAACTTATTATTGATGGTTCAAACTCAGATATAAAAATTTCTTTTCTGAAATTCCAAAAGAATTTCTATGATACGAAGAACATGTATTCATCTATGTTGCATAAAAATTTATTTTATGCCATGGGTGTTAAGATGGAAACTAAGTATTTGAATTATTGGTCTTCCATTTTAACTTTGTATTATTTAGTTGCTTGTATGGATCCGAAATTTAAGGTGGAAGGGATATAAAATATTTTGATATACATATTAACATGCATGAACTAGGTACACCAACTTAAAAGATTCATTCATAAAAATGGAACTAACTTGTTTACATATTGTGTTACTAGGTATAATAGTTATAGTCAGGCTCCGACTATGGACATTGACACCATATTTAGAGATAAAGATGTCTCTATTTAGTTTGTTAGGGGCAAAAAATAGGGTGGCCCATTGAATAAATGTTTAATATCTCGATACTTAGATACCAATTTTTACACCATCCTATCACATGATAATAATAAGAATTTGAAAATTTTACTATGGTGGAAAATCATAAAAATCTACCTAACTTGTGATATTTAAGATGACACATGGTCTTTTGGCCCCTCTGATGTCTAGCATAACAGACATATTAAAGTTTATTGATATAATGTAATCTTCTCAATCTTTTATGCAATGCATAAAAGATTGAGAAGATTCAAGATTTTGGCATTCAGGATAAGGCATAAAAGATAATGGTAGATGATAAATTATGAATTATATAGATAGAGGATATTAAGGATATTAGCAACATCTTCCGACATATTCAAGATTTATTAGATATTGGATTGTTCCATTGATACAATGTTGAGATTAAATGAAATTTTGAATCTTTAATTTGAGCTAAACCAAACATAATATTAAGTCATGATAGTGTCATTGTGATTTGAAATATATATTTATATTCAAATTTTAAAGTAAAGTCCAAGCTCCCCAAAAGGCCAAAAAATTCAAAAAAAATGAATTAGTTCATGCTAGCACAAACCATCTCGATTCAACATGGCCCACTCCAAGCCAGACATGGCCCAACATGCCCTACTCCTGGCCCAACATGGTCCAGTATGGCCCAACACTTTGTGGATCAACCATGCCATGCTAGGCTGCCATTATGGTTCTTATGTCATGCTCAGCACAACATGGTGGTATGATTGTGCCACACTAAAATAAATAATGCCAACACAACAATGCCTATTTGATACCTCTATCCCTAGAAGAAAGCATGAATATTATATTAGTAGGAATAATAAAGAGAAATGATAACAAATACGCTCAGATGCAGAGGGAGAAGCTTGAAGTATAGAGAATATAGAGAATATAGAGAATCATAATGGAAATTGACATTATAAATGAAGGAAAAATGAGTTAATGAACTAACAAATGATATTAGGTAAATCTAAAGAAGTGTTTGTCTACATTACTTCAAATTTGAAAAGAATTAGAGGGGTAATACATTGAACAAAAGTGTTATAGAAATTCTAAAGCTGATAGCAATGCAACTTTCACAAAAGTCTTGGGTTCCCACTGAGAATTTCTCAAAAATCATGGCTCCCACTATAAATTATTCTATTCATGAAGGCTATAGTATCATGATATCTTACAAATCTATGACTCTCATAGAAGTGAAAGCCCAACTCTCGCCCCCGTTGTGAATGAAGGAAGTGAAGTAATATAAGAGTGAATAGAGATTGCCTGAGATTGTGGAGATAAAGAAATGAATTAGAGACGTAAAAGGTAAGTTTTTGATAAATCTTCTATTTTGCAATTTTTTAGGAAATGAAATTTGATGAATACTTTGAAATATTTATTAACATATTTCAGAAACTTAAAGTGAATATACCATTTACCGAAGCTCTAGTCCAAATGCTGAACTATGTGAATTTTATGAAAGATATCATGAGTAGTAAAAAAAAATTAGAGATATATTAGATAGTAAATATGATTGAAAAGTATAATGTGATTATTTAAAGAATACTTCCAAGTAAATTGAAGGATCTCAAAAGTTTTATTAAACTTTGTACTATAGGGGACCACAAATTTTAGAATGTATTATATAACTTGTGATCAAATATTAACTTGATATCATTGTTAATTGTGAGAAGGTTTATTCTTAGAAAAAATCACTCTAATATCATTTACTCCAAATGGTTGATTCAACAATCAAGTACACGAATGAGATCATTGAAGATATTTTGGTCAAGGTTGATATTTTTATTTTTTCAACAAATTTTATTGTATTAGATATGCAGAAAAATAATTATGCATCACTAATTTTGGATCTAGATGATGATGAGAAAAAGTATTAGATATTTTGGCCATTAGACAAGCCCTTATTGACATTAAGAAAGGGGAGTTAACATTCTATGTTTGCAAGAAGCATGTAAAATTTAATCTTTATAAAATCTTGTGGGATCTAGATGATGATGAGAGAGAGTATTGGAGAGTAGATAATCTCTTCTATATGACAATGCAACAAAAAGTAGATTTTTGATAGAAAAATTTTGTAGAGGGATACTAGATAGATAAAGATGAAGGAGATGATGTCAAAAAATAAATTTAGAGCTGAAAATGACAAATATGAGGAAGACCCACTTTGGAGTTGCAAAATTGAGAAAAATGAGCAATATGACTACTAGGAGATCGCCACATTCTTCAAATTCATTACTTCAAAAAAATCTAACATAGACAACTCCAAAGAAGCTAAGAAAATAAATGAGAAAGACATGACTGAGATAATAATTATGCAAAATTTAATCAATTACAAAGTTGTGATCATTCATAGTACATCGACTTTGTATTATTGAATGTAAAAGTTTAGTAAAAGCTCAAATAAAAAAGTCATAGTTAGGCAAATTGCTACAAATTTGAGGTTACAAAAATATGAACCAATAAAAGCTAAAAGGCAAAGTTGTGGTTGTGCATGGTATCGTGATTTTGGTGATATAGAAATAAAAAGGGCAAGAATCACACCAAAGTAGAAGCCACAACTTTCACAAAGACCATAGCATCCCAAGAAGAAAAGTTAAAAGAATAAAGTGTAGCTGAAGTAATAAAAATGAAAGAAATAAAAAAGAAGAAAGTAAAATATTTTGAAATGGGATATAAATTTCTTGAGTTTTATTATTTTTAAATGGTATAATAGTACATATGATGTCAGAGAATAATATTTTGAAAAATACAATATGTTACCCAATAAAAATGTGCACATTTCTTGTTGTGATTACTTTGTAATTTGTAGTACTATGTAAAAAACATATACATAGTCAAAATCATATAATATTTATATTGCATATCAGTGTTTTAGTTTATTATAGATATAGTCATAATTTTGCCCTAATATACTATCTTAGGCTTCACACATGGATTTCTTATGCTCCAATTAATATAATTTCTTACATCATAACCCCAATATATAATTTTTTTAACAATCACAATTTTGCCCTAGTATACAATCTCATACCTTACACAACTAAAGTAATTATAGATCAAAGTTAGATGTCAATTTTCTCCCTAGATTTAATAAAATTTCTTGGGCAATTAGTTTGGCCAAGAAATTATTTTACTTGCTACTCATTGGTTTATGATGAAATCTTGGAAATAAGTCCTACTTTATACTTGTGTACTTCAAAATTTTGAGATAACATGATTGGTATCTACATCTTCTTCTACCATCAAATAATATTTATCCCAATTGAATACTAGATTAATTTCAATATATCTCTTCAAAATTTTATGTAAATCTGATAAACAATTTGTATTCCCACCTCAAAGGTAAAATAATCCATAGAGGCTATCATAACCCTTGCAACCAAATGACTAAAACAATGAAACATATATCTTTGTAAAATGTCTGGTGTATTAAAAAGGTGAAGAGGTATTCTATGATAAGCATTGATACTAAGAAAGCATCTATGGAAAGCAATTACTTAATCTACATAGGTTATCTCAATTTGAAAGCAAGCCAAATATTAATCTAAAAAGTAAAAATAGCTCAGATAAATTCAAAGTATTTGGTAGAGGTGTCAAACGGGACGTGCCAGGTTGGCCGGCCCATTTTTAGCTGGCCTGACCGTGCTTCCGTGCTGGGCCAGACACGACACGATTACTGTATTGTACCGTGTCGTGCCTGGCCTGGCACCGTTATGTGGAGGTCAGCCCAGCACAGGCCTGCGGCATGAATCCACCGGGTTCTGCCCAGTTGGGCCGAACCCTAATTTAAAAAAAATTAGGGTTTGGCGGCACACCACCATGCCACCACGCTGTCCTCCCGCCATGATTCTTCTTCACTTTTGGGGCTCGGCGAGCCTCACCCGTCGGGGTCAACTTCTACCTTTGGGGTGGTTTCTCGGCTCGTGAGATATCGTACCAATTGGCCACGGTACTATGCCGGGTCATACATGGCATGAGGCTTGGTTGGCCTCAACACGACACGGCACGGTTGGTGCCTTGGACATGCATGGTATGGGCATGGGCACGGGAAATTCCCGTGCCGTGCCAGCCCAGGCATTGCCGAATTGTGCCATGCCTCGTGCCGGACCGGGTTGGCCCGGCCCTATTGACACCTCTAGTATTTGGCCAATAAATAGCAAAGGGAAGTAAAGATTCCTTATTTGTGATAGTCAATACAAGTTGTACAACTTATAGCCAACTATGTAGGATTAATCTTCCACACTTCATCTCTAACAAACTAAACTTCAAATTTATTTTGCGCTACTTTTGTGAGACAATCCCCCTTGCTGCCGAAATCAAATAAATAATTCATGTTTGTGATACTAATACCTCAACACTTTTGCTTCCATAACTTTTTTACATATAGGGGTTGAGTCTCCTTTGTGCTTGCTAGATTAATTTTTTTCATATATCTTAGTAAATATAGTGTATACAAACTAAATAATTAATTTCTTTTGTATCTAAGATTGTCCACCTGATAGCCCCTTTATATTCATTTAGTATGTTCATCAAAATATCTTCTCAATGAGTTGAAAGAGTAGATGATATCACCACTACAATAATTTCATTCTCCTCCAAATAAGCATATTTTAATTCATTTTCTTAGAACTTGAGATTTTATTTGGATGGGACTTCTTAATTTTTTTTCTCAATAACTTTTATTAATTGATAATTAATTAATAAGAAGTTGTATTCCAGAAGATAAAAATGTACTTCTCATTTAGATTCATGAAATTATGAAATACTTCCTTTTATAGTCATTCATCCAATGATCTAGCTTAGAGAATTTTGTAAAATTAATAGTGTTCCCATTCTAGTCAAACATATTTATTGACAAGGTACTACAAACTAGATAAGGTTATTCAATTTTAGTTGGGGACTTAGTTCCCAAATTATTGCCATTTGGATTCTACAATAATGAGTCTTTTATAATTACTAACTCAGTTTGTGGGGTGTTGCAAATTTAATATATTTTTTTAGTTTTAGTGTATCATCAATATCCACATGTCTCTAAAATATATTCAATTATTTTCATCACATATTGCTCTATGATAGTAAACTCTGCCAAGAAATGCTCTTTGAAATTATTTTCCTTTTGTTGAAGATGATTTTTTCCATTAATTGTGTGCAAGAGTCATTATTACAATGTCAGCTGATAGCTCCATTTTGATAATTTATGAGTGTATCTTACATAGTAATAAATGTGTCCTCCAAAGAATGAGATGTACATGTACATGATTCATGCTTTTAATAACAAGACCCATGTGTAACACCACAAAATCATAGCAAAATATTTTATTCTCAATTGCATACCAAGATCTTTCCACTAAAAACATGGCAAGTAATTGATATTAATGGTGGCTTAAAAACTCGCAACATTGGTTTCCTTTTATGCAAAGTAAAAAAGGATATTTAAACTTGTTTCCAAGTCGATAGTGATTTCTTAAATGAATGCATCACCAATATTTACTAAAATGGTAGCCCTAATCTTTGTATTATATTGAAGTCTTGAACTCTATGATGGTACACACTTGTTTGGTCAAAATGCATACCCTTTTTTTTGGAGATGTATTCATGTAGCTAATATATTATATTAATCACTATTTTTTATATAAACATTAATAATTCTTGTGAATTTATTGTGATATTAGACAATATGTAAGTATGTAAATGGGTCATAATTGGATCGATTCGAAGACTTTGAAGTTTTGGTAGATTTTTATAAATAGTCATGAAATTAATATGTTTTTAGAGGTAATTGGTGACTTAGTGATATGTAGTTCATTGAGAAATTTTGTTATTCATTCTTGACCAAAACTCTACTTATTGAGTAATGACTATCTTTGTATGTCATAACTCTACTACCTCATTAGCATAATTCTTCAATTGTACAAAACATTATTTTTTTGGTTGTGATATTATTTTGGATTCACATGCATATTTGTCTCATAATAATTAAATGACTATAATATTAATGTAATAAAAAGTATTACTTTAGCATGACCACTTTCTAATACCATAACTTTATCTTTATAAAGTATTTGTATTTCTAGTTAGAGTCATGGCTTTTACCCAAGGTAATAGCTTTTGAGATGTAGAATGTTATAGGTCCATAAATACTCAAGTAAATGCCATAGCAATTATCAAGTATCATGAATTTTGTATATATAATGTTACAAAGTGCATTACTTTAGCATGATCACTTCTCAAGGCCATGACTCTTAACTTCAAGAGAAGGCAAAGCCATGACTTGGATATACAAGTTAATTTCTAAATTATTTTGTATGTACATTCTTATTATAATGGTCTCATATATCATAAAGACTAAGTATTTTTTAGCTTCATAAGTACCAAATATTTGCTCAATTAACATATGTTTTCTCATATTTCACCAATGTGAACTATATGAGTGAAAGCACTTTCGACTTTATAAGAAGAAAAGGGAAGAATGTTGGGAGAGATTTCCACTTTACATCCATTTGAATTGGTGGAATCAGATTTCATTTATCAAATGGAATAAACAAATCAAATGTATGCAAAAGGGTACATATTTCAACCTAACAATAATATCCCAATATATTATCATTCAAATGTAAGAAATCATAAAAATCTTTCATATGGAAACTAGGGGAGTGGGCTGCTATTGAGCAATCCTCAGGGGATATGGGGAATAATGTGGTGAGTTATACGAATCAAATGGGCTCTAATTTTAATTGTCAATCATCATGAAGGGAAGAAATGCTAATTGTAGATGATGATGTGAAAACAATTATAGCAGAACTTCAGAAGAAAAAAAAAGACCAAGATAAGGAAATGAGAGTATTTGAAGTGAGGATGAATGAAACAAATTTAGTGATGAGGAATATTAAGCATCACCTTGGTCATATGGTATTATCAAATAAGGGTAAAAGAGTGAATGAATTACCAAGTGATAGGAAGGTAAATGCAAAGAACTATTCATCAATATTACTTATAAGTGGGAAAAAGCTATATAGACATTTGAGATACAATTATTCTAGATATTTTGGGGATGAAAATGTGGCGACTCTTCCAAGATTTATGACTCTGAAGCGACAAGATAACTTTGAATAGGAGGCTTCTAGAGTTTTTGGGGGTGACAAGGCAACGACTTCCTCAAACGTGATGACTCAACCTAAAATTCTCTATAGAAGTTGTGGCCCTAACTAAAGAAAACTAGAACAATACTAACTATGAGGCTGGAACACAAAAAAAGCCACAACTCTAAAAGTATAAGACTAAGTTTCTAATAAAATTACTTAAATATGAAAAAAAAAGGGAGAAAGAATCAGATGAGCAAAAGAGTTTACATGAAGCCATTGAGAGAAAGAAATAAATCAAAAGGAAGCTAAAGGTATGTTTTTAATTAATCTTCCATTTCAACAATGATTTTGGAATGGATAGTTAGATCAACACTCAGAAAAATTTCTTAATATATTTTGAAAATTAGAAATAAATATACCATTTGTAGAAGCTCTAGCCCAAATATCAAATTATGTTAAATTCATAAAAGATATAGTGAGTAGTATGAAATTAATGATATATGGGACTATGAATATGACTGAGAAGTGTAGTGTCATTATTCAAAGAAAGTTTATGAGGAAACTAAAAGACCCCAAGAGCTTTAAAATATCTTACACTAATATTGGAGATCATATATTTCACATAGTATTGTGTAATTTGAGATTGATTATCAACTTGATACTATTGTCCATTGCATGAAGATCTAATAAAATTGTTCATGGGATCATAAAAGATACCTTGGTCATGATTGGTATTTTTATTTTTCTAGTAGATTTCAATGCTTATGGAGAAAAATCAATACAAATCATTAATTTTGGAATAACTATTTTTTTTCATGGGATTATCCCTCATTGATGTTAACAAGGTTGAGTTCAGTCTTCGTGTTGATAAGGAACAAGTAAAGTTTGATTTTTACAATGGTTTATGGAATCTAGATGATTATGAAATGGTTATTAAAGAATTGATAATCTACTCTATACTATATTGCAACAAAAAGTAGATTCCTAGTAAAAAGACTTTGTATAAGACTACTGGTTAAATGAAGATGAAAGTTATGGATCGAAAGAAGAAGTTTGGAGTAGTGAGACCAACAAAGTATAGAGAATAGAAGAATAATTATGGAACAACTATGAAGTTTTGATTACATTGAAAATGAAGAATATAAAAAATTATGTTAGAGTTGCAAAAAAGAGAAAATAGAGGAAGATGAATATTATGAGGTCATAGTATTCTTCAAAGTCACAACCTCGAAGAAATATTATGATGATATCTCTAAGGAAGAGGAAAAATTTAAAGAAAAAACAAGACAGACAAAATTTATGGAAGGAAAAATAAAAGACAAAGTCATAATTGTGTCTAGCATCATGAATTTGGTAGTGTAGAATGCAAATATATCCATCATTTGAAAGACTAAATACAAAGCTAAGGCAATGCACAATACCGTGCCTTTGGAGTTACAAAAAGAAAAGAACAAGGAGAAGGTGCAAGAAAAAGTCATGACTCAACACAGTGCCATGATTTTGGAGCTATAAAAAGAAAAAGAAAGTTACAAACTCAAGGCAAAGTTATGGCAGTATTCAATGACAATAACTATGATGATCCATAATGAAAATGGACACTAGAGCACAAAAGAAAGAGTTGTGACATTCACTAAAGTTATGATATCAAATGAAGAAACGATATTAAAGATAAGGGTAGATGGATAAAGGCTGAATGAATAGACCAATAAGAAAGAAATAAAGTAGAATACTAAAAAGATCACATAGAGATTAGAGATCTCCATTAGAGTTAAAGAGGATTTGATGATTTAGGTATGGATGTTAAACATAGTACTACTTGGGAGGGAACCTAAGAATCTTATTTTTTACATATATATCTATCACATAAATAAATATACATACCTAATGACCTACAAGAATAATCATGGAACTCAAACCCAATTGTGCCTGTCAATATATCCACTTGAAGTTTCTCAACTATTTATAGATCCTATGATACTCAAACATAGTCATAGTAATTCATTATGATAATGTATATTTATTTTTGATAAGCGAAGTTATTACCCGAGGATGAGTAATTATTATAGTATATCAAATATGTTTGTGTATTTAGTTTATCAAATATGTTTGTGTATTTTAGTGGTTAAGAATTATATATAGATGTATAAATAGGGCGAATATGTGTTAATTTCATGATTTTTGGTATTTTGGAGAACTTTAATGAATAGTCATGAAATTAATAAAGTTTTTAAAGGTATTTAGAAGAGGAAATAGATTCATAAGTCTTTCATAGTTTTGATATCTACTTTTGGCCAAAGATCTACCTAAATAGTTAATGTAAATTCTTGCACACCACGAATCTACTCTCTCATTAACACAATCTTACCATTGTGTGACATATTATCAATGACTTTTATATTATCATAAATTTGTAGTCATACTTAACTTAGAAAAATTTAGTGGCCATGATATTAATATCACATGAATTAAGTACTCGATTAATGCTTAAGGTCATGACCAATTTCACAGAGTCATGACTTTATCTTTATATGACTTGATAATCTCAAGTTCGAGTTATGATAATTTTACAAAGTTATGACTTTTGAGCTACAAAAAATTAATGAGATACTAGTACTCAAGCAAAAATCATGCTAATTTTTCAAAGTCATGACTTTTGAGATACTTAATACTATAAATAATATTACTCAAGTATAGTCATTTTTAAGGTTGTGACTTTTTTTCTCAAAAGAAGGCATAACAATGACTTGTACACTCAAGCCAAGTGAAAATGCAATAGAAAACTAATAGTAGCATGGTCCTTTATGGACTACAAATATATGAAGGTATGAAGTCATGTTTATTTCACAGTGTCATAACTTTGTATTATAGAAGGATTAGGCTCAAGTCATAGTCGTTGCTAGTACCATGCCTTTGTGTTATAGAAAGATTAAGTTGTTGGAAAGAGTCACGATCATTTTCTAGAGTCATGACCTCAAGCTAAAGAGATGAAGGCCAAAATTATGCTTTTCTTCTGAAAGTCATGAATCCTTACTTAGAGTAATGCAAATTCACTATAGTACTAAAAACAAAGTTAGAGAATATTTGATAGATTTCTCCATTTCTTCTCCTTCTCTCTCATGCAACAAGAAAATTCATGAAAAATAAAAACCATATGGAAGAATTTCATTCTTTATAGGAGTTCCATGAGCAAGCAAGTAATACATGGCTAATACAAAAATTCAATGTTTTGAGGCATGGCCTTCAAACTCTTCTTCTCTAGGAATTAATTCGAGAATTTGTATGAAATTAGCGTGATTTAGGATTTGTGTGATTTAAATTATATAATGTAATTGGTTTAGATTATTAATACTTTAATGGTTTGATTATATTTTATTTTATGGATATTAATGGATAGTGATTAAATATAACTCTAATTAGCGTTTGATAAATGGTGAGTTTTTATGAGGACGTCATGATGGTTTTTTAAACACACCTCTATATATATATAAACACACACAATTACACATAAGGCAAGGCCAAATGTAAGGCTAAACCTACCAAATCCTAAGAACTCCGAAGCTCAAGAAATGGGGGCTCCAAAAAAAATATGGCTAGCGTGAGCCATCCCCAAAAAAAAAAAGCAACGAAAGAAATGAGAGGTCATAATAGATATATGACTACAACCTCGAGTTGGCTATCATATACACATAAGGATGTCATGGTAGTTTGTAACAAGTAAACCATGAGACTCACTCATGTATATGATATAATAGTCATTCCAATTGTGATGCATGAGATAAACTTAGACATTAAACTCTGATATTTGGATATATTAATTATCATGAGTATGGTGCTTACAAAGGCAAATGTTTGAATGATTTTATATGCTAATATATTGTACATATCATAGAGGGACTAGCCATTGATTATGATGGATGTTATACAAAATATTTTGTCAAAGTGTTCAACTTTAGTGTGAGAGTCACATTATTACCTGATAAACATGAGTGTGTGGTGACTCGCAAAGTAGTGATAACTCTTGTGAGTTCCTTTTACTTGTATGGTTCCCATTTGTGAAACTTGAAGGAAGTAACCATCAAGGAATAATAGTATTATATTAGTATGGTTTTTATTTGACTTGATAATCTCATAATTTCTTGTGAGAGTCACGTTATTATATTAGTATGACACTTATGAAGCTAAAAGTCCAAATACTTACAAATTATGTCAGTCATTGGTCTTTATGACAATGAAGGCTGGTGAATAATAGTATGCATAGGAAATAACCATCAAGGAAAGTTGAAGAAGTTGCCTAAAAGATATGGATAGTGAATATCCTCATGCAAGGTTGAACTATTGTCTTGGTGGTAACATACTAATGTGACATCTATGTGGGGACCATCAATAGGAAGAGCTCAATAATAACAATCACCTTGTATTTCATTAGGACAAGAAATTATTTCACAATACTTAAACCTTCATTGTATGTTCAATATAATATGTGTCAAATGACTTAACAGTATCACATACATTAAATACATGAACCATGGACCTAAGATTTCAATAATTTGAGTATCTAGTTCACTGAAAATGTGTTGTCTTTTGTTAGATAATTGAACTTCTAATACAAATCTTATGAGATTGATATCTAGACAAAAGTCCATTATAATACTTGCAGGACCCATACACTTGTAAATTTTAATTAATGAGATACTCTCATTAATGAGCTTTTGGGACATCACCTAATCGATTAAATTAGGTGGAATAATAAATTTACAACAATGATCTCATATAATTATGGAACTACATTAGATGAGAGATAATAACCTAATAAAATTTTGAGATCATGTCAACAATAAGATTTGATATTCTCATAGTCATAATAATTTTTTGACATCATTATTAGGGATTGATTATTTGATTATAGTTTAATTAGTTAATTTGAGTTGATATAACTATCCTTACAAAAGGATAATTATGTTTCTAGTTGTTTGAATAGATTTATTGATTAAAGTTTGTATTGTGTTAATTTTTTTTTGTTTTTTTGCTTGTTTTGTAGGTGCTACACCTATATGAGAAGAAATAATGGGATTGAGCTAAAACATTTAGACCTAGAAATTGAGATAATAGAAAAAGAACTACTAAGATAGTGAGCTCAGAGAGAACATGTAAAGGGTTCTTAATAGAGACCACCAAGGTGATGAAGAACAAGTTGTTCAACAACAAAATCCTCACTATACCTTCTATGATCATTGGTGCCAACAATAATGGATAGCTACTCTAGGATTAGGATACAACTTGTGCAAGAAAATTAATTTGAGTTGATATTGAGTATGATAACTATGGTGTAGCAACATCAATATAGTGGAATAATTTCAAAAGATTTGAATAATCACCTCACAAATTTCTTGGAGTTATGTGATATTGTGAAGATGAATGGAGTTAGCATGAATATGAATGATTATAAGCCTTTCTATTTTCTTTGAGAGATAAAGATAGGAGTTAGTTTTAGTACTAACCTAGGGGTTTGATTGATAGTTTGGAAGAACTTGTGTAGGAATTCCTCACTAAGTTTCATGACTCAAACCATGTATTAATTATGGTGAAAGATAACTCAATCCATACAAGAAGAGTAGAAGATATTATATGATGTTTGGGATTGATTGAAAGAGCTTTTGAGAAGATGTTTGCAACATGGATTTGTAGTATGGTCCCAAGCTCAAACCTTCTACAACTAACAAAACTTCATGATGATGTGCACCTTTGATATAGCATTGGGTGGCTCTATCATGAATAAGTCACCCAAGAAAGCATATTATTTATTTAAAGAATTAGTGAATAACAAATATCAAACTTCAAATGATCGAGTATTTAGAAAGAGGAAAGCCAAGGTATTAAACTTAGATAGATTGACCACCATTATGTCCCCACAATTATATAGGTCACACAACTAATAAGATATCTTAAGTTTAGATATCAAATTCATAGATATTGAGTTGGTAGTTTGAGCAATCAATAGCAAATTAACTTCTACTCAAATTGAGTCAATAAACTTGAGATTTTTGTAAGATAATTAGACTCAAGACTTTGCTCATTACTATGTATGTGAGAATATTTATCTAGTATTTAGTTAATATTATATTTGATTATTGAATAAATAGTAGTTTAGTACACAAGGTGATTGTCATCCTTGGACTATCACGACCAAGATGGCCCCCTCATAGTTGTCCCTATAGTATTTTTTAACCAAAGTAACATGTTCCATTTATGTATCATCTGCACATCTACTCTTTTTAGGAAAATTGTCAGCTATCATTGATAATTTCTTCAAATATATAATTTTATTCTTTGACCTCTAATATCTTAAAGACACAAGATAATATGGTAATAAATATGTTTATATTTTTGGCTTTATAGGTATTATATTTATAATAATTATCATATATCTTCCTATGAATCTTACTTATAAAAATCATACAAAAAAATTTGCCTTGTTGTGCAGTCACCGCCATATGGGTAACCTCTTTGTACATGTATCATTGACTTACCTATCATCATCTATCATGGCTGACACATGACTCTCATATTATGGTGAAACTCCTACGTTAACATTCTACTTAATCCTTATATTATTTGAGGTTCGTTATTCTAAAAAATGTATAATGGATCAACATTAAATGTGATCATACATTCATCTTTGTGACCTCTATACTTGCAATGGTTAAACTTACCTCAATCTTGTATTTTTACACATTGGGTTATCTCATGCACTAAGGTTAGAAGGGTTATCACTTCTTTATTATCATATTGTGTGAGTGAGATATGTGGCATACTTATCACTATTTGGCATAACCGACATACATATAACTATGATATATTGAAAACCCTAAATCTCAATTTTATAACACATCTATATCCATCAATATTCCATAGAACAATATTAACACAAATATTAAATGATATAAAAATAATATACCCATTACAAACAAGCATATAATTCAATCCTAGATATCAATTTAGCCTAATATTAGAAAAGATTTCATGCGAGATGTGTTAAGAGATATCTCATGCAATTTGAGGATTTTCAATGCAAGCCTAAACATGAATCTAAGCATTAAACCCTAAAACTAAATAAAATGTTGCCACATTCTTCTAAAATTTTTATCTAAATTCTGAGTGATGGTTGGAGTTGTGCTACCTAAGGTTTCTATAGGTGGAATTTGAAATCTAATTCCACCTCTCTCCTCTTTTTTTTACTAACTATTGCTTAAATACTTTGGGAGTATCCATGCGATACTTTCGGTTCAAATTTATGGTGCTAGATTGAGGACGTGACCTCATCGGATCTACTCTAGAACAAAATGTCATGGCATTTGAATTATCATGACCACTAAATTTTTTCTCTATAACTCAACGTCATAGATCTGGAAATGGTCATTGCTTTGGTAATTTCCCTCTGGAGTACAAGGTCACGGTGCTAAAATAAAACCACAACAAAAGTAAATACTTTCTAGAATGAAATATTGCGATGGAAAATAATGTTATCACTTAAAATACTTACTATTTTGGCTCTATAATAAATAAAACATGATTTTAGAATTTTTCAAAACTAATTATACTAATGGGGTACTTGAATATCATGATATAGAAATAATATTGAGTGTTAAATAGTTTGAGTTATCATTATTACAACTCAAGGATAATGTCATGTTAATGAAGGCTATGTAATATAATGGAAATATTGTGTCAACTTAATGATAGAGTCATGACATATAAAAATTGTCGGGACTAGGTTTGCAGCTATATGATAATGAAAGGATATCATAACTACTTTGTATGATACTGAATGTTGAACTTACGTTGGGACATGGAAAATTTCATGACTCGCCATTAATTTTATCTCCCCTTCAAGCCTTCCATCCACCAAATCTAATAATTTCAATACAAAATAGTTATTATGATTTCAATAATATTTATCAAAATTCCTTAAAACATAAGATGAATGAAACCTCTCTGATAAAAGCACTAATACATTCAAGCACATCAATAAATACACTCCAAACCTTCCAAAGACAGTGGTACAAAGAGTGTCAAATATCTACTATGGAAGTATAGTTGGACCCATTTTTCAAAAAGTTAGGAGCTCAAAATGAGAAGCAAATAAGTGTAAGAAAAATTTCTATTTTGTAATAGTAGGAAATAAAAAATTTTAAGCTCATATATCAAGTGGAGGAATCTTATATTTTATAGAACAATGGGAATGTATTCCAACCCAACAACAATGCTCTAACACACTAATATCCAAATATTAAAAATCATGAAAGTCTAATTTATGGTAGTTATAAGAATGTACAATACATTGTGGGCTAATCTTATTAGAATTTTAGGAACATCTCAATGAATTATCATTTTCAAGTAATCTCTAGCTAAATTTTCAATCAATCAAAAGGAGTTGAAAAGTCATCACTAGGAAGCAAACATACTTCTCTTGATCTAAGAGACAAAGAAAATGAATAATATTCAAGAAACTTGATGGATTTGATTAAAATGAGGATAAATAATGTAAACACACCAATAAAGATCATTGGGTATCAACTTGGACAGCTAGCATTATTATTGAAAAAGAAGAGTGTGAATAGATAACTAAGAAATAATGAAGCAAATCCAAAGAGATATTTGTCCGTTACACTAAAAAGTGGTAGAGAATTAGAGGTTCAATGTTGTGACTTTGTTATGCTACCTAATTTCATTAGTTTGATAGTGTCTTAAAAGCTCATTGGCGAGGGTATCTCATCAATAAAGATTTACAAGTAAATAGGTCATACAAGTTATAAAAAAGACTTTTGTTAAAATATTGATCTCACATGAATTCTATTAGTAGTTCAGTCAACCAATAGTGAGACAATATAATTCTAATAGAAATTTTTTTTTTGGATTTTGGTATAACTCTTTAGATCTTAGGGTTTTCCACTTGATTTGTATAATGCATGTTCATATAATTCAATTTATGTTGGGTTTGAATATAGAATAAAAGTTGTATTGGTGTAGAAAATCTCTTTGCCCTAATGGCATTAGAGATAGTTTTCAACATTGAGCTCATCCCAATAATGGTCACATCATAGTTATCTCCTTCATACTTTATCATTGAGACTACAAATCATCTCTACTCGAGATTAATTCACAAGTCTATAGCTTTTAGGTAACTTGTCAACTACTCTTGATGATTGCTTCATAAGTATATTCTTAATCTCTAATCTCATACATCATAAAGACCAAGAACTAATGTGGTATATAAGAATTTATACTTTCACCTTCATAAGTATCATACTCATACACTTAACATATGCTTTTTAAAAATCTCACCAATGGGATGAGTGAAAGCAACTCAAAAGGTTGTCACCACCTTGTGAGTCATATGTACTTGCACTATCTTATGAATTACCTAGCATCTTCCTTTATAGTGATGATGTGATTCTCAAACTAAAAGTAAAATGTGTAGGATAATGTTCTATAAAATATTAATATTTATTTATATTTAATTCTTCTAAGATATCTACAATAGATTGACATATAAAATTATTCTTGATTTTGACTTCTTGAGAAGTATTATCACAATGATAAATATATCTCAATTTCAAAATTTAACATATAAGTTTGTCTCATACATTATAATCAAAAGAGCTATTACTTTCTTCTTATAATATATGCAAGTGATCCTCATGGTTTACTTATCATAGTCAAACTCACTAATAGTCAAATCCCTTATTCATGTTCTACTTAGTGAATATTTCTAACAATTTCTTTTTTACAATTTAAATCAAACATATTCATTATTTAATAAAATCATTTATATATCATATAAATCACAATTACATATACCTTAGACCTCAATTTAGCCTAATATTAGAGAGAGGTTCAATGAGGTTCAAGAGAAGAAGCCTCATGAATCTTGGATTCCTAATGATAACTCTTAAGAGAATCTAAGATACAAACTCTAATCTCATACTACTTTGATTGCTTCCTCTAATCCACCCTAGAGAGAGGGGTTTGGAAGTCATGCCCTCTAATTCTATGATTTAGCTTATGTCTTGCATCTCTTACTTGCTAATGGATCTCCTAGAGAAGTGCAAAAAACTCATAGGATTGTTGTGCTTTGCTTTTGATCTTGTAGAGTGAAAAAGTAGAAGTTTTTCAAATTTCTAATAATTCATCCCCTTTCTTATTTTTTACTCTATAATTCTAACATTTGTTTAAATAAAAATTCGTGGTGTTGAATAGATATCATGACTTTGGTCTTAGTCTCTTGAACTCAAGGTTGTGACCCTAGGAAGTGATCGTTGTTTTGGAATATCTCATAATATTTTTGTAATACAAAACCATGGTATTGAGAAGTAATTGTGGCATGTGTCTTTTGTCTCTAAAACACAAAGTTGTGAGACTAGGAAATAGTCATATATTTGTTTTTGGCAATTAGCTCATACGTCTAAATCACTACTTTGCTTTCTATTGAGAAAAATAATCATGACCTTGGAAGTGATCATGCTCGAGTAATATCCTTAATAATATTTATGTCTAAAAATCAGGATGTTTGATAATTTCTATGACTTTGACCTTGCTTCTAAAATTTTATGTAGCACAAAAGTTATGATTTTTTTAAAAAGTCATGACTCTAACTTGATAATATATAACCTTGGTAAAGATAAAGCCATTGCATTATGAAGTGACCGTGAATTTTAGCACCGGTGGGGTATTTGGTTACTACAACATAAACTTAATATCTTAGTCATTTAATTATTAAAAGATATATGTGGCTATGACTCGGATAATATTATAGTAAAAAAGAATATATTATAGAATTGAAAGATAGTGCTAACTAAGTGGTAGAGTCATGACATATAAAAATTATTATGACTAAATAAGCAGAGTTACAACCAAGAATAAATATTAAAATTACTCATTGAACCACTAATCACCAAGTTGCTAATTAAATACAAAAAATATACTAATTTCATGACTATTCATCAAAATCTACTAAAACTTAAAAGTTATGAAAGCAATCCAATTATGACCCCTTTTGTGCTTACACATCATCTAATAATACCATAAATACACAAAATTGTTCAATATTTTACATACCAAACAAACTCTCACATTAGAACTATTACTCATCCCCGAGCAATAACTTCACTCTTAATAAAAAATTCTCAAACAATATTTGAAATACATTCATCACAATTGATTACAACACCACAATATAAAATAAACAAAAGTATAAATTAATAAGCTAAGGAAGGTTGGTGATATAATTTTTTTAAGGATCATACTTCTTAAAGGAAAAATTTGATTTGAAGTGCTTGAATTGTGGTATAGACATGGATGGTTTCTTCAGACCTTTCTTTTGTGTAGCTACTTAATCCAATAACTTTTCCAAACACACAATGTATCATGTTTTTTCCCAATAAAATTTAGCACACCCTCAAAGGATTCCATTACAACATACAAATCATTTTGATTCACATTTCATTTTCTCAATTCCTCTACCTATTGGTTCTCCCAAATTTTGTGTCATTTCTATTTACTTTGTCTATTTCCATCATCATTTTTTTAATTTATTGTGACATACTCATAGTCTCCCAAATGATTTAGCACTTCCTATCAATTCAATCTCTATGGATTTCATCATCTCTTCCAAGAGTTTGTAGATTTTGTCTTTTAACTTTTCTTGGTTAGCAATAAATACAATCTATTTTTATTTGAGATGCATTTGCCACATTACATTTCATTTTTCAACTTCATCTGCTACTATTGTAGATAGGAATTGGATCCCTTTTTTTAAGACTTTCATATTCTTTTTGCCATCCTGCTGCATATTTCCCAAAATATTAAACATACCTCCTGGTGCACCAATGGAATACTCAATGTTAGTTTATTTTTCTTCTCATCTTTCACCCCATCTTTCCTCATCTTATATGTTAGCTCTGGTGAATGATCTTTCTTTCTAGATTTTTGTCGATTCTTTCCCTCATAGAATTGGTTTCTTACCTTTTTTGCCTCATTCACATCCCTTTTTAATGCCTGGCAATATTAGGGGGTATACTATGGGACACATTATATCAACCTATTTATCCACGGGAACTCCATCAATTAAACATAATAAACTAATTAGGGAATTGTGAATTATTTGGCATGAACACTCTTTCCAGAATTTTCTCAATGTTAATACCATAACCAACTAGAATGACATAGAATAAGATTAGCCTTTCCAGAATGATTACTGAGACATGGAGTGTCAGTAATAAAAATGAGTATATGAAATATAATAAAATTTTAGTCACCTTCATGAGTTCTCCTCGCATGAAGTATCCATATGTCCTCTTCAAAGGTATCATCCATATATCATTTACATCAATTACCAAACTGTAATTACTAGAAAAATCAATTCATATGTGAAGGGATTTAAAAGTCATATTATCTCTAACTCTTTGGAATCCAAGCAACTCATTTATTATCTCGAAAGCACACTAAATACCTATAACATAGCATGTTTCATAAGAGGAGGTGGAATTAAATTTTGAGCAAACAGAACAACAAACCCTAGATGTCATAATTATAATTCTCAATTAGAGGCAAATTCAAGATGAACATGAGCAATATTGATTGAGTTTAGACTTTGATAGTTAAATTTCTACTTGGGCTTACAATGGAACCCTCAATTTCATGAGATGCCACTCAAAACTTCTCGAATGAAATCTTACCCAATGTTAGACTAAATTGAGAACTAGGGTTGAATTATGTACTTGTGTATGATGGATACATTATTTTTATATGATTAATATTTGTGTTAATATTGTAGCTTGCATATTGATGGATATAGATATATTATATAACTAAAATTTAGGATTTTTATTATATCATAGGTTTATGCATGTTGACCATAGTAAACGGTGATAAATATTTCACAAATTTATTTACATGATATGGTAAAAAAGAAGTGATAGCTTTTCTAACCCTAACACATGAGATAAATCTATGTGTAAAAACTTAAGATTAAGATAAGTTTAATTATTATAAGTATAATACTTATGAAGTTAAAAGTATGATCATACTTATGACCAATCTATAGTGTATGTTCTAGAAGAACTAACATCAAGTGATATGAAAATTAAATAGAACATCTAACATAGGAATTTCATCATAGTGTGAAAGTCATGTGTTGGCCAAAACAGACAGTGATAAGTAAATCTTGAGGTACATGCAACAAGAGGTGATTTGTATGGTGATAACATCCATGGAAATCAAATTTTCTTGTATGATTTCCATGTGTGGGATTTATGGGAAGACATATTGATTGTCGTGAGTTTGATACTTATGAAACTAAAAGTAAAAATATATCTATTATCATATTATCTAATGTTTTTAAAATATTAAAGGTGAGAGAATATAAATACATATTCAAAATAATTATTATTGATAGTTGATGTATTGCCTAAAATGAATAGATATATAAATGACCAATGAATGGAATAATAAGTTGCTTTGGTGGTAAAATACTAAGTGAGAACTATGAAGGAATCATTCTTGATAATGACAGTTCAAAGATGATAGCCACCTTGGTTGTCAAGAGAGCACTTGGGCATGTTCATGCTAATATACCCTTCATTTAATAATCAAATACCATATTTACCAAATACTAAAAAAATATCCTCGCATATAAGAAAATGAGCTAATCTTAGAATCTAAATATTTTTTTGAAAACTTTAGTTATCAACACAACCTGAGCAGTAATTAATTCATTATCAGTTGCTTGAACTACCAACTCAATCTACGTGAGACTAAATTTTGAACTTTTATTAATTTTATTACTTGTACAGCTTGTATAATTGTAGAACTATTTTTGATGAGAGACAATCGATAAATTAAGATTTGACACCCTCACAAAGTCGTAACACTCAACATAAGAAAAAGTTAATTTGGTGAAAGCTATTCTTGCCTTATTGACTACAATCATTTGCTCTTCCAAATAAGTGGTCACAATTTTATGAATGATAGTTTTGATTGCAAGATGCACTTTGAGGTATTTTTTGTCTTCCTTCTTTCCTATGTAGATCTACTTAGATTTTTATTATTCTCACATTAATTAAATTTTTGAAATAGTTGTTTTATTGTTTGTATCTCGAGCATGATTTTATGATGTGATTTGAATTTTGAGGTCACGTTGATCGGATTTTTAAGATGGGGTTTATCTTAAACTTTGTTGTTGATGGATGATTCATTGTTTTGTTAGTTCATCATGTTTTCTTTGTTATTCATCCCTACTATGAATTAATCATATGCAAAGTTTTTTATTAAGGTAAGATTAAGATTCATCAATGTGATTTGGCATGTTCAATTGTTAGGTTTGTATGAAGTCGTGATATTGGTATATTGGTGAGGGTGAGAGGACAAAAAACTTATTTTTTCATCTTCTCATCTTTCTTCTTCAGCTAGCAAATCTCATTATTTTTCATCAGCACATGTCATTCTTTCACATTTTTCACTCTTATCCATTAATACAAATTTGTAGTTTGCCTCTTTTCTCTATTTTTTTTCTTATGATGACAAATCTAATGAAAAGCACACAAGAACAGAGGAAGAAACTTTGTGAAAACTCATCAATGATGAAAACAAAGACATGGCTGAAATGGTTTTGTTTATATTTTTAGTATCATATGTTTAGATTCTAAGAAATAGATTTACTTTTTCTGACTCTTCATCTCATCCTTTGAATTTCTTGAACCTCCATTATCTTCTCCATGTTATTATAAATTGAAAAAGTCCTTGTTATTGTAACTTGTTATAGCCTTGAAAAAGGCAATCCAATATTCTTAAGTTTCAATTTTTTATAGACAAAATATTTTTGGTTTGATTAGGCAGATACAATATCTAAAAGGATTTTAAGTACTAAATTTTATTAGGAATTTGAAATTATTTTTCTTATTATTTTTTGTTGAATATTTTATTATAAAATTTTCATTTTATAATAAATTAAAAAATTTAGATGATTTTATTCTTATTATTTCATTTGAATACATTAACTGAGTTTGAATCACAGTTCAAACTACAAACCAAACTGAATCATAATATTATGTTTGATTGGTTTGAGTACTTTGAATAATTTGGATTAGATTATAATTATTTAAAACTAATATCACAAATTTGGATTGGAATATTATGTAAAAAATAAAGTTTTATTGAAATTTGAATCTCAAATATTACAATACATCACAATTATTATTCCTTTTTTTTTTATTTTTTGACTTCTAAACCATATCTGAGTATTTATTCTGTTATTGAGCCATTGAGTTCTAATAATGCGATGACTAACTTAGAAGAGAACAGACAATAAAACACTGCTCCATGGGTCCAAGGGTCCTACCCAGCCAACAGCTCGCTGTGAAATGAGTTGCAGAGCTTGGGCCACAGCCAACCCATCATAAACTTGGTAAGCGAAACCCAATGAAAAAAAGATTCAGGGTAATTCAACTCGTTAGGAACTGTGATGGCAATGAGGGAGAAATTCTATCCTGCTGCTGTCTGCTGAGCTCTCGGAGACTCAAATACCGAGGCACATCGCCGGTGATCGGACCCGAATGCTGGTGGCTGCTCGTCTTGCACGGCATCAACGATCTGCCAAAGCTCTGGCTGCTGAGCACCGGACCAGACATGGATGCCCGGAAAGCTCGAGCTCTGGCTTCGTGAACATCTTCCCTATTGTCATATTTTTGCTGGTGCATCAACTTGAATTTAAAAAATATGATAGCTTTTCTCCACCATTTCTTCTTCCCATCCTTGCTGGGAGCCCTGCTATCTCTGTCATCTTTTGTTATTGGCTTTTGGAGCTTGAAGTGCAACGAGTCGATGACAGATGGAATTGTTTCCTTCTTATTATGTCTTCTGGCTTCCTCCAAGATCTGGATTTGATTTAAAATGAAGAAAGAGGGCGAGTCGACAAAATCATGATCATTACATATTTTATGTATGTAAAATACATGAAATCTCTGTGGGGCTACCTGAAAGTAGTCGATTTGTGGGTCGAAACCATAATCGCTGAAGTGTTGTGGCTCGGTAATGGGAAACACTGGAGACCTGTTAGACTTAGACATCTTGATCTTCTTTTCTTCTTCCCTGTTTCTTTTTACTTTTTCTACCTTCTTGAACGGAAGTTGCTTTGTGTTAATTACTGAATTTCAATTACAGTGGGGGGAGGGGGGAGATTGAGCTGAGCCCTGGGGAATGAGATGTAATGGCTACTGTCAAGAAAAGAAGGATAAGTTGGCAGGACGCTTTTCCTTTAGGCAATGGGCAGATCATAATGGAGAGGACTTAAGGCATACGAAGACTAGAAGTGAGACAAGAAGGCCATAACCTAGGGGTTCGATAAAATTTGGGACAGGATGAGGGACAGCCATAGGCACATGGATTCGAGAGAGCCATGAGCCAACAAGTTGACACTTGACAGTCAAAATATAAAAAATTATATATATGTGGCATTTAGCCATTAAATATTTCTTTGTGAGGGAGATGACCAAACCTTATTTGATTTCTTTTTTTTTCATCGTTTCTGCAAATATAGTTCAGTGTGGTAAATTACCAATGCTTTTCGTTGACTTTTGAGAATCAGATTTTATATTTTAATTTGACATTTTAAAATTTAAAACTATTATTTTATGCCTGGGCTTTGATACACTTCTTGTTTTCTACATTAAAAAAATTATTATGGGTTGGAGATAAATAATTGGGAAAATATGTTTCACTTAACCTAAAATAATGTTATTTTAATTTTGTGCACTAGTATACAAATATTTTGTGTTTTGGTGTACTAAAATTTTCATAATAAAAAAAATATACTAAATTCTAAAATAATTAAATTGTAGTACACTATAATTTATTAACCTGATTTTGTTATCTAAAATTTAGAAATAAAAAATAAAATTTCATTTTATTATTTGATAAACTGTTATTGGAAACGGAAAAACTATTTACCACTATAGCAGCTTGGTGGGCAATGTGGGATTAAAATGCATGACCTCCACTTGCCAAAATCAAACTAGTCGCCTAGTCACATGTTTATTATCATAAGAATAACAAATTAAAATACTACATATAAACCCAAAATAAATGAAAACACATATATAAGTATAAATAACACACACACACACACACATAAACATGTATATATATGTGTGTGTGTGTGTGTTTGTTTGTTTGTCGATATATATATATATACACATATTTGTTTTTAAAATTTTGGAGGGTAAAATTGGATTAATGAATTTTAATGTGCTAAAACTTAATTATTTTAGAATCTGATATCATTTTTAATTATAAAAAGTTTAGCGCCTAAAACACAAATATTTTATTTTTGGTGAACCAAAACATAAATCTCCCATTATTTTGGGGGTGAAAGATAAATAATTGGGAAAATCATGTTTTCCCTAACCTAAAACAAAGCTTAATTGTATGTCAATCTAATGGGCTATTTGATAATCCACTTAAAATCTTCAAATCATTGAAAAATAATATTTTCAATTGTTTGAAATTTTAAGTACATTAGATAAAAAAATATTGGGAGCTAAAAATTTAAAATTTTAAATGAAAATTCATTAAAAATTTTAACTAGGTAGAGACCTACTTAATGCTAAAGGTTGAAAATTTTCAACAATTTTATTTTAATAAATTATTATTTTGCCTTTTTCAATTTTTTTTTGTTTTCTCATCCATACTGTAGTTCAGTTTATGAATTTGTCTTCTCCTACTCTTTTCTCTGCTACCACAAATTATAATCCTAACCCGAATCCTCTTTCATGATTAATTTAAAAATCAACTAGTTGTTCATTAATTTTTGTTTTAATATTAAAAATTCTGATAGTTCTAAAGAGTTGAGATTTTATTAGTTATTTTTTAAACATCTTTATTTCTTTTTTTGGATTTATGATTTATTTATGGATATGTTTTAGAAATTTTATTTTTTTTAATAATTAATAATTGTAGTGAAAAAAAATTCATTAGAAATTCTATTATGTTAAATAATATGTAATACAATGATAATAAGGGTAAATATGTAAAATACATCATTTTCCACATTCAGCATATACAGTTATCAAACAATATATTTATATCCAGCATTCAATTAACAGTAATTCATCAAATAGTTTTTCAATACAAATTCAACACTTATAAAATTTAGTCTTAATTTTTCAGCATTTAATTTTTTCAGTTTTATCAAATGGGCCTCAACTCAAAAGCATTTATTTTGTATTGCACTCTCAAATTTATCTCCCCAATAATATTTTTACCCAATCCATTTCACAATAAATTATTTATACCTGCAGCAACCACCACCTAATATAAAAAATAAAAAAAAAATTAAACATTTTTATAAAATGCATACATCACAACATGTATCGCAATATGCATTCTATATATCAAAAAACATATCATAATTTATATTATTATAGTTCATGACATATATAAGTTTATATCGAGGTATATGTCACAATATATATACTATTATATACATATAGTTATATATAGTTAAATAAAGAACTATAATATCACGATATGTGTCATGAGATAAAGTTATATATATCATGATATATCTCATGAGATAAAGTTATATATATCATGATATGTTTTGTTTTATATAAAGTATATATCATAATATGTATAAGGATATATACCCTTAATAAATAATTATAAAAAGTTTTTTTTTTAATATTAAGTAGTTCTTGATGTAGGTATAATTTATGGTGATGTGCATCGGGTTAAGGGTATTATTGGAATGATATATTTGTGTGTATCAAAATATAAATATTTTGAGTTTTGTGTCTATTAAACAAATAAATAGTTCCTAAAATATAAATATTTTTTGGTATGAAAAGATAAATTTTCCTAAATAATTAGTAGTGATGAAATAAAATATATAAAATTAATGGAGATGATGACAAATTTTGTAAAATTTGTGAAATGATTTTTTAAAATTTAAAATGACTAACATACTCTTTGGTGTGAAATTTATTTATTTTTTTGGATTTTATGGATTTTTAATTCACAAAACATATTTTTTTTTTATTTTTCCTCAATCCCCCATTTACTCTCTCCCTTCTCTTAGTCTCCTTATCTCTCTATGCGCCCTTCCTCTTTGTCCCCCCCCCCCCCTCTCTCTCTCTCCCCCCAATCTATGTTTGCTCCTCTCTATGTCTCCCTCTCTCTCTCTCTCTCTCTCTTATTGTCCCTATTTGCCTCTCTCTCTCTCTTGTTTTTTGTCCCTCTTTCTCTCTCCCCATTCTTTTACTCTCTCTCCCTCCCCACCTCCATCTCTTTACCTCCCTCCCTCTGCTACAGTCTCTCCCCCTCTTTCTCTTTGACTCCTTCCCTCTCTCCAATCTTCCTCTCTTGAAAGACTACATAACATTCTCCACAACAGAGAGAAAGAGAGAGAGATAGAGAGATCAAACACAAACATGCATATAACACCAAAATTTGAAAAGATACTTATCTAACAATAATTGCATAATCATGCCATTTGCACATGGTGACGAGCCATGTTGTGGCTTGTCAGTAATGATTGAAAAATAAAACAAGGTAAATGGCTTAGTGAATGTAGCAAGATGTTGTGAAACTAAAAGGGTACATTGATCTATTGTAGTTTCTACTAGCTAGGTTTTGGTTACACTAGATAAAAAGTTATTGATTGCACACTACATTGATCTAATACTAAAGCAACCACGTGAAGATCATAAGTAAATTGTGAACATATAAAAATATTTTGATTTCCATATTTGAATGTATATATGGTATTTGAATTTTTAATTTTTATTTCCAATTAGGACACTATGAAATTATTCACCAAGGAAATATATATTTTCATATAGGAAGCTTATGTGTGCGTATAAGTAGTGATCAGATTTACTCATTCAGTATAAACATAATTTTGCTAGTTTGATAATACTAAATTAGTGTGTTCAATATGTTTCATCTTGGTGGAAGTAACCACTATTACTATATTTTGTTGTCATTTAATAAATATTTATGCAAAAATAATAAATACATGTTACATCTTTACAAAACCAAAAATATATTTTTGCTTGTATGTTATAATGTTATAATTAATTTGTCTGCCATTAGTGCCCAAGACAACTAGGTGGTATGAAGTGTAATTATTATGTGATGTTACGTGAAGGATATCATTGTTGTATTGTTGATCCAAGTCTCCTATCTATGAAGATTTGTACTTATTTATAAATCTTCGGGAAATTTATGTAGGGGGATCCAAAACAAAATTATTTATTTTTTGCTCCCACTCTAAAAATTGTTTACTAAAAAGTCCCCCAAAACCTAAAATATTTATGTTTAGGGATTTGGTTTTTGTATAGTATATATAACTACATAGTATATATAATTATATATATGATTAACTATATATATAGTATATATAACTACATACATACATACTTATATATATATATATATCCACACACATTGTAAAATTAAATATGATTACTTATACTTATTTATAACTATACATACAGTTACCATATATATAGCTATATATAATTATGCATTAAGTTTATCATGTACACACACACACACACACACACACGATAAACTATATGCATAACCACACATAGCTATATATATGGTAACTATATATGTTTAGTTACACACAACATAACTACACGTATATAGTAAACTATATATGTATAGTTATATATAACTAACTATATACATATTGTAAACTATATGATTAGTTATACTTACTTATATGGTACACTATATGTTTAGTTATAAATAATTATACATATGTAGTAAACTATATCTATATATAATAAACTATAGATATAGCTTATTATATATGTATTTTTTTTGTATCTATATATTTATATATAACTAAACCTATAGTTTATCATATATGTATAATTATAAATAACTATTTATATAGTTTAACAGATATTTTTGCATATATAAAACTTATATACACATATATAGTTTACCATTTACTTATGATTATAAATAACTATACATAATGTTTAGCATATATGTATAGTTAAATATAACTATACATATAGTAAAACATATATATAACCATATGTATAGTTCTCATATATATAACCATACATGGTATAATTTTTTTTGAAAAATAAAAATGATATAAGATTTTTAGCATGAATAGTGTTTTGAAAAACACTTTCACCCTTGAAACAAATTGTGTTTTTTTTTTAAATTGCACAAGAGTAAATTCAGAAATACCAAAAAATTAATCTCAAGACATAAATATTTTATGTTTTGTGGACTTATGGTTAGAATGTTTTGAGAGGGGGAGCAAAAATTAAATATTTTTGTTTTTGACCCTCTTCACATAATTTCCCTAAATTTTTTAAGTTTTCAAATTGCAATATTTGTTTCTTGACTAAACTAATTATCATGTATTTATGTTAATTATCAATTTTAGTAAAAGAAATCATACAAGAAAGTTGAATTTGATGAAGTGCTATCTGAGTATATTTTATATTGTCGACCCAATTAATTATTAACCAAGCATGAAGGTATAAATTAACATCACTTAACTTGTATTGCAAGCTAATTTACCAAGTTTAATTTTTCTATTATATATATATATATATATATATTCAATATTAACAGGTAACATTTTAAAGTTGAGTAGATGATATGCAATCAAAAAGAAGACTTTTAACTTCTTTTTATCCTGTAATACTAGTTTTGATGAGAATGTTATATATTTAATAATGGTTTGTGTTGTTATAAAAATAGTCGTTGTGTTAAAATAGTTTATCTTTTTTCACTTCTTTCATTTAGTTGTTATAGATTTAAACTTTGTTTGTATTAATGTTTAATCTTTTGCAATCATTTAGTTGTTATTGTATTACTTATTTTTCATTGGCATGTTATATTTATATTTTCTTGTGTTTTATCTTTTGCAAGCTTATGCATCTCATGTCAGGTCTTTAGTGAGTTCCATGAGTGAGAAATACATCATGGTATAGGAAGAAGTAAACAAAATGGAATAAGAATACGTATGACTATGGGAACAAATCTTCATATAAGATAATGGTATTATGGCTTAAGATGTATTTTTTATTTGTGGTAGCTTATTTTGTAAATTGGGATTCAATGTTGGCATCATGACTTGTGTAATTTCAGTTATATTATATGTAATTGATATATATTAGCTAGTTGATTCCCCATGTGATTTTTTGTCTTATATAATGTGCACCCTCCATGTTGGAAAAAACCAAACAATACCCACCGTGCTTTGAAAAAACATACAACACCAACTTTGTTGGAAAAGAATTAGTTATCTAGAAAAAATCAGCTAGCACTCGCTATGCTTGAAAAAATTAGCTAGCACTCGCTATGCTTGAAAAAATTAGCTAGCACTCAATGAGCTAGAAAAAAATAGCTAGCACCCACTGGGATGGAACTTGTTGATAAAATTATTTTTAGATCATAATTTTATGGTGGTTAACATGGTGGTCAATGATGACCAAAATTACCAATAAGGTTACATTTTACACGATTGGTTATTACTTAAAGAATACATATCTTCATAAAACATGAAAACACTAAAAATATGAATGCATTCTCCATTAACATGTTCTTGAATGTCATGCAATTTAGGTTCGAATGTAAGTCTTCAAGTTTTTAGTTTGTGCACAAATATATTAGATACTCTCTTTTTGTGTATCTTGGCTACACCAAAAAGAAAGAAGAGACAGTTTCAAGATATCAAAATATTGGAGGTAACTTTGTGTTTGTTGTCTAAAAAAAAATAAAAAAAATAATTAAAAAAACTATGTGCATGTTGTTTTCTCTATTTTCTACTTAATTATAATGTGATATGCCCAAATATTATGCATAACTAGTTTACTATTCTTGAAAATAGTATACCTAAGTCATATATTATGTTTTCAAAATTAGTGTTGGATTTTGTTAGTTTGTGTTGCTTGATAGGCATAGTGGCTAGTGGACTTCTATACATTACAAATGAAAGACAATTTTGTGTTTTTTTTTGTAGGTCTCAAGGGTTGTAAGGTCAAATAAATAATATATGTAATAATTAATACAACTTGTTGATAAAATTATTTTTTTCATCAACACAAAAATTGTGTTCTTTTGTATGTGTAAAGATCCATAGGGTAGGTTGAGGTTGATGTGAGATGCCACAATGCCTTGCAAAATAGTGCCAACTTGATATGCCATGTGACACTGGATCATTACATGAGATGTTGAAAGAACATAAAATTATTGTTTCAAAATTTTTTTTTAATTTATGTATAAAAGTGATCAAAAATAAGTACCTTTTTGATAGATATTTCAATGATGCTTCATAAGATGATGCTTTTAAAAGTGTCATTGTTTTGTCAGCTTTTTAATGACAAGGGCATAGTTGCACATCATTAAATGCATTTTCTCTTATAGGGTAGCATACAAAATTCCATTGGTCAGAGTACCTTCGATATATCTAAGAATTTTCTTTGCTCTTTGTAAATGATAAATACATGGTTCTTTTATAAATTTACTTAGCAATTATACTCTAAATATAATTTATGGTCTAGTTGCAGTCAAATATCTCATACTTCCATTAAACTTTTATAATGGGCTGAAATTACTTTTTTTGCTATCATTTTTGTATTAGCTTCAACTTTTCTTCAATCAATGGAAATCAACCTAGAAAATAAGATAATATGTCTAAATCTATCATTTCAAAGTAGTTTATCATTGCATCCAAGAAGTTAGGAATCATTTTTAGATTATTGTCCAAGAAAATCATATCATCAACATAAAGACACGACAAGAATATCTACCAACTCATCAGATTAGTGGAGTCTCTCTCCTCTCAAATTACTGATTTTCCATCAAACCCTAGTTCATTCATCCTACAATGAATTCTAGCCTTACAAGGCTAGTTTTGATAATAATATATAAGTGGAATGCGCCTCAGCACTTAGAATAATTTTTCTCCACAAGGTGATATATAAATGGGATACACGGGATTGGCCGAAGATTATCAACACAACCCTAAGAGTGCCGCTCACTCCCTCGATACCGAGGCTACTATCACGGCGCCTTTAACGAAAATTGAAGAAAAAGCAAGGAGGCCTTGCGAAGAAAGATTCATCCAATGCTCGGAAGGTGATTCGGATGCAACGAAAAATGATGGTATTTCAAAACATGTGGTATTCGGTAAGTTTTTGGATGCGTTTTTATCTTCACCGAATCCTCTTCTCTCGAATGATGTTCGCAATAATGGCTTGGATTGTATTGGTAAATCAAACGAAAACCAGAATAAAAATTACGAAGCACAAACACTTGACGCGACGTCGGATAATTGTAATAATGGAAATTTATCAAAAAATCTTCTCGATAATATGCTAGACATGCATTCTACTGCAACTAAAATTGGAAAAGATGATATCCCTCCTTCTTGCATTCACATTTGATGCTTGATAAACATGGTGGTGGTGAAATGAATACTGATTCCATTCGGGAGGTTCTAAATAAAAATCATGTTAAAAATGCAAGTCATGCATATCATTTAAGTGATAATGAAGCAGAGAATTTTGTTATTCTAAAAAATCATAATGTCACTACTGATAATTTGAGTCTCACAACTTCTGTCCATCTTGGAAACTTTAACAAAGAGCAGAATACAAATGTAGACCCGGACTTGAACATAACAGTTGGTGATAAATTGCCCGACCCCCCACCAACTTATGGCAAAAGAAAAGCCTCGTGGAGCAGTTTGTTCTTGGGTAACAGAACACTAGGAAATACAACTAAATTGACTTACATCCCTTCGGATCATGCTGGTAATGCTTATTTTGATCCAGAAGACTTACACTATGGAATGAACATGTGGAAAAACTACTTAGTCGGATATTTCGTCACAAGAAATCCTGGATTCACAATGTTAAGAAAATTTATTGATGAGCAATGGAAAACCAACACTCAAATCATCCAACATCCTAGTGGATGGATATTGCTCAATTTTAAGTCCACCAATGAAATGGAAAGGATTCTAAGCGCTGGCCCATACTTAGTTTTTGGCATGCCTTTTTACATTAAACCCCTTCCGATTGTTTTCATTATGGCCTAAAAGAAATGGCAAAAATCCCTATATGGGTAAAGTTGCAAAACTTCCCTCTTCATTTATGGAACCAAATTGGTATTAGTAAAGTTGCAAGCTGCATAGGGTAGCCCCTTCACATGGACAAGCTCAACTCCAGTGCTTTGAGAATTGCGTATGCTAGAGCTTTAGTGGAGGTTGATTTAAACAATGATTTGCCTAAGAAAATTCAACTCAATTTTCCAGATGGTTCAAAAATCACCCAGTCGGTAAGTTATGAAAACTTTCCATTATATTGTAAACATTGCTCACTTTTTGGACATACTACAGATAATTGTAGAAAAAAGCGCAAGGAAGAGGCAAACAATGAGGACTCTTTTCCGAGCAGTCCTATATTTTTCAATGCAAAAAGTGACAAAGACCATGTACCATCTTCTTCGCCTCTTAGAGAAGCAAAAGTCTCTAGAGATGGAGAGGTGGATTACAATGATCAAAATGATGTAGTATAGACAGCTTACCTCGGTGATAACATATGCTCTTCAAGCCAGAAGAACATATCTCCTAATGAACAAAAGCATATGGACAGCAACTTAAACAAGCTAGACGAAGAGAAGGACTACTTCACACTAGTAAGGCCTAAATGGAAAAAGAAGGATGCTCCAAAAGATGTGCCTTCACTCAATCTCAGAAACAAATGGAAATTAAAAGATGCCAGAGGTGTTACCGCTTATGGCCCTTCTTGATGAGTCTGAAGGAGGTCATATCTTCTCTAAAAATGTGATGTATTTTAGAGTTTTTCTAGGTTTTGTTAGGGTCAGACTTCTGAGGGCTTTACGACCCTCTCCTCTACACTTTTATCAATTTTAAGGGACCTTTTGGGAGGGGTAGGGGTACCCCTGGGCTGGTTGTGTTGGGCCTGCTGTATCACAATCCTCCTAAAAGAGGATTATCATTCCGATGGCCTAGCCATTCATGGTAGTCCACGTAACAAAAATGATGAAGCATGTATGTGCTGTGAGAGGACACTCCTCATTCCTGCATGGTTAAAAAGAACCACTGATAGGGCAAAAATAAGCATACCCACACGACATAAATCTGAATCTGATTCATGTTTTCAAAAGAGGTGGAGTGAAATTCTATTTTTAATAACAAAGAACTTAAACTCTACTTTCATTTGCATTCAGGATACGGGTGCCATATGCATAGAACTACTCACTGAATTGTACAAAATAGAATGTTATATTTTTTTATTTCGGGATACACTGTGTTGGAGGCATAAGGGTGGCATATTGTATTGGAGTTAAAAGGGTGGCATATGTATAGTAATAAGGGTTGTAATCTTCATTGGGGAGGGTCTCATTTGCATTGACCAGTCATGCAAAGTGATTACGAGTAATATTCAAACATGAAAATTGTGAGTTGGAACATAAGGGGCTTTAATTGCCATTTAAAGCATAGAGAAGTAGATAGGCTAATAAAAGCCTATCAAATTGATATTTTCGTAATAATCGAAGCAAAATTAAATAAAGAAAAAGCTGCTAGATTGATGAAGTCAAAATTCAAAAAGTTTAAATTTATGGAGAATTTTTCTACACATATGAGTGATCGAATTCTATTGATGTGGGATGGCTTAACTGCGGAGATTGAGCTATTATCCTCCACACCCCAACATATTTATGTTCGGGTGAGTGATATTATGGCAATATCTTTTTCAATTTAACAATTGTCTATGGTTTTTACACAATAGTTAATAGGAGAATTTTATGGAATGAACTATCCCATCAAGTAGACCTTTCTCCTTGGATTATAATGGGAGATTTTAACTCCCCATTATCTGCTCTGGATAGGAAGGGTGGAAAAATTGTCTCTACATACGAATGTATGTATTTTATAAATTGCTGCTCTAATCTTAGCCTTGAGGATATTCCATCCTCAGGTCCATATTTCACCTGGACCAACGGAAGGATGCTATGTAAGCTGGACATAGCTATGATAAACCAAGGGTGGGCTGATCTCTCACTTGACACGCACGCTAGGTTTTTACAACCTAGAATTTTCTTCGTTTACAGCTTAATCTTAGTTTACACTGAATCCAGCGCGAGAGATAGAACGATACCTTTCAAGTTTTGCAACATGTGGCTCACTCATAAAGATTATCCCCATATAGTGGCAAAAAACTAGGAATATTAAGTGCAAGGTTCTCTGATGTACCAATTAGTGAACAAACTTAAAAAGTTAAAAGAACCACTAAAAACTCTCAATGAGAATCATTTTAGCCACATCAGTACAAGAGTTTGCTTGGCTAGGAAAGCTCTACAGGAAGTCGAAAAAAATATATTAGAAGGCCATGATACAGATCTTAGAGCAGAAGAAATTAACCTAAAAGTTAAATTGAGAATGTTGGAGGAAGCTGGACTATCTTTTGTTAGAAAAAAAGCAAAGTTCAAATACCTTAGAGAAAGTGATAGATGCACTAAATTCTTTCACACATTGGCCAAGGCTAGGCTTCAAAGATCTAAAATTATTTCTATAGTCAAAGAAAATGGAAATTTTTCAAATTCTTTTCAAGAAATATCAGAAGAGTTCCTAGACTACTATAAGAATCTTCTTGGTGTTATAAAAAGAGAATCCCCATTTTTGTACCTATTATTGAAAATGGTAGGACACTTCACTCCATGGAACACAGTTTGCTATCTCTGGATTTTTCCTTCAAAGAGATTAAAGAAGCATTATTCTCAATGGGCGGGTCAAAATCTCATGGACTAGACAGATTCACCGGGGAATTCTATAAAGGCTCATGGGGAACAATTGGCACTGATGTTGTTAAAGCTGTAAAAGGCTTTTTCTACTCTAGAAAACTCCTAAAATGCATTAATCATGCATACATTGCATTAATTCCAAAAACTTCTAATGCTTCATCGGTTAAAGACTTTAGGCCTATATCTTGATGTAATGTTATTTACAAACTTATAGCTAAGCTTATAGCCAAAAGGCTTCAATCCATTCTTGGAAGTATCATTAGCCCGACCCAATTAGCTTAAATTAAAGGAAGGCTAATATCGGATAACTTTCTCCTCGCACAGAATTTAATATAGAAGTATGCTAGAAAAAGAATATCACCACGGTGTTTTCTAAAAATTGATTTGCAAAAAGCTTTTAACTCGGTTAGTTGGGATTTTATTAGGAAAGTTCTAGCAGCCCTCAACTTTCCACCTAAATTCATTGATATAGTGTATGAGTGCATATCTACTACGTCTTTCTCGATCTCTATTAATGAAGAACTCAAAGGTTTTTTTAAAGGAAAAAGAGGACTTAGACGGGGTGATTCTCTATCTCCGTATCTATTTGCCATTTGCATGGAATATCTTTCTAGATTACTCATGAATGCCACAAGCAGAGTAGGGTTCTCATTCCACACGGGGTGTGAAGCTCTTCATATATCCAATCTAATGTACACTGACAACCTGATCATTTTCACTAGAGGAGATTCCTCCTCCATTAATACTGTTTGGAAGACATTGAAAGAATTCTCAGCCACTTCATGCCTTCATGTCAATCCCTCCAAATCAAACCTTTTCTTTGGAGGGGTTAAGGCTGATGTCAAAAACAAGATTTTTTCAGAATCTAGTTTTATTGAGGGCTCCCTCCCTTTCATCTTTCTTGGAGTACCTCTTTCCTCAAGTAGACTTATTACCTCACAATTTACTATATTATTGTCAAAGATTACTGCTTCGATTCATCAATGGGCTACGAAGATTCTCTCCTTCGCTGGAAGACTGGAACTACTATGCACTATTATACAAGGGATATAAGGATATTGGTTCTCAATATTCCTACTTCCCTCTACAATAATAAAAGCAATAGAGAATGCATGCAGAAGATTCTTATGGGGTACCACAAAATCTGGAAGATACAGGTAGAAAGCATCATGGGACAAGGTTTGCACACCTAAAATTTCTGGTGGATTGGGCATAATGGACATATCATTCTGGAACAAGGTATTTTTCATTAAAACCCTCTGGCAAATACATAACAATGATGATGCGCTGTGGATCAGGTGGATACACCACTACTATTTAAAAAACACAAATATATGGACTTGCTCACTATCTAAACAAGATTCTACATATTGGAAATCCCTAATTTCTGTTAGGGATATCTTACTGAAGAAAGAAGGCGGCACACAACAAGCAATTCTGTTGCTGCATAATTGGGTAGGAACATGCAGATTAATTTTGGAGGGCTACATGTTCATATCTAGAATTAATCTAAAGAAACCTAAACACTGGGCAGAAATAATTTGGTTTCCCAACAATATTCCAAAGCATGCTTCCTTTCTTTGGGTAATAAAAGTAGGTAATATAAGAACTAAAGACTGTCTCTTCAATATCCCAGAAAATTTAAAATGTGAATTTTACACGGAGCTGGAATCTCTAAGGCATATCTTCTTCGAATGCCATTTTACTAAAAACTTGATGCAGCATCTCAATAGCTAGACGGATACCAAAGATTTATTACAATCCATAACCGCAAGTCTTAGAAGCTTTAGAAGAAATTATTCAGCAAACTCTCCTAGAAATCACGTCAGAAAAGCAGCATTTGTGGTCATAGTGTACTACATATGGAAAGAAAGGAATCATAGATTGCATTAAGGAAAATCACAAGACTTATTTTCTATTCTAGGAAAATAAAAACAGAAATTTTTGTTGTATTCCGAAATGATTGTAATAGTTTGAACATTTGTTAGGATGTAAGGATTTAATAGTGCATTTTATTACTTATTTAAAAAAAGAATATCTACCAACTCAATAATTTTAATATTTAAAGTGTGTTTTAATGGGTGTCTTTTGAATTCGTATTGTGTATAGTATGAATCAATCTTTTTGTACCATGATGTTGGTGTCTACTTTAAATCATACAATATTTTCTTAAAACTAAAATTTTATCTTCTTTTCCATTTATTAAATAACTTATAGGCTACTCAACATATACATATTCTTCTAGAGTATCATTATTAAATGGAGGCTTAACATCCATTTCATATATTTTCTGATTATTTTGTGCCGAAAAAAAAATAATTATGCGAGTTGTATCTAATCTTGCAACATGAGCAAATATCCCAAAGTAATTAAAATATGATTTTTGTTTATATCTTTTAGTGACTAAACTTGCTTTAAAATTGATAAATCTCACCATTAGATTTATTATCTACACCCACTTTACTCCAATTGAAATTTTATCTACTAGTAAATTCATCAGATCTCATGATTCATTCTTTTCAATTACATTAATCTCATCATTCATAGCTTTTATGTAATGTTGGTCACTTGAGGCCTTTTCAAAAGTCACTAGTTATTAATCTATGAATAAAGCAAATTTTATAAATTATTCATTATATGGGTCAATATTATTACCCACAATATAATACTTAAATATGGATGGTAATCTTTAGTGTTTCTGTGGCCTTTTGGATTCTTCTACCTAAATGGATGTGGAAACCTGCCTATTTTCCTTTTCATAATTTTCATGAATCACCACTACCTCTTTTTGGGTTTTCTAAGACTAATCCACATTCCTTCTTCATCAAACATCACATTATGACTAATAATCATGTTTTTTTGTCTCTAGATTATGAAGTTCATATACTTTTAAATTTGTGTAGTATTATCCAATGAAAATATATGTTTTACCTTTGTCATCTAATTTCTTTTTGAGTTGATCGAGCATGTAAGCATATGTTTTGCCACTAAAAACTCTGTGATGCCAAATTGAGGGGCTTATTCCACTCCAAGCTTCTACTAGTATCCAATCACGAATAGTCTTTGTATAACACATTTGTTCAAAATAAGAATAATGGTAGCAACTACTTTAACTCATAATTCTTTGGATAGTTGTTTGGTTTTCAATGTGCATCTCACCATATCTATGATTGCCATCTTCATTTTTACTTCTCCATTCTCTTGTAGTGTGTATATAGTTGTAAGTTGATATTAATTCCATCATGTTCAAAGAAATTTGCACAAACAAGTTATTCTCGGCTTTTATTTAGTCTCAATGTTTTGATTCTGCAATCACTTTTTTTTCTACAAATGCTTTGAATATCTTCAAGACATCACAAATTTTGATTTCTTCTCTAGGAAATATACACAAGTATTTCTAGTAACATCATCAATAATAATAATTAAAATTTTTTCTACCACCTTGTGTTTATAAATCAATCGAACACATATCTGAATGAATGTGTTGGCCGAACATAAATATATGTAATTCATTCCCTTTTGATGATTCTCACATATTCCATTAGAAATATTCATTATATGAAAATCCAAAACATATTTTTTTTGTGATAGATAATTCAATTCAAAGCACATATGCCAAAAATAATCATTACTTGGAATCACAAAATTTAACTGAGTAATTTAAAATCATTTTAACTTAGTAATGAATCTCTCATTATTATAAATCTTTGTGTAATAGTCATCATGAATTTACATGTTGTAGCCTTTTTAATACAATTGGCCCATACTCAATAGATTATTATGATGACATGACCATGAAAAACTCTTTTATGAGACAACTTCAATATATCTCATGTTTTTTTAGCTATTTTCACATTTGCTATTTTTTTCAAATATTGAGCAGACTATACCTTGATAAATTTGTGAAAGTTTCAATTGGTCCATACTTCGAGTAGTTTCATTAGCTCCTTGCTATAATCATGATTCCATAAAGCTCCAAATAGAGTTAGCCTTTTATTGGAGTTGGACATTCGGATTATAATTTATATGAAAACAAAAAATATTAGGAATAATGTTTGATTATATAAATAAGTGAAACAATAAATTAAAATGACCCAAAAATAAAAATCACAATACAAAAATTTCGAAAATTATAACAATATTCTAAATTAAAAACTAATAAAGTGAAAAACAATATCCAAATTATAGAACTATCAAGTCGAATAATATGTGTCAAAGACTTCTTCATATGTATAGGAAGTAAGTAAAGCACATAAAGCCCAAAATTACCTTTTGGATTAAAATATATTTTCTATGATATAAAATCCTAGAAATCTCAAATCTAGTACAAACATATCACTTTAAGATTTTTGGGCAAATGTTTAGACCTCTTTCAATGTTATTCTTTAGGTGATAACATTGATTCATCGAATTATCAACTTGGAATCAACAATATGGTTGCTTCTTAATTACTGAACCAAAAAGGAGATTCTATTCACAACTTTTCGAATCTTCAAATAATTTTCAAGCTCTAATTTTTTATGGCATGCACACAAATAAAAATAGGATGCATAATTAAAATAAAGGTTTTATAATATGCACACACAAAATACATAAATTATAAGCCAAAAAATATATACATTACACAATTTAAGTAAACACACCATAATTATACACTATATATTTCTAAAAATTAATAATTAAACAAGCAAAGTATTTATAAAAACATAGCTCCAAAAATAAACTCTTGAACTAACATTTATCTGAGAGAGAAGGGAATGAGAGAGCAACAAAGGACATACCAAAATGTATTGCCAAAAACACTTGTATACGAAAGAGTGAAGAACACAACATTTTCAAAAATAAACCTCACCTAAAAGAAAAATGAAGCAACAAATTACATACATATACCTTCTAAAAAATCACTCTTTCTTCAAACTTCTCTAACTCGTAAAAAACAAACAACTCTCTACTATTTTTTTTTCATTTTTAAATGGTTTTTGATGGAGTCTAGATGCAGTCTCCATCAGAGAGGGCACCATGCATGCCCTTTTGTGAAAATGAGAATGTTCCCATTTTCTAAACTTTGTTTTTAATTTTTATTTTTTTAGTTTATATATTTTATATATTTTATATATTTTATATATTTTATATATTTTATATATTTTATATATTTTATATATTTTATATATTTTATATATTTTATATATTTTATATATTTTATATATTTTATATATTTTATATATTTTATATATTTTATATATTTTATATATTTATATATTTTATATATTTTATATATTTTATATATTTTATATATTTTATATATTTTATATATTTTATATATTTTATATATTTTATATATGTTATATATTTTATATATTTTATATATTTTTATATATTTATATATTTATATATTTATATATTTTATATATTTTATATATTTTATATATTTTATTTTTTATTTTTTTATTTTTTATTTTTTTATGTTTTTTATTTTTTTATTTTTTATTTGTTTAGTTTTTTATTTTTTAATTTTTTAATTTTTTTATTTTTTATTTTTTATTTGTTTATTTTTTTATTTGTTTATTATGTTATTGTTTATTATTTAATTGTTATTAATTTATTATTTATTATTTTATTATTTTATTGTTTATTATTTTATTGTTTAGTATTTATTATTTTATTATTTTATTATTTATTGTTTATTATTTTATTGTTTATTATTTATTGTTTATTATTATTATTTATTATTTTATTATTTTTATTATTTTATTATTTATTATTTTATTATTTATTATTTATTATTTATTATTTATTATTTTATTATTTTATTATTTTATTATTTTATTATTTTATTATTTTATTATTTTATTATTTTATTATTTTATTATTTTATTATTTTATTATTTTATTATTTTATTATTTTATTATTTTATTATTTTATTATTTTATTATTTATTATTTTATTATTTTATTATTTTATTTTTTATTTTTTATTTTTATTTTTATTTTTTATTTTTATTTTTTATTTTTTATTTTTTATTTTTTAATTTTTTTAATTTTTTTAATTTTTTTAATTTTTTTATATTTAGTTTTTTTATTTTTTTTTATTTTTTTTATTTTAGAAATTTTATAAGTTTTATAAATTTTATAAATTTTTTTCAATTTTTTTTATTTTTTTTTATTTTTTTTTATTTTTATTTTACTTTTATTTTATTTTTTTTTGAAAAATATAACATGAAATTTTATCTCACATTCTTAGTCTACAATACTCCACACTTTCAAAAAAAAAAAAAAACAATTTATCAAATTCAAGTATACATAATAAACCTCCCCATCTATCTTAGGTGAGGATACTTATATTATCATGTAACTTAAATAAATTAAATTTTACCTACTACAATAATTTTGCAAACAAATTAGTGAATTTTTTATTCATGTGTACTTTTTCAAATACAATTAACTTTTTATCTAATAAATCATATATCTAGTGATACCATATATTAATGTGCTCTAACCTATTATTAAATTTTGAATTTTTAAAGTAAGTATAATAGTATAATTGTCGAAACATATAATGTATGTATCATATTGTACATCTTAAGTCTGTAATAAATCTTTTTAACCATAAAATTTCTTTGCAAACTCTAGTAGTTTTAATGAACTTGGTCTTGGTGTTGGATTGCATTACATATTTTTGTAGCTTGGATTGATATGATACAACTTTCTCTCAAAAGGTTATTAGATAACATGAGGTTGATCCATGTGAATCTAAATTATTAGTCATATCAAAATTAATGTATCTAAGAATTATGAGTTTTAATTTACCCATAAAAATAGCTGAAAAGTCCCCGATAAGTATCTCAAGATAGAATTTACTATAGCTCAGTGATATGCACTTGAGTATGAGAGAAAACAACTAACAACACTAACATTTGTGTTATATTTGATCTAGTGGAGACCATAGCATATATAGGACTACTGACTATTGAGGCACAATAGACATGACACATATATCTCCTTTCCTCATTAGTATTGGAATTATGCTCAATACTCAGCTTAAGAACTTTACTAGTATATCATTTTTGAGATAACAAGATATGCATAAAATGTTTATCTCGAATATACTCATCCCTAAAATATATTTGACTGGGCCTAAGTATTTAATAGAAAATACTTTTTTTCAGCTCTTCTTAAGCCTATCAATCTGCTCTCTATCATGGCTAATGATCAACCAGCTGATAACTAACAAACACATATGGTTAGAAGATGTGTACTAAAAATTAAAAGTATCCATGCTTGTATACAATTCCTTGTACCACTGCCTATGAGTTTGTTTAAGATCATGCAAGCTCTTATTTAGTTTGCAAACAATACCTTTCTCTCCTTATACAATGAGTCCCTCGGGATAATCCATGTAGAGTAGAGAGTCTTGTGAAGGTCACCATGAAAAAATAAAGCCTTCACATCAAAGTCGACTAATTTCTAATTTCAAGCTTGCATCCAAGCTCAAAATTACTTAAATATAATACATCTTCACTATGAGAAAAAATATCACATCAAAATCAATTCTATTTTTTTAACTAAATCCTTTGACCGTGAATCTAGTCTTGTATCTCAATTGAGAATCATCATCAGGTTTTATACTAAAGTGCTATATATTTTTCAAATATTATTTTTTTTTTCAATAAGGATACTAGATCATAAGTCTAGTTGATATAAATGTATTTTATCTTTTCCTACATATAGAGGTGTCAAACGGGACGTGCCGGGCCAGCCCGACCTATTTTTAGCCGGCCCGACTGTGCTTTCGTGTCGGGCCAGGCACGGTTCTGAGGAGGTCAGCCCGGCATGGGGCCCGCGGCACGAATTTGCCGGGTTCGGCTCGATCGGGCCGAACCTCTAGTATATGGTTTTGGCACGCCCCAAACCTTAATTTTTAAAAAAATTAGGATTTCGGCGCACTAGAAATCCTAATTTAAAAAAATCAGGGTTTTGGCACCCCCAAAATTCTAATTTTTAAAAAAATTAGGGTTTCGGTGCTCCCGTAACCCTGATTTTAAAAAAAATCAATTTCTCGGCTCGTGCCGAGGTATTGTGCCAACGAGCCATGGTACTGTGCCAAACCAGGCACGACACGAGGCCTGGTTGGCCTCAGCACGAGCCCAGGCACGGGAAATTTCCAGTTGACACCTCTACCTACATAGCTCTAAGCTAGTCATCTTTATTTTTAAGAGATATTGCCTCCTGAAAGGTCTCAGTCTCATCTACATCCATAGGTAAAATGTAATCATGAAATCTAGAGGATATATCGAGGGGCCTAGATGATCTTTTTAGTTTAAATTGATATATATCAGCATGAACAATATAATATTTTCCACTTCTAGCTTGAATATGGTTTCTCACCTCTTCTATAAGCATATCTTGGAGCTCAAAATATTAGGTGTATCTTATGGCTCATAATCTTTAGACAGCTACTCAATTCCTTCCCCTTGATTAGACTCATCTCTAAAAATAACTGGCACTAAATTTGTACAAATAGGAATATGTATGCAATCACTCTCCTCACTTCTTGAATAACTATTGTCCACTAATTGTTCCTTCAGAAAAATCACAGTTCTAATTTGAACGAGCTTCTTGGTATTTGGATTTTATAGTCTAAATCCTAACTTCTCATGTCCGAAGCCAATGAAGATGCATGGACATGTAGTATCATCGAGTTTAGATCTTTTATCTTTTGAGATATAAACGAAGGCTTTGCAACTAAAAACTCACATGTGATCATATGAGATATTTTTCCTAGTCCATATTTTATTGGAAACATGTCTATCCAAGGTAGTAGAGTCATGACCTAACCAAAAATGATATCATCAGAGTAGTTCTCTTATTGGGTCGGGTAAAAAAAAATAAGTAAAATTATGTGTCATTTCACCATTTTGAAAATAATTAATTAAATATCCTCCAAATTTTTAAATTCTCAAAAAAAAAATAATTAATTTTTGGGCACACAAATTTAGAAACAAAAAAATACTTATCTTTGTACAGGAATGTCATGACACAAAAATATACAAATATACAATTATAGTTATATGTTTATAAACATATATAATTGTACATATATAGTTATATGAATATAAACATATAAATGTATATATATGTGCGTGCGTGTGTGTCTATATACACTATTTTTAAAAATTACTATGTTAAAATAATATATTTTCTAAAAAAGCATATCTATCCATTTGATGTACACACATATATATACATAACAAACACACACACACACACACACCATATATATATTATATATATAGATGTGTGTGTATTGTTTTTTAAAAATAATATTTTTTTTTTGCAATTTTTTTTTTCAAAAAAGTTCATCTTAATGTCATAAAAATGTATGGCATGTTGTGATGAGTATAGTTTTCATATTACTCAAAAATTAATTATTTTTTCGTTTTATGTAATTTGAGAATTATTTTTAATTATTTTCAAAATGGTAGACCTAAACATAATTTTATAAAAAAAAAAATAATAATAATTTTTAAGTAACATCTTTTTATATCAATACTAATTCACCGAAACTTTAACTTTTCTATGATACATAAATGATAAATCAATGATAAATCAAGATTCATCGAATCAAACCATTTTCGAGCACCCGCGTTCACACATCAATGTTGGCGACTCTCATCAAAACCATAAATTTTTTGTCCGACGGCGTTCCTCCAGAAGCCAGCAGCAGCACTAAGCGCTCATGTCTTTCCCCATGAACTCGGATAACAGCCAGGCCGACGAGGACTTCTCATCGACAAGCCACCTGTCGAACGGCAGGATCATGCTGATGTTATTAATACCAATCCTCTTTCTCGTAATCGTGTTCATGATCGCCCTTCACTTCTATGCGCGTTGGCACCTTCACCGAACGCGACGCCGTCAAATCCTGCGGGCCCGCTGGCGCGGAACCAGCATCCTATTCACCGATCCAGCTCACTCAAATCCGCCGCCGCACAGGCTCGACGATGCCGTGTTGAAGTCTCTCCCGCGTTTCGTCTATTCGCGCAAAACACACCCTGAAGCCATCGACTGCGCGGTATGCCTGTCTGAGTTTGAGGACGACGAGTTGGGTCGTATGTTGCCGAGCTGTAAGCACTGCTTTCACGTTGACTGCATCGACATGTGGTTCTTCACCCACGCTACTTGTCCCCTCTGCCGAGTTTCAGTCGAACCGAACCAGGTCGAACTCGCAACATTGCCACCGGAAAGGCCAGAAAGAAGTGCACGTGTGGAAGAAGAAGTTGTTTCCAGATGGCTGGCAAATCCGATACCGTCGTTTTGAGGCAACTCATAGCGGGTTCATCACCAATCTGGAGTCCGAGCTACCACGATCAGCTTGAGCTGATTTGGTTTCCATCGGTCAACACAGTTAGGCAGGCGGCTTGACCGCGTATGTTGTGGGACTTTTTTGACTGGTGTCTTCCCTGAAGTACTTTTCCACTCCTGGAAATAGAAGTGACGCAGCGACGATGAATTGCATCAGAAATTATTTTTTTTTTTATTTTAATTTAAACAGTCGACGTGACATTTGCTTGTCTATATTTGTCCTCACACATGACTATAGTTCGATTTGTTAAAAAGTTGGCCCGAATTATTTCCATTGTTGCACCCATTTTATGTTTGACAGTTTGGAATGATTGTGTCGTAGTATAATAATAATAAATAATTAGTCTTGAGGGTATGAGATTTATATAATTAGTGTGAAATTTATATTAGTGGGAAATTGAGTGAAATGTATAATATATATTTGTGATAAATTGGGTGAAATTTATATGATATAAAATAATGTTTTAGGGTTTCATATGAAAAATAAATATTAAATAGTACGTATCTGTTAAGCATTTGTGATTCCACGATTGTGAGTCAAAAGAATTAAACAACATAGAAATAAAAACAAATAATATATATACAATCCACAATCATAATCTAACCATGACAAAATAAAAAAAAATGAAATAGAAACACAAGAATAACGTGGTTCCCTCGTCGTTCAACATGACGAGCTACATCCACCAAAAAAATACTTATACGTTTACATATTAAACCAAAAATATCCAGAATTCTTATAAATTTATGCAGTTGAAACAGTTGCGATAAAATCGTGTAAAAGAGGAGAAAGAGATGAACAACATTACACCTTGAAAAACAGATCTGAAAATTCCATTGGTGCTATATGCCCCAATCCGAACCCATGGTTTTTTTGACTTAGGTCCGAGTCCACCACCCCCCCTAGAAGTGTCAAACGGGCCCAGCACGGCCCGTAGGCACGGCAGGCCGTGCAGGGCCCGCTCGGGCCCGACCTGGCCATACAGGCCGGGGCAGAGGCAGACCAGAGACTCGAGAGGCAGAAATTTTTTTTTTAAAAAAAAATTTTATATATTGTAATGCTTAAGTGTGCAGTATTAAATATCAATATTTTTAAAAATGCTAAAAATAAAAAAACAAAGTTTAGAATTTTTTTTTAATGAAATTCAAATTAGTTTAACTTTTATTATATTTATTAATTATATATTAAAGTTATTAATTTTTAAAATAAAATTTAAATCGTAAAAAAAATAAATCAATACATTATGTTAGTAAAAATAAAAATTAAAAAAAAATTAAACACAAATGAAAAATTACCAATCATCCATTTGAAACCGAAGGTCCGAACAAAATAAGTATCAGTTTCAACACAACGTACAAACAAAGCGTACAAATACAATCAATAAAAAAAACATCAAAAACAAAAAATAGCAGATCATCATCAATCGTCAATTGGCATATCATGAGAATCATCAGCCGCAACATCAAGATCAGTATCATATGGATCATCATCATCGGCAAACAACTCCTCCGCCATCGTAGTGGATGTGGATGCGACTGCAGTGCCTGTCCCAGTCCCAGCTCCAGCACGATCATGGATGCTAAATCTCGATTCCTCCCAATCCTTCAAACATACTAAGGCCTCAACTATATCTGGACGTAATCTCGATCTCCTATCCAAAATCACATTCACTGCAAAAGAAAAAGCAGACTCCGATGCTACGCTCGACACCGGAGGAGTCAGTAGATCCCTAGCAATCCTAGATGGCACGGGAAAGGTGGACTCATATGATTTCCACAACTGTAATAAATCAAGATTCTTAGTATCAGAATGTGATAGGATTGAGCAGTAATTGGTATCTAAGTACCGAGACAGCTCGCTCCTATGTGATGGTCCACCCATACGTTTCCCCCTTGCTGGCTAAATGAAAAAATCGTCATCTCTGAACAAGGTATCAATGTCCGTAATTACAGTCTCACTGCTACCACCACCATACCTAGTATCGTAGTATGTGAACAGGTCAGTCAACTTCTCGTGAATGAACCCTTCAGGTGGCTCTTCCAGGTTCATGCACGAGGAAATGAAAGTCAAGGTGTTTTCTACCCCTTCCACCTTAACCCTAGGGTCCATGCATGCAGCGAGGCAATAAAGAGATGGAACGGTGGACGAGTACTTCAAATACTTGGTCTCCATCTCTGCAACCATATGGCTAAGCGTCGAGTCAGCTCGATACTTCCTAAACATGCTACTAATGTTGCATATGCACCAGAGTGCAATGCAAGTCGTGGGCGTATAAATCGACGAACACATGTTCGTCGTGTCATAAAAAATCTTCAGGAATTTCATTTATGAAATTCCTGAAGCCCAGTCAGTGTCGTCAATAATAAGTTCGTCACTCTTACTATTGACGTAGTCAGATATCACGTGTTCGTATCCAACACATGATTCCAACATCAGGTACGTGTAATTCCAACAATGTCTAACATCCGATTGGAATTTCTTCTTCTTAAGATTCGTAGACAAACAGAGACTATGAAACTCTTGCTGTCTGCGAGGAGTGCGAATATATTTTAATGCATTGCGTATATTATCCAACGCGGGGGAACACACCTTCATACCCGCTTGAACAATCAGGTTAATCACGTGACACATGCATCTGACATGAAAGATCTCTTCTAATGGTGCATCTTTAATATTCCTAACAAACATATTGATCGCTACTCCATTATTAGAAGCGTTATCGAATGTGACACTAAAAATTTTATTTTGAATTTTATATTCCCTAAAGATTTTCATCATACACTCAAAAATGGCCGGGCCATCATGAGGATGAAGAATCTCAGTGAATCCTAAAATTTTTTTTATTGATTGTCCAGTTAGAATCTACATAGTGACTCGTGAGACATGCATAAGAAGAATCATAATGACTTGTCCATATATCGGACGTCACGGACACCACTCCACTATATGCCATAAATTCCTTAATTATTTTTTGTTTTTCTAACTTATATATCTTTAGTATGTCATTCATAGATGTGGACCTAGGAATCCTACAATAGGAAGGCTGAAAATAAGTCTGCATGATGCGCATTACCCTTGGATCTTCCGAAAATCTGATCGGAAGACCCATCAATGTGATGAGCATGGCCATGCCATCCCTACCCAACTCGCTGGAGTATATGAAGGGAGTAAACTTTTAGATTGAACTTGATCCAGTCTCAAAAAATTTAGTGCCAAGTTGGGTTTGCCTAGGATCTAAGGGTCCATATTTTTTGGTGCATAATTCGGCATGCCTCTTAAGGTGCCCAGTCCCAAATGAACTCTTACATGTTAATAGTCCCATACAATATTTGCACTGTGCCATTTCTTGTTCCTCACCCCTAACATTTTTTTGTGTTATGATTTTAAAATGAGTCCAAACTACAGAAGTCCTCCTAGTTTTTTGTTTTTTAGAACTTTGGGTTGATACGACTGGAGAAACCAAAGTTTCAGCAGCCTCAGACCTCTGTGTAATATTTTTATTTTCCAAATTTAAATACGTGTCAGGTGTATTTGTCATTTTTTATGATTTTTATTTTTTCCTAATTTTTTTTTCTAGAGAGAGAAAGTATAGAGAGAGAAAGTAAAAAAAAAGCGTAAAATAAATTACCCGGTAACATCAGTGAGGACGGTCACGTGCACGGTGCACCGCAGCAAGCTCTAATGTTCAAAACTCAAGTCGAGTTTCATGAAAATCCAAGCCGAAAGCAAAATCCCGAGGCCCGAGAGAGAGAAGCACGGTTTATGTGAGAGAAAGAGGAAGATTTGAGAGAATATATGTTTTTGAAAAACATAAGTGTTAAAGGGAGGGGGGTAGAATTTATAGATTAAAGATATTAATTTTTTATAAAAAAAGATATTTTTTTTATATTTTTTTGAATTTTTAATAATTATTTAGGGGGCAGAATCACGAGGACCGTTAGATTCTGCCCCCTAGCCGTTGGAGGCAAATCCAATGGCTGAAAATGAATATTAACTGCATATTTTTTTTTCATGTTGGGATTGGGTCGGGACTGAGGGTCGGGTCATATCAGACACGACCCGCGGTCTTTTTTTCGGGAGGGGCTGGGCCACGCCCACGCGTGGCCGCGTGAAACCGGCACGGGAAGAACCCGTGCCGGGTCAGGCATGGCACGGCTCGTGCCTAACCCGGGCACGACACGGGCGCGGGCATAGTTTTTTAACGTGCCGGGCCGGCCCAAGCACGGTCGAACTGTGTCGGGCCGGGCCGGGGCGGCCCGGTTGACACCTCTACCCCCCCTCAATACCTAATAGTAATACACTATTTGAATTTAAGCTGTTGGGTTTCATCTCCAATGGCTATGGGGCAGAATTTGACGGCCCACCTAATTCTGACCCAAAAAAATCATTAAAACAAACAACTTTTTTATAAAAAAAAATTATATTATAATTCCATAAAATCCTCTCATCCCTCTCTCTAATATTTATGTTTTCAAAAACATAAAATCTCATTCTCTCTCAAATCTCTCTCCTAAAATTTTTTCTCTTGCGATTTTTACTTGACTTTTCAGGACTCGCAACTTGTGATCGGCTTTGGTTGGTGTTTGGATCAGACGTTGGATTTGTGGTGCACGTGCTTTACATTGCTTTACAAGTATTTCTATTTTTTTTAATCAGTTAACTCACAAGTCTATATTTTATTTTTATAAAAATATAGTATTTCACTTTCTCTCTCTACTAAATGGTCTACCTTCTTGTTTAAATAAATAAAAAAAAGGACAAATACTAATGAAATTAATGTTAAATTTAGAAAATGAAAATCCTACCCAAATGTCTGAGGCTGTTGAAACTTAGGTTTTTCTGTCACCTTGACCCAGACATCTAAAAAACAAAAAATTAGATGGATTTCTATAGTTTGGACTCACTTTAATATAATAAAAAAAATATAAGAGGTGTGGAAGAAGAAACGACACTATAAATATTATAAAAAAGTTTAACTTGTAAGAGTGCGTTTGGGACTGGGCACCTAAAGAGATGCTGAAATATGCACCAAAAAATATGGTGCATTAGATCATAGGCAACCCCTACTAAATGGTGGGTTTTTTGAGGTTGGATCCAGTTCAGTCTCAAAGTTTACCCCCTTCATATATCGTAGTGAGTTGGGTAGGGAAGACATGACCAAACTTATCACCACGATGGGTCTTCGGATCAGATTTTTGGTAGATCCAAGGGCTATAAGCATCATGCAGACATATTTTCATCCTGCTTATCATAGTATTCCTAGGTCCACATCTAAGAACATCATATTAAAATATTATAAGTTAGAAAATTTTGAGTAGTGTCTATGACGTCCGATATCTGGACAGTCACGATGCTACATCCTATGCATGTCTCATTGCCCATTATGTAGATTCAAATTAGACTCTAAATAAAAAAATTTTTAGGATTTTCTAAGATTCTCCATCCTCATGATGGCTCGGCTATTTTTGAGTGCATGATAAAGATCTTTAGAGAATATAAAATTCAAAATAAAATTTTTAGTATCACATTCGATAACACAGCTAATAATGGAGCAGCGATTAACATGTTTGTTAGGAATTTTATAGATGAACCATTAGAAGAGATTTTCCACATTAGATATATGTGTCACGTGATTAACTTGATTGTACAAGCATGGATGAAGGTGTGTCTCTCCGCTTTGACAAACATATGCAACTCACTAAAATACATTCGCATGCCTCGCAGACAATAAGAGTTTGATAGTCTCTATTTGTCTGCGAATCTTAAGAAGAAGAAATTCCAATCAGATGTGAGACACCGTTGGAATTACATATACCTGATATTGGAGTCATGTGGTGGATGCGAACACGTGATATCTGATTACGTCAATAGTAAGAGTTATGAACTTATTATTAACGATACTGACTGGGCTATAGAAATTTCATTTATTAAATTTCTGAAGATTTTTTATGACACAATGAATATATGTTCGTCGGTTAATACTCTCATGACTAGCATTGTACTCAGGTGCATATGTAACATTAGTAGCATGTTTAGGAAGTATCGAGCTGACATGATACTTAGTCATATGGTTGTAGAGATGGAAATCAAGTACTTAAAGTACTGGTCTACCATTCCATCTTTTTATTGTATGGCTGTCTGCATGGATCCTAGGGTTAATGTGGAAGGGGTAAATAATATTTTGACATATATTTTATCATGCATGAACATAGAAGACCCACCTGAAAGGTTCATTCACGAGAAATTGACTGAGCTTTTCACATACTATGATACTAGGTATGGTGGTAGTAGTAGTGAAGCTCTGAGTACAGACATGGATGACATATTTGAAGATGATGACTTTTTCATTCAGTTAGCGAGAGAGAAATGACGGGGTGGATCATAGTTCTATAGCAATCTTTTTTACTCATCTATAGCAATCTTCTTTCATTTGTTTATTTTATATCATAGTTCAATTGTTTGATGACCCATCATGATTTATTTTCTAGTTCGATCAGTAAGTGATAAGCTTTTTCAAAAACTAATCGATAGGGATACATACCTAATGAAGTTTAAAATACTATTCTGTATGCCTATAGTGTATCCTCCAAATATTGAGACCAATCTTTTTTGGATGGATTAATTGTGTTTTTCAAGATATTCTTGATCTATCTATTTGATATATCTGCTTTCCAATTCATTTGTGAATTATATAGAAGTATTTTCTTATTTTTGGTCCTATGCTTTTCCAAGTACACACCAAATAATCTATTACAAAATTGACTACCTTCATTGCTTATGATATATCATAGTGTACCAAACCTTGTAAAAATATCCATGCATAAAAAATCTACAACTTTTTTTACTTCATTTTTAATTACTGGTATGGCTTCTACCCATTTAGACATGGTTCACAGCCACTAAAATATACACCTTCCTGCAAGATTCTCAAAGGAACCCATGACATTGATTCCCCATATATAAAAGATCTTCACCTCTAGGATAAAGTTGAGTGATATTTTATGTCTCCTAGATATGTTCCTTAATATTTGAAATCTATCATACCATTGTACCATCTTTTGGCATTCTCAAAACAAGGACACCCAAAAGACTATTATATTTTCTTTTGGGTGGTTTTGTTGGCTCCAAAATATTTCCCATATGATGAAGAATAGCATTTAAGAATAAATGGTATTTGTTCCCCTTCAAATTATACATATATTTATCACTTGATCTAAACATCTCCTAACCAATATTGGATCACCCATAGATAGTTTCTCACATCATACAAAAAAAAAATTGTTGGTGTGTAGTAAGAAAGGGGAAAGATATCACAAGATAAATTAAGAAAGTCAACATACCAAGACAGTTGTGTTTCAACCATAAAAACATGTTCTTCCAAGAAACTCTTTGGAATTTCAAACTTATTCTCCTCTTTTATTCCCATATTCCAATCATAACAAATGGTTGGATATCATATTTTTTTCCCCCTTCATACTAGACTTCCAAATCAGATTCTTGGAGGAGTATCCACCTTATCAACCTTTGCCTTGCCTAATTTTTCATCATCAAGTAATGTACACCTTCATGATTGGTATAAATTACCACCTTTTTGTTCAACATACTTGTGGTCAGAACTTGTCACAGAAAAAATTTACTTAAGCTTCACTTAAAGTCTAGCCATCATATGAAAATATCTAAAAATTTTGTCACATTTCTATCCCAACACAGTCCCCAAAACATATATGCTTGTATTGTATAGGATAATAAATCGAACTTCCCACTATGGTACTTTCAAATGCAACTTTGTTAACCATGTTCAAGGAAACTCCTTACCGCTTGATTATTGTGGGGTATGGTAAGGTTTTGATCAAGGATGCATTTGCATCATCCACCTCTAATTCTCAAGTTGGAAATGCATGCTTTAGTACAATTCATTTGTTAACCATGAAATAGTATTTCTCCTAATTTAGGACAAGATTCTTCTCTTTGTATTGTTTTAACATGACTTTTAGATTCAAAAAATATCTTTAAAAAGTATCTCCATATACAAAAAAAAAAAAATCCATAAATACATCCATGATCTCATTCAAGCCCATAAAAATATAAATTATGCATCTTTAAAATATTTCCAGTGCATTGCAAAGACCAAATGACATCCTCATAAATATAATAAGTTCCATAAAGACGAGTGAATGTTGTCTTATATTGATCCACACATAGTCACCAACAAGTAGTTGCACACGTTAAAATCTCTATTTAGTGGATGTTTTAATTATCATCACATTTCCTTTCTTCGGTACTAGATGAATAGAACTCACCCATGGACTATTTGATTTGACGTAAATGATACATATCTTCAATCATTCAATGATCTCCAATTTCACCACATCTTTCATAATTGGGTTAAATCTCTTTTGTTTCTCAATTATTAGTTTCATATCCTCCTCAAATAGGATCTTATACATGCATATTGATGGTTTGATCCCTTTTATATCATCTAACGACCAAGTAATTGTACCAACATATTTTCTAATAAGTTTTTACAAAGTTTCAGACGTGTCATCTATCAATGCTATTGAAATTATAATTGTCTTCATCTTATTTTCTTCTAGACAAGCATATTAAAGATAATTTAGCAATTCTTTTTAGATCAATCTATTTAAAGTTGTATAATCTTATAGGCTCTCCTCTTCTGGCATCATAGCTTGTTCAAAAGTCATAACTCTTGCATACCTAGAGTTCCCTAAGAAGGTTATGACATTTGCATTGGTTGTGACTTCCTTCTCTAAAGTTGTAGAAATATCATGAGCCATAGCATAAAACTTCTTCTCGTTCAATCTAATAGCTGGGGTTCTTTTTGACCTCACTAGAATAGGCACATTGCTTTTTTCTTCTGCCATATTGCTATTCAATTATTCATTACTCCAGATTGAGGTTCTAATGGATTATTTTTTATCATTTTTTTTGTCTCAACAAGTAACATACTCAAAATCTTTATACAAAGAAGCTATCTAAAAAGAATGGTGTTCAAATTTCGATGTCATTATTAGGCACGAAATACTTGTCACCGTAAGGGTAAGAATGTGCTCCATCGTAAAGAAAATTTAACCCATACATAGCCCTCTCTATTCTTTAGGTCCAAAAGTACTAGATCAATCCAAGAGTTTCACTCATATAAAATTGGTGGCTAAAAAAGAAGAAAATAAAGAAAAAAATGAAAAAAGAAATATTACAATGATTACAAGATAAATATAAGACATATTATATAAATATCAAATAAATAAAATAAAATAATGTTACCAAAACTACTAAAAACTAAATTACTCCTTTTTAAGGGTAGTTACATTAACTATATTTGATCAATCAAATTAAACATCAAACTTTTGTAGCAACACCAAAAACATGGTGTGTAGTAGTGACTGATATTTTAAAAAAAATAATCGTCAACAATGACATCACAAACTTGTTGCAACTTTGTTAAAATACTTAATTTTATAGTTAGGTGTGTATCCCAAAAGCTAGTTGGGTGAGGATCTCTCTTCCTATATCATTTTGTAATTATATATAGGTCATACAAGTAAAAATATGGATATTTAGTCCATATATCGATCCAACTAGGATTGTACTCTAAGTTAGATTAAACAATGATAATTAATAGTTATTATAGTATGAATGATAAATATGATTCTAAGTCAAAAATTTTAGATTCTAGGGATGATTGCTATTTTTATATGTGATGAAATTTTAATTGGCCTTGATGTGATTATGCTCAATCATATAATAAAGGCTAGATAATTATGAATAACATCTTGTCCTACTAGCATACAAGATGGTTATCAACTATTGAGCTATTTCCAATAATTATCCTTTCATAGTTGTCTAATTGCTATTTTAATACTGAGACAACAAATTATCTCTACTCAGATATCATTCATAAGTCTATACATTTTAGGTAACTTGTTAATTATCCTTAATTATTATTTTGAATATGTATTCTTATTCTCCAACCTTTAGTGTCTTTCTCATTGGAGAATTAATGTGATAATAAATTGTTTGTACTTTCAACTTCAGTTAGCACCATACTCATATAATTAACATAAAATTTTCTGTGTCACCGATAGTAATCATATGCTTAAAACTAACTTGCATGACTATCACCAACATATGAACCACCTTCAAAAGTACTTGCCACATGACTTATCTATGATCATCCCCCATTATGACATGCAACTATCACACTAAAGGTAAAATCCTTGGGAACGTGTTGAATTTACGATCCAATATCAATTGAGGGCCAGCTATTTTAAAATATACATAATGGATATGAAATCATTTTTGCTTTTTGTTTCTTAAGTATCATACTCATAACGTTTAAACATACCTCAATTTCAAGTTTTGGCATATGAGTTTATCTTTCATGTCATGGTTAGAAAGGTTGTAACTTTCTTCATACCGTATGTATGAGTATTTTTCATGGCTTACCTATCACTAGTCCCCACTCAAATCACATATGAACCTACTAATAGCCAAAACCTTAGTCTCAGTTCAATTTAATTACCAAATTATCTATAACTAAATATATTCACAATAAAGTATCATATTAAAGTATTAAAATAAGCATTTATTACACATTGATATATGAAATCATCTCTAAATTCTCCTTTTAGCTTAAAATTGAGGAGAAGAATGTATGAGATGGGTATAAATTCATTGCGTATGAATTTGAATGCACAATTTCAACCAAAGAAAAATCTAAGTTTCAAAATCTAAATCTTTTAAAATTTTTTTCCTAGGAGGAGGTCAAAATGTGTGCCCACCTTTTAGGATTTATGTCCATGCCATGTATCACCCTTGTTGCTTATGGATTATCCCAAAAATCAGAGTTGTGAAGCCTTTTGCATCATCTTCCTCACACCTATCATAGATTTCTCTTGGCATTTTAAGATTTTTTACTTAGAAGTCATAACATTTAATAAAAGGCATGGCTTTTGTCTTTTAGTTATATAACACAAAGTCATGGTATTGGGTACAAGCCATGGCTTTAGTCTTTTAGTTCCATAATATAGAGTCACAGTAGCTCATTTAGCCTATGTAACAAAAAGTCACAACCGTGATGTTTAGTCTCATCTTGTGCATTTAGTCTCTAAAACACGATGTCATGACACTAAGTTTTGTCATAACTTGTGCATTTCTGTCCTATAACATAAAGTGATGGTGTCGAAGAATGATAGTGACTTTTGGTTTCCTTCTTGATTCATGAGTCATAGTGCTTGTGTTGGCTACGGCTCAAGTTTGGCTCTCTATAATATTATGTAGCTAAAAGTAATTGTAACTTTGGCTTGAGTATTATGTGATTTAATAAAAAAATCATGATATAAACTGAGGCTTCCATGGCTTTTAGTAATAGTGGGGTACTTGGTTGTTATGAATTAAAATTAATATCAGTCATGAAATTTCTTTGAGCTAATTTGGATGTAATTTCAAGAAATCTTCATAGCCAAAAAATATATTGCATAGTGAAATAAATATGTCAATAAAGTAGTATAATCATGGTGTACAAATATTTTCATAATGATGGGTGTAGAGTTTCACCAAGAATGGATGCCAAAACTAATATATAAGTATCCAAAAGTGTAATCAAGTAGTAGCATGTCATATGCTATGACTTGGGTAACTTTTCACTCTATTTTTAGTCAAAATCTCCATCAAGTTGTACATTTCACCCTAAAAAATTTCAATTTCATTATTATTCATCAAAATCCTCAAAATCTTATTTTTTTGTGAAATCATTATAAATGAAGCTCTCTTTTAGGTAAATACAATGTAAATACCATACTAAATCATTAAGTATTATTTGGTATTCTATATATTGAATAGTCCACAATATGAATTTAAATTATGATTCTAAGCTCAGATATTCTATAATGGTTTGAACTACATGATAAGATGAATAGTTATTAGCCTAAAATAGTTTTATCATGAATAAGTTACCGAGCAGCCCCATTTTATAATTGAAAATTTATCCAAGAAACTATGAAAATCAAAACAAAAGAGTAAGTTGAAGGAAAAAGGTAGAGCATTAAAGTTAGATAGACTAAGGCAATGGAGGCAAAGCTTGATGTATTTTTCAGTAAGTTTGAAGCCCAACATGAGAAAGAGCCTAATGTAAAAGAGATAACTATTTTGTAATAGCAAGAAGTTACTAATTTTGATCTAATTTATCTAGTAGATAAAGCTAATATTCTATACAATTGAGGATACATATTTAGACCCAACAATGATATCCCTATGCATCACCATCTAAATGTAGGAAATCATGAAAATATATCATATAGAAGTCATAGGAATGCATAGTGAAACATGAAAAAATATCAAAAGAACATTGGAAGTAACTCAATGAGATATCTAATATAAGGAGCTTTGAGTTCCAACTATAATAACTTGAAGGGAGTAGAAAAGTCAATATTTGAAGAATACTCATGGAGACAGAGAATGATGCACAAGATAAATGAATGGAATGGATGGAAACAAGGTTAGATCACATATATATCATGGTTAAGACCACTCAGATTCAAATTAGGAAACTAATATTAATGAAGAAGGAGGAGATCATCAATGGATTACCAAGTGATACCAAGATAAATTAAAGAGATGCATATCCATAATACTTAGAATTAATAAAATACTAGAATGATAAAAAATAGAAAAGAAATCCAAAAGGGAAAGTCAATGCAAAAAATAAATTTATCACTAACAAAGTCATGGTATCCCAACTTTTGCCACTAGATATCACACATGAAGAAGTGAAATTAAAAATATGTAAATGAACCAAAGCAATGAATAGAAAGATGGTGTGCCAAAAAATAATTATGCAAATGTTAAATAAACTCTTAAATTAAATCTTCCTTTTCCATGGTAGTATAGAAAGAGAAATTAGGATGAGCAATTCGATTGATTCCTCAATATCTTCAAGAAGTTGAAAGTCAATATACTCTTCTCTAAAGCATAATCAAAGATATCATCATTATATAAAATTTATGAAGGATAATATGAATAGTAAAAAGAAATTAAAATGTATGGAATTATGAGCATAATCAAGAAGTGCAATATGACCATTCAACATAAACTCCTATGAAATGTGAAAGCTCCAGGGAATTTTATAATTGTGCATTATTACAGAGCATACCTTCAGAGGTTGAACCCTGAAGATATCATTATCAATAGCACAAAGGTTGAACCCTGAAGATATCATTATCAATAGCACAGAGGTTGAACCCTGGTAAGATAACTCCAACTTCTATCTCATTGCAAATGGGCAATGGCAAACCAATCAATCAAGTTTTTAAAAATGATTATTAAAGATGTTCTAGTCAAGATAGAAAGTTTGTTTTCTTGCTGATTTTGTTGTGTTGGACATGGATGAAGACTCAAATATCCAATTGATCTTGGGATGATTATTCTTTGTAATTAGATGGTCAATGATTTTCATTCAAGACAAGTTGAGCTGCAGAACTCAAACCTAGTCATGACATTTTTTAATTATTTTTTTATTCTTCCTATTTGTTATTACAGACATAGATTCGAAATGTGGAGACTCGTTACTCAAGGATGTCAAATATTTTAGTGTGAAATTTTTTTCAGAACAAGTTTCAACTTTTTGTGATTATTTTCTATTATTTTTATAATCTTTTACTATGCAAACTATGACTCTAGCATAGTATTATATTCTTTTACTATGTAATATATTTTCATAGTCATGTTATTATCTTCATGTTATGGTCATATTAGCTCTAAAATATAAATTCAACCATGATATTATTTTACGTCATGAAAACCAAGTGTCACATGGATACTAGAAGTCGTGATATTTTCTAGTGCCAAGACATAGTCGTTTTTGTGTCAAGAATCATGCAACACTAAGTGATTTTTAGTCACACCACTTTTTTCTACCATGATTAATTGTTCTAGTAAAAAATTACCTCGATCATGGCCATTTTCCACCATGAATTTGTGTTACAGATATAAATTACTTTGGTCACAGTATTCTTTGTGACTGTGACCATGTGTTCCACATAGAAATTATATTGGTCATGATATTCTTTGTTGCCACGATCATGTGCTCCAAGAGGAGTTATCTCACCTATGGCATATTTGTCATCGTGACTTTGTATTCTAGAGAGGAATTAACTCACTCATGACATTCTTTTCCTACACTACTATGTTCTCTAAAGAAGAATTACCTCGATAATGGCATTCCTTAGTCATCACAACTTTTTGCTTCCGAGTGGTTCAAAAAGCACTTAGGATATTGACATCTTCCTAAATTCATGACTCTTAACTTGAAGATCTACATAGCAACTCGATGGAACCACAATGAAATAAAAATGAGACTTAAATAATTTAGAAAAGAGAGTTGGGGGATATGAAAATTAAAAAATGCACACCAAGAAAATGTGAAATCCAACCCCTAATTAGAAAGAAATTCAAGTCGAACACAAGCAATACTAGATTTGGAATTGGATTTGAAACTTAGATTCTCATGTTATCTATCATTGAGAACCCTCGATTTGAAGAGATGATGCTTCAATCTTCTCGTATGAAATATTTTTCAATATCAAGCTAATTTGGGATCTAGGGTTGGTATATATATATATATATATATATATATATGTATATGATGACTATGGATGTATAATGTTTAATTTTAGAATTGTTATATTTTAAATGATGGTTATGAATGTTACGGAGAATAGAGATTTAGGATTTTATTCTAAATAGATTTTTTGTATTAAAAATGGTGGATAGTGACAAATACATCACAGAACATACTCATGAGATTGAAGTTGAGGGGAGTGCAAGTCCTTATATTCTAATCTCATGAGTTGAACCTCTATATAAAACCTCAAATTTCTAAAAGTTTAATTGATGCGAGTATGATGCTTATGAAGTCAAAAGTACATATGAATTTATAATCATTTCATTGTACATATTCTAGAAGAACTAGCCTTCGGATGATATGAGGGCTATGTAGAATATTTAACCTAGGGTTTTCAAATATTTTAGGAGTAATGTGTTTGTTATGATGGATAATGATAAGTAATGTCATGAGACACATACAAGGGAAGGTACTTTGTAAGATGATGATATCCATGCAAATCATTTCATCTTGAATGACTTCATCAGGAGAAATCATTAGGAAGACATTAATTTATGTGATTATATCATTTACAAAGCTAAAAGCTTAAACATAATTATTACCACACATTTTTACATCTATTATGACTATTAAGGTCAAATAATAGAAATGTATACTCAAAATAGTCAACAATGATAGTTAACATATTGTCTAAAAGGAATAGAAGTATGAATGAACTACAAAAAGAGTAAGTGTAGTTTTTGTGGTAAAATATCAAAGGCATAATTTTAAGAGAAGCATCCTTGGTAGTAACAATCAAATATTGATAACCATCTTATATCTCAAGGGAGCAAAGGAAAAAATATGTATCATTCTACCATTCATCAAATAATCGAGCATAATATTTTCTTAATACTAAAGATAAACTCATCATCCATAAGGAAGTATATCAACCCTAGAGACGAGTATGTATTTGAGACCCAAAATTTTCTTTTCAACTTAAGCAGCTATTAGTTCACTATTAGTTGGTATAATTACTAATACAATATATGTGGGATCAAAATCTAGACTTATATTTATCCACTTTATTACTTATATAAGCTTTATACTTGTAGATTTCCATTGGACATATCTAATCATTTAATGAACTTCTAATAATATGTTACAAAAAATGAGTATTGATATTTTAACAAAGTCACAACAAGCATCATCATGGATGAACAATGAAATAATTTAATTAATACTAATAAATTTATCTTTAAGTGACTTAGGTTTTCAATCACATCATCAACTCCATATAGTTGATCCTCAATAAATATCACACATCTACTTCTAACTAATTTCTTGTTCACATGATCTCATTATCTATATTCAAGCTATTCATGATTATATCCCAAGAAGAAACATGGTCTTTTCTTAAAATCAAGTTTAGATCTATCATCCTAGAGGGCATGCACAATGTCCTACAACCAAACATTGTCAGATAAAAATATGATATATCTCCATGGGGCTATATTATAGTCCTTACAATAAGATAAGCCACCATTTATTCTGTTCCATGTCTAGCTCATAGGGTTTTTCTTTTAAGCACTTAGTCCTACACATGTCAAGTTGACCCTATCTTCAAGAAATAGTTACATTTTACTTGATGATTAAAAAATTTCTAAGATCTTTACCTCTTTTTGTTATTTACTTCTTCAAAGAGTTACAATAGATAAGCACATAGTAATGCATTGAATGGCTATCACCCACAAAGGAATAAAAGAAATTATTCAATTATAACACAATCTTTAAGAGTAAGAATGACTTTATTCCAAAGCCAAGAAGTTATCGCCTACAAGAAAGAAGTGATTTTTTCTTTCATCCTAAGAGACATTCACAAGTGTCCTATAACCAAACATTCTCAATTGATCATACGATATATCTCCATGAGGCTCTATGATAACTATAATAATAAAAAAATTAAACTTAATTTGAATCAAGTCAAAATTATAGGGTATTTCTTTTAAAGCACTTAGTCCTACATCACATCAAGTTGAATTTATCTTCTAATGAAAGTTACATCTTATCCAATAACAACAAAATTCCTAAGATCATTGACATTGACATCATCTTCATTATTCCCTTGTTCACAAAGTTATCATAGATATGAGTTTGATATCTCACTTGATTATTGTCATCTTCAAACAAATAAATGAAGGTATATGATTCTAACACAATCTTTAAAACCCAAAATGATTTTATTCCCAATATAATGATTTGTCACCTTTAGAAAGCATCAAATGCTCAACAAGGAAATTTCTAGAAGATGGATAGTGTTCTCTTGTTGATCTCTTGATTAGAATCTCAATTATAGTGATGGAAGTAGTTTCTTCACTTGATTAGATAATTCAAAAACTATAGATTCATTGATATCATTATATCAATTTTCTTATATTTCTCTATCATCATCATCATCATAGATGAGTGATGGAAAATTTGAATTCATACTAGTAGAATTATCTATGAGAGGCTTAGGTCTTCAATCTCATCACCAACTCCATATAGTTGATCCTCAAGAAAATTCACATATCTACTTATAATTAATTTCAAGTTCATATGATCTCTCAATCTATATCCAAACTCTTCATGATCATATCACAAAATGAAACATGGTGTTGTCTTACCATCAAGTTTGGATCTTTCATCCTAAGGGACATGCACAAATGTGCTACAACTAAATACTCTCATATTATCATATGATATATCCCCATGTGGCTACATTATAGTCATTATAATAAAATAAGCTAACATTCATTTTGAGTGAAGTATAGAATGTATAATTTTGCTTTTAAGCACTTAGTCCTATGTCACATCAAGTTGACCCTTTCTTCTAGCAATAGCAACATCTTACTGGATGATAAAAACTTCCTAAGATTGTTGACCTCTTTTGGTTATTCCCTTGTTAAATAGGTATGATAGATAGAAGATAAATAATGACTTGAATGATGATCACCTACAAAGGAATAATAGAAGATATTCAATTCTAACACAATCTTTGAAAGATAAAATGACTTTATGCTAACACAATCTGTGAAAAATAGAATGACTTTATTCTAACACAATCTTTCATAATGCACTAAACTACATTGATTTTGCTATTATAAATATTGCCATCCATAACAAAGAGCATGCTCATTATTTTTCCCCTCTTGGCAATGGAACCTTTGGTGAACCATGTTCTGTATACAAAGTATGAAAATTTTGTAGTTATTTTTTATTATGTTCTTGATGTGGTTGCACTCAAAATGAGTCATTAATGATAGAATATCATTGAATTATGGTTTGTATGAAATTGGAAAAATAATAATGAAATTGGATATAAATTAGTTATAAATGATAGATTTTGTAGAAAGGTGATATATAGGGTAGAACAACATGGAAAAGTCATGAAATTTCTATTGTCATGAATTTTTTATACAAGCACATGCCTATTGAGAAATCATGGTCGCCTTACTTGGTCACGACACTATAAATAAATCAATGTAATCTTTATCTTTAAAACATAACTATATTGGTTTTAAAATATAAATACAGCTATGATATTATTTTTATATTATGACATTCCAAGTGCCAAATTGGTACTAGAAATCATCATATTTTTTAGTTCCATGATATATTCGTCATAGAGCCAAAATCACATAATTCTAAATGATTTTTAGTTGTGACTAGCTTTTCTACTATGAATTTGTATTGTAGAGAGGAATTATCTCAGTCACAATATTTTGTCACAATGACCATCTGCTCTAGAGAGAAACTTATTTGGTCTTGGCATTCTTGCGGCCACAACCATATGCTCCAGAAAGAAACGTTCCCATTTGTGGCAATCTTTTTCACTATAACTTTATGTTCTAGATAGAACTTATCTTATCATGGTATTCTTTTTCCACCATGACTTTGTGCCCTAGAGGGGATTCAAAAAACATCCATAGCCATTACATACACTTAAAGTCATGACTTCCAACTTAAAGATCTGAACAACAACCTAATAGAATCTTGATGATACAAAAGGGGGACTTAAAATTTTTTAAAAAAAGAGATGAAAATTTGGATTCTAAGGCCAAAACACACCACATAAAAAAAGGCAAAAATTCTAACCCCCAATTAAGTATAATTCAACCTGAATGCATGTAAATATAGATTAGGAACTAAATTTGAGACAGAGATCCTCATGTTAACTATCATTGAGAACCCTCGATTTGACAAGATAATACTTCGATCTAATTGCACAAAATCTTAAACAATATTAGACTAATTAGGGATCTATAGTTAGTTTATGTGTAATATGATTATGGATGTATTATGTATAACATTTAATTGTGAAATTATTTTGTTTTAAATATTGATGAACTAAGATATTAATTATAATAGAGATGTGTGTTAGTCGTGATGGATGGTGAGAGGTAAGTCAAGGGACTCACTCATAAGTTTGGAGTCAAAGGAAATGACGATTCTTCTATTTTTAACTACTAAGATGAACATATATGTGGAAACCCTAAATTTTTATAAGTTTAATGTATGTGAATATGGTGCTCATATAACTAAAAGCATAAATAAATAATGATCATTTTATTATGCATATTCTAGAAGAACTAGCCTTTAGGTGATGTAGGTGTCATAGTAAAATGTCTAACCGAGTAGAATACCATATATAGTGTGTGAGTCTTGATTTGACTGTGCAAGAAGATGATAGACAAGTCATAAGAGACACGCAAAGAGAAGTGTTTCGTAAGATGGCGATAGCCTTGCATTTATTTTCTCATGAATGACTTACATAGAAGAAATCATTAGGGAGATGTATGGTGTTAATTAATACTTACAAAAAGCTTAGATATATTTATTATCATATTATTTTACATCTTAGATGACTAATGATGTTGAAAAATAAAAAGGCATACTTAAAAAAGTTATCAAGAGTAGCTATTGTATTGCATAAAAAGAGTCAAAATATAAATAACTTGTGAATAAAATAAGTATGGTTTTAATGATAAAATACTAAAGACACAACTACAATGGAACCATCCTTCATAGTGATAGTCAATTTAATGATAAAATATAAATAGTTTGCACTTGTTGTTATACAAAATTGTCTAACAACGAGTACTTTTTAGCCATGATAAACTTTTATACAACTTTGTGTTTCGGGTAGGAAATATCTCGGTCGTAGCATTCTTGATGTCAGCTGTACTCTAGTGCTTCCTTGGTCATGGCATCCTTGATGTCGGATGTGCTCTAGAGCTTCCTCGGCATGGCATTCTTGCTATCGTGACCACATGCTCCGGAGCTTCCTTGGACGATGCATTCATGCTGTGATGACCATTTGCGTAAACTTTCTAGATCACAGTATTTGTTGCTGATATAACTTTACGTTCCAGAAAGAAATTATCTCAATCATGATTTTTCTTTGTCATCATAACTTTGTACTCCATAGGGATTCAAAGAATATCCAAAACTACAACCTCAATGTAAATTCATTGCTTTCAACTTGAAGATCCACAAAACAATTCAACGGGACCATGATAACATAAAGGAAAAACTTAAAGAATTTCCAAAGGATAGACATAAATTCAAATTTTGAGACCAAGAAGATGATGTCATATCAAGAATAACACGAATTTCAACCCCCCAATTAGGGTTCATATTTCAAATAAATCCTCATTTTGGCTATCATGAAAAATCTCGATTTGACAAGATAATAACTTCAAATCTCTCATACGAAATATTCCCCAATGTCAAAATTAACTAGGGGTTTATGATTTATCTCTGTGTGGGCGTGTGTGTGGGTGTGGGTGTGTGTGTGTGAATATATTTTTGATGACAGTGACTATATAACGTGTAATTATGAAATTGCTATATTTTAAATAGATATGGATATTAATTAATACATAAATTTAGGAGTTCATGCTGAATAGATTCATACATGTAGTCACGATTGATGATGAAAAATAATTCAAGAGACACTCATAAAATTAGATTCAAAAAAGTGATGGTCATTATGTTCATACTAATTTAATTGATATGAGTAAGATGCTTATGAAACCAAAAACACAGATACAAATATGAACATTCTATTTTTTATATCAAATTTTAGAAACGTAATATTTGCCTCCCATCTCTTTTAAAAAATAATGTGTGAACTTCTACAATTTAGTTCCCACAGGTTTCTTTAGCAACATCAAATTCCTATAACTATTCTCCACAACACAATTAATCCATTAATTGCTGAAAAAGATAATGTTATGTTCAAATAAATCAATCACATGTTTGCGTTGAAGCCTTGAAGGAAGCTAGAAACAGTTTTAGTCACATAGTAATGGAAAATTTACATAGCAAGCCAGTCCTAGTGTCCTACAATATAACCTTACAATGCTATTAAAAAACAGACCTACAGGGGCCTCTAGTAATAAGGGGTTAGATTTATCTGAATTCTAAGCCTAAAAAAGAGGTGAGAGAGATCCTGAAGCTGCACAGTCTAGAAATGTGGGCAATCCATCGTCAACTCGCATAATGAGAGTTGACTGGTTCAACAAAGCAGGATCGACGCCTCTTCTTTCCATCAGAAGTGCATCTCTTCAAGCCACCACCAACTTTACCAAGCTTTCTCGGTGATGGTGGGGCAGCAGCACCAAGCCAGTCCTCTTTGTCTGGCCAGCCCAATGGGTTTTTCAGTGGTAAATTACTTCTCTCTCTAGCGAGCCTGAACTGGGGAGTTTCAGGCTTCTTGTGGCGCCGAAGAAGCCTGACATAAAAAGGATTCTGGGCAGTAAAACAAACAGCCTCCCCGCCAACTCCTCTCTTATCCAGAGCAACATCTCCATTGTTCACCTGCAGTGGGAAAAAAACAAAAAAAAACACCTCCATGGTGAGCACCTCCATGAACACAGAGACAGTAGCAGAAGGGGCACACTATCAGGGTTTACAAGCTGCAGAAGTGCAGAGAAGGTTCTGGCAACTTCGTGCTTTTCCTGTCCCCCTGCAACATCAGCAAAAGACATGGTGGCTCTGTCACTTTTAGATCTGTCAGAGAATTTATCAAGAATCTGCATCCCATAGGCATGGACGTCAAATGGAGGGCGTGACTCCTAGTGGAAAACACGAATCAACATAAATATGATGCTGATAGATGAGACATTAAAGCTTGTGTGGGGAAGAAGAAGATAGAATTTACTTGATCTTCTAAACTGCATTCTATGTTTTGTTTCCATGATGAGACTCGCGCCGCTAATTCACTCTGCTTCTCATTTTCAGCCAGACTGGCGAGCAGAGAGTCCTGCATGATACGTCCTACATTATGTTCTTTATGTTAACCCATGAAGCAGAATCAACTTCATTTTCACATTTTCAATTTGTAAAAAAAATGTTCCAACGAGAACAAAATAAAACTCATCATCATCATCATCAGCAGCATGATCAACATATTGAATGAGAACCATGTTTTGAGATTTTTCATTAAGATATAATGGTTTTAAAGGTCATATCCAGTGCACAAGGCTCCCATTTATTAGTGCGGTGCATGGTCTGGGAGAGAGAGTTTATATCTGGATAGTCTTATCCCCAAAAAATAGAGAGGCTGCACTGGATGAGTCTCGAATCTGAGGCCTATAGCTCTTGGACGAAGATTTATTATAATCGTACCAAGGCATGACCTCTGGATTAAAAGATAATTTCAATATCTAAATACCCAAAAGAAATGACATTTTACTCACCAAGTGAATGCGGCAAAGATCTTCAAGGTTTTGTGGAGGGTTTTGAACTTTGTTTTCAAAATCCTCAACATAAACATCTTTTGGAATCTCATCACAAAATTGTGATAAATTAGGGCTCCCATTCGCATGATCTTGATCACCACCACCATCATCATCATAATCATCGTCGTCGTCGTCATCAGCACCACCAACCTCTTGATCGTGAGTCTTGGTGTTATAAAAAGGGTGACGGGCTTTGAAGCATCCATCAACAAGAGATTTTCTTAGCTGCAATGAGAATATGGCATCATTAGACCTTAAGGAATGAACGCGAGAAGATGTGGTAAACACAGCTTTATGGAACATGCCCATGCGCCTCACCTTTTCATACATAGTCGGCGACTTTGATTTTCCTTGTTTTTGTAATCTCTTCTGCTGGGATTCCCATATTTTTGTTAGTTCAGGACTGATTGGCCCACGCAACTTTGCGATTGGAAAAACATCAGCTAAAGAGACCCACTTTGGTGATTTTTGGGCTATCTTACGATAAGCTTTAACTGATCGTTTTAGCAAATTTTAGAGAAGCAAAGATTAGGGTCATGGTGATGATGATGATGATGAATGGCCAGAAAAGAAAAAAGAAGATGGAAGAAAAAAAGAACATCACTTATTTACCAACCTTTCTTAAAGGGCATCACTTTTAACTTCCCTGGTTCGTGGGGATTTAAAAGCTTCCATGGATCACATTCATCATCTGAACTTGAATCTGCATGAACATTGTCTTCAAAATCATCTGATGGAGGAAGATCAGGACATGCTTTCTGGATATTTTCCATATAATCATGATCAAAGGCAGGAGGAGGAGGAGGAGGAGGAGGATCAGAGTGAACAGGTTGCTTCTTTCTGAGAGAAGACCCCGTTGAACCAGAGTGTCTCGCTCTCATAGGAGATTTGAATTGCTTGTGAGTTGAGTCTCCCCTGTGAGAACTTCTCTGCCGTTTGAGAGTTTCAGAGTTCTTCAAATTTTCATTTACTGCAGCCGCATCGCATGGGTCCAATAGGATGAAGTCTCGGTAGATATCAGCGGTGGCCAACTACAGAAATGGATAGAAACATCTATAGGATGCAGGTGATACATGCAGGCACATAGCAGCAGGGGAAGATGAAGGAAGTGGTACCAGATATGATTCCAGCCCTCCACCATCTCCCATGGTTTCCAAGCAGTCGCCCTCAAGAACGACAAGATTGGCTGGTGGCTTCACAAAGTTGTAGAAAGAAGCCTCTTTGCTTGTTGAAGCAGCATCCAGGCAATTTCTTGCTTCCACTGCAATTTTAGAGTTTTTGTTCAAAAATATCAATTCAAGCAATCTGGTTCAAGCACTCATAGTTATAGCCTTACCAGGGACATCTGCTGAGCACCAAAAATTATCATTTTCATCATCATGAACTGCAACGGGGGCCCCTTGATCACAGTTTGGTGATGTACTTGCTTCATGCCCTACTTGCCTGTCCATGAAATCATAAAAAATATTACTTCATGCCCTACTCATGGTTAGCCATACTTCTTTTCAAAAAAATTATCCTAATCATTTCAATCAAATACTGATTATTAACCTCTATGAGTCTATTTCGCATTGGTATACTAGCACAATATACTTGATAAATTATCTTGTGTCCCTGATAAAATAACTAACTCATAAAAAATATATGATCAAACATTATTATTTTTTAAAATTTTAATTTTACATTCATTTATATTTTAATCATTTTATTAAAGTTTCAAAAAACAAAAGCGCTAGGTGAGACATAAGCATCTAAGCATTGAGACACAATCATTGTGAGTCTTTAATTATATAAATAATTAATATTTTAAAATATATAAAATAAAATAAAATAAAGACAAACATAAAAATAATTTATTAAAATTATAAAAGAAAATATATACTTGTTTACAACTATCATAAAAATCACAATAAAAACATAAAATAGAAAATAAATTCAACTATTTTAAAATTAACTACATAATAATAATAATAATACATACTTAAAATACCAATAAAGAGCTTGACAGCTCATTCTTGTTATTACTTTGTAGGATAAGTTTGTAAATATATTTAACAACTCATTCAAAAAAAATATTTATATTTTTTTTAATACTTCCAAAAAAATATTAGTTTTTTTTTAATTTAAATCAGCTAAATTATAAATTTTATTTTTAAATTCTTTCAATTATATATTATTATTATAATTATTTTTTAATTAATTTATTAGTGACTTTATTATGATTTTTTTATTTATGTTATTTTATAATTTTAATGAATTATTTTCATATTTTAATGAATTATTTTCATATTTTTATTAATGTTATTTTATTTTATTTTATATAATTTAAATTTTAATTAATTATATAATACAAAGCTCAAAAAACTTACACCTCAATGTCTTGAGGCTTATGCCATGCCTAACGAACACAAAAATACAATACCTAACATTTTTCCTTTTAAAACTTTGAACATGCCAAATAAGAAGTGTTGATATGTTTTTCTAGCAGACATAGCTTATAATCAAGTGAGGTCGCCCCTTTAAGTTTGCCACCATTAGTTTTAATTTGTCCAAAAAAAAATTATTAAAGTTGAGAGTATAGAAACAATAAGTAAATAATAATCAAACATCTAACAATTCTTTTAATAGCAAAGCAAAACATGTAGAACCCACCACATGCAATCCCAAAGGAGGGTCATTCTAGAAGTCTATCAATCCAAAATAAAATATTTAAAAAAAGGAAAAAAAATTATTTCAATTGAATTATATTTTTTTAAAAAACTAACAGGTAAAAAATTCTAATATAAATCAAAATTAGAAAGAATATAAGTTGACACAATTACGCAAACATCGATGTTGTCGCATGCATTAGTCATTACAACAATAACACTGATTACCACATCATCAATACTTCTAGACTTAGAAAATAAATAAATAAAATGTGAGCAATTACAACATAAATGACTAAACAAGAGTCCACTATCCAAGAGTATGAAATAAGCCTAACCAGAGAGAGAATAGTGATACAAAAGCTCTATGTGTGCCTAAAATGTCCTTGGAGAGTAATCTATACTCTATCATACTTCCCATTAAAGATTATAACTAATTCCGTAGGTGTACTCTTTGGTATAAGTCACAGCACTAGACACTATTATGTTATGTTTTTCCATAGAGAGGCCACATAAAACTACTTAAACTTTAACAACTATCATATTCAACTCTATTAATACCAAACAAAGTCCTAATAGAAACTATTGCGGCATGATTACAAATTCTATCTTCACTCTATCTTATAGTTATAATATAAGTCCTATAAAATTATCTTGCTCAATATATATTTCCTTATTATTGAATACATTTCACTATGAAAAAATTAGCTAAGTATCTCAAATAACTTCTCAACCTGACTAATAACTACAATCACATTAATTTTCATAGGTAAAGGCTTTGAAATCATACTAGTTCACTAAGAGAACTTCACAGAGTGAGCAAAATCATTTTGATAACCAAGAAGTTGAGTAATATATTCTACACCTAAGTGATAAAAAATTTTTTGATTACTTTCACTAAGTAATCTTGTGTACTAAAGAGTAATCACAGTGCTTTACACATATAATATGTGTATTCTACACACAACTTGCACCTCATAAGGTACACCATAAAACCCAACACGCAAAAGCTCGTACTGAACACGCTAGCATTGAAGTAACCACAAAGAACCAAAATAAAGCACCGAAACAAAACACAACCAAAATAGTTTAGTTCAATCAGATCGCTTCAACCAACTCGACCCAACCCAAGTAGAGAGGAGAACCATACCAATATGGGGACCTAATTGACACCTACAACTTTTTGTTCTTAATCAAAGAAATTCATCTAACCAAATCTACAGAATCTAGCAAAATAAGAATAAATGTTTACTTGAAACTCTCTTCAGTCTACCTCAGATTACCTTGCTACTTAAGACAATATTATAGCTTTCAACAATACAATTTAATAAAGTCCTTAAACCATGTGCCTAAACGAAATGTAAACTTGAAAAGCAATAAGCATGATGCCAGTAAAATCATATGGCTTCAATGGAACGAGATAAATGATTGGGTGAAAAGGAGACAGAGAGAGAAATTTTACCTTCTTTGAGAAAGAAACTCCAGAGCATGCAAAACCAAGTTATATAAGTACTCAACCTTCCTGCTATACACCTGAATCGAACCTTGAAGGAGTAAAGCGGCTGCATACCAAAGAAAAAAATGATTATGAACAAATTAGGACCCTAAAACCAATGCAAAATGCAACAAAAAACAGTCCCTTCAGAAAGCGTATGAGCGAAACCCGCTAACCTTCAGCAAAATTAACTTCGGATGTGTTATTATCGTAATCAGCAGCGGTAATTTCTCCAGAGCAGATCTTCAATAGGTACTTTTCGAGCCTTGAAGAAAGATCAACCTCCCAATTAGCCCCAGGATCGCGCTCAGCCTGCACCGTATGGAATCTGGTAGCTTCTTCTTTCTGAAAACTCATTTCAAACTGGTAAACCCTAAATTTAAACTCATGTTCCTGTGGTTTAATGAATCAATTGACATGGACAACCGCCAAATTTTGGAAATGGAAACAATGTGAGACCAGGCAAGAGACCTATGTGCAGTTTATTTTTCATAATTCAACAGGGAGAGATGGCGATATACAGTCAGGAACAAGAGTTCGCAGGAGAATGGCAGTTTCGCATCCTCATTCCTCCCGCTCAGCAAAGCCCAATAACAGATTCCTGGCCCAATAAGTTTTGTTCTTAGATATAAAATTATAACTAAAATGGAAACAAAAAATAGAGAATTATGCATTGAGTAATAACAAATAATTAGTATTAATCATACATAAAATTGAAAATTAGTACTAAAATACAATGTGAATTTTCATTTGGTAAATATTCAAACTATAAATTACATAACCCTCCAACTTTTTTAAAAATTGAAATTTAAATATCATTTATATTCCAAAACATCTTTTTTTTTATTTTTTTTTCTCATAAAATGAAATATATTTTTATATCCCAATCATGTGATAACGTATCTCTCTATTTCTATAGTTTCTCCCTCTCTTCCTCTTTTCCAGCCTCCCTCCCTCCTCTCTCTCTATCTCTCTCTCTCTCTCTCTCTCTCTCCTCCCTCCTCTCTCTCTCTCTCTCCCTCCTCTCTCTCTCTCTCTCCCTCCCTCCCTCCTCTCCCTCTCTCTCTCTCTCTCTCTCTCTCTCTCCTCCTCTCTCCCTCCCTCCCTCCTCTCTCTCTCTCCCTCCCTCCCTCCTCTCTCTCTCCTCCCTCCCTCCTCCTCTCTCTCTCTCTCTCTCTCTCTCCTCTCTCTCCCTCCTCTCTCTCTCTCTCTCTCTCTCCTCTCTCTCTCTCCTCCCTCCTCCCTCCTCTCTCTCTCTCTCTCTCTCCCTCCTCTATCCATCTCTCGGTCTCTCCCTCTTTCTTCTTCCTCTCTCTCTCTCTCTCTCTCTCTCTCTCCCTCCCCCTCTTTCCCTCTCTCTCCTCATGCAAATTTTGGAAAATGCATTTTAGATTTCATTTACATGCTAGCATAAAAATTGCTCATTAAAAATCTTTAATGAAATCAAAAGGAAAAATTTTGTGTGGGCCTCAAATTTGAAAATATTTATATTTTGTCCTCCAAATTAAAAAGATTTGTTAAAATCTACCCCAAAATATAAGATATTTAAGTTTTGGGGCCTAAAAAATCAAAAATCCATATTTGATCTCATGTTTAAAAAAATTAATCAGTTTTTGAATTCAAAAATTGCCCACTTAAACTACTTTTCATTTTTTCAAAATTAAAAGGTTATATGTAGTGTGTGTGTGTGTGTGTGTGTATTTATATATTTTTATATATAAGCCTATATAGCATGTATACACACACACACACATACATATAAATAAATAAAAATATATATATATATAAGCCTACACAGCATGTATACATATATACATACATATGAGTGTGTGTGTACCTATAAATATAAATTTACACACACACACACATCTATAAATATACATACATGTGTATGTATGTATATAAATGAATAAATATAATTATACATATTTATATGTCTATAAACACACACACATATAGTTTTATGTATATTTAAGATATATATATATATATATATATATATATATATATATATATATATATATATATATATATATATATATATAAACCTATAAATATACATATATATATATATATGTGTGTGTGTGTGTGTGTGTGTGTGTCTATATAAATCAATAAATATAAATTGTTATAAATGTATATATTTATATATCTATAAACATACATACACATGACAAATATGGTTGAGACAATTGTCCAAAAGATTTTGGGATCGGTCAATTAACAAGTTTTGGCACCTTCACAAGTTGTAACAAGTTTTTTGTACTGTTGTCAGAGATTATTTGATTGTAGTTTGATTAGTCAATTTGAGTAGATGTAAATATCTTTGCAAAATAATAATTTTATTTTTAGTTGTTTGGATATATTTATTGGTTTGTGTTTAAATTGTTTTACATTTTGTTTCTGTGTTTTTTTGTTTGTTTTATAGACATCACACTTAGATAAGTAGAAATTATAGAACTAGTTCGAAACTTATTGACCCATAAATTGAGAGAACAATGAGAGCACTTTTGAGATGAAGAGTTGAAAGAGAATAAATGAAAGGAATTGGAAGCAACAGAGACCACAAGGTAGTGAATGAAAGGCTATCCAACAGCCCAATTTTCATCATATCTTGTGAGATTATTGGCAATTGATTATGATGGATAATAGATAATTATTTTATGATTTAGATATAACTTGTGCAAGAGAATTGTTTTCAGTTGAAATCAAGCGTGATAGATATAATGCAATAACATCAGTATAGTAGAAGAATTTTAAAAGATCTAAATAGTCATGTCATAACCTTCTTGAAGTTGTATAACATTGTGAAGATGAATAGAACTAGACTAAAAGTGAAACAATTATGTCTTTTTCTATTATCTTTGTTAGAGAAAGACTATAATTTATTATAGGGTTGCCTCTATGTTCAATTGAGAGTTACGATGAACTTGTGTAAGTTGTTAACACCAAGTTTTTCTTATCTCAAATTACCACTCAACTATGAGAAGAGATAAACTAGTTTTAACAAAAGGAGCAAAAGATGTCATATAACACTTAACACCGATACAAAGAGCTCTTGAGAAAATGCCCACATTATGAATTTAAATTATGGTTCTAGACTTATAATTTTTTGTATTTTATTTCATTAGTATTAATGAAATAAAATACACAAAATTAGTTGGAATACTAAATAAATTTGAAAATTAGTACTAAAAAAAATATTAACTTTTCATTTGGTAAATGTAGAATAAAATGTAGAAAAATATATTTCATTTTAAACATTGAGATTTAAATATTATTTTTTTCAAACATCTTTTATTATTATTATTTTTGTTTCACACAAACTAAAATATATTTTCTCCCAACTTCTTCTATCTCTCTCCCTTATCACTCCCTCTTCCTCTCTCTCCCCCCCTCTCTCCCCCCTCTCTCCTTCTCTTTCTCTCCCTCTCTCTCTCTCCCTCCCTCCCTCCCTCTCTTACTCTCTCACACACATACTCTCTCTCTCTCTTCCCCCCTCTCTCTTCCTCTCTCTCCCTCTCTCTCTCCTCTCCCTCTCTCCCTCTCTCCCCCCTCTCTCTCTCCCTATCTCTCTCTTTCTCCCTCCCTCTCTCCCTCTCCCTCTCTTTCTCCCTCCCTCTCTCCCTCCCCCTCTCTCTCCCCCCTCTCTCTCTCCTCTCTCTTTTTCCTCTATATAACTTTCTTCTTCTTCTTTATCTCTCTCTCTCCTTCATCCCTCTCTTTTTTCAGTCTCTCTCTCCCTCTCCTTCCTCTCTCTTCTTCTCTCTCTTCCATTCCCTTCAACTTCACATGCAAATTTAAAGAAGTGAAAGGCTCCATCCTTTCCATTAAATAAACACCCATATAAATAAAAAATAAAGAATGGTTGAAGATCCTGCAAACTATGAAGGTTACAACCTAAATACTATATTTATGGATGAAAAAAATATTTAAATACATTTGAATAAATCAAGCTGATAAGAAATACTAAGTCAAGCAATTGATTTTCTCTATTATGCCCCCCTCAAGATGGAGCTCAGGAGAGAAATGCTATCTTGTGTTTAAGTTGAAGAAAATGTTGACATAAAAGTGACATGGTGAGAGCATATGAAAGCTGAACTTTAGAAGAGATATGAGCTACACAAAGAGCTCCATTTAGAACTTGATCTTTAATAAAATGAAAAAGAATGGTGACATGCTTCATGTGGGAATGAAAAATTAGATTGGAATAAAGCTTAGTTGCCCCAATATTATCATGGTAAATGACAGGGCAACATAAAAGTGAAATACCAAGATCATTTGAAAGATAACAAATAAAATTAAGCTTGATAACTTTATTTGTAATAGAGCATTGGTAGATTTTTACCAAGATAAATAATGTCAGCATTGGTAGAGCAAAAGGTATCCTTATCCCTAGTCCAATCAATATCAAAAAAGGCTTGTAAACTGAGAGAAGTGTTTGAGAACACATGTAAATTCATCTAAGAGTCTTTGTAAAGTTATAAACCATTATCAATAAAGTCAGCAAGATAACATAGTAGTTTTTTTTTGAAAAAAGGACCAATTTTTAGTTGTTGGGCAGTGAATATATTGGGACATTTTGTTGATAGGAAAGTTGTTATCAAGTCTTATTATTAAAAAATATTGGCGGCTCTCTACTTAGTGATACTCAGTTGGATCTACAAGGGATGAACATGAAGTTAGCATGAGAGTTGAATTGGTTGGCATGGGAGCAAAAAACATCATTGCATCTTGAATTTTGGTATAAGTGAGAAGATCAAGCCTTTGTAAGAGTAATAAGACATGTTTGGTTAGGATAACTTTGGCACCTAGAACGTAAGTTAAGAAACCAAGGTCTTTGATAAAAAATGATTTCGCAATGATGATAATAAAGTAATTAACTATTATATCATTATTACCAGTAAGGATTAAATCATCAATATAAATAAGAAAATACATTGTGTGGCCTTCATCATGAAAAATGTAGAGGGGATGTATTAGCAATGGTATATCATTTCTAAAAACTAAATTATAGAAGAAATATTCATAGTTCATGGTACCATGCCCGAAGGGATTGTTTCAAGTTATATATTACTTTATTGAATTGGTGATTAAAAAAGGGGCTTTCATGATAAACAAAGTCAGCTTATTTTGACAAGTACTGTACATTTTCTGATAGATGTTCTTGAAGAAAAATATTGTTTATATCAAGTTGTATCAAGGTCTAGGAACAACTAATTGTTATACTAAGAATAATTCAGATGGTAGTCAATTTTACAACATTGATGAAAATCTTTTTTCAACCAAGCAAGCCTTGAACCTATCAATAGAACTATCAAAATTGCATTTAGTTCAAAAACTCACACTCATCTAGTTTTTGAGTATTATCTAGTAGAACTAGAGCTCATGTATCATTCTTTACCAAAGTATCATACTTTGCATACATGGTGCAGTACCATTTATTATATGGCTTGGGTTAAGGTTGTGGGTTCATGATCAGCACCACCTTTGGTTAATTAAGTGTGAAGATTCAATTTAGTGATTGATTAGTGAATAATATTTTTGGCTCTAGTAATCATGGTGTGGTTGGTTATGGTTGAGGCACATGTGGGTTTAGATGGGGTGATGGATGTTGTGAATTATTGATATATGAAGGTTTATGGGATGGGTTGAGTAATTAGCTATAGTTGTAATAAAATTATAAATAGAAAACTAGTTCAATGTAGGTGCTGGCAGACAATTTATTAGGTAAAGCGGTGTGGAAAAAACATACATCCAAGATGCATGAAAGAGCAATATTAATCAAGTTTCTAATATATGAAGATGTCTAAGTTCAAAAAATCCATCATGTTCAGGTGTATGAGGTGGTGTAGTAAGATAAGAAATATCATTTATTGAAAGAAACTAAGAAAGGATAATATATTCACCATCATTGTTAGAAATTAGAATATAGTATTTTGATAGTTTTAGTAAAGTATTTTTCAAGAATAACTTTAAATTGAATAAAAATATCTTTGATATTTGACTTTTATTTAAGAGGATAGAACCAAATATATATGATGAAATGATCCACAAAAAAAGACAATATTAAATCAATTATGTTATATAATTAGAGATATACAAACATTAGAAAATATAGTTTCAAGTAGTTTAGAAGAGATAATTATGGATTAAGAGAATGACAATTTATGAAATTTATTACCATGACAAGCATTATATGAAAATTTATTAGATAATAAAGAAGAAAAATCGAGTTTATCTTGAGAAATAATTTGTTTAAGAATATGAAAAGTTGGTATCCTAATTTTTTATGTCATTTGAATAAAGTTGTTGATGCTGGAAAATGCAAGTAGGGGTGGAGATATCGGTTACTCATAAATACCATCTTTAGTGTTTCCCTTCAGAAGAGGTGCCCCCATGAGAATGCCTTTTACAAGAAAAGTAAATTGTAAGAATTCATTTGAGTCATTATTTGAGGTATAAAATTGAGAGATCGAAATGATTTTTTTTTTCATAATAGGAACATACAAGACATTATTCAATTTTAAAATGATATGAGTTGTATAGAAAGAAGAAAATCCAATATGAGTAATGGAGAGACCCAAGTCATCATTGATAATAATGTCATCTGAGTTATTGTATGTAGCATACATGGAGAGATTGTGTAGATTAGTTCTAACATAGTGAGATTATTCACTGTCCATGAGCCAAGATGTTTGGCTGAGAGAATTGAATGTATAATGGGCTCTTGGTTGGCATCGGGTGGCATAGTGAGCATTCAAAGCAATAGAAGGACTATTTAATTTGTTGACTGACTAAAAGGACACAATTTTCTTATGTGTCCTTGTATCTATAAATTTGGAAATAATCCAAGTATGCATGAGATGGGCAATTCCTTTTAGTTGTGGGTTGCTAGCTAGTTTGTGTAAGAGGATACCTATTTTGGTGGTTATTGGAGGGGCACCATGTATGATTGTTGGTACATGTAGGTGCAAGAGAAAATCATGTGTTGGGTTCATGCTAGTTGGATTAGCTGTGGGAGGGAACTGAAAGGAATATGGTATTGGGGTAATCACCGAGGCTTCAAAATTGAGCAACTTCTTATGTAGTTCCTCAAAGGTCATAGGAATGTCTTTGACTTGGAAAATGCATGTGAGTTCTCAGTGTTCATTACCAAGGCCATCAAATATTTTATCAATGAGATATTCTACATCTAGGAATGCTCCGAGAAGAGCAAGCTCATTAGCCTTTACCTTGATGGATTGCAAAAATGATGTGAAACTATCAAAACTTTTGGTGATCATCTTGAATTTTTTTTTGGCCTATTTGATGGGACCATGAAAATGATTAGAGTAGATGGTGGCTATGATAGTCCATACTTTTGAGCTTCTCTGAAAGTCTTGGCTTGTGCAAAAAATGGTATGATTATAATTTGTAAGTGAGATGGATCTAATGATTGCATTCGAGATCAGTTGATTCTGGTGGATCCAAAGAGTGTGAGCAGGGTCGGATCTAGATGTGTCATTTTTTGTGAGAGTGGTTGTGGAATATGGCTTCGAGCCATTGATATATCCTAAGAGGTCATAGAGTGTGAAATTATAGTTCCGTGAGAGTTAGTTGGTAGAGGTGAGTTTTAGAGAGATTTCGACATCAACATTAAAACTGATAAGGGTGTTGTGAGATTCATTTGTATTGAGAGTGGAGGGGGAAAAGACAATCATAGCTTGTTCATGGATAAGGAGGGGTCTGCCCTCTTATACCATAAAGAAGTGAGTCCTTTTCATTAATTTAAATCCATATAAATACAAAACTAAGAATGATTGAAAATCCTATAAATTAGGAAGCTTACAAACTAAATATCATATTAATGGATCACATCTAAAGACATTATAATACATTTGAATAATTCAAGCTAATAAGAAATACTAAGTCTAGCAACTGATTTTTTCTAGTAAATTTTTGGAAAATACATTTATGAATGTGGGTTTCATTTACTTGCTCCACGTGAAAATTGTGCTCGTTAAAAATCATTTGGAAAATAAAAATGTAAGATGATAAGGGTGAATAAGTCCATTAATTTTATTTCCTTCCCACTAATTATACAAAGTTAATTTCATTCTCACTAATTATTTTTCTTATTAGCCCCCAAGACAAATTTTCCCAACAAAAAATAGAAAAGAATTTTCACTCAAGAAAAAGTGACATAACAACAATTAATGTACATGTTTTATTTTTTAATAAAACAAATTATTGTACATATTTATAAAATGATTCATAATCAATTCCAAATAAATGCAATGTCTAAGAGTTGAAACTTACAAAATTTCTATTAAACATGTAACTTAAGGAAAATTCTATATATTTGGTGGTGCTAAAAAAAGTAACATCAAAAACAAATTTTTAGCTTTTTATGATTCTAAACTTTGACCTAAAAATATTTTAGATAGTAAATAAATTAGACAACTATTTTGATTTCATAGAAATTTTTTATGATTGTGAGAATATACTATAGACAAATACTGTTTAATTGTTTATCATTATACTCTCATAGGCTTTGTTGGAAAAGTTGGGAATGAATTCCAAAGTATGATCAATTGGGTTTAAATTTCATCTTCAACTAACCTAAACTTACTTTAGAGGTTAAATTAGTAGGAAGACTCATCTTTTCATGTGATTAATTGAGGTATGTACCAACTACCCCAAACTAATAAGGAAACTCACGATTACAAAATCAAAAAATAAAAAATTATATCTTAGGGTGTTTAAAAAATAATGAATGTTTGGTGGTATTATGTTTCATAATTCATATAAAAGGAATATGTATATTTAAATATAAATTTATCCAATTTATTTGTATTTTATTAAAAATATTTTATTAAAGATAATTGTATAATTTTCATAACGTTACAGCCTAAAGTTAATGAAAAGATAATTCTTATTATTTCTCTACCTTTCTTCCCACTCTGTTTCTCTCTCTCTCTCTTCCTCTCTTCCTATCCCCCTCCCCCTCTCGTCATTCTATTCCTCATCCCTCTCTCTAACTCTCTCATTGTCACATCATATATAATAGAAGCACGTGCATATACAATGATACACATACATGCACACAATGATATATATTATAATACACACACAATAATATGTATATATATATATATATATATATATATAAAATAGTAGTGTGTATATATATATATATAACCATGATATGTATATGCTATGTTATATATATAAACATCATCATATATACTATGATATATACACTTATACATAAAGACTTATATATAATGAAAATATATACATTAATACATACGTGAAGCAATGATATATATATATATATATAGTGGTGTATATATATATATATGTTGTATATATATATGTTGTGTGTATATATATATATGTGTGTGTGTGTGTTATGAATAGCGAGAAAAAGAGGAAGGCAGTGAGAGATATAGGTTGTAGAGAGAGAGAGAGAGAGGAGGGAGGAAGAGGGAAAGAGAGTGGAGGGGAGAGAGAAAGAGAGAGAGAGAGGAGGGAAGGAGAGAGAAAAGAGATATAGGAGGGAGGGAAAGGAAAATAGAGAGAGAGATGGAGGGAGAGAGAGAGAGATGGAGGGAGATAGAGAAAAAAAGAGAGAGAGAGAAAGAGAGAGGGGAGAGGAGGGAGAGAGAGAGAGAGAGAGAGAGAGAGAGACGGAGGAAAAGAGGAGATGGGGGGGGGGGGGGGATGGGGGGAGGGGGAGAGGAGAAATGGAGAGACTACATTAAATGTAATATAAAATAAAATGTTTTTAATCCCACTTCATTAAATACAAATAATAACATATGTATTTAAAAAAAATTAAATGTGTATTTAATGTATTTTTGTAATTTAAAATTTTTTATTTCCTCTCAACAAATTTTACTATTTTCACGTCAATCATCATTAAATATGCGAATTTAAGATTGTTACCACTAAACTATAAAAAAGTTTTTCCTTTTATAGTTTCCATTACAATGTTTATGATTTTTTGAATTATTATTTGAAATTTTCTATCGTAATATTTTTATATATTTTTGTTTTTGTTTTATAATATGAAAATTTAGAATTTTTGATAAATCAAAGTTCTTCAAATGTTTATATTATATATATTTTATAATTAATTTAATTTATTAAATTTTAATAAATTATATATTTCAATATTTATATTTATAAATTATATATTTTTATAATTTTATAATTTTATAATTTTTTATAATTTTATAATTTTATAATTTTACATTTTATTATGTTAAATTTAATAATTTATATAAGTCTATATTTTATATTGTTGCCTATTTAATACTTTTATAATTCTATATTTACAATTTTTTAAAACTTTTAATTTTTATGACTATATTATTTTATTTTATATATATATATATATATATATATATATAATATTATTATTATTATTACCAATTTTTTTAATAAATTTGTAATATGTTTGAATCAATCTATATATTTATATTATTAAAATGTTATGTTTTTTATTTTGTTTACATTTATTATTTTTTTAAAAGTTGAATGTTATAAAAGTACATAAGTATAAAATTTATACTTTTATAATTTAATAAATTACATAAATTTGTAATTTAAAAATACTTATAAATTTTTTAACATAATATGTATTAATTTTTGAATTGGACAAATTTTTAAAAAATAAATTTGACTTTACTTACAAGTTGCTTTTATAGTTCCTCTTCGTTGCTTATAGAAAATGAAGAGCATTTTGGGTATTTTAGAAAATAAAATTAATCTTATGTAAGATACAATGTTTTAAAAACAATTTGTAGCCCATAATCTTAAACCATCGAACTTTCTTTCCATTTAATTAATTATCATCCTTAATAAATCATAAAACATGATTATCTCTTTAATAAAAATGATAATAATGAGAAGGATACAAGGGGCATTTTTACAAAACTTATTATCTGCTTGGGACCCAGGGGTTAACGACCAAGTAATCCTCTAGTGACCCTAATGGGACTCAAACTTATGACAATTAGGGAGCAACCTTATTGCCCAAGCAGTGGACCTATTCCTTCATGGTTGACACAAGTGATAACTTTTAAATTTTACAAAACATATACTTAAATATGAATTTAAAAAGTGTTTTAAATATAAAATTATCAAGATAGGTGTATGTGTGATATGAATTTAATCTACCATATTCAATTATCTTATTAATTTCCATACAAATAACAAACATGAATTTTTCATTTCAAAATCACAACTCACATGGTGACGGCATCATTATGATTTCTATAATTACAATTAACATATAAAAAAGAAGTACAAATCCACATTAGATAAAGCATAACCCTGAGTCCATGATTACAATTCACATGGTGATAACTAAGTTTGATTTCCATCCATGAATGGTAAGTTTTGTTCACCTTAAACAAGAACCACTCGAGAATGTGCACTGATGATCTTGCATGTTTACACCTAAAGGTAGGTGTGGACCTAAATAACTAAACAAATGAACTCATTGCTGGTCTCCTTTGACCAAGGCATTCGTACTAAGAGATGACCAAGTGAACTAGGTATCTATGTTGTTTACTCCACCACCAAATCACCCTTACAATTAGGAATAGATGATTGTGAAAGTGGGTAATGAGATCTTTTTTCCTTGGTGAAAGGCGAGCTTCATCTAAGTTCGAATCAAAGTGAATTAATGACCAAAATCGTGACATGCGAATTCATATCCCTAGACTGCTCTTATTTTTCCCATGTAGTGAGCAAAGTGAGCCTCTATCGAGCAAGTCGAGTCAAACAATTGACCTCATGATATCGAATGAAAAATGACTAAAAGGACATAGTCGCCCTCAGTGAACATGTAAAAGGTTTGTTTTCCATGTTGAGGTCATACATTTGATTTCCATCCATGAAAGAGAGGAAATCAACATGATCATGATTATCATGTAAGCAGCTTCTTTTAAGATGGCCTATAATACCACTCCTTTCTATTCTAGCACCATCTAAGACTGATACAAACTATACTTTAGAGATGCATATACTATTCACAATGGATATGCAAGGGCGCAAGGATAGCAAATTATAAAAAACTAAAGTTTATGTAAGGAAATAATATATTTAAAAAGAAAATATTAATTATTAGACATCTAATTAATTTGAAATTTAATAATGAAAATCAAATATCGACACACTGCATATCTTTTAATTATTATTGAACTAGCTAACATCCATGAGGATACACTTGGAAGATAGTTACGGATATGATTACTATTTTGCTCACTTTTAGATTGTTATAATAATTTTTATGTTATCCATTAGCATGTCATCATTTGGAGGTATAATATTAATGCATATTATTATGAAAACTTTACTCGGCAATTAGGCACACACAATTTTCCTCATGGTACCAAAACATTACAAATCATAAAACCACCAAGTATAATCACTCCTCATCACCTAAGCCAAATCTCATAGAGCCATGCCAGGTTGCTCATTTTTAGAGAAGTGCTAGCATGGCACAACCCATGCTAGAAACTGTGTCGTGCCCAGCACAACATGGTGGCCTGGATGGGCCTAAAAAAATGGGCCATGCATATCTCATTTGACACCTTTATGACATACATCCTGTGGAGCATATCTCACATCCTTATGGACTAACTCATGATACCAAGATAAGAGCTATCCTTTTTACTAATCAAAATACTATGTTGTTGGTATCATTTATGAGATGATTAATAATTATAATGCTTGGAGTCTTTTGTTTTATTTTTTTTTTTGTTTTTCATTTATTAACTTCAAATCTTAGATGATTTTTAATAATTGATATGGTTATGATTAATAAATAAATATTATTATTACATTTAAATATGAAGAGTGAATCTCCAATTGATATACATCTAGAGGAGAAATAGCTAACATGCATTTTAAAGAGTTTTAGTAACTTTTCCTTTGGTGAATCAAAATGGGACTGAGATCGATTTAAATTATATAATATTACATTAATGCTTTTTTTAAGTAAACATTGAATAAAAAATTAACAAAAAATGTTAATAGATTTTAATAAAGAATACACAAAAAAAAATCCTAATAAAGAATATATAAATAATATTCTATAAGCATTAATGAAATGTAAAAAATAAAACTACATGAATAAAAAAACATAGATAAAAAAATTAAATAAATATGAATAAAGAATAATCAATAAAGCACACAACCACTAATACATTGTATATAAAAAATCAAATAAATATTAAGCAAATAATTAAAAATTACACAAGTATTAAATAACATAAATAAAAAGTAATAAATAAATATTAAATCATGCATAAACAAAAAAAAAATTAAAACATTAAATAAAGCATAAACAAAGCAATTAAATAAATATTAAATTAATCATAAACAACAAAAAATAATAAAAATTAAATAGAGCATAAAATTTTTTTAAACATTAATAGAGCAAAAAACATTTCTAAAACTATCTTAATCTTATAAATCTCTTAAGAATTAATTGATGTTTCTTGATTAATTTTATGTTGTAGATATTAATCATTCTCTGTTTAATTTTCACTTAATTACACCTCATTTTCTACTCAACAAATTATTTCAAGAATAAAGCAAGAAGATAAATATGAACCTCTCATGAAAATTTTGATGAATAGCTTTAGCATCAAAAATCACTAATTTATCAAGTGGATAATGTTAAAAGTTTTTTCCAACTTAGATCAAATTCACTATTTGAAGATCCATCAAGTAAAAATTTGAGTTTTTTACGATCAACAACAAGAAATCTAATTATGGGCATTCACCCTCTTTCTTTTAAAACATATTTTCCATAGAATATTAATCTTAGAACTTAATAAAATATTTCATTATGCTCAAAAATTAATTGACTCTAGAAATAGAGGAAAGAGAAGAGGAGATCATGAGAAGAAAATTGGTTGACCTAATTTTTCTAATGCAAATTGTTAGGCAGGATGAAAAAAAAAATTAGTATAGCATGCTAAGTATGATTAATTCATAATCAATTACTAATAGGATGATACTCCGATTACCAAAGTGAAAAGATTGTTCAACCTAGAGGTGTCAAATGGGTCATGTCATGCCGGCACATCCCATTTTTAGGTGGCACAGTCATGCCCTATCAGGCACTGCCTAGTAAGACAGTTGTGCCATGTCCGGGCAAAATCAGGCACTTGTGTTTTGGACAAGCACTTGTGTTTTGGCCAGCTCGGCATGGCTCGACTGGAACGAGTCCTGGCAGAATCTTTCCGGGTCATGCTAGGCCATGTCGGGTCGTGTCGGGTCATGCTTAGAGCTATGTCGGGCTAGTTTTTTATTTTTATTTTTATTTTGCATGTATGTAAAATGTAAAATTGCAATTTAGAAATTTACAATGCAAAATGTATGAAAAATACAATCGTATTCATATGTTACATGTCAAATGTTATATTTGTATGAAATAAAAAAAAATTTCCATAATGAGTAATGATATCATAAAATAAGATTAACAAAAATAAAAAAAAATAAAAAAAATCAATCATCCAAAAATAAAATAACAATTGTTAATCTCAATCCCAATACTAATCCGTGTCAGTATGCAAATCACTATCATTATCGTGTAAGCATCTAATGGTATCACTAGTAGTAGGCTCATCCTCAAAGTCTTGTGAGTCATCATCTACCAGCAACTACTATGCTCTTATTGTAGCCCGATCATGGATGCACAACCTTGAATCCTCAAAATCCTTCATGTATGCAAGTGCCTTAATGATATTTGGCCGTAGTCTTGATCTTTTATCTGAAATGATATTGACTATAATAGAAAAAAATAGATTTCGATATTATGCTCGACACCAGATGAGTCAGTAGATCCCGTGTAATCTTAGACAACATGGGATATGTGGATTCATATGATTTCTACCATTATAAAATATCAAGGTTCTTGTTATCTGTATGTGATAAGATTGAGTAGTAATAGACATCTAAGTACAGAGACAACTCACTCCTATTCTATGGACCATCTCATCATTTCTCTTTCGCTAACTAAATTGAGAAGTTATCATCTCTGAATACGGTGTCCATATATGTAGTCGGAGCCTGACTACTACTACAACCATACCTAGTATCGTAGTATGTAAATAACTCAGTTAAATTTTCATGAATAAACCCTTTAGGTTGGTATCCCATATTAATGCATGTGGATATGTACGCCAAAATGTTCTCTACTCATTCCACCTTAACTCTAAGATCCATGCATGCAACCAAATAATAAAAAGATTGAATGGTGGACCAATACTTTAAGTACTTATTTTCCATCTTAATAGAGATGATAACAAATATAGGGTCATGTCTAAACTTGCAAGATATACTATTAATAATACATACAAACTTGAGCACAATGTACGTGATGGGTGTATATATAGAATGATACATGCTCATTATGTTATAAAAAAATCTTTAGGAATTTTATAAAAGAAATTTATGTATCTTAATCAGTATCATCAATAATAAGCTTGTTACTCTTACTATTGATGTAAGCAGATATTACGTGTTCATATCTAACACGACTCAAACATCAATCTTATGTTGTCTCACAACCATTTAGAATTTCTTCTTTAGACTCGCAGACAAACAAAAACTATCAATCTTCTGTTGTCTGCTAGGCATCAAAATATATTTTAGTGAGTTTCATTTTTTTCTAATACAGGGGAAACACATTCATTCATGCTTATACTATCAGTTTAATAATATGACATATGCATATAATATGAAAAATCTCACCTAATAGTTAGTCTCTAATGATCCTAACAAACATCTCCATCGTTAAATATATTATCAAATGTGATATAAAATATTATATTATGAATATAATAATTTTTAAATATTCTTATCATGCACTCATATATGGCATGACCATTATGAGAATGGAGAATTTCTAAAAATTTTAAAATCTTTTTATTATGTTTCTATTTAGAATATACATAATGGGCGGTAAGGTATGCAAAAGATGTATCATCGCAACAAATCCAAATATTGGACGTCATGAACACATTGCCACTATAATGCCTAAATTTATTAATTATTAATTATTTTTCTAACTTATAATATTTAAAAATATCATTCATACATGTGGACCTTGGAATCCTACGATAAGTAGGATGGAAGTAGGTCTGCATGATATTTGCAATCCTAAGATCCTTTGAAAATCAAATCAAAAGATCCATAATAGTAATCAATTTGGTCATGTCTTCGCTCCCTAAGTTATTGTGGTATATGAACGGAGTCAAAGAAGATGAATTAGATCCAGTTTCAAAAACTCCACTACTCTTGCTTAGTTAGATTTGCCTTAGTCATGCCTTTCAATTTCACTCTATTAAAACCCACATGGTGGGACAAATTTCATTAATAAAACCTACCCCACCATGGGACGATGTGGTTTCATTAACATAGGTCATAGTTTACCATTATTAGGAAGCGGGTAGGCTAGGTGCCAGTATCCTGGTAACTTGTGGCCCAGTGGATTACTCCTTGTAGGCCGGTGGACCGTGCCAATGGGCTAGGCATGCGGGTCATGCTTGGCCCAACACAAGCAATACCTCAGACCAGCCCAACCCATGTCCAGGCACAATTCTGGACTGTGCCATGCCAGGCTGGGCCAAGTATATCTCAGTCGAGTCATGCCTCATGTTGTACCCGGTCAGCCCGGCCCACTTTGAGACCTCTAATTTAATCATGGAGGACATGAGTTTGATCTCCAAAGATATCGAATGCATGACATAGGGTTTTGTGTAATAATAAGGTATATGTTAGAGGGAATAAAAAAATCAATTCATAGTCAATTGGCCCTAAAAACTGGTTTTAGGGCCAATCTATATCATTGGTGTCTTAGTAAGTCTCAACATTAATCTTTTTTAGGCAAGTAGTCCAGTCCATGCTAGATATTTAGAAAAGATGGTTGTGATCTGTGTACTATTATGTCCTTAATTATCAAACTTGCTAAGCAATCATAATCTTCCTCTTTAGAAGTTGTAGGATAAAATAGCTAAAAATTTAAATAAGTACAAGTTAGAGTTTTTCCTATAAATTGATATAAAATTACCATCTCATCTACCAATCAGATGGTAGTTGGATTGGCTGGATGAGTAACTCAATCTTTAGGTTGTGAAATTGAATTTCATAAGCTACCTTCTATGGGTGGGATGAAGTTGTCTGCATTTTTCATGGGCCTGGGTGGTTGGTCCACCGTCCACGGCCCAATTGGGACAGGGTCCCACCCGATTACAAAAAAAAAATAATAGTTACCATCTCGTTTAATTTATTTTTTAAATACTAGTCAATCCTTAATTAAAAAAAAAAACATCAAGCAAAATATTCAAGTTTAAAGGATATTCAAACTAGCAATCAATTGGAAAATAATAATCAATATATATTTCTTTAAATTGAGGAATATCTAATTTGTACAACAATTCAATCTTCCTTTAAAGTATCTTCCACTTGTAATATATGTTATGATACCACTTTGAACAAATATTTACCTAATTATTAAATGCTTATTCAATAAAAATATATTAAGTATAATAAGAAAATTTCTCTTCGTGTTGGAATAATTTAATTTTTTATATCCACTTTGATGATGGCGCACAAAATATAAAAATTAATAAACAAAATGAGAATGTATAACAAAAACAAAAAATACCAAGTCATTTTTTATATTCCTTGAACTAAACAAAATGACAATGAATAAAAACTAATAATCAAAATATATAAAAACAAGATATGAGCACTCCTTTCATAATCTAAGAGTACCTACAATATACCAAGAACAATAAAATATTGAGTAGTTTGATATTTTTAAGCTTCGTCTTATTTTAATTTTGAAATAATAATATACAATTATTATTTTGAGTTTGCATATTTTATTTTACAATTACTATTATTTTGGGTTTTTGTTTTGTTTTTCCTTGTTGGCGTGGAGTATGGTGAACCAAAAATGTGATAATTTCTCATATTCTAAAATTCAGGCCATAAATTTTATTTAAACTAAACCTAATAAATTAAATTATTAATTTAAATGCATACTTTAAGATTCTTAATTGGGTTCTTAAATTAAAAGTTACAAAATACAATTGAAAGCAATACTAAAATTAAAAACTATTGAATTTTATCTTTGATGAAATTATAATTTATCTCAATATATTTTGTTTATTTTTTGAATACAATATTGAAAACTTTTACTCAATACTTAAGTTATATAAAATTTATTAAATTAAATAATTAATATTTAAGCAAAGAAAACTTCTTTTTCACCAATGTCTGAGTGCAAGACTAATAAATATAATAATTGATGGAGAAATAAAATTTTAATTACATTATATACTATTTAAACAAATTACAATAATTAATGAACATTTTAAAGTATAACTTAATAAGTATTTATGGTGCTCCCTTTAGAGCATCTCCAAGAGTCTCAATAAATCCCTTCCCTTAGCTATTTTAGATAATTTTCCCCTAAAAATTCATTCTAAAAGACTAGCTATTTCTCATAGCCCTCATTTGGCTATGGAAAATAGATAGCCAAATGAGGGCTTTGGAAAATATCTAGCCAAATATCTAGTATTTTAGAGTGAATTTTAAGGGAAAAATGATCTAAATAGTTAAAGATGAGAATTTATTGAAACTCTAGGAGATACTCTTAGTAAGAACCAGTTTGATAAAATTGAAAAAAATAAATACTGAAAAATAAGTGCTGAAAAATTAAGGCTGAATTTTATAAATATTGAATTTGTATTGAAAAACTATTTGTTAAATTACTACTAATTAAATACTGAAGATAAATATATTGTTTGATTACGGTAAATGCTGAATGCTAAAAATAATGTATTTTAGATATATATCATGATTATCATTGTATTACATATTATCCAACAAATATAGAATTTTTGATGAATTTTTTATACTATAATTATTAATTATTAAAAAAAATAAAATTCCTAAAAACATATCCATAAATAAATCATAAATCCAAAAAAGAAATAAAAATATTTAAAAAATAACCAATAAAATCTAAACTGTTTGAAACTATCCAAAATTTTAATATAAAAATAAAAATTTATGAATAACTAGTTAAATTTACTATTTCCTTTCTTAAATTAATCATGTAAAATAATTAGGATTAGGGTTTGGGGTGGCGGAGAAAGGAGGAGGAGAAGACATATTTACAAATTGAACTATAGCGTGAATGAAAAAACGAAAAAGAAAGAAAAAAAAAAGACAAAAAAGTAGTTTAAAAAAAATTATTAAAAATTCACAACCTTCAACATTAAGTAGATCTAGAGGTGTCAAACGTGTCGGGCCGGGCCGGCCCTGCACGAAGCACGGCAGGGTTCGGACCGTGCCTGGGCCGGCCCGGCACGTTCAAAAACCATGCCCGGGTGAAGATGGACCCGTGCCGTGCCTGGCACGGCACTGCCGGCACGGGTCCATCCCGTGCCGGTTCACGCAGTCACGCGTGGCACTGGCGGCGTGCCACGCGTGCCGTGGCGTGAGTCCGTGGCGTGAGTCCATGTACTCATCTGCTCTTTTTTTTCGATATTTTTTTATTTATTTTATTTATACGCTTTGTTTGTAATTTGTATTATACGTTGTGTTGAAACTTATACATGTTTTGTTCGGACTATTGATTTCAAAAGTATGAATGGTAATTTTTCATTTGTGTAGTTTAATTTTTTTTTAATTTTAATTTTTACTAACTTAATGTATTTATTTATTATTTTACGATTTAAATTTTATTTTAAAAATTAATAACTTTAATTATTAATATATAATTAATAAATTATAATAATAAAAAAGCTAAACTTAATTGAATAAAAAAAAATTTTTTTCTAATATTTGTTTGTTTTATTTAATTTTAAATTTTATAATTTTTACAAAAAATTATATTTTTTAATTATTACATATACTCTAAAGTATATGCTGTATACAGAATAACAGAAACTTAATAAAAAAAATAAAAAAAAAAAAAATTTATAATCTGCCAAGTGCCAAGCACGGGCCGTGCCCGTGATTGGCCCCTGGGACCCGTACCCCGGTTGAGCCGGTCCAGGCGTCCAAGCTGGACGCCTGCCGTGCGCCCGTGCCCCGCCTGGCCAAGCCAAGTCGTGCCCGAGCGGGCCGGGCACGGCACGGCCTTGTCGTGCCCACGGGCCGTGCCGTGCCCGACTTTTAAACACCGTGCCGTGCCGGGCACGGCACGGTAGCACGGCGGGGCACGTGAAAAATGGGCCGTGCCGTGCTGGGCCGGCCCGTTTGACACCTCTAAGTAGATCACTATTTACTTAATATGTTCAATATTTTTTTACTTTAAATTTTAAATTTTCAGCTCCAACATTTTTTTTATCAAACACACTTAAAATTTAAAACAATTAAGATTTTTAAATTTCAAGGATTTTAATATTTTAAGTACTTTATCAAACAGCCACTAAATAAGTCAACTATGTCGGATGGTTTTGTGAACTAATTAATTTGTCACATGCCATACGGCAGACTATATATTATCAAATATTAAAAGAGTGTCATGTAGAAAAGATAATAATTATTTTCATTCAATTTTCTCAAAAAATATACATTATCACCTAAATAAGTGTTGCTAACGGAGGAGTTTCCTAACACTTAATTAGTTTTTAAAGCTTTTTTTTTTTAATTTTCAAATTATTAATCTTTCATTTTCTATGCCAATAGTTTTTTTTTTTTTTTTTGAGAAAATATGGAGTCCATTGATTCGTGTTAATAATACAATACTATTTCATCCGATACAGCATAGAATCAAACATATGCCTCCAGATCTGCACTGCAAGTATTGATGAACAATGATTGAAGCGGTGCTATGTCGGATCCGATTTCTGCCAAATGAAATCACAAACACAAATCACAAACACAAATCACAAACACAAATCAGAAACATAAATCCTAACATTGTCGGCAATGAAAAACAATGCAACAGGCCAGTGACAAGAAGATACTAAAGAAGAACACAAACACAAGATCATCCACATACTTGAAAGATTAAAAGTAATCAGGAAGGAGAAAATGGATACACAAAGACACATTGGTTATACCTAGTGGCAATCCATCCATACAAGGGCATTGTATAGCCCCACCTAAGGGCATACTATGCCCCCATCCAAGGGCATCGCATACCCCACATCTAAGGGCACAGCATACCCCCCATCTAAGGGGCATCCATCCTCAATTAGGGCCATATAGCCGCCAATTAAGGGCATATATACAAGTCCAACCAAGGATATTCAATCCAAACTAAGGGTGCCCAAATCCAATCAATGAAAATAGTACCAATAAATGATGTATAAGCTAAGGACACTTGGCCCCTCTTAAAGGCACCTAACTATTAGCATTCTATCATTCTAGGACACAATATTTGCCTGTGTGTACGTTTATATTCTGCCAATTTTGGTAGGCTATAATTGGAATGTGCTTGTGGCTATATTTTTAGGGTTTGGAACACACACACAGACACACACACACACCCACACACTTATATATATATATATATATATATATATACATATATTCCAGACAAAATATTTATGAGGCTCAAAAATAATCTTAAATCCGATATGTTCTTGGAAGAGTTTTAGAAGGCATAAATTAAAGATTTAAAATGAGAGTCAAAAATTAATTAATATTATTGGAATGGAATGAGAAATAATTTTGAATCAGGTCTTGATTTTTGGGTTACATCTCAAACAGCCCCAACACTCAGGGAGAGAGCCCATTGAGGGAGCAACGAGAGATTCATGTTGGCACGGCAAAACTTTACTTTTGTGACCGTACGGTAGATTTTAGCCATGTCATGATCTTGAATACTAAAAAAAAAAAAAACTTTACTTTTGTGCTAAGCTATTATTTACATGCCTCTTGGTACCAACCCTAGGAGGATTTCATAAACTACCATGCCACCCAACCAAATCTCTCATAGATTTATAGGAAGCCGAAGCATTCATCGCCTAATATTTATGTTTGGTACCACAAAAGTAAAGCCCATGCTATGCCCAATCAAGCCATCCAACAACTACAAAAACATGACATAGATACCACATCATGGATTGATAGGTGAAATTTTTTGAGTTAGAAATGACTTCTTTTTTGAGCCACTGTGTCTAAATCTTGTCATTACGAAGAGCATGAAAATGGGCCAATCTATTAGGAATGAGCCACTATTGCTCATCATGCTAGAGGTGTTGGGAGTTTACATGGCTCAAACTTGCCAATTATGGATCCCTCTAAAAGTGATAGAAGATGTCGTTACAATTTTTGATCCACTGTGAGCACCGATGTTACTACATCAAGAGCTTAATGAAGAGCCCTACAAGGGGAGCAACTAGAAACTAAGACAAGACCACAGTGGTCCCACATGGATCTCATTCTACCATCAACTACATAAGAAACAACCACAATGGTGAATATTGTTGGTACAAATAGTGACATGAGGATTGGTAAGAGCTTCCACAATTAAAGCCCACATCAACTTACGATAAGAATCTGATAATACAACCACAGTCAAGAGGCCAATTGTGTTAATCATTCTACATCAAGATGCCCTACCGTTAACCCTATTAATCAATGACTTCATTATTCAAAGAAAAGATTGCATTCTCACACCGCATAGGATTTTTTGTTATGATATTAGTATGTCTCTTGCAGGGCAATCAAAACTAATTCATCTCAACTTCAAATAGATGATAACGATAAAAAATAATAAAATAATAAGAATAATAAGAATAATAAGAACAAAAATTAAAAGAACAAGAAATGAGATGATTATGAAGATAAAAAAGAAGAATAAAAAAAATTATGAAAATAAAAAAAATAAGATAATTATGAAGATAAGAACAAGAAAAATAAGATGTTTATGAAGATAAGAACAGGAAGAATAAATGATTATGAAGAAAATAACAAAAGAACAAGAAAATTAAGATGATTATGAAGATAAAAAAAATTATTAAAAAAAAAGAAAAAGAAAAAGAAAAATAATAAGAACAGAAATTAAAAGAAGAATAATAAGAACAAAAATTAAAAGAAGAATAATAACAATAAATAGATGATAACGATAAAGATAATACTGAAGAAGTAAAATAAATAAAAATATATTTCCTTAAATTCCAATGTACTTCATAATTTGATATAAAATTAAAATAAACAAAACATATATTAGTAAACTAAAATAAAAAAAAATTGAACTGAAATAAATGTAAAACCACAATTAAAATAAATTTAATACGAATTAAAAATAATACAAATATTAATAACAAAATATATTATACTTAATATTCTAAAAACAAATAAAAAATTACAAAAATTATAATATATTAGTAAAATCAATACGAGTCTATGAGTGATGATGATGATATGCCACCGTTCAAATAGGCAGTGTAGCTTCCGAGAGAATCCCTTGAAATAAAGGAATTGTGTCCTACAAAATAAATTCTCTACATGAAGAACTCCCATGATTGAAAAATATAAGAAACTTTGAGTATTCTCTATCTGTAAGTCATTTTTAAAACAAACTTTTGTTGTAAGTATTCTCTATATGTAGGACACTTTTTAAACAGACTTTTTTCAGTTTTTCAAACCTTTTAATTTAATTTTCAAATGATTATCTAAATTGACTTTAGGGTCAATTATGTCACGTATGCGTAGGCATTATTCTTTAGCATGATGTGTTCCAAGTTATTATGAAATAGAGAAGAGGGGTATTTTTGTAAATTTTCAAAGTATTGCCATGAGCAATAGCAAGCAAGGGTAGCAGGGTGGGGAGAAGAGAAAAAACTTGTTGCAGCAACACAAAACACAGAGAGTTGAATTAGCATGGCAGCAAAGCAATTGCAGCAGAGCAAAACCACCACAACTAAAAGAATCCTTTCATGCATCAACAATGGCAGCAAACACAGCAGCATCAATAGAAAAAATTGCAGCAGAGAGGAATCCAATTCAAGGAGAAATAATAACAACAACAACAACAAAAACAACAATTAATTCCAATGAACATAAAATAAAAATAAATTTAATTAAATTATAATTATAACTAATATTGAATTAGTTTGATTCAACTATAGATTATCACAAGATCAAAAAAATCCAAATTTATCTACATATATCACAAAAATATATAAATATTATATATCACACATGTATTTTAATATTTTCTTCCCTAAAATTATTTTTTATGGATACACGAATATATCCATGATTATCAATATACTCGTGACATATCATAAAATTTTAATGATAATTATAAATTTATTAGGGTTCTACATAGATACCGCTTTTAGGATTTAAGATTTAGAATTTAAAGTTGTGATAGATATGATTATCTAATATCAACCTTAGATATCAGTTATTGATAAAGAGAGCAATGGATGAAAAGAACAATGATGAAGAAAAACACGGGCATTATACTTAAAATATTTGCGAAGAAAACTGAATTGAATATATTTTGAATAATTCTAAGTGTTAAATGTATAATATTTTTGTTAATTTTTTCCCCTAAAAATCATCAAATTATAAAACTATATGATATAATTATGTAAATGAGATTAGTGACGATCAAAAGTTGTATAGCTTAATATCTTCATACAGTATATATGACATCCCTAAGGATCAAACTCAAGACCCCAAAGTAAGAGCATTCATCTTTCTCTTTTACCAATCTGATCAAGTAGCATTCAGCCCATATATACTGCATATATGGGCTGTATATATATACAATACTGATATTGTATATATACATTCTTTAAATTGATTTTTTCTATTCTCTTATACACATACACAGACACATGTTCTATATATACAAAATAAATACTGTATATATATATATATATACATATGCACAAAGTGTGTGTGTGTGTGTGTGTATTACCAGACTGAAAATCAACTTGTTGTAAGCCTGCGTTTTTGGACATTAAAGTGGACATCCAGGAGACCTGATATGCCTGCTGTTATCATCTGCCCAGGTTTTACAGGGCCAACACCCTGCGGGGTGCCTGCAAGCCACAGAAAAGAGGAAAGAAGGCAGAAAGAAGAGTCACAATGGCATCGTCGGAAGGCCATGCTGGCATATGGAGTACCTGTAAGGATAACATCTCCTTCAAAAAGAGTCATGATAGAGCTGATGTGGCTTATGAGATGTGGGATTTTAAAAATCATGTCTTTGGTGGAGCTTTTCTGCCTCATTTCTCCATCAACCTGCGTCAGGACTAGGAGGGATCAACACGTCCGGCCAACATGGACCAAGAACAAGGGTGTTGCAGCCTCGCACCTTTAACCAGAGCTCCAAGTCCCCTGGGTCAGGCACCATTGATTTGGGTAGCTGTGGAATCATATCTAAAACAAGTTCAAATCACACAGATAACAATAATAAATCTAGCAGGAGAGAGAGAGAAGAGAAAGAGAAAGATATTGAGAGAGAAATATAGAGAGAGAGAGAAAAAAAATATAGAGAAAGAGAGAAATATATAGAGAGAGAGAAATAGAGATTGACAGATAGAGAGTGAGAGATTGACAGATAGAGAGAGAGAGATGGAAAGAAAGAGAGAGTTAGACAGATAGATAGACAGAAAGAGAAAGAGAGAGAGAGAGAGATTGATAAATTGATAGAGAGAGAGAGAGAGTAGTGAGAGAGAGAAATTGATTTCCTTCATACAACAGAACTAATAGGCGTGAACGAGTCTTGCCCTTTAGCCACAGTCCATGGGAGCCCATCAGCCTGAGAAGTAGGAAACTGAACATTGATTACTATATCCAAACAGAACAATTTTGAGACCAACATCTAACAAGCTTGACCTTCGCAGCAGCTTGAATTTCCCGCGCTGTCATGTCCAGTGCAACAGCGTAGCCTGCCACAAAATGCCAGATTAATATCTCGATAACCTTACTTTCGAAAAACAGAGAGACCGTGTATGATGAATCTCGAAACAGAGACTCGCCGCTCTTGAAGGAAGATATTTGTCATCACACCAAATCATGTGAGCAGTCATCACAGTACAATTCTCACCCAAACACAATTCAATTTCAGAGTTCTTATTAGTTCAAATGTGGCATTTAATTTCATACAATATTTAAATAAATAATAAAATAAATCAGATAATATAATGCACAAAAAAAAAACTTTGACCTAGTATCTACGTCATCCAATAAACCTATTGTTTATTTTGTGAATTACACGACACATGCACCATATGATCCAGCATGCCAATATACGTATAAATGTATCATGATAAAATATATTCAAAAACAGATCTTTGTTAATTTTTAATTATTTATTTTAGTTAATCAAATTTATATTTTTAACATGTCTATGGTTTTATCACAAATAGATTACCATTTAAAATATTAAAATAATATTTATGCTTGGCATAATTTTTTTGCAAGTAACTTCATAAAAACTATAATTATATAATTTTTTTATATTCATAAAAACTATTTATGGCTTTTTTTTCCATTAAAATATCAATTCCATCATTCTCTCATTCAAAACATGTATAATTATAACTCCCCTCCATTTTTAACACAAACTGAAAGTTTTAAACAAAAAAAAATACTAAACAAAATAGTATATGAGATTGAGAGTTCCAAGACTAAGAAAAAAAAATTTAGATTAAAAAATTTGATTTTTTTTTTTTAAATTCTTGACCCCAATCATGTTGGACTTCTTTTGTCAATTAAACTAGCTAGTTATCCAATTTTTTTTTTCTTCCATGACCCAGCCGATCCTATAGCCCAACTATCCCCGGGCTAGTTTTTCATGTCGCATTTTGAGACCTAGTCCATCTGTTTGTGTTTTCTGACACAACCCAAATTTTTACACCTAGTGGTGTGCATCTAGTCATCTCTATTAGTAAATAGCACTGGAAAATATATATAAATAACAAACTAATAAAAAACTATGATTCAAATATCTTTATATATGGACAAAAAAATTGTGACACCCATAGATTATGGGCTTCTATCAAAGACATAATATATATATATATATATATATATATATATATAAATATATAAAACACCATTCATCAAACTGATACATACAATACCATAATATCAAACTTAAAAGAAAAAAAATATAAGTTGAGACTATAATAATAATAATAATATATCAATATTTTTGTGAAGATTACTATTATTTGCTTTACTGTCTAAATGTAAATAATAATAATAATTTTATGATAAATTTTTTATCTTAAAAAAAAATAATTCATTCTTATGTGTTTTATTAGCTCATGAAAAATCAAATATGATATTATATATTTTGATATCTAATTGTCAAAATAAATAATAATAAGAAAAAAAAATACATATTAGTGCCCAATAAAAATCTCATAAGTAATTATTATTATCACTGTGAACTCTATTATCGCACTAGATCTCAAAATAATTATATACTTCTTATTTTTTCAAGAATCAATAGTATATCCAAAAAAAAAATATAAAATTCTATCATAAACCTATTCTTAATGCATGTTAGTATTCAACTCATATTTGAATACCTAACTAACTATGAATGTTCATGATCCATAAAAAAAATTTAAGTGTCTTTAAGATTTTTTCATATACCTTAGTATGTATAGAATTGCATCAATACGAACATGTCAAAGAAAATCTAAGAATTAGTTAATTATACTAACTACTTATATTATGTCTAGTTTAATTATAACATAGTAATTTTTTTTTATAATTTTCATATAAATAATAAAGTTAACGGAATGGATCACATTAAAAATAACGTCAATACCTAAATTAATAGAATTATTCGTTGAATCATAACTCAAAAGATCAATCTCTATAAAATTATCAAATACATATCTCCTATATGAAAACATTATACATCTCATAGAATAAGTTATTTTATACAAATAAAATATCCAAGTCTTTCATGATCATTCTTATAAAATTATGCCCGAATATATTTCTTGAATTTGTAATCCCTAACTCATAATCGCTCATAATTAGAATATCATCCATGTAAATAATCCATAAAAATATCTTACCATCATGATTTCTCCAAAAGAACAAAAAAAAAATAATAATAATATAATTGTATAATCCAAATGAGATGAATACACATAAAAACTCACAAACTAAGCTTTGGATAATTATTTTAGAACATACAATATCTTTCATAATCTATAAATTATATCTAACTGTGTAGCTTGAAACCTATATAATTACTCCATATATATCTCTTTTACAAGATCATAGTGAACAAATACATTCATTAGCCCTAATTGATATATCTTCTAAAATAAAATACTACAAAAGAAATAAAAATATGTACTAAGATCATCTTGACTATTAGATAATAAGTATTCTAATAATTCATATCAAATATTTGAGTAAAATCTCTCGCTATAAGTTTACTCTAAAAGTGATTTACCTTCTCATTTGAGCATGTCTTCATAGTAAACACCCACTCACATGTAATCAACAACTAATCTTTCCAAAAGTTAAAATATTGGTTTCCAAATTTCTTAGAGTAAAAGGCATGCATCACTTCTATCATAGCATAATATCATCATTAATAAGATAAATCATTGAAAAAAACTTGTATATCTTATTATTATCAACAAAAATAATGAAAACAATAAAAAAATAAACAGAATAAGAGGACAATAATACATATAAAATTGGACCTTAAGTATAACTCATCTATTCCTTTCAAAGAGTAATTGAAAGATTAAGATCAAAATGATTAGTTACATAATCAATTGGGTCTTTAGTAGGCTATCTCATGTATGAGCATGTTGGGTATATGTCCCTCTCCTAATACAACCTCTAAAGTCATGAGTAGTCAAATATTTTAATTTTAGACTTAACATAAGTATGTACTAATAAAGATCAAAATTTTAAAGATAAAAGTGTAAGATGAGACATTTTTATATACGTGATCTGAGACATAAGCTTCGCGACATTAAAATATATATTTTTTTGAGCACCACTATATATAATTAATTAATATTTTAAAATATATAAAATAAAATAACATTAATAAAAAATTAAAATTTTAAAAAATATTTTTAAGATGCTCATTGGCTATAAATATAATTAATAGATATTTTATAATATATTAAAAATAAAATAATATAAAATATTGTAATAAACATTTTATAATATATTAAATTTTAATAAATTTAAAATAATTTTATCATTATCAAATTAAAAATTTAAATTTATTTTTTCATTAATAAATAATATAAAATATTATTTTTTCAATAATAAATATTTTTATATTTTATAATTAATATTATTTATAAATTTGATAATTTTATAAAATTATCAAATTAAAACACTATTTAAAATTTTAATAAATTTAGAATAGTATAAACTTCTCTCCTTTCCCTCGCCATTGCCCTTGCCCCTCTGCCTCGCTCATCTCCCCTAGAAGTGTCAAAAGGGCAGAGTAGCATAGGCCCGAGCCGAAGCCCAACATGATTCAGACATGCCTAGCTCAACACGGCATGATACTATAGCATGCCCGGGCACATGAGCACAGCATAGGCGACGACGCACTGACCGATACACTACAAGCAACACAGCAACACCTAATGGGTGGTAACGACGAGCGGTGAAACCCTAAATTAATTTTAACCTAGAACGACCCAACCCAAATCGGCCCATATAGGCTAATTTCGAACTGTGGGTTGGGTCTACCCTCCAATGAATTGTGTTGTCCCTATAGATGTCAAATGGGGAAGGCAGCCTGGGCTCAGCCCGTTTCAGGCGTACCTAGCACAGTTGGGCCCAAAATAAAATGGGCCAAACCAGCATGTTTGACACCTATACTCTCCCCTCACCCCTCTCCACGAAAAACGTGGAGCTCACTGTAGCTCGACTGAGCTCCATCGTGAAGCTTGAGGAGCTCTGTCGAGCTCCATATTTTTTTTAATGCCTTAAAAAGTTTTACGAATACCTCACATTGAAGCGCACATTAAGGTATTTTTAAAAATACTTTTAAAAACACTGATAAAGACTCATTGATAATATGTTATATGGGCCAAAAGGTGATCTCTACTCGTAAAATATTATTCTCTCAAGACTTAAACATAATTTAAATTTATTAATAACATGATTCCTTTATTGAATAATATTATATTAAATACTAACGTGCTCAAAGATAGCAGACAAATAACTTTATCTATTTACTAATAGTCCAAGAAGAGCTATAAATAAAGAACAAAGAGCAGACAAATAATTTTATTTACTAAGTTCATTAAAAAATAAAATATGTTCAAAATAAAGGTATCAAACAGATCGGATGGCCCGAACCCAATTAGAGGCACGACTCGATTCGGTCGTACCTGGTCCAGCACGACATGAGAATGACCCGTGTTCATGCCCGTGGTGATCCTGCTCATGGCACAGCCAGGTACATTGGCCCGTGGGTACGATATCTCAGAATGAGCTGAGATATGCCCCAGCCCCATGCCCTCAACCAAAACTTGAGACTAGACAAATCCAAAATTTCCGTCAAGCCCGAACCCAACCCATTGGTCTTTTTCTGCACCCCCAAACCTGAGTCCAAGACTCGAGCCCTCCACTCTATTGTTCCGTTCTAGAAGCCGAAGCTTCTAAAATAGACCATTCATGTTGGTTCGACAATCAAATCGACTCAACAGTAAAAAAAAATTCAATCTAAGCCATTGGATTTCACGTCCAATGGTTAGGGCATAATCCGACGGCCCTAAAGATTCAGCCTATTTATTAATTAAAAAAATTTCTCTCACCTCATTCTAAAATATATGTTTTCAAAACATAAATCTTTTGATCTTCTCTCTCTTTCTCTCAAGATTTCAGCATTTCACATTTTGGAACTCAGCTTTGGTGTGAATTGTGGTGCGCTTACGGTGCAGAGATAAAAATAATAAAATTTATGCATTACAATTTATGAGTATTTTTTTATTTATTAATTTTTAAGTTTTAGTTTTAAAATTTAAATCTAAAAATAAAATTTTATATTACTTCTCCCTAGTCTAGTCTCTCTCTCTAATCTAAAAAATAAAAAAATGATAAATAATAATTTTAATTAAAAAAAAATTGTTCTCTAGTTTTAAATAATAAAAATTCTACAAAAAAATTTGAGACTATCGAAACTTTGGTTTCTTTAGTTGTCTTGACCCAAACATCTAAAAAATAAAAAAACTAAAAGAATTTCAATAGTTTAGACTCACTTTAATATAATAAAATAAAAAAATACTAAGGATGCCAAAAAAATTAACACAATACAAATATTATAAAAAAATATTAACATTTAAGAGTTCGTGTGAAACTGAGCACCTTAAAAGGTGTGCCAAACTATGTACCAATAAACATAGTACATTAGTATTACATTCCTTTCATATACCACAATGAGTTAGGAAGGAAAGACATAACCATACTGATCATCATGATGGGTCTTCTAATTAAAATTTTGGAAAATTCAAGAGTTGTCAGTATCATACAAATATATTTTCAGTCTAAATATCATAGAATTCCTAGGTCCACATCTAGGAATAACAAACTAAAATATTATAAGTTAGAAAAATAAATAATAATTAATAAATTTTAGAAATATAATGGAGTGATTTCCATGATATCCGATATCTAGAATAATCACGATGATGCATCTTATGCATGCCTCACCTCCCGCTATGTAGATTCTAAATGGATACTAAATAAAAAATTTTAGAATTCTCTGAGATTCTTCATCCTCATAATGACCCGGTCATTTTTGAGTACAAGATAAAAATTTTTAGAAAATATAAAATTCAAAATAAAATTTTTAGTATCACATTCAATAATGTATTTAATAATTAAATAATGATTAACATGTTTATTACGGATATTAGAGAATGACCATTAAGAAAGATTTTTCACATTAGAAGCATTTATCATATTATTAACCTAATACTACAAACAGGGATAAAAGTGTATACCCTCACATTAGAAAATATACGCAACTCACTAAAATATATTTATATGTCTCACAGATAATAAGATTTTATTAGTCTATGTTTGTATATAAATCTTAAGAAAAAAAAAATTTAATTAAATATGAGATACCATTACCCAATGTTGGAGTCATATGTTGGAGACAAACATGTGATATCCGACTACATTAATAGTAAGAATATCGAACTTATTATTAATGATACTGACTAGGCTAAAAAATTTTATTTATTAAATTCCTAAGAATTTTTTATAACACGACGAACACCTATTCGTCAATTAATACTCTCATGACTTGTATTGACTCAGGTGCATATGCTATATTAGTAATATATTTAAAAAGTATCAAGATAACCCAATACTTAGCAATATGGTTCTAAAGATATATACTAAATACTTAAATTATTGATCTACCATTCTATCTCTTTATTATCTGACTACCTAGATGGATATTAGGGTTAAGATGAAATGGATATAGAATATTTTGACATATATTTCTTCGTACATAAACCTAGAAGACCCACATAAAAAATTTATTCACAAGAAGTTGATTAAATTCTTTAAATACTACGATATTAGGTATAATGATAGTACTAGTGAGGTTCCAAGTACGAACATGGATATCATATTCATAAACAATGACTTTTTTATTTAGTTAACGAGAGGTTAAGAAGCACGAACACGGATACGGACACAGGGATACGACATGGCAGGATACGAGGACACAACAAATTCTAAAAAACTAGGATACGGATACGGCTAGGATATGGCATAATAAAAAAATAAAAATAAAAATTATTAATTATAAATATTAGGTATTTTATAAAATTTATTAAATTAAATTAAATTAAAATATTTTATTATATATAATAAATATATATTATTTATTTTATAAAATAAAAATATTTTATTTAATTTTATTTGATAATATTTATATTTATTTTATTTTATAAAATAATATTTTATTTTATGCTCCTGCCTCTCCCATCAAGCATGCCCGCCCCTACCTCTCCCCTCGAACACGCCCACCCCTGCCTCTCCCCTCAAATCACACCCGCCTCCTGCCAGTGGCCAATGCTGGCCACTGACATCGTCAGACGTCGGGGCACTATAGACGTGGATACGGCTGCCGACGCAACCATCCGATATGCCACGTGGCATATCGGATACGGATTGTGCAATGATATGCCACGTGGCGTATCGGACACGTATCCGTGTCGTGTCCACGTGTCCAGGTGTCGGACACGTGGACACGGCTGTAGGGAGCCGTGTCCGTGCTTCCTTGACGAGAGGAAAATAGCGAGGTGAACCATTAAATAGAAACAAGCTGTTTTAATACTAAGATATCGATTACTACTCAATTTTATCATATTCTAATACTAAGAATAGAAATATATCACAGTAGTGAAAATCATACGAGTTTATCTTTCACGTGCTATCTAAGATGGCACCGGATCTACTGACTTCTCCGGTATTGAAAAAAATATTAAAGTCTATTTTTTCTGTTATGGTGAATGTTATTTCATCTAGATATTATTGAGATTTTAATATGCATGAAGAATTGAAAGAATTTAAGTTTGAGCATCTAAGATCATGTAGTGACTACAGTAAAAATAGAAGAATTGATTGCTGTTGATGATCCATGTGATATTGATATTGAGAATGATATGATAATTGATAATATTGACAGTTGATGATTAAAATACTGATATTTGATATTTGATTTCAATTTACTTATATATATTATATTTGTGTTTATTTATTTTTTATTTATGATATTACTTTGAGTTTGTCTTTGTGGATTGATACTTGAATATTTAAAACTTGAATATTTATTTTTTGTAAATTTTTATTTTGTATTTATTTTTTATTTTTATTCATATTTAAGTTTTAATATTTTATTAATTCATACACTTATACTGATATACATTTAGTTTTAAAATATAAGTTGTTTATTATAATTAATGAACTTAATGATTTATTAAATCTAATAAAATAAAATTTTAATTTTTTTTATAATTAATAATTAATAATAACTATTAACATTAATTAATTACTAAAAATAATAACAAATATTTTTAATATATTAAAATTATATAAACATTAACTATTCTGGATAAAAAATTTTAAATATATTAAAAATTAAAAACCAGCCAGTATGGACCAGAACTAGCTTGTATGAACCTGACCCAACATGGTTTCATCACCCTTGATGTCAATTTATCCCTTATTAAAAAATAATTAAGAACAAAAAAAAAATCCAAAAACTCTAGATGACAAACTAAATAATACATCTCCAAAATATATAATTTGAAAGAGTATAAACTGAGAAATGATAAAAAAAAATCTAATTAAAAAAATAGATTAAGATTTTAATTACATCTCCCTAAATAATATTATTAACATATATAATATAACTAATATCATATAATATTACCTTGATCAACACCAATAAAAACATGAATAACTTGATATCCATCACCTAACACCAAAAGTAATGACTACTAAAAAGAAATAATTGAACCACAACTTAAGAAAATGCCCTTGGCCATAAATAACCTTTCATGGTCTAACTACACACTCACTCCCTAAAATAATAAAGTCAAAAGTTACTACAAAATATATTTTTCTCGAAATCACCATGGAAAAATAAATTTTTCACCACTACCTACTAAATAATCTACTTGTGAAAAGTAGCAAGAGAAAAAAATAATATTATAGTAATCACACACAATATTAGAATAAGTATTCTAACAATTTACATCATGAGTCTATATAAACCCTTTCGCTACCATATGCCCTTGCCCAATCAACTTTCTCTTCAAATATAGTCTTTCCCATTACCCCCACTTACATCTCATTACAGTCTTACCTAGAAATTTTAGAACAACATCTCATGTATTATTGAAAAGATGATTTTAGTTAGGTCATCCATAATGCCATGTCATCATCTTGGATGACTACCTACTTTGGAAAGAAAGCTAGGGTTTGAAGAAAATCAAGGAGAGAAAAAGAATGAAAGAAAAAATATTTTATTTTCTTAATTTCAAAAAAATAACATAACACTTAAACTAAAAATTTACGTAGTGCACATGTCCGGTACTTCCGTACAATCAAATTAAAAAAGGGTAAAGTAAAATACAATTTAAATAAAATTGAACCTTCAAGCTGATGTTTACATATTACAAATATTCAACTTAGAATAGAAAACAAACAATTGCAATCATCTAAACATCTTCTCAAATATGTGTTCACTAGTGGCATGTAACTGGTATCTATTACATTATCATGAATCTTCTCAAATATGAAATAAGAATAGATCTTGTTAAAAATCATTTTATCATGTAGGTTTATTTCTTGTTGCTTCTTTTAGTATATTTTTATTATTATCATATTGATTGGGAGTATCAAACATACGAATTACCCAAAACATATTGATAATTGTAATATTTTTTTAGAAGTTAAAAAAATTATTATTTTTCGTTCAACACTCTTCTTCTTCTTTCCTCCCTAATGCATGTGAAACCCAAATGGGTTCCTATGGCAACAAATTTATATGCTATCAAAACATACATGGAGGCAAAGTAAGGATGATACAATGTGATTTGGTCATCACAAAGGATACTGAGTAGAGCATATTTTTTGATTTCCTATAATAGAGCAATCAAAAATACAAAGTCAACACTTTGAATTTGATCAAATAACATATTAGATGGCTCTATTAGGAAATGTAACAAACATATCCATCTTTTCACTAATAAAAACTAGGCCTAGGGGCTTGACATGCATGTAACTTGAGTAGGTAACACAGCATGACCGAACGCCCACGTGATGACCCACCATGTCCAAATTTGACTTAGGTCCCCCAGTAAAATGTGTCATGGCTAACGGGAGACAAGAATCTGAAGTTGACATATAATGAATGAGATTCATGTGCTCTTTTTTTTAATGACAACAAATCAGGTCATGTTGAGATGGGTTTATCAAGTGTGATAGTCTCCGACTAACCCATTCATGATATTTTCATTGATAAATAGCTAGCCATTAGCTTGAACCCTGGATAGACTAGCACAAATCCAAGATAGCCTAGCACAAACCTAGGCAGTTGTGCTAACCTATGTTCCAATTCCAACCATGCCAAGCCCAACATGGCTCATGCCTTGTGCTCAGGTCATGCATAGTTAGTTGCTAGCAGCAACTAACTATGCATGACCAATCTATGTTATGTTGGGCTAGCACAAGTTTCCCAATGGGTCACTGAAACATGCTGAGTTTCCTAAATTTTTAGTTATGTTGGGCTAGCACAAGCCATCTTCCAAACCAATCTATGTTAGCCCAACATAGCTCATTTTCCACCTCTATCTACGGGCATGTCCCTTGCCTATGGGCCACAAGCAATTAGCCATGCCTACTACCCGATTTGCCATGAGCCATGTCTTTTATATAGCATGTCGGCTTGACACATTGAACACCAGCCTGATAAACATTTGGGATGACTCTAATTGTCACCTCTAACAAAGGTTTAGAGAGATTCTTGAGGATAAAACTTGACCAAAATGCCTATCAGAATTTTGTAACCTTTTGCAATTAAAAAAAAATTCCAAATTTTAAAAATTAAATTAAAAAAATATCAATGTGAATATAATGTGATTAGATATTAACATTTAATATTACACATAACCTAGCACAACATGATCATATAAAATATATCTAAATTAATAATTATTCTATAAATTAAAGTTTGGAAATGACTTAATTACATATTCATTAGTCATGCTGAGAATTCACTCATATATTTGCTAACAATGGATTATCCATTGCAACATTTCAAATTTTAACTTTACTTAATAATAAATGTGATAACTTATTTTTTATTTTTCTTTAATTAATTTCAACTTTTTAATTTTACTTTTTTTTACCTTTTAATCTTTCCTTTCTTGAATTGCAAATAGAAAGTAGGAATCAATAAGAAAACTTTTGATAACTTTGTTTTAACTGTACACCATAATATCAATATTTAGATTACAATAATATATAAGCATAATTTGTGAAATGTGTTTTTTTTAAATTTTTTTCACCCTCCCCCAATTCCTCCTTATCAAGCCTATGATAAATACATGCGATAATCTTTCACACTGATCAATCATCTCAATTATAATTGCGACCAAATATTATAAATTTTAAAGTTCTTATGAGATCCAGTGCATTAGTGATAATTAAACGCATCTATTTTTGTGAAATAAGTTAATTGTTAGCAAAAAATGTAAATAAATGTTATATAAAAATTAGAATGTGTGTATTTGTGTGTGTGAAATATTCATTTTAGCAAAATGTTGGAGCTAAATTTTTCTATTAACGTAGAATTATTTAATTCTGAATATAGAATAACTTTTTTTTAGCTATATGTTCAACATTGTTTAACTTTGCTTCCATTCATAATCAGTATGACCATCCAGTTCCAAACTATGTCACGTCACAGTCAAGAATATATCTCATGCCGATGTCTATATGAGGGATGATGCCATAATTAAAGATGGAATGCAACTGAATGAAGTTCATCGTAGAATGACTAAAAAATCTCAATATTAAAACAGTTATGTGGTTGAGATATTAAAAAATCGTGCTAGCGAGATGAAAAACCTCCAACATAATCCATGGCAGTTGTATGCGGCACAGCCCTAGCATTCCGGCCGATAACAACAGCAAGCTCGACCTCGTGATCCAGCGAATCTAAAGGATGGGGAACCTCAATCGTGCCTCCGTTTTCTAAATAAGAAGACGTCGGTTTTAGAAACAGCACGGGCTCCTACCAATTTGTGTTACAATATTTATCAGAAAGATAGGGTATAAAAAGTTCAATTTATATAAGGTCTCATAACTACGCAGTTAATCATAGAAAATGAGAGCCAACACTAGGAATGGCGTTGCCGAGTTCTTTGGTATGTGCCGCATAGTTGCGCCCAACGGCCACGATCTTCGTCCCCGTTTGCAGTAACTTTTGCATCGTTTAGCTGTAAGGATGGAGAATGTGAGTATTTGTTATATGTAAATGTGAATTACTATCACATTGTTCGTGTTCCATCTCCTATGGCTACTTCCTCGTGTTTTTTTTTATTAACAAAATTACTATTTTTCAACTAAAATTTTTAGTAAAAATTATGTAAATGTGCAATTCTTTAGAAATATTAAAAAATGTTATAAATGTGAACGACTCATACATAGAAAATAGTTATGAACTTAATAGGCTTATTAATTATTCATATATATTATCAATAAATCTCATTAATTATATTCATATATATTATCTTCTAAGAAACTTATAAAAGGGTTTTCACCATTTTTTGTAATTGATCATCATAAATAAAAGTTCTCACATCTTCTGTCTCTCATACTCATATGCCAACTTTCTCTCATTTCATTACTAATTTCAACTTACTCACATATTGAGATGGTTTGGTTTACAACACGTTATCAACACGACACTCTATGTTGCTACAGATGCATCAGTATCTTTTAAGAAAAGTTTATTATTTCTATATTACATATTGTTCATTACTTAAAATATCTTTTCCATTGAACTATTCATTTTTTTTTTGTCAAAGATGTAGGATGCAACTGTCAAAGATGGAGACTCCAATTATCAAAGATGAAGTCTTCAAATATGGAGGCTTCAAATTGTCAAAAATTTGACCACCAACTATCTATTTTTTTCTTCCTTGTTAGGTAGCCTAATTTTGGCTATATCCCTCTTATTTTTTTTTTTTTATAAATAGAGATGTTGTGTAGAGGGGAAAATGTTATCCCACACATCTCTAAGTGAGAGAGAGAGAGAGAGAGAGAGAGAGATAAAGGTGAAGGAAGAGAGTTGAAGTGAGAGAAAATTGAGAGCAATTTTCTTAGAGTGTCGTAAATACTATATTTTGTTCTCCTTTCAATGAAAAATCTGTAGCAACCCATTGAGTAGGCAATTTTATGCCGAACCACGTAAATATTATGTGTTTCTTGATTTGTTTATTTATACTCCTCTCATAAATCTTGTAGATAGAGAATTGTGTTATTTACTCAATAGTTTTGATAATAAATTTGGCAAAATTTGAGTTAGTGGCATTTGAAATTATTTGAAAAAATTATTTATTATGTATAATTGATGATGAAATCCATATAGAAGTTAATGTCATTGGAGAAACAATTAAAGTTAGTAATAATGCATCTAATCATGACAAAACAAAAGCAATTATTTTTCTTTGGCATTACCTTCACGAGGGACTGAAAGCTGAATATTTAACAATAAAGGATCCTCTTATCCTTTGAAATAACCTCAAAGAGAGATGATCACCAAAAGATGGTCATTTTCCCCAAAGTCAATTATGATTGGATGCACTTACGTCTTCAAGATTATAAGACAGTAAGTGAATATAATTCCACGATGTTTCGGATTAGCTCCCCAGTTGAAATTATGTGAGAAAAAAGTTACCGATGAGGATGTGTTGAAATTGACTTTTTCTATTTTTCACGCATCAAATTTGCTCATACACCAGTAATATCATGAAAAGAGAATTAAGAAATATTCTCAACTGATCTCCTGTCTTTTTGTGGCTGAACAAAATAATAAACTTTTAATGAAAAATCACGAAGCACATCCAAATGGTTTTGCTCCATTCTCTGAAGTGAATGTGACTGCACATCAGCCTCATAATCAAATACAAGGCTAGGGCCATGGCAACAGTCGTGGATGTGGTCGAGGTCATTCATGTCATTTTGGTAATCGTAATGGTCATTCCAAACATCCATCTCGCCACCTGAAATGGGAATGAAATGAGAAAAAGGATCAAGGGGACTCAAATACAAATTCCATTGATAATATATCCTATCGTTGTGGAATGAAGGGCCATTGGTCGTGTACCCATCATATGCCGAAATATTTTGTTGATCTCTATATGGAGTCATTGAAATTGAATGAGAAAAAGGTGGAAACAAATTTCATCACTAAGTATGGTACTTCCAATACACAATTTGATGATTTTACTAATCTGGATATTACTAATTTCTTTATTCATCCAGAAGAAAATATTGCTAGTTTAATCAATAGAAAAAAAATGCCCAAAGGATGATCATATTATCTTCATGAGATAAATGTTTATATTATCACATAACTACATATTTAATGTTTATGAATGCATGCTTAAGTAATTAGTATAATAAATACCTTTTCATCATTTATGTATTTTTTTATGTTTATCTTTTATATTTGTTTATTTTTATTTTGACACATATTGACTTCTCATTGAAGAATATGGAATTATCACTAAAGAAACCATTTGCTGATGATGCAAATATTTTCCTCATAGATAGTGCAACAACGCACAATATACTTAATATTTTGACTAGAAGTGTCAAATGGGCCGGGCTAGCCCGGCTCGGCACGCAGCACGACATGATTCTACCATGCTTGGCCTGGCACGACATGCTATAGTGCCGTGCTTGGGCTTGTACCGGGCACACCCTCAACCTCGGTCATGCCATGCCGGGCCAAGAGAATTCGGCTCACGTGCCGTGCCAGGCACGGCACAAGGGCCTATCATGGGGGTACTACACGTGTGACCAGGCACCAAGCATAGTCACAACAAGCCGATGCCCGACAGGCGAGGCTAGCCAAGCCTTGAAAGGGTGACAGTGGCATGGAGGCACGGTGGAGTGCCTCGAAACCCTAATTTTTTTAAAATTAGGGTTTTGGCCTGACCTGAACTAGACAAAACAGAGCAGAACCCGGCATATTTTGGGCCACAGACTTGTGCTGGGCCTAACCTCACAAAACCATTCCGGACTGGCCAGCATGGCCCATTTGACACCTCTAAATTTGACATATTTCTCTTACTTAAAGAGGCAAACAACAAGCGTTAGTGCAATTTGTGGCAATGCAAAACTAATTTAAAGCTCTGGAAGAGTTCATATCATATTGATTAAAGGAACAAAGCTTATAATTGAAGAAGCCTAATATTCTGAAATGTCTTAATGAAATCTATTGAATTTCAAAGATATTCACAAGAATGGATATCATATTGAGACTACAAATGAAGACAATGTCAATATTTGTGCATTACGACATTTGTTTCTGGAAAGAAAAGTGTGCTGGAAAAATTACCTACATTTTGTTCAGACATATACAACACCAATATTATCAGTATTGATGCAAGTGCAATAGTTAACAAACAGTTAACAAATCATAGTGAATTTATAATTTGGCATAACCGGTTGGGTCTTCCCAGTTCCATTATGATGCAAATGATTATAGAGAATTCACATGGGCATTATTAAAAAATAAAAAGATATTACAAACGAAAGAATTCTCATGTGCTGCTTGCTCTCAAGGCAAATTAATCATTAGACAATCACCAGCCAAGATTGGGATTGAATATCCTATATTTTTGGAACATATACATGGCGATATTTGCAAGATGTTCACACATTTAAATACTTTATGATTTTAATTGATGCTTCAACTAGATGGCCACACGTTTGACTATTATCAACTCGTAACTCAGCATTTGCAAGATTACTAGCTCAACTAATTCGACTATGAACTCAATTTCTATACAATCATATTAAAACTATAAGACTTGACAATATTGGTGAATTCACTTCTCAAGCATTCAATGCTTATTATACTGCCATTGGAATAATCATTGAAAATCCTGTAGTACATGTTCATACTCAGAATGGTCTTGTGGAATCATTTATAAAACAAAATTCAATTAATTGCGAGATCATTACTTATGAGGGAAAAACTTTTTATATCTACATGGGGGCATGCTATCTTACATGCTGTAGCACTAATTCACATAAGGGTCTTAAGTTATCATGAATTCTTCCATTACAATTAGTTCATGGTCAGGAACTAAATATTTCCCATCTATGAATTTTTAGATGTGTAGTTTATATTCCAATTACTCCACCACATCGCACCAAGATGGGACCTCAAAGAAGGTTAGGAATATATTTTGGGTATGAATCTCTACCTATTATTATTTGTCTTGAACTATCTATTGGAGATTTATTTATGGCACACTTAAATGATTATCATTTTGATGAATAATTTTTCTGAACATTAGGGGGAGAAACTAAGCAGCTGGTAAAATAAATTAGTTAGAATGAATTATCATTGTCCCACTATGATCCTCGAACAAAATAATGTGAACAAGAAGTTCAAAAGAAAATTCATTTATAAAACTTAGCAAATCAACTGCCATACGCACTTACTGATCCAAAAAGAGTAACTAAGTCACATATACCAGCTGCAAATGCTCCTATTAGAATTGTTGTTCCTGAAGAACAACTTATAATCACTAATGAGATAAAGGGACAACTCAAGAGAGGTAGACATGTTGGTTCCAATGATACAGATTCTCGTAAACAAAAAGGAGCAAATGATACAAATGACAAAGTTGAATAAATATTGACCAAGAAAATTTCCCAATAAAACTCTAGATGAGTCGGTTTCCAAAGAGAATAAGGTACCTAAGATTGATAAAAATGACGATATCTCTATTAATTATGTTATGATTTGCAAACTATGGAACTGAAATGAAATAATCGTCAATGATATTTTTGCATATCATGTTACGCAAAATGTTAAAAATGAAAATAAGGATTTAGAACCAATGTCTATGGAAGAATGTAGATATCGATAAGATTAGCCCAAATGAAAAGATACCATAGATTATGAATTAAAATTGCTAGCAAAACATAATGTTTTTGTACCTATTTTCTTGATGCCTTATGGTATAAAACTTGTAGGATATAAATGGGTTTTCGTGTGAGAACAAAATAAGAATCATGAAATTGTTAGATATAAAGTATGATTGGTTGCCCAAGGGTTCTCACAAAGACCTAGTGTTGATTATGAAAAGACATATTCTTCTGTGGTGAATGCCACAACTTTTTAATTTTTAATTAGTGTGGCAATTTGTGAAAAACTTAAAATAAGTCTCATGGATGTAATCACCGCCTACATGTATGGATCACTTGATAATGACATTTAAATAAAAAATCTTTGAATGATTATAGTTGCCCGACATGTATGATTCTAACCCAAGAAAGCTTTATTCAATAAAACTACAAAGATCTCTCTATTGCTTAAAACAAGCAGGTTGTATGTGGTATAATCGCTTAACTGAATACTTGATGAAATAATATTATAATAATGAGTTAATGACCCTATTTGTCCGTGTGTTTTAATAAAAAGATATCAGTCATAGCTTGTGATAATTATAGTATATGTTGATGATTTAAATATCATCAAAACTCCTGAAGAGCTTCAAAAGGCTAAAAAAGGCCTAAAATTGGAATTTGAAATGAAAGACATTGGGAGAACAAGATATTTTCTTGGCTTGTAGATCAAACTTCTCAATGATGGAATTTTTATGCACCAATCTACTTAAATATCAAAGATCCTTAAAAATTTTATATGGATAAATCATACCCATTAAGTGCTCCAATAGTTGTAAGATTCACTCAAACTATTATCTTTTTCAACTTAAGAGAGATGATGAAGAACTGCTTGGTCCCAAAGTACCATTTCTGAGTGCCATAGGTGCACTAATATATCTTTCTAGTCACACTCAACCTGATATATCATTTTCCATAAATATATTAGCTAGATATAGTTCTTCCCCTACAAGAAGACATTGGATAGGGGTTAAATAGACATTTCGATATCTTAGAGGCATAATGGATATGAGTTTATATTATTTTCTTTCATCCAAGTTTGGATTGGTAAGTTATGAAGATGCATGGTTTTTTTCAAATCCTCATAATGGATGATCACATACGGGTTATGTCTTCCTAATTGGTGGCACTGCTATATCTTAGCATTTCACAAAGCAAACAATTATGGCCACATCATCAAGCCATGCAGAAATCCTAGCAATTCATGAAGCAAGCCAAACATGTGTTTGGTTTAGGTCAATAATCAATCATATCTGTAAAAAATGTGGGTTGTCTTATCAAAGAGGAGTACCAAAAATTTTGTATGAAGATAATACAACATGCATAGTGTAATTGAAGGCCGAATATATCAAAGGTGATAAAACAAGGCACATATCTCCAAAATTCTTTTTTATGCATGATATTCAAGAGTGTGGTGTTATCTATATTCAACAAATTTGATCTAGAGATAACCTCGATGATATCTTTAAAAAGGCACTACCTACATAGAGATTCAAAGAACTAGTATCCAAATTGGACTGTGATGGCTTAATGGTTTTAAGGGATGAGATATGTAGACAAAAGGGGGAGCAAGCATGGTAAACTCTTTGGTGATAATCTTCTTCTCTCAATGATTTCTTTTCTTTCTTTTCTTCTTCTTGGCAATGTATTTCCCCAAATAATGGATAAAAATTATATACTCTTTTTCCTACACTAGAGTTTTCACATGGGGGTTTTATGTAGTAAGATTTTTAATGAGTCATATTCTTCATAATGGTCATTCAAGGGGGAGTGTTAGAAATGTGAATGACCACACACATAGAAAATAGTTATGAACTTGATATGTTTATTAATGAACCCCGTAAATTCATGTCACAATAATGAATCCTATAGATTCATCAATAAATATAATAAATAAGGTTCATGTATCTTATCATCTAAGAAGCTTATAAAAGGGTCTTCATCTATTTTTGTAATTGATCATCAGAAATAAGAGTTTTCTCATCTTTTTCCTCTCATACTCATGTGCTGACTTTCTCTCATTTCCACACTAGCTTCAACTTTCTCATATATTAGGATAATTTGATTTACAATAAAAAAAACTAAAATTTTTAATATTTAATAAAAAATGCATTAAAATGAAAATTATTTTATATTTTGTTACATTATAATTTATAATACAACAAAACCAAAATACGTCTATATTTCCATGTCACGCTCAATCAAAATGTGCATCATACTAACAAAAGAAAAGTCTTAATTTTCCAATGTCTTTGTCCAACCTATATTTTTTTAAATTAATTTATTTTTATTTTCTTATTTTTCATATATATAAATAAATTCTATATTTGTAAACAAATACACAAACATGTATACTATATTTTAACATAATATATATAGAATATTTAATATATATATATATATATATATATTATTTATATATATGTGTGTATATGTGTAATGTGTGTGTAAGTGTATAATTGAAAAATAAGAAAATAAAAAAATTGATTGAAAAAATAGTGTGTCAGATTAGGATGAAAAACGACTAGAAGCTTTTTTTTTATTAAAACACATGGGTTAGATCTAGACTCAATTCTACCTAGGCAATTTTTTTAAGTTTTTAATATTAGAGAAACCATAAACCAAAAAAAAAATTATTATTTAATCAGAACGATAATACTAGTAGAAATGTTATTTTGATGTTTCTAGTAAATTTTAAGCAAGAAATACCTAACTATAGGTGTAGATAGTTTCGATCGTCTTTCATATTGCCTCCACCAATTTGTGAAGATGGTGACACTATAGTGGTGTGGCATCGTCGAGCCATATGTATATTAAAAATAAAAAAAAATGATTCATTAATGCATTAAAATCATGCATTTTGGCTTATTATTAAACTAAATATCTTATTAAAGATTTAACATATTATATATATATATCTAATCAAAATAAATTCAATAAGATTCAATTAATTTAATATAATTAAAATATTTGATTATAATTAAACTAATTATTCCAATTTTATATGTGAACATATATACTAAATATAAACAAAAAACTTTTATAATTTTATGGTATCTAGATAAGGCTATGGAAAGGATCTTAGCCTGCATAAGATCTCAGAAATACAATATAAACTATTTCACATAATACTTTACATTAATTATAATTTATATCTCTATAGAATCGTGATTGTACTCTCTTACTTAAGATTATATATAGATACAATATATATATATAGATACTCATTTATTAAAACTTTCTATTTTAAGATTATAGATACTCATTAATTAAATTAGATCATTGATATTCTAATTCAATCAGTATCTAATTATATCCTTCATACTTTTCACTTAATTTATTTGAATTATCTAATTAAAATCTATCTACATAGTTGGAACATATTTAAAACTTATAAACTTTTTCAAGGGGGTATCATTAATCTTTTTGATAGGACACGATTCCTGCAATCAATATTTAACATATGCTTAATAAAGTTATCAATTTCATAGAGTTCTTAAATCTATTTCTAGATCTCACTCTTTATAAATCAAAATAAATATTAACAAGCACCCAATAATAATAATTACTTCAAGGATAAGAGTAATAGTATTTATAATAACTATGATATATTTTTTTCATAAGTCAGTACAAAATACGTATACTATGTTAGTTTTGTTTAATACACTCAAGTGTACTAGCACTAGAAATTAGAACTTCATCATTCACCATAGTCAATATATATTGACCTAATAAAATCTAATGCTACAATCTTACTGATAGGTTATTCAATTCTATATAAATTGTAAACAACAAACTTATATTCTAAAAGAACGGGTGATTCAATCTTATGTGCATAAGTCAATCTCTATGCATTGAATCATCTACATGCAGAATAAAGGACATATGTTTTTTTTTACAAATTTAGCTCATTATAAAATATTTTACTAAAATAACAAGAAAATATAAATAAAAAAAATCATAAATGACTTATTATATAAATCAATTTCAACATTATAAACATATGGGTTGGAACTCAACCTGATCTAACATATGGTTTTTTAAAAATGTGATATATGAGTTTTTTAGTTTGACATGGCAAATGATGACTAATTTAGTATTGATGTATTATAATGCACAAAAAATAAAAATATTTTTTATTTAAATGTATTTTTTATAAATTCAGTGTAATTCAAATGTGCACCATTATACATACATTTTCAATTCTGGGTAAATTTACATAATTTTTCTAATTTTTTATATGCAATTCTAATATATGAATACAATAGAATAATAGAATGATTACCTAACCACTAATAAAAATTTTAAAGACTAAAATATAGTAACCATTGCAACACCATTATACATACATGCAACCATACATATGCATAAATCTAACTAGTCATCAAATAATAAATTTTATCACTTCATAATTCACTAGTTAAATTAGTTGAGTAAATATAAATAATTATATTTTATAAAAAGAATCGACTAGCTAAACTAATTCAAATGTGTGCATGTGAGTCTGGGCTATAGGTAGCAATTTTGACTCCTAGATCCAAGAATGGGGAGGGAAAACTCAAACTTGCAATTGACTTAAATTGAGACCTAGACTAGCTAGATGTAGATAGTCTACCTGTGTGATACATTACCTCACCATAGCATAAATGGAGTCAGATCTATTTGTCATGGATAAATTCTAACTATAATATGAGTATTTGCATACAAATATATATTTTTTAGAATTCATACGAGATACTTGTGGACATTACACACTTTAACTCCTAGATAAGTAGGAAAAATGAAGTGAAATCAACTTCTATGACATATACTTGTGAAATCATTAATACTTAATGGTTCTTTGTCTCTAACTTTCAATGTTATTTGTTACTTTTATTATAACTTACATCACCATAATTTACATGCTAAGAAATTAATTTTTTGAAATGATATATAATAATGCAAATAAATTAAGAGGTCATGACTTGATATGATAATAAGTACTTTCATCAAATAATAGTATGTCTTAGGCTCGATACTTATTAGACATAACATTTTTGAGTTTCAAAGGTAAGATTATTGAAATATTAATCTCTCAGATTCCACGTTAAACAGAAATCTTGTGCACTATATATGGTATTTTATATTATCATAATACTTAAAAGACAATCAAACTATGATAATTTAAAGAGATATTAGCCATTACTTTTATTATGACTTACATCACTACAATTTGGATGCCAAAGAATTGATTTTTGAAATGATCCTATCATGACACTAAAGCAACAATCACACTAGGAAAAGACACAGAAATTGTGCTTTAGACCATCACATCCTCTTGTACCAAAATGCCCCTCTACATGATTATTTCCTTTGACATAATGCATTGTAATAATGACAAGCTACTTTTATAAGCTCTCAAAACCTTTTATAATATTATATAAGAGAGTAGAAGCTTTTATTTAATGATAAAAGATTCTAAGTCATCTTATAAACTTTTAGAATATCTTAGAATCTCTATGAATTCTAGAGGCATCTTGGCATCACTTGAAAAAGATATGGACTTTATAAATAAATAATATGATTTAATGAATATCAAAATACTAGTTGCAACTACATTCAATTAGATGGATTTTAGTGTATATGTTTTTAAAAAAAAAACTAGGGTTGGCATCACTGACAACCATAGTATTATTCTCTGCAGTTAGAGATTTCACCATGTTATAGTTAGATTGAGTCATTTTGATTTGCTGAGCTAGAATGGGTTTCAATCGTCTAGCCTAAATAATTATAAGTTGGACCAATTCTTGGATGGGCAAAGTAGTAAGGTCATTGACCTCATTTTTCCCAACCTTAATTGTCATCATAGAATTCAACCATGATCAAAGAATAATATGAGTTGGGTTTGAGGAGAGAGGGTGGGGGGACAAACTAATATCCTTATGGCATAAGATTAAAGCTCAAAAAATCAAAAGTCAAATTAAGAATAAATCATAATATTATCACATATTCAATATTCCTCCAAATATAGTATTTTTAGAGATTTTATTTATGTCAAAAAGAAAATTAGACAAAAATGAGAATTGGGTAATCATAAAATGAGATGCATTATTAGAAAATAAAGTGATATAATTTATAGTTGGAAAAAAATATAATGCCACTCCTTGAAAAAAATAAAATCATATAATTATTAATTCGTTAATAAAATTACAATTTTTTTCTCAATCCAAAACTCAATTACTCATAAATATCATAACAAAATTTATAGTTTCTCTCCTAGAGATAAATGTATTTGAGAAGTACATTGTTAGTTGAGGAAGCACATGTTGAAGTGGAAATTGATGGTGCGTCATATTTTGATGTCTAGTAGGTTGATAAAGTTAACAAGACTCTAGGTACTATCCTTTCTTTATTTGGCTAACTAACAAATTGCCTTTTTTATTATTTAGTAAACTATCCTTTCCTATATATAACATCCTTTAATGAGAGATGAGTTCATATTCATAAACTATGACAATCTTATGTGTTCTTTCATATATTCACATGCTTATGTGCCCCCTCAAAGTTTTGCCATGTGGAAACAACTTCGTAACACACTTCCTTTCATCAACTTGCCATTATGTTCCAAGTTTTTTTCTGAGTTCTTTGTTAATATATGTCGAAATACTTGTGGAAATTCACTCTTTCACCCATGGTCATGAATTTCTATTTTTAATGATCCAATATTGAAATTTGTAGTGATGTTTCTTCCACAACTATCGATTCCACTAGTAAATGTTGGAATGTATAAACTTATGAGATTCTTGATTTGTTTGCAATAGTCTAAGCAAGCTTAATTTATTTTCTAGAAAAAATCTCATATTCTTTCCCACTAGGTTAAATTTAAAAAAAAAAAAAAGCCTTGAAACATTATTATTTCATGCATCTTCATATAAAATTTTTGTATTAGTCTGTCAAAAAAAGGTCAAGATGTTCAAGCATGCCCATGACCTCATATTTTTGAAAAGTTGACCAAGTTGTTCTAGTATATGGTACTTGGTTTGTCACTAAATGGCAACTTCCTTTATAAGTAATTGTTTGTAAAAATAACTTTCTTGAAAATTAATTGGAGTATACCAAATATAACATGAACATATTTCAAGGTCATAATATATGTCATGTTCATAAGATGATATTATGTGTCTACCCAAATTGATGACACTCATTTGTGTATGATGTGTACTGTTGTTGCTGATAAAAAAAATCTTATTCAATAAAAAGACTTAATACCACATCGATAATATAACTTTAATAAAATGGTTTTTTTGCCATTAAAATGTCTTTATAAATACTTTCAGAGAGATAGAGAGAGAGAGAGAGATAGATAGAGAGAGAGAATGTAACTATTGCATCAAGAATGAATTTGCTTTGTTTTATAGATCATCTACTGTGTGTGTGTGTGTGTGGGAGTTTGTGTGTACATGCTTGATGAAAATGTTGAATAATTAGTTGTTAAATACAAAGTGGTTAATGCATGCGTGTGAGTACTACACATCAAAGTATGCGCATATTGTAGTTACCTAAACAATACATGCACAAACCACATGTATGTGTTTGTGTGTATGCATGTATTAGTTGGCACACATACTTAAAATTATCTCTATCAATAAAAACTTTAATATTATTAAGATGGTTTTTAGTTAACTTTCAAGATCATAGGAAAAAGTAAACGTTTGTTCAAATTTGAAAAATTGTTATATTAATTAATAAACACAATTTTTAAAAAGATATTCTTCTATCTATCATTTGTATTATAGAAAAAACAATACAAAAATGAAATTTCTACAATATCTTAATAAACGATAAACTATTTGACTGTACATGTGCACTTGAAATGGAAAATATATTTCTTAAATTAATATAAAATAATCTAAAATCAAATAAATTTTAATTGATGCTAGGAAATAAAAAAAGAATTTCTTAAATTAACTTGATACTAACTTTATATCAAGTGTATTTTCCTTCATAAATTTAACAATTCTGTAGCAACATAAAGGAGAAGACCCTTGGTGGAAATCAAGACATTGTCACTTGCATAAGTCCAAGTGTAATGAGGCAACCAATAAGCATAATACTTTCTTTGTCATCCAAACTCATGTCTCTCCTTTGATATGCTATAATCTCGTTGGTTATGACTTTAAGTTTCAAAGTTGAGAAATTACTAATGGGGTGCCATATTGAAAATTTTCAATAGGAAGTTAGATATGTGCATTACCCATATGACTAATAAAAGATTCACTTTACCCAAAGAGGTTATGTGTATTATTATTTAACTTAAGAGCAACGAGTCAGATTTCCATATATTCTACTTGTACCTTATATTATTTATAAAAAAAAAGTCATGTACATTTTTTAACCCATGTTTCCTTGAGCCAGATTGATATATCGAATAATCATTGGGGTCCTAGGGTGGGAGCATGTCTTTGCCATCCCCATGCTGAGAGGTGTATCTCATGAAGATTGAACTTGCACCCTCAAGGATTCACACTTTCAAATTACCCCCCAATTGGATTATACACGTCAAGAGTAAAGTCATGTACAATTATTGGGTAATTATCATAATTTTTTTATATAGATTAGCTTAATTTCTCAGTCATCTTTTGCATTCTTCAATTAGAATCAAATTTCAAAAAGTTTATCTCTCTTTCCAATATCACTCGATTTCCTTTATTTTTTTTTCATTTCATTCATCATTTTGGCTAACTTAATATACATTATTATCTTTTTTATTTTTGAAAATTTTGGCCTTTAGTTCTTAGATTAACTTAGCCATCTTATTGAATATCAATGAAAATTTTGTCATAGGGTCTAAGTATAGTATTTAATGGGTATCAATTGCTCAGTTAGTTGATAGCTAGACTTTAAAGTAATATGGAATGAATGAACATTTTAGCGATTAATATGTCCTAATGAGGCTGACATTATAAATTAAATGATTATAAAGAAACCAAATAACCACATAGTTGTTTGCCTAGAAAAAATTAAAACAAAACATCCATAATTCAATGTCAAGACCTATAGCTTGAGGATAAAGTATGGACTAGGCACGAAATAAAATAAATCTACATGTTTTCTCATATTTATCGTAATGATTTTAATTATAATATTTGTATAATTCTTTTTATTTTGCAAAGATTTTACATGCTTTGTTATCCTTTTAAAAGCTCTCACATCAACACAAGTATCATACATGGTTCCTGTATAGACAAACTTAATGTATACCTCCTCAACTCATGTGTTGTACATTGACAATGTAATACCTTCTGTAATGATTAAGAAAGAAATACATATTTAATAGTTAGTAATTTTAAAGTTATAGAATAATGAAGAAAAACTTTGTGTAGGTGCTCATTAACTTGAAGCATGACACATATTAAAGACAATATCATTCTTATTTGAAATTATACTTAATCTATAAATAGAAGAGTAGGGTTTTATCATATATAATTACTAATTTTTCTCTGAAGCTCTAGTAATCCTTCAAAAATACACTTTAAAGAATAACAGCAACCATAGGAGAATAAGAAGGGGACAAAAAAAAAAGATGATACATTAGTTGTGTTTTTTCATGCTATGTCAATGTTATGTTTAAATTATTCAATAAATTTTAATACTAATTATGTAATATATGTATTAGAATATGTTACTAAATCATTGTCGAGGGTTTTTGTGCAAGTTCATAAATATGGATAATTTATTTCATTGGGAGAAACATCAATTAAAAATGTATGGATGAACTGAATATGTGAAGAATGAAATCAAAATACAACATATGCACACCAAAATCAAAAAAAAAAAACATTACATTAAATTGAAACAAATCTAGATAAATATGATATTAATGAGTTGGTCTAATTCATAATTAAACTAACTCAAATGATTGTGAAATTAAAATGACAAGCACCCAAAGATCAATTACATTATTTGTTAACTTATTTGAGATAAATCTCAAGCAATTAAAAGAATCCACCACCATTTATAAAATTACATACAAACTAATAATCACTACAATGAGTTTATTTTTTTGGATTTTCCGAATGGAAGAAGACTAGTGTAGATCAGTTCAATTGATTTAATTTATTTTAATAGTATGTTTTATTTTATTGCAATGTTTTTTATGTTATAGGTTACTATATTGAAATGTGTGCATGAATCTTGAACCATGAATAAAGGGGTTGCCATTTTTGCTTCTCAGCCCTAACACCATATGATCTTGTAATTCCTCTTGTGATGTTGTGTTTACCTATTGTGTTGAGTTTATTTTTGTTCGATTTGAGGTCATGTTCACTTAATGTACCATGACTTTTTTTTCTATGCCATTTTTGTAGTGATTACTTTATTTATTATGCAATTTACCCATTGCAGTTAGTGTCACTATTAATTGAAATTGTTGTCATTGTTAATTACACTTACAATCAACATTCACTTATTGTATTGTTTTCATTGCTAATGTGTAGGTGATTATTATTGTTCTAGGTTGTTGTGTTGTTATACTACTACAAATTATCAATTTTGTCTTTCATTTTCCCAAACAAGTAAGATACATTTTTCACATAATTAATGTTATATATTATATTCTAGATTGAACTTTACTCATGAATTTTGTATAATATATTAATATATTAAATTTTGCATTTCAAGAATTTGTTGTGTAAGTTTTTGAATTTTGTTTTCTATTTAGGCTTACTATTTTTTTAAAATGTATTATTAGAACTTTGAAATCAATTTTTCTCATGTAAGTCTTGGGATAGGGGTTCATGGGGATCACTTTCATTTTCTCTTTTATTTTTTTTTTTTATGTTCAACACATGGTTCAATTCCAAAATGGAAAAACACATTTTTCACATTTAACATTATAGGATATCTATGCCATACTTATAGTCCACCATGCACCCGTAGTTGCAAAAAAAAAAAAAAAAAACACAAAAAAAAATAGTTTTGACCTAATAATAAAATAACACTTGTATTTTTTTTAATAAACAACATAACATACACATACTATAGTTTTTTCATAACTTGTCTTCCCTCATTTCTTCGACAACATGATGATTGGTATCCCTTATTTTCATACATAAAAATATGCTAGCCTCCTTCTAATACCATACCAGTTTGATGATATTAGAATTTTGTGAGACTAGTGTATTGATAGCAAAGGATTTAATACAACTTTGTTGTAGATAATTCCATTTGGACACATTAAAATTAACATTTGCAAAAAACTCAAATTAATTTTCTTTTTTAAAATTAACCTTTTCAATAAAAAAAATAAATTATGTTCCCATTTAATTTTGTTTTATTAATGATTTTTGAGCTATTTAACCATTAGTTTTGGTTCATAAATTCATTTAAAATTTACTATGTATGCTCAAGCAAAGGTGCACAATCCAAATCCAATATATATAATTCAATAATAAATTTTATACACATATTATATGCATATGGAATTCAACTACATATATATTAAAGACTTATTCACACCTACAATTGAAAATATACAATTGAACACACAAATTATAATGAATTAAACTAAAAATAAAAATCCAAAATATGTAAAATTATAGAAAAAATGGTTCCAGAATAAATATGTGTCACATGGGTAATTGTGTGTTAATTAGGAATACAATAATATCAATATTCTTTGGACTAAGTTATTCTTAAAGAAATTAAAGCAAGATAGAAATGAATAATATCATGAACATATTGAGTAACAAAAGAAGCATCATGATAACACACTAATTTGGACAAAATAGTGATGATGATATTTTGTTCAAAAATAGAAAAATATTTATGGATTTACTTATTTAGCTGTGTTGTGTACGTATCCAATATGATATAACAGATTCATGTTGAAGGGGGGGAAAATGAAATATCTGTATGATATATGAATTAGATTCACTAGGGGAAGAAGAAAGTATGACTACACATGGTGCTCATACACCATAAGAGAGAAAATTATATTGTATGTCACACAACATTAGGTAAGTGAATGAAAATGATTTTCCCTCTATGTTATGTCATACACACTCAAGTAAAAGGGGAAGAAATCTCATACATTTTCTTTTTCTTGCACATCTATGAGAAGACATTGATAACACTCCTTTTCACTTTTTGTTTTCATCTTCTTTATCTTCAATGCATGTATCAAATCAAATAAGAAAAAAATGCTTTTTTTTTTTTCATTTTTTAATAAAAGAAAATCTGTATTTTACTTTTGGTCAATTGTGCATGTATAACTGTAAAAAAACACATGAAATATTAATAACCAAATAAAAGAATAAAAAACAAAATAGAAAAATAAAACCTACAAATTTTGAATAAAACAACATAATACACGCACATAATATTTTATTTTGAATCAAACAAAAAAAATGATATGCCTAGCTAGGACATACTCAACAAATAATATATCTTCTTCTTTGTCTCATTAATTCTTATATCTTTGTTAAATTAATAATATTAATCTTATCTCAAGAAGGAATATTCAAGGCAAAAAAATGAATATTTTTTTATGATAGGATAAAATTGGCTCTCATAATAAGCTCTCACTTATTATTTCAAAGGATTATTTTCTCTATAATAGAATTGGATAGAATAAATTTCAATTTCATTAGGAGAAATGGATAATTTGTACATGTTGTCCCTCTTAGAATATGCATAAAAGATTAAACAATGTAAAATGAGGAATATATACATAAATTATTAATCATACAACTAGATAATCTGTCATATATTCAATAAGTGAGTTATATATATATATATATATATATATATATATTCAAAATATCAAGAGAGTAATTGTATATCTTCTGGAATGATTTAATTTCGAATTGAGTAGACCTAACTCATTCAAAGTTCAAATATATTTTTTCAGATTACATAAATCAAACTCACCCTTCAAACACATTTAAATTATGGCTAAAGATATATCAACAAAAAATGTGTTCAAATAAGTTAACAAATAATTCGACAATACACTAATTTAATGGACACATTTTGTTACTTTGATACTTGATATAAATAATTATATTGAAAAAACAACCCAAGATTAGCATTTGCAGAAGAAATAAAAATATCTTGATAGGTAAGATTTTACAAATCAATTAGAATTTTCACAAATCAGAAATCGAAATAAGAGACATGTACAAGTAAACATATTTTATATATTATATTTTTTACACTTGACATAGTTTCAATTACATTTCACAAATTTGATATTGTTCCACTTATCAAATGTAATTTTTATTGTATTTAAATTAAATCATACATTAAACAAAATTAAAGAATCTATAAAACTAAAAAAATCAAGTACTAAAAATAAGAACAACATTTATTGCATTTTAGAAAGAACTAAAATAAAGTTCATAGACTATGAATTTCTTCCAACAAGTACATGACATATGAGATTGCATAGGAGTTATGAACACATTCAAAAATTAAAGATTCTACACTCTAAAACCTAGAATCATAGAAAAATGGAAAAAAATAGGTAATAAAATTTTCAGATTTATGAGTCTAAAAATAGGTAATAATTGAATGAGAATGAAAGCTTGTTTCTAGCTAGGAAAATATTTATGGACTTGTTTAACTTGCATTACTGATGGCTATCATAATTGAATGATGATCTTCTATATTTATGAGTCTCACCTCTAGGGATATACAATTTGTGTTAATTATCGTATTAAGATAATAACACTTTAATAAGATTAGTATGTTTCATATGGGAGGGGTGAACATTGTCAATGCCAAGATTAGTAAGCACTCTAGAGAGAGAAATATTAAAATCATGTGCAAAAAAGAGCATAGGAACTATGGGTAGAGATGAACATATTCAAGTCTATGAGATTTGTCACGAGTCTAACCATGACACTAGAGTTTGCCCATATTTCCTTGAGTTTCTTGTGGTAGTGATTGAGTATGTGTTCGGTACTAATTACAACTTTATTATGATGCCTAATTTTTAAGATTAGGTAATATCTCAAAATCTCATTGAGTGAGAGTCTCTTATCCAACCAGCCCAATGAGTATATTGGTCATACAACCAACTATGTATAATGTATACAGTTCAATCAACCAATTATCAGTTAACTATTACTTTAGTTGAAAAAATAAAATTAGATTTGTGGTACAATTCTTAGATTCTAAGGTTGGTCTATTTCATTATGCTTGGTGCTCTATCTAAATTATCTAGTTGTTATATTTTTAGATATAGAATGAAGATAAAATTATTATAGAAATGCCTCAGTGTCCTATTGCACTTTCAACTTTGTAAGTACCATACTCACCCAATGAATATATGTTTTACCTCTAATCTCACTTGGAGTTATATGATAGAAAGTAGCTTGCAATACTATCACTATCTTATGAGTCATTCCTACTCGCATATGTCTCATGGCTTATCATCACCTATCATGATGACATACAATTCATACACTATGGGTAAAACCATTAGGAATATATTCTATAACATGTACACATCAATAGAGGATTAGTTCAACTAAGATATGCACAAAAGATTGACTTATAAAAGTATTCATTCTTTTGGCTTTGTAAGTACTATATTCATATAATTAACTTACCTCAATGTTATGTTTTAACATATAAATTTGTTTAATGTATCACAATTAGAAGGGTTGTCAGTTCTTTTATACCATTACGTGGAAATGTGCATCATAGTTTACCTATCACCATCCATTTTGATAATACACACAAATCCACCAATAACAAAACCATAATTTTACTTTTACTTAACCACCAAATCTATCAATAACTAAGCCACAACATAATCCAAACATAAAAATTATTAATCAAGAATTCATCACATAAAATAAAATAGCCTTAATTTAGTCTGACATTAGGGATGAATTCACATGAGATATCTACTATAAATATAATCAATTAGGGAACATTCCAAAAGCTCATTAAAGAGAGAATCTCGTTAACAAAGTTATATAAGTACATGGGTCATAAAAGTGGTATAACAAATTTTTATCTAGATATCAATCCTACATGGATTATATCAGTAATCTGACTATACAACAAGATACAACCCATTTTTAGTATAATAGATAATCAATTTTTTAATTAATCTTAGGTCTAAGATTCATTTATTTAATTTATGTGATTCTATTAAGTCATTCGACATATATTATGTTACACATAACATAGATTAGGGTGTTATTTAATGACTTCTTTCCTTGATGGCTTATAAGGTAGTTATCACCATTAAGAAATTTCTAATGGTGGTCCCATCATAGCTTTCCACTCGATATGTCACCAGTGAGACAATAATTTATCAATGTATGATTGTTATTCACAATCACATACCAGTATGCAATTTCATCAACTTTCCTTGATAGTTGCTTCATATGCACATTCCTTAGTCTCCATTAACATAAAGACTAATTAATTGACATAATTTATAAGTATTTATATATTTGACTTCAAAAATACTATACTCACACAATTAACTTAGACTTCTTTCAATTTTCACTAGTGGGAATCATGAGTAAAAGAAATTTACAATGGCTATCACCACTTTGCTGGTCACAATACACTCATGTAATGTTCCAAGGAATGTCTACCACCAACCTCCTCGATAATGATGAAATTCACACACTTAATATTATTTTATATAAGAACTATTATTATATAGATCCAATCCCTATAAGATGTATACAATTGATTAGCATGTAAAAGAATTCACATTTTTGGCTTATTAAGTATTATTCTCATTATAATTAATATACCCAAATTTTAAGGTTTAACATATAGGTTTATTTTGTGCATCATAATAGGAAGGACTATCATCACCTTCCTATCATATGCACAAGTTAGTCTCATGGTTTACCTACCTTCATCCACAATGATAATATCACATAAAATGACAATTTGTCAAAATTCTAATTCAAGTTCTATATAGTCACCATTAATCAATATCATAACATAAAATAAATTAAACTATTAATGCATCCATAATCCAAACAAATTGCTTCACTTAATTCAAAATTACACAAATCATAGACCATGCTATTTTCATATAAATTCCTAAATATATCTTTTTAGGAGAGGGGTTTGAGAACTACTCTCTCAAACTCTAGGGATTGGCATTAGTCATGCATTACTTTCTTGCTTTTGAACCCCCAGAGAGTATGAAATTCAACCCTAGGATGTTTAGTTGCTGTGGATTTTCTTGTTGAATGAAGGGGAGTGAGAAAAAATGAAGTGCTCTCTCAAAAATTTCCTTACTTCCACTTTTATTGTTAAGTAGCTTTGCATTACTCTAAGTAGGAATTAATGGAATTTAGATGAAAGTCGTAACTTTACCTTTCAACTTTTTTGTTTGAGATTGTGAATATAGAAAATGACTTTACCTCTATTTAATATCTTGATCTTTTTATATTGGAAATGACCACTACCCGGGGGGCCTATTCTTTCTATAACATAAAGTCACTTCATAGTAAAATGGTCGTAGCTTCTTACATTTATCATTTGTAGTCATTTATGGCCACAACACTATGTTAAAGTCATGACACTACCAATTGGTCATTCTTGATATATATGTGAATGTGGTGCTATGAATTGGCCATGACATAAAGACAATCATTCATCTTTCTTAAGTATCCACGAAGTTGTTAATGGCTATGGAATTGCATTTTCTTGTTTTATATAACATATTACCATGGTGATGGGAATAGTTATGGTTGTATTTGTCATTTTTGTAACACAAAATTATGATACTATGAATGATTCATGATTTTGGGTTTTCTCATATATTAGATAGCCATGATGCTGAGAATAGTCATGCCTATATATTTTATCTTTATAATACTAAGTCATGACACTAGGAATAACTATGACTTGTGCATTTCATATATGTAACCAAAAGTCATGGCACTGTGAATCGCTCATGGATTTTGATCATTTCTCAAGAGAAAAAAAGTTATAGTATTATAAATATTCATGGATTAAGTAAATACTCTTTGAAACTATTTATAGCTAAAAGGCATACCACTAGAAAAGCATCATGACTTTTTCCTTAATCTTAGTGACTTTGTAAAAAAAAAGTCATGCCATCAGAAAATGTCGTAGCTTTTAGTATTAGTGGGCTACTTGATTGCTATGATATAAAATTAATATTATAGGCATTAAAAATATTATGCATTAGTGTGACCAAGACTTTAAGAAAGTTTCATAGATAAAAAGAATATACTGTACAATGAAATGATTATGTTAATGAGGTGACAGAGTCGTGATATAGGCATATTGTCATGACTATTTGTATAGAGTTTTGGCCAAGAATAGTTTCCAAAACTACCTTATAAGCATAATGATGTGTAAAAAAAGTCACAATACAAGGAATGAGATGACTTTACATGACTTTTATCTCCACTCCTCAACAAATCACCAAGTTTCACATTTCACCCAAAAACCATTGAATCTTACTACTATTCATTATAATCCATCAAAAAACATAATTTAGTGAAATATTCTTTTTAAAAATATTTTTGATACAAACACATCATGAATAATTACCAAAATAACTTGTTTATTTAATATTTGACATATAAATAACACTCCATATACTAATTTTTTTAGGTAGTTTAAAGTATATTTCTTGGTGTGTTTGCATTAATTTATGCATGTATATGAGAGATTTCACTAACTTTATGTATTAATAGATTTTTTATTAATATTAATAAAATCATATATATTTTGGATGAAATCATTAGATTTCGTAGAGTATAGACTTAGAGGGTAGAGAGAAGTGCTTAAGAGCTAAGACATTTCACATGCACAACTTAAGTTCATCTTCCACCATTTTACCTAGTTAAAATATCCTTTTAAACCACAACTCTATAAACTAGTTGTTATAATTTTTGTACGTCAAAACACTAATACCATGTTGATACAGTCTTTTTATTGTGTAACATAACCTTTATGATTATTATATAATTCTTTAGTCATGACCAGACTATCTCAAGAATAATTTAATCATCACAATATTATTTTTTATATCATGTAGCTAAGTATCCCACTAGTATAATTAGTCATGATAAATTTTAGTATTTCAACTTATTCATTCGAGAGCCAAAATACTAAGAATTTGAGTCATAATATTATTGTTTCAAGATAACATTTCATTCCAAAAAGTATCTTCTATGGCTGTGGCCTTTTTCAGTGTCATGACCACTCTAAAGAGAAATCACCAAAGTCATGATCATTACCAGCATCATGACTTTTCCAAAGTTATGACATAACCAATAGCTACAAATCAATATACCATGACATCTTTCAATTCCAAAGTCATAATACCTACAAATTACACTACCCATCTCACTCTTCCAGTTTTGATAGATAAAGAAGAGTAGGAGGAAGAAATGAAGATGACCCAAATCAATGATCCAAAGGTTGTACAAGATAATGACAATGAAAAGGTAGATCTTTTCTTCCTAATCTTTCTTTTCCATAATATTTAGAAATGAGAAGATAGAAAAATAGTTTGAGAAATTTCTCAATATTTTTGGAAAGTTAGAAATCAACATTCTATTTGTCAAAACATTAGCACAAATACCAAAATATTTAAAGTTCTTAATAAGATGTAATGAGTAGCAAGATAAAGTTGCAAAGCTATGAGATTGTGAATATGATTGAGAAGTATAATATTATTATCCAAAATAAACTCTTGAAAAAGGTGAAAGAAAAAAGAAATTTTATGATTTCATATATTATTAGGGAGCATACTTTCTAGAAGGTGCTATGTGTCTTAGGATTGAATATGATACCATTATCTATAGCATATAGGTTGAACATAGGCAAAATTATTCCAACAGCTCTCCCACTTCAAATAACTAATCATTTAGTAAAATTTCTAAATGTTATTATTAAATATTTATTAGTCAAGATTGGTAAGTTTATTTTTCTAGTAGATTTTCTTGTGTTGGATATGAAAAAGTTCAATACTATTCATTAATCCAGGGATGATTATTTTTAGCCACAAGGCATGCATTAATTGATAACAAGAAGGAATAGTACACTTCAACTAGGTGAAGAGCGAGTAAGGTTAAAACTTTTATAAAAACATATAAAATCTAGAATATTTTAAGGAAAATTGTTAGAGAATTGATAGCCTCCTATCCTATGCATAACGATGAGAGAAATGATAGACTTTAGTTGGAAAGATGTTATAGAAGACTATTAGCCCTAGGAATATGTAGAAGATGACAACTTAGATGTACTATAGATTGAAGAAAATAGTGGAAGTGACAAAAAAGTAAAAGATTGTTATGAACTTGGCAATGTTTTTCAAAGTCACGACCCTAAGAGAACCCAATTCAGACTACTCCAAGGATATGAAGGAAGATGAGAAATTATCAAAATTATCAATTCAACAACACAAAGAAATTCTTGAAAAAATTTTAAAATTTTAGAAGAAGTACAAGCAAAAAAAAAATTCTATAGCTAATGTTTGGATCATTAGAAGATAAAGGCAAGACATAATCCCCAAAGATGAGATATTCGAAGACTTATGAATGGAGGTGTCAAACGAGCCGTGCTGTGTCAGGAAAACCCATTTTGGGTGACCAAAATGGAGAAATTATCAAATGATTGATAGTCTGCATGGCTTGGCATGACATGACTGGCATGATTCTGGGAAGATTCATGCCCAACATGCAAGGTCATCTCAGGTCATGCTAGATCGTGCTGGTTTTATGGGTAGTACTACCACAAGCACCATCCACTGGCCACCGCCACCACCGCCACCACCACCACCACCACCACCACCACCACCACCACCATAGTGCTACAACATAAAATTGGTTACCTAGTTTTCTGTGACCCATGAACCATCCTTGGTCCCATGTCACAATCACCATGTTGGTGGACTATGCCAATGAGTCATGAATGTGGGTCATGCCTAGCCCAACACAAGGCATAGAAACCTCTAGCCCAGCATGGCACAAGCCATGCCTCAAGCCAGCATGACCCAAGTCTTGGCATGGTTCTGGATCTTGCCATGTCTTGCTATGCATGACTCGGTCAGGTCATGCCTCATGCCATGCCCAGGCTACTTAGCCCTCTTAACACCTCTACTTATGTAGATGTAGTAGTTGTAATAATGAAAATCTTGATATGAGAAAAAAATACTTTCATAACTTCACAAGTAACACCTCTACTTATCTCCTTTTGAAGTCACAACTAATATGATACAAAAAATACTTTCATATGTCATAACTTCACAAGTAGTCATAACACTATGAAAAAAAATCATAGGCACTATGTCATGACTTCTTATAAAGTCATGATATCCATGGAAGAATATCTTAAAGAAGATATCTAGAGGGTTACTAAATACTTGAGAGGAAATATAAAAATGAGAAGAATATAAAGATTCTGCTTTGGAAGATTGTATGGATTATTGAGATAGATTGAATTAGAGATCTAAGGAAGGTCTAACTATAAATATTAAACATGCCATTGCTTAGAAGACAACCCAAGAAATATTTTTATGTATTTTGATTGAATAAACTAATACACTTTATCAAACAAAATGACAAATCCAAAGATTCTAGACCCTAATTCCCAAAGGAAATAGTCCACTATGATACTCAAACCCAATCATGGTAATGCCTTGGTGATTTTCTATTATGTTGAAAAAATAAAGAGATATTCATTGTTCAAGGATGAGCAATACTTTAGTATGTGAGTTTGTTAGATACACCACATATTGACTATTTAGGTGATTTATAGTGTATTTCTTGGTGTGTTTGCATCTATTTATATTTCTATCCAAAAGATTTCACAAACTTTATATTTTGAAAAATTTTTGATGAATTTTAGTGAAATTGTATCTATTTTAGGTAGAAATTATTAGACTTGGTAGATAATAAGCTTGGAGGGGAGAGAGAACCAATATAAAGTCATGATATTTCTTTAAATTCACCTTCTACCATTTTACCGAGTAGTTATAGCATCTTTTTTTGGAAATTACTTTACAAAATTAACTGTGGTAATATTTATATGCCATGATTGCACTATCAAGTTGACACAAATTTTTTTGCTCAACATAGTCTTCGTGACAATGATATTATCCTGAAGTTGTGATCACATTATCTCTATAATAATTTAATGGACTTACCATTAGTTTTATGTCATAGCAGCCAAGTTTCTCATAGATATAATTAGTTGCTACAAATTCTAGCACCTCAACTTATTCATTATTAAGTTAAAATACAAAGTATTTTGAGTTATGATATTTTTTTGTCGTGACATTTCATTCCATACAACATTTATTATTTTCATGGCATTTTTCAATACCATGACATGATCTAGAAAAAAATTACCAAAGTCATGACATCCCCAAAACTATAACTTTGAGTTATATAAAGTAAATGTATGAGTTGTGGTAATTCCTAGTATCCCACCATTTTATTCTACGGTGAAATTATTTAAGCAAAGCTATGACATTTTGTTTTAGAGGGTAGTCACCAAAGTTATGATATTGGTATTCCAAAGAAGATCTGATGAGACATGAAAGTCACAACCTCAAGCTATCAATACAACTTATAACTAAAAGTATCACATGGATATCCCAAAGTATTTAAGCAATACTTAGAAGAAAAACTTAAGAGTAGAGGTGTCAAATGGACTGTGCCAGGCCAGCCTGACATGGTTTTAGGTTGCCCAACCAGGCTACCATGCTGGGCCAGACATGACATGGTTATTATACCATGTCATGCCTAGCCCGGCACGGTTCTATGGAGGCCAGGCCTGACACGGGCTTGTTGCACAAAATTCGTCGGGTTCGGCCCAATTTGGGTCAAGCCGAAACCCTAATTTAAAAAAAAAGTAGGGTTTTGGATGTGCGCCACCGTGTCGTCACTCGTCATCCCCCTTTGGAGCTTGGCAAGCCTTGCCTGTCGAGCATCGATTCATCGTGATCATGCTTGGTGCGTGGTCACGCGTGCCATGTCGACATGCCAGGCGTGCCGTGTCATGCTTGGCATGACATGTGGGCTGAAAACTTTGACCTGGCATGACACAACTCGTGCAGTAGGTGCTCCTAGCACGGGCTCGAGCACGGCACTGTAGTATGCCATGCCTCATGCTGGGCCGTGCCAGCCTAGCCACTTTGACACCTCTACTTAAGAGAAGTAAAATTATTAGATTTATGGCTAAGAGTTACTACAAACCCTAGGCATGCTATTTCAACCCCTACTTAATGGAAAATTCAAGGTGAATATTATAATATTTAATTGAGGTTTAGGTTTTGAAACTTGATTCACATTTGGGTCTGCATTAGAAATCCTAGATTCACATGAGATGCCTCTCAACACATTTCACATGAAATCTTTAATAATGTTAGGCTAAATTCATATATAGTGATGTATTGGTGTGTGATGCATATATTGTTTATATATTAATACATTTTTTTGTTAATGTTATATTATAGAATATTGAAGAATATGGATGTATTTTAGAATTGAGATTTAGAGTTTATGCTATATCATAGTTTTACGCATGTCAGCCATGGTAAATTGTGATATATATATCTTGGGACACACTCACATAATACAATAAGAAGGAACTGAAAACTAGTCTAACCATATTGCATCCGATCAATCTATGTGTGTAAATATGAGATTGAGATAAGTTTAATTGTTACAATAATGACACTTATGAAACATAAAGCACAAACACACTAATGAAACATAAAGCACAAACACACTTATGATAAATCTATTATGCATTTTCTAGAAGAACTAATCTCAAGTAATATAAGAGTTAAGTAAAACATATAACCTAGGAGTTTCACCTATGTGAGGGTTAAGTCATATGGCTCATGGTGGTGACATCCCAGTGATTCAAATCTCTTGTATAATTTTTATTTGTGAGATTCGTAAAAAAATATATGGTATTTATCACGAGTATTATACTAATGAAATTAAAAGTATAAATATATTTATTACCACATAATCCCATTTCTTTAATACATTAGAGATCAAATAATTTAAGTGCATATTCAAAAAAATTATCAAGGGCATTGTTCCTATTATCCTAAAAAACATAGATGTCCAGATAATCCATGAACGAAAACTTAATGGGAAGAAATTTTTTTGGATTCTTCTCATATACATTTAAAGTTATAAAGGAAACACAAGAAAAAGAGAGTTTTATGAAAATAAAAATTTATCATATACATTTTGAAATCTGATAGTTTGATGAGGAAATAAGCAATATCCGAAGCGAATACATAAAGGTGGCATGAATATAAGAAGAATTGGAGAAGAAAGATTTGAAGAACATGAAAAAAATGAGTTCCAACTAAAAACATACTAAGAATTTTTTTCTTCCTTTGTTCCCTTTATTTATTTTTGTGTGTTGTGTCTTTATTTAGTTTTTAAAATTTTGTTGAACTATGAATGTTATAACTTAATTTTTTTTTTGTTTCACCCAATTATATTTAAAGTTAAATTTTTATTTATGCTTGGCCAACATTAGCAATATACAATGCTAATATTAATTCTTACAATGTTAAGATTAGTAGATCCAAGTTAGATGATACTTGTTTAATAATTTGAATTTTGGAAAGGTTAGATTATTAATTCATAAAAATTATAGAAATATATTATTTTCCATGCAAAACATAAGGACTTGTGTGTGGATGTATATTATTTTTACATGATTAGCAGATGAATATATTTAATCTAGATGAACATTTCAAAAGCATATTAGATCTGGAAAAATATATATTAAATTAGAAGTATAGTTTATAGAGAAATATTTGCTAAGATAAAAGAAAAATATATTAATGGAAATGTCTGTTACCTTATTTGTTGTTTTTTCTCCTCATAATTTTATTTTTATTCAAAACTTGATTTTATATCTTTAGTTTCTTAAATTAAATATTTTTTTAATTAAATTTATTGATGCTGGTTCTTTTTATATTATCTTCACACATAATAAATCCATGTGGAGATAATACACAACTCACTTTTATATTACATATATATTCTTCACTTATACTAGTGAGATTTTTAAGTTTCACACCAATGTTCAAAATAACTAACAAGTTTTTCAAATTATTGTCGAGGATTGAGAATATTAAAAATTATTATAGAACCCAATTTTTATCACATCTTTAATTCTTTAAATTGTCTTGCTCGGGCATTAAAATAATAATATGAATAAGTAGCAAGAACCTGAATTTATCTCCTTAGATATTGAAATTGAATGCAATTTTAGAAGATGGAGAAAAAAATGATACGACTTTGGTGAATTTAGAAAAATGATAGCATAAGAAAGATTTAATATTATTGGTCAAACTATAATAATAATTGATGATGAAGACCAACACATGAGGAATTATGTCATCTGAATACTTCACAAGTTGAATCACATCATAGTGAGGCTAGAAATTCAAGCTTCTCAGTTTGTGTTGAAACTCATTGTGTTCCAAATACTTCAAACTATAGGAAAATGTAGTGAGATGTCCACAAAAGATCCTCATCTTCATCTATGCTTGTTCATGGAGGTGAGTGATTCATTCGAACTACAAGAATTCACATAGGAGGCTTTACAATTTAAATTATTTTTTTTATTCATTGAGAGACATGATTAGAGTATGATTGAATATGTTACCTCATAGTTTGATCAGTTGGAATGATATGATTATTCAGTTAATGATGAAGTATTTCTCTACAACCAAGAATATTTAAATGAGGAATGATATTTCTTCTTTTCAATAAATCGAGAAAGAATCACCTTATGAGTAATGAGATAAGTTCAAAGAAATTCTAAGTGTCCAGTTCATGAGACTTCTCATTGGATCCAATTGGAGTTTTTTTATAATGGACTCAGTGCTCAAACTTGTCTTATAGTGGATGCTTCAGCAAATGAAGCTCTTTTTGCCAAAATTTCCAAAAAGGTATTTGAGATTCTAGAGAGAATAGCTAATAATAACTATCATTTGTCTACTACATGTGGGTCTAAAAGAAGAGAAGTGGCTAAAATGCATGAAGTTGGTGTTGTAATAACTTTGATAGCATATATTTCTTCCATTTTGAATATACTCAAGTGAATGAAGATGAGTCAAAGATCACATGAGTAATTCAAGCATTGTATCTTGTGTATATGGGGAAATTTTATTTATAATTGTCCATCCAATCCAACTTATGTATGCTATATAAAAAATTATAACAAATAAAATAAAACATACCTCAACCATGAAAATTTATTTTGTGTATAAGGATCATACATACCTCAACCATGACAATTTATTTACATGCCATAAAGCAATCTATAATAGAAAACTAAGCAGTCGCTACTACATTTTCCTCATTGATTCTACACAAAAAAGCATGATACAAAATTTAGAAATTTTCTAGATATATTGTAAATCAGCTACACATTAATGTATTGCTTGTAGAATCTTTAGATAAAATGGCCAACTATGATAAATTAAAGAAAGATATTGTGGTAGAGCTTAATGTGATTTAAAATCAAGTATCAACTTGATACTTATGTTCATTTTCAAGTAGTTAGGTGTTTGAAAAGCAAAGCCCACCTACTCTTCATCTTGCTAATAGATTTTTGGTTACCCAAAAAATGAAAGGTATGCTAGTACAAGTTGACAAGTTCATTTTTCTTTTTGATTTCATTATTCTTGATTATAAAGTTGATATGAAAGTTCCAATTGTTTTTGGGCGATCATTCCTTGTTACTAGGAGAATATTGAATGATGTTCAAAATTGACAACTTACCATTATAATTAATGATCAACAAGTGACATTTAATGTATTGAATAGCATGTATTTTCTAGGCAAGATAAATGAATGTTTGACCATCAATATTTTGGACTTAATTATTAATGAGAATTATAAAAAAGAAATCATGAAAATATTATCTCATATCTAATTTGAAATGGATAGTGACAAAGTTTGTGTCAAAACATGAAAGTTAAAGAAGCAATTCTTTGATGTGAGACACACATTGAACATTTTGGTTCACCACTTAAGAGTATTTAAAACTTGAAAGTTGTTCAATGAGAAACCTTCACTATTTAAAATGTAATAATTATATTCATAGTTAAAATATGCATTTTTAGGAAAATAAAGTACTCTTCCAGTGATTATCTCAACTACTCTTGATTATGAAAAAGAAAATATAATTTTCAATATTTTGAAAAAATACTAGATAGAAATTAATTGGACCATGACATATATAAATTGAATTAGTTCAACCATTTGTATGTACAAGATATTGATGGAGGAATATTGTAGTAATTCTATGAAATAAAAATGAAGATTAAACCCAATTATGAAATATATAGTAAAAAAAATTGATTAAGTGATTTTAATTAAAGATTATCTATCACATTTCTAATAGATTTTTGGGCTAGCCTAGTTCATTGTATATCTAAGAAGGGAGGAATACTAGTGGTTACCAATAACAATAATGATATGATACATACTAGAATTATCATTTTCTAGAAAATATATATGGATTATAGGAAACACAACAAAGCCACCAATAAGAATCACTCTTCTTCACTATTTATTGATGAGATGGTTGATAGGCTCATTGAAAAGAAGTATCACTACTCTACTTTTAGGATTGATATTCTATTTACAATCAAATTGCTATAACACCTAAGAATCAAGCAAAAATAACATTTATTTATCCTTATGATAAGTTTTCTTTTAGGAGAATATCCTTTGGATTATGCAGTACTCCATCAACATTTCAATGATTGCATGGTGTTAATATTTATTGACATGGTAAAAAATTTGGAGAGGGTACTCTTAAAGTATTTATATAGTACTCTTAAAGTATTTATGGATGAATTTTTAATCTTTGGAAATTCTCATGAAGACTACCTAGTAAATTTGGAGAGGGTATAGAAGTAATGTGAATAAAGAAATTTTGTATTGGATTGAAGAAATGACAGTATATAGTATAATAGAAAAGAGTTATTTATGGGGTATAAAGTATTTGAAAGAAGAATTGAAGTTGACTTAGCAAAAGTAGAAGTAATAAAAAAATTTCCATCGCCTACCACAGTTAAGGTTATTAGAAGCTTCTTAGGCCATGTAAAATTTGATAGAAAATTAATCAATTTTTTCTCAAAGATCTTGAAATCTTTGTGCATACTTTTGGAATAAGTCAAACAATTTAAATTTAATAAAGAATGTTAACATGTCTTTGCAAAGTAAAAGAAAGAGCTTGTATCAGCTCTTTTATTGTATCCATAGATTGGTCAATATTATTTGTATTGATGTATGATACAAGTAATTTTGTAATTAGCATAGTACTTTGATAGAGAAAAGAAACAATATTTCATGTCATAATTATACCAATAATTCATCAGACTTGATGATGAAAATTTCTGACATATCCACTGATATGTCTCTAAAATAAAGATAAATTACAAGTACTAATATATTTGTTAAAACATATATTTCTATGACTAATCAGTACTCGTATACAAATATACATTAATATATCTCTGATATATCCAGTATATCTATAAAATTCAATTATCGATATATCCATCAAAAATTCTATTTTAATTATTTAAAGACAAAAAGATGACTTCATGAGTGCCCAACTAAAATATATGACTACTAAGAAATATCTTTTAGTAGCAGTCTTTCCATTTGACAAGTTCAGATCATTTTTTGTTAGACACAATGTCACATTATACATTGATCATTCTATAATCAAATATCTCTTTAAAAAAAAATGCCAAGCCTAGATTGATTTGATTGATTTTATTGTTGCAAGAGTTTAATCTAGAGATATTAGATTAAAAAATAGAAAATCAGATTGCATCTCACTTGTTTAGATTAAAAGAAAAAAATTAAAGAGTCATAGAAGAAGCTATTGAAGAGATCTTTTTTTAGATGCACAACTTTTTGCCATGAATGAAAATGCACCTCCATGACACGCACATATTGTTAATTACTAGTTAGATGATTATCTCCTCCTCACTGGAAATGACAATAACTCAAAAAATTTTATCATGATGTAAATTCTTTTATTAGGATAATCCTTTTCTCAATAAGTAATGCTCAAATTAGATTTCATGAGCTAGTCAAGACTTGTGATAGGTGTCAATGTGTAGGAAATATATCGCAAAAGCAAGAAATACATTTGAATGACATACTAAAGGTTGAATTATTTGGTGCATGGGGCATATATTTCAGGAGACCATTTTTTCAATTCCTAAAAAAACTATGCATTTTGTTGGGTGCAGATTATGTATTAAAATGGGAGGAGTCCTTAGCATGTTCCAATCAATAATTCCAAAAAATTTAGGTTTCCAAAATAGTGGAACATCATGATATAGAAATGTGTATCAAACAACTAGTTCTCTATAAAAAAATGAAGAAGTATCTAGCTTTTTAAATTCTAGTAAAGGACTATGTCAAGGGGATCCATTATCCTCTACATTTTTATATTTTTGGTTGATTATCTTTCAAGAAGCTTAAATAAGCTTTACAAAGATACTCTATGAGTAAGATATATGGTTGGATGCGAAGTAACAATGAAACACTAAGATAATGGGATGATTAATTCACTCAATAAAATTAAAGAAATTTTTAAACAACATGAGAAAGTATAAGAATAAAAAGTAATTCTCCAAAAGAATGGTTTATAATATATAAAGAAAATGAATATTAAAAGACAACAAGGACTTATTGGGAATTAAAAAAAAATTAACTTTTTATCACATACTTAGGATGTCCTTTGTATGAAGGAAAGAAAAAAAAGTAAATATTTTAATAATATCATTAATAAAATAAAAAATCTAATTGAATGATAATCTAATAAATTGTCAAAAGGAAGGAACATAACATTAATAAAATATGTACTATGTAACATTAATAAAATTAGGAGCCAACCAATAGTGAGTCACTTAGCTTATGATGATGATATTATTTACCTTTCCCAAGTACCTTTTACAAGTAGTTAACCTTACACCTACTTTAACTGTCATCAAAATGATTGACAAATTAGTATTTAAGTTTTAATGGGGACATGAGAAAAATTTGAAAGCCATGAAATTTAGTAAATAGATGATTTTGTGTAAACCAAACGAAGAGAGAAGAATTAGATTTCGTAGCCTACAAAATATTATAAAGGCTACAAAAATCAAACTTTAGTCAGAATTTTGCATCAAAGAATCTTTATTCAATTTTTTATAAAAAGTAGATATTACAGGTCAAGTTTTCCTTGAAATAAAAGCATGAAGTATCGATAGTTCTTTATGGATAAAGATTAAAAAGGAAATCCTTAGAATGAAAGAATACACAGGATGAAATTTAAGTCAAGAAAATATCTTTTTTTGGTATGATAGGCAAGTGGGAGATAAAAAAGCGAGAGAATTATGTTTTGGGGTACTCCCCTAGAAATTTTTAAAAAAATAGAAACTAAACTTTTAATATTTGAAAAAAAATCATAAAACTATAAATAAATTAAAAATAATGGCACTTTAATTCGTAAATCCTAAACTACCCTCATCCCCCTCCCCCGCCCTTCGCACTCGCCCCTCTCTTCTACCCCTTGTCCTCGTCCTCGCCTATCTTCCCTCGCCTGTCTGTCCTCACCCCTCTCCCTCCATCTCTCTTTCCCTGACCCTCTCCACGAGCTCCATCATGGAGCTCGTTCGACAATGGAGCTCACTGGAGCTCTGTGCCTCCGTCGAACTCGTTGGAGCTCAATGGAGCTCCCGAACTCATTGGAGCCTGACGGAGTTCAACAAGCTCCATGAAGGAGCTCATCAAGCACTAGTGAGCTCAATCATAGAGCTCACTAGGGCTTCATCGAGCTCCATGATTGAGCTCACTGAAGCTCATGGAGCTCCATCGAGCTCCACGATGGAGCTCGAGGAGCTCTAGTGAGCTCCATCATTGAGCTCGTGGAGCTCACTGGAGCTCGTCGAGCTCCACAACGAAGCTCTAGCGAGCTCGATGTGGAGATAACTAGAGCTCAACGAGCTCTTTTGTGGAGCTCATGGAGTTATGTCGAGCTCCACGATGGAGCTCTAGGAGCTCTAGTGAGCTCCATCATGAAGAGTTATTTAATTTCTATATTTATTTGCATTCATAAATAGTTACAACAACCTAAGAAGACATACTTAAATAGAATTTTATGTATACTCTATATGCATAGAACCATAAGGTGCACGAGATTATTTGATGTGTTATTGCAAATAAGCTAACCTACTTTCTATACTTTTTATTTTATTTTAATAAAATCTCTCTTAAAAAAGAATATTTTTCATATATTTTGGTATGCCTCAAGCAATCATTAGTGATAAGTAAATGCACTTTAATAGTAAGTTGTTTAAAGGAGTATTAGTTAGTATGAGTGCATCATATATTGAATTACTGTAGCATACCATTGTGAGACCAATGGACAAGTTGAACTTTCTTATAGAAAAAGTCTGAAGGTTCTAAAAAGGGTAGTAAATCTAAGCAAAAGAGTTTGATCTTCAAGAATTAATAATGCCTGGTGGGCTAATCAAACAACTTTCAAAACCATGTTGGGAAATTCTTCACACAAATTGATCTTAGTGAAGACTTGTTATCTATCCTTAAAACTTGAACATAAAGCATATTGGACTTTGCAAAAGTTTAATTTTGATTTACAAGCAACTAGTAAAAGAAATAAAAAATACAAAAAAAATGAGATGGATGAAATGAGGTTGTTTGCATTCAAATGTATTGAAGTTTACAAAAAGAAAACCATGAAATAGCATCACAAAAAATTTAAAAGAAAGAATTCAACAATGTTTGAAAGTATTACTATTCAATTCAAGGATGAAGCTTTTTCTTGATAAATTAAAATCAATACGGTTTGATCTTTTCATCATTTCATTTGTTTATCTAGATGGAATAGTGAAATTTTAAAAATAATCAGCCAAGAAGAAAGTTTATAGTAAATGGGCAATGAATTTAATACTATTTGTGATAAGAAATAGAGCGAGAGAAGACATCCATCTCATTAAAGGAATCATGACAATGAAGATAAAGTATGGATGATGACTATAAACAAAATACTTTATGAGAGATAACTATACAATGTTAAAACTATTGAACATTCATAGGTATTTTGGTGCCCTATGATGTTGGGTAGGAATGAAATGAGAGAAATTATGGTATGATTTCATGATGTTGGATATTTGGTGAGTTTTAAAGAATAATCACAAAATCAATAGTTTTTTTTTGGAGGTGTTTAGCAGAGGGGGTAAAATAATGAGTCTTACATAATTTTGACATTCATTCTTGTCCAAAACTTTGTGTAATTGGTTATAACAATCTTTGTATGTCATGACCCTATTAACTCATTAATACAATCCTTCTTTTGTATGATACATTCTTAGTGGCTATGATATTATCATTGAGTTGTAGTCATACATAACTTGTGGAAATTTTAAATAACTATAATATTAATTATATGTCATAGAAGCCAAGTATCCCATTGGTGCTTAAGGTCTTAGCCAAGCTTAAGTATTATAACTTTATCTTTAATATGACTTGATAGTCTTAAGTCAGAGCCATGATTTTTTTACAAACATATGACTTTTAAGCTATTGAAACTTATAGAGTTAAAACTACTCAAACTAAAACCACAACAATTATTCATTACCAAAATATTTTGGATACTAAAAGTTATAGTGGATATTATTTGAGTACGGCTATTTCTTAAGGACGTGACTCTTGTCCTTAAACAAAGGTAAAGTATGAAATTTATGCTCGAGCTAATTGTCAATATAATGAAATTTTTGTATCACCATGATGATATGATATATGAAAGAAGAGAAGGTCAATGTTGTGGCTACCCACAACAACATAAATACTTGAAGACATATGAAGAGCAAATTTTGTGTGATAGTCATTTTCCAAAACTATGGCCATATAATACATAAGATATTCTCATTGTTGTAGGTATATCATTGTGTTGTGACAATATAATAATCAAGAAGGACCAATGTCAATGTCATGGTTTTATCATAATATCGTGGTCATGTATCAATATGAGAAGCTCTTCACCACACCATAATTATTTCCTAGTGCCATGGACCCTTATTAAACACAAGAAGACAAATGCATGAATTCATGACCACATCACATCACTATAACTTTTTGTTACAAAGATATTAGAGCCAAGTCATGGTCATTATCAGTACCATACATTCGTGTTATAGAAAGATCGAGATATAATCTAGAGTCACAACTACTTTCTATAATTACTACCTAAAGCTTAAAAGGTGAAGACCAAATTGGTGAATTTCTTCTGAAAGTCACAACTTTATATTTGGAGTAATGTAAAATTATCCATGCAAACAAGTAAAAGAGAGAAATTCAGAGGATCTCTATTATTCTTCTTTTTCTCCCTCCACACAACAAGCAAAATTATGGTAACTACCAAACCCTAGAAGCAAATTTAACACTTCCTTGGGGTTCCAAAATCAAGCAGGGATGTGAGACTTGACCTAATTTCTAGGATTATAAGGTTAAGCTCTCAAACTTTCATCTCTAGGGTATATTTGAGATTTTTTACCAAAATAATGGTCTAGGGCTTTTGTAAATTAATATATGTTATGTGACAATTGGTTCTTTTTTTTATTAATGAATTAGCTTGATTTATATTGTGTTATGGATATTAATATATAGTGATTAAATAGAACTAGATCTAAAGTTTTAACTATTGATATGTTTATGCGAGATTATCATTATGAATGGTGATAGGTAAACCATAAGGCTCACTCATGCATACAGTAGTAATGTAATGACAACCTTTTTGACTATGTTGAATGAGAAAAACTTATATATTAAAACCCAAAATTTATGTATGTTAATCTTTATGAGTATGATACTTACAAAGTTAAAACTAGGAATACTTTTACTTGCCAATCTATTTTACATGTATTAAAAGAACTAGTTCTCGATTGGTTTGTACATTATATAAATTTTTAAGGCAGTGACTCGCAAGGTAGTGACATCTCTTGTGAGTTGCTTTTACTTATATGATTTCAATTTATAAAATTTGAAAGAAGCATACAATAATAATGTCATTATAATACTTATGAAGTCAAAAATATAAACACTTACAAAAAATATTAGTTTTTATTCTTTATGACACAAGTGGCTGAAGAATAAGATTATGAATATGAAACAACCATCAAGGGTAGTTGACAAAGTTGCCTGAAAGCCATGAAATAGTGAAGGACTCCTAAGTATAGATAAATTATTATCTCTTTTGTAACATATTAAGGGAACAACTACAAGGAGACCAATTGAGATGGACTCAATGGTGACAACCACCTTGTATGTCATTATGGCAAGAAATTATTGCATAAAATACCAATCTTCATTCTATGTCCAACATAATATAAGTCTAGAAACTTAAATATTATCACATAGATAAAATTAATAAACCCATGGACCTAAGATTATTTAATAATCTGAATATTTATATTACTGAAAATGAGTTAATAACCAAACTATCGATATAATCCATGTGCAATCAATATTTAGATGCTTTGATGAAAGTCTATTTTATAATTTGTACGACCCATGCATATGCAAATCTCTATTGATCAAATATTCTCATTAATGAGCTTCTAGGATATTGACTAACTGATAAAATTAGGTGGGCATAACAATGTCATAATAATCACCCATAGTATTAGTAAATAAAAAAAATAATTTACTATTATTAGTATTATTATGTTTTATTTTTTTATGTTTAAAATTTGCAGGTTGACTTAAAAATTATAGAAATCGGATTCTAAAAAGTAGTGGAGATCTTTATGGAGTTCTCTAAGAAGAATTTTAAGGAGTAAAATCCAAAGAATAATAGTGGTGCTAAGCATAACTAACACAAAGATTAAAATGGAAAAGTTTGATGATAATATCTTTATCCCTTTATATTTGTAATTGTTTAATTCAATTTGTTGATTTTTTTTAGTTTAGTACTGAATAATAATAATAATAATAATAATAAATAGACTATAACTCATTTTTTAGATAGATATATATATATATTCCTTATAAAATACACATTATAACATAGTTGATTATTTTAATAATCAATTATCTATTTATTATCAATATATCTTTTATCTATCTATCTATATGTCTGCATATCTATCTATCTGGCTATCTGACTATCTATCTATCTATCTATCTATCTGTCGATCAGGTTATTTATTTTTCTATGTATCAATCAATCAATCTATCTGTCTATTTGTCTATCTATCTATCAATCTATGTATCTATCTATCTATTTATGAATCTATCTATCTATCTATCTATCTATCTGTCTGTCTGTCTGTCTGAGGAACCTTAAACTAGTGTGAGACTTAGAATTTCAAATTTATTTTATTTTAATTTGCTACCAAATTAAGAAATTAGGTAATATGAAGTATAAAAGGATAATTTGAAATGCAATGAAAGTCCTAAGTTTGAGGGATTGTGCAAAAAGAAGTACTTCACCACCTTAAATTATTTCTTTATAACCAGAAATGTGCATTAGTCTCATATGCACCTTTATATAAAATAGTAACATAGGGTATCATATGGTATGAGTATGTAATACAACTCTAATTAGTGATAATACTAAGAAAATTAATTTCTTCATCACAAATATTGATATTCATATCAAAAGGCATTGATGATTTGATGACTTTGAGGAGAAAAACTAAAAAAAAAATTCTCCTACCTTAAATTGTTGCATAGTAATAAAAAGTGTGAATTAGTCTCATATGTATTTTTGCATAAAACAATAATATAAGGTACGTGTTGGGCTTCCATAGTAGTGATATTAAGATACAGAAGACAACACGAACAATAGAAAAAACAAGCAATATATATCCAATCTAGTAATCCAACCTCGGCAGAATAAAAAATGAGAAATAAAACACCAGAAATAATGTGATTTGCTGGTTGCTCAGTACGGCTAGCTACCCACCAGAAAATGCTTATGCATTACAAATTAAACCAACAAAAAAAACTATCTTAAAGTATGCAACGCAAAATAGTTGCGATAAATCGCACATAAAGAGAGAGAAGATGATGATGAACAGTTCCCCTGAGTCCAAAAACAGCAACTCGAAATTAAAAATTACAAAACATTTTATAACAAAAAAATCTTTCTGTTCATTTAACCGGAGCGGGTAGGATCATGAGATGGGTCAGGCTCTGCTCCAAAAAATTTTGGCTTGCTAACTGGACAGCACTCAGTAGGACCTCCGTTATTGTGCTACTGTTGCATCATCGGCCTCTTAATATTTCCTTTCCTACACTTACATGAAAATATTAAAACACAAACAAAAATATTTGGTTATACAAACAGTTTATCAAAAACAAATTACATATACAGCAGTACGAGTATCCACTGCATCTATAATTAGTGATAATATTGAGCAACCAGATGTCTTCATCATAGATATTGTTGACATTCACATCAAAAGGTATGAATGACTTTGAGGGGGAGAGTTATAAAGAGAGAGAGAGAGAGAGCAAGATAATCTACATAAAAGCCTATGTACATGAACAAAAAGAATCTTATTCTACTTATTACTTGCTTATTAGTGTGCTTTTAAAGTTTTAATAAAGTAGCTTATGAGACCATTAACTAGGTTTGATGATCTTAGTTTAATGTAATTAGAACGAATTAAAAGTTTTTAGATATGGTCTACACACACAAACTATGTAAGAGATAGATATGGTTATTAGTTGATCATAAATAACAATTATGGGTGTAACATGAAAGAAGTAACTCTAATGGCTAAGGATCTAACATTGGTATGACAAGTATATGAGTATATTCACTTACATATAGCTTAATATTAATTTGGCATCACTCAAGGTTAAGAAATCAATTAAGTTGAGGAGGTAATAATTTAAATTTATATATTATCATATGTTACTTCTTTTTAACTTAGGCACAAATTTTTAATAAAAAACATTTTATTTGGAATAATTTTGGGCAGAAATAAAGTTATTAAATCTAAAAGATTAAAGTTGACTTGTGATGACCCAAAAATTACATATATGGGAATCCAAGAGTGGTATTTTCCAAGCATATATATATATATATATATATATATATATATGCACACATATATACATATGAATATATACATATATGTACAAATATCTATACATGTATATATGTAGGTGTATATATATATATACATATACATTTATATGTATATGTATATATATAACTAGATACACACACACACACACACACACACACACACACACATATATATCACACACACACACACACACACACACACACATATATATATATATTATATTTATATGTATACATATATTTCTGTATATATCTATGTGTGTGTGTGTGTGTGTGCATGTTTGTGCTCGTTTGTGTGTGTTTGTGTGTGTGTGCATGTGTTTGTGTGGGTGTGTCTGTGAAATGGCAAGAGAAAGTTATTGGAAGTTATGATTATATTCAAAGCAAGAGGGATAAGTAGAGAGGATAAACTTTCAAAAATTTCTCATATATAGGCAATGGGAGACAAAGCAAGATTTGGAGGAGGTAAAGAAGAAAAAAGAGATGATGATAAGGAGGAAGAGATGTGGGGCCAAGAAATGAAAAAAAAAAACATACGAAGGATGTTTGGAAACTAAAGAAAGCTTCGAAACCATTGAGGAAGAGAAGTTTCCGGAAACTACTTATATAGATTTAAAGTTGTAGTGGAAACTTTGAGGAGAATAGAGTTTTATGAAAATTAAAACTTTTCATACACTTGTTGAAACCATAGATGTGAATGAGGAAAGAAGCACTATCCAAAGTGAATATACAGAGGGTCGAAAATGGGAACAACCAAGAAAGAAAGATTTAAAGGACAAAAAATAAGACAATTTTGACTAAAACCCTACTAAGCATTTCTTTCCCTTCTTTCCCTTTATTTATTTATTTTTATGTCTTGTGTCTTTATTTAGTTATTTAAATTTTGTTGGACTATGCATGTCATATATTATTATGTTAACATAAATTTAATTATAGGTTGAATTTATTTATGTTAGAATTAGTTTAACTTATGGTGGTTCATTTTCAAAATTGTTCTTAGAAAAATTCTTTTTTTCATCAAAATATATACAGTTAAATTTTTAATTTTGTTTGGCTTACATTATTAAATTAAAATCTTAATATTAATTAAAACATAAGATTAGTAGATCCAAGTTGGATGATACTTGTTTAATAATCTTAATTCTAGAAATGTTAAAATTATTGATTCGTAAGTGATATAGAAATATTTTAATTACCTTGCAAAACCTATAGGACTTTTGTTTTAAAATGTATTCTTTTTATTAGTTTGTAATATAAATATGTTTAATCTAGTATAAAAAGTAAAAAATTATGTTACATTTGGAAATTTTGAATATTAAATTAGAAGTCTAGTTTATTGGAGAATGTTTTATAATATAATAAAAAAATATATAAAGGAAATTCACCAATTCTAGTATAGTCCATTATATATTAGTTATTTCCATAATTTTTATTACTTTATTTGTTATTATTGTTAAATCATAGATTTTTTTTATTTGTAACTTGATTTTATATCTTTAGCTTCTTAAATTAAATATTTTTAATTACTTTACTGATGATGAATCTTTTTACTTTATTTTAAGACATTCAATCAATATGGAGATGACATTCAATTCTCTTATATATTACTTATTGTCCACATACATTTGCATGAGCTTTTTTATTTGCATGTCACTATTCGAACCAATTAACATGCTTTGGGCATCAATATTGGAGATTGAGAATAGTGAAAACTATTCTTCAAACTAGTTTTTATTGCATCTTTAAAAGTTTACATTTTCTTTCTTGAGCATTAACATCAACAAACTAAATTACTCTATTGAGACATTGAAATCGAACACAAATTAAGAAGAAAATAGAACAAAACAAATTAGCTTAGGTGAAACTAGAGAAATGATAACACAAGAAAATTTTAATGTTAATGGTCAAAGTGTAACAATAACTATTGACCATGACTGAGCTATACGAGATTATGTCATCCTAATCCTTCACAAGCTGAATCCCACCATAGTGAAGTGAGAAATTCAAGTACAATGGTCAAAGATCATCTTCTTAGCAATGAGTTGAGCATCATTACTTAGTATAAAGTCTTTCTTTAAGTATATGGAACCTGGGTGTCCTACTATATCATGTGTAATAAAAAACTTTACTATTGAATTTGTTTTACTTTACTTATGAGCTATTTTGAATCTGCTTCATTCATTGTATATAAGCAATTAGGCTTGGGAAAGAAGTGATCTACCTCAATTTCATTCTAACATGCCTATAGATCAATCAAAAGATATCATACGACATGTGAATGAAATTTTACTTAAGATAAGATAGAGAACTTCATTTAGCTTGTAGATTTTGTGTTCCTTAACATATATCTTAAATTACACCATGTTGCAAACTTTCATATGATTTTATGGATAATGTTCTCAACTACTCTCAATACCTTAGTTAATTATAGGAAGGATCATATTATGATCAATTTTGGGTATATGACCTATGAGTTTAATAATATTTTAATATTAAAGCTACAAGTCTAAGAATATGGTGAATTTATGTAATCTCTTACAAAAACAATTCACTTTAACCTAAACAACTAAATGTAAGCTTACATTTAGGAAGTTGATCCATATGTTCACCTCATATCTAATTATTCAACCTCTTGATTGATCTTTCCCTTTTGAAAACATGTGTAATATGAGCAATTATTCTATATAAGTTATATTCGGCCAAAGAAAGATAAAGAAGGTACATATGATATATCATGCTAGTTGAACTCTTAATAGTACTCAAATAAATTACACAACCACAAAGAAAAAATAGTCAATTGTATTTTTATCCTTAGATTAATTTTTTGAAACGTATTATGTTTCTTTATTATTATTTTTATTTAACAAACTTAACTATCTTTTTTTTCGAAGAATTATGCTAAGGCAAGCATGATCTTTTTTTTCGAAGAATTATGCTAAGGCAAGCATGATCTATTGGATTCTGCCAATATAAGAATTCAACATTTGGATCAAATACTAGAAAACAACACTCAATCACTTATAACATTTTTTCTTCTTTAAGATCAAAAAGAACCCCATTTGGGCCTCCATTCTAGGTGAGCACATATTTGTTGTTTATATATTTTTTTGATATACCAACATAGTTAATTATTTGAGAAAGATTATTCCCACATGCTAGGGTGCACCAATTTAGTTTATGTTTTTTGTTGAGATCCAAAATTTTTATCAAGATGATCCTTAGTAATTAAAATATTACTCTAATTAGATTATTAGTAGAAGTATCAGAATATATGAGTTTTCCATTGTGTTAATGTTTTTTCACATAGAGAGGTGTGCTTCACACTTTTTGATAAAGAATATCACTAATAAAAAATTATAATGTGGTTTATATTGGTCCACCCTATTTAGGGATACTCATAATTTTTTTTATAATTATTATGTATTAGGATTGATTATACAATGAAACATGATGTTGATGTCCTCCATTATTGAGGTTTAAGGTATTTGATTGTTGGTGTATTGACTTCATGAAATCATTCTCTTAGTCATTTGTTAATTTATATTTTATATTGGCTATATATCATGTGCCACATTTGCTTGAAATCATTGCTTATAGGATGAACACTCATAAGATAGTCATTAGGTTTCTTAAAGAAAATATTTTTCTTGCTTTGCAATACCTAAAGCCATCATTAGGGATAATGACAAGCACTTTTATTATAAACCTTTTAAGGCTTTATTGAAGAAGTATGTGGTATTGCACCAATTTATCACACCTTATCATCCTCTAACACATGGACATGTGGAATTAACCAATAAAATAAAATAAAAAAAATTCTAGCAAAATAGATTTACCCTAATCAAAAACATTGGTTTTTAAGTCTACTTGGGATGCATTGAGCTTATTGTACTATGCTGGAAGGATATTTTGGAATGTCTCCCAATTGGCTAGTGTTTGGAAATTCTTTTCATCTTGTGGTCGAGCTCGATGGGCATGGGCTACATCTAGCTTCTTCGTGGAGCTCATTGGAGGAGGTCGAGGAGCTCCAGTGAACTCTTCCACCTTGAAAGAGAAGGTGAGGGGACTGGGCAAGGAGAGAAGGAGAGGGGCGAGTTACAGGGAGAGGGCAAGGGGCAAGTTTTACAGGGGAGGGCAAGTGGGGAGTAAAAAATAAATTTATGGTACATTAGGATTTATATGTTTGAGTGCACCAAATTTCAATTTGTTAAGTGTTTTGTTACACTTTTTTTTTCAAATATGAATAGATGAGTTTGTTTTTTTGATTATTTTGTGGGTTGTGCACCAAACCACAATTCTCCCTTTAAAATATATCTAGTATTAAGTGATATTATTCAATATTCGATATAGAAATGTTGTTTGTTACCTTGCAAGAACCTTTTTTTCTTTTTCAAAATGTCTAACTTCAAGTAATTTTAAAAATTTGATAAAAATTAGTCTCAAATTTTATTAACTTTTTGAAAACATAAAAATCAATAAATGTCATTCACGAACCACTTCGCAAAATAACTTTTGAAAATCCAATTTTTGAAATTTATTAAATAGTTCCAACTTAAATATTTGATATATGTAGCAGTTCATTGGTTTTTCCAAATGATATGGTTCGATAAAGATTTAGTTGAAATTCGACAATCAAAATTATAAAAAAATTTGAAATTTTTTCGAGGGATATTATTCAAAAAAAAATGAATTTTTTTAGTAGAAATTATGATTTGGTGTTCTCTCCCACAAAATATTAAAAAAACCAAACTTTTTATGATTGTAAAAAGTGCACCAAACTCTTAACAACTTAAAATTTGGCGCACTCAAATAGAGTCATCTCAATTTACTCTTAACAAATTAAAACAGATTTAAATAAACTCTCCCCTCCTCCTCGCCCGAAGCTCTTCGCCCCTCGCCCAAAGCACCTCCGGTCCTCATTCCTTGCACCTTTCCTTATCCATCAAGCTCCTAAAGCTCGACGATGAGCTCTAGAAGCTCCTGAAGCTCGACAATGAGCTCTATAAGCTCCTGAAGCTCAACGATGAGCTCTTGGAGCTCGTGGTTGAGCTTCATAAGCTCTTAGAGCTCGATGATGAGCTTCAGAAGCTTTTGGAACTTGATGAATTACTTCAGGAGCTTGTCGTCGAGCTCCAGGAGCTCATTGTCACGATCCGAGAGCTCGTGGAGCTTGATGGAGAGGGCAAGTGATGAGGGGCGAGGGGCTAGGGGCTAGGGCGAGGGGTGAGGAGCTTCGGTCGAGGGGGAGGGGAGAGTTTTGTTGGTTATGTTTTAATTTGTTAAGGGTAATTTGGGATTACTCCATTTGAATGCACCAAATTTTATTTTGTTAAGAGTTTGGTGTATTTTTTTACAATTATAATAACTTTGGTTACATTTTTAAAATATTTTGTGGGGGAGTGCAACAAAACACAATTCCCCCTGCATTTTAAAATCTAATAGTTGAAATTTTTGAAAATTTTCCAATTTAAACATTAGATATTTGAAGTAATTCATGGATTTTTCCAAATGCCATTCCAATATATTTATGAAAATCAATGATATATATATATATCATGGAACAACACAATGATTTGACTTACAATGGATGAGTATTTTTGAGAGTATAAAATAGAGCACCAAAACTCAACTATTTTTGAGTTTGGTATAATGTGCACTATCCTCAAATTTTCAAGTTTTAAACTGTAAATAATTCAAAGTAACCTATTATCACATAAATGCCCCAAGGGTCCTTATTATCATAACACAAGTGGGATGTGATCATTTTAACTATTTTAGAATTATCATCATTTTTAACAAGGGCAACATACCTCAATAGGTGAGTATGTTATTTGGCAGAGATGTCTCCCATATCCTTGGTATCCAGTCACAACTAAGAAGACAACGTAATAGTGGAGCATCATTATTGTGCCATTTATTTTATTATTAAAATCAAAAAAATAAATTGTCAATTATCTTAAATAGTATATAAGAATTCAAAATTTTATTTTTTTATATTAATTATAATTCATATCACTATAAAATTATTATTATATTTTCTTTTGTATTCAAAATAATTTGTTTATTTAATTATTTAATACTTATTAAACTTCTCATATTAAGATCATATTTCCATTGATTGAATTAAATTACTAATAATTTAATTCAATCAATCTTTTATTATTTCCTCTAGACTATCCACTTAATTATTTGAAATGTCAAATCAAAAATCATCTGTAGGATTTGACAAAATCAAAACCTATGAGTTTTCTCAAGAGGACATTATCAATCCTTCTAATATAATGTAAATTTCATCAATAATTGATAGTCATCATATACTTAACATGTAAATATTTCTAGATTATACTCTCTATGAATCAAAATAATTATTAACAAGTATATGTGAATATTAATTACTTCAATACAAAATAGTAATATCAGTACAAAATAGTATTTATAACAATAATAGTATTTTTATTTTACATATCAGTACAAAATAATCATACCATAGTGGTCTTGTTCAATGCACAAAAGTGTTAGTGTGATAGCATTAGAAGTTAGTACTTTATCATTATTCACAGTCAATATAGAAATACTAAAATCTTATACTATAATCTTACTGATAAATTATTCAATTATATCTAGATTATGTATAACAAACATATATTCCAAACAAACTAATTATTCGGTCTTCTGTAGGTAAGCTGAACTTTACAGACTCAATCATCTAATATACAGAATAAAAGAAATCTTCATTTTTAAAAATATAGATCATTTCAAATTCATTCAATAAAACAAGAAAATGATGCAAACCAATTAAAAAGAAAAACAACAAAGATATATTTTAGTATAAAAAGTTCTAACATATACATGACACATACTATATATATGTCTTGTGTATTTACAAACGCATCATCTTTGCATTAAATAATATATTTTTATGTATAATATGAAAATATCAAAATAAAAAAGTTTTAATTTTAATAAAATATGGACTAGATTAGGATTCTATCTAACAAGTAACCTTTTCAATAATTTTAAAAAAAATATAGATATGAACAAGAACTAGTCCAACTCATTTTCTTTTTTTTTTTTTTTGATTTTTTTAACGAGGTGGTGTTTTTTTATTACTAACATCACATGGTCATGGGTAAAAATGAGATTGATAAAATTTAGTATATCAATATATAATTATTTTTCACTTGGATGTGCCAAACTATAACATATTTTGTTTATTTCCAAAATATAATTATTTTTGGTTTGGAGAAATTAAATATAGTTTTTTGAAATTAAATCAAGATATAAATTAGGATAAATTATTTTTTGCTACTCAATTGGAAAATATTGATAAAAAAAAAGAATTTAAATTTTAATATTTAGTAAAAAATATACCAAAAATTTTAATATTTATATTTTAGTACACTATATATTATAAACTCATCTATCTCCATGCCTATCTTTATCAGCATAAAAAAATTTAAGATTTTGAGAAGAACTTCTATTTCCTAAAAATTTTGGAAACCCATATATATACAAATATAAACACACACACACACACACACACACACACACACACACACATATAAACCAATACATAAATTTACTGTGTGTGTGTTTATATGTTTGTATGTTTATTTATGTGCACACACACACACACACAGTAAATTTATGTGTTGGTTTTTATGTTTTTATACATATATATATGATAGCACACACACACTATATATATATATATATATATAGCATGTGCATATATAAACAAATATATATATATATATATATATATGTATGTATATATAAGTATATATGCAATACTATACATATAACATATGTATATAAACTTATATGTAAACATATATATATATATATATATATATATATATATATATGTGTGTGTGTGTGTGTGTGTGTGTGTGTGTGTGTGTTTTTGAAAACTAATATATATAAATGTATAGATATAAAATGTATACATATAAACCTATATATATAATTTTGTATATAAACTAATATAGACAGGTTTATATATAATTTTGTATATATACAATTATATATATATATATATATATATTACATATATATATATATATATATGTGTGTGTGTGTGTGTGTGTGTAAGTTTTAAAAATATTCATATCTTTGTTTATATATATATATATATATATATATATGTAGGTTAATATATATGGTTGTATATAGGTTTAAACATATGTATAAAAATATTTATACATATAGATCTATATATAGTCTTATATATAAACATATATATATATATATATATGTGTGTGTGTGTGTGTGTGTGTGTATAAGACTATATATAGATCTATATGTATAAATAAATAATATATATATATATATATATATATATTGACACACATATGAATACACACACACGCACACACACTAGAAACTTGGAAATATCAGGCAATTACTTTGTTAAGAGTTGATTTGGACTCTTCAATTTCCATTGTATATCACACATAAATTTTTATTATCAAATGTCATATTTGATTTTCATTAGGTAATTGGAGATAAAATTTGGAAATATTAAGTAATTACTTTGTTAAGAGTTGATTAGGACTCTTCAATTTCCATTGTATACCACATACAAGTTTTTATTATCAAATGTCATATTTGATTTTCATTAGGTTGTGGTAGAAAAAATTTATAAAAATTGTGAACACATGTAGGATAGGTTCTCTTGTAACTAGGCATGAAAATTGATATACATCTACATCTGCTTGAATGTGTTAAGTTATTCATAATAGATACCATAGGTCAGAGAGCTCATGGAGAAGAGAGATAGTAATAGTGAAAAGACTCAATAATCCATAATGAATTAAAGTATATTTTTCTTTTAATTCTAGGCATGAGTGTCAATAAAGAAATACACATCTATTTTTTACATGACACATGCTTAACATAAATATTAAATGACATGTATTTAAATACACATTAAAAGTCACATTTAAATATCACATTTCACAACATTCTTCCGTTTAATGTGATATTAAATCAATTCAAGATGCTTTTGGAAATCAAAGTGTTTTACTATTTCTTCATAGGCAAGTTTTATTGTTTTCTTAATGAAATGTCATTTTTTTACAATATATTATATACTTAGTTCTATTGTGGAAAATATAATCTTTGGAAATTAAGATGGCATATTTATTATAACAAAAAAGCTTAGTTATCTCAATTTTTTTCTTTTAATTTCTTACAAGACCTTTGTTAACCAAATTGCTTTCAAGGTGGCTAATAATTCAAATATATATTTTACCTCATCAATGAATACTTTTATTGAGAATTGCTTCTTGGGCATCCAACATATAATAGTAAACACAAGAAATAAGGCATTACCATATGTGCTTTTCGAGTCTTCTATGCACCCTCCCCAATTACTACCACATTATTCAAATAGCCTTATTTTCTTAGTTTTTAAGTACCTTAAAAAAAGCTTATTGTACTCTTAAGGTACCTCAAAATGCTTCTTGCAACTCAACTAGGCTTTTAAATTGATTTGCAATTACAAGTGTTCTTACATATTTCTAGTCTGACATACCAAACCTTTTGGGTAAGAATATTATCTATATACTTATTTTGGGTAAGGAGTACACCTTGATTATATTGATGTATATCAATACCCAAAAAAAGATGAAAAACAAGAAGTCCATGTCAAACATTTCATATTTCACCAACAACATATCATTCTTTAAACTTGTATTCATGTACATATTATTTTTCATAAAATAAAGTCTACAAGACAACTATTAAATTTTCAAGAATGATCAATATATGTGACTTATAAAATGGTTTCACAAAGACTTCTATCGAACTTTTGTTGCATAAATTAGGTATTTATCAGAGTATACCAAGCATGAGGTGTGTGTTTTAACCCATATAGTACCTTATTCAACTTATAAACTTTATCATCGTGTCTAATAATTATAGAATTTGGTAGTTGTTCACCATATATTTCTTCCTTCAACTTTCTATCAAGGAAAGTTGATTTAATATATAGCTTGTATCGTGGCCAGGCTCGTTAAACAGTATGGGAAATAATGGTTCTAATGGTTTCCAAGCTTCCTACTTGGGAAAATGTTTTATTGAAGTCAATTCTAGATAGTTATGAAAATCATTTAGTTACTAACCTAATTTTAAGACTCAGCTTATTTATATCAGAATGGTTTTTCGTTATGAAAATCTATTTTACCCCAACAAGCTCTTTGATTTCATGTTTTTTAATTAGTTTCCAAGTATGGTTATTTTCAATAACCTCTATCTCCTTTATTAGAATTATTATTTAGTATTCAAAATACCAAACATTCTTGAGTATTTTGATACTTTTAGATGATGTGTAAACATGCAAATGAGATATAAATGGATCAATTTCACGTCTTTAAAGTTTTGATAGATTTTGATGAGTAGTCATGAAATTGATAAATTTTTGAAGAGTTTTGTCTAATTAGTAGATTATAGATTATCAAGTAATCTTAACAGCTATTCTTGGCCAAAATTATACCTAATTAATTATGATAATCATTATATATCATGATTCTACCATCTAATTAGTATAATCTTTCAACTATACACTATATTATTTGTGACTATGATATTATCACAGAGTCATAGTTATACTTATTTTTTAACAAGTAAATGATTACAATATTAATTTTATATCATAGTAACCACATATTTACAAGTGTTAAAAGTCATGACAATTCCTTAGTATTATAACTTTATTTTTAATAAGACTTTGTAGTCTCAAGCAGAGTCATATTTTTTTACAAAGTCATAATTTTTGAGCTACAAAAAGTTACACAACAAAAATTACTTGCACCAAAGCCATGGTAGATATCCAATATCATGACTTTTGGGCACAAAATATCATAGAGAGCCTTTACTCGAGTATAGGCATTCTCTAAGGTCATAATTCTTGTCCTCAATAGAAGAAAAAGTTATGACTTTTATGTTAAGCCTAATTGCCAGTACTGTGACCTTTTTGTAGTGTCAAGGTCATATGATATATGAGAGATGTCGAGCCAGCACCATGAGCAACCTCAATGCTACAACCCATTTGATACACAAGAGAGATTATTCTTTGTGCCACTACCATTCTCAATGTTATAGCCATATGATATACATGAGAGGACATTTCTAATCTCATAACCATTCCTAGCACTTTTGCTATATTTTAATTAAGAGAGATAATTAATTCTGTCATTGTCATTCCTGGTGCCATGGCTATTCCTAGTTTCATAGGCATATAATACAAATGAAAGGTGATTCTCAACACCATGAGCATTCCTAGTGTCATAATCATATGATGAATGAGAGATAAAAAAACCAAATCCATTTTCAATGTTATGACTTTGTGTTACAAAATGAGAGATACATTCTAGAGTCATAACTACTTTCTAGTGTTACAATCTTAAGCTCAAGAGATAAAAGTCAAAGTCATGATTTTCTTCCAAAAGTCATGATTTTCTATTTAATGAAATATAGAAATATTAAAGTATATAAGAGAAAAGAAAAAAAGAAAAGATAATTATCTTCTTTCCATGCACCAAGCAGAAGTCAAAGCACATCAACCAAATCTTATGTGTGATTTTCACATTTCCCAGAGGATTCACAAGTAATAAAGGGATACAATACATAAGTTAAATCCTACATTTAGGAAAAATGACTTTCAACACCCCCCCCCTGCATATGGTAGAATTAAAAAAATCTATCAAAATACTATGCTAGGATTTGTATAATTTTGTCTGTGATTTATAAATAGTTTTGATATTAATAAATATATTTGATTTATATTATTGAATGGAAATTATCGGAAGTAAAAATTAAATAGAACTTAAATTAGAGATATGATTATTAGTCAGTTTGTATGAGTTGTCATGGTGGATGGTAATAAGTAAATCATGATGCTCACTCATGCATATGGATTGAAGAAAGTAATATTCCTTATGACTGAGATGTATGAGATAAATTTATACGTTAAAACTTGAAATTTGGGTATGTTAATAATTGCAAAAAAGATTCTCATAAATTCGAAAATATGAATAATTTTATATGTTAATCCATTATAAATATCTTAGAAGTAGTAGTTTTTGATTGAGGTAGACATTTTATAGAATGTTCTTCTGAAAATTTCATCTTTAGTATGTGAGTTACAACATCATTAATGAGGATAGTGACATGTAATACATAAGATGTGTATGAGTATATTATGACTAATAAGATAGTAACAATCATTTGAGTTCTTTCACTTATATGGCTTCTACTAATGAAACTTAAGAAAAATATATTAATTATTTTATATTTATGAATCTGAAAGTATAAATACTTATAAACCATATAAATTCTTGATCTTTATGATACTAGAGGCAGAGAAGATGAATATACACATGAAGTAATTATCAGGAGTAGTTAACGAGTTAATTAAAAGGTATGAGCATGTGAATGACTCTCGAGTAGAGATTAATTATTGTATATGAGGTAAAGTATTGAGTAGACATCTATAAGGGGACTATCATTAGGATAGGCTCAATAATGATCACCACCTTATATATTGTTGGAACAAAGAATCATTACATAACAACCTAACATTCTTTTTATATCTAACCTAAATATAATTGGAACTATTTGAATTTGCTTCACATAAATTAAATGGATAAATCCTCAGAACTAAGATTAATTTCAAAATCCATAAATATCCACTATACTAAAATTGAGTTATGTCACTGTTGATTGAATGAACTACAAATACAATTTATATGGGATTGATATCTAGACGAAAGTATATTTTATTACTTGTATGACTTGTATACTTGTAAATCTTTATTAATGAGCTATTTTTATGATATTATATAACCATTAAAATTGGACAGCATAACAAATCACAATAATTAGCCATGTTTTAGGTTTGTTAAGAATATTTACTTCATTATTTACAATTAGAAATTCTTTAAAAACGACATCATCATTTTTTGAAAAGAATTCTACTTTCCATCTTTTTTTGATGCCTTCATCAAACACAACATTATGATTGATAACTAGCTAGTAAGTATTTAGGGTATTAACTCTCATTCAAATATGGATTTTAATTAGATTTAGTTTATGCCACTGTAAGTGCATGGATCATTCAAGTAGTAAAAAATAGATGTGAGTCAAGATATCATTCCCACAGAGATTGATACGAACTGAATTTCCAACGGCCCAACCTACTAGAGACCCACACTATTTGAACAATTAAAGAAAATGTTTTCAGTTACTAACTAAAAGATATCAAAAATCAAATACTAAAACTCGAAACAAAAGGTCACAGAAAATTCTAAAAAAAAATGGACTAGATTGGTTCTCTTGTAGAAGCTAATATGAACACAAGGTGTTGTGATGTAGTTAATCCCTTTAGACTTATTTATCATGAATTATTTCTATAGAAAAGTTGAAATCTATTAAGCACTTTTGTCGTATAGCCTTGGATTTATCCTTGTAGCTACACCTTTCAACGCTTAGATTACCTAGCTTTTCTAGAAGTATAAGATCTAAGGGGTTACTCATATTTCATGTTATCTTATGAGAATTTGGTCTTTTTCTTTCTCAATACTTTAAACTCTTTTCTAATGACTACAAATCTCTTGCTTCCTAAGACTTGGGTGTTTCGAGTCTCTATAAATAGTTGGTATCTCTTCCTTTAAATCCTTGAAAGTTTTCTCTTTACTGGATTGAATACGAGCTAACACAGAGACATAAATCACTCAAAAGATTACAATGATGTCTCTAGTAATTCATCTAGAGAGTCACTCCATTTCCTCATCTCTGAGTAAAATGGGGATTTCTCTATATGAACTGGTAGAGTTCCCTTATTTCCCATGGTTAGCCTCACATTTTCCTTAAAAGATTATTCACCGACCATCAATATATTGCCTTCTCTATGTCATTCAGAGGGCCTCCAATATTAGAGGGAAAGATACAATGAGTAAGGGCATTTGGTTTTAGCATGGGGAATAAGTAAATAAAATCTAGACTAATTCATTAGATCTAATTTTATGTTCAAGGAATCTTACTGATTCTAATAGAAAACAATTAGATTGATTCAACGAAGCTTTTGCATGGATTGCAACTACACGTGGACTACATATAGTGAAGAACAAAGTGATTGTACCTTGCCGAATCATACAATTCAATGTGATTTTTCCTATTCAAATTCAATATAACCATTACGTAATAAAAACATAAGCAATCTTTGTTCAAATTCATACTTTTGACAAGTAAAGTTCTAGATATAAAGAAAACAACTCAAGAAAAAAAATTATATTCTAAATATAAGCTAAAAGAAAAAAGAAAAAATCAAGTGGTGCTGTCAGCTACTAGTTGCCTAGATCACCTCCTGAATCCTTGTTTAAAAAAAGAATTCATTATTATAAGATCCGTGTCAGCCTTAGCTTCTAGGATTTTTTTTGTAAAAATCCATAATAATTAATTCGCTTCGAATTCTTTGTCGTAACCTTCAAATCTCTTTTTCTCTCATTTCACTGTCACAACTAAATTTTAATGTCATGACCAAATATTGATATCACGATCAAGTTTATTATCACAACCAAATATTGATATCATGATCAAGTTTATTATCACAACCAAATATTAATGTCATGACTAAGTCTATTTTCACGACCAAATATTGATGTTATGATCAAGTCTATTACCATGATCAAATTTTGTTATCATGACAAAGTTATTTGTCACGACCAAATATTGATATTATGACTTATGTGCTATCACAACCAAAGTTATTTGTCATGACCAAGTTCGTTTTCATGACTAAGTCTTGAGCATCCTTTCTTGGTGCCTAAAAACTACATCATGACCAACTTTATTTTTCTTTTTTTTTGATGGTTGTGACATCATTCACTAGTTGCTACTTGATTTTAGGCTCAATAGAGTTGATTTTATCATGGTACAATTGACTTAACCAATTTGGTGGATTTTTGCTATCATTTTTCTTCTTCTAGCTAAAAACCTACAAAAATATAAGAAAAGTAATTTTCTAACCTTTATCTATGAAATCCATCTCCTAAACATACAAATATGCTAAGGAAATAGATTAAAATATTGATGACTTTTTGTCTCATCAAATTCTCTCAAACTTGAAGTTTTATTTGTCCTCAAGCAAAGAAAATATATTAGTGGATAGATTAAAACAGACTCCAAAAAAATAAAAATAAAATACAGAGTTTCAGAACAAATCATCACATCATTTAACTTATTAGATTTTATTATGGTTTGATATTTTTGGAAGAGAGAGAATTTTGGAAGGGTTTGGCAAATTCATTTTTTAGGGGTAACTTTGTCATGAAATAAAGAGGTCTAAAATCTATGGTGGAAAAGTTGGGATTGAATATAGAGAAGTGTTTATTAGCTCTTTTCTTCTTCTCTATCTCTTTCTTAGTCATTCAAGTATCCCCTTGAGTCATGTCTACAATGGCATATAGATCATTTTGCCTACTTCCCAATAAGTTTATTACACACTAGATGTCTGTCAAATAGTCTAGAAAGTTTGTTAGGTTTTATTGATGAGATCCAAGTTCTCGTGCTATATTTTTTCTATATTTATCATTATCTTTCAACTCCTAGTCTTTTGCTCACATATTTCCATCAAATTCTTTAAAATTGCTCATTATAGAGGAATTTGAAACCATTGACTTGTTCAAGTATTTTAGTTTCCAACTCTGAATCCCTTTTTGTTGTGAAAGTTATGAGTTTCATATCCTTGTTGCTCTATGCTTTTAAGAATGTATCAAAGATAAACTTCATTTGTATTAATAGTCTGTCTCCCATTTCTTCTTTTCTTCCCTCTAGAATTTATCTTTTTATACCAAGCTTCTCTCCATTGTTGATCCCTCCTTTTAAGCTCTTCTTCCCAAGTGTCTTCCTTTAGTTTTTGATTGATTTATTATTTATTTTCTTTCTCTTCTAGATCCTTTTTCATGGAGACCAGCATCTCTCCAATTTCTAAGGTCGTTTCCTCCATTCTTGAGCTTTTACCATCTTCATTGTTTTCATTTTTGATTAAGGATAGTGATTACGTAAAAGTGCTTCTTTCTTCTAGTGGTGTAGGCATAGTTCTAATTGGAGTAGGGGTTTGTTCATCTTTATGTTATCTATTTTTTGTCTTTTTAGGAGTATGGGCTTGTTCTGGTGCTTATTCAAAGTTTATTTCACTGGTTTCATCCTCCTTTGAATCATCTTTTGCCTTGAGTAGTTCTTTTTGCTTTATATTTCTTGGCCCTTTAACAACCCCTATCAAAGTTTGAGAAGAAACTTCAGGGCAAATTTCTTCTCATCTTCTTTCTTTCACCCCAGCTACAAGGCATAGCTTGGTGATTAATGCAGGGTGAAAAATCAACCATCTTTATTTACCATGATGGTATCTCAATATTGATGTCTCTAGAATTTCCACAATATTCATTTTATATCATTCTATAATATCATACAACAACAATGCTTATGGATCCTTGATGGAGCACATATGCTTGGTTAGTACTATAAACAATAAAATAAATTAAAACCAAATCTTAGACTCTTCTATAAGATCTCTTTGGTTAATGGCCTAATATTCATTTTGCTTGCTAATCTCTCATTTTCCCTTGCTATTTGTCAATCTTTTTATAATTTTGTAATGGTCTAAGTTATCCATCATCCTCTTAGACTTGGATATATCCTTCTGATGCTCAAGTTGCTACATCTCATCTATAGTTTTCTTTCCAAATGAAACCCATATCCCTCTGATATAAATCATTTTCTTCTTCATTGATACCAAATTAAAGTAGAACTCCCTCATAATAGAACATATCTAGGCCTCTGATGGTCATAGAAGACTCTCCAACCCAGTTGCATTATTTTCTTCTGAAATAATGGGAGAACTTTTTCAAATTCTCTTTCTCTGATAAAATTTTTCTGAGAGTAATGTGTCTGACTGGTAGAGTGTGCTTTATTAGAGATGAATGCTTCGCCTTATTCTTCTAACTCCTCTTGTGTCTCAATCTTTTTTCTCTTCCCTCTTCCTTCTACCAATGGCTATGATTTATCTGAAATTTCTAGTTCTTTCCATGAACTCGTCTCTATTGGAAGTTCTAGTGGAACCTCTTTTCTTTGTCACTCAATATCTTCCATGATATTCATTAGGGTTGAGACTAATTTCTAGTTTTTAGCCATTTGATTTTGGAATAGGAATTATCAAGACTGTCATGACAAAAATGGTGATGCTAGGTTATTTGGATTGAAAGACCCACAAGCATGTTGAATTTATTGAGTTAGAAATATAAAAAGTAAAAGAAGATTAGTAATAGTTTTTAAATTGAAGATTGTATGTGAGACTCGAAATTTAAGTACATGGGTTACAACGTTAATCTCAATGAGACAGTGAGATTAGTATGCACATGTTGTGAATTAACTTCTATCTAGTACGCATGTCACAACTTTTTATTTATTTATTTATTTATTTTTATTTATTTTTATTTATTTTTATTTATTTTTATTTATTTATACTTATTTTTATTTATTTTTACTTATTTTTACTTATTTTTACTTATTTTTACTTATTTTTGCTTATTTTTACTTAATTTTACTTATCTTTACTTATTTTTACTTATTTTTTTAATATTTATTTATTTTTATTTATTTTTATTTATTTTTATTTATTTTATTTATTATTTATTATTTATTTATTTATTTATTATTTATTGACTATTTATTTATTTTTTATTTATTTTTTATTTATTTTATATTTATTTATTATTTATTATTTATTTTTTATTTATTTTTCATTTATTTTTTTTATTTTTATTTTATTTTTATTTTTATTTTATTTTTATTTTATTTTTATTTTTTTATCCTTTTATCTAATATACCATCGTTCAATCAATTGTTTTATGTCACGACACACCTAAGTTTGTCACGACATAAAATAACCTTTTGAATTTATTTATTATTTGTTGCAACTTGCTTGGAATAGTGACTAGGTCACTACATCTTTATTTTAGTCACAACATAAGTTTTCATCATTTTATTTACTCTGTCAAATGAACACTAATTTTTTTCATGATATTAAACTATTTCGACATCAAAAAATAGTTCGACATCTTTCTGTCAATTATTAATATGTTCTTAAAAACTATGTTGCAACCAAAATTATCTATTGTCTCCATTTCTTATCATGATCGATGCCAATCTATTGTAACTAACAAAAAAATTTGTCTCTCTTTTTCTTTCTTAAAATTCCTGTCCCTAACTCACCGTCAAGCCTTTCTTTTTTAAAATTTACTTCTCAGGGAAAAAGAATACTTCATTTTCAATTTGCTCTTAATTTACAGCTTGATGGGTTTTTTTTCTCCCCAATCAACTTTTCATCATGTGATGGTTTATCCCGAATCCTATGCAATTTTAACAAACAACCATCCACAAAAGCATTAACAATAAATTATAATATATATAAAAAAAAGAAATAAAAGGAATAAATGAATTTAAACACTCAAACTAACTATTATGTGTTTCCTTCTATTAGCTACTCAGTTTTTAGTCCCCAGCTGGACTGTATTTATTATTGCTCCTTGCTTTGTCACTCAATTCCTCTGTAAATATTCTTTCTCTTATGAATTCATTTTTGCTCAAGTAGTGCTCAAGTCTTTGATCTTTCATTCTAATATTCTTCTCTAGCACTTGTTCTCATAGTTACTGTCCTAAAGGTTATACTTGTTACTACTGCATATGAACCACTCTATTTTGACTTCATCTATCTTAGAAATAGTTTTAGTATGTAGTTAAAAAGCAGAACTTGATCTTTTTCCTTGAATTTTCTTCTCAAGATTTTTTGATCATGCCATTTTTTTGTTCAATCCTTGTAGATTCTAGCACTCTCATAAGCTTCATTTCTTAACTTTTTCAACTCATTTATATGGAGTAATTTTTCTTCCTTAACAGACTTGAAGTCAACATTTAATTGTTTGATGACTCACATTACCTTGTATTTTAATTCAAGAGGTAGGTGACAAGGTTTTATAAGGACAATTCAATATGGGGACATTCCAATATGATCCATAAATGCAGTTCTGTGAGTCCATAGTGTATCATCCAGTCTTTAAGATCAATCCCTTTTTCTTGAGCTCATATTTTTTTTTCTAGAATTCTATTAATTTTTTATTGGAAACATCGACTTGACCATTAGTTTGAGGATGATATTCTAAACTTAATATATGTTTAATCCTATATCTACTCATCAATTTCTCAAAAACCTTATTGGTAAAATGACTTCCTTCATCACTTATAATAGTTCTAGGTATCCTGAATCTACTCAAAATATTAATTTTTATGAATCCCACCATTGTATTAGCATTTTCCTTGGAAAGGAAAATGCCTCTACCCACCTTGATATATAATCCATAGCTTAGAGTATGTATACATTTCTTTAGGAAGGTGAAAAAGGTCTCATAAAATATATTCTTCATTTATCAAAAATTTGCACAACCAATATGCCTTGTAGGGGCATTTCATTCCTTCTATTGACATTTCTCATTCTTTAGCATTGATAACATAATTTGACCCATTCTACATAATCCTTAAAGATAGTAGGCTAGTAGAAACCTGATTAGAGAATTTTGTGAGCTATTTTGTCTAATAAAAAAAGCTTTCATATGGTAATGCATGACATTCTTTCAATATGTTACCTTGCTCTTTTTCTGAAACATACCTTCTATTAATCATATTAGTTCCTCTTTGAAATAATAGTGGGTCATCCCACATGTAGTATCAAATGTCAGTTATCATCTTTTTCTTTTGCCGATAGCTCAATTCTGATAGTAGTACTCCACAAGCTAGATAATTCACTATATCAACATACTAGGGTATCTGTAACAATAATTGAAATAACTGCTCATCTAGAATGTTTTCAATAACTTTAGATTTCTCTTCATTCCCAACAATTGTCTTCATTCTTAACAATTGATCAGCTATCACATTATCACAACTCTTTTTATCCTAGATTTCAAGATCCAACTTTTGTAGTTATAGTACTCACCTGATCAATTTTGACTTAGCTTCCTTCTTTACCATTAAATTCTTAATTGATGCATTATCCATATGTATGATAACATGAGAGCCGATTATATAGGACCAACATTTTTCATATGAAAATACCATGGTCAACATCTTTTCAATAGTAAAATAATTTTTCTGGGCTTCATTGAAGGTTTTGCTAGCATAGTAGATGACCTTGAATATCTTGTCTCTTCTTTGTCTCAAAATGGCTCCCATTACAAAATTACTGACATCACATATGAATTCAAAGGCATCATTCTAGTCTGGTGTGGCCATGATTGGGGCTTTCATTAGTTTGGTTCTGATCTTTTCAAATGTAGTTTAGCAAGACTCATTTAAGTTGAACATTGTGTCCTTTTCTAGCAATCTGCATAAATATCTAGTTATCTTTGAGAAGTCCTTGATAAATCTTCTATAAAATCCAAGATGCCCTAAGAAACTCCTAATTCCCTTGACTATCATGGGAGGCAAAAAAGTTTTGATTATGAAAACCTTTGCTTGGTCCAATTCCAAACTAGCTGGAGAAATTTTGTGCCATAGGATAATACTTTATGTTCCATGAAATGACATTTTACCCAATTCAAAGCTCAATTCTTGACCTTGCATCTTTGAAATACTATTTCCAAATTAATTATAGAAGAAATTATTATAATTGTATCCATACACTATGAAGTCATCCATGAATATTTTCATAACATATTTCATTAAATCTGAGAATATTGATATCATGCACCTTTAAAATGTGATAGGAGCATTGCATAACCCGAATGACATCCTTCTAAAAGTAAAGGTACCATGGCATGTGAATATAGTGTTCTCATGATCTTTAGGTGCAATAGTAATCTAGTTATATCCTGAATATCCATTAAGAAAATAGAAGTGAGGATGCCCTGCAAGCATCTCCAATATTTGATCAATGAATGAATAACAATGGAAAGTGATATTTTCTAGTCAGTGAATTTAATTTTTTATAATCTAGGCACACCATCATGTTAAAAGTATTGTAGGAATAAGCTCATTTATTTTATTTCTGATCACTATGAATCCACCATTATTAAGAACCACATAAATTGGGTTCACCCAAGGGCTGTCTGATATTGCTTATATAAATCTAATATTCAACCATTTTAGAACTTTTTTGACAACTTCCTTCATCATAGGATTTAGTCTTCTTTGATACTCTATTAAAGCCATAACATTAGTTTCCAATAGGATTTTATGTATACAGATTGATGGACTGATACCCTTTAAATTTTCTATAAACCAAGCAATAGCTTTCTTATAAATTTTAACACCTTCAGTAGCTTGTGTTCTTCAATATCGGTCAATACAGTAGAAATAATTACAGGTTTAGCTCTTTTGGATTCTAGGAAAGCATATTTCAGATAATTTGGTAATTCTATTAACTGGGGCCCTTCAGTACTTGTCCTTTATTGCCTTGCTTTCTCTTCACTACTATAGAAATATTCACTATTGTATTCATTCAGATTCATAATAGTTTGTGTATACCTAACATTCATCTCTTTTTAATTAATTGAAAGTGGAACATTACAATCATTATCCAGTTCATAACTATGGGAGCTACTACTTTCTACAAACATATCTTCATGAACATCTACATCTATTTGATCAAGGCTATTATCAAGGTTGAAGTGAACTGCCTCATTTCCAACACTGAGAGTAAGTACTCCCTTTTACATATCTATTAAGGTAGTTCCAATTATAAGGAATGATCTTCCCAGTAACAGTTGAACTTGTGAATCTTCCTACATGTTTAGTATAATGAAATTCATAGGAAAAATAAACTTACCCACTTTGACAAGCAAATTTTCTAATATTCCTTCAAGTTTTGCCTTTGTTATTTGTAGGGTGACAGAAGTGGGAGGTAGCTCCCCCCAAATTTAACCTATTAACCATAGACAAGGGCATCAGATTTATGCTAACACCTGAGTCATAAAGAGTTTTTTTAAATGCAACTTCTCTAATGATGCATAGAATGATATTCCTACGTCTTTAATCTTTTTTGGTAAAATTCTCTGAATGATTACACTTAGATGTGTCAAACAAGATGGGCCAGGCCAGCCCATCCCAATTTTTTAGGCCCAACTGGGCTGGCATGCCATGCCAAGCATGACATGCTACTGCTACAGTATCATGCCATGCTTAGCACGACATACTTTTTTGGGGGGCAGGCCTAGCATGAGACTGCAGCCCAAAATCCACCCGGTTCAGGCTTGTTCGGATCAGCTAGTTAGGTTCAGGTTAATTAAATTTTTTAAAAATTAGGGTTTCGGCAAAAATGCTGCCACACTGCCATCACCCATCGAGCATGCCGAGCCTCACCCATCGAGCATCGTCGCATCGTCCCCCCATTGGGCATCGCTCGGTGCGTGGGCTGGCATGTCGTGCCCATGTGCCAAGCACCCGTGTCGTGCCTAGCAAGGTATGTTGGCCGAAAACCTTTGGCCTGGCATGACATGACTCATATCGACAGTGCACCTGGCATGGGCATGAGCACGGTACTATAGCATGTTGTGTCGGGCCAGGCACGGCTCAATCGTGCTGGTCTTCAGGTTTGACTTGGCCAGCTCGACCTATTTGACACCCATAATTGCACTGCATGTGGTAGTTAAGTTCACCACTCTACTTTCAGCAAATTTTTTATTTTTACTTAGGATGTCCTTTAAAAACTTGGCATAGAATGAATTTTATGTTATTATCTCAGAAAAATGTAGGATGATTTCCACTTTCTTGAAGATCTCTAGAAACTTGGAGAATTGCTCTTCCCCTTATCCCTTTTCATTCTTTGAGGAAATGAAACTTTATTCCTAGATATATGAGTTGTGTCTTTAGGCCCTCTAGTTCTTTCTTCATCATGCTAATGTTACACCTCTCTTTTAGCTTCTTCTTTAGTAGTCTCTTAGTTGTACTTATTGTTTCCACTTTCATATACCTTCAAGTTCTCTAATTCCTTCCTACTTCTTAGTTGTACAACCATATAGTATGTTTGATTCTTCTTCGCATAACTGGGAAAAACATCTTCATTATGACATTGCAAAGTTAAGGCTAATTGCCCTACTTGAGCCTCCAAAATTTTGAGGCAATTACTTGTATTTGCCTAAAACATCTATATGTCAGATTTGAAAGCTTCCATTTCATCAAGTTTATATTCATCGAGGCTCAACTTCATCATATTGCCCCCCAAGAATCTCAGCATTTATTCTTCAAATGATTAGGCCTTCTTTTGATCTCGATAATAAATCATATTTTCTTCTTGCAACTATAGCTACTAGAACCTTGGTGGAGCATACCCTTATTGTTAATATTATCCATTCCTTGTGTCTTGTTTCCCTCCAGCACCATAAGAAAAGTATTTATGGTTCCTCAATGCTAGAGTATAGTGTGTTGGTAAATTGGGGTTGGGTTTGAAATAATAATTCCTTGGTTCGTTAAGGTAGTTTGCCTTCTCCACTGCATAAAGACTTTCTTCTTGTCAACCCTCAACACTACTTCTATTCATATATCTTTTCATTACTTCAATTTCATGAGGAGAGTGCATTCTTCTTTCTTGTTTGTCTAGCCTATTAATGAGTGCACCAAGCTTGGCCTTAATAGTAGTCATTCTATTTAGCTTCATCATTTCACTCCTTTTTTTCTCTACTGTTACTCTGTGTTGATTCTGAGGGAGCCCTCATGACTCATGTTGTATCTAGCAAAATCTTCGATTAGCTACTTGGCTTTCTCTGTACTTTTTATTTTAAAATCTCAACAACATGATGCATCAATTATACCCCTAAAGATATAATTCATTGAGTAGTAAAATATGTCAATTTGCATCTCTAGACCAATTCCATGCATTGGACACCTCTTCAGCAGTCTATATATGTTTACCAAGAAGCATATAGGTTCTTCTCATCCCATTGTTTGAAGGTTATAATCTCTCCTCTTCTTTTAGATGTGAGGGATAGAGAAAGAACCTTCTAAGATATACTTCCACCAGCTCTTCCCAAGTGTTAAGTGAGTCATATGGAAGAGATTCAAACCATGTGGCTACTACGTCTGGTTTAACACCATTCAGCTTTATAGTGTAGGTCATTCTCAAGAATCTTCCTAGATGTTCATCAGGATCCTCTGTTGGATGGCCTATAAATTAATTCTGCGAGATCATCATGATTAAAGCTAGTTTCATTTCAAAGTTATTTACTTCAATATCTAGTTGTCTCACTACTAAATATTCTTCTTTAATGACTGGTCTCCAAAAGTTTTTCATGTTCTCTAGCCTTGGAGGTCTTACTACGTATTCTTGGTCTACTATTTGAGTCATTCTTTAATCTACCATTGAAATTCTTACCTTCTTTTGACTTCTCAATATTATTTCAACCTTAGTATCTAAAGGAAACCTATATAATTCTAACTTCTTATGCATGACTTATTTCTTGAAATTGAAACATAGTAAGATAAAAAAAAATTCAGTTGCATCAAATAAAATTCTACATATATTTATCCATGAAGCTCAAAAAGATCAATATCTTTATAAGACCCTGCAATTAATTCGTATTTTTGTGATTTTTGAAAATAAATAACTATATATATATATATAACCTATTCAAAGTAGTATTTCTTTCTATGATCTGAATATTGGCTTAACCAATTCTTTCAATCCCTCAACAGTGCCATAAACTTGGCTACCTTTTTCTATATAGACTAAATCACTCTTTTTTGAATAGAGAGTTTAATTAGATTTAGTTTATGACACTATAAGTGAAGTGCACATATCATTCATATATTAAAAAATGGATGAGTCCAAATATCATTCCCAAAGAGATTGAAAAGAATTGAATTACCAACTACCCAAACTACTAGAGTTTCACACTATTTGAATCATTAAAGAAAAGCTTTTTAGTTACTAACTAAAAAATATCGAAAATCAAATACTAAAACTCTAAACAAAATGTCAAAAGAAATTCCTAAAAATAAATTGGACTAGATTGGTTCTCTTGCATAAGTTGATACTAACACAAGATGTTATAGTGTAGCTAATCCCTTTAGACTTATCTATCATGGCATTTTCTATAGAAAAATTGAAATTTATCAAATACATTTATCATTTCTCTTCTTATAATTACACCTTTTTCCACTTAGATTACATAGCTTCCTTAGAAGTCTAGGTTCTAAGAGGTTACTCATATTTCATCCTATGATTTGGGTGTTGCAAGTCTCTATAAATGATTGGTGCATCTTCCTTTAAATCCTTGAGAGTTTTCTCTTCCCTTGATTGGATACAAGCCAACACAATGATATAGATTACTCAAAAGATTCAGATGAGGTCTTTAGTGATTAATCTAGAGAGTGACTCCATTTTCTCATCTCTACGTAAATGGGGATTTCTCATGGTTACCTTGTTTCCCATGGTTAGCCACATATTTTTCTTAATAGAGTATTCACCGACCCTCGGAATATCATATTCTCCATGTCCCTTAGAGGGCCTCACATACATAAGGTTAAGATACAACGAGTAAAGGACATTCGATTCTAGCATGCAAAACAAGTAAATTTAATGCACACTGAACCATTAGATCTAAGTTTATGTTCAAGAAACTCTTACTGATTCCAATAGATTGTTTTAGTGAAATTTTTACATAGATTGCAACCACATGTGGACTACATATAATGAAGAATAAGGTGATTACACCTTGCTAAATCGTACGAATTCATGTGATTATTCTTATTCAAATTCAATACAACCATTACATTGTATAAACACAAGCAATCCTTGTTCATATTCACACTTCTGACTAGTAAATTTCCATAACCAAATAAATGATTCAAGATAAACGTCTCTATTCTAGATCTAAGCTAAAATAAAAAAGAAAAAAATCAAGTAGTGTCGTCAGCTACCAGTCTCTCGGGTCACCTTCCAAACCATTGTTTACGAAAAAGAATTTATTTGTATATGGGTTGTGCCAACCTTAGCTTTTAAGGTTATTTTTGTAAAAATCCAAAATAATCACCCACTTTGAATTCTTTGCCATGTCTTTCATCTCTTTTTCTCTCATTTAATTGTCACGACTAATTTCTGATGTCATGATCAAATATATTTTCACAACTAGATGTTGATATCACAACTAAATCTATTGTCACTATCAAATCTTAATGTTATGATAAAATCTTTTATTATGACCAAATGTTAATATCATAACCAAGTCTGTTATCTCGATCAAATTTTATTGTCATGAAAAAGTTGGTTGTCATGACCAAATATTGATCATTGATGTCATGACCAATGTGCTGTCTTGACCGAGTTTGCTATCATGACCACGCCTATTATTACGACCAAGTTCATTATCATGACCAAACCTTGATCATCTTTCTTGGTGTCTAAAAAATATGTCATAATCAACTTTATTTTTTCTCTCTTCTGATGGTTGCAACATCATTCATTGACTGTGACTTGATTTTAGTCACAACAGAGTTTATTTTGTCACGATATAATTAACTTAACCAATTTCCTAAATCTTTACTATCATTTTCCTTCTTCTAATTGAAAATCTTCAAACTACAAGAAGAGTAAGTTAGCCATGAAAACAATCTTCTAAACATGAATTGTAGCAGGAAAATGAACTAAATTATCAATGATTTTTTGGCTCATCATGTATACATTATGTATTTCTCACTTATTTCATCTAAATTCTTTCTATTTTGATTTGGTATTTGTGAAAAATATAAATGACAAGACACTTTTAGATGTCTAACTGAGATTTTTGTTCTACTCAATGCTTCAATTGAAGTTATATTTTTCTAAGTAATGGTTTAGGGTAGATTGTTTTCATATAGCATGTCCTTACCCAAAATCAAAAATATACCAAAAATCAAGTTTTCTTCAATCCATATTACTTTGTGTAGATTCTTTTCATATAGCATGTAATTACCTATTTCAATGAAAACTTGATTTTTTATCTCCACAACACTATTTTGAGGAGTGCAAGGATTTGAATAATTTCTTTCTATTCCATCATCTTCACAATAATTATTACATTGACATCAAATGAACTCCTTGCCTCTGTCACTTCTCAAAATTTAATTTGAACTTCATATTTTATTTCTAGATAGCAAAGGCCCAAACAAAAAATGATCACATCATATGATTTCAACTAATACATTTATTAATTGTTACACAATGCAAAAAAGTAATAAATAAAAATAGAGAAAATAAAAAGAAATGTGACTAGCACATGTGCATTGTACACACAAGTGCAGGTCCAAACAAGTTATTAAATCAAATAAATCAAGTTATAAAATTAACTATAATAATTAATATTGATAAAACTAGCACTAGATATTAGTTTAAACTCAAAATCTAAAGCTTCAGCTTCAGAAATTTAGAGATCTATCATATAACTGACTTGAACAAATATAATTGTCTCTGATATGTCATCTTTTCCTTTAGATATTGCATATGAAATAATTTTCTTTTATATTTACTTGACCTAAGGCTAGATTTGGATTTAGAAGAAAAACTTAAATGAGTCATCCTTTGATTATAGCAGAGGTGAACCTAATTGATTTTGGAGGTCATTTTTAGAAGAATAAAAAAGAGATCCAGCACCTTGGCCCTCATTAAAAAGAAAAAAAAAAAAGAAATACACATTTGCTAATTACATAACATTCTCTTAACCAAAATATGAAATGTTACATATTTAAAAATTAAATACATATTCTAGAAACTTGGATAGATTAGATTATTTAGCTTTTTGTTTTTTGATTAAGTAACTTGTTTGTTATTTAAGAATTGATTTGGATTCTTCAATTTGCAAACAATCTTCAGTTTGTTGCATCAACATGGAGTTTCAGACAGAGCAGAGTCGTCTTCAGTTTGCAAACAAGATTATGAAACAAAAGCCTTCCTTTGCTATCTAAATGCCAAGAGAGAAAGTTTGTCAGGTGTTCTTTACCTACCTAAAATAAGCATAATCAGAAAGGTATATGAATCCACTACCGCCCAAGCACTATCGAATAGCTCTCTCATCTATTAATTGTTCATCTCGAACTACAAGTTTGAAGCTACTCGATCCTTACATACGCCGTAGGCTTAGTAGCAATACGAAAGGTACTCAGACTCGACAGCAACGGGTCACCAAATATTGTCACGGATTCGCATTGTGTCATCGACTCATCAGAAATCTGATATTTATGTTGCTTCTGCATTGCAACTGCCGCTTCAACCAGTGAAGTTTGCTTTCTTCTCGCCTCCGCCGCACCAGGAAGCAGCCGCCATGAATTGGAGTTCAAACCAAATTTATTTGGTGATTGAAATAAAGTCGTGGCATCTGTATATGCCACTATGGTGGTTTTTCCACACCAGCTTTTTGATCACTCTGACAGAACTAACAATGGCTTTGGTGTCGCGACCAAAAAACATTTTCGGAATTGAAGCATACTATCATCTGCGAAGAAAGAAATGATTAACATCTGGGGAAATTGGGACGCAAGAAAATCATGTTCTTTTCTTGTGGAGAACTAGTTATCAGTCGGGGAAAAATGAGTCCGCGCGCGGACCACCATTCATCTCCATTATGACGCAGCTAACCATGGGTCGAAGTTTACTGTTTGCCAACTGAACCACCTTGCGGGGCGGATTCGACGATCTTGAGTTTTGACCCATTTCAATTCAGGTGCCATCATCTCAATCTTATTTTTGATGCCTCGTGCAGTCATGCTTTTGGATCGGTCTTGATGCTGTTGGGCCAGGTGAGTTGACTAGAGTCAATCCTGGTATGTCTGCGGACTGTTGTCGCATCTGGTGTTGCTTTTGGCTCCACGACGAACCACGAGTTGTTGGGTTAGCCATAAAGAGAAGACTGACGAGGGACGACTGAAGCAGAAGCATAACTTTCTGTTTGTGTTTTTCAAAAATCGAAAATTAAATTACGAAAATATTTTTCATTAAAAAAAAAAAATCTTTTCATAAAATGAAGATATACGTAAATTCATTAAAATCAATGAGAAAAAAATACAAGTGAAATTATGAGTGAAAAATATAATTTCATTTTGCCGCATTTTTTTGACTCTAATATAAGTGAACTTTGGAACTTATTATCATGTATTAAATAATAATAAAAATTTTAATTTTATCATATGATATTCTAAATGACTATTTCTCATTGTCATACAAAAATTTCATTAAGGTTTTTATTTTAGTTGAGCTGCTCATGTGGATGAATGGACCAACAAAAATTATTAATATATATATATATATATATATATATATATATATATATATATATGCGTTTACTATTTTTCAATAAATTTCACCTATTATAATTGACACATATTTATGTTATTAATATTTTGATTTTATTGCAATATAATTATTTACCATTTGTATTTACTATGATATAATTGAATGTTATATGGTAGAATTAAATTTCGACACAATTCAAATTGGCTAATCATTTTTCATTTTTAAATTAACTAACTTTTAATATTTTAATTTTATTATCTGATATCTAAGAAAATCTAAAAAAAAAAAATCTAATCATGAAGAAAAATTCAGAAAATATTCCACTTGAACTAAGCAAAAGTAAGTTTTCCCATTTTATTTGATTTTTTTTTAATAATAAAAAATTGAATTTTATGTGATTAAATGGAACCTCAACATGCCTAGGTAAAATAACAAAATAAAACAAATATGTACCAGACAACATTTTGTGGTTTTTAGATTAAACATATTTTTATCTAAAAAAATATTAAAAGTTAAACTTTCTCATAAAATATCAAAAAATCCCCACGTTATAAAGCTAAACTTTTTCATATATTCTGTTTTCTCTATATTCCATTGTTCCTCGTCTTCATCCTGTTGATCTTGCTCACTGGCTTGTCTCCTCCAAGATATCCAATCCATCAGCATCCATGAATACCAGAAAAGTAGCTGAAAAAGAAGCAAACATGGATAGTTCACCAATATTTCCCAAAGACCATACGATGTTACAGGTACTAGAGTCCTGAAGTAAAGACACGAGAGCCAAAATGCACGTTCTTGTGTCTCATTTTTTAGTTTTTTTTTTTTCCCTCTCCGATGTGCTGCGATTCTTTATTATGTTAGGTGATGGAAGAACTGAAAAGAATGGGAGCCATAGGGTTTCCTTTAGTAGCCATGAGTTTCATGGATTATCTCAAAAGTTTGATCCTGGTGGCGTGCATGGGGAAAATAGGAAGTCTGGAGCTTGCCGGAGGTGCGCTAGCAATCGGCTTCACAAATATCACGGGATACTCGGTTCTGTCGGGCTTGGCAGCTGGAATGGAGGGGCTTTGCAGCCAATCTATCGGTTCCAAGAATGTTTCAATGGCCTGGTTAACTCTACAAAGAACTATCCTGATGTTGCTCCTGGTTTCGATACCGATTGGCTTGTTATGGGTCAACATTGAACCATTGATGTTCAGCCTCCATCAAGATCCTGCAATAGCCCAGGTCGCTAGCGTGTTTTGCAGATTCGCTATCCCTAATCTCATCGCCAACAGCCTCCTTCATCCCCTACGAATATATTTAAGAAGTAAAGGAAATTCTTGGCCATTGATGTGGTGTTCTCTTTTTTCTGTTCTTCTGCACGTTCCCATCACTCTAATCTTAGCCTTCACGTTCTCTCTTGGGATCTGTGGAATGGCCATCGCAACCTTCATCACAAATTTCAACACAATTGTCTTCCTGCTATGCTACATGTACTTCGACACCCATTCTGCCGAAACACAAGATGATCACTCGGCGCCATTACTGCTACTACAGCCAGAACCATCTCAGAACTCCCTGGGACAAGAATGGAGGAGCTTGCTAAAGTTGGCTCTGCCGAGTTGCATCGGCGTCTGCTTGGAGTGGTGGTGGTACGAGTTCATGACGATCCTGGCCGGATATCTGTACAAGCCGAAGGTGGCACTCGCTGCGGCCGCCATAATCATTCAAACCACGTCGCTGATGTACACGCTGCCCACTGGAATCGGTGCTTCTGCATCCACCAGGGTTGGCAACGAACTGGGAGCTGGCCAGCCTCTGAAGGCGAGATTAGCCACCATGGTGGCGATCGTGCTGGCAATCATGGCGTCATTGTTGGGACTGTCGTGGACTACATTTGGAAGAAAGGCATGGGGGCAGGTGTTTACAAAGGATAACGAAGTTCTTGAATTAACAATGCAAGCTCTCCCCATAATTGGGCTCTGCGAGTTGGCCAACTGCCCCCAAACCACGAGTAGTGGAATTCTCAGAGGCAGCGCTCGACCTGGGATTGGAGCAGGCATCTATTTTTCTTCGTTCTACTTGGTAGGTGCGCCTGTAGCCATCTTTTTGGCTTTTGTCATGAAACAAGGATTTCTAGGCCTCTGTTACGGTCTGCTTGCTGCTCAAATTGCCTGCGTGACATGTATAGTTACAGTCGTCTGCCTGACGGACTGGGAGAAAGAGTCGCTACGAGCTCAGCGCTTGGTGTGCGCCTCCTGCAACTGCGATGCATTGTTTCCAGCTGCAGGTACTGACCGGCCACTGTCTGGCGAGGAACCTGCGAGATTCATCAAAGAATCTGATCTGGAAAAGTGATCGCGGGAAAGATTTTGTTTTGGGGGAAAAAAAAAAAACCACGAAATTAGAATTACTATAAGAAAATTCCAACTTATAAATATTATATATAAACTATAATGTAAGTCTTTTTCTGTATTTATTTATTCTTGCACATGAATGTGCTTCTTTGTTTCTATTTTTTTGTTTTGCCATTAACTATTTATTGCCCTTCCCTCTTCATAAGATTCTCCTTGTCACCTCCATAAATGTTATAATATTATATATGTTTTAGAACAAAACATATATATCTTCAAATACAATAATTCAGAATATGCTTTTGAAAAGTACACTTATTATACGTATATATTTAATATACATATATATACATACATATATATATATATATATATTAAATATATGCGTATAATATGTATTTATGTATACACACAAAATATTGTATATGGGTTTTCGAAAATATTTATAATATTTTTTGGTTTGGGATAATATGCATAATTTTCATTTTATTTAAAGAACATAAATTTGATTACGACTCATAATTTAAAAAAAAAAATGAAACAAATATTTAAATGCTAAAAATCAAGACTCTGTTACTATTTTCCATCTTTATTAATTATTGTTTTGACTATGCAATATTATATATATATATATATATTTTTATTGTTAATTGAAATGGCTGTCGTTATATTCGCCGACATATAAAGTAGATAAAATAATGCGTATTACTTTTAATTTTTAAAATCATAGATTATGAAGAAAAGCCAGGCCATTAAATCATTGGTTTTAGTGATAATATTTTGGCTTTATATGTTCTCAATTATCCAACAAATGTGTTTGCCAAATATTAGCTAGATATTCTAAAATCTAAATTATATTTCGTTGACTTTATTCGATGAGTATTTGGGCAGAATCAATAGGTGGATCATAATGATTGTAAACAAAAATAGTTGGAATTATGCTTAGGCTTCCTAAATACAAAATATTTATAAAAAAGAATCCAATCTTTTTAAATATACAATATTTATAAAAAAAAAATCATCCAATATTTTTATAAATAAAAAAGATACAATATTTTATGTGTTGTTGGATTTAAAATTTCATTTTGCCCATGATTTTGTTTTTTTTTATTCTTATATATATATATATATATATGTTTATATATAAACCTATGCAGCATACACACCCACACACACACACACACACACACACCTATAAATATACACATATATAACCCATAAACATACACACACTCCCTCTCTCTTATAAATACGTGCACGCACGTGCACACACATACACACTCTTATAAATACACCCATTCACGCACGCACGCACACATATACGTGTGTGTGTGTGTGCGCGCGTATTATATATAGTTATATATATATATATATATATATATATATACATATATACATATATGTCTAATATATATATATATATAATCCTTGGAGAAAGAGTTAGCACTTTGTTATAAAGAGCGTCACCCATTAATTTATAACGGGTTCATTAAATTTGTTGACCTTAGTATCCATGTTTGTTTTTTTTTTAACATAGACAAATGAGAAACCTGAAAAAAAAAATCATCAAAAATAGAAGATTAAATTAATGGAGAAAGAAAACAAAATTTTAGAACACATCATGGAGCCCACTAATTTAACGCATCCATGATGGGCTTGGACCAGCCAAATTGGGATGTTCCTCGTAGTTGTCCGACCCACTCTACACCTCTATAAGTATCATTCTAAAATTTATTTATTTTTTACTTTGATGACACAAAAAAAGAAAAAGAAAAACATGAGGATAACTTTTTTGGTGAATAGAATTAACTTGAGCGAAATTTGAATATAATACATATATTAATTACAATGAGGTGTCATTGTGTGTGAAAGAAAATCAAGTTGCCACATGTGATGATTAAAACTACAATCAAATTTCACACAGTGAGGTTTTTTTTTGTTTATCCTAAGCCTTATTAGTATAACTTGGAAAGGATAAAATCCAAGAATTTAGCTCACACCATGGTTTTAATCTCTATTATTAAGTGACAGTTTCCCCACCCTTTCTTTTTGTTTGGGCTATTTTGGGGTGCAGGCAATGGTTTTTATCTCTAATCTAATCAACTTAAAATTAAACCTATTTTTTGCACTAAAACATCCCATGCCATTGGACTTGCCCATGCTACAAGTGTACCCCACTCTATTGTTTTTATAAACAATTTTTTTTTTTTGGAAACAAAGAGCTTCAGGCCCCACTTACGTGGATCCTTACATCCCCTTGGGCCCCCGGAGAACCGAGCAGGTAAGAAATATACCCGGTGCCCCCCACCAGTAAGACTTGAACTCGTGACCTCCCAGACATTGTCAAGAGTCCCAACCAGCTAAGCTCCTTATGAGAGGGGTTATTATTTTTATAAACATGGCTTTCACTCTAAATTTCACATGTACTTCCATAAGAACTAGCCATACAATATGTCAATACTTATATATCAAAAAAAAAAAAAAAAAAAGGAAAACTTATGTAGGAAATTAATGGCCACATAAGAAATTGAGGTGTTGAACATAACAAATGGGTTGCACTTTCTTTGTGTGTGGGTAACATAAACTTAAGCTGACTTAACTCTCAAGTATAGGTAGCAATTTACTTGGACCAAAACTCTTATGTTTTGCCTTGACTAAACCTAGCAAATCACATTGGAAAACTAGGTTGGAAAAAATCAACATAGTGTGTTTGGGTCTAGGGCCATGCCATGTAAGGAAATTAAATACTTGTGTTGCCCATCTTGGCCCCATGAGCAAAGGATACCCATTCTCATGTTGATCCATTTAAAACCCACATTTTTTTCCCCAAAGAAAACCTAATGGTTGGAAAGTCAACAAGAAAATCATTTTCTTCTTAAACCTTTTTTACATTATTTTCAAATGGGTATTGAAAAAAAAATGTATATTTTTTTAATTTAATCAAATATATAACCCAAAACATTAATTATAACAAGAAAATTCTACAAAAAATAAATATAATAGTGTTCGAATAAAATGTTGATGCAATTGAACAAATATACTTGGAAAATAGTCAAATAATTTTTCACACACTCATTGTATATAGTTGCACAAATGTCTACACAAATATATTATGCACCAAAATAAAAAAAAAAATCTAAAATATGGTAATTCATTAAAAGATAACTTAGTGTTTAGCTCATCATTTCATTTGAGTGTCAATTATACATCGAATGTGTGGATATTATTTTTGAGCATTGTGCTTTCTAGTGTAAAATAGAATATAAGAATAAAAAGTAATGCAACATAGTTGAGAATGGTATCATAATACCATGGAAATGATTAGATATGTTTTACACAACATAACAAAATATTATGATAACATAGAACATTGTGATTGAAAATCACATCAACATTAAATAATTGAAAAATACTACATCACAAAACTCCACAATAGCAAGCAAATTGCAACACCTTAGAACACATATTGAATGAAGATAAGTTGAGGAGGAAACCCTCACTTCATTTTTTTCATCATGTTTCAACATAGAGACTGAGATATAGATATTCTCTCATGCACCAACAACAAGAGAAAATAACCTATCTCTTCTTTTTTCTTTCTTACACACCATCCTTTTTTTTTCAATAAATCTACATTCAAAATGGGGAACATATTTTTCTATTATGCCTACAAAACTATTACACGTATAAAACTATTAATATTTTCTTATTATTTTTGTTTTTATTTAATGTGAGGATGACACATATGGGTTGCCTAAATTATTTTTGCCAAATATACAAGTATATTTGATGTATGAATTTTAATAGAGTGTGATTGTATTTATTCTAGCATTATTTTTTTTAACATAGTATCTGAGGTGAGTTGTGTATGTGGGTAAAAATGTACAAACCCTCAAAGAACAAATCACATCCACTATATGAGTACAATGCATGCGCATATATGTAAAATAAGAAAAAAGGAGATTCGTATAGGCATATGCATAGTAGTGTGTGTAGCTGATTAGCGGGCACTTGGCAAAGAGCATACACTTGTTGTTGTTTGAATAATGTGGTGCACATGTGTTCATAGAAACAATTATTTCATACACATGCATAATGGTGTGTGTAGGTGTGTAGTGATCATCTAAGCATGCCAAAAGCAAATGATAATGTATATTGCGACTTTGTCATGCTATCTAATTATATTGATTAAATAGTATCCCAAAAGTGTATTAGTAAGAATCTCTTATTAATAAAAATTCATGAGTATATATGTCATACAAGTAGCAGAGAGAACTTTTATCCAGATATTGATCCCACATTAATTATATGAGTAATTCAGTTAACCAATAATGAGACAATACTACCCTAGTCAAGAAGATAATTTGGGATTTTGGTAAAATTCTTAGATCCTAGGGTTTGTTTATTTTAATTCGTAAAATACATTTTTAAATAGTTTGGTTTGTATTGAGTTTGAATCTAAAATGAAGGTTAAATTATTATTAGAATGCTCCTTTTCCCTAACAGTGTACAAGGCAGTTATCATCATTGAGATTATAATAGTGATGGCCTCCTTTTAACCATCCCCCCCAAGATACTTTACTATAGAAATAATTATCATCTCTATTTAAGGGTCATTCACAAGTTCATTCTTGTTAGGCAACTCTTCAACTGCCCTTGATAGTTACTTTATTTGTACATTCTTATTCTTTAACCTTGAGTCTCTTATTGACTTTGATTGATGTAGTCTTAAAAATATGTGTACTTTCAGCTTTGTAAGTATCATATGCACACAATTAACATATATATTTTCTCAAATCTTATTGGTAGGAATCATATAAGTGAAAACAACTTAAAAGACTATCACTACCTCATGAATCACCACCACTTGCACATGTTATATAGATTACCCATCATCATCCTCCATAGTGTTTATATGACTCACACATCAAATGTGAAACTCTTAGAAAAATATTTTATAAAATATACATATCTATTGAGAGTTAGTTCTTCTAATATATGTATAATAGATTGATGTATAAAAGTATTTGTACTTTTAACTTTGTAAGTATCATACTCGTAATAATTAATATACCTAAATTTCAAGTTTTAAAGTATATATTTATCTCACGTATTGTGATTATAATGACTATTACTTCTTTCCTATCATATGTTCAAGTGACTCTCGTAATTTATATATTACTACTATCCATCATGATAACATGCACAAATCCATGAATACTAAAACCTTAATTTCAACTATATATAATTACCAATTTTATTAATATTTATTCTACAACATAAATCAAACATCAGAATTAAATATCAAAGTATCCATATACTACGTAAATCAAAACAAATAAACACTAGATTTCAATTTAGATTGGTTTTGAGGATATTTTCATATGAGATGAAAGAGAATAAATCTCATGAATCTTAGGTTTTCAATGATAGTTCTCATGAGAATCTAGCATTCAAAATTCTAAATCACCCAATAATTTCATTGAATTTTTGAACCCCACCCTAGAAAAAAGATTTGAAAGTCACTTTCCATAACTATAAAGTTTAACCATTGCCTTATGTACCTTATTTGCTCATGGATCTTCAAGGAAGTGTGAAAATTACTCATAGGGTTGTTGCAATGCTTGGAGAGAAGGATGATTGATTTTTCTTTTTTATTATTCTTTGTTTCTTCTTTTAAACTTCATGAATTTTGGTAATTTTCCATGCAAAAAATTATGACATTGAAATGATGATGTGACTTTGACCTTTGGTCTCTGGAGCTCAAAATCATGGTACTTGAAGTAACTACAACTTTGAAATATTCCCTAAACTTTATATACCCAAAAAATAATGATGCTGGGAAGTGACCATGGGTTTGCCTTCATCTTTTATATCACAAAATCAGTGCACTAGGAAGTGGTCACAACTTTGCATTCTCTTGAGGTAGAGAGCAATAAGTCACGACTTTTGAAATGATCATGACTCGAGTATTTCCAAATTTAACTTTTTGTAGCTAAGTGTTATGGCATTGAAAAGTGGTTATACTTCTAGACTTAAGAATATTAAGTTTTGATAAAAATAAAGCTATAAAGCTAAGAAATGGCTATGACTTTTAGTACTAATGAAGAACTTGATTACTATAATATGAAATTAATATTGTAGTCATTTAAATTTTATGATATAAGTGTCATTGCAACATAAAGATAATATCACAAGCAAAAAGAATATATAACATAGTAAAAAAATTTCCCACAATAATATTAAAAACATATTGTGACTTTATTATGCTATCTAATTTTATTAATTAAATAGTTATTAGCAAGGATATCCCATCAAGAAAGATCCATAAATATATGAGTCATTTAAGTAGTAAATAGGACTTTCATTCATATATCAATCACATAAAAATTATATCAGTAGTTTAATCAAGAAAGATCAACAAGATAACAAGATAATGCTACTCAAGTCAAGAAGATAATTTAGGATTTTGGTAAGATTCTTAGATCCTAGGGTTTGTATAATTTAATTTGTATGCTGTTTGTTAAAATAATTTGATTCATCTTGAATTTGAATAAAGATCAAATGTTAGATTATTTTTAGAATATAATGTCTCTTTGCCCTAATAGCATAATAGGTAATTATCATCATTGAGTTAGCTCCAATTATGGTCCCTTATAGTTGTCCTCTTGATACTTTACCATTGAAATAACAAATCATTTTTGCTCGAAGATCATTTAGAAGTACATATCTTTTAGGTAACTCATCGACTATCCTCGTTGGTTTTTTCATATGTATATTCTTATTTTTTAGCACCAAATATTATAATGACTTTGAACTAATCTGGTCTTACAAATAGTTTCACTTTTAGTTTTATAAGCACCATATGCATACAATTAATATACGCACTCCCTCAAATCTTATTGATGAAAATCATACAAGTGAAAACAACTCAAAAGATAATCACCACCTCATGAGTTACTACCACTCATGCATATCTTATATATTACCTATCATCACCCTTCAATTTTCATAGTAATGATGTGATTCACATACTAAAGGTGAAATTCATAGAAGATTATTCTTTAAAATACCCATATCATTTGAGGGTTAGTTTTTTAAGATATTCATGATTATGGTTTTATGAGCACTATATTTACAATAATTGATATATCTCAATTTTGAGTTTTAATGTATAAGTTTGTCTCATACATCATGGTTGGAAGGATTGTTTCTCATTCTTATTGTATACATGAGTGAGCTTCATGATTTACCTATCACCATCTACTATGATAATATATACAAACTCACCAATAGTAAATCCCTAATTTTTTTTCAATATAAATACTAATTCCATCAATATATATTTCATAATATAAATCAAACATCACAATTAAACATCAAGGTATCCACACATCACATTAATAAAAATAAATAAAATTTAGACATTAATTTAGTCTAATATTAGAGAGATATTCAAATGAAGTATAAGAAAAAAAATCTCGTGAAACTTGGGTTACCAATGATAGCCCTCATGAAAATCTATGATTCAGAACCCTAAACCATAAAATTTTCAATAAATTTTCAAACTCTACCCTATAGAGGAAGTTTGAAAGTTGATCCCCCAACTCAAGAATTTAGCCTTTGTCTTTGGTCCTTTGCTTGTTTGTAGATATCTTAAAAAGTGTAGATTTTTCCCCAAGGTTGTGTTGCTTGGAGAAGAGAATGATGCATCTTTCTTTTTGTTTTGTTTTTCTTTTTTTTATACTATGTATATTCTTGGCATTTTCTAGTAGAAAGTCATGACTTTAGAACTTGAAATCACAACACAAAAAAGTGGCAATGACTTTGTAATACTTCCTAAACTATTTGTACCCAAAAAGTCATGGTGATGGGAAGTGGTCGTGGCATTTACCTTTATATTATGTATCATAGAGGTATGATTAGCTTGTATATCAAAGTTATGATGTTGGGACATGCCCACAACTTTGCCTTCTCTTGAAAGCAAAATATCATGCCTTTGAAAATAACAATGGCTCGAGTATTTCTTTATATAATAGTTTCTAGTCAATAGTCGTGGCACTATGAAGTGGCCACAACTCTAAAATTAAGAATATTAAACTTTGCTAATAAAAGTCACGGTACTAAAAAATGACAATGACTTTTAGTATCAGTGGGGTACTTAGTTAATACAAAATTAAATTAATATTATAATCATTTTATTTTTTATGAGATAAGTATGGTCGTGACTCCAAGAAAATATATAGCTAAGAGATTTTGTTACATAGTAAAAGGATTATGCTATTGAGGTAGTATATTTATGATGTAAAAAAATTATCACAACTAATAATATAGAGTTTTGGCAAAAAATGAACACTAAAACTAATTAATAAAATTAACTATCACCAAGTTTTCATTTACCTCGAAAAATATTATGATTTCACTAATATTTTTCATACTCTATTAAAACTCAAATTTCATGAAATCATTCCAGTTATCACAAATTTATGTACTTACACATCATTAAAAACTACCTAAATATACTAGAATATTCAATATTTTACTTGTCAAATAGTACATGTGGTGGCATGTCATGGCATGTGTGATAATGTGTGGTAGTATTTTGGGTAGAATTCTTAATTAGGGTTATGATAGAATTAGGAATAAAAAAATAGAAATTTAGGTTTATAAAAATTGATAATTTTGTGTAGCTTTATTTTAGTTGGTTGGAGTAACAAGAATTTTGTGATATGGATTATCATAGCAGAATTAGATAGAGGAGAACAATATTTTAGTATATCCACTATATAAGGATGAACTATACCAATGATACTTATTAGATATTATATTCAGAGAGAAGGCTAAAAGCCTGACAAAGTATTGAGAAAAAACTAATTGACTACCAGTTTCATTCATAGGTTCTCATAAAGTTTAACCATCATAATACTTACAATTACAAGAGAGGGGTAAAGCAGACTCTTCTGTAAAACAACATAAATCCTTTCTTTTTTTAGGTATCACTAGTTATTTTGCTCATACACTCACTTCAAACTCCAAGGTTATCAATATAGCAGCTAATATTAATATTATTAAAAATCATATCCTATTCATTATAATATTTTCATATTCTGAAAATATTATTGTATAAAATTAAAAATATTTAAAAGTTATTGAATATGATAAAATCAAACTTAAATCTTTGTTACTTCCTCAAATCATACTTATTTTCAATTATCTAGTTAGTTTAGTTTATGTGAGTTGTCTTTCTATAAAAATCAATTCTAACTTATTTTATTACAATTGATATTTGTTTGTAGGATTTAAAGATTATGAGGATGACTCTATTTTTGATTGAGCAAAATGAATTGTATGTTCTCTCTTCGATAGTAAGAACTCCTTCTAGATGTTTTATTTTGTTAAACCATTTACTTGTGCATTCTTAGCGTAGTCACTAATCATTTTCCAAGTTGAAAATATTTTACCATATATTTAATGGTATTTTAACCCTTGAGTGATATGTTAATTAGGGAATCTTACTAAGACTTTCTATTCTAAATGCTAGCAGCTAGTAAGACTTGAATAGGGACCAATTCGATCTAATGTACTCAAATGTAAGGGAACCTAACAAAGATGTGATTAGAGAAAGTTTTAGGTATCTAATTACCTTTATTATTAACTATTTGAGATATACATCGATATATCTTTTTTGAGATACCTACATGTTTTTTTTTTGTTTTTTTAGTTTTTTCATAAAATGATAAAAAAATTAATTTGATAAAAATGTTAAAAAATTAAGAAGTGACAGTATATTAGAATTTATGTTAGACTGATTTAATACTTACTATATGAATCATGAATGTATATACTAGACTTCATACACCAATACACCACAATAGAACAAGATTGATGAAACAATAAACCAACATTTAATTGAGATAACTCAATCAATCATAAAAAGTATGTTGCAAAATATTTTTGGGTAGATATGATTTTAAACATAATTTACCTTATTAATCATATTCTTTCTTTAATCCTTTCTTAGTATATATCCTTTTAGATCCTACACTATTTAGATAGGCTACTTAGCTTACCTCATAGAGTTTTTGGATGCCATTATGCTCACAATTACTCTTTAGGATAAGACAAGTTACCATCTAGGGTTTTGAGAAGTATTTTTTATCAGAGACTAATAAAATTTTAGTGAGTGTGAATATCTTCTTTTTTGACTAGCATTTATTTTTTAATGAGCTATGAAGACTGTGGATATCGAAATTGTACCTAGATCCATTATGCCTCCTCTCATACTTATAGTTCTGCCTGGTCCACTAGTTAGTAGAGAGAGTGTAAACCCAGATGTTATACCTGAATTATATCATCCAGGATGGTACTAGACCATGATGAAAGAAATGCATTCCCTCCACTCTAATGGAACATGAAAACTATTAAGTGCTCTATGCTCTACTACATATGAGAGGGCTACCCCCTATTGTGATAGAGCTCATGTATCTACGAGGAACGTCCTTAGCGACAAGAATTGATCCTTAATGCACTTATTTAGTAAGGAGCTAAGATGGTACAGATAAGGCACTCTCACCTTGATGAAGGTCTACTATTATTGGCAAGTGGGTATTCATTTTGAAGACATTTAGATGGGCATGTTTATCATATTAAGATGAGACTTATAATGAGAGAATTCACCTAGATAAATAGTGTAAACTACTAGGATACTTATTCTCTAATGACCAATATGACTTCAATATGAATTATTCTTTTTTTTCCGTAACTCATAGTTGGAAGATATATCAACCAGGCATAAATAATATATTTTTTTATGGTGACCTTGAGGGGGAGATATAAATAGAGCAACTACATGGATTTCAAGCACCGTAGTTAGATACAACTTGTAGATTGCAAAAAGTATTATATAATCTAAAGTAGTTTCCAAAATCTTAGTTTATGAGATTTTTGTAAGTAATTATTGTAATATTGTTATGATGCATAATTTTATTGATTAGGTAGTATCCTAAAAGATCATTGGTGAGAATATCTTTTTAATAAAGATTTATAAGTATATGAATTATACAAGTAGTAAAGAAGACTTTAATTTTGATATTTATACCTTAGAGATCATATTAGTAATTCAATTATTCAATAGTGAGACAATTTAATTATAGTAAAATAAATATTTTGGATTGTAGAATCAATCTTAAATGCATGGATTTGTTCATTTAATTTATGTGATGTATGTTCTAATAGTTCAAATTATATTATATTTTGACATAGAATGAAGATTGAGTTGTTCTATAATATCTTTTTCTCTTAATAGCATATGAGGTAGTTATCATCATTGAACCTAACCCAAATGATGGTCCTTCCTAGTTGTCCCCTCAATATGTCACCAATGAGATAATAAATCATCTCTACTTGAGAATCATTCAAAATCATATACCTTTTAAGAAACTCATCAACCTCTCTTGATAGTTACTTAATATTTACATTTTTATTCTCTAGCCTTCGGTATAATAAAAATTAAGAATTCATATGATTCGTAAGCATTTTTACTTTTAGTTGCATAAGCACATACTCACTCAATTAATATATGCTTTTCTTAAGTTTCGCTAGTGAGAACCATATGAGTGAAAATATCTCAAAAGGGTTATCACCACCTTATGCAACATAATATACTTTGCATGACTCAAGAATTACATGTCACTATCCTCCTTGGTGATAATGCAACTCTCACACTTAATATAAAATAATTAGAAGAATGTTTTATACAATATTTATCTCTATCGAGAACCAATTCTTTTAAGACATGTATAATATATTAGCATGAAAAAGTATTCATGCTTTTGGCATTATAAGTATCATATTCACAATGATTAATATACTCAAAATTTTGGGTTTTAACATATAGGTTTATCTTGTGTATCATATTTGAAAGGGCTATCACTTCCTTCCTGTCATATGCACAAGTTAGTCTCAATATTTACTTATCATTATCCACCATGATAATCTCATACAAACCCACAAATAGTCAAAATCTTAATTAAAGTTTTATTTAATCATCAATCCATTAATTTTTATAACAAAACATAAATCAAAGCTTATTCATTAATATAAATCTATTTATACATGTCATAAACAAAGTTACATAAATCCTTGATCACATGCTATTTTGATATAATTTTGAATCTATCTTAAAGAGGAGGGTTTGAGAGTCGAGCACCCATCTCTATGGATTAGTTTATGTATTGCATCTCTTGGTTTCTTGTGAAGCCTCTAGGGAGTGTGAAATTTTCATTTAGGATTTGGCAGCTACACATTGGCTTTTACTTGGTGTCTGGAAGAAGAAGGATGAAGATCTTTTTTTCTATTTCTCTCTCTTCCTTTTTATACTTAAATAATTCTTCATCACTTTAAGTAGAAAGCCATTGAATTTTGGAATAAAGATATAACTTTGACCTTCATCTCTTAAGTTAAAGTTCACGACTCTAAAAAGTAGCTATGATTCTAGAATATATCTCAATCGTTCTATAATGCAAAGTCATAGTATTAGATATTATCTATGACTTGGACCTTACATTTCTATAACATAAAGTTGTGATATTGAAAATGACCATGACTTCAACATTTATTTTTCTTGTTCATCATATGTTTACGACACTAGGAATGATCACTATGTTGTGAATGGCCTCTCATGTAATAATATGGCCATAATGCTATGAAATAGTAATGACATAAAGAATGACATTTCATGTGTCTCAAGTGACTGTGGTGCTTGGAATAGCCATGATTATGGCATTAACTTATTTCATATATCATATGACAATGATATTACAAAAGAACATGACACTGATAATTAGCCCAAACATAAAAATCATGTCTTTTCCTTCTCTTGAGAAAAGAGTAGAAGCATTGGGGATTGATCGTGCTCAAGTAATATCATCTATAATATTTTGTGTCTAAAAAATATGATAATAAGTAATCGTTCCAACTTTTGTTTGAATAATTTTGGTACTGTAACTTGTACAGCTCACAAGACATAGCTTTGTAAAAAGGTTGTGACTTTAACTTAAAACTACCAAGCTATATTAAAGATAAAGTCACGGTACTAAAAAGATTCCATGAGATTTTAGTACTTGTGGGATACTTAGTTACTGTGACATAAAATTTATGTTGTAACCATTTAAATATTATGAGATAAGTAATATTATGATTCTATGATAATATTTCAAGAATAAAAAATATATTATATAGTGGAAGAATTATGCTAATGAGTTGATATAATTATGACATATAAAAATTACTATGACTATTTAGGTGGATTATTAGCCAAAAATATATGTCAAAACTACGTGGTACTTTATAGTCTACCCATCATCCAAAATATCTTCAAAAATCTATTGATTTTATAACTATTAATCGAAACCCATCAAAACTCAAAAATTATGAAATCTAATCATAAATATTCTATGCTTACATATTGTCAAAAATAACTAAAATACTCAAGAATATTTGATAGTTTAAACACTGATTAATAATCAATCTCATTTGGGTTATACATGTATGTTATCTTGCCTTGACTACATGTCTTTCTTGAAGTGGTTATATTTGACTAAGGTTTAAATTCCACCTTCGAAATGGGAATTGCTTGGCAAACTCAACTAAGCTAGAATGGAAAATCATGGACTACTAACTTTTCTTTATTCTTCTAGGGGATAATTGATGGTAGGATGACTATAATGTTTTTCTATATGGATGACATTTTGATTATGAGAGTTGATTTGTTAGTGTTATGATTTAGTAGTCTCAAACAATATGTTTTGATGCTAAATATTAGAAAACCTAAAGCTATGATACCAAATTTATATCTAATAGTCCCATATACTTTGCTATGATATCGAATGTTATAACTCTAGATATTAGAGATAAGCCCTCGACACCAAGTGTTATGACCTTGAGAATTATACTTGTCTTTGATACCTAATGTAATGACATTGAGTATCCTAATCTGAATTTTTATGATACTTAATGGTGAACCTCAATGAGTGAATCACACCATTATACAACAATGTCTCTCATATGAAGGAGGAATATGAGATTTTCAGCATAAAATTCTTTGATACCATACTAGGATTAGGATACAATGATTCCACAACATTGGTTTAGGGTTTCGAGAAGGAAGAGAATCAATCTCTAATAGAAGATGCACACACACACACACACACACATATTAGAGGAGAAGTTGGAAGAGAGAAAATAGAGAGAAAAATAGGAGAGAAAAAAAATTCTTCTAGTATTATACCTTGTGCCCAAGCATTTAAAAGACCTTACAAGTTTGTTATCTTTTTTTTTTAATTTCTTTACAATTTTTTATATTGTAATATTAAAACATATTAAACCTGAGTACTAAGTCACAACAATACAATACAATATTGTAACTTCATTCATGTCATGATACCGTAGGACATAGGCATGACTTGAATCCCTAAGTTGGGAAGTAGAAACCACATAGAATAAGTTGTGACTACAATGATGTCATAACATCACAAATTCGAGTCACAATATTATAACACATATTACAACTTATATTGAGGTGTGATTTCACAAGTTCATGTTGTAACTCCAGAGCACATGTTAGAGCTTAAGATTAATCATAACTTCATAATTATTGTCGTGACTCCAAAAGTACATGTTACAACTTAAGATGGCTATATATTGTAGTTCGAAGGGAACATCAATGAAGAGAGATTTGAGGTTAGTAGATTTGTTAATGCTGACTTTTTTGAGATATTGATATCCAAGGGTCAGCAAGTGAGTATGTTCTCTTTCATCTATGAAGGTATAATATCTGGCTCCTACTCATGCGAGTAAGGTATATGCTTGGATATGAAGGCTATGTGCAGAGCTTGGCTTCTAATAGAAGAATCTGATGTTCAAATGTGATAGTCAAAGTATCTTTAATCTAGAATGAAATCTAGCGTTTCATGCAAAGTTAAAACACATTGACATCTAATATCATTATTATATCCAAGAGCAAGTTAACCAAAGGTAGATTTGATTGGAAAAAATTAACATGAAGAAGAATGGTGTTGATTACTTGACAAAGGCTATGGGTACATAAAAATTCTAGTGGTACATAGCTAAGACTGGGGTGAAGAAGAAGTGTTCATCAAGAGAATGCTAGGATTTGATTCATTCTTCTAAACCTAGAACATGAGCTTACTATCACGACTCTAGAATGTGAAGAAGTGTCATGAATAAGTTATGAAATATTTATTGTTGTTGTGATTGGAAGTCTTATATATTTGAGTCACGACCTTATATTGTGGAATGCAACATTAATAAGGTTGCAACTTGATTTATGTTGTTGTGATGAAAAATAATAAGGATTCAAGTAATGAGCATGTTTTGGGGGTGTCACAACATGAATTGAGTTGCAATATGGTTTTTTTTTGTGATTAGAAGTCAAAAAAAATTAAGTTATACCCTTCTTATTTAGTATCACAACATGAATAAAGCAATGATATTATTATTTAGTGCCACAACATATTTTGACTTGGAATGAAGTCATAACATGGTTTATGTTGTTGGGACTGGTGACTTAAGGATTCAAGTCATGACTTATTCTTTAGTGTCAAAACATGAATAAAGTCATGATAGGCCATGTTGTGTCATGACTTACAATTTAAGTTATAGTTTTTTATTTTACTATTTAAAGGCTTATAAATGAAAAATAATGAGTGTGGGGTGGGGTGCTGCAAAGTGATAGTTACTTAACTATTATAGAATATAGCTAATGCTTAGCCACAAGGCATGAATATTGAAAATTTTTTTTTTTTACTTTTTCTCTCTCTCTTTCTTCTTCCCTCTTCTTCCCAAGTGCACATGTGAGCTTCTATGAGATCACTCATTGTATGATATGTACTTCTTCTATGAGAGTGCTATTTATGTTGAATTATCCATCCTTAGAAACCATAAACCCTAACTATCACATTGATTTCTAACATTGAATTATGATGGTAATTTAGGAATTTAAGAAGGGGTAGAAAACACTCAAAGATGAAGCACACAATGCATGAGAGAGGGGGAGAGGGAGAGCACAACCAAAAAACACACAAGAAAATAAGAAAATTCACTATTGAATTAACATTGTACAACAATTGTTTTGCATTCTTGATGCAAAGCAACTTTTTTTCATTTTCTTTGTTACATTTTACATTTAAAAATACTTAAATAGTGAAACAATCTTTTTAAAATTTAGATATGACATCTTGTTCACACATCATGACTTAATTTATATTATGACACCATTTAACAAGGTTACAACTTAAATTATAAAATCATCTTGTCACAATACCACATAATAGGTCGTGAATATATTCATGTCATAATACCTCAAAATAGGGTACAAATTTTTTTTGTTATGTCAAATACCAAATAATATTAGTTATTTTAGTAATTATACATAATATATTTGCATTGTAAAGAGCTTAAATAGAATAGTTTTGGCATTTATTTTTAGTCTAAGCTCTATACAAATAGTTATGATAATCATCATATATCATGACTATTCTATATTATTGATATAATTATTTTACTTTGTAATATATTCTTTTTTGATGTGAAAACATTCTTGTAGTCTCATCCAAACTAGTTGATAATATTTTTTCTAGCAATGATATTATTTTTTGTCAACTACCAAATATTTCACAAGTGTTAAAAGCTATAATATTTTTTTTTAGTATTCCAAATACCAAATTATACAAATTATTTTGTATGATTTGTATGCTGTATTTGTCTGAAATAAAAATTTATTTATAACAATTTCACAAAGTTGATGAGATAGTACAACAATGTTAGCAAAAATTTGTTGTGACTTTATTACGACGTCTAATTTTATTGGTTAGCATTAGATAGTATCCTAAATACTTATCAGTGAGGATATCTCATCAACAAAGATTTATAAGTATATAAGTCAACAAGTAAGACATTCAATTAAATATCTATCCTATATGGATTGTATTAGTAGTTCAATCAACTAATAGTGAGATAACACAATTCTAGCAGAGGAAGTATTTTGGGAATTTGGTATGACTTTTAGATTTATATAATGCGTATTCAAATAGTTCAAATTATGTTGGTTTTGAATACATAATGATGGTTGGATAATTATAGAATGCCCATTTACCTTAATAGTAGACAAGGTGGTAATCTCTATTGAGCTCATCCTAATGATGATCTCTTTGTAGGTGTCCCCTCAGTACTTTACCAACAATGTAATAAATTATCATTGCTCGATATTCATTCACAAGTTCATACCTTTTAGGAAACTCATCAACTACACTTAATCGTTGCTTTATATATATATATATATATATAATCTTCTATCTTATGTGTCATAAAGACCAAGAACTAATGTGGTTTATAAGTGATATATTTTTGGCTTCTTAAAAACTATAGTCACACAATTAACATATACTTTCCTCAGAACTCACTAGTGAGAATTATATGAGTAAAAGTTTCAAAAAGTTTGTCACCACCTTGTGAGTCATATTATACTCACCCACATCTTGTGGATTACCTATCATTATTTTTTATAGTGAATATACAAATTTTATACTAAAGATAAAATACTTAGGAAAACAATATATTAAATATCCATATTAATTGATAACTAATTCTTCAAAGATATGTACAATAAAATGATATGTAAAATTATTCATGCTTTTGGCTTCATAAGCACCATATTGATATTAATTAATATACCTCAATTTTAGGTTTTAACATATAGGTTTATCTCATGCATCATGGTCAGAAGGGCTGTCACTTTTTTCCTACCATATGCATGAGCGAACCTCATGGTTTACTTATCACATTTCACCACAATAACCTGAACAAACCCACTAATAGTTAAATCCCTAATTCAAGTTTTATTTAATTACCATATCCATTAATTTCTATTTCATAATATAAATCAAATATAATAATTAATCATCAAAACATTCATGCATCACATAAATTATAAATACATAAACTCTAGACCTCAATTTAGTCTGATACTTGGAAGATATAAGAGAAGAAGTCATATGAATCATTGATTCTTAATAATTACCCTTATGAGAGTCATGCCCCTAAAGTTTAACTTATGTCGTGCATCACTTTCTTGCTCTTAAATCACTTAGTGAGTGAGAAAATCCACCCCTAAATTTATTGGTGCACTTTGATTTGGTCTTGGTCTTGGAGAAGAAGAAGAATCATATAATTTTTTGATAATCTATCTACTTTTCTCTTTTATAACTTGGAAATTTGGCATTTGTGTAAGTAGAAAGTTGTGGCTTTTAAAAGATGTCATGACTTTGGTATTGGTCTATTGAGCTTGAGGTCATGACTCTGGAAAGTGGTTATGACTTTAGAATACATCATAATCTTTCTATAACACTAAGTCATAGAACTGGAAATGATAATAACTTTGGCATTAGTCTTTCTTTTGTATCAAATTGCCCTGACTCTGAGAATTACCACAATATTTGCCTTTATCTTTCTTCTACATAAAATGGTCACGATACTATGAATGACCATGACTTTGTCATTGTCTTCTCATTTGTATGAAAAAGCCATATTGTTGGGAATGATCACTTCTTTGGTCTTATCCTTTCTCATGTATCAAATGGCCTTGGTGTTAGAAAAGGTCTCAGTGTTAGAAATCATCATGGCTTTTTCAATCAACATGTACATTCAAATCATGGGTTTTCCTTCACTTGAGGGCAAGAGTTATGGCATTGAGAAGTGACCATGCTCGAGTTATGCTCTCTATAATATTATGTATCAAAAGTCCTATCTCTAAATAATTACTTCGGTAGTTCATTTTTGGCTTGAGTAATTTTGGATCTGTAGCTTCTATAGCTCAAAAGTCATGACTTTAGGAAAAAGTCATAGCTCTGACTTGATAAATACAAAGTCTTAGTAAACACAGAGTCATGATATTAGGAAATGACCAGAATTTTTAGTACCAGCAAGATACTTGGTTTGTGCGATATGAAATTTAAGGTCTCAACTATTTATTGATTATAAGATAAATAGGTCTACAACTTCATGATACAGCCAAAATGAATATGTTACATAATTGAAGGATTGTACTAACGAGATGGTGGAGTCAAGATATACAAAGATTATCATGACTAATAAGTAGAGTTCTGAATAAAAATGGATCCCAAAATTTCTTGATGAACCCACATATCACAAAGTCATCAAATACTTTTAAAACATACCAATTTCATGACTATTAATCAAAATCTACTAAAATTTCAAAGTCATGAAATAATCTAATTAAGATACAATTCTAATACCTTGAGACTCAGGAAGTGAGAACATCAAGATCGGACTTTGATAGTAGATGAACAATGTGCTTAGCCAAATTTTTCAATATGAGTAAGCCTATAATTTAGCAAGTAATGATTTTTATCTCATATCTAGTGGTGACTTGAATCAATTTCATTCTTAGAATATGGTGAACTTTGAAAATCTAAAATATGAGAACTATGAAGATGTGCTTCGCTAGAATGGTTCCCAACAGGAAATCTCTTCCTAGGTTAGTTGATATTATTAGTGCATTACTTATGGAGATCAAATGAAAAAAAAAATATAGAAAATCAATATAATAAAAGAATTAAAGAGGATATGACAAAATTGAGAATGATGACAAGTGAAAAGAAATCAAGGAATCCATGCATATATATATATTGCCTGTGTGTGTTTATATAGGTATATATCTATATGTTTGTGACTGTGATTTATTGTTGTTTTGGTAATGTCGAGGGCTTGAGTTTGAATCCCATCTCGTCTCTCATAGGATTAATTTAGTATTTAAAATTGTCTTTCGAGAAAGTATAAGTTTTGAATTTGGAAATATGATTTCTAGGTTTGCAACAATAATTTTTAAATTAATTAAATCAAATTTTATTTTATTTCTCCAAATTTTGGAGGACAAAATCAAGTTAATTCATTTTAGTATACAAAAACTTAATTCTTTTAGAATTTATTATATTTTTTTTAATTATGAAAAAATTGATACACAAAAACTTAAATATTTTGTGTTTGGTATATAAAAACACATATATCTTATAACAAAAATAACATTTTAAAAAAGTATATGAGACCAAACATAAAAGTTAAATCACTCCCAAAATGTAATTTATTTAAATAATATATTTCACATAATTAATTTTTAGGGGGAATTATGATTTGGGGTACTTTCCCAGAAATATTTAAAAAATTGAAACTGATCTTTTAACATTTGAAAAAAAGGCACCAAACTATAAATAAAATAAAAATCATGGCACTCGAATTCATAAATCCTAAACTATCCTCACCCCTCTCCCCTGCACCTCGCCCATGCCCTTTGCCCCTCTCCAAGAGCTCCACGTAGGGCTTTCTGGAGCTCCATCATGGAGCTCCACTGAAGCTTCGTCGTGGAGCTTGTGGCTAGACAGAGTTTGACGAGCTCAATCATGGAGCTCGGGGAGAGGGGCGGGCGGAGAGGGGCGGGCGGAGAGGGGAGAGGGGCAAGTACTAGGGGCAAGGGCGAGGGGTAATAGCGAGGGGCAAGGGTGAGGGGTAACAGCGAAGGGCAAGGGTGAGGGGTAACGGTGAGGGGCAAGGGTGAGGGGTAACGGTGAGGGGCAAGGGCGATAACGAGGATGAGGGGTAGGGGCGAGTGTTGTTTATGACTTATGAATTAAAGTGCCATGATTTTAAATTTATTTATAGTTTGATGTTTTTTTTTCAAATATTAAAAGATCAGTTTTAATTTTTGAATATTTCTGGGGGAGTAACTCAAAATACAATTCCCTCTAAATTTTAGGATATGTTTCATTAAATAATGACCAACTAAAAAGTAAAAAGTAATTAATAAATAATGAAAATAAAGGGGGAATTATGTTTTGGGGTACTCCCCCAGAAATTTTTAAAAATTATAAACTAAACTTTTAAAATTTGAAAAAAAGTCACAAAACTATAAATAAATTAAAACTAATGGCACTCTAATTTGTAAGTCCTAAACTACCCTCACCCCTCTCTCCTACCCCTTGCCCTCATCCTCGCCCTTGCCCCTCGCCCCTCGCCCTAACCAGTCTCTCCTCGCCAATGCCCCTCGCACGTCTGCCCTCATCCCTATTTCCTCTCCCCTCTCCCTCCCGCCCCTATCCACAAGCTCAATCATGGAGCTCATGGAGAGGGGCATGGGAGAGAGGGGTAAAGGTAAACAGGAGAAGGGCAATGAGAGACAGGTGAAGAAAGACGGGTGAGGAAGAGGGCGAGGGGCAATGGTGAGGACAAGGATGAATGTGGGGGGCAGGGGAGAGGGACAAGGCCGCAAGGGTAGTTCAGGACTTACGAATTCGAGTGCCCTAATTTTTAATTTATTTATAGTTTTGTGACTTTTTTAAAATATTATAACTTTATTTTTTATTATGAATAATATTATGGATGTCCATAAACTTTCCATTAATCTCTTGGCTAATAATATTCATGTGATTCTTATTATTGATCATAGATTAATGTGTATTAATTGGCATGGATTAATATGTATTAATTGATACATTTATTTGTGTATTGATGTATATATTCATTGACATATTTATATACATATTAATGTATTCATGTATTAAACCTTATAATTAAGGAGCCTTTGTATGAGTCAATTGATACTTGAAGGAATAAGAAATATCTCCCCTATTTCTCTTATATCTCTCGCTCTCTTGTCCTTATATTTCATAATACATTATCATCGTGAAGCTCTATTGGATTTTCAAGAGATATATTGAAGAATATGAAAACTCATCTGGTGGGATCCTTAATCGGTGATAATGATATGTGTCTCACAAATAGTGCATCAACGCATACTATACTTAAAAATTAAAAAAAAATCTTTTTCTTTTTAATAATGCAAGGATCAGATGTTAATACAATATCGGGTAGTGTAAAATTGATTGAGGACTCTGGAAGAGCTAATATATTATTACCCAGAGGAACAAAAATTCATATTGATGATGCATTATATTCTACAAAGTCTCAGAAATTTATTGAGTTTTAAAAATATTCGATGAAATGGATATCATATTGTGACTAAGAATTAAGACAACACTGAGTATATATATATTATCAACATTATCTCGGATAAGAAAAATATATTAGAAGAATTACTCACTTTTTCCTCTGGTTTGTACTACACAAACATAAGCACAATTAAGGTACATGCCATAGTAAAACAGAAGTATACTGATGAAAATAATTTTATTATTTGACATGACTGATTGGGACATCTTGGGTCTATAATGATACGGAGAATCATTAAAAATTCAAGTGGGCATTCACTGAAAAATCAAAAATTTTTTTTTTCTAATCAATTTTCATGTGCTTCTTGTTCTCAAGCGAAATTAATTATAAGGCCATCATCAACAAAAATAAGGATAGAACTCATTGCATTTTTGTAATGTATACAATGTGATATATGTGAGCCTATTCATCCATAATGTGAACCATTTCGATATTTTATGATGTTGATTGATGCATTAATGAGATGGCAACATGTCTATTTGTTATCAATGCATAACCAAGCAGTTGCTAGATTATTTGCTCAAATAATTCGATTAAGGGCTCATTTTCTAGATTACCTGATTAAGTCAATTCATCTTGATAATGCTGGAGAATTTACTTCCCAAGCTTTTAATGATTATTGTATGTCTAATGGAATAACTGTTGAACATCTTGCAGCATATGTTCATAAACAAAATAGTCTTGCAGAATCGTTTATTAAATTCCTTCAATCGATTGCAAGGCCATTACTAATGAGGACGAAGCTCCCAACTTCTGCTTAGAGTTATGCTATTTTTGCATGCAGTAGGACTAATTCGTATTAGACCAAAAAATTATCATGAGTTCACTCCTTTACAATTGGTTTTTGTTCGAGAACCAAATATTTTCTATCTAAGGATTTTTGGGTGTGCGGTATATGTTCCAATTACTCCACCACTAAGATTGGCCTCCAAAGAAGATTGAGAATACATGTTGGATATGAATCTTTATCAATAATCAAATATTTAGAGCCATTAACAGGTGATTTATTTACGACCAATTTTGTTGATTGTCATTTTGATGAATCAGATTTTCTAACTTTAAAGAAAGAAAATAAACAGTTAGAAAAATATATTAGTTAGAATCAATTATCGTTGTCTCATCTTAAACATCGCAAAAAGGAAAATGAACTAGAAGTTCAAAAGATTATTTATTTGCAAAATTTAGAAATCAATTTCCAAATGCATTTACTAATTCGAAGAGAGTAACTACATCTTACAGACCAGCTGCTAATGAACTTAAAGTATCAGTGAAACATGGTCGACCAATTGGTTCCAAAGATAAAAATCCTCGGAAAAGAAAAGGATCAATGGATCAAGTTGAGGAATTGATGGCTCTAGAAAATTCCCATGTTATAATTCCAGAAAAATTCAGGTACCTGAAACTTGTGACAATCAAGAGATCTCGATAAACTATGTCACAACTAGGCAAATATGGAATCGGAATAAAATCAACATCGATAATATATTTGCCTATAATATTGCGCTCAATATTGTTAATGACAATAAGGACCTTGAGCCAAAGTATGTCGAGGAATATAGACAGAGAGATGATTTGCCCAAATGGAAAGATGCAATTGAAGCAAAATTTTGAATTCTTTTTCAGAACACACAATTTGTGGTCTTATTGTACGTACACCTAATGGTGTCAAACTTGTAGGATACAAATGGGTATTTGTGCGTAAACGAGACGTAACAAATAGAGTTGTCAAAAATAAGATATGATTAGTTGCACAATAATTCTCTCAGAGACATGATATTGATTATGAAGAGACGTATTCCCCTGTAGTGGATGTAACTACTTTTCGATATTTAATTAGCCTGCAATACATAAAAAATTTAGTGTGTTTAATGGATATAGTTATGATTTATTTATATGGACCACTTGATAGTGACATTTAAATGAAAATCACATAAGAATTAAAAATGCCTACAACACATAATTCAGGTCCTCGAGAACTTTACTCGATAAAATTATATAGATCTATATATGGGGTGAAATAATCTAGATACATGTTGTATAATCGTCTTAGTGAATATTTATTACAAAAAGGGTATAAGAATGATCCCCTTTGCCCATGTGTATCTATTAAGAGATCTAGATTCGAGTTCATTATAATTACAATTTATGTTGATGACTTGAATATTATTGGAACTACGAATGAGCTTTTAGAAGTAGTAGGCAACTTAAAAAAAGAATTTGAGATGAAAAATCTTGGAAAAATAAAACTTTGTCTTAGTTTACAGATTGAACACTTAGAGAATGAAATTTGTGTTTATCAATTAGCTTATATATTAAAGATGTTGAAATGATTATATATGGATACTGCTCATCCATTGAGCACTCCAATGGTTGTAAGGTCATTAGATGTGAATAAAAATCCTTTCCGACCTCGATTGAATGATGAAGAGCTTCTTGGTCCTGAAGTACCATATCTTAGTACTATTGGAGCACTAATGTATCCTGCAAGTCATACACGACCTGATATATTATTTTCTATAAATTTGTTAGCAAGATATAGTTCTTGTCTAACAAGAAGATATTGAAATGGAGTATAACATAAGTGAGGTATCTTCGATGTACAATGGATATGGACCTATATTATCCCAATGTACCCAAATCAGAATTAATTAGTTATGTAAATGCAGGATAAATGTCTGACCCTCATAATGCTCAATCACAAACAAACTATTTGTTCACATGTGGTGATACAACCATTTCATGACATTCTACGAAACAATAATTACTGCAACATCTTCTAATCATGCAAAGATATTAGTAATCCATGAAGTAAGTCGAGAATCTTTTTGGTTAAGATCTGTAATACATCATATTCGAGGGTCATGTGGTTTGTCTTTTAGCAAAGAAGTCCCGACGACCTTGTATAAAGATAATGTTGTATGCATTATTCAATTAAAAGAATAGATACATTAAAGGGTATAGAACAAAACATATATCACCAAAATAATTTTTCACTGATGATCTACAAAAGAATGGTGATATTGATGTTCAATCAATTCGTTCAACTAATAATCTTATAGATTTATTTACCAAGACTCTACCTATTACAACATTTGAATGGCTAGTTCATAGCATTGGAATGCACAGGCTTAGAGATTTAAAGTGATGTTTTATATTGTACTATATTTTCCTTCACCATGATTTTGTCCCACTGGGTTTTCCTGGTAAGGTTTTTAATGAGGCAATATCATGGACATCCAAGGGGGAGTATTATGAACAATATTATGAATGTCTATAAACTCTCCATTAACCTATTGACTATTGATAATTTTTGTGACTCTTATTATTCATAGATTAATGTGTAATAATTGGCATGGATTAATATGTATTCATTGGTACATTTATTTGTGTATTGATGTATATATTCATTGACTTATTTATATACACATTAATGTATTCATGTATTAAACCTTATAAATAGGGAGCTTTTGTATGAGTCAATTGATACATGAAGGAATAAGAAATCTCTCTCATGTTTCTCCTATATCTCTTGCTCTTTTGTCCTTCTATTTCATAATAGTTTTAAATTTTTAAAAATTACTAGTGGAGTACCCAAAACATAATTCCCCCAAAAATAAAAGTACTAGAAAGGTCACTCGGTTTGGGATAAGTAATCACATCGATTATATTAATAAGACATTGAAATGCACCAATTTGTATATTTTATATTAAATATTTACATTAAATGCTTATCCGTTATTGTCACTTGCGTATGACGCCCATTTCCTAATTCTGGCTTCCACTCTTGTGATTCCTCAAAATTAAAATTTAGTATCACCCTTTGGCCCCTTTTGCATCTACTCAAGCTTGCCAAATCAAATTTATTAATATTTTGGAATCTAACTTTTTTATGACTTTTGAGTTTTGACACTAAATAAAAAAAATATTTATGTTTTAATAAACTGAAATATATTAACTCGATTTTATCATTTTCTCTACCAACTACCATGTAAGCTACAAAATATGTCATTTCATATTAAAAAAAAATTGCATGTCAGATTGGGTATTAATGTAACAGTCATTTAAAAAAATTTAAATACAAATTACGAGTCAAATCGAGTAAGGATTTGGTCCGCATTTTTTTAAGATTGAAAATATTTGTTTTAATTTTTTTTTTCATATTTTTATATCATACACATAAATAAATTATACCTATATAACACGCACACACACATATACATGCACCATATATACTATATATACATATAGTATATATTATTTATATATAGAGATATATACTATAAATGCATATATACATATAGATATTGTGTTCATGTGTGTGTGTGTGTGTGTGTGTGTGTGTGTGTGTAATATACAAGGTATATACATTATATATGGATGCATATACATCATATATGTATATATAGATAGACATGACACACACACACACACACACACACACACACATATATGGTGTGATTCAAGCATGAAACATTTTTATTTGGCAAAGCTTCTTGATGCCCCACAAGTTGCAACTTACAACTAAATAAAAGTAGCAAAAAAATATGTCAAGAAGTCTAATATTTAGAAGTAAATATTATGTGTAGGTATTTCAAACCCAAAATAATTATGCTTTTGTACCCAAAATATTATTTTTTACAGTTTGGTGTAGTAAACCAAAAAGTATTTATGTTTTTGTGCACTAAAAAATATCAATCCAAAAGTATCCCTCCCTCATCTATGTCAGTCATTAAAGAAACTCATGCCATATCCAATAAATAAACATGTATGTTAGATTAAAAAAAATACATGAATCCAATAAAAAAACTCATGTAAGATCTAAAAAATATATTTGTGTCCGATCAAAAAAAAAGACTTTAGGTTGGATCACATAGGGATTTGCTCTATTCGAAAAACGTTTCACCTTATAACCCTCACCTCTCCCCCTTGAAAATATTTTCTTCACAAAAAACCTAACTCATTAGTCACAACCTATCCACTCATCTCCACTTCCTCATCATGAAAATCTTATCTCTTAATCTCCAAATCACAGAAACATAATGATTGTGGAGTCAAGAGCTTACAGTGAGCAACGTAACTATGATTTTATGATTTTATGTCATGTAATGTCTATTTAAGTGTTTGTGTGTGTGTGAAATGCATTTTGAATACAAGCAAAATCTATATAAAAAAAATTATCACAACCTCTCGATCATAGTATGCCCTTTTTTGATTAGTGCTTCCCACTCATTCATACATTTTTGGATAATATTATGCTTTTTTTTCATAAATCTTCCAATTTTTCCCTGCATTTCTAGTTAACTTAAAGCAATAATAGCTATATATATATATTTTTGAGCACGATGGAGCACTGCATTTCTATTGATGTAAAGGTAACTCTAAACAGCCACATAAATGAAAATTTCAATCATTATCTTTGTATCATAGCCTAGTATCATAGATGGTTTTGCATTATTCAATAAGCATATCACATGTTTGTGCTTAAAAATGCAAATAATGCAAATCTCTACCTACTATAGATTTGTTGGGGTTTGATATTTGGATTGTGATTTATTCAAAATCAAAAAGTACCAAGAATGATAATTGATAATTAAACAATGAAAGAAAATAAAATCAACAACCCAAAATGAAGAAAAATTTCAATATAAAAATTTTGAAATATATAATTAGTGAAAATATATTTTAAGTAAAAATATTGTCAAATAGAATGATATATGATAAAGACTTTTTCATATATACCAGAGGTCTGTAAAACACACTACACCCAAAAATTATGTTTAAGACCAAAATATATTTTCTATAATATAAAATCCTATAAATTAAAAAATTAGTACATATACGCAAATATGAAATTTTGGGGTGAATGCTCCAAATCTCTTTCCTTGTTGTTCTTTAGGTGAGATGGTTGGTTCATCGAATTTACGACTTAAAATCAACAACGTGATGATATTGCTATTTCTGGACTGAAGAAAAGATTATGCTCGTAGATTTCAAATCATTAAAATTGTCAAAACTTTGATTCCTCAAAACATACACTCTTGCACACAAATAAAAGCAGAAACCAACAATATTCACAATTCCATACTACAAACACTAAAAATATAAATGCATTGTGATTATATATATAATATGTAGACACAATGCATAGAAAATAAATTATACTTCAATGCATATATTAAACACATATATTGTAATTTAAACACAATTATATAAATAAATAAATTGTAATATTCAAACTAGTGTAAGGAGGAGAGAGAGAATCTATTGTGCCTCATCTTCTATAACTTCAAAACCAGATGCTTGAAAATGGCAAAAATGAAACCACCATTATTTCATAGGGTAGGAAAATACTTAGCCAATTTGCCCAATGTCTCTTTTTTATTAAAATTGATTTCAGCTTAAAAAAAGATCACCAAAGATGCCCTTAATCCACTTACTAATTCCTATTGGAATTTGCATGGAAGATATTATAAAAATAATTATAGGAATAATAACATGTTTTATTACTATAAGTCTTCCTAATTGGTACAACCATTTGCCACTTGAGACAACCTTAGGCAAACCTCTCCAATGTAAAATTTCAACCCATCCCCACAACTAGCTTACAACATTCGTTTCTCACCACATGAGCATCTTAAGCAATTCATTGTAACCTATTATATGTCTATGAATTGCATGAGCCAATTATGTGTCTAGAGCTATTTTTTGCATATAGGTGGAGGGGATAGGTTGTAATTTTCCATGTGAGTAATTTGACTTTGGCATTGAGCGATCATCTCAAACTAGCATGGACAAGATGAATTTGATTATAAATTTAAATAAAACATCATGATAATCCCTCCAATACAAAGATGGGCTGTCAAGAACATAGAGGAGAATATAATATTTTATATATATACACACATATATGAAATTTAACACACACACGCACACACACACACACACACATATGTGAATACATCAATTTTTATATATACACATGCAAATTAATTCATTTCAATGCAAATTAATTCTTTTCAATGCAAATTAAATGCACACACACTATGTATGTTAAGTAGTATTACATATATGTACATGTACGTCTATATATATGGACACATATATGATAGAATATATATATATATATATATATATACATATTATCGAAAATATAAGTATATAAGTATGTACACGCACACACACACACACACACTACTTGAATACAAGCATGTGTGTATATATAGATATATAAATATATCTATATACTAATATTTATTTGTGTATTACTTTCAATGCAAATTAATAGTAATATATATATATATATATGTAGGTATGTATGTATGTATGTTGTATGTTGTATGTATGTATGTATGTATGTAAGTTGTATGTTATATGTATGTATGTATGTACATGAATATATACATATATTAATTTCTATTAAAAATAATAAAATTTTATATAGTAGTACATACACAGACACAGACACACACACATATATTCTACTATATGTGTCATTACATATGTATACATATGTACAAACATATATACTACTTTACATACATATATATATAGTAGCACGTGTGTGTGTGTGTGTGTGCTACTATATATGAGTACATTATTTTTAATACAAATAAATATATATACATACATATTTATACATGTATAGATATATTTGTATATATACAAGTGTGTGTGTGTGTACTACCTATATATATAGTATATTATATATGTAGACATATGATATAATAAATATGTGTATATCTACTTTAGTATATGTATGTATTCATTATATGGCATAAAAATATTAAAAAAAAACTTGTTTGCTAGAAACAAATTTTATTACGTTACATAATATTATAATTAAGGAATTGTAAATGGGTTTATTATATTTTTTTTACCAAAATCTAATTGTTGAATGTTGAATGGTTCTTGCCAATTGAATTCATTGTTAATCAATATGTTATTTGGGTAAATTGGATGGTCAATTTATGTTCTAATAAACATGAATTTATTATTTTTATTTTTAAAATAGTGCTCTTTTTATGTCATTTGGTTTAATTTATTTTCATATCTTTTAGTAAAATGACATAATTATTGCTTCCATTTGAACATCACATATGCTAATAGATTGTCAACTATATATTGCAAGTAAATTTCAAAAGTGTGTATATATAGAGATGGTTGTCTATATATATACATATGGTAACATATACATATGAATAGTGTGTGTATGAAAATACATAGATATGTTATATGTATCATTGTTCAATAGTGTGTGTGCATGTGTGTGTGTGTGTGTATCTTGTTCAACAATTACAACATAAACATAAGTGTGAATATATATAGGCACACACACACTTATGAACAATAGAATACATGTACATATAGTCTAAATGTACAATGTCTATATTGCACAAATATAGGATAGAATATATATAATAATATATACAAATATATATATATATATATATATATATATATATATATATATATATATATATATTGCACACAAGTGTATATGTATAATGCACAACATATAGTGCAAAATGTGTGTGTGTGTGTGTGTGTGTGTGTGCACATACATATCACACACACACACACACACACACATACATATATACAGATATTATAGAAGTATAAGTATAATGTAGTTTATAATGTGGTATATGTATGTATGATCATAAACTCAATCATCATAATGGTTAAAATTGTACCCATCAAAAAATAGTACACAAAATAAAATCATTTAAAAATAGGTTACATATTATATGTATTAATATAACCAGTGAAAAAAAAAATAATCAATCAAGATAATGGATTCTTGCAAGTTTTTATATTATTTCCAATCTTATAGCATCTAGAATAATACATAATTCATTTGTGCATAAATTGAGATTCCAAACATATATTTAAGTGTCTTCCAGGTAGACATTGAAAATTAGGAGAATTTAAAAAAAAAAATAATACTAAGAATATCACATACCAAATAAACCATCATTACAAATTGATGGCATGTAATGTATCACTATACCTAAAAATGACCCTGAATATATTAATTATATATTTGAAAATTTATACTAATCAAAATCATCAATAAAATTAATCACGGATTGACCAATTGATAATAATGTTGTATACGCATGCTCACAAGGAATACCCAATAATTGTCTATTTCTTTAAATGCATTTTTTATTAATGATATAATATTGATGTGAGACCTCCCAATAAAAAATCTGAAAATGTCATTTATGAATTGATACATTGGTAATGACATTTTTAGATTTAAAATTTTAGGTTCTATGATTTCCTTCTAACATGTTGATTCTTCCTTAAATATAATAAACATCATACTTAACTTTACCATGTACTCCATTAGAAAGCTCCATATTCAATGCTGATGTTCAACATAAATCTCAACATTAAAGACTCGTCAAGATTAATTGTCGTTTTATATCATATCAAGTAATAAAGTTCATATTTTCATTGGGAACTTTATTGCCTAATATTCTTGTTTATATGATTTGACCCAAATTGCTAAAGCTTCATTGAACTTTCTTAGTCAGCAAAGCATACATCATAAACATGGTTCAACCAAGTATATGCAATAATTTCAAGCTAGTTTAGCACAATGTATTCCCCTTGCTCCCTTTAGTAGTAGTTTGCTTACCTAAAATAATACTAAAATTCTTATTTAAGTGGTTATAATAATAAGAATCATGATTTCCCATAACAAATAGTCATCGAATAGCACACAAAAGGGTTGGGTATCTATTGGATATAATGACATCTTTATCAACAATAATTTTCTTCGAATTTCTAAAAACCAAAACCAATAATCATTATTTTTCATGCTCATCACCTTATATGCTAAAAGAAATGTAAAATCATTAGCATCATATGTTATAATAGATAAAGGAGCCCCACCATAAGGGTCAATCATATGCAAAGAAGCAATAGTAAAAATAGGCCAGTAACTCTATAGGAAAAACTTGAATAGATATAGGTTATGCAGCAAAAAGTTACTCAAAATGCACATCAAATGAATGAGTAAACTCAACAATACTTTTTAGGTTTGTTTTGATAATGCACTAACAAATCCAAGGCAATAAATTATAGTAATTGCAAGAAGTTCCAAAAATATGTTCTATCAATTTCTTCATGAGGTGCCATGCTTGATTATTAGACAAGTGCAAACCATGTAACATAATGAATTCCTAACATATTTTGTCATGGGTGATAATCATGAGTAGAACAAATAAGATTGTCAATGAGGATGGTGAATCCATTAGGTCAAACTAGGATCTGATAAAGTAACATCCTATAAAGAATGATTTTAAAAATTATGACAAGTATGCACTCAAAATTAATATAGTTTCTTATGGCATGACAATGAGTTTAATGGAAAATCAACAAATTTATATCAAAATCTTCCTACTAAAGAAATTAAGTAAACAACATCATAAAGCACTTGCCCTTGAAAATATTTATGGTGCAACACCTTTATGATATTATCATATTGAGATAAGCAAAGTGCAAATCCATGTGATTCAACACATCTTAATGAAAAACTTTATGAAGCTTATTATTGATGATCAATTGATATGTCAAAGCAATTATATGTACATGTATTGGCATATCCATTGTCACTGAGTGTGTGATTTAAATCAACAACTAGGCTATGAGCACATGATAATTAAATGAGTCTTATTATGAATAATAACTATGTGCAATAATAACAAAAAAAAGATGGTATAACAACTATAGTAAGGTGCAGAACACAATACATTAATGTTGGAAACACATATTCAAGTGCAACAACAATTTATGCTAGACAAATGCAATAATGCTTATCATTAAAAAATAAAATATTTACCATGGAATCATAATCTTGATGTGTGAGCATATATGAAGGATCAAATTTCATGGTAAATTAAAGGGCGAAGGAATTTAGCTGCTTACTCATTTCAAGGTAAAGTTTACTAACAAGTGAGTTGAAAGTAAATGTTATGCTACACAATAATAAAATTGGAAAGACCACTATTCTGTTTGTTGGAGAATTGGGAATTAAAGTTTGCAGAGCTGGATAATACTCATAGGATGGTTATTTTATATTTTCAAGTAGAGTTTATGCATATTTTCAATAACAATATAATACCTTAAGGTCATTGATGATAGTAAGATCTTCTCCCATAAGTCCATGTTCCATAATGTGCAAGGAACAAGATGATGCTACTGCGATTAGAGTCATTTAAACTTATGTCTTTTAAAATAATAATATACCAAACCAAACAAGTTTTATTATGAAGTGCTGCAAACCCGGCATGTATTGGTTCATTTTATTATTTAATATTTAAAACAAAATTTTTATTAATGATTTTAATACACATACATACATATACAAACAAAATTAATTTAGTACGAATCCGTTAATTTGATTTTATAATAAAATTAAATTACTTTGATTCTGATCACGTTGATTATTCCAGTTATATACACATACATATTTAAGATAAATAAAAATCTTTAAAATATTTTTTTGGATGTGGATAAGGCTATGGAAGTGATCTTAGCCTGAATAAAATATCGGGCTAGCAATATAATTATTTTCCACCATAATTTACAATAATTATAATTCATATAACAAAGGAATTATAATTGTACTTTCACTTATTTAAAAATAATTTATACCTTTTGTTACTTAATACTAATTAAACTTCTCATATTAAGATTATAGCTACCATGTATTAAATCAAATAACTGATAATCTAATTCAACCAATCTCTAATTATTTTCTTAATACTTTTCATTTAGCTTATTTGAATTGCTAGATCAAAATCTACCAGTAGGATCTGACAATATCAAAACTGATAAGTTTTGTCGGGGGGGGGGGGGGGCATCATCAATCCTTTTTATAGCATATGGATTCAATTAGTAATCAATATTCACCATATTCTTGATAAAGTTATCCAATTCATAGTTACAAAATATATTTTTAGATCTCATTCTTTATGAATTAAAAAAACTAATAAAAAAAGCATGCAAATAGTAATTATTTCATGAATAAAAGTAACAATATTTGCAGTAATAATAGTGTATGTTATTTTACAAATTAGTATAAAATAATTACATCGTGTTGGTCCAATTCAATACACTCAGGTACACTAGCACCAGAAGCTAGAATTTTACCATTCAACATAGTTAAGATAAATTTACTGAAATCTAGTACTATAATCTTACCAATAGGTTTTTCAACTTTATTTAGATTGTGAACAACAAACTTATTCAACAAGAAGTCAAAAACTGATGATTTGAATAAATGACATGTGCATTTTCACAAATTTAACTCATTGTAAACTTTTTTATTTAAAATTAGAAAAGGGCGTAAATTAAGAAAATTGAACAACAATTAGAAATGACTTTTAGTATAAATTAGTTCCAATATTATTTAACTAACTTATCTTTGCACTTAATCAATTCCTCACCTTTATGAATGAAACAAAATATTTTGTTATACATATCCTTTCAAGAAACTAAAATAAATATACATTTTAATGTAGTAAGATATATTAGTTAAAAGTTGAGCATGTATGCATGTATGTGTAAATGTGTCTCTAATCTTTAGAATACATACATACATACATACATAAAAGTTGAGCATGCATGCATGTGTGTGTGTGTGTGTGTGTGTGTGTGTGTGTATAAAATTTACGTAGACACAAACTTATATGATATATACTATCATATTACACATTTATAATGTAAATACAATTATATAATGTTATATATACATATATATAATTGTGTTTTTGTTTATATAGATATATATATATATATATATATATATAGACTATTATAAATGTGTATATGTATGTTATATGTGTACAAATTTATAATGTAAATATGTATGTTATATATAAATACATATAATGTGTATATATGTGTGCATCTAAACAAACAATTATATATATGTATATGCATATATATACAACAATAAATATGTCTATATGTAAAGTGTTTTATATATGAAAGAATATGTTATTGTTGCATATATATTAAAATAAACATGTATACCACTACTATATACATACATATAATATATTATACACACACAACAAGATACAATATGATATGACGAATATATAATAATATATAATAATATATGTATGTAAATATATATACAACATTATAAAACTATATTATATATGTACCACAATATGTGTGTGTGTCTCTCTCTCTCTACATACACAGACACAAATACACACACACACACACACAATATTATATATTAATATTTACATATTTATTCATATTTATTGTTGTCTACACACACACACACACGCGCGCGAAATTATCTGCATAAATATACTATAGTATATGCATGTGTGTCAACACACTCATGACAATTTAAGACTATATATATTTATACATATTTATTGTTGTATATATATAGAACAATATACAATACTATACTATAATATAGATGTATGCATACTATTGTGATTTGTTACACATCTAATTTTTTGGTTGGGTATATCCTAAAAGTTAGTTGGGCTAGAGTCTCTCGTTAAACATAATTCTGTAAGGATACATGTCATATAAGTAATAAAGTGGATCTTTAGTCTAGATGTCGATTTCACATGGATTGCATATATTGTTAGATTACTCATTGATAATTAACATGTACCTCCAGTAGGTATGATAAATAAAGATTCATGTCATAAATCTTAGATTTTTGAATGATTCATATTTTTATTTATGGTGTAATTCATATATAGCCTTGTTGCGATGATACTTAATTATAGAATAAATTCTAGATAATCGTGGAATGATTTTTTATCCTACCTGCATACAAATTAGTTATCAATTATTGAGTCGTTCTCAATGATGGTCCTCTAATAGTTATCCCCTCAAAACAATACCACTTAGACAGTGCATCATCCATGCTTAGAGGTTATTCATAAGTTTTCAATTTTTAGTGAACATATTAATTACTCTTAATAGTTGTTTCGATTATGTATACTTATTATCTGATATCTAGTATCTTTCTCAATGAGAATTGATATGGTATTAAAAGTATTTATACTTTTGGCTTCATTAGTATTATACTCATACAATTAATATTTGTTTTCTTTCATATTTCACCGAAGGTAGCCATACGATTGAATATAGCTCATATGACTATTACTATTATAAGAATCATATTTATTTGTACCTATCATATGCCTTACTTGTCATTATCCCCTACTATGATAGAAAACTCTCGCACTAAAGGTGAAACCCTTCTCATGCATCATGGTTAGAATGACAATCACTTTCTTCATACTATATGCATTATTGTATTTCAGGGCTAGCATGTCAACTTTCACCACTCTAATCATGCACGAACCCACTAATAGCCAAAATCCTAGTCTTTGTTTTATTTATTTACCAGACAATACATAAGCAAATAATATCACAATAAAATATCATATTAAAATATTAAATATAGTATCTATCATAATAAATATATTACACTATCTATAAATTCTCCTTTTAACTTGAATTTGGGAAGAATAATATATGAGATAAGTAAAAATTTATCTAGTATAAATTTGAGTGCCCAATTTCAGCTCATAGAAGAGTCTAGACTTCAAAATCTAAATCCCTCAAAACTCACACAATTTCATTTTGATTTTTTCCCTAGGATGGGATCGGAATACATGCCTACTATGATTTATACTTGTATCTTGTATCACCCTTATTTCTCATGGTTTACCCCAAAAATAGAGTTGTTGAGCCTCTTGGACCATTTTTCTCATGCCCCTCATTGATTTGATTTGGCTTCTTATAATTTTCATTATATACCCGAGAATTTGGTATGGGTTATTTAATTAAAAATCATAACACTAAATAAAAGTCATGGCTTCAATCATTTATTTTTATAACACAAAGTTGTGACACTGGATATGAGCCATACTTTGGTCTCTTTACTCAACTTGTTGGTTGTGATGCTAGGTAAACTAAAATGTCACGATGGCTCATTTAACCAATGTAATGCAAATTCATGGGTCTGGGTGTTGCAGCAGCTTGTGTATTTTGCTTCTATAACCCAATGTCATAATGTTGATGATTGACAATGGTTTTGGTTTCTCTCTTGAACCAAGAATCATGATGTTTGTGTTGGTCATGGCTTTAGTCAAAAAGTCATGATACTAAATATATGTCACAATTTTGGCTTAAGTATTCGATGTTTTGGTAAAGTAAAAGTCATAGCATCTGGAGGCTACAATAGATTTTAGCACAAGTGGGGTACTTGGTTACTATGAAGTAAAATTAATGTCATATAAGCATGATATTACTTCAACTTAGTTTGACTATGATTCCAAGGAATCTTCACAGCCAAAAGAAAGTGTTACAATGAAAAGATTGTGTGAATATGGTAATAGAATCATAACATAAGAAGATTATTACAACTATGTGTGTAGAGTTTTGACCAAAAAATGATGTTGAAACCAATCTATAAGTACTCAAAGGTGTTATCAAGATGTAATATGTTAAATGTTATGACTTGAATGATTTTTCACTCCCCTCTTAATCACTTACTCTACTAAGTAACACATTTCATATTAAAAATTTTTGATTTCATAATAATTCATCAAAATCCTTCAAAATTAAGTTCCAATCAAGATTTATCATAGGTATAATTTTATTTACATTATCAACCTAATATTGCATATTTGTTTATTTTTTAGTTGTGCTATTTATGTTCCAACCATCTCACACTTTTTCATAAGTGATGGAGGGGGCTATTTCTATAAGTAGATGTTTGGGGCATATTTGGAAAAATAAAACTGAACATAAACAAGGACTTACATATCATCTACAAACAAATGAGCAAATAGAAATATTAAATAAAGTGATACAAAAATATTAGAGAAGATGTTAATTCATCTAGGAAAAAAGAAAGATTAGTCTTAGGCTTGGAGAAGATACAATGGGTCTATAGAACTACTTTTAAAATATCACTTGGAGTATCCTTTTTTTGTCTCATCTTTGGTAATATTTGTCACATCCTAGTTGAACTTGAACATAAAGTATGATGGGTTATCAAAAAGTTGAATAATGATTTGAAAGATAAAAAGGATAGAAGGATTCTATAAATGAGTGAATTGGAAAAGTTGAGAAATGAAGCATATAACCAAATATTGGCATGATAAGAATCAATAAATGAGAGAGTTCAAAGTTGGGGAAAAAGTATTTATGTTCAATTCTCAGCTGAATTTGTTTTCAAGAAAGTTGGAATCTTGATGGTATGACCCTTTTAAAATAATATTTGACTTCTTATGGGGCAGTCATGGTGAAGTCAAAAAAAGAGTGAAATTTAAAGTAAATGAACAAAGGGTGAAGCATTATATGGTTTAGCTAGAATTATTGGAAGATCTGAACAATGTCAAAGTTGTGATTGGGTAAGGTGTTGTGACATTTGTATTACAGAAAGAAAATGCCTATTAGAAAATCAATGATACATTGCCTTGCATAGTGCTGGGACTTTGGTGTTATAGAAAGAATTTTTCTATTAAAAACTCAATGAAAAAGTTATGGTCATGCATAGCACTATGACTTTGGTATTATAAAAAATATATATATATCAGAATCTCAATGACTAAGCCATGGTCATGCACAAATTTGAGATTTTGGTGTTACATCATAAAATGGGCCAAGAGATGTTTATAGGCAAAGCCATGGTTGTACTCAATGACAAGACTTTTTGGATACAAGAAGAGAATGGCTAGGCTAGAACAGAAAAAAAACCACAACATTCCTTGAAGTCATGGCATGCGAGGAGGAAAGGCCCAAAGAAGAAAGTGCGATTGATGTAAACATAAGAAAGAAATAAGAATGAGCGAAGTAAAAACATACACTAAAAATCTAGCATGGATGGCACATATCATTGACAGAGGTGAGAAAGAATTTATGATCTAATTATATATGTTAAACCTAGCATTGTTTGTGAGATAACCCAAAATTTTTTTTTTCAAATGTATAATATAATAATTTTCATATACCCATTACATTGATTATTGTACCACCCTAACTTGCCAATTGGCATAGTCATGAAACTCAAACATTGTCATGATTATTAATATATCCATAATAATAAGGAAAGAAAGGTTGTTTCGTGGACTTGAGATATTATGATACTTAAACCTAATTGTAGAAAATAATATTTTGTTTTTGGTGATATATTAATAATCAATACCAAATATTCATGGTTGAGTTTCATGACAATGTTTTGGTATAGTTTTAGTGCCTAAGTTTTACTCATGGTTGAGCTATAGTTTTAGTGCCTAAGTTTGTTTGGTATGTAAAATACCAAATATTCATGTGCATTTGGGATAATATTAGATGACGAAAAGCAAGGAAATTAGTCATAATTAGATCGCTTTCATTATTTTGGAGTTTTGGTATATTTTAATAAATAATTATAAAATTATTATATTTTTAAATGTAATTGACAACTTGGAGTCACATACATATTTAACTCACAATAATTAAATAGTTATGATATTAATTTCATGTTATAGTAACCCATTATCCTACTGGTGCTAATACTCATGACAAACTTTTAATTTCGTAACTTTATCTTTACCAAAACTTTGTATTCTCAAGTTAGAGTTAGGGGTGTCAAAAGAAACAGTGTCGGGCTGGCTCGGACCATTTTTAGCCGGCCTGACCGTGCTTTCGTACTAGGTGGCACGACACTATTACTATACCGTGTCGTGTCTGGCTCGGCACGGTTCTGTGGAGGTCAGCCTGGCATGGGCCTGTGGAACGAATCCATTAGGTTCGGTCGGTCGGTCCGAACCCTTAATTTAAAAAAAAATTAGGGTTTCGGTGCACGTCGACGTGCCGCCGCACCGCCTAACCCCTAAATTAAAAAAATTATGGTTTTGGCGTGCGCCGTCACACCACCGCACTGCTGAAACCCTAATTTAAAAAAAATAGCGTTTTGGTGGCGTGCCACCATGCCGCCGTGATTTCTTTTTCACTTCGAGGCTCGGTGAGTCTTGTCCATCAAGCTCAGCTTCTGCCGCTGGGGCGATTTTTCGGTTCGTGCCGAGGTATAATGCCAATGGGCCATAGTACCGTGTCAGGCCAGACACGACACGAGGCTCGGTTGGCATCGGCACGACACGAGACTCGATTGGCCTCAGCACGGCACGGTTGATGCCGTGGACAGGCACGACACGGGCACGAGCACGAGAAATTCTCGTGCCGGACCTGGCCAGCCCGGCCCGGTTGACACCTCTAGTTAGAGTCATAATTTTTTCCCAAAGCAGTGATTTTTGGGTTTTAAAAAATAATAGAAGAAAAATTACTTAAGACAAAGTCACAACAATTATCCAGTGTAATGACTTTTGGATACATAATGTTATATAAGACATTACTAGAGCATGACCACTTCCAATGCTCTAAAATGTTATTATGAATTTCACTGAGTTCCATCTAGATTTTAATATTATTTTTTGGTTCTTGAACTTCAATAAACACTTTATTCTCAATGATATTAAAGAAACAAAACATTTAGTTTTTTTGTGGTATCTCACAAAAAAGAACATTTATTAAGTTTACAACCTAATTTGCTAGAAGTTTGGTGTCTTATATAATCCTCGCAATCTCAAAATTTCAAGAAAGACAACCTAGATTTTTTTTCAAATCTATATTTCACTGATGTCTTTTTGCACTTACTAGATGAAACATGATTTAATGTCAGAGAATTTATTAGTAATACATATCCCCGTAAGGATATAGAAAAATATAAATGTCTCGTCTTAAATTAAACCATATCTAATAGATTTGAATTTTTATTTTCATTTACCATTGATCAATTGTGGTGTTCCTGGAGATATAAGTTATGTCATTATCACTTAGTATTTAAGGTCATCAAACTCATGGCTCATGAATTCATCACATCAATCTTATCTAACTATTTTGATACTTTTTCCAAGTCAGTTTTTTACTTTCTTTTAGTTAATTTTCTACTTTATTCTTTAATTCCTTTAAATTTTTGAAGGCCTTGGTTTTTTGCTTCATAAGATGCACATGTCTTTATCTACTAAAATCATCAATAAATATATTGAAGTTCCAATAGTCTCATCTTGCTTGTGTATTTAGAGGTCCATATATATATACATCAATTTGTATAAGAACCAATAAATCATTCGCCATATCACTATGTCCCATAAATGTGACCTCCATTTTGTCCAATAAAGAAAATTCAAATAATTGGTATTGCTTAAAAGCATATGAATCTGAGAACCCTTCTTTATAAAGCTCAAAAATGTGACCACCATTTATATTGTCTAAAAATAATGTCATGAGTAAATAAGATTTGAGTTGTTGATTTTCATTCTCTTAGTTTTAATATAACATATAGATATATCTAAATCTATATTATAAAAACTATTGAGTAATGGTTCACAACCATAGCTAAGACTATCAAAATAAATAGAATAATATTTATTCATTTATTACAACCAAAAAATCCATCATGTCCAAACATGAAATGAAGATATTTCTAGTAATGATGCACAAAATAATAGTCTTCAAATTCTAAATATTTCTTTATGAGAAAAGAATATAAGATATGTTTCTATGACTATTACAACAACTTTTGTTCAATTTTCATCATGCATGTTACATCATGCTTAGACAATTATCTACTCTCCTTTAGTTCCTAAACATGGTACAAATTTTAGAAAAAACTTTGTATCTACCACTCATTTTGAAGAAGTAAATAGATTGACTTTTATAACACACATACCAAAAGTCAAAGTCTCACATTTCTCATTCTTCTTTATATTCATAAGATAAACAAATAGTTCCTCTCATAATAATCAGTCACACCACAATGGAAGCATTTCTTTTCCATCGGCACACCACAATGGAAGCATTTCTTTTCCATCATCACACCACCTTTAGGTGTCATTGGCTTAGCAACTAGCTTGCACTTTGCTTCAATTGTTCTCAATATAGTTATCAACTAAGGAAAAGGTCTATCAATTCCTTTCATGTTATAGTTTACAACAAATTAACTATAACTTTCTAGCAATGCTAAATGATTTAGTGGCCATCTCTTGGCCTAGCATAAATCTCAGTCATAACAAGGGATTGACATAGCTTATCATTTTGAGAACAAGTGTTCCCACAATAGTTCAGTCCATCAACTTTCATTGAAATAATGGCTTAGATATATCATATCTTTCTTGACTAGTTTGTACATGACATAGTTATTTTAGATCCTTTATCATATCAAAAGCAACAATGTCCTCGTGTTGCTTCTAAAGCTCATGGGACATAACAAATATAAAGTAATTAATGTCTAACTTGTCATCGAGATACTTTTTGTAAGTATCTCTCTGTCTTTGAGGCATTAGAGGTGAGCTCACTAGGAATGAATTCCTTGAAAGCATACAACTTCTCAACTTATGTTACTACTCTATGAAATTTATTCCATTAATTTATCTTTTTCAAGGACAAATTGAATCAACAATATATTTGATGTATTTAATGTTATAATGATTTTAATATAAACTATGTAATATTTATATCATACTTTTTGTCATCTATAATGAATTTATTAAATAATTTTTTTATAAATTTTGAAAAAAAAAATATTAACCCTTAGTATTAATTTCAGAAAAGATTATTAAAAATTTTGTAGTGGAACATGATCCATATATCACTTTATCTTGAATCAGTTATGACTGATCTTTTAAGATTATAGCTATTGATGCATGAAACTATTTTTAAGTGCATAGTATGCACTTGTTGGATTGACAGGTGAATAACCCTCAATCACATCCATATAATGGACTGCCAAATGAAGTACCTTGTGGTCAATAATCTTAATTGGATGACCTAGTTAAGTTATGCCCAATATTAGACAAATGGATAGTATAATTGTTCTTCATTCCTTACTAATACAAACACTCGTGCTTTACTTAGGCAAACTTTTATTATGTTGATCAAGGCCTTGAAGAGGACTAATATTGGAAGACATTGCACTTGACATAATATTTTAGTTTGAGAGATTTTGAAATTTTAAATTTCACCATTAATGGACTAATATAATTCAATGTCCTTTCAATTTAATCATATTATTTTTAATATTCATTGTGGTCATATTTAAATATGGTGTTTATTAAATACTATGCATCAGATTTATGTCATGCATCATAATTCATAAAAAGATTAATATACATTGGTTCTCTCTTATCATTGAGATAACCAAAATGTCAACCTATAGGTTATGAACTCTTCTTAGTTACCTTAGTCATTATCTGATGGTATTCAAGAGCATCATTCAATATGCTGCACAAATACTTCATATAGCCTACGAGCTTTGACTACATATCTCCTATGTTTAACTTAATCTAAAATTATAATTTATAACAGAAACTAAGAGTCATATTCAATGGGAGGTATATGAGAAGTAAAATTGCATTCGAAGTATGTAAAAAAGGCATGACACAAAAGCCATATTTAAATTATATCTCAAAATTAAGTAACCATGAAAAGAAACAACCACGAGGTTAAAGGTAGTAACTAGTCACAAAACACAAATATGATAACAATTATCCGTAAGTTAATAAAAAATAATAATAATTTTCAAGAATATGTGTTGATCAAAACATCACTTCATAATGGTATAAACAAACAACTTATGCAAAGTAATAAACAATTACTTTTTTTGTGATTTATCAACAATATATTTATTTAAACATATTATATGATTTGGAAGATAAACTCATAGAAAATGTGGTTTCAAACAAAGAAATCCAACTAGGTCATTTGCATATGAATTCTCATACCACTATAAGAGTTTGATGATGCCTCTGCCATATAAAATAGAAAAATAATAAATAATTAGTAGAATAATTATATGATTTGTATGGATTTATTGACATATGTGATGTGTTGATCAATATATTTATTTAAACATATTATATGATTTATTAACATATTATATGATTTGTATGGAAGAATCTTCACCTTGGATTTGAGAACTGGTCCAGATTTGAACCAAACACGACTCCTTCAAGCTTCACCTCTATTGCAGTCCACTCCACCAATTGAAATATCACCATAAATATCTTGTGAACATAACGAAAATAACTTTCGATGGTGATGCTAGCTACCAACTAAAAGTGTGTATTAGCATTTTTTTTTTTGGGTAAAATAGAAGTGAAGGAATGAGATATGAAACTCAAAAATAGGATTTCTCTATATATAAATATTTAAATTAATTCGAGCACTCATAATGCGAGCACTTAATATTCAAGCGCTCTTCATTCAATCACTCCATATATCTAAGTAGTCTAACCCAACCCCCCCCCCCCCCTAATAAATATATATTTATTTCAATCATACTAATTCTTTTAAAAAACATATATATTTATTTTAGAGTTTAACACTATCTTTTAATTAATTCTAACCAAATTATTAAATTAACTTAGTTTGAATATTTTAAATAATTAATTTAATAATGACCCTTACATTCCATTTCCTTTTTTGGGGTATGAGTATGATCCAATAATTTCTAATAATAATGACAGTAATATTAGAACTATTTTATTGTTACCAATAATGAGTAGTATCTAGCAATCCATCATTATCACCCAATTCACAATGTCATTATTCAACATCATCTTACTTGTGCTAATTTAACAATGCAATTCAAATCCCTTTGCCCTTGATATCTAGATGGTATACAAGATCTTCTCATGCATTTCTTGGGTTGTCATCTCTTGAAGATATGTAACTATTGGTCTAGCATGGTCAGACAAAGAGAGAGAGAGAGAGAGAGAGAGAGAGTGAGTGAGTGGGTGAGAAAATGATGATGTGTTGTAAAATTGTATTTCAAACTACTAAAAATGAAAACAAAATCTGAATAAGAATAGTAGTTGTCATTTTATAGTTCTTGTACATTATACACATGCTTAAAATCCATTGACTAAGAAAAAAAATGAAAAGGTATAAAAAAACCCAAAAATGTGGAGTCTAAGTGGTCGTACTTGCCAACTACATAAGCATTACACCTAGGCATGGTCCATCTTCATATTTCACAAATCATGTCAAACTATAGATGCTTTTTGTCCAACTAACATTGTCTTTGGAATTTTGTATATACTTACAAATTACTAAATATGTGGTCCTCTTTTGTTTTTCTCAAGTCTTGCAAATTGTCAAAACTTTCAACCTAACTCATATTCTTTTTCAGTTTCTCAATTGCTTGTGAACTTCTAAAGATTTTGCTTACTTAATGTAGAGAATAGATAATCTTCAATGTGCTACAATGTAACAAAAGTGAACTTCTAATAGAAGAATTTTATAGAAGATAGCTATTCTGATGAAGATGATGACTATGATGCGAAAGAACTATTATGGAGTTGCAAAAATTAATTAAAATAAGAAAGATAACTGGTATGAGTCAAGACATTCTTCAAAGTCTTGACCTCAGCTTAATCTAATTTAGACAACTCTAAGAAAGATAAAGAAATAAGTGAGGAAGATGATGCTGATACAAAAATTATGGAGGATTTGATCAAAGATAGAGTTGTTGTACACATCACCACACCTTTAGTGTTACAAAACCAAATGGTCTATCAAAAGCTCAATGACAAATACACAAACATTTCTAGTATTGTGACTTTTGTGTTATAGAATAAAATTGGCCAAGAAAAACTTAAGCACAAAGCCATGATGGTGCACAATGCCATGACATTTGGATTAAAAAAAGAAATGGGCCAAGACAGGTTAAAATACAAAGTCATGGAAGTTCTTAGTGGCATGACTTTGGGAATACAAGAAGAAAAGATTTGGGCTAGCACCAAAGAAGTTGTGATATTTACCAAAGTCATAATATCCAAACAAGAAAAGGTCAAAGAATGAAGCATAATTGAAGTAAGGCAAATAAAAGAAACAAAAAAGAATGAAATAAAATAATTTAATAAAAAGCTAAAATGAATCATAGACATCACTGATAGAGGTAATTAAGTATCTATGGTCTGGTTATTGATATTAAACATAATGTTTCTTGGGAGGCAACCTAAAGAATTTTATTTTTTATATGTGTGATGTAATAAATAGCCCATGTTTTTCATATAAATAATTATACACACTCAACTTCCTATGAGTATAGTTGCAAAACTCAAACCCCCCATGACTATCAATATGTCCATTAGAAGTTGTTTCACTATTTTGCATATAGTATGATACTCAAACCTAGTCATAAAAGAGAAATATATTTTTTGAGATGAAGTATATATTTTTTTATTGAGGGAGAAATTATTGCTTAGGGACTAGCAATAGTTTTAATATGTGAGTTTGTTTGATGTTCAAATTATTGAATATTCTTGAGTATTTTGATGCTATTAGAATTAGATGATGTATAATACATGAATAAGACATAATTAAATTAGTTTTATGACTTATAAGTTTATGTGAATTTTGTTGAATAGGTATGATGTTGATAAGGTTTTTAGAGGATTTTGGTTACTTCATAGATTATGAATCATTGAGAAGGTTCGGCATCTATTCTTGGCCTAAACTCTACCTGATTAGTTATAGAAATTTTTATATGCTATGACTCTACTACTTCATTAGTATAATTCTTCATCTTTGTAACATATTCTTTATGGTTGTAATATTATAGAGTCACAGCAATACTTATCTCATAATAATTAAATAACCATAATATTAATTTCATGTCATAGTAACCAAGTATCCTAATTGTACTAAATGTCACATCCACTTCCTAGTATGACTTTATCTTTGACTAGACTTTATGGTCTTAAGTTAGAGCTATGGTGTTTTTATAAAGTTATAACTTTTGAACTATAGAAAGTTACGAAACTAAAACTACTCATGTCAAAATTGTGATAATTATCCAGCACCTCAATTTTTGGACACGAAATATTATAGATGTTATTTACTCGAGTACAACTATTCTCCAAAATCATGAATCTTGTCCTCACAAGAAGGTAATGCCATGACTTTTATATTAAGGTTAATTTGCAATATCATGGCCTTTTTGTGGTGTTATGGTCATGTGATATATGAGAAAGTTTAAGGTTAGCATCACTTTTAATTCCAACACCATGGCCACTTGAAGCACAAAAAAGACTATTCTTTACATCTTGCCCATTCCCAACATTGTGATCATAAGATTTACATGAAAGAATAATCCTAACATCAAGTCATTTCCTAGCATAGTGACCAGGTAATGAAAGAGAGAGACTAATAACATACCCATGGTGATTCCCATCAAAGCACTTTGTATTACAGAGACAACATGTAGCCCCCCATTCCTAGCCTAACCTAATTGGCAGATACAAACTGAGTCCAGGATGCTATTCATTTCATTTATCAAAACTTATAAAAAAAATATCATTTAGACTAATATTCCATTTCATATAAAATATTTCAAATGCTTGGAAACATTTCTTTTCATTAGGTACAAAGGCCTTTACAAAGTTTTGCTGAAACTAGTTCAATTCGGTTGGCCCATAATTGTTTACATTTAACAAAAATAAATAAAAAAAATATAATATAGGTGTTCCATGCCCATTCAAAATAATACACAAAATAGTTTCAGAGTTTAACTCTTTTGATCCCTAAACATCAAATGATAAAAAAAATATAGGATGGATGCATATGACGGAGTATATAATTAAACTCTAAAACTTTCTCAATGACTCTACATTCCTCGATCTTGTCTCTCTTTTTTGTTCATTGTGCATAGATAAAAACTACGTGCTAAGCATTTTCATGCTTAGTGATTTTATACAATTCTCTTTTTATTTCAATTTAAATCAAATAATATATTTTCATATGATAATGCTTTCATATTTTCTTAAATGACCAATGTTGAACAATACATACATAAAGATATATTTTTATTTAATTAATTATAATTCATTGGTCATCTCAAATCATGCATTCTCATGTGCAACAAATCGCTCAAATCATAATTCATGCTCTTTTGGCCCTTATCGAATTTAACTTATGCTTTCAGTGTTTAGGATAAAGAATCACTGACATAGTCCCACTAGGCTGCAGACCGGTGTAATAATAATGGTTTCATAAAAATATATACTTGGTTGATGTAAACTACTGATATTGTCTCTTTTAGAGGTGTCAAACATGCTGGGCTGGGTCGGCCCATTTTTAGTGGCCCAATCAGGTCACCATGCCATGCTGAGCATGGCATGGCTTGAGAACTACCAGCTGAGCATGACCCACCAGCTCAATTTGTACTTGGTTTGGGCTGGGTCATGCCTGGACTTGCTAGGTCATGTCGGATCATACTCGGTGTTTCCAACTAAATTTAAAAAAAATTCAGTTGGGTCCCAAGGCAATTTATCAAGCCATCGGGCGAGGCATACAGGCCATGCTTGGCCCGGCTAGAGGCACAGCTCATGTCGACCTGGCATGACAAGAACCATGCCAAGAATCAGCCAAACCTGACCTACAACACGATTCCAAACCATGTCGTGCAGAGCCAGACACGGCTAGACTGGGTCGTGCCCAGGCCGCCCGGCCCGTTTTGACACCTCTAATCCTGTTGAGCTACGAATAAGTATGCCACAATAGTATGTTTGTTTGACTCTTATTTATATATCAACTTATCCTTAATTTAAATTTAAAGGTTAGCATTGTATTAAGGACATTCAAATCATTTATAGGAAAATACAATATAGTATGTATTTTTTTATAAAAACAAATCATTTTGATACTGATATAATTTTTGTCATTCATTTTATAATCAATAAATTTCTCAAATGTTTTAACTAAAATGAACTTACAATTCATTTCATAATTTTTTTTGCATCAAATTAATTTAAAACAATTTAATATGCAATTCAAATATTTTGGAGATAGAGATTCGAAATAATAAGAGAACGGTGTAGAACAAACCCCGAGGCACCCGACACCTTGACTCCAATCCTTGGAATCTTGATCTCAGTTCGGCTTTTTCTCTTTGCTAGCTCATATTCCAATACAATTAAAGAACAATATTATTCATGTATGCTAGTGATTTTGGTTAGGGATAATTTTCGGATCTTAATAACCTAAAACTCAAGTTATGGTATTTATTAATGCCAAATCAATTAGCTTACTAGATCACCTACTGTTATTCATGATTTATGGGATCCCCTAGGTTTACAATTAAACAAAATTTCTTCGACAACATTATTCTCCTAGAAGTCTAGTTTATCCATAATTTTGAATCACTCAAATTGGACGAGTAAAACTCAACTTATGACAAAAAACACTACAATTACACCCAAAACACTATAACTACCCGAACTTCACATCTAAGCCGATATTCGGGAGCCTTATTGCTATAATTTTTTCCTGATTCCTTTTACACATTTGTAGATCCATCTCTTATAGTTTTTTTCCAATTGGAATTACTTCATATGGATGGTTATTATGAAATCTTTAGCCAAAAAAAAAACATGGGTTATTCTCCAAACCCAAATACAAGAAAAGAGGGGGTTAGGGTTTGATTTCTTATCTCAAATCTTTTTCAAACTTCAATACTAAGATTCTTCCTTATTCTTGAACATTTTAGCCTTTGATTTTTATAAAGAAATTCACAAATCTTTTCATTCACAAACCCCAGCTCTCTCCCTTTTTCTCTAAAATGAAAATTGCTTAATGAGGGGTATGTCTCTTCAATGCCAAAATATGGTCTTTAAGTTTCCAATTCCCAAGGCTTTGTTTAGCTTCACATTAATTCTCATTTCTCATTTTTAGCAATTAAGCATTTTATTTCACTTTCATTTAAATATTATTTCATTTCAATTACACTTTGGCACTTATACTTCTCATTTATGACTCATGGGTTTTCATTTGATATTTTTACAAATTTTATTTTATACCCTAAATATAAAATAAATATATTATTAAAATACTATGGTATTTTTGGGGTGTTACACAAAAGGCCCAAGTCCTAGAGATTTCCTTGCTACAGAGATAATAAGCATAAGAAAGAACTTCCATATCATTCACAGACAAGCGGACAAGATATAATATCAAATAGAAAGATCAAAAATATATTTGAGAATATAATGAATCTATTAAGAAAATATTAATCTCAAAGATTGGAGGAAGTATTGTGGGCTTATAAAATGGGATTCAAAATATCTCTATGAATGTCTCCTTACAGACGCATTCTCAAAAAGTATTATCATTTGTCAGTAGAAATTGACCATAGACCTGAAGTGTTAGATGGAATGTGTCATGACAACATGGCCCATTTTTGTGTGGCCTAGCTATGCCATCATGCCATGTTTGGCATGATACCACTGCCAAACCATTAATACTAGCATGGCGCATTTGGCCTATGGTATTATCGAGCCATGCCAAGCCATGTTGGATCATGTTAGGTTTTTTTAGCCAAAATCCAATGAAAATATTTTTAAAATTTTGATATTTTATTTTATTATTTATTGAAAATATTAAATTTAAATAAATTAAAAAGAAATAAATAATTAAAAAGATTTGACATTCATCTCAAATAAAAAATATAAGTATTTAATAAAAAAATACATAACATTCTATTATCAAAAGAAGAAAATAATACACACACGCACGCACGCATGCACGCACACATATACATATATATATATAATATATATTGAAGCATAACTTATAAGATCATAAGTGTATAAGAATATAACTCAGAGAAATAAAAAAACAATGACAATATGGTATCTTATGAAAAAAATCAAAAATTATATGAGTCATCAATCGACGTCTATGGTATGATAATATGGATGTAGATATAAATCATCATCATCATGTATACATCTGAAGGTATTACTAGTGGTGGCCTTAGTATCATCAATTTCTATGTCCTGTGAATTATTATCCACCAGCAACTATTCTATCAAATCTTAAATGCTCAACCTCAAATTTTCTAAGTCTTTCATGCTTGTAAGTACCTCTATGATATTTGATAATAGTCTCATTCTCATATTTTAAATAATATTGGCTGCCACATAAAAAGTAGATAGCATATAATATGTAGATTCATATGATTTCAATCAAAGCAAACTATTTATTCTTATTATTATCATGGGATATGATGGAGAAATAGTTAATATCTATGTACTGAGATATCTCACTCATATTTGAGAGATCATCTTGATATTTTCCCCTAACCAACTGAATGAAGAAGTCATTATCTCAGAATATGGTTATGTCCATACTCGAAGTCTAGCTATAACGACCATACCTAGTATCATAATATATAAATAAGTTAGTTAATTTTTCATGAATGAATCCTTCATGTTGGTATTCCCAGTTCATACACACGAATATGTATTTCAAAAGGTTTTCTAACTCTTTAACCTTAACCCTAAGATCAATTCATATAGCCAAGTAATAAAATGATCAAATAAAGGACTAGTAATTTAAATACTTAGTTTCCATTTCAACAAACATGGTATTAAATTTAGGATAACTTCTATACTTGCTAAACATGCTACTGATATTGCATATGCACTTAAGTATAGTACAAGTGGTGGGAGTATACATAGATGAACATGCATTCATCCTTTCATAAAAAATCTTTAGGAATTTTAAAAAATATATTCATATATCTCAGTCAGAATTATCAATAATAAGTTTGCCACTCTTGCTATTTAAATAGTCAAATATCATATGTTAGTAGCTAACACATAACTCTAATATTAGGTTGGTGTAATTCTAATGGTTTCTCACTTCCATTTGAAAATTTTAGTTTTTAGGCCAACTGATAAATAGAGTGCTAAACTCTTATTGTCTACTAGGAGTCCTAATATATTTTAGTAAATTTCTTATTTTTTCTAATCCATGGAAACAACTTTCATTCTATCCTGCACTATCAGATTATTTACATAACACATATATCTAACTTGAAAAATCTTATCTAATGACTCATCTCTAATAATTCTAAAAAATATATTAATAACTACTTTATTGTAAAAAGTATTATTTAAGAAAACCAAATATTTTATTCTAATGATCATATTCACTAAATATCATCATTATACACTCATATATGGCAGGGGCATAATGAGGTCGAGGATCTCAAAAAATCCTAATTTTTTTATTAGGTTTCAATGTTTAATCTACATAGTAGGCAATGAGACATGCAAATAATGTATCATTCCACTAGTCTATATATTAAACATCATGGGTACTACTCCACTATATTTCTTGAAATAATGAATTATTTTTCTAACTTATAATATTTTTTTATGATATTCTTACTTGTAGACCTAGAAATCTTATGATAAGCATGCTAGAAATATGTCTGTATAATACTATCTTAGGATCCTACAAAATTTTAATCAAAAGATTCAAGATCATAATTAGTTTTATCATGTATTCCCTCCCAAAATTATTCTAGTATATGAAGGGGCTCAACGAACCTAAACTATATTCAACTTGAAAGACTCTTCCACTTAGTTAGATTTGTGTGAGATTTAATGCATCATATTTTTTTGTATATTGATCAGCATGTCTATTATGGTACCTAGTATTATATGCACTCTTATATGTATATATATTTTGATAATATATATATTGTACCAATTCTTCTTTGATACTACTAAAATTTTTATTTTTTATTATTTTAAAATGAGTTTATACTATTGAAGTTTGATTAGTTTTTTGTTTTTAGGTTGCAAATAGGCTTGGAATGAGGCTATTGGAGAAAACTTAGTTTCAACCTTAGTCATTTCAGTAGGATTATTGTTATTATCTATATCAACATCAAATTTATTATTATTATATTCACTATTTGCTATTGACCTAGATAGAGATCAGGAACACAAGCCAAAAAAAAAGATTATACGGAAAAATTGACCTAGATTGTTGAAGTCAATGATTCAATTAGACATTTAATAAAATGTTTAACTATGAATAGTAAACATAACACTACTTGGGAGACAACCTAAAAATTTTTTTTATTGGAGAAAATTTATTATTATTACATTTTGCTGAAAGATAAATTAGGAACATAAGCCAAAGAAAAAAAATTATATGGATAAATTGACCTAGATAGTTGGAGTCAATTATTTTAATTAGATATCTAATAAAATGTTATTAGCTATGAATATTAAACATAATTCTACTTAGGAGACAACATAAGCTTTTTTTTTTATTCAATTTATTGAATAAACACATTATACCATAACTGATATGCTTCATAATAATTACCAAAATTCTAGTCATCATTTCTAAAACAAAAGTCTACCATGAAGTTCAAACTTAATCATGTTTATCTTAGTTGTGTACTTATTCTTTTGGTAAAAATGTTTAAAGGGTTATTTATTCCTCAAAGATGAGTAATACTTTTAGCATATTACTTTGATCGACACTCCACATACCGAATAGTTTGGGTGTTTTGGAGAGTTTATCTCATTATGTGTATACATATTCTATTATTTATTGGAATGATTTTATTAACTTTTTATTTTGAGAGAATTTGATAAATGTTAGTGAATCATTATGATTTTTGGTAGATCTAGTGGAGAAAAGGCTAGGAGGGGTAAAGAAATATACCTTTCTTAATATTTCTTGAGTATTATAGTACCCTTTCTTTGCCATAACTCTACAAAATAGTTATGATATTCTTTGTATATCACCACTCTATCACTAAGTTAACATAATTATTTTACTATGTAACACAATTATCATAACTATAATATTTTCTTAGAGTCACAACTATACTAAATGATAAAATCTTTAATAAAAATAATATTATTTTCTCATTGTGGTAGCCAAGTATCCCACTGATATAATTAGTCATGTTAAATGACCAAAGCCACAACTTATTCAATATAAAGCTAAAACACAAAATTATTTTGAGTTATGGTATTATTTTCCTCCACTACTTTTCATTCCTTGAATCACTTGCTCTAGTCTCAACATTTCTAATAAATCAATTTTGTGCTCCATAAAGAAAATACCAAAGTCATGACCAATATCAATGTCATGACTTTGTATTATAGAAAGTAATTATCTTAGTCATGATAATACCAATGTCATGATACTTTGCTCAGAAAGCTAATAACAAAGTCGTGACCAATATAAATGTCATGACTTTGTGATATAAAAAGTAATTATCTTGATCATGATAATTTAAGCACTATGATACTTTGTTCAGATTGCTAAGATCAAAGTCATGGCAAATCACATCACCATAATTTTGTGTTATAGTGAGAAAAGGTATTAGTCATAATTATTTCTAGTACAATGACATCTATGGTCTAAAGAAGATATAAAGTTATGACCTCGAGTCTATGCCATGACTTTAAACCTAAAATTTTATATTGATCCCTACGCTATAGAAGTGGCACTTAGGAAAAAAAAAGAAAATGAGATAGATATTGGGGGAAACATGAAACCATGATGCCAAAACCATAGGCGATGCAATTCTAACCCCATCATAAGGACGAATCAAAAGTGAATGCAAGCAACCTTTGATTAGAATTAAGAATTTTTAATTAGGTATTCATTGGGAACCCTCGAAACAATGAGATGTCTCTCAACACATCTCTTGAGATTCCTTTTTTATTGTTCGACTAAATTGATATATATAATTGGTGAATATATTATTTTGTGATGAATTGAGGAATTTATGAGTTTATGTGTGCCTTTAAATGTTGATAGTTATAGATGTAAATTAGAAAAAAAAATTAAAATTTTCACAAATACATAGGTTTATGAATGTTAGGCATAGTGGATGTTGATAAGTAAGCCATAGGATATAGTCACATTGTATGGTAAGAATGAAGTAATAACTATTCTAATCTTAATGCATGAGATAAATCAAAGTGTGAAATCCTAAAATTGAGGTAACTTTAATTATTATAAATATGGTATTTATGAAAGCAAAATTATGATGTATTTATGACCAATCCATTGTATACGTTTTAGAAGAACTAATCTTAGAATAATATAGGAATTAAGCAGAATATTTAACCTAGGGATTTCACCATAATATAAGAGTTATGTATTAAGTATATAATTTTTGCCATAGTGAATGGTGACAAGTATGTCATGGGACATATACAAGTGAGGGAGATTAGTAAAGTGGTAACAATTTTTGCCAGTTTTTCCTTCATGTATGACTTCAATATATGAAATTCTTGGAAAAATATATGTTAATTGTCACGAGTATGACACTAACAATGTTTAAAGTACAAATATATTAAGTATCTTATTATTTCATATATTTAAAATAATTAGAGGTTGAAGAATAGAAGTACATATTCAAAGCAATCCTCAATGATAATTGATATATTACCAAAAAGGTATAGATGTGAGAATGACTCTTACATGAAATTACATGTTGATATTGCATTGAAATACGAAGGGATTATCAATGATAGTAATAGAAAAAAAGATGATAGTTACCTTGCATACCAAAAGGGCACATATGAATTTTCACATCAATCTACTATTCATCCAATAATCAAACATGACATTGACTAAATATTAAAAAAAATATCATCACTCACAAAGATGTGAGTCAATTCTAGAGTCTAATTATATTTTCAATGATCAAGTACATTTATTCAATTCGAATGGCAGTTAGTTAACTATTGATTGATTGAACTATCTATCTATCAATCTCTATGGAATTGATATTCAGACTTATATCAACTTTATTTCTTGTATGAGTCATATACTCGTGAAGCTATGTTGGATGAGAGATCCTTATTCAATAAAATTTTGAGATTGTATCAATTGGCAATAGTTTTGACACCCTCGTAGCGTTACAACAATCCTCTTTAATACATGATGAGGACTATCTTTAGGTGGACATTGTTAGATAGTATTGATAGTAGGACATTGTTCTACATGAGTCTCTTCATGAAATTATTGACATATGCCTAGAATATATCAAATAAGGAATAAGTGGGTCATGCAAAGAATTACTCAAATGTATGTTTTTTGTCTGAGAGAGATTCCCTTCTCAAGGATCAAATACATGATGAGGACTATCTTTAGTTGGACCTAAATGCCCTTAATTAGATATGTCAAATGAGATAGATGGTCTAGCATGACATGGAATGGTATGTCAAGCCATGATGAACCAAATGGAGTGGCATGCATGATGCTCAAGTTCTGTCATGTGTTGCTCCTTCATGTCATTGATTACATGTTCATGCTACAAACTGCCCATTCATGTCATCATTCAAATTTTCATGTCATATTATGTTCGTTATTGTTGCAGACCACCCACACTTGGCCTAGAGCCATTCCCCAACATGGACTTGTGCATCGATGTGGCCCATGTATGGCATGAAATGAGCCTATGCAAGGACACAAGCATGGACACATGCCTTCCTTTTCGTATGAACTGCCCAAACAACGCTCAGAGCACATGCTTGCATGAAAATTTTCCATAGTGAGTTCATGTGTCATGCTAAAGCACCTCGTTTTGAGCCATTTCAGCCATAGATAGCATAACAACCCATTTGGGCCAAAATAATATCAATTGTGTCGACCAAGCCTATGTTCGACATGTTTACTCTCAATTAGAGCAAAATGCCCTTTATTGGGACAGAGTATCATTGTTTGAGGTTGAGGCTAGATGTCCTTAGTTGAGGCTAGATGTCCTTAGTTGAGGCTAGAAGTCCTCGGTTAAGGTTAGATGTCCTAAGTTGAGGATAGATGTCCTCAATTGAGGCTAGATGTCCTAAGTTGAGGATAGATGTCCTCAGTTGAGGCTAGATGTCCTCAGTTGAGGCTAGATGTCCTCAACTGAGACTAGATGCCCTCAACTGAGACTAGATGTTATTGATTAGGACAGTGTGCGCTTGTTTGGGGCTAGATGCCCTCAATTAAGTCTATATGCCCTCAATTAGGCCTAGATGCTATTGATTAAGATTGAGACTAAATATCTTTCATTAAGATTGAGTATTCTTAGTTGCCTATATGTATATGTGTGTCATCGAAGAATTGTCATCAAATAAAACCACATACTATTGAATATTATCAATATACTATCAAAATTATCAAACTTATATAATAGTAGATACCAAATATTATAAAACATTTAGAACTTTATAAATACCATCAGCGATCACACAAAATATCAAATGATTAGTAAAATTTAATATAAATAATATGATACAAAATATCAAATAAACATGAAGACAACAATGAAGCAAATACTTGGTGGTGATGGTATCTTAGATGATGAATAAAATCAACCAAGATTATATGTATATACTTTATAGGAGATTATATGTGTTTTCATTAATTCTAATTTATTATTATTAAAAAATTTACTCCAACAAAAGGAAAATTCCTCTTTTGGATGATCAATATTTCACCAACAACTAATGAGTATGGGAGCAAAACTAAAATTCAAGTTTTGTTTTCTTTAAATTTGCTTCATATATTATTTTTTTTCTGATAAAACTAAAATCTATATCTTCATAGTTTAGATTTAATTGGTGATAGTTTTATCATCCAGGAGAGGATAAGGACCATTTGAAAATATTAATCATATTAACCAAATTAAATTTCTCAGAAATATTATCCCAAACATCATGATTTCATTAATATAAACACCTTTAAATATTTTAAAATATATCATGGATCACATCTTTATTTGATAAGAATAATGAATAAATTATGATGGATAAAGAAATAATGAAAATAAAAAATAATATTATAATAATTTTTGTAAATTTTAAAAAAATAATAAAAAATCAAATTATATAAGAACGTGTAGAAGGCCAAATAATAGATGACATTAAATCAGAACAGCACTTCCACAAAGTGTAGTAGTATGCTTGACAAAGAGGATGGATGTTCTTATTATATGAACACGAGTTCGATCCACAAGGATATCAAATATGTTCCCTAGTGTGTTTGTCAGTTGAATCTATCATGTTGGTGAGATGGGAGCATTACGTTCTTCAACCTCAGGATCATGGGGCTCATACATGTGCCAAGAGATAGCAAATGGTAATTCAATTTTGGAGACAAAAAAATAAAAATTAATTTTTTTAAAAAAAAAACTCAATTCTCCTAAATCCAAATCATATTATTTATTGGCTCATTTATGGGTCTCAATGCCTCAATTTAGGAGTAATTAAGGGTTGCATCCCAATAGTGATTTAGTGCCATGGATCCCTCTAATCCAATATTGTAGAGTACAGTTAGGTAATTTTTGTCCTAACTTTTGAATTATTGTTACAATTTGAGAGTACACTTGTACTTTCTAATCTATTATTCTTTTTTTACTTTATTTTTCCTTTTTGATAATCCTCAGTATTTGATAGTTCAGTACGGTTGTGGATGCGAAGCCACTAATCTCATGAATTTGAGTGTCATTAGGCGCTTTAATCCAGTGGCCTTAGGAACCAAAACTTGCGATATGACTGGACTGAGGTAGCCAGATAGGCCGTGTCAATCAGACTCGCCCGGGTGGGTCTTGGGAGTGGGACACAAGCATCATTTTTGGTGTTGTTAATGGAGGAAAGAGACGGACAACAAGAGTTTGCTGCCTAATCGAAGAACAGAAAATCAAATGAAGACGTGGAAATTAGAAAATGAAATTGAAACAGAAACTGATATGTCTGACAACAGTCACTAGAAGCCGAAAGAGTTTGCTGCTGCTGCTGCTCTCTCTCTCTCTCTCTCTCTCTCATCGGCTCCTCGCCTCCACACTCGCATTACTGTAATAACAATGGCCCCGGTTTGTTTGCGCTGGGTCCTCTCTCTCTCTTCAATTTACTTCCATAAATTTGTAATCATCCCAATTCCCAAAATACATCTCCCTCATCTTCTCCTTCAAGAGATAAGATTCTATCCTAAAAGAAACAGAATCTTTTTTTTAGAAGCAAATGGTGGGTTTAAGCGTTCTTTTGGAATCCCAGAGCCAGAAAAGTAGCAGGAGCGCACAGGTAATCAGTAAACTATCTGCTTCCTCACTGCGAAGCCCGCCGGCTTCCTGCTCCTCCCCGTCTTTTCTTCAACAATGCTTCCTCTGCGGCCTGAAGCTCTTGCCCGCGAAAGACATCTACATGTACAAGTAAGCAATCCTGTGCACCACCACCTTCGGTATATATATGTGTGTGTGATATCAATGTGATCGTTGATTATGTTTCCGGCGGCGGGAACGATGGGTTTTTTCTTCCACGGCCATGCGTTGTGTTTTCTGTCTTGTGAGTTTATTATGCGGGAGGGGTGATAGATTTGGATGCCTTTTTCATATGCTTAGAGGGGACCGAGCATTTTGTAGCGAGGGGTGCAGGCACAGGCACATGTACATGGACGAGCAGGAGGCACCGGCGAAAGAACGCTGTTCGTGGGTCGCCGGGAAAACCAGTTCTCCTTCTTCTTGACCCCTCCGGCGAACCTCTGCCTGGTGGTTTTGCCGAGCCGCAGCTTCCGAACTTGGGAAAATCGGGAAATCGCGAGACTCCTACCTCGCAGTGGCAGGTTTGGCCCGAGCCAGAGCCCGGGCCCGAGCCGACCCTCGACCGCGTCTATTGTTATTTTTAAATATTGTTCCGTTTCTACCCCTGCTAGGGATCTATGCTGCCTGATTTTTGAAGTATGTCAGGGTTTGTTTCCCGAAACGAAGCCACAACGAACGGTGCTGATCATTTCTCCCTACCCTTAGATGTTTTCGCCCATTGATTTCTTTTCACACTTTCTTATTTGCTTTACCACGCCTCTCTCTCTCTCTCTCTCTAAATTTTGACGAGATGCTTTATTTTAAAAATTTAAAAATTAGAATTTGCACATTTAAAAAATTGACACTAGAAGCATTAAACAAAGAATTACATACTAATGAGCATTTAATTTTACATTATTTTATGATTTTAAAAATTAACTTTTATTGATTTTATTATTATTATTATTATTTGAGTTGAAGAAACTGAGGTTGGGCCACAGCTTGGGCTTTCCAATTCGGGTTGGCCCTAGCCCGACCCAACCAACCTGCCCGAGCTGCTGCCCTATAAACCATCAAAAAAAAAAAAATCACATTGATAGAGAGCATGCCCAATTTCCTGTGAAATAACAAACAAATCAAACACACGGGGGGCCCAGGAAGCAGCCGCACCTGTTTAAGACATTCATTCTGCTGATGCATTATAATACATACACACACACATACATATATACATACATATATATGTGTGCGTGTGTGTATGTATATAAAATATATAATATACAAGGGGTGGGGGAATCAGCATGACATCGTCATCCAGACTTGAAGAGCAGAACGGCCTTCTGGTCCAAATATAAATAAATGAAGTGGTTGGTCTCATGAGTCACATATGAACCTGCACACCGCCACACTTGAAAACGTAAATAAATCTCGATCATTGATTTATTTGATGCAACAATCACATTTTCTAATAAATACATATTAGCCTATTTTATTTTAAGTTACAATTCAATTTTGTTTGAGCATATTAATTAAAAAAAAAAAAAGATATATTCATATGATTGGAGCATATCATATTCTATTGCTACATTAAATCTAAAAATAATTATTTATATTTTACATTTTTTTTTTAAAAAAAAAAATAAGATTAGATCGTAAAAAAGTATAAAAAATTTATTGAGTATCCTAATGATTACTAAAATAAAAAAATAAAAATTTTTATATTCCAAAATATAAGTAGAATTATATACATGAATTTGAATAATTGTCACAGTAAAAAAATAATTGAATCTGGATCTAAAAAGATAATTTACTCATAACTCGGTCAATTATTGATATGACAAAAATTAAAATAGACAAAATATGACAAAAATTAAAATAGACAAAAATTAAAAGATAATTTACTTCTTAAGTTGATTGAATAATCATTTATGATATACCTGATGTGATAATTATTATATAATTAAATTTTATTAACATATTTACAAATATAGAAAAATAAATAAAAAATGATTATATCAACTGCAAGGACAACTCTAGATACAATGCGCAGCTCCAGCAGTGCGCATCACTAAGGTGTGGGCTCTAATAATAACATTTATTATAGCCTTATGAATTACAATATATTTTCTACTAGTGCACATCACGAAAGTTTGAACTCTATAATAATATAATAATCCTAATTCCTATCCCCTCAAGATCTTTCACATGAAACTATTTTTTTAAAAATTCTTGTTGCACAATATTCAATCATTTCTAATAAAAATAATTATATCAACACATGCACATACACACATATATTGATAATAGTCTGACCATCATAATAGAGAGTAGCATTAGAAGTAAGAAAACATCTGATCTACTAAAAATATATATGATTTAAGATCTCTCACAGATAATAATCATCATTAAGAAATCTTAACCCTGAAAAATTCTAGAGATTAGAGTTGTAATTAAATAAATATGTTATGAATGATCTAAGAAATAATTAATTATACTTAATACATATATTATATTAGATCTAATAATAATGAAATACTATCTCCGTTCAGAATTGATAGTTCGCTATTGCACAAGAATTTGTTATGAAATGATGATCCGATATGATAGAGTAAAATTTAATTCATTTGTAAAGTCAATTTTGTTGCATTGATGACTTCATGATTACAACTGACAGTCGCAGGAAGACCCATCGATCTAGTTAGTTATCATTGATGGATTTCATGCACTTCTGAAATATCAAAAAGATATCATTGAACTTCTCCAGAGAATAGTGTCGGAAATAATTTTCCACTACATCAATAAGTTTATCAATTCTTTAGTTGTCTGCTGATGCTAAATGGACTTGATGGCATTGAAGAAGCCAAGATGCAGTTATTTATCATTGAAGTTTTACTGTTTACATTTAATTTTAATTAATTTTGAGATTCAATTAGTGGATCATGTACGTAACATAATATGGTCAAATTATACATCAATCAAAAGTTCTCGAAAAGATTTTCACAAAAAACACAGTCACGAGATTTTCTTGCTATTTGGCACTTTATTTTTAAAGAAGTACGTGAATGAGACTATAATTTCAGAACAAAGATAGTAATTAATATTTCTTATGATTTTCTTATATGAAATTTAAGTAAAACAAAAAGAATCACATTGAATAAGAAATTGTAGCGTTCACTTGAGCTGTTGAGCACAACCTAAAAAAGCATCTCTATGAGAATATAAATGAACTACCTCAATTGTAACAATGCAATATTTCTCTTACATAAACATAAAAAATAAAATTCATAGCACTGTGTTCCACCTAAAAGAGATAACTATCAATAAAAATCTTGTAAATCAAACTTTCGTAGTTAATTTAGGTCATGCAATATCTTGTGTAGCATGTAAATTAAATTTAACTGCATTGCTCAAAACCAAAGTGACGGCCCCATATGCAACTCATCCTCAATATCATTGTGAAAAAAGGTAACTCTCACTTCTGGCTGATGTATCTTTCGACTATGAAATGATGTTGTCAATATTAAAAATTGGTATTGAAACCATCTTGAATTGAATATCATATTGAAAATATATTAGTAATTTAAATATTTGAGTGGGCATTCTCACAATAAATCTCACATTAAAAAATATATATATATCTATTTTATCTAGTCTTCACATTAAATGCACACTTGTAAAATATGATATTGAATATAATTTTTTTGTTACTTCTGGAAGATAATCAAAAATCTATATTAAAAATGTCAGAAAAAAGATCATGTAGATTCTCAAAAGATTATTATCTGCTCTGAATATTATGTGAGTCATTTTCGTTTAGTATATTTTCGGAGTCTCAGGTGGTCAAGTCTCCCCATTCTTAACTACTATTGAGCTGGCAGTTAAGTTTGTACTTGTTTGTACATGTAACAACTCTATGTGATTATCATCAAAAAATAAACCAATAAATTCAAATATAAAATATAAGTGCCTCTCTATCTTAACTAAGGACTTGGATTGAATTACAGAAAAGTAATGAAAAATAATAAATTTAGATATATTTTCTAGATGATCTCATTTTATGATATAATATCTAAAAGGATAAAGAATAAGAAATGGTATAATATTATATCTAATTGATGATATAATTTATAATTAAAATCACATTTCCTCATTATCACTTCAAAACACTTCTACTCAAAAAAATATATATCTAAGCAAACTCAATTAAATATCTATTTTTCTTTTCTGGAACTCAGGTCTATGTGCGTATCCTGACAAAAAAAATATAATATATGATTTTATGTTGAATATAAAAAATATTAAATTTATCAGATATATATATTATAATTCATTATTGCTCATAATAATTTTCATATTAAATTTATTATTAATTTATTATTGAAATTATTGCAAATGTAAATAAATATATGTAATCTAAACTAAAAGAGAATTAATCAAGCAAAATATGAATAATCATCAATAAAAATGACAAAGTATATAAATCTATCTCATGTCTCATTTTTATATTGCGTTCATGTGTTCGTGTGAATTAAAGTAAATGTATCTTTACTCATAAGTGTGGCAGACTAAATAAGAAGCTCGTGTATAATTTTATTACTAGCATGTATTACTCTCTAGCATTAAAATATCACTAACAATAAAAGTCAACATTCTCAATTTGACCAAGCTGGGAATTGACGTGATATATTAATAATTATGAATCGAATAACATATAATATATACATTCCAAATTTCGCTCATTAAATGCTTTTAATTTTTGAGTCATAAATTCAAGAGTTGATACACATCATAACTAACCTAACCTTTCGTTACCTCTTTGAGAAATATGACATCTTTGATATTGGCATAGTCAATAACATCATTGTATGAGAAATAGGACATGTCAATGTTAATGTTAGGTTTTTTTACAATCTCATTATACGTGAATTTCATCATATATTATGTTTAATTAATTATTTTATTATGTTAGTTGTGATATTATTTTTACTTCTTATAATGTTTCTGTGGAAGATCGACGGCTAGATGGATGACTTTCATGAGGATTAACAACAAATTGAACATGTTTTTCTCTACCGACAAGAGCCATCTAAGTGTTGGAATATCATTCATCCATTGATTCTAGACTCATAGATTAAACACTTGCATTGAATAAGATAAAGATTGTGGAGTCAAGCATCAAGTGTTATTGGTATTGTTGTTGACTATTGTTCATTGACGATGTTGTGCTGCATTGTGTTTTTTATATTTTTCATTATTCATTTTAATTTATATGATAATACATTTTTTTTTTATTTTTTCACCCTCCCCCCAATCCCCACTTACCAACCACAAAGTAAATACATACGATAAACTCTAACACTGGTCAATTATCTCAGTAGTGATCGCGACCAAACACATTTAACTTTGGAGTTCTAATAAGATTCAATGCATTAGTGATAGTTTAAAAGCATCTAAATACGTTTAAGCTCATCTAATTATTTTAATATATAAAATTTTAGATTTTACTTAGAATTTAAACTTAAAAATTAAACCCAGTGAGAACTACCACTATATTTAGCGATCCAATTTTTTATCATAGATTTTATACATTTCTTTTGTCACACAATTTAAAAAAATTAATAAAAACAATAATCAAAAATTATATGCTATCTTATTATAATAAAAAAATACATTGTACTATATATTTTTTGAACTCATTCAAATTTTATAATAAATTTACATCTAATATTTGAAGTGTGAGGTCTAATTAAGATTATATTATTATGGCTTCTCACTTATTAGGTCATCAATTGTATTTGCAAAAAAAAAAAAAAAAAAAATAGTAGTGTTGTACTTATTTATTAGTGTTCATTTATTACCTACTTTTATGTTTACGATATAAACATCAAACATGGAAACTACACCAATCCTTTTCCATCATTATATATATGAAATTAGGAACTCTTATTGATGAGAATCAAAAAACAATATTCATAAGAATCATTACATACAATAGTTAAGTCAAATACAAAAGTAAAGGCTAAATTGATTTATTTGACAACATTATTAAAGTGACCTGAACAATATTATTAAAACATTAGATAATTATGATTGACAAGTAAAGCTAAACACGAAAATAATCATAGCAATCTTAGTATTACAAACCTTTCAATATGATTAGCCATATTCTTCTATTGTGCCATTTTTTATTTTTTATTTTTTATTTTTTATTTTTTAGTTTTTATTTTTTAGTTTTTATTTTTATTTTTTATTTTAATTTCCTTTCTTGATTTTTCTTTTTGACTTTATATTACTATTTAAGCTGCTCTTACACAATAAAGGTATTCGTATTCCAATACATTTATTATAAATTTAAGAAATATTATATCATTAAAAATATAGATTATAATTATTTTAAGAATTCATATAATAAATGTTTATTATTTATCTATCTTATTCCCGGTGGAGGTGTAGTGCTACCTTTTTGAATTCCCATTAATTCCTTCTTTCATATCTTCACTTGACGCCAGCCTATTAACATTGAAATGGATGACATAAATCCTCCAAATTCGAAAACAATCCCAAAACCATAATCTAGAACTAATATTTCAGATTACACAAGTCTTCTGATTACATTTTTTTTTTTTGTATCAAATGAAGGTTAAGATCGTACATTCACATTGCTAATTTATTTAGGACACAATGTCTATATTCACCCACTATGATAACAAGTAAAAAAAAAAATCAAGTTAATTGACGAGTCCTACTAGGTGGGTTAGTATGGAATGATGATTCACACCAATAGGTAATACTCAAAAAAATTATTACTTATAACAAATGGGTCAAAAACAAATAATTTTGCAACTCAGATGGGTCAGATCAGGTATGATCTTATAATAAATTTTAAATTATAAAAAATGTGAGTGTTTAAAGCGATTTAAATTAATAATTTTTTAATTTTATATTATTTAAAGATCTTATTTATTTAATTTTAATTTTTTTATAATTTTTTTTCTATAAACTATCCAACCAACATACTCCGAACCCAATTTCATCAACCCGAACCCAGCCAATTTTAATAAAATGGGGATGCAGGGCGAGATTCTGGGGGGGCGTGATTTTTATAAAATAAAATAAAATATTTTTATTTTACAAAATAAAAAAATTATATTTTTATATAATATAAGATATTTATAAAATATTATTTTATAAAATAAAATAATCATAAATATTATATTAAAAAATAAAATACTATATTTTTATTTTATAAAATAAAAAAATATATATATTTATTTTATAAAATAAAATATTTTAATTTAATTTATAAAATACCTAATATTTATAAAAAAAAACTTTTTATTTGTAATTTTATTTTTTTTTTATGTCGTATCCTAACCGTATCCGTATCCTAATTTTTTAGAATTTATCGTGTCCCCGTATCCTGCCGTGTCGTATCTCCGTGTCCGTGCTTCTTAGCCCCCGAGTGAATGTCTTTTACAAGAAAAACATTTGATAAGAATTCAATTAATACATTATTTGAAGCACACAATTATAAACTTGAAATAAGATGGAAAATAGACAAAAGATATTTGTTAATTAAAAAGTGTTGAGTTGTGGGAAGAGAGTTAGAATCAGTGTGAGTAATGGAAAGACTAGAGTCATCACCAATCTTAATTTTATTTGAGCCATTGTATGGATCATGTAGGAAGAGATTATCTAGATCAACTATAACATAGTGTGAAACTCCGCTGTCTAGGATCTAGGATGTAGTACTGAGAGTATTGAAAACATAATAAGCCCTCGGTTTCCATTAAGTAGCATAGTGATTGGGCAAATCAGGAGAAGGATAGATGTATTAATTGGGACTGGACAGAATGAAAGACATCATTTTGCTGTATGTCCATGCAGAAGGATAGATGATGAGCTAGAATTAGAAGTTGGAAGTTATTTGGTTGAGCACTACACTCATTTTGTTGATTGTTGGAGAAAGCCATTAATAATTAGTGGCGCTTGAAGGGGGAAGGCAAGCACCAAGCTGCTGGATTTTTGCTAGTTAGGCTAGCCATGACCTAACTAGCTTGGACAGCACGTGCAGATTCTCTGTATTCATCACGGAGACCATCAAGTATGTGTTCTGGGAGAACTGCATTTATTAGTGTTCCACGAAGATCAAGTTCATCAGTCTTTGCCTTGATGGATTACAAGAACATTATGATGACACTGCCAAAACATTTGGTCATCATCTTGAGTTGACTTTTTGTCTGTTTAATGCAGGCATGAGTGGCATAGGGTGTGGCCAGGATTGGTCTATGCATCGCGGGCTGTTGTTGTTCGGGCAATGAAAGGTAAGATAGTGTGGGTGATAGGGCTAACTATTGCATTCGGGATTAACTAGTCTTGTCGAATCCAGAGGGTGTGCACAGAATTGTTTATGGTTATTTAATTTTGTGTGAGAGTGACTGAAAGGCATGATTTTGAGTCATCTATATATCTTAAGAGGTCATATCCAATAAAGAGGGATGTGAAATTGCAATTTTCATGAGAGATAATTGGTTGATGTAAGTTTAAGCACTGTTATTAAAATCGTACTATTCACGATTCAATGGATAAATGATCCAACTATTTAAAAGAATCAAAATATACATTAATCGAAGACGGAATCATTAAATTATTAATCAATTCACATTAATAGATTTAATAATAATTTTTAAGGGATCAAGATCCTCAAAAAGTCACAATCTTTGATATTACAAATTCAACGTAAAAAATTTAACAAAATATCAAAAAAATTACAAAAACAAAAACTAAAATACCAAATATATATATATATATTAATTATAGGAAATAAGAATTAATTAACGTGAAAAAAAATTACAAAAAATTTAATTCATGATTCGAATCGATTCTCGATTCACTAATCAAACATTCCAATTATCGATTCGAATCTCAATTTAGCAACTATGAGTTTAAGAGTATTTTGAAATTATGCTGATAAGATTATTTTGAAATTCGTTGGTTTTTAGAATGAAAAAGTAAAATGTAGTCATAGCTATTTGAGAGTAAAGAAGAATGAATTGAAAGAAGAAAAATAAAAATAAAAATAAAATATTTTTTTTATCTCTAATAACCTTCAAATACCATAATAAATTGAAAAGCATAACAATATTATCGATAGAACAGTTACATATAAATAAATTAAAAAATAATTGAAGATATTACAAACAAGGAAGATTAGAAATTAATTCCTACATATATGGGTAGCAAAGTAGCTACGTTTGATAGTTCGAACTGAAATAAAATACTAAGTCTATCAGTCAAGAAACATCTCATTACTATGTCAAAGCAAGCACTAAAAAAATCAAAATAAAATGTTACAGTTTGTGTGTGATTTTTTAGTCAGGAAAAAATTGATCATCTGTCAAAAGATCTTCCTAGCAACAAGATAAATAAAGGTCTGATTGTTGACTAATTCTCAAACTACTGATTATATTGAGACAATATATTTAGTAAGGGTTATTCTTAATTCTTACTTATTGCACTACTAGTGAGGTTTTATGTCAACTGACAATATCATTATATTCACAATTCTACGAAAAAAATGATGTGGTATCCCAGGCTTCTCGGTTAATAAGATTGAGAATAAAGAAGCCTAGTGGGCCAAAACATGAGATTATTTATTTTACTCAATTCACAGAGTTATCTAATTCTAGGAGTTATTTCCGGTAGAGGAAGCCAATGACTAACAGAACCAAATGGAGAGAACAACTACTTGACATGAAATTATTATATTCTTTTTCTCATAGTTTGAAAAGATTTTGTAACTAAATTTGATTAATATGTTTTCTCTAGATCAGAGACTTATCATCAGATCATTTGGTATTTATCTAGAAGAAGTATGTTGAGGCCTAGTTGGGAGATGTTTCAACCTATTTATCTAGGAGAAAAGTATACCAATCAAGAGAGGCAAAAGCAAGAGATTATCCATACAATGCGCATACTTCTAAGAACACTACAAATTTGTGAGTTAAATAAGTTGCCTATTAGATATATTCTGAGATACTCACAAAGTTGCCCCACAAGAATCATTACAAGGGAAGAATATTCAAAATTCCTCATTAATAAAAAAATAACACATATTTCTCATCTTGCAAGTACAACAATTATCATATCTCATCTTATTATTTATAACTCAAGGATAATCAACTCATGAAGAAACATTAATATCATAGATAAGTATTCACAATTTACTATCATTTTTATTTGTTATGTTAATTTTATTATAACTAATAATAAAATATATTAAATTCTTATTTATTAAAATATTTATATTGATACTTTTTTTGTATCTTGAATTTTATTTATTTCTAAGTTTTTAAATAGTTAATTTTCTGTGAATTATTTTATTAAACAAACCAATATTAATATTATTTTTTTATCTTATAGAGTTTTGCATTATTAACATACTTGAATGATGACTTTTTTTAATTGTGGGAATGGCAACTTGTATCTGTTTTTTAATGCCAATAAGTTCGCTAAGTATTTTGAGTGTCAATTATTAGTTATTTATTCATAGTTTTGTCGTCACTCTCTTACCAAGATGAAAATTTTATATCATGGTATAAAAAATATATCTATAATAGATTAAGTGCTCATCAAATAGGAAAGTAAACTAGAGCTTCATACCCTTCACATAAGATTATTAAAGATATTAAATTAATTTTTAATTATTATAGATATTTGAGCTTCATACCCTTCACATAAGATATAATTTTAATTGACAACTATCTCATCAATTGAATATCTTTAATAGTTTTTTTCGTATCTTGTCATTTCATATCTTGTATCTTAGAAAAATTATTCAATTTAAACTTCAAAAATATGTGGGAGCATACGTTTAATTCAAGATTTTTCTATGTGACAACAAAATATTTATTTTTCTTAATTATTTTTCTAAATTAAGAATATATTTTTCTTAATTAAGAAAAATAACAAAATATACTTTTCTTAATTATATAAAGACACAAAAAGAGCATATTTATTTATTATTCTCCTAACACATATTACATAGTAGTAAATGTTTATAGTATCTTCTTTGTGCAAAAATTAATCTTTAAGAAATTTAAAACAAATAAAGGTTCGGAAGTGACATTTAAATCTCTCTTTCTTGCTCTTTTGGAGTTTTATAGTCTCCTACTATAAGAGATTATCATCTTTCATATACTACTAAATTTGTTTGATCACATTATGATAATTATCCTCTCAAATAATTATATATACTAACAAGCATAGAACAAGCTTATTCTAAATTTGATAGACAAACAAACATTTCCTTTGACCAAAAATTAGATGAGATAATAGCTTAAGAATTCATCACAATCTCAACTCCGAATGAATTGGAGCTAAGAGAGTCGATCTCACAAGAATTCTTGTTCATTTTACCAAAAATAAAATGTTTTATTTCTTCAATACCAAAAAAATATATTCAGACACATGGAAACTCTACAGACAATTCATATGATCTTGATCTTCTAATTATTTCCTAACAAAATATATGAATTATACTTCATATTTTACCTCATAAATTTCAACAAACCATGTGTTTTCTCATTCATTTGTATTTTTTATAATTTCTCTTGATAATTGTTGATTCCTTGTATGTAAGTATTTGAAGAAATGATTAATTCTAATAATGAAATAAATTGTCTAAAAGGAAGACTTGTTTAGATATTATTCATTCGGATTTTTAGAAGTTAATAATCATGATATTTTATCTCTAGCAACCAATTAAATCTTAGTTTAAATATTTATATCTCTTACATCTTCTCATAATTGAATGATACATCAATTGCATATGAAAAAAATTTTCTTCACAGAAATCTACATGAGAAGGCATATGTAAAACAATAACCTAATTTCTAGCACATATAGAGTTTTCACATAACAGTTGCAGGTTATGGAAAGTCATACCAAGCTTGAAATAATAAAAGAGAACTTTATTTGTAAGATGAAAATCTTCAATCAAGGTTACTTCTTTTAATTTGCATAGGTGTGAAGCGAATTACTTGTTATTTTATGAAAGTTATTAAGATGTCAATTTATCTTTTGATTTGCATAATGGTATTGCAAATCACTCTTCATTACAAAATATGATGAGTAATGAATCATCAAACTCCTCGGGTTTCATAGTGATTGGATCACTATCTAATCCAGTTATTACTCCTCACACGATGACAATTGAACCAGAACTTATACCCAATACTATCAGTACAACTAGCCTTAAGAATAGATATTTATTACTCTGATTTTAGTACTACATATTCTAATTTTTTATATTCTATTTATAGTTATAAAAAGTCATTTTCATTTATACTCTTTCTGAAATATTTAATCATTTAGGATTATAGCATGGTAATGATATGTTAAACTGAACTATTCACAATCATTTTAAATCATATATGAAATCATAAGTTGAAAGTGTAAATAATGAAAACTTAACCTACAAGAAAAATTGATTAGCCTATGGGCATATTAGTAATCAAGGAATTAACACAAGCCTATAGTGTTAATTATGAAAATATTTTTTTATCACATGACCAATGTGACTAAAATAACTCTACTATGAAGGATAAGTCAAGAGTATCTATGACTAAAATCATTTGTTTGTGTTCAGAGGTGTATCTTGAATAATTATTTGAATGAATATAATTTTTTAAAAAAATATTCATAAAAAGATTTTAATTAATAAATAGACACATGTATTAATAAAAGTCTTGAATAATTATTTTTATGATCATAAAAATATTTAAAAACATTTACAAAAAAAAATTGAACTAATGAATAAACATTTATATTAATAAAAAAATAAAATAGTTATTCATATGATTATACTAAATAAAAATATTAAAAGTGTTGATAAAAATTTAACACAATACAAATATTATAAAAAATATTAACCTATAAGAATGCATGTGAGACTAGATACCTTCAGAGACATGCCGAATAATATACCAAAAAGATATAATACATTAAATCTTAGGCAAACTCAATTAAGTAGTGGAATCTTTGAGGTTGGATCAAGTTCAACTTTGAAAAAAAAGACATGGTTAAACAGATCGCCACAATATATCTTTCAATTAAATTTTTAGATGATCCAATGATAGTCAGTATCATGCAAACCTATTTTTAGTCATCATATTGTAGGAATCATAAGCTCACATTTGAAAATGACATACTAAAATACTATAAGTAAGAAAAAATAATAATAATTAATAAATTTAAAAAGTATAGTTGCGTAATGTCTGTGACATCCAATTAAAGATGTCAAACAGGCCAGGAAACCCAAAGCTAGCCCAATTCAGCCATTCCTAGCTTGTGCATAGCCTGTGCCTGTGCCATGCCCAGGCCAACTAGGTAACGTGTCTGGCCAGGCATGGCCTAGTCCATGGCCAATGGGCCATGTATCTCGACACGAACCAAGATATGCCCCGACCCAGATCCACACCCCAACACGAACCTGAGGCCCGACCTTTAGTCTTTTTCGACCATAATCCAAGGCCCGAGCCCTCTACCCTCCACTCCATTCCATAAGCCGAAGCTTCTGGAATAATGCATTCAGGTCAGTTTGACAGTCGAATTGACCCAACTGTAAAAAGAATAAAAAACCAATCTAATCCGTTAGATTTCGCATCCAACTGCTATGAGAAAGAATTCAATGGCCTTAAAGATTCAGCTCATTTTTTAATTAAAAAAATAAAAAAAAAACATATTTTTTTTAAAAAAAATGCTTTTTTGATCTAAACCCCCCCTCCCCCTCTCCCTCACGACACACTCTAAGATTTATGTTTTCAAAACATAAATCTCTTGCTCCACTCTCTCTAATTTTTACTCTCTCGAGATTTTAACATTTCACAAATTTGACTCTACTTTGATGTGGATTTTTGCGAGCATGCAATGCAACCATAAAAAAATTAAAGTTTACATATTACGATTTACAAGTATTTTTTTATTTATTAATTTTTAAATTTAAATCTACAAAAATTAAATATTCTATATCTTCTCTCTAGTCTAGTCTTTATCTATCTAGACTAAAAAATAAAAAAAAAACAAATAATAATTTTAATAACAAAAATAAAATTAATTATAATTTAGATAACAAAAATCATATGAAAAAATCCGAGTCTACCGAAACTTTAATTTTTCAAGTCGTCTCGACCCAAACATCTAAAAAATAAAACAACTAGAACTTTAATAATTTAGACTCACTTTAATATAATATAACAAAAAATATTAGAAATACTGAAGAAAAATCAGCACAACACAAATATTATACAAAAATATTAACATATAAGAGTTCGTGTGGGAATGTGTACCTTAAAAGATATGTCGAACTATTAGCCTAAAAATATTATGTATTAGATCATAGGCAAACTCAACTCAATTAATAATTTTTTAAGGCTGGAACTAGATCCAATTCAGTCTCAAAATTTATCACGTTCATATATAACAATTAGTTGATAAGGAAATACATGGTCAAACTTATAACCACGATAAATCTTTCGATTAGATTTTCGGAGGATCTAAGGATAGTAAATATCAAGCAGACATATTTTCAGCATACATATCATAGGATTCTTAGGTTCACATCTAAGAATGACATACTAAAATATTTTAAGTTAGAAAAATAAATAATAATTAATAAATTTAGGACATAGAGTAAAGTATTATCAGTGACGTCCTATATCTGAATAAGTCACGACGATAAATCTTATCCATACCTCACTACCCACTAAGTAGATTCTAAATGAACTCTAAATAAAAAAAATTTAAGATTCTCTGAGATTCTTCATCATCATGATGATCCAGCCATTTTTAAATGCATGATAAATATCTTTAAAAAATATAAAATTTAAAATAAAATTTTTAGTATCATATTTAATAACGCAACTAATAATAAAGTAGTGATTAATATGTTTGTTAAGAATATTAGAGATGAACCATTAGGAAAGATTTTTCATATTAGATACATGTATCATGTGATTATATTGATTGTATATGCGGGAATGAAGGTGTATTACCTCACTTTGAAAAACATACGCAACTCACTAAAATACATTCGCACGCCTCACAGACAACAAGAGTTCGGTAGTCTCTATTTGTCTACGAGTCTTAAAAAAAATTCAAATCGAATGTGAAATACCATTAAAACTATACATATATGATATTGGAGTCATATGTTGGATATGAACATATGATTTCCAACTACGTTAATAGTCAGAATGACAAATTTATTATTGCTGACACTGACTGGGCTATAAAAATTGTATTTATGAAATTTTTAAAAATTTTTAATGATATGACAAACATGTATTAGTTAGTTTATACTCCTACAACTTATATTACACTCAGGTGCACATGCAATATTAGTAACGTATTTAAAAGGTATCGAGATGACTCAATACGTAGCAATATAATTCTAAAGGTAAAAACCAAATATTTAAAATATTGATTCATCATTCCATCTCTTTATTATCTGGCTATTTGCATAAACCCTAAGATTAAGATATAAGTAATAGAAAATATTTTGACATATATTTTCTCATGCATGAACCTAGAAGACTCACCTGATGAGTTTATTCACAAGAAGTTAAATGAGCTCTTTACATACTACAATATCAGGTATAATAGTAGTACTAGTGAGACTCAGAGTATAGATATTGATATCATATTTGGAGATAGTGACTTATCTATTTAGTTAGTGAGAAAAAAACAACGAGGTAGACCGTCGAATAGGAGCAATATATCTCGGTACTTAAATACTAATTACTCCTAAATCCTATCATATTCTGATACTAAGAATCTTAATATATTACAGTGATAAAAATTATACGTGTCCATCTTTACCGTGTTATCTAAGATGGCACGGGATGTATTGACTCCTCTGATGTTGAACGTAGGATCAAAACCCACTATTTCTGTTGTAGTGAATATTATTTCGAATAGGAAATCAAGATTACGTTCAAATATTATTGAGGCTTTAGCATGTATGAAATATTGAGAGGATTTGAACTTGAGCATTCGGGATCATACTGGGACTGCAACAAAATCGAAAGAGTTAATTACTGATAATAATTCGTATGATATTAATATTAAGGGTGATATGATGATTGATGACGATGATGGTTGACAATTGACATTGAGACAATAATATCTAATATTAAATTTCGATTTACTCATTTATATTATATTTATGTTTATTTTTTTTTGTTTATGATATTACTTTGAGTTTGTACCTTTGTGGATTGATGCTTGAAAATTAAAACTAAAATATTTATTTTTTGTGAATTTTTATTTTACAATGATTTTAATTTTTATTCATATTTAAATTTTAATATTTTATTAATTCATACAGTTACACTGATACACATTTAGTTTTAAAATTTAAGTTATTTATTATAATAAAAAAGCTTAATGATTTATTAAATTTAATAAAATAAAATTTTAAAATTTATTTATTTATGGTTAATAATTAACATTAACAAATTACTAAAAATAATAATAATAACTTTTAAAGTAGTAAAAATATATAAACATAAACTATTCTGAATAAAAAATTTTAAATATATTAAAAATTAAAAATTAGCGTGTACAATCCTGACACGGCACAATTTCATTACTTGTCGGGCCATTGGGTCGTGTTGGATATGTCTTGATGAAACCATACTAAACCAGGCACGGCATGGTGGCCTGATTGGGCCACCTAAAACTAGGTCAAGCAGACCATGCACATTTGACACCTCTATGTCCGATATATGAACTAGTCGCAATGATGCATCTTATAAATACCTCACCATCCAATATATAAATTCTAAATGGATATTTAAAAAATAATATTAGAATTTTCAAAAAATTTTCATCATCATGATAATATGTCATTTATGAGTATATGATAAAAATTTTTTGGGAATATAATATCTAAAATAAAATATATAGTATTAAATTCGATAATAAATCTAACACTGAAATAGTTATTAACATGTTTGTTAGTACTATTAAAGATTAGCTATTAAGAGAGATTATCCATGTTAGATAAATGTGTCATGTCATTAACCTCATGGTCATAGTACAAACAAAGATTAATATTGTTAATACTTTAGAAAAAATACGTAACTCACTATAATTTCTTCATACGTCTTATAGACAACAGAAGTTTGGTAGTCTATTTTTTACAAATCTTAAAAAAAAAATTCAATCGAATATGAGACACTGTTGAAATTACACATACTTTATATTTGAGTCATATGTTTAATACGAGCATGTGATATCCGACTACGTAAATAATAAGAGTAGAGAACTTATTATTGACGGCACTGACTATGATACAAAAATTTCATTTATAAAATTCTTAAAAATTTTTTATTACACTATTAATATGTATTCTTCAGTTTATACTCTCACGACTTGCATTGCACTGAGGTGCATATGCAATGTTAGTAGGATGTTTGGGAAATTTAGAGATAATCCAATATTTAATAATATGATAGTTGAGATAAAAATCAAGTACTTGAAATACTGATCCACCATTTTATCTCTTTATTGTCTGACTATCTGCATGAACCCTAAAGATAAGATAGAAATGATAGAAAATATTTTAACATAAATATCCTCGTGCATAAATCAAGAACACCAACATGAATGATTAATTCATAAGAAATAGACTGAATTATCTATATACTATGATACTAGGTGTGGTAATAGTAGTAGTCAGGCTTCGAGTATGGATATAGATATCATATTTAGAGATGATAATTTCTCCATCCGATTAGCTAGAGAGAAATGACATGGTGGATCGTCGAATAAGACTGTACTTAGATATCAATTACTACTCAATCCTATTAAATCTCGATAACAAGAGCATTAATATTTTACAATAGTAAAAATCATATAAATCTACTTATCTCGTGTTGTCTAAGACAGCACGAGATCTACTAACTCCTCTTGTGTCATGCGTACTATCAAATTCAACTTTTGCTGTTGCAGTGAATATGATTTCAAATAAGAAATCAAGATTACAGCCAAATATTATTGAAACATTATCATGCATAAAAAATTAAGAGGATTCAAGATTAAGTATCTAGAATCATACTACAACTACAATAAGAGTATAGGAGTTGGTGACAAATAATAATTTGTGATACTTTGATGAGAACTAATGACTGAGATTGAGCCTACCTCTAGTGATACTATCAAATACTTACGAGATTAATCATTGATGTATTGATTTTTGAGTTTACATTATCATTTTATATTTGTATTACTTTACGAAATGATTTAAATTTATAATATTTATTTTTATTATTTTTGAGTTATGAGTTGTGACTTATGATTATAATTTTATTTTTTTATTGTATTTATTAATTTAATTAATTAATTTTATATTGAAATTTATAATATTTAGTATTAGATATGACCAAATTCCGAACGAACTCGAAATGGCACGACCCAGCATGAAATCTCCAAGGCTCATCACAAACTAGCAAGATTCCAACAAACTCGGGTCAGTCAGGCCATGGCAGGTCTGGCCTTATTGAGTCGTGTCGTGCCTGGCACAGCATGACTCCTGTATTGTGTCGTGATTGGCACAGCAAGGTGGCCCAAGTGGACTACCAAAAATGAGTCATGCCAGCCCGGCATGACTTGTTTGACACCTCTAATTGTCATAAGTGAAAATTTTATAATAAAATTATTTTTTTTTGATAATACTGTGCATGAGGCTGTCATGTGAAAAATAAATGATATTAGTTATGTTGTAAGAATAAAGGTGCCAAATGATCCAGGCAGTCAGGGCAAGGCATTAGGCATGGCCCAACTAAGTCGTAGATGCCCCAGCACAACACGGTCCAAAACCAACTATGGATTGGAGTCATGCAATCCCGAGGCAAGGCTCATACTGTGCTAGACCAGAGACTGCCGTGGCTAGTGTCGTGCCATGCACAACACGCATGTCTGGCTAGTTGGCACAATTCACCCATATAATGAATGTGACCTAGAAATGAGAATAGGTCATGAGTCACAGAAAATAGATAATCGGATTTATATGACCCATGCGTGCCCGAACCCATTTTTTGAAAAAAACTAGGTTATTTTTTATTCAAATGTATTCATCACGTCCATGTGGCAAGTTTTTTTAACAAAACCAGTACTGCCATGTTGATATGGCATATCGCCCCATTGGGACAAAAGTCCCAATGACTAGGCTCATAGGTGGGGCATCGGGCGAATGGGCACATCTGCCCGACAGCAACAGGAATCACTATCAATGACGGGCACATGAATCAACATTTACTTAAAAAAACAGGTTAGAAAATTCTGGTCATTGGAATTTATTCCAAATGTTAGGGGTAAAAATCTGACAGTTATCAAATTTCTACCCATTTAGATATTAAAAAAATTAAAATAAATAAAAAAATATAATTTTTAAATAATAAAAAAATCTATAAATATAAATTTAGTATTTAAAATTTTTCATTCTTAATTTTATATCTCTCTCCTCTCCTCGACTCTCCTTTGAAATATTTGTCTCTCTCATTCTCAATTTAGAGTTTTTATCCTCTAATTTTCTCTCTTTATCTGCAATTCTACCCTTTGGAAGTTAAAACCAGAATAGCATAATATTTTTTACAACAAAAGAAATCATAATCCAGTACTCACAAGCAGTAGTTCCAATTCCAATTGTGATTACACTTATGCCAAACATTACTGGAATCCATATATTTTTTTTATTTGTTTATGTATATAAATTAATTTTTTAAAATATAAACTAAAAAAATAACTAAAACTAATAATGAATATAATAATAATAAAATTAATATTGATTTTAATATTAAATATAATAAAAAAATATTGATTTTAATATTAATATTGTGATTACACTTAAGATCTATATTAATGAAGGCTGAGATAGAGACCAAGTATTTCAAGTACTAGTCTATTATTTTATCTCTTTATTATTTGGCTGCCTGCATAGATCTTAAGATTAAGATTGAATGAATATAGAATATTTTGACATACATATCCATGTGCATGAACCATGAATACCAACTTGAATATTTTAATCATAAAAAATTAACTAATTTATTTACATATCATGATACTAGATATGATAATAATTATAATCAAGCTTTGAGTATAGATATAAACATCATATACAAAGTGAGTTCTTCATTTAGATAGAGATGAAAAAATAATGAGATAGTCGATCAAATAAGAATGCGATATCCTAATACTTAAATACTAATCATTAATCAATCCTAAAATATATAATAATAATAAGAAATTTGATATTTTACTATAATGAAAATCATATAAATCTACCAATCTCATGATGTATAAGATAATACAGAATCTATTAATTCCTCCGATGTCTAACATAGCTTTAAAATCTATTATTTTCTGTTGTAGTTGATATCATTTCATATTAGAGATCAAGATTACGATCAAATACTATTAAGATACTTACGTGCATGAAAGACTATACATTTAGAATGGAGCGAGAGCGCATGAGTTACTGACAGATGATAACTCATGAGACTTAAAAGATATTGGGATCACCACTAGCAATATCATCTAACGCTAACAAGATGATAACGATTTACATACAAACACCGATTGACATTAAGATTGATTGTTATTTGTTGTTTTTGTACTTATTTTATGATTATTAAATACAATAAAAAATAAATTTTGATACTATTATTATAATTTATGGTTGTATTTTTTTACTATTTTTATTAATTATTATTTATTATTTTTATTTCATATCTATCTCTTACATCTTGGTTTGAAATAAAATTTGTATTCCAATTTTTATTTTACTTCTAGCATAATAGTTATAGTTTATGTTTATATATTTTTAATCTTATAGTTATACTTATGCTTCGTTAATATTATATTTTTTCTTATAGTTATACTTATAATTATACATTTTTAGTTTTATACATGAAACTAATTACATGTAATATAGTTAGTTTTTACTTGTTTTATTTTTTTTATTTTATATTTTTATTCGCATGTTTCTATGATAACTGATCATCGGTGTATGGTAGCTGTCCGGTGGACAGTGCCCATGGTATCCCTGCTAACAAAATAGACACGGTCTACACGACCCGAGACCACACAGCATGGTAGGCACAAGTATACCCAGAACCATGCTTGTCAAGCCAAGCCGGGGTGAGCGGACAAAAAGTCATTCCATGTGGGAAAGGCACAACTTCCATGTTAGGGCATGCTCAGCACAGCACAATGCCAAGTGACCCAATTAACCACCTAAAATGAGTTATGTCGGCATGGCACAGCCCATTTGATACCTCTAGTTGAGAAAGCTTAAATACTCTTTTGTAGTAGTAATATTTTGAAGTATTTTTTGGAAAAAATAATTTTAATCACAGATTATATTATCCATTGAATATATTTTTATGTTATTTCTCATCATGTGACTTTTCAAATTTTGCATACAAAAAAATTATCTAGCTCACCTCAAATCTCTACATATCTTTTGGAATACTTATTTTATTTATCATCTCTATTGAGAACATAACATAATACCTAAAATAATGAAATATAATTTTTTTATTACTCTGATGACCAAAAAAATACAAGCATGATTCATTTGTGACTGTAAGAGTATTATTGAGTGCTAAGATTATTTTTTATTGTTTGCTGAATATTATAATTCCAAATAATATTTTTATGTCAATAGAGATTAGTGAAACATCAAATATCTTTAGTTAGACAATATTCAACTAAATATTTTGTCCCCCTTGATGTTTTTTTTATTCTTGGATATCTTAATAATTTTTTTTCTGACTTATCTTTTTAGTTAATCTAACTATAACTTCTTTTTTTCCTTTTATTAATATTATTTTATATGTTCAGAATATTTCAATAAATATTTCCTTTGGTTAAGTATCCAAATAGATATTTGTTTATTATTAATCCTAATATTTACTTTTATTAACTTCTTTGACTTATCTTTTTACTCATTTCTAGTTAGAATGAGAATTTTTGAATCCTAAATTATTTCTCTACACCATAGTGTGAGGTTTACTAATTTATCACACATTTGATCTAACACACTAAGATGTATAATGACCTAGAAAAGTCGAAACTTAAAATTAATTTAGATTATATTTATTAATTATTATACACATTTTTATTAATTATTTTTTTTGTTAATTTGATTTGCAAAATTTTTCTATTTATAAATTTTTTATTAAAAAAATTAAAAAAATTAAAAAAATTAAAAAAATTAAAAAAATTAAAAATAATATTAAAGATTATAATATATTAAAGTAATTGTGTGACAACATTAATATATATTGTACTAATAATGAGGTCGTTCATCAGATAATGTGTGCAAGCACACCCCTACAAGGTAAGGTTATAAAAATAAAGAGTAAATGTTTAATTAAATAATTATGACACTCCTAGTCCTCTTTGATAGATGTATCACAAACTATATCATCTATTAAATATCTTTTTTTATTTTTTTTTATCATGTGCCATTTAAAATATTATATACTATAAAAAAAATATTGAACTTATCTCTCAATATCTTTTATAGTAATTAATTTATTCAAAATATTTCTCAATTACATGACAAGATAATACTAAGAGCAATAAAATAGTATTTTTGATTGCTCTAATATCAAAAAATATATAAATATTATTCATTTAAGACTAAAAAGATAATCATGAGTATAAATATTATTTTTTTGAGTATAAATAATTCTTCCATAAGACTAGACAGAGCAAGGATCATGATGAAACATTAAAATGTATTACTCTTTATTAGTCCCACTTGGGTCTCCAACTAAGAAAGAATTATCATTAAACTTTTAAATTTATATTATTACAACTCTTCTATGAAGTTATTATATATATCAAAGGATACATAACATATTAAATATAAAGAGAATAAGATTTCCTTAGAAAAAGAATTTCCTTTAAGACCAGTAAATCTTGAAGTTCCTGAGTTTAATCCGATTAAAACTCAAGATTGATTGAAAACAAAGAGCCTTAATTAGATATGACAAGCAAGCCTTGCTGACAAAACATGCCTATTAAACATGATACCCTAGCAAGCAAGCCTTTCATATAGAGCAGCCCAACATTATTATAGAGAGCATCACAACATGACCCTCGACTAAATGGCCCCCACTATTAAGCCCGACATGGCTTGGTGGCCTGTTGAACTAACCAGAGTACTAGGCACGGGCAATGCTTGGCCAAGCACAAATCAAACTCAAGCTATCTTGAGTTCATACTATGCTTGCATAGGATTGTGCCAGGCGAGCTTAAATGCAAACTAATAACTAGACTAGCTCGGGCATGTGCCAACTCAATCCAACGCAACTAGACTTTTTTTAAAAAATAGCAAGATGATCAGATATCAATTCATGTTGGGATTTATACTTGGCCCAAGGCACAACACAAGCACATTGTCACTCGGGCCAAATTAGACCCATATAGGCTTATGACTCAAGTTGTGCCATGTTGCTTGCCAATGGGGCACTCAGGTTGATCCTCGAGCCCAGCATGACTCACACCTTTTCCAATCATTGATTTAGCCATGTCAAATCATGTTTGGAAAAGATAAAAATTATTATATTTAACAAAACTTATAAATGAATATATCAACCTTAGAAAAAATATAATATTAGTTGCATAAATGTTTGCATTATGAAAATTAATTCATATAAAAAAATAGATCACTTGATAATATCAATTATTATGAGAAAGTTCAATTAGATATTAGAGTTAATTATCAAACTATTTTTTCTTTGTTGACTAATTTAGCATCAATATAAATATGTATACAATTTACAATTTCACAGAAAAATAATATATAAATTAAATATGAAAAATATTTTTCTTTATAATAACATTAAGGATGAAGTATAATAGAGCAATCACATAAATTTTGAATATTTAGTTAGACTCAATTATAAAATTCAAAAAATACTGTATATCCTAAAACAATCATTAAAAACATAATTTATAAGATTTTCACTGTAATCATATCTTTCAATTTATACAAATATATCTAAAATTATTCTTTATTTTTCAAAGAAACACATGCTAATTTTATTTTGATAATTATATGAGTATATAAAATCTTGAAAATCTCAAATATTTTTTAAGATAAGAATAAAGATGTCAAACGGGCCGGCCTGGCCCGTATTTTTATAGCACGACCGTGCTTTCGTGTCGAGCCTGGCCGGGCACAATTTATCAAAGCCAGGCCGGGGCACAGCGGGCCATGCAGGGCCGGGCCAGGCCCGGTCGGGGCAAACCAGGCCAGTACGGGCCTGGTTTAAAAATAAAATTTTTTAAATTTTTAAAGTTTTATATTTTAGTTTAAATAAAATATATGTTATATTATATATAAATAATGTATAATATATTAAATTTATAAAATAAAAATTGTTAAAAATTTAATAAATTACAAAGTTTAAATTTTTTTATTAAAAATATAATATAAATAAATTATAAATCTTAATATTTAAATTGATAAATTGACAATTATTAAAAATTTGTAACTTGAAAATATTAATAGAGTTTCAATTTTTTTTATAATTTAAAATAAATTTAGATTATAATTTATTAGAATTAGAATATTAAATTATAGAGTTTTAATTTTTAAATAAAAATTTTAAACAAAAAAATAAATTAAACAAAAAATTTCGTTAAAAAAAATTACAAAGTCGAAAAAACAAAAGCAAACCAAATAAAAAATGATCAATCAGCCAATAGATACCGAACCAAATAAATACAAGTTTCAAATTTCAACGTAACATAAAAATAAAGTATACAATCAATAAAAAATAAAATATCAAAATCAAAAAGCAGTGGATAATAATCAATCATCAATAGGTGTATCAAGAGTATCATCAACCATAACATCAAGATCACTATCATATAGATCATCATCATCAGCAATCAACTCCTCCGCTTTCGCAGTAAATGCAGATGCAATCCCTGTCACAGCACCAACATAATCATGGATGTGAAACCTCGAATCCTCTCAATCCTTCAAACAGGCCATGACCTCAACAATATCTGGACGTAATCTCGATCTCCTATCCAAAATCACATTCACTACAACAGAAAAAGTAGACTTCGATACTATACTCAATACCGGAGGAGTCAGTAGATCTCGTGTCATCTAGAATGACACGGGAAAGATGATCTCATATGATTTCTACCACTGTAATATATCAAGATTCTTAGTATCAGAATATGATAGAATTAAGCAGTAATCAGTATTTAAGTACCGAGAAAGCTCGCTCCTATGTGATGGTCCACCCCGATGTTTCCCCCTCGCTAACTGAATGAAAAAATCATCATCTCCAAACAAGGTATTCATGTTCGTAATCACAGTCTCACTACTACTACCACCACCACCATACCTAGTATCGTAGTATGTGAACATGTCAGTCAACGTCTCGTAAATGAACCCTTCAGGTGGGTCTTCCAGGTTCATGCCCAGTTGTAGAAATGTCAAACGGGCCGGCCCAGCACGGCACTGCCCGTTTTTCACGTGCCCCGCCGTGCTACCGTGCCGTGCCCGGCACGGCACGGCCCGTGGGCACGGCCTGGCTTGGCCAGGCGGGGCACGGGCGCACGGCAGGCGTCCAGCCTGGACACCTGGACGGCTGGACCGGCTCAACCGGGGTCCGGGTCCCGAAAGCCAAGCACGGGCACGGCCCGTGCTTCTGCTTGGCACTTCCGCACTTGGCAGATTATAAAATTTTTTTTTATTTTTTTTATTAAGTTTCTGTTATTCTGTATATACTTTAGAGTATATGTAATAATTAAAAAATATAATTTTTTGTAAAAATTATAAAATTTAAAATTAAATAAAACAAACAAATATTAGAAATTAGAAAAAAAAAAATTTTTATTCAATTAAGTTTAGCTTTTTTTATTATTATAATTTATTAATTATATATTAAAAATTAAAGTTATTAATTTTTAAAATAAAATTTAAATCGTAAAATAATAAATAAATACATTAAGTTAGTAAAAATTAAAATTAAAAAAAAAATTAAACTACACAAATAAAAAATTACCATTCATGCTTTTGAAACCAATAGTCCGAATAAAACATGTATAAGTTTCAACACAACGTATAATACAAAGTACAAACAAAGCGTATAAATAAAATAAATAAAAAAATATCGAAAAAAAAGAGCAGATGAGCATCAATCGTCAAGCGGCATATCATGAGAATCATCAGCCGCAACATCAAGATCAGTATCATATGGGTCATCATCATCGGCAATCAGCTCCTCCGCCATCGTAGTGGATGTGGATGCGACTGCAGTGTCTGTCACAGTCCCAGCTTCAGCACGATCACTGATGCTAAATCTCAATTCGTCTCAATCCTTCAAACATGCCAAGGCCTCAACCATATCTGGACGTAATCTCAATCTCCTATCCGAAATCACGTTCACTGCAACAGAAAAAGCAGACTCCGATGCTACGCTCGACACCGGAGGAGTCAGTAGATCCCGTGTCATCCTAGATAGCACGGGATAGGCGGACTCATATGATTTCCACCACTGTAATAAATCAAGATTCTTATTGTCAGAAGGTGATAGGATTGAGCAGTAATCGGTATCTAAGTACCGAGACAGCTCGCTCCTATGTGAAGGTCCACCCCTACGTTTCCCCCTCGCTAGGTTAATGGAATAAGCGTCATCTCCGAACAAGGTATCAGAGTCCGTACTCACAGTCTCACCACCACCACCATCATACCTAGTATCGTAGTATGTGAACAGGTCTGTCAACTTCTCGTAAATGAACCCTTCAGGTGGCTCTTGCAGGTTCATGCACGAGGAAATGAAAGTCAGGGTGTTTTCAATCCCTTCCACCTTAGCCCTAGGGTCCATCCATGCTGCGAGACAATAAAGAAATGGAATGGTGGACCAGTATTTCAGGTACTTGGTCTCCATCTCTGCAACCATATGGCTAAGCGTCGGGTCTGCTCGATACATCCTAAATATGCTACTAATGTTGCATATGCAACGGAGTGCAATGCAAGTAGTGGGCGTATAAACCGACGAACACATGTTCGTCGTGTCATAAAATATCTTCAGAATTTCATAAATGAAATTCCTGAATCCCAGTCAGTGTCGTCAATAATAAGTTCGCCACTCTTACTATTGACATAGTCGGATATCACGTGTTCGTATCCAACACATGATTCCAACATCAGGTACGTGTAATTCCAACGATGTCTCACATCATATTGGAATTTCTTCTTCTTAAGATTCGCAGACAAACAGAGATTACCAAACTCTTGTAGTCTGCGAGGAGTGCGAATATACTTAAGTGCATTGCGTATATTTTCCAACGCGGGAGAACAGACCTTCATACCCGCTTGAACTATCAGGTTAATAACATGACACATGCATCTGACATGAAAGATCTCTCCTAATGGTGCGTCTCTAATATTCCTAACAAACATGTTGATCGCTACTCCATTATTCGCAGCATTATCGAAAGTGACACTAAAAATTTTATTTTGAATTTTATATTCCCTAAATATTTTCATCATACACTCAAAAATGACCGGGCCATCATGAGGATGAAGAATCTCAGTGAATCCTAATATTTTTTTATTGATAATCCAGTTTGAATCTACATAATGACTCGTGAGACATGCATAAGAAGAATCATCGTGACATATCCATATATCGGACGTCACGGACACCACTCCACTAAATGCCAAAAATTCCTTAATTATTTTTTGTTTTTCTAACTTATATATCTTTAGTATGTCACTCCTAGATGTAGACCTAGGAATCCTACGATAGGATGGCTGAAAATAAGTCTGCATGATGCGCACTACCCTCTGATCTTCCGAAATCTGATCGGAAGACCCATCAATGTGATGAGCCTGGTCATGCCGTCCCTACCCAACTCGCTGGAGTATACGAAGGGAGTAAACTTTGAGACTGAACTCGATACAGTCTCAAAAAATGTAGTGCCAAGTTGGGTTTGCCTAGGATCTAACGGTCCATGTTTTTTGGAGCATATTTCAGCATGCCTCTTGAGGTGCCCAGTCCCACATGTACTCTTGCATGTTAAAAGTCTCATACAATATTTGCACTGTGTCATTTCATGTTCCTCACCCCTAACATCTACTTGTGTTATGATTTTAAAATGTGTCCAAACTACAGAAGTCCTCCTAGTTTTTTGTTTTTTAGAACTTTGGGCTGAGACGACAAGAGAAACGAAAATTTCAGGAGCCACGGACGTCTGTGTAACACTAACATTTTTATTTTCCAAATTTAAATACGTGTTAGGTGTATTTGTCATTTTTTATTTTTCGTAAGTTTTTCTAGAGAGAGAAGCTTTAGAGAGAGAAAGTACAAAAAAAATAAATTATATTACCCGGTAATAGTAATGAGGTCACTCACGTGCAAGGTGCACCGCAGGAAGCTTTGATGTTCAAAACTCAAGTTGAGTTTCACGAAAATCCAAGCCGAAATCAAATTCACGAGGGCCGAGAGAGAGATGCACGGTTTATGTGAGAGAGAGAAAATATTGAGAGATTTTGTTTTTGAAAAACATAAAATGTTATAGGGAGGGGGGTAGATTTTATAGGCTAAATAAAGTTTTATTTTTAAAAAAAAATATTTTTTTATTAATTTTTTGAATTTTTTTAATATATTTAAGGGGCAGAATCACGAGGACCGTTGGATTCTGCCCCCTAGCCGTTGGAGGCGAATCCAAGGGCTGAAAATCGCTCAAGTTTGAAAAAAAAAAATTTTTTTCCGTTGGAAATTTTTTTGGATTCGGGTTTCGGCAGAAAAGACCGCGGGTCGGGTCTGTTTGGACCCGACCCGCGGTCTTTTTACCGGGGGGGGGGCCCGGTTGGGTCACGACTCAGTGAGTCGCGACTCACGACTCACGCCACGGCACGCGTGGCACGCCGCCAGTGCCACGCGTGCCTGCGTGAACCGGCACGGGATGGACCCGTGCCGGGCCAGGCACGGCACGGGTCCATCTTCACCCGATCACGGCACGGGCATGGTTTTTGAACGTGCCGGGCCGGCCCAGGCACGGCCAAACCGTGCCGTGCCTCGTGCTGGGCCGGGCCGGCCCGGCACGTTTGACACCTCTACCCAATTGACACCTCTAGATAGGAATAACAACCTATTACAAAAAAAAGTATTATATTATCACAAAAAATATATATATAATTGATACTCTCATAGAGATTAAACTTTTGAGTTATACTCAAATGAATATTCCTATTAAATTAGATATTAATTTCATGTAATATATATTATCTCCAATTAGCTCAACTACATATAAAAAAATTATGAGTAAAATAAAATATTAGACTATCATCAAATCAAATATAATTTAAGTAATCAAGATAATTAATTATTTTTTTAGTGATCACGAATATCTTTTAAACTTTTAAATTCTACATGACTCATTCACCTGAATGCAACTCTTCATATACTAAGAAATATGAAAAAAAATCTCTAAGCTCAATATTTCTTTTAGTGATTATAGATATCTTTAATTAGTTAATTTTTTAAAATATAATTTAGGATCAGCTTGCAACGAGAAAATGCTAAATACCAGATTTTAATATTTTTCTTAAAGACAATCATAGCTCCAAGAAAAAAATTCTTAGTATGTAAAGATTGGGTATCAAATTACTTTCTTTAACATTGTATGATATGATAATCAAATAATGAGTAATATAATCTTCAGTCTAATATTTCACAAATAAAAAAAAATACTATTTTTTTCTCAAAAAAAATTTCAAGTATGATTATTACTACAATATATATTCATATTCTTATAAAAGATCAAACAAATAATATATTCACATTAATCTTAAACAAATATCAACTTATTTTTTTTCCTTCAAATATAATATTATGAATATTTATGCACCAACTTAATAATAGATATTCTATTTTAATGTTTATTATATTCCTTTTTGCCTTTTATTATATTATTAATTGAAATGCCAAGATGTAGGTTGTTCTAGTTTAGTTAGTATGTACTGAAAAAATTTTATCTTTATACATTTATAATTGTGAAGTTTGTATGTGTTTTTTATTATATGCACCTAATTTTCACAGAGCTATATATCTTGGAAACTTAGGGTTTGACTTGATGCCCAAACAGATTTCTGAGGATTATCACTGCCCATCATGATGAGCAAGTGTTTATGTAAGTGACCTGGTGGAGCTTACTTCAAAATCAGAGTAGAACATAGGGTTTGACAATTTATATATCCTAGGGGTAAGATTGGAGGCACGAACATATCATAAAGGCTTATCACAGCATATAACTTCTAAATCTACCCATATAAGTTACCCTATTCCACTATCATATCCCCTCTATCTACCAATAAAATACACAGTAACACGCTTTCGAACTTACTTTTTCCTTTCAATTCTTCTTTTCTAACAAAACAGAGAATTTCAATTGATTACCTATCGAACAAACATCAAATGCAAAAGATGTAAAAACAAGTGCATACAAGTAATTTCATCAAATCCCTCCACCATTCAGATATGGAACAGCGCGAGATACAAACTTGACAAGCATAAAAAAAACATATCAGCTCCAGCTCACTCAGAAAAAATGGATTACCAAAATTACGACCAACGATGCAGTGCCAGGTGCAGCCATGCCTCTTATCGAACTCCTTCTTAATGTATTCTGCTTCTTCCTTCTCTGTGGTATTTTTCTCAAATGCCTGAATCAAACGAATGAATTTAGAATAAAACCAAGCGAAAACAAAAAAGTTAAGGAGAGAGATAGCGAACAGTGATTGCAATGTCCACGGCCTCATGTTGCATTTCTTCTTTCATGTCAGCGTTCTTGATGACGATTTTCCTATTCTTCTCTTTCGACTGTTTCGGGTCATCAGACTTCGGCTTCGTGGCCGCAGCTTCGGTCACACTTGCTTTTACCCCATCAACATTCAAAATTTCTGATTCCTTGGTTCGCATTGGATTCTGAGTAACGTTTTCGACTCAGATTGGCGAGAGTTACTGCGTATACTATTAACTTTATCAGCTCTTCGTCGTTTTCCTCTCCAGGAACAAGAAAACAACAAGAGGCTCACTGTTAAATTTGAAATTTTTAAGATAATAGTACGCCACGAAGCGACAAATATCGAAAATTACGATCTGATACCTAAAAATGAAAATAAATGTATTTGTATTTATTAAAGGATTATAAATTTTAGTATTTTAAATCAATCAACAAACTCAAAAAAAAATCAGTTTAGTAAACTAAATTTTTATTGGAATATTTGCATTTTGGTGCATCGAAATAAAATTAAAATAATAATAATAATATATCTAAATAAATTTTTCAATTCAGAAACCATTTACTTTTTTATAAAATAATCATTAATGTAGCTAGTTGAGAGCGGACTTCAAACTCATGCCATTCACTACACAAAACAACCATAATCATTTGAAAACACAATAAATTATTTATCTTAGGATATATATATATATATACATAAGACATTTATATAAATATATAGATATATCTATATTAATATTTGTGTGTGTGTGTTTTAGTAGATTTCACACACACACACACACACACACACACACACACACACATATATATATATATATATATATATATATATATATATATATATATATATTTGTTTATTTATAAGTGTATATAAATAAATACATCTTTGTATCTAAATATATATATTTATTTATATAAAAATGTATATATATATACATGTATTTATATACATATAAATATATATATACACACACACACACACAAATGTGTATATAATTATATATTTGTGTTTGTGTGTATCTATATATATGTATATATAGTATAGTATACATGTTTATATATGTACATAATGTAGCATATACATATATATATAGTATTATTATTATATGTGTGTGTGTGTGTGTGGGTGGGTATACATATCAATATACTCAACAAATATATGATTTTCAAAAATCATATATTAGAGTTGATATAAGGGGTATCATCTTCATAACTGCTAAAATGACACCCAAACAATAAAAAAAACTTGCTCCAATAGAGTTGATATAAGAGGTGGTAAAATACCATCAAATATCATGGGGTGCCATATTTGGCAACCTTGGAAAGAGAATATAGAGAATGCAAAATAGCAATTATGGCTACTTTGCATCTCAAAAGATCTTTCTCATAGGTAGAAAAAAAAAATTTAATTAAAAAAATATTTAATTATTAAAATATCATCTTATTTTGGCAACTACCATTGGAATAAAAATCTATTTAGGGGTGCCAAAAACACTGTTTGCAAAATAGTATTTGGCACCCCTTTTTTGGCATCTCCCATTGGAGTTGGTCTTATATGTATATTTCATTTTAGTTTTGCATTACTAGGTGGATAACATGGAAGCTGATGTGGCAGTTGGAATGGAGGTACGTGGCGAGCATATTTTCCAAGGTTCCTAAAACCCAATAAATTCAAATTTGGGCACATACCAAGACCCAAGAATTCATTTCGTGGGGCTTGCTGATGAGGAGGAGGTACGTGGCACTAAGAATTCATGGATCGAAAAAGCTCGGGGAGATGGACATTAGTTAGCCTGGTGCGCTTGCTGAAATCTGTTTTTCGTTTCTTCGTCTTCTGCTTGGAGGAGATGGTGTGGACGTCGGCCGCAGCCCGCCTCTTGGCCGTGTTGGTGGCCGGCTTCATGCCGTTCTTTTGGAGTTCCTTCTCGACGTCCAGCATGTCGTTGGGCAGCTCAACTCCTCGGAACATCTGCTTGATATCTTCGTGCACGTTTATCACGATCCTCTGGTCGTTCGGATAGGCAACATCCTCCTGCGAGTCGAAGTTGGAGAGCAGCCAAATCTGACCGGCACATTTCAGGGCCTGCAAAGACAAGAGAGCGTTCGTCAGGAGGCTCTTCTTCGTCTTCGTCTTCCTCTCCGGGAGACGCGCCCCTCGCCATGGGAGCATACCTGCAAGTCCTCCATCACTGCTGGGTAGGCATCCTTGAGATCGACGACCCCAATGCCCTCCGCAGACCTCTTTATCAAGCCCAGCAATTGGCCCTTGTCTTTGACATCGTGCTTAGACTGTTTTAGAAATGAAAGACAAGAAAAGACTAAAAAAATGAATCAGCAAGCAGGAAATTCATAAATGAGAGGAAAGAACGTGGGCAACACACCTTGTAGGAGAAGCGTACTCCGTCATAATGGACCTTCGGGTTGTTCTTCAAGCTGTCAAACACGGCTTTGTTGGCGAGCACGTCGACATAGCACGCATCATTGATCTGTTCTGGAGTCTGTGCAAGCCTGGTCTGAACCACGAAAGTCAGCCACATTAAGCTACGTGATCTACTTACTGTATTCTTGTACTACTAGATCTTATTTTATCTTATCATTATTTTATTTTCTTTTTTACGATAAAAAATAAAATAAAATTTTTTTGTGAAAATAACAAAGTTTTAAATTTCAAAAACATAAGACAGCATTAAGGGGTATATTTTTTTTGAGCATCATAATATATAATTATTCAGTATTTTAAAATATATAAAAAAAAATAGCATGAATAAAAAAATAAATTACTATATAATATGAAATATTTTATAATTATACTATTTATTAATTTGATAATTTTATCAAATTATCAATCTAAAATAATATTTTAATTTTTAATAAGTTTAAAATTTAAGTTTTATTAAATTCTCTAGTTTTATTTTATTTTTAATTTAATATTTTTTTTAATTTAATATTATTTATTAATTAATATTATTATTAAATTTTAATAAATTTTGATAATGTATTAAATAATTTTTTTAAATTTGTCTTTGCCCTTGCCCCACTCCCCCACTCCACATAAAGCTCGAGGAGCTTTGTAGATCTCCAGCGAGCTCCATCGTGTAGCTTCAAGATAGAGGTGTCAAACAGGACGTGCCGAGCCAGGCCAGCCCATTTTTAGCCACCGTGCTTTCGTGCCGGGCCAGGCACAGTTAATGTACCATTGCATGCATGGCCCGCTACGGTTCTGTGGAGATCAGCCCGGCACGAGCCCGCAGCACGAATCTGCCGGGTTCGACCCAGTCAGGCCGAACCCTTAATATAAAAAAAAGTAGGGGTTCGGCTGTGGCAACGTCGAACCCCTAATTTAAAAAAATTAGGGTTTTGGCACCCCCATAACCCTAATTTTAAAAAAAAATCAATTTCTCGACTCGTGTCGAGGTACCGTACCAACAGGTCATGGTACCATACTGGGCCAGGCACGGCACGAGACCCAGTTGACCTCGGCACGGCACGAATGGTGACGTGGTCAGGCACGGCACAAGCCCAGGACACGAAAAATTTCCGTGCAAGGCCGGCCCAGACATGGCCGAATAGTTTCGTGGTTCGTGCTGGACCAGGCACACCCAGCCCAGTTGACACCTCTACTTCAAGAGCCCCGTAGAACTCCAGCGAGATCCATCATGGAATTCTGTCAATCTCGATATTTTTGTAAACACCTTGAGGCACATGGCAGGATATTAAAAAAAGAATTTTTTAAACATAGGAAAATACTTACAAAATTTATCTGTAATAAATCTATCAATAGCAATACATTTTTTTCATGAATTTCATCTTAAATAAAGTGATAATCAATCAGTTGATTATTTTATGGTGTTACGACGAAGCAAGAAATAAATATTTTTACATAATACTCATCAAATTCTCAATTTTATATATTATTTGATACATCTTTTTTACATAATACTCATCGAATTAAGTCTCTTGAAACTCTATCGCATATAAATATATCTTAATTTCTCTATATTTCTTGATTAATTTTTTCAGTTGATACCTCTATAATAGACTTACATGATATAAATCTAAATTACTTTTAGAAATTATTATTTTTCTTATTAGTCTGTATTAAATTATTTTTTTTAATGTTTCACAATATGATTCATAAGTTTAATATCTCAATAATTATAAATTTTTTTAATATCTTTGCTACAAATCTAAAATTGTTTAGTTCTTTACCACTCTCAATGTTCAAATTTCAATCTGAGAACTTATTTAACAAATATTTTACTCTTACATACTAATTTAAGTCTCTTACATACTAATAAATATTTATCTTCCTAAAATTATTATTTATTTTTTAACTGAGTCATACTTATTGAGCATACACACTAATCACATGTAAGATCTCTTAACTCATTATTAGTTTAATTAATATTAAGATTTTATTTAATTTTTTATATTTTATTTTATTTTATTTCGCATTATTTGATAAGGACAATCAACCATTAGTGTTATATAAGAGCGGTATGTATGACATTTTGGAAAATAAGTGTTATTAACTTTTAGTTTTATTTATCTCTAAATTCTACATGATATCAGAGGTAGGCTAAATGGCCTTGCTTTCCTTTTTATTTTCTATTACATGTAGTCGCACGCTCATTGCGTGCCACTACACTGTGCACAAGTGCACAATTATGCAAGAGGTGTGTGAAGTGGAAAACAACATAGTGCATAGTGATGCATAGTTGATGGGCATGGTTGGCCACAAGAGAGCGCAAGATTGTGAGGAGTGATGGTGAGCTCAATGTTGCGCATGGTGGTGACAAGCAGAACCCAAGGTTGGATTTTGGTGAAGCAAAAATAAAAGAGAAGTGAAGAGAGAACTGGGTACAATTATATTTTGGAGGAACTAAAGGAGATAAATGAGAGTCTTAATCTAGTTTACTCATTACAGGAGGAATAAGAAATGCCGGAGAGAATTATTGGATATTATTTTCAAACACAATATCGAAGATATTACGCAACAATGAAAGAAACATACTAACTGTCAGAGTCACGAAATCTTTTCTATTTTTCAATTTTTTTACAAAATAAGCAAATTCAATTCGAAAAAAAATGTTTGAAAATTTAAAAATTATAATGCATTAAAACATATGTCAGACTAAATTCAGCACAATTTATATGAATTAAGAAATTATAAGCCAGACCACATGTGCTAACACACTCCAAAGAATAGAGCAAATGATAAAATATATCTGATTGAGTGTGTCGGTCACTCATACTTTAAAAGAGTTTTCCAAAATATTTTAACTATGATATACTTCATCAATCAGATACCCATTTTTGTCATTTCTCAATGGATACCCTTCTCAGATCCAATATCCAGAAGAAGTATTATTTAGCTTATCTCCTGAGCTTTTGGATGCACATATTATGTCCTCAATCAGTCTCCAGGATGAGACAAACTAGCATATAGGGCCCGGAGTTATTATTTTATTAGAAATTCTAGTAATCAAAGAGAATACAAATATTTCTTACCAAAGACTACCCATGGATCCATTATTCTCTCTCTTACGTGTAGTCTTGCCTATACAATCAGTAGGTGTGGAGAATCACTTGTTGAGTATATATGATAATATTGATATTCAGTATGATATTATTCCAAATGAATTATCATACTTACTAACAAATTAAGATTATATTGAGTCAATATAAAATAAGATTTCGTGAGTAAGAGAATCTCATTCAGATGCAAATAACATTGTATTATATAAGCCTAAACCAATACAAAGTCATATTAAATCAACAACTAGAAAACTTAACTACCCAGTACATAAGAGTCTATACAGGGAGAGAGAGATATGTCTGACCTTGTTAGACTAGAGAAAAGCCTATCGAGAAACCAAATAATCATGTAATCAATCTCACTAATCATGACATGAAATCACTTCCAAAAATGGGCAGAAGAGTTGAACTCAACACTGGTAGTATAGATCTCATTTCATAATTTTTCCTTCTTTTGTTTCTTTCTTTTATTTTCTTGATAGTACTAGCATACCTAAGTCTCCTTCTAAGATATTATCTCATCAAGAATGACATCAAATTATAATAGAAGGCATGAATATTTCTCACTCTAATGGAGGGAACTAGTATCATAACTTTTAGGAAGATTCACTATTGATTGCAGGTGAGTATTCACAATGAAGATGCGACAACTTATAAATGGAAGATATTTATTCTTCCATTTATTCTCCAATAGCACCTTAAGACGATGACATAGATTCTCCAATAGCCATATTGATCTTAGTACGTATTATTATTTCTCTTATAAAATCTTATAAATGGAAGATGCAACAACTAGAATTGATGAATATATTTCTTTATGATGACATAGAAGAGGAGATGTATATGAAACAGTCATCGAGATTTTGGGCAATACAATGAGACATAATTTTCAAATTGTGAAAGGAGTTATACGGTCAAAAGCATTCACTGAGAGCTTAGTTTAGGAAGTTTTCGAATGCAGACACTACGTTTTGATTGCAGAAGTGTATTACTAATTTTTCTTTATTCTTCCGAAGTAGTCCTGATAGCAGGATAATTTTATTGATTATTTATATGCATAATATTTTAATTAGGAAATATGACAAATTAAAATCGCTCAACTTAATAAATACCTTCACACATATTTTTAGACCAAATAATTTGAAAGATACAAATATTTTTCTGTATAAATTTTTCTGTATATGTCATATAGGAGACATACTTGATATTATTGTAGATGTTTATCTTTTAAATTATGTACCAGCAAATATTTTTATTGATTTAAGTACATACTTCACTTCTAATGCAACATTCCCAATTTACACTGTTACTTATAATAATTTCATAACAAAAAATAATTATCTTATTATAACCAAACTAAATATAACATACGAAATAAATATAATTAGTTATTTCTTATTTCTTCTTAAAAGATTCACCCAGCTCTTCATATATTGAGGTGTGTGAGAAAAATTTTAGCACATAGAATCTCTTTTAGGGATCATGAATACTTGCAGTTAGTCATGTATTCAAATTTGAGTTATACATCAGCATGTGTGAGAAGAGCTCTATGATAAAATTGTATACATTACTTAGAGGCACTTGTTTCCTTGAGAAGTAAGAAACAAAATTATTTTGAGATCCAATATAAAAAAATAATTCAAAATAATTATGACAATTATTTGTGAGATAATTTAAATATAACAATTGCTTGATATGATCAGAAATGCCCTATCTTCTTTCACTATCATTTACTATGACAGTCAAGCAGCAAATCACAAAACTTCCAATTTAATATTTCATGAGTTGAGGAAACACATCAAGATGAATTATTTCTTCGTGTGAAAGAAAAAGATCATGAATACAACATATATTTAGATAACAAAATTACCAAGAGATATCTTTACAAAAGCCTGAAAGAAAGATCGATTTATTTTTTTTTTCCTTCAAGTTGGATATTTTGAACTTGCATATGCACTAGTTTAACAAAGGATCTTGCAATTTTATTTAGCTTTTTATATTTTATTGTATTTTATAATTGATGGAAACAACCAACATGTAAGCTAATACAATCATGTTCATCTGTCATATAATAATTATGTGTAAGATATTTTACCGATTAAGTATAGATGTGTTTAGATTAGTTTCTCTAAATTCTATATTTAATATAAGTCGATCACTAATTTTCTAACCTCTTCTACTAAATGAAACAACATCAAAATGTACAAAATTAAGTGTCAATATAATTTTCTTAACCAAGTCAATCAATATCATAATTAATAATAATTAAATACAATCTAAGTTTTAAATGTCATAACAATTTTAAATATATCTAACTAAAAAATTCTGTTCCATTTGTTTAAAATTTTCTTGACTTTCTACAATATTAAAATACCAACATGCTAAAACATCTTAATCAACTTTTTTAAACATCTAGAAACAACCCAACAAGATCATTCTCATAATTTTCAAGATTATAAGCTCAACATATACAATATTATCAATAACCACATTATGAGAAATTGTGTATTTGTACAATGACAATTATTCTTCATCTATAGACTCAAACACAATCTTTATAATTTTCAATGATAAGGCTTATTAGGTATTAACATTTCTTATACCATACACTGGCTATCTAGGTATTAAACAAGAGTCATATACACTAGGTACAGCCTTTTGTACTGGTCACATAATGAATGTCGATGAATTCAATAAAAATGTGTTCAAGAGAAAGAGTTGAATTTAAAATATGAACACAATTTGTATAATTAAGTGGAAGAAACAATGAGCTCATCATCAAAGAAAAAATCATTTAATTTGAATATTTTCAAAATAAGAATTATTATCAATTATTTATTCATTATTTCCTTTGGCAATGTTTCAAATAGTCAAAATATGATTATCTTTCAATATTTATTACCACAGTGCAAGTTTCAACTTAATAATCATCATCTATATTAATTGATCAACAAAAATAAAAAAAAAATTCTAAATTATATATCATATAATTATTTATATTTTTTTAAACATGCAACCATTAAACTGTCATAACAAAATATGTGACATTAATTCATTATATATAAATAAAAGAAAATACAAAAGAAATGACACAAAAATAACAAACAAAAGATCAGGAAAAGTCGGGAGCAAAAAAAAAAATTAGGATACCAAAAATGTGAACTCTATTAATTGTAATTCATCTCTTCATTAGTATAATAGTACCTATTAAACTCTAGTTACAATATCAAAAAGCATGCACCTAGATAAATGAGATTACAATAATGTCCAAATAAATCTAATAATAAAATTACAATTAATCACAATTAATTTTTAAAAGTATACAAATAAAAAGTTTGGACTTTTTTATTCCAAATGAATTTCATTTCCATTTATTTTCTCCGTCATCTCTCCGCTCTCCCTTCTTTTTTCCTATGCCACCACACAAACCCTAGATGGGTGATAACATGGTATCACAGGGTGTTTCCTGGATAAGGAGCACCAGCACTAGGTTGGAAAGGTGATGGCATTGGGGTAGGTGGGTGATGGAGAAACATCTGGAATCACCAATGACAATAATCACCAGAAGATTCAATGAAGATGATAAAGCTGATGCATTGTAGAGCTAAAAAATCTCACATACGATTAGAGGTGACGAGTGGGCCAAGCAGCCCAGGCACGGTCAGGCACCATTCCTAGACCCGTGTTGTGCCAGCTCGAGGCACGGCTCGTGGCGTGCTGGGCTAGGGGTGTTGGGCATCATGCAGGGCCAAGCATGACCCAGCTTCCTGCCCCATAGACACGATCCAGCAGCAAGGTAGGCTATCATGCTCGGACCAAATTTCAGGCAAGGTCCAATTGGACCCCGCCAGACCCGCCCAATTATTTTAAAAAGAATATTTATTTATTAAAAAAAAAAATCACCCCGCTTTTTACATGTGACGGTTTTTTTTAAACCCACCATGCATTTGGCTGAAAGAATCAGCGTGAGACATTCCAGGCCCACGTGGATCCACCACACATGGCACGTGCCTCCCCTCCCCACCGAGCCGAGTGCCCGAGCCTCAAACCAAACCTTATGGAACCAAGATAGCAATTAACCCAACCGTCCAAAAAATAATAAAAAAACAAAAAATGAGATCCAAGCCATTAGATGCACTCCCAATGACTATGACAAAAAATCTGACGGCTAACAGGTTTTTGCCACATTTAATCATTAAAATATTAAAAAAATAAAATACATGTTTTTTAACTCTTATTGTAATCTATATATTCTTTCATCTCATCTCTCTCAGACTCACATTCTTATTCTCATTATCTCAATCTCTCTCTCTCATCTTGCCTCTCTCTCCCTCTCCTCAATTTTCTTTTGTATTTTCCTATTTGCTTTTGATTTGCTTTAGCTTTGCTCTCGAGACTATGGTGCAGACAATGAACTGTGGTGCGGAAGATGTGAATTTTTTTATCTTATCCATATCTGATATTCCATAAACAAATATTATTTTTTTATTTTTATCTAATTTTTTACTTTTATTTTTTATTAATAAATTAATATCAAATAATTTTTAATTTAGAAAATAGGATTTTGAATATAATTAATAAATTAAAAAAATTATATTCGATAAATTATAAATTTAATGATACCAATATTAACATTAAACATAAATATAAATAATTTTAATATCGATAACTTTACGAAAATGTTCAATGCCACAATTATATTTTTTTTCATGACCTCGACTCAAATACAAATATCTAAAAAACATAAAACTAGAATAGTTATAATTTGATTTCTCAATTTTACATAGTACAAAATAAAAATAATTAGGCTGTTGATTAAAAATCAGTACAATGTAAATATTATAAATATATATATATTTGTAGGAATGCATGTAGGACTGGGCACCTAAAAAAATATGTTGAATATTATACTAAAAAACAAGATGTATTAAATATTAAGCAAATCCAACTGAATGGTATGATCTTTAAGATTGAATCTAGTTCAGATTTTATGTTGACCCCTATTGTATATAATTTGTGTTGATAAACTATTTTATATAACCAAAATATTTTTCTATTTAAATATTTTGTTAGTGTAGAAAATAAGATATTGAAAGATTGGGAATGCAGCAATAGTATTGTAGACGAAGGAGAGAGAGAGAGAGAGAGAGAGAGAGAGAACCTTTGATTTCTTTCGCTTGTGAAAAACTGCTTGTCGCGCTTTCTCCTTTTATATATATTCCACTCCCCCTCAAGCTGGAGCATATACGTCATATGCACCAAGCTTGTTACAAATATATTTAATCCTAGGATGACTGAGAGATTTAGTGAAGATATCTGCTAATTGATCATCTGAATTAACAAAACTTGTAGCAATTCATCCTGATGTGATCTTCTCTCTAATAAAGTGACAAACAACTTCAATATGCTTGGTCCTTTCATAAAAGACTGAATTGGATGCAATATGTAATGCGGCCTGGTTATCACAGATGAGTTTCATCTCTTCATCCTTTCGAAATCTCAACTCTCGAAGAAGATGTTTCAACCATATGAGTTCACATGTTGCCAAAGTCATAGCTCAATACTCGGCTTCAGCGCTAGATCTTGCTACTATATCTTGTTTCTTACTCTTCCAAGATATTAGATTACCTCCAATAAAAACACAGTACTCTGAAGTAGAACGTCTATCTGTAGGTGAGCCGGCCCAATTTGCATCTGTGTAACCAACAACCTGAGTATGACCTTTATTCTCGTACAACACACCTTGGCCTGGTGTACTTTTGATATATCGAAGAATGCGGATTACGGCATCCCAATGACTATCACATGGTGATTGTAGGAATTGACTAACAACACTCACAGAAAAAGAAATGTCTGGACGAGTAATGGTGAGATAGTTCAATTTACCTACGAGTCGTCGATATCTCCCTGGGTCTGCTAAAAGCTCCCCCTATCCTGGTACAAGTTTGATATTTGGATCCATAGGTGTGTCTACCGGTTTACAATCTAACATACCAGTGTCTTTCAGGATGTCTAAAGCATACTTTCTTTGGGAAAAGACCACACCGGAACTAGATTGAGCTATCTCAATTCCCAAGAAATACTTGAGTTTCCCCAAATCTTTGGTCAGAAAGTGGATAAAAAGATGTTGCTTTAGTTTCTGAATATCATTCTGATCACTGCCTGTAATGACAATGTCATCCACATAAACAACCAGATAAATACATTACTCAAATGAGTTATGATGATAGAAAACTGAATGGTCTGCTGTACTGCGAAGCATGCCAAACTCTTGAACAACAGAACTAAAACGACTAAACCATGCTCGAGGAGATTGTTTCAAGCCATATAGAGAATGGCGTAACTTGCACACTAAACCAGACTCCCCCTGAGCAACAAAACCAGGAGGTTGCTCCATATAAACTTCCTCGGCAAGATCATTATGAAGGAAGGCATTTTTAATATCCAACTGATAAAGAGGCCAAGAACAAATAGCAGCCATGGAGAGAAGCAGACGAACAGAAGTAATCTTGGCAACAGGGGAGAATGTGTCAGCATAATCAGAACCATAAATCTGAGTATAGCCTTTAGCAACTAAGCGGGCCTTAAGACGATCAACCTGACCATCAGGACCAACCTTAATTGTATAGACCCAACGACAACCAACTGTAGATTTACCGGAGGGTAAAACAACAAGATCTCAAGTGCCATTAGAGTGTAGAGCAGCCATTTCATCCACTATTGCCTGTCGCCAGCCTGGATGGGAAAGAGTTTCATGGGTGCTCTTTGGAAGAGAAACAGAGGATATAGCAAAGACAAAAGCAGAATATGGTGAAGATAATCGATGATAATTCAAAAAATTATAAATAGGATGAAGATTACGAGTAGAGCGATTACCTTTCCGAGTAGCAATTGGTAAGTCATCAGGAGAGGGTGAAGCAGGAGCAGGAGAAGCCGAAAGGATAGGAAGTGAGTCAGCAGGTGCCTCAGCAAACGACAGAGAAGCATCGACACGAGGGCAACGATGATAAACCTGAAGTGGTCGAGGAGGCACAACATCAGGTGAAGAGACAATGGGAATGGACAAGACTGCAGAAACAGGAAGAGACTCAGAAGTGATGAAAAAGAATAGTGAGTTCTCAAAGAAAGTAACATCAGCGGAGATAAAGTAGCGATGAGTCTCAAGAGAATAACAACGATAACCCTTCTGAAGTCTGGAATATCCCAAGAAGAGACCTCATGACTTTGGCTGAAAGCTTGTCCTGTCCAGGAGTGAGAATATGAACAAAGCAAGTACAACCAAAGACACGAGGAGGAAGGAAACAAAGTGGTTGGTCTGGAAAAATAAGGAAATGAGGAATCTGATCATGTAAAATAGAGGAGGGCATACGATTAATCAAATAACAAGCGGTAAGAACAACGTCCCCCAAAAACGAAGAGGAACATTACTATGGAGGAGAATAGTACGAGATGTCTCAACAAGATGTCAATTCTTGCGCTCAGCTACTCCATTTTGTTGAGGAGTATGAGCACAAGAAGACTGATGAAGAATCTCATGATGAGACATAAATGAAGTAAAGGGGGATGAAAAATATTCCCTTGCATTGTCACTGCGTAACACACGTATAGAAATATTAAATTGGGTCTGGATTTCAGCATAAAATTTCTGAAAAATAGAAAATAATTCAGCTCAATTTTTTATTAAAAATAACCAAGTACATCGAAAATAGTCATCAATAAAAGTGACAAAATACTGAAATCCTAAAGTAAACGCAGTCCGACAGGGACCCCTAACATCAGTGTGGACAAGCTCAAAAAAAAACTTTGCCCGATTATCCAAACGCTTTGGGAATGAGACACGAGTATGTTTCCCAAGCTGACATGATTCACACGAAAACGACAACAAAGTGGAAAAACGAGGGACCATCTTCTGGAACTTGGAGAGAATAGGGTGGCCCAAATGACTGTGAATGAGGAAAGGAGCATCAGTGGAAATGCAAACTGCAGGAGATGAATCCGAGGTGAGGTGATAGAGGCCTTGAGACTCACGTCCTATGCCAATCGTCTTCCCCGTACTCCGGTCCTGCAAAGTCACAAATTTATCAGAAAATGTAATAGAACAATTAAGAGTACGAGTAATTTTGCTGATGGAAATAAGATTAAAAGAACATTTATGAGTATAAAGTACAGAAGTGAGAGGTAGAGAAGGTAGAGGAATGGCCAAACCAATACCTTTAGCCATGGTTTGAGAACCATTAGCTAAGGTAACAGTAGGTAAAGCAGAGGTAGTAGAAATAGATGAGAAAAGATCCTTATTACCAGATATGTGATCAGAAGCTCCAGAATCTAGAATTCAGTGTCCAAGAGAAGATGTGTGGGTAAGGTAGGCAGAAGTATTACTAGGCTGGGCAACAGAGGCAACAGAGGCATGATATGCCTGAGATGCGGAGGAGCTCGGAGGCTGAGACAGCTAAGAATCAGAAGACTGGACCATATGGGCAGTGCGAGGAGGCCGTCCATGTAACTGATAGCAACGATCACGAGTGTGGCCAAGTTTATTGCAATAAGGATAATGAGAACGTTGGCCCCTACCTCGGTTACCTCTGCAGCCTCCTTGAGTGGCAGTGTGAGAAACTAACACAGAAGAATCTGAAGTGCTATCAGATGGCAAAGTCTGAGTGGACGAGATACGAAGGAGGCGAGCAAACACATCATCCAAGGACGGAACTGATGAACTGCCAAGAATCTGATCGCGGACATGCTCAAGATCCGGACGGAGGCCAATAAGAATAAAGACCATTAAGAACTTATCAAGTTGTGTTTGTTGAGCCCCAACATCAAAAGTAAGAGGCATCACAGTCAAGAACTCTTCCTTAAGAGAAGCAATCTGGCCAATATAAGTAGATAGATCCAAGTCCTGTTGGCTGAGATGGACAATAGCAGAAGCCACCTTATAAAGACGCTGGATATCATTCGTGTATAATCCTTTAGCTTGAGTCCAAAATTTAAAACAAGTTTTGTATGCCCGAAGATTAAGAAGAATCTTAGGATCAACTGATTGCCACAATATACTACATAACTGGGCATCTATCTTCCTCCACTGTACGCGGTCAACCTCAGGGATATTTGTCTCCTGTGTAACCAGGTGATCCTCATATCCTTGACTCATAAACCATAGTTCAACAGAAGCTGACCAGGAAAGATAATTTTCACTGCCAACCAATTTCTCCGAAATAATCATAGGAGATCCAGATATAATAGAGGAAAAAATGAAAGTTTTAGCAGCCATTGTTGATAATGCTGGGAATTCGCTGCACTCAAATTTTACAGAACATCCCGATGAGGAATGTATCCTTCTTTCTGCCAGGCCTGGATGCAATCTTAGACGATTTTCATGATTTCCAATAGGAAAACATGCTACTAGAGTTTACTGTACGTGTGTGATATATGTTTTGGATGGCCTTGACGTGGACGTGATCACAGATGCCAAACAAGAAACACTTATACTTGAAAAGATGAGAATTGAAAGAGTAGAAGCTTGGGAAACCCTAGATCACTGAATGACGAGGAAGAGGATTGGAACTTGCTGGAAACTTTCAATTTCCTGTTCTAAGAGAGGATTCCACGAACAAGGGATGAAGCTGTTCAACGAAATGCTGCGGATCGGCATGCGTCCTGATCAATCCACTCTAGCGAGCGTGCTGAAAGCCTCTGCCAGTCTGGCCTCGATTTCTCTCAGCGAAGAGCTGCACTCATTCGTCACCAAATTAGGGTTCATGCCCAATGTTTATTGCGGAAGCGTGATGATCGACATGTATGCGAAATGTGGATCGACCGGAGATGCAAAGAGAAAGTTCGATGAGATGCCTGTGAAAAACGTCGTGTCCTGGAATCCCTCCGATACCATGTAGACGAAGAAGGAGAGAGAGAGAGAGAGAGAGAGAGAGAGAGAACCTTCGATTTCTTTCGCTTGTGAAAAACTGCTTGTAGCGCTTTCTCCTTTTATATATATTCCACAAGTATAATAACAAGGGTCTTGCTACCTGGTCAGAGAGCCAAAAAAAATTTTAGAGCAGAGCCTAGCCTGTCCGGGTAATCCGACCCGCTCTGGTTAATTAAACCGAGAAACTATTATATATAAATATATTTTTTTACTATTTTTTGCTCTACGAATTTCTCTTCTGTGGAACTATTTCCTCTCTCTCTCTCTGTGATTTTCTTCCCGATTGTTGAACATATTATAAGAACATTTTGATTTGGTCATAATATGTAACGTATATGTATTTTTCTGTGTAGATATAGCTAATCATGTTGAACGACTAATAAACCACGTTATTTTATATGTTCTGCTGTGGTTTGTGTTGTGATTTTGTATAATGTCATGATTATGGATATATATTATTTTTTATTTAATATAACACAATGAGATGGGAAGGAAAAGAGTAGTTAAACTGATCGTCATGATAAATTTCAAATTAAATTTTTGAAGGATCCAAAGATAATCAGTATAATAAAGGCATATTTTTAGCCTGCATATTATAGGATTCATAGGTCCACATATAAAAATAACATACGAAAATTTTATAAGTTTAGAAAACTAAATAATAACTAATAAATTTAAAAAATATAATAACGTGATATATGTGATATCTAATATCTGAACTAGTCATGACGATGCATCTTTTGCATGTCTCATCACTCACTGTGTAAATTCTAAATACACACTAAACAAAAAGACATTAAAAATTTCAAAGATTTTTCATTCTCATGATGATAATTTTTAAAAAATATAATATTTTAAAATAAAAAAATATATTATGATATTTGATAACGCATCTAACAATAAAATAATTATTAACATGTTTATTAAGACTATTAGAGATAGATCATTAAAAAAATTTTCATGTTAGATGTATATATCACGTTATTAGCCTAATATTATAAACGGGGAAGAAAAATATTTATCCACTTTAGAAAAACATGTAACTCATTAAAATATTTTTGGGCGACAGAAGTTTGGTAGTTTATGTTTATTTGCGAGTCAAGAAAAATTCAAATAAATATAAGATATTGTTGGAATTAAACATACTTGATGTTAGAGTTATTTATTTGAAATGAACACGTGATATCTAAATACATTAATAATAAGAGTAATAAACTTATTATTAACGACAGAAACTGTGATACAATAATTTTATTTATAAAATTTCTAAAAATTGTTTATAACATGACAAATACATCTTTGTTAATTTATACTCATACTACTTGTATTACACTCGAATACATATACAACATTAGTTGCATATTTTAGAAATTTAAAAATTACCCAATAGTTAGTGACAAGACTCTTGAGAGAAAAACTAAATACATAAAGTACTAGTTTACTATTTCATTTATTTATTGTATGACTATCTGCATTAATTATAGGATTAAAATAAAAGAGATGGATAATATTTTGAAATATATATCCTCGTATATGAACCAGAAATACCAACCTGGATGGTTCATTCATAAGATTGACTAAATTATTTACATACTACAATAATAAGTATAGTAGTAGTTGTAGTCGAGTTTCAAGATTGATAATTATTATTTTATGTTATTATTGTGAGTTGTGACTTAGTATTTTTTTTATTTTTGAATTGAATGTTAAATGATAAGATGAATATATTTTTTTTATATTTTTGATTATTTATTATACTTTATCATGTGTTAATAAATTTATTTTTTATGAATTATATAAAATAAATAAATAATATAATGTTACAACTCATAAAAAGTAACTTAAAATATAAAATTTATAAAAAAAATAATATAATTCATCTCAATTCTACTACCAGTGGGGGTGGGGTGGGACTGGGGTGGGATGAGATCAAGAAGGTGATAGTGATGGTGAGACTGTGTCGAGTCGAGTGCGAGTCGATCTCAGACTCAGAGTCCCTAAATGGCTAGCTATGCTTGGATAGGCCTAGGATGAAACAACCATGCCCATACCAACCCAACTCAACATGGCCCAGCACGACCCAGTACTACCCAACCCGAATCCAGCCAATCTCGAGCCAATTATGTCATGCATGAATAGCCATTATTGAGTCATGTCGTGCTAGGTACGACACTGTATCCCAACTTAGCCACCAAAAAGGTCATGTCAACACTGCATGACATGGACCATTTGACGCCTCTACTTACAATTAAGTATTTTGGGTATATTCTTAAATTTAAGGATAGATCTGACAACATATTTCTAGGTAAAAAAGAAATCTTTTCAAGATATCATGGAACTCATTATGGCCAACATGACAGTGATCTATGTTGCACGGATACGCCACTGGACGGGCGTGTCCACGTGTCTAACACGTGGACACGGTACAGACACGTGTCGGATACGTGTCCGATATGCCACGTGGTGTATCATTGACAAATTCCGTGTCCGATAGGCCACGTGGCGTATCGGACAGACACGTCGAAGACGTATCCGATGCATTGTTACGAAACCGACACGTCGTTTACCGAACCGATGCGTTTTTACGATTATGACACAGTGGAAATACAATATATATTAATGCTTACTCCTACAACTCCATAAAATTGAGGAGCACACCGCCGACAGTGAGTGGCCGACAAGCCGATTGTGAAAAATAGTTGTCAGTGCGTCTAACGGGAAGGGGAGAGAAGTTGGAAGCTGATGAGCACACCACCGAGACACCGACAATACCTAAGGTAACCTAATTCTATAATCTGTAGGGGGGAGGGGGTGTGTTGGAAGCTGTATCGAGAGGGGGGAGGATGTTGGAAGCTGTATCAGGAGGGGGGGTTCAAAGCATAATTTTAATTATTTTAAATAAGGGACAGGGGTTATAGGGTTTAAATATATTTTTTTATGTTTTAATTATTATTATTTGTTTAATATATATACAAAATATAATAAACAAATAATTTATTTTAATTTTAAATACATGATTTTAAAAAAATTAATAAATATGCAATATTAAGATATGGAATATATAAATATGAATACTTTTTGTAGTATGTATTATGTAATATTTAGTAATATATAATATGCAATAATAATAATTTTTGTTATATAATTTATTTTAAATAAATTAATGTAATATGTAAATAATGAAAATATAATGAAAAATATATTATAGTATTGACGTAGAAAAAAAAATAAGATTAAATTAATTTTGAAATAATATAAATTATTTAAAATACATAATTTTTTTTCATGCAAAATTATACAATAAAATAAGTTATAATTCTGAGTCTTCAAGTAATCAACAAAATATTCAAGATGTTGATAATAATGCTCCATTATGAAAATATGTCACAAAAGATGTAAAATTGAATAAAGGAAAAGAGGGAGGAAATGTTATTTTCAATGCAATTTTTGTAGACAAATATATAGAGGATCATATTATAGAGTCAAGGCTCACTTGTTGAAAATTAAAGGGGCTGGGATTATATCATGTACTAAAGTAACGAATCAAAATTTGATTGAGATGCGAATAATAATGGAGAAATCTGAACAAAGAATGAAACAATCTAATCCTAAGCAAGTTTCTTTACCCACATTAAGCATTGCAAATTCTTTTTTTGAGAATTTCTCTCCTATTGCTAATCCAATTGATCTAAAAAGGAGAAAGAGGACTATGGGATCAATTAAAAATGCATTCAAAATTGGTGCATGTGAATTAGTTGACAATGAGATAGCTAGGATGTTTTATTCTACATGGTTGTCTTTTCACTTTGCTAAAAATCCTTATTATGCACGTGTCATTTAAAATTGTAAGTCAACTTCCAGGTTATGTCCCACCAAGCTATAATGCATTAAGAACAATATTATTACAGAAGGAGAAGAATAATATTGATAATCTATTAGAACAAATCAAGAAGACTTGGAATGAGAAAGGAATGAGCATTTGTAGTGATGGATGGTCAGATGCTTAAAGAAGACTACTTATTAACATCATAATAGTCTCTGAAAGTGAACCAATACTTTTGAAAGCAATAAACTATGAAGGAGAGACTAAGGACAAACATTTTATCGCTGATTTATTGATTAACACTATACAAGAAATTGGTCCACAAAAAGTAGTTCAAATTATAACTGATAATGCTGCAGCTTGCAAAGCAGCAGGATACATTGTAGAAGCAAAATTTCGGCATATCTTTTGGATCTCGTGTGTGGTTCATACTCTTAATCTTGCTTTGAAGAATATTTGTGCACCAACACACTCAAGATATGCTGATATGATGGAACAGTGTGGTTGGATCGCTCAAGTTTTAAGTGATATTTTTTTTATCAAGAATTTCATTATGAATCATGCAATGAGATTATCAATATTTAATAATCATTGCAAGTTAAAGTTACTTTCAGTGGCCGATACACGTTTTGCTTCAACTATTGTTATGCTTAAACGATTTAAAACAATAAAAAGAGGCATGGAGCAATTAGTGATAAGTGAAGAATGAGAAATATATAAAGATGATAATTTAGTAAAAACTAAAGAAGTAAAGGATAAAATCCTAAATGAAGACTTTTGGATGAATGTAGATTATATCATCAGCTTTACAACTCCTATTTATGAGATGCTTCGATTAGCCGACACTGACAAACTTTGCCTTCACAATATTTATGAGTAGTGTGATTCTATGATCGAAAAAGTGAAGGAAGCTATTTTTAAGAAAGAACATAAAAGTCCCACAGATAATTCAATGTATACTTTTAATTTTCAATTTTTATTATTTTGATTGAAAGTTTTTAAGTTTTAATTATAATTGAACTTATATGAATTGCTATATATTTTAACCTATAAGTTTTTTTATATTGTGAATGAAACCTTAGTGGAAAGATGGAATAAAAGTCACACACATTTACATTCTCTTGCTCATTCCTTAAATCCAAGATAATCTTAAGAGTTTAAATTATAGATTATGATAATTTTAATATAAATAATATTCTATGATTTTTAATATTTTATAATTAATGTTATAACTTAACTTGCAAGTATTATAGTCAACAATGACTTACTGAGTCTCGTGATCGTGTTCCACCACATCGAGATTTAGAAATAATAAGAGAGAAATAAATATTTTGTAAGATATTTTTTTTAATGAAGGTGAAAGAAGAAGAGCAAATGACGAGTATGCTATATTTTTGACATTTTTGGAAGATTTTTCTAGTAGTGATTCCATCAATGACAGGTAGTACATGAGTCCATTAAATGGTGGGTTGTTCATGGAACTGCTGCACCGATACTTCAATCTATTGCATTAAAATTGTTAGGACAACCTTGTTCATCCTCATGTTGTGAAAGAAATTGGAGCACTTCTAATTTTATTCACTCCATGAAGAGAAACAAGTTGACACCACAAAGAACTGAAGACTTAGTTTATGTCCATAATAATCTTCGACTTCTGTCAATAAGATCTCCAAACTATAATGAAGACGAATCTAAAATATTGGACATTGGAGGTAATGATTTTGAATCAATGGATATTGAATATACTGGAATTCTTGAGATTGCGGATCTTTCTTTTGATGAACCTGAAATGTAAGCTATTTTGTTTGATTCATAAGAAAATATTATTCTTTTGTTTTAATATTTCTTATGTTTGTGTTTGAATGTTTGTAAAAATAATGTTTGAGCATTTTTTTTATCTAAATTTCTGTTAATGGATAATATTTGTATTTATTTTTTTTTCATGACGTATCCTAGCCATATCTATATCCTAGTTTTTTGAAATTTGTCGTATCCTCGTATCCTACCGTATCGTATCCCTGTGTCCGTATCCGTGTCCGTGCAACATAAACAGTGATGATAAAAAAGCATCTCTGGGATTACATTACAAAATTTAAGGTATCACCAACAGGAACATAACCAATAGCAACTAACACAACATTTGATGAAGGAATGACAATATAGATCAATCTTCAACGTTATATTATCAACAATAAGTTTTTATTGTCTTTTTTTTTTGTAAAAATATAAAAAGGCACTTAGACTATTATAAAAATTTAAGTTAGCTAATTTTGTATTTCAATTGTTTCTCATGTGTAGAAGACAGAAATTCATATTTTGGTATGATATAAAAATTATTAGAATTAATATGTGACAAATGAGTATAACCCATCTCTATGTTGTATGTATCAGAAAAATGACTTGCTAATTTTGTATTTTGATTTTTAAAATTTAGTATTTGATATTATAAATCAATTAGTAATTTGCAATCGATCAAAATATGTTTTATCAAAGAAACTGAAAATTATAAATTCAAACATCAAAAGAACGATGTTTATTAATTTCAAGGCATATTAATTTGAAAGTTATATTATAACTTCCAGTACAACACATCAATGAATACTAAAAGGAAGTAATTTCATCTAATTCACTTAGATATTTAATAAATATGTAAGACAATCATATATAATGATTTGAAATATTTTATTAATTTATTAATAATTATACTTAAGTTGTATGATTAACAAAGTTTAATAAGAAAATTCAATTATTTTTTTCTAATTTTACAAAAAATTTTAAAAAACTAAAATTAATGATCGTATTAAGATGTTGAGAAGTAATAATTTATTTTTTCTAATTTCTTTAAGAACCACATGATGGATTATCAGGCATTCAGTATTAGTACTTATTTACAAAATGAGATAGCCAATAAGAAAAATTGACATGGAGTTGGCATGGTTAGAACACTCCAAATTCATAATAGTAACCTAAGATATTTTTTGATAGAAATGATATTAGCTACTAACTTCTAGATAACATTTCAAAGAGCCCCCTATGCGTTGTGTTTCAAAACAATTTCTAGATAACATTTCATTAAAAAAAACTTATAATTAATTCACAATAAAAACTTAATGAAAAAGACCTTATTCCACGAGCAGATAAAGAGAAAGTCTAATCCACCATATAAAGTGGGCTTACAAATCACACTCTATGAGACTTTGAGTCTATATCTTCCAATGCTAAAAGATCATGATAAGATTCTTCGTCATAAGTTGTCAATGGAATTAACAATTAATTATGAAATAAGAAATACTAAAAACTAATATCATTAAATCCCTTGAATAACAAAATGTAATAATTTCAATCTACCCACAATGAATAATAATTTCCCAGCCCATAAATGAATGGCAGAGAAGATTTTGTATAGTAGGAAAGTAAATTGCAATGTAACCAATATATTCGAGAAGAATGAAACACTCAAAAAGATAAAAAATAAAGAGACGAGTGTAAAACCAAAACCAATAATAATAAATTTTTAACTCCTAACATCATTCCAAAAAAGATATGCAATTTTGAAGCATTGGCATGAAGCCCTAAAGAACCAGAGAACAAACAGATTGCATCTAAGAGGCAAAAAACTGAAGCCCTATCTGCTTAAAAAAAATGAGATCATAAACGTACATGAGGTGCGAGATATTCAAGTCATTACATCATGGGCATAGTCAAAAGCCCAAGTTAAGTGTGGATGTTCACTAAATTTGATCTTAAGAAATATGCATCATATTATTCATGTAGTGTTAGTTATATATGTGATGATATTCTAGTTACAGGAAATAACTAGTTTGATATATCTCAACTAAAATTATTTCAGCATAATACATTTCAAATGAAGAATTTTAAATACCAGAGTTATTTTATTTGTATAGAGATCAGATATTTATCAAATATAACTTTTTTTCTCAAAGAATATAATGATTTTGATATTTTTATCTGACCTTAGTATATAAAAATGTACACTTACAAAATTTTCACTTAATCCAAGTATAGATTTGTTTATCAATATTGCTTTAGTAGTTAATTATACTAGATGTAAGGCAATGAATCTTACACTACCTTATAGCAACTAGGCTAAATATTAACTATGATGTATGTATAATTAATTATTTTTGACTCTGATAGACATGCATATGAATGTTATGTTTAGGATTCTCAAGTCTGTTAGATTTTTTAAAAGTAAGATTACATTTAAAGATCAAGAGCATAATCAAATAGATATATATTCAAATAATCTTACTTTTTTGAAGAGCAAGAGACAAATAATTATCTCAAGATACAGCATATAGTTTTATACACATTATGAAAACTATGATGTTAGCTATGTGTAAGCTCCAATAAACAAGTCATCTTTTGGAGAAGCTTTAGGTACCGATTAGATACCAATAACAATTTAATGTGATAGCAAGATACACCAACACATCAAGCCAAACCTAGTATTCCATGAGAATACAAAAAATATCAAGATTGACTATCACTTTTTTTGAAAAAAAAAATCTAGATGATTCAGTCACTATAGCCCATATACATGTATGCAATCAAAATACATACATCTTTAAGAAAATTCTCTTAGGATGATATGTTGATATCCGCTCTTCCAAATTCAAGATTATGATTTGTGACAATCACGCCCCAATTTCAAGAGGGTATTAAGTTTTTAGTTTATTTTTTTATTGTTTTATTTGTTGTTTATTATTTGGGAGCACTCGACTTATGGGCTACTACTAACTATACATATGGTTTTATCTTGTATTCAAGGTTCAATCTTTTCTTTTTTTTCAAGAGCTTTTCTATTCCAATGTTATTCTCCTCCCTATCTCATCTCTCCCCTCTTTTTTTCTCTACCTCCTCACAAATCCTAAGTGGTGATAACGATAAGAAATTTCTAGCAATTAAAGAGATATTTATGACCTAACTAATCATAAACTAGTCAATAGTAACCTAAGATTACTCTTAGATGACAATTCAACAAGTCCATTAAAATAAACATGCAAAAATACACAAAAAATAATAAGCAAAAACTTACAATAATTCAATGGAATCCTAATTTCATGAATAAAAAATAATTTATGAGAAGCTCACAAGTTGGATGTTCTACTAAAAATATAAGACAATATAAAAATAAATAAAAAATTTTAATATCTCTATCAAGTTATTGTATAAATATCCAACACCAAATTTAAAGTAGAAAGAAGTAAAGTGAGAATTTTCAAGGCATGCAAAAATATATGCACTAACAATAAAATTGAAAAATGAAATAAACAATTCATCTATATATGTTTTGTCTAACTGTGAAAAATCAAATTGGAAAGTGAATATTACATATTTTATTGTATGATTAACACATTAAAAAGTAATAAGACAAATAAGTGGCTTCCCTATCTCCATAAAAGATGTCTGAATCAAAGTATCTTGCAGATAACTTCTAGCAATATCCTTAACTTTATTTTGCCATTGGATCTAACGATTATCAATTATCTCTTATTTTTCAATGAGGTAATATTAGCACCATGAAAAATATAATATACCCTAATAGATCTACTCTTTGACACTATGTGCAATATGATGTTCAACTAGAATTTTAAAAGATGACCTAAAAGTCCTCTATGAACAATAAAATAGATGATAAGGCATACAGATTTGTTCACTTGCCTAATCTAAGTAAGCAAAGGGTTTCATATTAGTAACTTGTCATAAAGAATATTATTTTAATTATACTAATTTCATAAATAATACATATCTAAAAAACTTATTTTAGATAAAAAGAGAATTAATAATAAAAGAAATAATTAATTTTTTATATGATTCTATTGTATATAAAGTCAACTAAATAACTTATTTTAGATAAAAAAATTAGTATCTAATCAATAAGAATGTCTATTAAAACACAATCAAAAAGATCACTCATTATGAGAGTATCAATTACATATCTCGTCTATGAGAACAGAAAATACATCGCTTGTCGTCAGTCACATTTATCCTAAAAAAATATTCGATCCTCTTAATTTTTTTCTCACCAATAATAACTAAAGATATCATTGAATTAGAAATATCTATTATTATAAATATATCAAATATAATCAATAATATATAAACATATCAAATGAACTCCTTCAAAAAAATTAGGAATAATCTATCACATACATATATAATAACTAAAAGAGATTAATGTCAATGAAAACCAAACAAACTAAATTTTTGATGACTGCTTTAGATCAATATTTATCATAACCTGCAAATTAAATCTAACTTTGTCACTATGCAAAAACTAAGTGATAACTTCATATATATATATATATATATATATATATATTGTTCAAGGACGCCTTAAAAAATTATTCAAGACTAACTGATATATTTTTTATTAATGAAAAAATATCAATGATATACGCATCCATACTAAAGATGTTTTTAGCATTGAAAATAAAGTATCTTGATAATTCAATCAAAATATTTGAATTAACCCCCTCAAGACAAGACTCAACTTTTAGGAATATACCTTCTAATATATACTAGTTTTCACGATGATCATCTACTGTGCACTAACAACAAACTTTTCTCAATGTCAATAAACAAATTCCCAAAACCCATTAAGGTAAAGAATATCTATCACTTCAAAGATGATTAATATCATCTTATATGAGATATTATCTCAGAAGAAACCTTGTATCTGAGTACCTATAAAAAAAAATAAAACAAACAAGAAAATAAATATGTAAGCAAAACAATACATATGAAATAAGATGATGAGTAAAACTCTAGTACTTGTTCCAAATAGATGTGTCAACCGGGTCGGGCCGGCCCGGGCCAGCACGAGGCACGGCACGTTCGGCCGTGCCTGGGCAGGCCCGGGACAGAAATTTCCCATATTCGTGCCCGTGTCGTGTCATGCTGTGGCCAACCGGACCTCGTGTCGTGCCTGACCAGCACAGTACCATGGCCCATTGGAACGGTATCTCAACAGGAGCCAAGAAACTTCCTCAGCGACAGAAACTGAGCCCGACGGACAAAACTCACCGACCCCCAATAGTGAAAAAAAATCATGGCAGAAGGGTGGCACGGTGGCACGGCGCCAAACCATAATTTTTTTTAAATTAGTGTTCGGTCCGACCTGACCGAACCCAACATATTCATGCTCCGGGTCCGTGCCGAGTTGATCTCCACAGAACCGTGACTTGCCTGGCCCGACACGGGAGCACGATGGGCCGGCTAAAAATGAGCCGGGCCAGCTAGGCACGTCCCATTTGACACCTCTAGTTCCAAAGAAAAATAGAAAGATCAAGATTAGAAGAGACATCTATTGAATATATATATATATATATATATATACACACACACACACGCACGCACGCATACATACATATATATTTTAAGCTATATAATATATATATATATATATATGTATGTATGTATGTATTTACATATATGTATTAAAAATACTATTTACCTAAAAACATATGTGAGGGTAATTTTAACATTGTGGTTATAAATTATAATGAACTTTTAATTGGTTAATTATTATGGTTAATACATTTTGAGATTTAGTTGTTTATCTCATCAAATTTTGACAAAATACAACTTATGCGTATGGGTAGAAATAGAATTGTTTGTGAATTTTGAAAATGTTTGTTATATATTTTAGAATCACTTATATATTTTTTGAATAAAAAAATATATATGGACTATAAATTTGAAAATTAAAATTTTGAATATTTACATTAAAACATTATCACTCCTTTTGATTTTTATATTTTTTATTCTTTATAAAATAATTAAACAAATAAACAACATGCAATCTAGAAAAAAAAACAAAATAGTCAAGAGAAACATATCTCAACACATTTTAAGTATCACCTCTATGAAATCTCCACAATACTAAGCATAACAAATCAAAGTGTTCTTACTCATATGAGATTGGCAAGCATCACAAAGCACTATAATGTGATTTCTAAACTAACAATCCTCTCAATATGAGGTAAAAATATATCCAATATTTGAATAAAGGTGTTGACTAGGCCAGACAACCATGGCACAGCCCACAACACAACACGGTTTAGGTGCATCTGACAAGACATGGCACATAGAAGTGTCAAACAAATCATATTGTGCCAATACAATAGCACGTCCGTGTGCACAGTCATAAACAAAATTTTTTACAAAATTTTGTTTATAAATTTTTAGTATATTCTTTATAAATTTTTTTATAAAGAATATTCAAAAAAATATTATAAATTCTTAAATAAAAAATAAATTTTCATTTTCAAAATTTAAATAAAAATAAAAAATTTATATTCTTTATTTTAAATAAAAAATATAAAGATAATAAAAAAATTTTTTGAATATTCTTCTCTTCTTATTTTATATTTTTTATAAAAAATTTTTATTAAATATTTTTTATTCTTTATAAAAAAATAAATTTTTTATTTTGAATTCTTTATAAACAAAATTTAGAAATTTAGAATTGTTAATCTAAATTTCTTCTCTTCTCACTATATTCTTTGTGTCTTCTCTCCTTAGAAATTTTAGTATTTAATATATTAGTTTTTTATATTAAATTTTACAATTACAACTTATAGTTTATTCTTATGAATTATGCATATGAGATAGAAAGTAGCATAGATGTGCTGGTGCAAATAGCCATGAGGTTATATTTTAAAAATGATATAATTTTTATAACAAAGCAGTTTGCGTTAACAATACTTTTATTTATATTTAATTTTTTGTGTAGTTTATTTTTTTTAGTTACACAATTTATTTAATAAATATAAATTGTTAAAAAAAGTCACATAATACTTTAATAATAATGAATATAATATTAACATAGATATCGATAATAATAAGAATTCTACCAAAATATCTGAAGCAGAAATTATATTTTCTTCAATGACCTCGATGCAAACTTATTTTCAATCTAAAAAATAAACAAATATCAGTAGTATGTATATATATTTTAAAAAATTAAAAACTAAAAAATTTAGAATTATCGATTAAGAAAGGACACAATGTATATGATATGAAAAGATATATATATATATGTGTGTGTGTGTGTGTGTGTGTGTGTGACAGAGCATATAAAAAAATATGCTGATCAATACACAAAAAAATATGATACATTAAATCCAAGATAAACTAAAATTAAGAATGAAATTTTTCAAGTTGGATATATTTTAACTTTGTTGATCCCCTTCACATATAATAATGATTTTGAGAGGAAAAAATTTGTCAAAGTGATTACAATCACAAGTCTTTTAATGACATTTTTGAAGAATTTTAAGATAATGAATATTATGCAAATTTACTTCTAGTCTATTTATCATAAGATTATTATGTTCACAAGTAAAAATGATATAATAAAATATTATAAATTAAAAAAATAATTAATCATTAATTAATTTAAAAAATTTAATATAATGATATTTGAGACATCTGATATATAAACTAGTCACCATGATACATTATTTAAATATCTCACCACCCACTATGTAAACTCTAAATTAAAATTTAATGAAAATATTTTATGATTTTTTAAGATTATTTATCCTCATGAAAACCTTGTCATATATGAATACATAATAAATCTTTAAGAAATATATAATTCAGAATAAAATATTAAGTATCACTTTTGATAATTTTTCTAATAATGAATAAACTATTAGTATGTTTGTTATAACTATTAAATACAGCCAGCGAGATAAATTATTTCACATTATGTGCATATATTACTTAATTAACCAAATAGTACAAGTAAAAAGAAAAATAATTTCTCATATTAGAAAAAAAAAATTCACTAAAATACATTATTATACCTAACAAACAACAAGGGTTTATCAACTTGCGTTGGCATACAAAACTAAAAAAAAACTTAAACGGATATGAGATAACAATAAAATTATATCTACCTTACATTGGAGTTAGTGTTGACTATCAATACGTAATATCTGACTACTTAAATAGTAAAAGTGATAAAATTATAATTAATAATTCATACTAAGATACAAGAATTTTTTTTATAAAATTCCTGAAAATTTTCTATGACACAACAAATATATGTTCGTCAATATAAACTCCCACTATTTGCATTACACTTAGATGTATATACAACCTTAGTAGAATGTTTAACAAGAATAAAAATCACAATGCATTTAGTATCATAATTTAGTTGAGAAGAAAATCAAGTATATAAATACTAATATTTCATTATAACTCTATATTATTTGGCTGTATGTATGGATTAGAAGGATTAACATGAAAAACATAAAATATTTTAACATACATATTGACATACATTAACCAGATACACCAAACCAAAGAATTCGTTCATTAAAAAATAACTAACTTAATTATATATTACGATATTAGGTATCATAATTATGATCATGCTCCAAGTAAGAACATGATTTTCATATTTAGAAACGATAAGTTTTTTATACAATTAGGGAAAGACAGATGACAGGATAATCCATAGAATAAAAGCGAGGTATCTATGTACTTAGATACTAATTACTATTTCAACTTGTCAAATGATGATAATAAAAATTTTAATATAAACTATAATTAAAATCATATAAATTCACATATCCCATGATATCTAAGATAGCAAGTGATTTATTGATATCTCAGGTATCTAGTATAGCATCAGAATTTACTTTTTCTATAATAGCCATATTATTTAATATAGAAAATCAAGATTAAGACAAGATATCATGAGAATTTTTGTATGCATGAATAACTAAAAAGATTTGAAATAGAACATTCAAGATAAAACACAAGATGTGACAAAGAATTCATGAGACATTAAGATCAAGAATATTGAAGGCATTAATAATATCTTCAAACAAATTTATAATAATGATGATCTACATATCAATCCGCACTACCAAACAAAGGATAATGATTAATCATTTATAATTCTTGATGCATGTGATAGTGATATAGTACTAATCAACTAGTACTTTTTTTTATAATTTTTTATTTTATTATGATTTATATACTATTAACATATTAAATATTAGATTTTATTTATTAGCATTTTCATTTTTAGCATTTTTTTAATATGATTTATATATCAATTATACTATGTTTTTGTTACATTAAAACATCATTGAAATTAATTTAAAATTTTTAATATTTAATTTGATCCAAACCAAACACAAAGTCAAATCACATTCATATTATCGTGATTTATAATTTGAATTTATATTCAAATTTAAAAGTGAAGCACAAGCCCCACAAAATACAAAAATTAAAATAAATTAAACCAATTCACGCTAGCAAGAATCAGCATGGCTCACTCTTGGCCCGACATGGCCCATGCAGGGCAATAGTACTATTTTGGGCTGTCATTCTAATTCTTGTGTTGTGCCCAACATGGCAAGATGACAGGGCCCTGCCTCACTAAAATGAATCATACAAGCATAACACAACCTGTTTGACACCTCTATACTCAAATCCAAATTTAATTTTGTCATAGAAAATGATCAAGTCAAAAATAACAAACTAATTATTCAATAACAATGAAGTACCTAACGAGAAACATAACTATATAAGTAGACATATAATGAATCAAGCTCAATCCCAAAAAAAAATTCGAAAAATCTTTCAATCATACAAAATAAAATTAATAAAACAATATTATCAAAAATGAGATGTCTAGAAAGGCAACTCATATATAAGTACAAACAGTAATTATGAAAGAGAGAATATGATAAGTTAAATATTATCATAATTAATTATTTTTGATAATTTATTATTGACTATTATAATATTAAAAGAATATTGAAAATATAATAAATATAAAATTATTACTTATTTGGTAATTATTAACCCTTTAATTAATAATTATAATAATAAAGTCAAAAGATAAGGCATGAAAATTATAAGAATTAAAGAATAAAAAATATGTATAATAACCTTAATAACAAGAAATTTTAAAAATTCCTCTTTTTAATGATAAGAGTGGAAGAAATATGTGAAGACGCATGGAAGAATTCAATAGCCATCTTATCTTACTCAACAAACTACACTACTATCGACCTCCTCTAAAAACAAATCCAAACAAGTCTCTCTTTCTCTCTCTCTCTCTCTCTCATGTGAACATCTCCTGTAATGTGTGAATTGTATTAAAGATCTCCTTATCAATAGGTCTCTATCTACAATACATATATTGAATGATCTGCTAATTAATTCTAGTCAAAAGGGAAAGATACATTCATCCAGAATCCAACTGCACAACTATGTAAAACTAGTTGATGGCAAGTACCCAACTTCATGGCAAAAAATTGCTTTATTTATCTCATTTTCTCTATCTCATCTATGTTCTTTTGAGAATTTTTCAAAAACTATGTAAATATCTATGTAAAATGAATAAAATGAGCAATGACATATTTTGTCTATTTATGCTCCATTCTCAATCTCGAAAGCAAATAAACAATATCAAATATTGGTGTAGAATCTAATAATTACATTAATATTGCAAGCATTCATAATATTTTGCATGTCATGCAAGATGATAAAAAAATAAAATTATCTCAATGGATTAACACATAGTAATCAACATTTGATGATCAATCGTTAGGAGACTCCTTCAAGTGGTCAAGTATCGAATGACAAAAATCATGTCCAAACTTCAATAACTCATTATATATAATTTCATTACAGGAGTCATCACAAAATAATACCTATGATTTTTAATTTCCTCAATCAATTGAAATACATTGTGAACTACACCACACTACATACAAACAACCATAATGCACAATATCACATTGTGGAACACACTATACACCCACCTCCCCTTTTTGTTTTTGTTTTTGTTTTTTTTTTTTTGGCATTGCACTTAGTGTGCACCACATAACATCAAACAATGTGCACACATTGCTCACAATTCACATGTATACACAACAAACACTCCACAGTATATCCATGCAGTGGGCATCGACATACTGCACACACCAAATTGTCACCTTCTGCAGTTCAGGGTACACACCACTCACAAATATAGTTATGAACGCCACCTTCACACAATGCGCACAGCACGCACATGCACAAACAACATTATAGCACATGCCTCCCACAATCATTGGCACAAATACTACTCGAGGCATCCAACAACAATGAATTCTTGCCCTCTCCAACTAACATAAATACTACACTGCTTGAGGGTTTACAAAACCCAAAATTTTATAAAAAACTATGTTGATAACATGTTAGAATAAACAGAGATAAGGTCATAAAAAATGATAAATAGAAATGCACCACAATCTAATTAAATTACAAATCTATAAATTAAAAAAAAAACTATGAAAGACCACAAGTTGGGTGCTCCATCAAAAAAAAAACACACAAGAAATAAAATAGGAAAAAAAAACAATCACAAAATAATATAATTTAGACATGTATTCACAAACACCATAAGTAACTTGCCTAATGATTCAATAGTTTTCCTAATAATTGACTTCAAAGATAGGAGGACAAATATTTCAATTTCAATTTGCTTTTCATCTAAATGCACTGAACAATAAAAGGATGGTTCAAAAATTTAATCTAATATTGAAATATATACCAAATAATCCTTTGTTTTAAACAGCTTCCGAACACAAAGGTGCCTAAGTGGGAATCTCACTTGAAAATCAACTAAGGTGCCTAGGCATGCAACTTAAATTTTTTTAATAAATCATATTTTTTAAAAAAATTTCCTTAAACATATATAATATAAATTTAAATAAAATATACTCACATATTATGATATCAAACATATCAATACATAATAATAAAACAAATATGATATATCAAAAAATACACAATTGACAATTTAATCTATAAATAATTTTCTTACATAATAATAAAATATTAAATATAAAAAATAGACTACAAAAAATCATCACGAATAATAATAATCATAGAATAATAAATAGACATTAACATATATAAATAACAGATAAAAATATAACCCACAATAGTAATAAGAAACTCGCTGAAAATAAAAATGATAAAGATACTCTCTAGAATAAGATAATGTCTCAGAAAAAACTGATATCCTAGTACAATAAAAATATATATTAAAAAAGGCGAAAAAAAAAATATAAGATATCTTTGAAATAAAATATTGAATACGACTATTTTATTTCTTTCAGAGAACAATCAAATGATCAAGATCAGAAGAATAAATTACAAAATTATTTAAATTCTTAAGAGATTTTTTTTATTCTAAGCAAACTGCATATGTTCTATTTCTTATAAAATATAATTTAAGTACTTAGTGATTAAAAAGCATGATGCCTAACTCATTCAGAATTGGAATATGAATCAATTTGCGAGCTATCAACTCATATGTACCAGGAGAAGATTTCTTTTCTAATAAAACTTCACCCTTCAAAATTAACCTAATTTATATTTGTTAATACGTATGCTAACTCGAGAATAAAGTTATCATAATATAAACTAAGAAGTTCAAATCTTATTAAATAGTAATACTCATTTCTAGTTGAAGGTCCAAGTAAGACTCCAAATCAATGATATAAAATAAAAGACACCAAGTTTCTCTTCTAAATCTTTATTCTGTCAAAACTCATTAAAAAATAAATCATACTCAAAAAATATAATATCAATACTAACAAGTATTCTATTAGCCTCTAGCAAACAATATATATGTCCTTTTTGAAAACTATAACAACCAAAAAATATATTCTTTTATCACTATGAGTAACATTTTATTATATCTTGAAAAAAATTTTGAACAAAATAAATATTCCTAAATATTTTGAAAAATAAATTAATCGAATTCTCTCTAATATACAAAAATTTTTAAAAGACAATATGAAAAAGAACATAAAGTAAAATTCAGTTGATCAAATAGTTTACAATTAAAATCAATCTTCCTAATAATGTTTTATAACACTTCTACCATAATGAAATGCTCTAATTGTCTCACCAAATGCAATATTATTTTGTGGGGCATATTGTCATAGAAAATTTGGAATATAATCTCGTAATCAACATTATAAATATTAGAAGTTATCACAAATATATTTTAAAACATTATTACTCTTTATCATTTATACATTTTTATTTTATTATTTTTTTTGTTTTTATTGAAATAACTAAAAAATAATAAAAAATAAAATAAAATAAAGCAGCAAAAACTAATAAATAAAACTAAGCATCAACATTTTTCTTCAACCTAATACTTATATATCACAAAAAACTTGATGTGTCAAACGGACCGAGCCGGCCCAAACCAGCACGAGGCACGGCACAATTCGGCCGTGCATGAGCTGGCTCGACAAAAAAATTTCCCGTGCCCGGCCCGTGCTGTGCACAACCATGGCACCAATCATGTCCTACCGTGACGTGCAGAGGCCAACCAGGCCTTGTGCCGTGCCTGACCAGGGACAGTTCGGTGGCCTGTGGCATGGCCCACCAGCACGGGACATGTCCCGCAGACCCGCACCCCATCCACGTCCCGACTCCCCAATGCCCAACCCTCCCCATTGTCACACCAACGTCCAACCAGTGCAATTCGGTTCAGATAGGGAAAAAAAATGTGCGGGCACAGGTCCACTCCGTCCCGACCCGCAGTCCCGCCCGACCCAAATCCCCCACCCTCAACGGTTAAAAAAAATTGAATATCAGCCATTGGATTTCACCTCCAATGGCTAGGGAGCAGAATCCGATGGTCCTCATGATTCTGCCCCCTAAAATTCAATAAAATATTAAAAAAACATAAAAAATACATTTTTTTAAAAAAAAATTCCTTTAATCTATAAAATCTCCCCACCTCTCTATAACATTTATGTTTTTCATAAATATTTATTCTCAAATCTCACTCTCTCAAAACTCTTGCTCTTCTCTCACTTAGAACTCGAGATTTCGTCATTTGGCTCGACTTTTCGGGATTCTCAACTCGGGTTTGGAATTTTGAATTAGACTGTGGTGCACCATGCACGTGATCTATCTCACTGCTTTACCGGATATTTTAAGTTTTGTTATTTACTTTCTCTCTCTCTCTAGTCTCACTCTATAATCCGAAAATCTAAAATCTATCATTTAGGCTCTACCTCATGTTTAACAAAAATCCTAAAAAATAACTAATATTAATGAAATATATTTAAATTTAGAAAAAAAAAATTCTACACAAAGGTCTGAGGCTACTGAAACTTTGGTTTCTCAAGTCACATCCCAGACTTCTAAAAAACAAAAAATTAGGAGGGCTTCTATAGTTCGGACTTATTTTAATATAATAAAATAAAAAAATATTAGGAATAAGGAAGAAGAAATGACACAGTACAAATATTGTATGAGAATTTTAACTTGTAAGAGTTCGTTTGGAACTGGACACCATAAAAAATATGCTGAATTATACACCAAAAAATATTGTGCATTAGATCCTAGGCAAACTCAACTTAGCACTGCATTTTTTGAGAGTGGATCAAGTTCAGTCTCAAAATCTACTCCATTCATATATCACAGCGAGTTAGGTAAGGAAAGCATGACCAGACTTATCACATTGATGAGTTTTTCAATTAAATTTTCTAAAAATTCAAGGATAGTGCGCATCATGCAAACATATTTTCAGCATATTTATCATAGGATTCCTAGGTTCACATCTAGAAATGACATACTAAAATTTTATAAGTTAGAACAATAAAAATAATTAATGAATTTATAGAATATAGTGAAGTGGTGTCCGTGACGTCTGATATCTGGACAAGTCACGATGAATCATTTTATGCATGTCTCACCGACCACAATGTAGATTCTAATTAGACAATGAATAAAAAAATTTTAGGATTCTCTGAGATTCTTTATCCTCATGATGGTCCGACCATTTTTGAGTGTATGATGAAAATCTTTAGAGAATATAAAATTCAAAATAAATTTTTAGTATCATATTCGATAACGCATTTAATAATAGAATAGTAATTAACATGTTTGTTAGAAATATTAGAGACACACAATTAGGAGATATTTTTCATGTCAGATACATGTGTCACGTGATTAACCTGATTGTACAAACAGGTATGAAGATGTGTTCCTCCATGTTGGATAATATACGTGATGCACTAAAATATATTCGCACTCCTCGCAGATAACAAAAGTTTGGTAATCTCTGTTTATCGACGAATCTTAAGAAGAAGAATTCCAATCGAATGCAAGACAGTTGAAATTATACGTACCTGATATTGGAGTCATGTGTTGGATACAAACACGTGATATCCGACTACGTGAATAGTAAGAGCAACGAACTTATTATTGACAATACTGATTATGCTTCAGAAATTTTATTTATGAAATTCCTAAAGATTTTTTATAATACGAAGAATATGTGTTAGTTGGGTTATACTCACACGATTTGCATTACTCTCAGGTACATAAATAACATTAGTAGCATGTTTAGAAAGTATCGAGCTGACCCGACACATAACTATATGATTGCAGAGATGAAAATCAAGTACTTAAAATACTGGTCCACCGTTTCATCTCTTTATTGTCTCGCTGTATGCATGGACCCTAGGATTAAGATGGAAGGAGTAGATAACACCCTAACTTATATTTCCTCGTGCATGAACCTGAAAGACTCACCTGAAGGATTTATTCACGAGAAGTTGACTAACATACTCATATATTATGCTACTATGTATGGTGATAGTAGTAGTGAGACTGTGATTACGAACATTAATACCTTCTTCGGAGATAATTTTTCCATTCAGTTAGCGAGGGAGAAACGACGAGGTGAACCATCACATAGGAGCGAGCTTTCTCGGTACTTAGATATTGAAAACTACTCAATCCTTTCATATTCTAATACTAAAAATCTTAATATATTACAGTGGTAGAAATCATATGAGTCCACCTTTCCCGTGCTATCTAGGATGACACGAAATATACTTACTCCTCCATTGTTGAGTATAGCATCGGAGTCTACTTTTTCTGTTGTAGTGAACATGATTTCGAATAAGAGATCAAGATTACGTCCAGATATTATTAAGGCCTTGACTTGTTTGAAGGATGAAAAGGATTTGAGGTTTAGCATCCAGAATCGTGCTAGAGCTAGGACATGGACTACATCCACTGCGTAAATGGAGGAATTGATCGATGATAATCCATATGATAGTGATTTTGATATTGCGGTTGATGTTACGGTTGATGATGCTCATGATATACAGATTGACGATTGACGTGATTGCCGATTTTCTCTGCCGGTTGCCAGACGCCAGTTGCCAATGACACGTCACGCCACGTCATTTGTCATTGCCACTTAATTTTAATTTTTGATACCTCACGATCAAGGACACAGTTGATAATTTGTGTGATTTATTCTTGATTTTGCATTTTGATTTCAATATTTTGTTTTGTATTAATTGTATGCTTTTTTATTTACGTTACGTTGTATTTGCTTAGGTTCGGTATCCAATTAATCGATTAGACATTTGATTTGTTTTTATTTTTGTGACTTTGTAATTTTTTTTAACGAAATTTTTTGTTTAATTTATTTTTGTATTTAAATTTTTCATTTAAAAATTAAAACACTATAATTAAATTCTAATAAATTATAATCTAAATTTATTAAAAATTAATAAAAAAAATTTCAACTTTATTATTATTTTCAAGTTACATTTACATATATTTAACAATTTGTAATTTACCAATTTAAACTTTGTAATTTATTAAATTTTTAATAAAAAAAAATTAACCTTTGTAATTTATTAAATTTTTAATAAAAAAATTTAAATTTTATGATTTATTAAATTTTTTACAATTTTCAAGTTACAAATTTAATATTTTAAATATTATCTATATATAATATAATATATATTTTATATATAGTTTTATCTTTAATATACAAAACTTTAAATTTCAGGCCCATACAGGCCTTGCCCGGCACATTACTTTTACAGCCAGGCCAGCTGGCCATGCCAAGCCTGGCTGGAATAAACCATGTCTGGCCCAGCACGAAAGCACGGGCGTGCTCAAAAAAAAATGAGTCAGGCCGGCCCGACACGTCCCATTTAACACTTCTACAAAAAACTAACTTAAAAAAATAAAAGAGAACTTTGATTCGATAAGCATCTTCATGAAAATATCTACAATCTACTCACCAATATACATGTAGGTTATAGCTATTGAACCAATCATAATGTTTTATCATATGAAAGGGTAACTAATTTCAATATGTTACATCCACATATTAAACATTTAATTGGTAGCACTGTGTCAAGTTGCATATCTATAAGAGTAAAACATCATCATTCTCTAAATTAAGGGACCCAACTCTTCCAAGAAATGATCTGATATTTATTTACAACTGAGTTACAATCTACGAATAAGAAATCATAAGAAATGATCTGATATTTATTCTCTAAATCTAATAAAACTCATAAGAAATCAATATCATAGCTTTGAACTTTATTTCTTCACACAATCTACGAATAATGATTTGATATTTATTTTTAAATGAGATGGGATTGCCTCAAAAAAATGATAAAACTAAGTTACAAATTTCTTCTATATAATCAATTGAGCTCATGCAAAATTTGAGTATATTTCTACCAAGCTATTCCTTTGACCTTCAAACAAAATTTCATTGGTAATCCAATAAAATTTCATGTCTTACCTCCAAAAAATTTCATGCATATATATTTGCATGGAAAAATCTAAAAAATAATTATTTATATTAATTTTATAAGTGATATCTAATCTGATCATTATTAGATAGTTTAACTTTTTTATAATTCTATTATATATATAAGAATCAATTGAAATGTCAGTATATGTATACAAGTCAAAATTCAAATCAAATTGTAATTGGACTGATGCACACTACATCATGCCAAGATTAGAGAAAATATCTAAAGGATATCTCCTTTTAAAAAAATTAGCATCTCATAAATTTAAAAACTCAATAGCCAAATAATACTTAAAACATCTCAAAATCTTTGTCTAAATCTAAGTCTACAAAAACAACCTCATTTAGAATATACACAATTGATTGTTTGATATAATCAAAATATCAACATATACTACTAGTATCATATGTTATCTTGTTAATTCATATCGATAAAAATAAGAATAATCTAATATATTTATGTTAAGATCAAAAGTAACAAGTATTTTAGAGGATTTATGAAGCAATATCATATGAGATTGGTTCACGCTAAAAAGAGCCTTTCATAGTCTATATACCATAATATTACTCCACGAAATAGTGAAACTTATTAGTCACAAAAATATCATATTCTCATAAATATCTCAATTATCTATAATATAAATTTATAGAAATTCTTTAACTATCAACCTGATCTTCAAGCAATTATTATTCCATTCAGGACTAGTCTTCAACGTTTATACCCAATTGTATCCCACAACATGCTTACCTAAATGCATCAAAAAAAGACATCATGTAAGATTATAAATAATTATATTTAATTCAATCAACATATTCTATCATCATCCTGATTTACAAAGTATCTCAAAAAAAAATCATAAATTTTGTACTTATAAAAATAAAATAAAAAACTATAATATATAATACTAAATTAAAAGTAAAAAAAAAAATATTTATGACAATAAATTTTTGGAAGATCACATCATGATCAACTAACATGTATGATGACTAACACATGAAAAGATGTGGAAGTATTCATCTATTATTTTTATATGGGTTGAGATCATAAAGTCTCCCAATATTGTACCCCCCCCACCTCCTAAGAAAACTCATGCTTTGTGTTATGTGAACACTTACATTTAGCTCCTCCTAGCTCGCATCACTATGAGATGTTCGACAACTATCCTCAAGACTAACTATGATGAAAAATTTTTAAGATGCTACAATGTGTAGATTACTGATTGGACAATAGATGAATAGAACAACCCTATTACAATGAGTATTAGGAAGAACACATGATTAGAAGATTCAAATCAATATTCTAAGTTGAATCAACTTAGATGTATGATGACTCACAAGAGGAAAGACATAGAAGTATTCATTTATTATTTTTTTTAAGTTGAGATAATCAAGTCTCCCAACAATTATATCCTCCTTCTAGTAAGACTAATAATGTGTGTTTTGTAGAACACTCACATTTAGCTCCTCCTAGCCCACATCACTTCAAGATGTCTGAGTATTACCCTCAATACCAAATATGTTGACAAATTTTTAATCACTCTGCGTTGTATAACAATTGGACAATAGAACAACCCTATTACAATAGTGTTCAAAGGTGAATACTCATGGATCAAGTCCTTAAAAGGATATATCCTCAAAAAATCTATCATACATGCACTTAATGATTTTTATGAAATCGTAGAAATAGCACATGTATCGCTTATGAGAATTAGAGTAATCAAAAAAAGTGTGCTTGATCACACAAGCAATCATATTTTCTTTAGCCAAACCTAAACAAATAAATATATTGAAACACTAAGTAACAAATAAAAAGATCTTTTTACTAAGCAAAATATTGATATAAGATATAATGTATGAGAACATAAGATGATAATGAGTTGCTTAAGTTAATAATTAATATTATTTCTTTTCATAAATATATAATTATTTCAATCAAATATCAATTTTTCTTTTTAGATATTTCATTTTATGATGGAGTAACACAAGAAGTCTGATGAATTATCTCATACTCTAGTATTTTTAAAGATATTTTTTTACCGCCTTGAGGCACACGTCAAGGAGTGTTAGTAAAATATCTCAAGGCGTTAAAAAAACATCGAACTCGACGAATCTCATACAACTTCAATGAGCTCCATCAAGCTTTTCATGGAGCAAAGGAGAGAGGCGAAGACAAAGAGAGAGGAGTGAGGGAGAGGGGCAAGAGCAAGAGTAGGGGCAAATTAAAAAAATTTATTTAATAAATTATCAAATTTTATTAAAATTTGATAATAAAATTAATTAATAAATAATATTAAATTAAAAATAAAATAAAAGTAACGAATTTAATAAATTTAAATTTTAAATTTATTAAAATTAAAAATAATATTTTAATTTGATAATTTGATAAGATTATCAAATTAATAAATAGTATTAATTATAAAATATTTCATATTATTTATTAATTCATTTTTTTATTTATGTTATTTTATTTTATATATTTTAAAATATTAATTTATTATATATTGTGATGCTCAAAAAACTTATGTCTTAATACCTCGAGGCTTATGTCTTCCCTCATGAATACAAAAATATCTCATCTAATGCTTTCGCCTTTTAAAACTTTGTTTACTCCTAAACAAGCTAACATAACTAATATAAAATATATGCTAATATACTATTAATTATCAAAACTTTAATGTGATAATCAAACTATATTTTTATCTTTTCATAAAATTTAATTAGAAAAATAATATTTTTTAGATAGAGAATTGAATATATAGTACAATAATTAACAAAAATAACATAAGATTTCAAAATATTATGTGATCATCATAGAAGATCATCAAATATTTGAATGAATTATATAAAATGAATCTCTACATCTTCCCCAAATACCAAATAGAAAGCTCTATATATTTTCTTAACTAATGTATCTAATAATGAATAAAAATCACCACATTAAAGCTTAGCTTAATCAATGATAAATATCCAAGCTTAGAGTATAAAAATAGTAAATCAAAAATAGCCAAATACCTAGAAAGGCTCCTAAAAGTAGACAAAAATAAGTACAATCTATCTGATATAATCCCCAAAAGAGTTATCTGCTTAATTTATTAATCTTGCATAGAAATATGAAAAACAAAAGCAATATCACAACCTAATTGCTTAGGAATACTACTAACAAAAATATATTATAATGAAGCTCGGATACAAAAAATATATGTTATTAAAAATATTCCGTATTAATATTGTTGTGTCTTTAGCTTGAACAAATATATCATTTATCATAATAATATAAACAACTCTAGATTAAACAAAAAATTATAAAAAAATATTATCACCTATGATATTGTCATTAACTCATGAATGAATAACACAATTTTGGTAAAGGTAATAAGAAAAGAAAAAAAGTAAAAAACTCTCAAATATAGCTAATAGCCCCCTAGAAAAAAAATCTAGAATATTCCTCATAAACAAGCATAATAAACCTAATAGGCAAATATGTAAAAAATGAAATTTGGGTGGATTCAATAGCATGTTGTACAACCTCTAAAGCTCAAATTTGAGGTGACAAATATACATGTCAGGCTAGAATGGACGGCTTGAAAGCAGGATTAAATAGGACAACTAGATATGGTCCAGTTGCCTATTGGGTAGCTCGAATCTATTTATGTGCTAACCCAAAATGATTCAATACATTCTAACAAATGGCCCTAGCTCAATGAAAAAACCATGATCGAGTCACTTGAAGATGGTTCAACCAATGTGCTAACCACAACTCATCCCAAACACGATCTTTTTTTTTAATGGCATATGAAAATCAAGGGACAACTTGATTCAGCATTTTTGTCCAACCCAATCACATTTTGTCACTCGGGCCAAAGTTGCTAGGATGGGCAAATGGCCAGTGTCAATATGCATCTATTCTAGGCATGTGTTTCAACATGTCAGGCAATGATTGAGCATGTTTTCCCATGTCATATGCATGTCTAGGCCATAGTCATCCAACCCATTCACCAATTATATTCTGAAACATCTCTACAAGTCAGGGTGTAACGCCCAACACCTCTTTTTATTATGTTCCAACCTCAAACAAAAAAATAAGTCATTACTAATTTCCTTCATCTTGAATCACCCCTCTCACCTCTCTCATTGTCATTGTATGAAAAAATTGATAAAATATTTGATTAATCATTTTAAATCTATTTTATAAGTGTGTAGTTTTAGCTGTCTAAATCATCCTCTAGTAAATTTATGAGAAAACTAAAAGTAACCTCTCAACAAATATATGTGTTAGCAAAATAGTATATAATTCCTTCAATGAATACAAGTTTAAAATACTACAAATCTAATAACTCAATTTTCTTATCACAATCATATTTATCAAATATCAATTAGATGTGTCAGACGGGCCAATCAGCCTAGAACGGCCCATGGCCCGACCTATTCAGCAATGCCCGGCCAGGCATGGCATAGTCCAAAATAGTGCCTTAAACCTGGCTAGGCTGCCACACGACACAATTTGTCATGCCGAGCCAAGCACGACACGTGTGCAGTCGATTTTTTTAAAAATAATTGGTCACGTGGCCGATTATAATTGTCCGACTTGTAAGCAAACCACGCGTCAGCCATCACGACCTTGCCCATAGTGTAGTGCCTACCACGGCATGGTAATTTAACCATGTGCACAGCACAACACGGTGGCACAGCCATGCCGTGAAAAAATGAGTCATGTCGTCCCGTTTGACACATCTATTATCAACACATATAATCATATCATCATCTCATATAATTATGTCGCAGCCACATAGTAAGTCTTCTCATTCTAATTAGTCAATCATGCTCAATCTATATGTCAACAACTAAATGGTGCTATCATACAAGTAGAGAGATCGACAAGCATATTCACATATCTAAGTCATAAATCTTCTTGCTGCATGTATGACAAGAACCATGTGTATGTTGTCATGGTCATCCAATAAATGTCTCAAATATCATTGAACCAATAATAAAATCATCACCAAAGTAATCAACAATGAAGATATATTCACCTTCAACATCCATTTAATTGTCCCCAATGATCACGCTCTAGTTACGCTCATCTTCCTCAGCAAAGGGCAAAAAAAGAAACACAAAACATGTGTGCAACACCACAACAGCTAAGCATCACCATGACAGACCATTGCACAATTCAACTCGATAAAGTAACAAACACCAACTACCACACAAAAATATAGAAATCACCACAAACTAACAAACACCATTGTAGCACATCCACTGCCCCTATTCAATTTCACGCCAGCATGAAAGCAACATGCGAAAACCCCAATTTTAATACCACAGAATGATGATGCAGCTGTTACAGCATATCAAACACCAAGGCACACAATCACTAGAACTTTGTCAAAGTACACCACCATGCACATTATCATGCACCATCCAACTTCAAATGGCGTCGTCCCATTGATACCATGTAGAAGTCGGTTATGATTTTGAGGATTGAGGGGGGAGTGAGGAAAATGGAGAAAAATGTGAGAAAAGTTAAGCAAGATTACATTATATTTTTCTAATTAATCATATAATCCAAAAATTACATATCAATTTGAGTAAGCTCACATATTGGGTGCACAAATATAGACCAAAATTAAAAAACATAAAATAAACTAAAAAACAAAACTAAACATCTACGTTACTAATGGCACCAATGTACAGACCAATTGGCATGACAATGTCGATATTGAATTTATTCATTTGATAACAATTCTTTTTGTACTTGAGTTTCATTATAATATATTTTCAATTAATTATTTAGACAATTTAATGAACTACAATGTTTTGCTTTTTTCTTCGAATTTTTCTATACAAAATCAACAAACAAAGCAAATGATTTTCCAAAGAATCATTTGTTTGTTTATTATTTTTCTATACATAGTTTTTTCCACCTTCAATGACTCGTTTAGATGCTTGTTTATTATTGATCCACTAATAGTACACTTTCATATTTGACATCCATTATTAGATAAAACTAAAAATTATAAAGCCAAACATCAAAATGATGAATTTAATTAACTATGAGACACATACGACAAAAAATAATATTAGAATTTCATATATGGCACATCAAATTTGATTCATTTAGATGATTAGAATATTGTACAACAATCACACATAATGACTTGATATAATTTTTTTTTTGATCATTATACTATAAAATATATGAATCTTTAAAGGAAAATCTTAAATTTTATTAATTTTCATAAAATTTTATCAAATAATAAAAATACAATTTAGTTATAACATCAAAATATTAAAAGTTCAATATTTTAAAGTATATGTCATATTTTAAGTATATTTTCTTGAGGAGCATAAGATAATTCATAAATATAGGTACTCATATGTAGCATGAGTTATTTAATAAGAATACTCAATATCTAATTAAGATAACTAAGATATTTATACTAGATAAACAATTTCTTTAAAAATTTGTGAGAAACAATATTCACTATTAACTGCATGATCAATTGAATGTAATCTTCTATTACTTTTGAATGTATATCATACCAATTTTTGTATCCTTAGGATTTTTTATTTTTTACTTTAGATCCTTAAGTGTACTTATTTTGTTTTAGATATACCTCATAGTAAAGAGAAAATAATAGTAGGATCTCTCTTGTCAAGTAGCCACCCATCACAAAGTGGCAAATATGTATTCCTACAATTGATACTAGTAAAGTAGTTAGTGTTGATAAGAATAATGAAATAGTTCTGTGTCTTATAACACAATAGTTATGTTGAAACTCTTATAGATGTGAGTTAGTAGGAGAAACTTAGTATGAGTGTCTCACATAACATGAGATATGATTCTCTCTAATGGGAAATAAAGATATCGAGACATGATGATCCAAATCTATAGATATATGTTAGATGAATATATTGATTATTTTTCTTAATCAAGTTACTATATCAGTTGATCCAGTTCAAAATATTAACTTAGACCTTCTAATTATTCTACACAAAAGAACAAATAATATTTTCTATCCAATTCTTATAATCACATTCATTAGTATTTGATTATACTAATTTTGCTACTAAATATTATATCCCCTTGTTGTCTCTTCATAGTTCATAGTTGAATGATCCTCAATACTCATTTAGAGATATTTGATTAATAAAGATTATGATAAATCATATTGAATAAATTGAATACAATCACTTTTAATCGTATATGCATCATATTTCAAAGTTTCTAGGTATAGCTTAAATTATGGAGTAGTCATAATTGAGACATCTCACTTATTGGGTACTATCATTCACAATACGTAGAAAAAAAACAGAAATATTGACTATGAAATAAAAAACTATAGCATTCCCTTTAAGTTAGTGTGTTTATAGTTTATAGTCCAAAGAAAACAAAGTAAGTTGAGGTTGTTACGAGACCTTGGTAAAGATGTTTATAGGTTATTTTATTCTTTGAATAATTATTGTACAATAATGATGTCTTATATCTTCTCCTTGAGGAATAATCATTCTACCTCAATTTTTCGTCAATGCATAAAATATTTGATTAAATATTATATGCATTATAGTTTGATTGCAACATAAAATAATAATAGGAGAGTAAGATGATACCCAATTATTCCAAGTATATGTTGAATCTACAGTACTTCTTAAATCATGATCATCATCACTATGAACTTTATACATGTGTTGAATCTCAAAATCACCATATATTTTTTATTTTTTCTAGAGACAATACTACCTCTAAAACATATATATAAACTTATTGTATGGCACTCTCGTGCAAGCTAGTAACTAATTGAAATCAAAATTACCAACTAACTACAACTCTAATTTGGAAGGAATCTTTTTATCACCTAAAATCTAGCTAAAAATCCAGAAAACTAATTTGTCAATAAATATAAGAATATTATGCTCATAAACCTCTTCAACCATCTCACACTCTCCATAACCTAAATCTCAGCTAGAAAGACGTCCCAAAACATAGGTCAACTAAGAAAAATGTATAAAATAACAAATATTCCATTCAAGCTCACCAGCACTCCCTAGTCTCAATTCGAGAAGCTGAACAATTATATCATTTATCTATTCCATCTAAAATGAATATAATAATGTTATGTCATCTCCCTATAGTCAACTAGAAGATTAACACAAACATATAATATAAAATACTAAAATATTATTGGAACATACCAATAATATGAATTATTGGAATATTTAACACTAATGGGATAGCTAAGATAGTTGGGCACTAGGATTGCTCCTCATTGTTCATGAGTTCAAGTCCCACCATAATAACTACATACTTTACTACTAAGTCATTACCTTCATGGTCCCAAGGAACTAGAATATAGGATGCTCATGGTTATCAAAAAAAAAAAAAACAAATTATTTAAATATTTTTTTTCTTGTGACCACAATAATAATTATTATATTGTTGTTTTCTATTATTATTGCTTGCTAATATACTATATATCAATTAAACAAAAAAATTATATTTATTCACAATAAATTTAAGAAGAAAGTATTTATATAGCAGTTACTAAATTTATTATTTCATGAAGTGAAAGCATACAAAAAATAATTTATAGCCTAAGCCAATCTCCTAAGAGGTGTTTCAACATGCTCTTCAAATATTATTATTTTTATTTCTTCTAATATAGATCAAGATGACATAGTGTGATATCAATAATATATATTAATAATAATATTCTTATTATAAAAAATGATTAGTTTAACATATCCCAATTAAAATTATTCTTACATACTGAATTACAAACAAATAATTTATGATATTTGAATATTTTCTGAGTAATGCGTTTGCTTATTCAAAAACTATGAATTTTTGTTTCACAAAGAATATATTAAGATATTTTGTCAAATCTTAATATTATGAGATGTGTACCAACCAACTCGCTATTTAATCTAAGCATAACTTTATCAACAAATATTAGTACTTGAGGTAATTACTCCATATACATCAAAATCATAAAGAACTTATATATCTAAAAGTAATCAAAACATATATCACTTCGGTTATTGATATAATTTATTATTTTTTAGATTATCACAAACATATTCATATAAACTCGGTTCCTTAAATTGTCAAATATTTAAAAATAAAATCTAATACATTAGATTTTGTTCATAGAACATTAGCATAGCTAATCAAAAACATACTCAAATTAAGCTTCCACAATTAAAGAGAGAAGATTCATCACTGAGTTTTATATTTTTTTTGAAGATAATTATCCCCTAAAATAATAAGCAACAAACAATTATTTGTAACTCACGTATAGAGATGAAATATAAAATTATTATATCAATTAATTATAACTTTTGCAAATTAATCAATTCTTAAAGAATTAAAATATCAATCTAAATTTTAATTATATTTTACTATAATAATCAAATAATTTGTCACAAATTTAATATTTTATAAGTAAACAAAATATATTATAATCAATGATTAAAATATCAATTTTTACGAATATATCTATACTTGGATTTTATAAATATATCGGATATATTAAAGATATATCAGTGTGTATTTATATATGAGTATCAATCAAGAATAGATATATTAGTCTTAATAGATATATCAATGCTTTAAATTTTGAGATATTTCAAAGATATATCAGTGGATATATCAAAAATTTTTATCATTGATTATAATTAATTATTATTTTTAAACGAGATAAAATTCATGATAAGTTTATATATACCTCTTATGAGTTTACTTGTAAGTAATTTGTAAATATCTTCATAAAAGCATTTAGAAGACAAACTACTTTTCCTCTCAAAATTAAATATTTGTAATGTGTATCCACAAGAAATATTTAAGATTAATTTTTTTCCTATTATACTTTTCCTTGCTTTAATTGTGTGAAAGTACCCAACATATGAGCAACACCAACTTGAATATATATTTATTATGTTGTCGTTTTTATTTAATTAATAAAAAGTAAATAATATTTTCTACCTTCATCTCCTCCTCTTTCACCCTAGATTCTACAAGCCCTAACAATTATATATATATAATATATATAATTATAGTGAGATGTATAATCTCACAAATATATAGTTATATCATGACATAATTATATTAATATGTGTGTGTGTGCATGTGTATGATTATCTCAAGATATGTATACATGTATACAATTATATATAGCTTTATACATAACATTATATACTAAAAAGTATTATATATAATTTTATATATTCACAAGCATTATATAAATTAATATTATATTATATATTCAAAATTTTTATGTATATATATATGATATTATATATTTAAAAATATTATATATTTGAAAATATTATATATAATGTTATATATTCAAAAATATTATTTATATAACATATATAACTACATATATATATATATTTCATGTATATTTAAGAAAATTTTCAAAAAAATAGTAGGCTATATATATATATATACTATGTGTACATATAGACAAATTTAAGTTTCACATTTTTATATTTTTTGTTTTTTTTGTTTCTTTTCTAACGTAGCTCAATGATGTGAAAAGTAAATAGATATTTTGGGAAATGAGATTTTAATTGCACGGACATTTAATTATTTTGAATTTAATATATTTTTGGGCAAAACAAAAAAATGGGCTCTCAAAACCCATATACTTTTTTGAGTATACTGAAACTCAATTTTCCTATGAATCAATAAGCAAAAGCCCCAATTTTGGACTCATATAAACCTCATTGCATAAAATATAAGACATTATTTTGTTAATCCATGAAGAATAATGACAATCTAAGATTAGTTCGATTTTTGAGTTAATATTAACCAGGGCAATGTCATTTCTATAATACAAACATGACTTTGCATTTTTTATCATCATCACTACGAGTGATAATGAGATAAGTTAACTCGTGAGCTACTCAGACTCAAATTAATCAAAATTCAATCAAAACTCAATCAAAACTCAACTCGTATAAACTCGACTGATAATATTAACTAGTCAAATCGAGCAACTCGTAACTCGACTTGGAAAATTCACGAAAAACTCAAATATTTTTGTACATAAGATTTTAAAAAAAATTTATATCACTACGTTTGGGGATGACATAAATAATATATCTCTATTTTTTTCTTCTTAAACAATCATGCATTTTAATTATTTATTTAGTAATAAATTAATTATTTTAAAAAATAATTAATTTTTAAAAAAAAAATATTTAATAGAATAGGATATTATTCTATATATTATTAATTATATTAATAAGTTAGTATTATAAACATAATATATATATATATATTTCATACATTAATTCTCCTAAAATTATATATAAAATAATTATGGGTGCAAATAAAATAAGATAACTCGTGAGCTATTCAAATTTGACTTAATCAAAACTCAGTCAAAACTCAATTTGAGTAAGTTCAAGCTCAACTTGCATTATTAACACTCATAATCATCACCATACCACATAAAAAGTAAGGTTGCATGTTAGATTTTGAAGTGCATAAAGAAATATGATAATTTACTAAATGTATATGTATGTAGATATGTGTTTGTCTATGTTCATTTAATTCTATTACATATTATTAAGAAATATTAATATTAATTTGAAGCATTAATAGATAAATCAGATTTTACTTCTTGCGGAGCTTATTAGGATCTTCTACAAGAATATGCCAGCAGATTAAATTAGTCTCCCAATTCCTCTCTAGACGCAGAGTCGTATCGACATGCTTAAGGGAAGCAACCACAAAAGATAATTCATTAACTATTCTTCCATCACAAAAGATAATCATAAAGGGTGAATCGACTCAAACAAAATTATATAAATAGTTTCGTGATTTGAGAAATGAAGACTTTGAATACCTCGTACAACAAATCAATAACACGCTTGATCTGAGCGCCCACGGGGCCTTTTCGTATGCCATGGATTATCTGAAGCCTTTCTGTATCATTTGAAAACTTGATGGAAGATGAGGGAGTCTTTCCATTAGCTGGTTTTTGTGTTGTGGTTCTATGTGGTCCCGATGCAGCAGCTATATTAGTGCGGATTGTTTGGCATTTCTCTTGCTGTTGCTTGAATTTTTCTAATTTCTCTTGCAGCGCCATCTTCGATCAAGTAAGAATGTGCGTCAGTTTATCAATAAAACGTCGAATGATGAATCAAATTTAGCAGTGTTAAAACTCCATCATCAGAATCATGAAATTAAACAGCTTCGATTCGACAGGATGAACGATGGTGTCCCCAAATACCCAACCACCAACTGTCGTGGCTGACGCGATCCAGCTATCCAAAAACGAAAAATGAAAATATCATAAACATACGATAAGGGCAGCGCACTACATTCTCTAAAAGGTTAGAGAAAATTTTACGGTTTTTTTAACTAAAAATACATTTATTTATATAAAATAAAATATTTTTGTTTTTGTACGCTGAATATAAAATATTAAAACAAAAAAAAAGTTTAACTTGTATAATTAAAAATAGTTATAGTAAACTCTAAATTAATTTATTTTAGGTCCACTTATAAATATTCCATACATATATTTTTCTAACTTATTCCAGGTCATAAAAAACCGTGCATTAAAAAAACATTTATCATTAATTCATCAAACTCTAAACTAATTTATTTTGTAAATAATATTTTTTAAAACATTTATGTCGAGATAAATATCAACTTTTTTTTAATTTGTTATTAATACATTTTTTTGAAACTTTTATGTTCAAAAATTATAATGTAGTGTAAATAAATACATGCAATTATTTTTCCGTAAATATTTAATTTTTTTAATTATGTTCAAAATAAATAGATACCTTATATATATACAAGTTTGTTTTTTTACGAATAATTAATTTTTTTAATTGTATTCAAAATAAATAGATGTGCATATAAATATATGAGTTTCTTTCTCTACAAATGATTAATTTTTTTATTGTGGTCAAAATAAATAGATAATCATATAAATATTTAAGTTTGTTTTTTTTGCAAGTAATTATTTTTTTAACGGTTTTCAAAATAAATAAATGACCATATAAATATGAGTTGGTTTTTTTTGTGTGAATAATTATTTTTTTAATTATTTTCAAAATAAATAGATGACATTATAACTATAAGTTTTTTTTTATTTTTGCAAATAATCAATATTTTATAATTGTGTCCAAAATAAATAGATGGCCATATAGATATATGAGTTTTTTTTTTTCTACAAATAATTAATTTTTTTATTTTACTCAATATAAATAGGTGAGAATATAAATATATAGATTTGTTTTTTAGCAACTAAATTTTTTTTTAATTTCAAAATAAATTGATGATCATGTGTGTTTTTTTGTAATTAATAATTTAATTTTACATATTTATTATTTATAATAAATATCAAGTATTGCATATAAATATATGAGGTGCAAAATTCATTTTTTAAATAAATTTATTTTGAAATATTTATCTTTGTAAAATAAAATTATAACATATACATAGTTTAGCAAAAATTTAAAAAAAAATAAATATCTATTACACACAAATATTATTATTTGTTTAAAAAATACAATATATTTTTCAATCAATTGACATTTTATTAAAAGTGAATTCTAGTTAAAATCAAAATTTTATTTTCATAATATATGAATAAAATAATATCCAACAAAAATACAAACCTTAAACATGAATAAATGATAATGATTTAAACAATAAGAGGAATTATGTTACGGTGCACTCGCCCAGAAATATTTAAAATTATGAAATTAATATTTTAATATTTGAAAAAAGTCATTAGACTCTTAATAAGTTAAAATTGAAGCACTATATTGTATTAATCCTATATTGCCCTTTATTAAATCTCATTTGACCATTTGGTCCTTGTCCTCTCTCATCAACGAGCTCTATAAACTCAATGGAGCTCGATGACGAGTTCGAGGAGCTCAAACACGAGATTCATCGAGCTCTTTGATGGGAAAGGGCGAGGGCCGAATGGTCGATGAGATTTAATAAAGGGCAATCTATGAGTAATGCAATGAAGTGGCTCAAATTTTAATTTATTAAAAGTCTAATGACTTTATTTTAAATATTAAAAGATTAACTTAATTATTTTAAATATTTATGGGGGATTGCACCAAAACATAATTCCTCCTACTGTTTAAATTATTATTATTTATTTATGTTTACAATTTGTGATTTTGTTGGATATTATTTTATTCATATATTATGAAACTAATATTTTGATTTTAACTAGAATTCACTATTAATAAAATTTCAATTGATCGAAATACATATTGTATTTTTTAAACAAATAATAATATTTTTGTGTAATAGATATTTATTCTTAAAAAAAATTGCTAAATATAAGAAACATGAATGTACTCTTTGGTAGTTGGGTGTCGTTATTTTTGTGGTGGATATAGGTATTTCTTATATCGCATATGTGAAAACCAAAATTATTGGGATACCTCTCAAGCAACGTTGTATTTAATATTCATAGCTAGACTATCAAAACATCATTCCTCCATCAAATATATTTATTGTCTATGCTAGCTTATCATTATATTATTTAACCTTTTTATTTATTTCTTTCTTTAGTATTGTTTCAGCTATATTTGTTTATTGGGACTTTTCTTCATTGGATACTACGACTTTAGTAAATGATGAGGCTTTTTCTTTTATGCTAGCTTATTCATTTTTATTTAGGATCCCCAAAATCATGATGTTGAGTACAGTAGTGACTTTGCCTTTTAGCTTTTATTTTCTCATTTCTTCTTGTATCCTCAAAGTCATGATATTGAGTATAGTTGTAGTTTGTATTTAAGCTTTTCATTCTATAACTTCAAAATAGTTGTATTGTTCAAATCCATGTCTTTGTCTTTAATTACTAGTAAACTATTTCATTTTGTATTAATAAAGTCACGAGACTTTGCATAGTCATGACTTTATCTTCAAACTTTTATTGACCATTTTTATTTTGTACTCCCAAAGTCTCAATACTATACACATATATAACATTGTCTTCAATATGATTCTCCATAGTTTTTATCTTAGCCTTCTCTCTCTCAATTATTCTTTCAACTTTTTTTAAGTTGTAAGCATAAGATTACTCCAAGGTCATGACTTTGGAGAATAAAATGACACCATAGTTGTTATCTTCCTCATTTTCCTAATTTTCATAACTCTAACATATGTTTTTCTTCTCATATTTCTTTTATTCATTATTTTTCATAACTCTAACATAATATTACTTCATTTTTTTCATCTTTATCCAGCTAGTAGTCTTCCACAAAAATATTCCATTGAAAATATACTTTTATTATATCGTGGTATAAAAGAGATTGTATATTTTACAACATTTCACTTTATTATCATTTGGACTCTGCAAGTCATTATAAAAATTAAAATTTATTTGTTCATTGCCAATACATAGAGGCTAGAGTGAACTTTCCTTTCTTGATGTCGATAAAGGTTTGTTTCATATCTAAATATTATTATCCTAATGTTAATAGTACATAATTATTCTCATTCATATCTAATACAATGAAATCTACTAGAAAAATAAATATATCTCACATTAACAAATACATTTTTGATAATTTTATTTGGGTCTTTGGTAGTCCAATAAACTATTTAGAGTGAAAATGATATTGAAGTGATTTTGTTGTAGAGATATATTTTCACATAATAGACAAATGTATCAAATTGACAATTAATCCAAGATCATACTGTTTTCCAAATTTTGTTGTCCCTAAAAATGCAATGTATAGTAAAACTTATTGGGTCATTCAACTTCTTCAAAAGTTTTTCTTTGAATTAATACTATACTTTTTGATCATAAATACGACCTCATACATCTTCAACTTTCTCTTATTACTCAATGTCTTTCATAAACTTTACATAGTTTTATATTTTGGCTAAAGTTTTAGAAAGTGATATATTTACTAAAAAAGTTCTAAAATATATTAAGAAACATTTAAAATTGTTAGTTTAATTTTTCCTCTCTAAGCTACTATAGAAATAAAAGATTCATCAGAAACTTACCCATAGCTTTATTCTGATTCATTTCTTTTTCCCATGCCTTCTAGTAACCTACATTCACTCCTATGCTTCTTCATTTCCCTCTTTCACATCTTGGGGTAATGATTGGTCTTACACATCCTCTGAAGTCATAACTTTATTAGGTGTCATGATATCACATCCTTCATCTTTCGAGCTATCTTTTGTAGGGGCCATTCTTCTTGAAAATTTTTAGTTAGAGCCGTGACTTTCAAGAAAGTTACATCATTCTTGGCTCTAAAAGTTCTAAAATCTTTTTTTTATGTATAATACCTTTGTATCTCTTTTTAACTTTTAAGTAATATAGAGGAGCAATATTTTGGATTTATTTTAGCATCACTTGATTCTCTATGTACCATTGATAATGCCAATTCTTCAATTTGATTCTTCAATTTGATATATTCTCAATTCAAGTATCCCAATCGATTGTATTTATAATCTTTTCCTTTAATCATTTCTAATAAATGGCATTCATACCTTCTTACAATATTTTCATTTCTTATCATCAATGTATTTCATAATTCATGCTTGAGTTTCCATGAATATTATAGTTCACCTTCACTAGATTGTTCTCAAAATTTTTTGAAGATTACCCAATATTGTGCAATCCACTCCCATGACATCCATACAAAAAATTCTTATGATTTTTTACATTCAGATGGTAATGCATTGGAACATTGTTGTTGAATCAAAACATATACCATTTATTTTGAATTTGGTTGGGTTCTTCTATTTGACAATAGGATCCAAGTCCACAGATTAATGTGGATGTAAAATGACAATGATTAAAGTTTAGCCTTTGAACTACAACTCAAACCCATGTTGATGATATATACTCAACAACTCTTAAAAATAGTTCCAAGCATCATATAAAGTCTGATGCTTATTTTACTATAAACGACTTATCTTACTCTGTAATTAAAAAGTAATTTGAAGTGAGAAAAACTTAGTGAGAAAGATGCTTACTAGTTCATCCCAACCCTCATTGGAATAATAAGGCAGATATTGAAACCAACTTTATGTTGTATCTCCTAATGAAAATAGAATAGGCATAATCTTATTGTGTTGAAGCTAACTCTATTCAGTTGTACCATGTCTCATAACTGCAAAAATATCACAATATGTCCACTAGGATTATTTGATGCCCTTCTGTTATACTAGTAGTGTGGAACCATAACTATAAGACTCAACTTCAACTCAAACTAGTTTACTTCCACTCAATGAAATTGAATACTCGGATAATTATCCATCATCATGGGTATCCAATAGTCTCCTAAGGTACATTGGTAGATGAGTTGTTGGACAACTTGCATATTACCACTTTAGGACTATCTATTACTACCAATTCTCTTATCAGCTATTTATTTGGTAATTTCTCTTCTAGTTCTTTTAATTTGTAGGTCAATAGGGGTCAAATCAATCATAGATCTTTTGCTCATGAAAAAGTTTTTAAAAAAATAATTAAGAAAATTGATACAAGCAAAATATCAAAATACAAATATCTACTTTGCAAACAAGTGAATAAGACTTAGTATTTAGATTCAAGCATATATATTAAACTTAATACTATTTAAAGTGCTAAAAAGAAATTATCCTTTTATAAGAATAATTATGTCACTTCATATTGATTAACCAAACTAAATAATACTCGGTAAAAATATCAAAAACTTATTGTAAATTTGTTCTGCCACCTTATTTTAATGGTTAGACAGTATTCCAAAAGCTTGTTGATGACAAATTAGCAATATCTAATCAATAGAGATTAGAAAATCCATGAGTCATACAAGTAGTAAAGAGGACTTTCATTTATATATCAATTCTACAATGTTGTATTAGGAGTTAGATTATTTAATAGAGAGAACTCAATATTTAGTAAAAGAGATTCATATTGTTGAATAAATATTAGATTCATTGGTTTGTTCATTTAATTTATGTGATGTATGTTCAAATTAGTTTGAATTAGATTATGTTTTAATATAGAACAAATATTAAGTTGGGTAATAATTCTCTACCACAATAGCATATAAGATAGTTATTATCATTGAGTATATATTAATAGTGGTCCTCTCATAACAATCATGTTGGTATGTCACAATTGAGATAAAAAATCATATCTGTTCAAGAGTCATTCATATTCTTATATTTTTTAGGTAACTTATAAACATCTCTTTAGGCCTCAAGACCGAGAATTGATATAGTTTGTAAGAATGTACATTGTTAGCTTTGTAAGGATTTGTACTTTGGCTTTGTAAGTTTTATACTCACATAATTACTATATATTTTGCTCAAGCATCATCAATAAGAATCATATGAGTGAAATCAACTCATAAAAAATATCACCATCTTATGAATCACGATATACTCGTGATGCATGTCCCAAAGATTACCTACTATCATATTTGTTTATGATAATGCAACTCACATACTAAAAATGAAATTATTTGGATAATATTTTATATAATATACATCTTAATAAAGAGCGAGTTATTCTAAGATGTCCACAATGAATTATTGTATAAAAGTATTCATACTTTTTACGTCATAAGCATCATACTCATAAAAATTAATACACTCAAATTTTAAGTTTTAATATATAAGTTTATATTATGCATCATAGTCAGAAGGGATGTCATTTCCTTTCTATCACATGGTGTAAGTGAACCTTGTGGTTTATCTATCATCATTATCTATGTTAATTTTAACAATCCTATCAATTGTAAAAACACTAAGTTCAAGATCTATTAATTTACCCATCCATCAATATCTATACACACCATAAATTAAAATACATTCATTAATATAAAAATTATTATCAGACCATATAAATAAAGTTACACAATCCTAGACCACATGTTATTTTGATAGAAAATTTTTAATCTATCCTAGATATGATTGTTTTGAGAGCCATGCCCCAACATTAAGTCATATATCCCTTTATTGCATGTAGAGCCTATAAGATATGGTAGTTTCACCATGGAAATTGCTTGTTGCATAAAGGAATAAGAAGAATGGGGGGATCATTAGGAATTTATCTTTTCCTCTTTTATATTTGAGTAATTATACGTTACTTTAAGTAGTAAGTTACGCCTTTCAGAAGAAAGCCATTTACTTGGCCTTCATCTATTAAGATTGATGTCACGACTCTAAAAAATTATTATAACTCTATAATGTATCCTAATTTATTGTAACATAAAGGTTTGTTGTTGGGCAATAACTATGACTTGGGCCTACTATCTCTATAACACAAAGTCATAGCATTGAGATGTGGCCGTGGCTATGTACATTTATTTTTTTTTGTTCTTAATATATGTCCACAATACTAGGAATGACCACGACATCATGAATGACCTTTCATATCATTATAAAAGACAGAACACTGAAAAATAATAATGAGATTAATATTGGTCTCTTTTGATCATCATATGACCAAATCATAAGAAATTGTAATGGCATTGAAAATATATTTCATGTATATCATATGGTCATAGTGTTGAGAAATAGCCTTAACATAAAATTTTGGCTTTTCATATGTCTCAAGTAGTTATGGTATTGTGAGAGACCATGACACTGGCCTTCACTTCTTTCATATATTGTATCATCATAATACTATAAAGATGTCACATCACAACACTAGCAATTTGTCCAAATATAAAAGTCATAATTTTTCTTTCCTTTGATGACAAGACTCACAATCTGTAGGAATGTCTATACTAGATGTATGCCATTTATAATATTTCATTTCCTAAAAAAGTTAATAAAAAGTAACAGTAAAGAGTTACTCATCACAATCTTTAGGCCTCTATACTAAATTATGACACATCATTGAATAATTGTTGTAACTTTGACATGAGTTGTTTTGGCTATATAACTTTATGTAGCTAAAAAGTTATGACTTTGTAAAAATAGCATGACTCTGACTTGAGACTACTGAGCCATATTAAACATAAAATCATATAATTATGATATGACCATGATTTTTAGTATCAGTGTTATATTTGGTTGATACAATATAAAATTAATATAATGCTCATTTAAAATTTATAAAATAAGTATGACTAACAAGTTGGTAGGATTGAAACATACGAAAATTTTCATATGAAATTAGATATTATCAGCAAAGATTAGATGTCAAAATTATGTGAGACTACATACTCAACGTCTCAATCCCTTAGCCAACATTTCAAAAAATAAATAAATTTCATGATTATTCATTAAAATATATTAAAACTCCAAAATCATTAATTTAATCCATAATTATTCTATTTTCATAACTATATATCATCGCTAATTACCAAAATACATAAGAATATTCAGTATTTTGAATATTAAATACTATCAACTATCCCCAAAACATAATAATCTATGATATAAAAAGAATCCTAAATTTCAATTTTAATTCACATCTAAAGGTGTCAAATAGGCCGGGCTGAACCCAGGCCCGAGGCATGACACGGGAGTGACTTGTGCTTGTGCCCATGCTGGGCTAGGCATTGCCTAGTACTAATGCCCATGGGCATGATATCTTGGCACGAGCCGAGATATGCCCCGATCCAGACCCACCCAGCCCAGTGTCCATACTCAAACCGACTACCCGATGCTCGAGCCCGACGGATCCAAAAGTTCCATCAGGCCCGAACCCGGCCAATAGTCTTTTTTGACCCGACCAAACAGTAAAAAAATCAATCTAAGTAGTTAGATTTCACCTCCAATGACAATGAGATAGAATCCAACGGTCCTAAGAAGTATGCCCATTTTTTAATTATTAATAATTTAAAAAACTTAAAAAAAATCTTTTATTAATCGATAAAATCATCCCCTACCCTCTCATTCTAATATTTATGTTTTTTAAAAACATAAATCTCTTGACTCTTGCTCTTCTCTCTCTCTCTCTCTAATTTTCTCTATCTTGGGATTTCGGCATTTTGTATTTCCGCCTTCGGGACTCGGCTTTGGCCTTAGGTGTGGATTGTGGTGCACGTGCGGTGAATATATAAAAAAATGAAAGTTTATGTATTTTGGTTTATGGGTATTTTTTTTATTAATTAGTTTTTTAAGTTTTAAATTTTAAAAAATCTTCTTGCTAGCCTAGTCTCTCTCTCTCTCTCTCTACACCCTAGTCTAAAAATAAAAAAGAAATATAAAAATGATAAATAGTAATTTAAATAATAAAAATGAAATAAATTATAATTTAAAAAATGAAAATCCTATGAAAAGGTCCAAGGCTAACGAAACTTTAGTTTCTCCAGTTGCATCTAGACAAACATCTAAAAAATAAAAAAAATAGAAGGATTTCAGTAGTTTGGACTCACTTTAATATAATAAAATAAAAAAAATTTAGAAGTGTAGAAGAAAAATCGGCACAGTGCAAATATCGTAAAAAATTTTTAAGCTGTAAGAGTTCGTGTGGGACTGGGCACCTTGAGAAGCATGCCGAACTATACACCAAAAAATATTGTGCATTAGATCCTAGGCAAACCCAACTTAATAGTTGGTTTTTTGAGACATAATCCAGTTTAGTCTCGAAATTTATCCCCTTCATATATCACAATGAGTTATGGATGGAATGTATAGCCAAACTGATCACTACGATGGATCTTCCAATAAGATTTTTGAAGGATTCAAAAGTATTTAGTATAATGCAGACATATTTTCTATCTGCACATCGTAGGATTCCTAGGTCCACAACTAGGAACGACATACTAGGGTATTATAAATTAATAAAATAAATTATAATTAATGAATTTAGGAAATATAGTATAGTGGTATTCCTTACATCCGATATCTGGATTAGTCACGACAATGCATCTTATGCATGCCTCACAGCCAACTATGTAGATTCTAAATGGACACTAAATAAAAAATTTTAGGATTCTCTGAGTTTCTCCATCCTCATGATGGCTAGGCTATTTTTGAGTGAATGATGAAAATATTAAGAGAATATAAAATTCAAAATAAAAGTTTTAGTATCGCATTAGATAATGCATCTAATAATGGAGTAGCAATTAATATGTTTGTTAGGAATATTAGAGATTGACTATTATGAAAGATTTTTCACGTAAGATGCAGGTATCACGTCACTAACCTAATTGTACAAGCGAGAATGAAGGTGTATGCCCCCACATTAGAAAACATACGTAACTCACTAAAAAATATTCGCACTCCTCGCAAATAACAAGAGACACCATTAGAATTATACTTACCTGATATTGGAGTCATGTGTTGGATACAAACATGTGATATCCGACTATGTCAATAGTAAGAGTGATTAACTTATCATTGATGACACTGACTGAGCTAAAAAATTTCATTTATGAAATTATTGAAAAATTTTCATGACACGATGAACATGTGTTCATTAGTTTTTGCTCACACGGCTTATATTGTACTCATGTGCAAATGCAACATTAGTAGTATGTTTAGTAAGTATCATGATGACCCAACACTTAGCGATATGATTGTAGAGATGGAAACAAAGTACTTAAAGTACCGATCTACCATTCTATCTCTTTATTGTCTAGCTGTATGCATGGACCCTAGAGTTATGTTTGAAGGGGTAGAGAATATTTTGACTTACATTTCCTCGTGCATAAACATGGAAGACCACCTAAAGAGTTCATTCACGAGAACTAGGTAGAGCACTTTACATACAACGTTACTAGTTATGGTGGTTGTAGAGTGAGGCTCCATGTACTAACATTGATATTATAATTAAGAGATGATGACTTTTTCATTCAATTAGTGAGGGAGAAACGATGAGGTGGACAATCGAATAAGAGTGATCTGTCTCGGTACTTAGATATCGATTACTGTTCAATCCTATCATATTCTGATTCTAAGAATCTTGATATATTATAATGGTAGAAATCATATAAGTCCACCTTTTCCGTACTATCTAAGATGACATGTGATATACTAACTCAGCTGGTATTGAGCTTAGCATCAGATTCTAATTTTTTTATTGCAATGAATGTGATTTCGGATAGGAGATCAAGATTATGTCCAGATAATAGTGAGGCTTTAGCATGCATGAAGGATTTGAGCCTGGGCATCTATGATCAAGCTGGGACTACAATAAAGGTGGAAGAGTTGATTGCTGATGATGATCTATGTGATATGGATATTAAGGATGATATAATGATTGATGACGTTAATGATTGACGATTGTCAGATTGCGACACTTATGTCTGATATTTGATTTCAATTTATTCATTTAAATTATATTTGTGTTTGTTTAATTTTTGTTTGTGATATTATTTTGAGCCTTGAATATGTATCTTTTTGGATTGGTGCATTTGATGCCTTAAACTTAAATATCAATTTTTTTGTGAATTTTTATTTTGCATTAGTTTTTAATTTTTATTTATATCTAGGTTTTAGTATTTTGTTAATTCATACACTTACATTGATACACATTTAGTTTTAAAATTTATGTTTTATTTAATAATAAAAAAATAAACCCAGTTTTAGGTTTTAGTATTTTTATTTTGCATTGTTTATCTTTATTATAATAAATAAACTTAATATTTTATTTAATTTAATAAAATAAAAATTGAAAATTTAATTAATTATTTATAGTTGATAATTAACATTAACTAATTACTAAAAATAATAAAAAAATATGAGTATTAAAAGAATATAAACATAAGCTAAATACTAATCTAAAAAAATTATTAAAAATTAAAATCCGGCCCGTATGGGCCCGACCCAGCACTATTTTTTCATTGTTGGGCCGATGGGCCTTGTCGGACCTGGCCTGAAGAAACCATCCCAAGCCTTGCATAGCACAATGGCCCGGTTGGGCCACCTAAAACTAGGATGGGATAGCCCGACCTAGCCCGTTTACACCTCTAAACACATCCATATCTATCAAACTATATACAATAATATTAACATGAATATAAACCTTAGAAAGTCATGTTTTCATCACAAACAATTATGTGCACCAATTTTAGATCTCAAATTAGCCTAATTTTAGAAAAATTTTCATTATAGATATTTTGAGAAATATCTCATAGAATTAAAGTCCCAATGAAAGCCCAATTGATGTTCAAACTTTCAAAACATAAAATCAATCAAATATTGCTCATATTCTCTTTAGAATTGCCCCTAATTAGCTGTTGGAATCATAATGTCTTGGGTTTTTTGTTGGTCTTCACTCAGAATCTAATTAAATTCTTCATTTTTTTTTGCAAAATCTATAAAGTATTGATTGTGTACTTTTTGAATTCATTAGCACTTTAAGCTAAAAGTCAATATGCTAGTTTGAGGTGGAAACTTTATTGTCTTGTTGAATCTTGTCTAGAGTTATAATGTCACAGTGACAATGGCTAAAATAAATTATCTCTGAAATCAAACGTGCCATGACACTAGAAATAACTATAACTAATGTTTTTACTTTGTTGCAAAATGTTAGAGCACCAAGAATGACTGAGACTAATGTAATTACATTTTGTAACACAAAGTAGCAATAATAAGAATGACCGTGACTCTAGTATTTTTTTCATTGGAGCACAAAGTCATGATAAATGGAATGTCATGACTACATTAAATGCTCTCTAAAATATAATATCACCATAGAAAATAATATTGCGACTCAAAAAACTTAGTATTTTGACAATATTTTGAATTAGTCATGGTTTTAGAAACTACCAAAACTAATTATTTTAAAGGGATACTTAGCTGTCACGATGTGAAAATAATATGATGGCCAAAATAATATCGTGGTAATTTTGTGTTTTAAAAGATTTATGTTGAACTTATCTTTTATAAAAAAACGAATAATTATGTTTAGTGAGCACCCATTAAATAATATTTATGATTTAGTCCCTACATCATAAAATTATATTAAACAATGCCCACGGGTATAAAATATTTATGTTCTGGATTAACCAAAATTGAAAAACTACTATTTTTTGATTTTCAATTATTTTAATAAAATAAAACATTTGTTTACATTAAACTGTTGTTTTTGAAAAGTTGATTCATGCGATTTTTATTTTTTTTATTTGTTATATATACATACATATATACATATATATATATACACCTATATATCCTATATAATGCACACATATATATAAACTTACATATATGTTGATATATATCTACAGACACATGCATAGACATATACATACATATATATATACTTGCAGAGACACACACAAATAAATATATATAAACATTTCTTTATATGAGTATAGGTTCACACACACACCATATATATATCTAAACCTATACATATATAGAAAACATTTATATATATATAAACTTATATATCCTTTGTAAAAAATGACAAAATATAAATGGAAAGAGATGCACAATTATATTTCCAAAGTTAGAAACAAAATTGAAAAGAATTAAAAAATGAAAAGAAACATTACTATAAAATTAAAAAATGGAATAATAATCCATTGCTATTTGAAGGCATGAATTATTTCACATTAAATGGAAACAAAAATAGAATTAGAGATAAAGACGGGAATTAAAATGGTTTAACTATCCATCATTATTGTCATGTAGAGATGTTGGCAGATGATGTTGTGTAGTATTTAGCAATGCAGAGCTCTATTTCTACATATATTTGTTATTGAAAATAATAACTTCTCTAAAAACTGTAATGGGAATAAATTCCATTTCAATTAGTATAGAATTGAATTGAAGATCAATTTTAGATTTTAGTAACGGAAATGAATTCCCTTGCATTTTTTGAAATATTCCATTACTATTACGCTTTTAATGATTCCATTTCAACAATATTAATCGTAAAATTCTATTACTATTAGCCTTTTTGAAATAGAATGTAGAATTTTATTCCATTTCTACATATTCCCTATTCAATTTCATCATTGTCTTTGAAATGGAAACTTATTCCATTGCTAATTGATGTTAATACTTTTTTTGACTTCATCCATTCCAATTTAAAAAATCATTTTAGGAATTGGGAAAACTTATCACCAATCTTTCATCGCCCACCCACCTAATTGATGTTGCTTTCTTCTATGATTGTGTATGTCGCCCTGTCATATTTTAGTGATGTTTGTAATTTATTTTTTTCCATTACCCGTATTTACTCAATAGAATATTTAGTGAAATCGCAAAGCATTCTGAATTCCATAATAAAGCAGTAATTGGTGACCACATGTTGATTATCCCTAATTTTTAATGAATTCATTATATATATACCTTATATCAAAAATATTAGGTATATACATAATTAAATATACATCAAATACAATTTAATTTGTATCCACTTAATGCAATAATTAAAAAGACAGAAGGTCTCTATAAAAGTATATGCATTCTAGAATGGTCATAGAAACCTATGATTGTCAAAATAAAAAATATAGATGATAAAATGTGAGATTTATGTTTTGGTGCGTTCACACGCATCATTCTGATACTATCTCTCACCTATTTCATGTCAATTAGAAGAATGCTAAGCTAGCCAACATTTCGAAAATGCATGTAAATATCATCATGTGATTCGATCGAAACCCTAACAATATTTTAAAAACAACTTGATTTCTTTCATCTATTCTTTATTATATTGACTTTGAGATGGAATAAATGATCTCTTGGCATTTTCCATTAAATTTACTATCTTCCACGTTTCCAAATAAATTGAGCTTATCATGTATAAATATAATTATGTGTATTATATAAATTCACACAAACACACACGCATACACACGCGTACACACACACGTATATATATAGTTTTTGATGAATTTCTTTCGGTGGACTTTAACATGTTTTTAAAAAATATAGGTATGTGAGTGTCAACTAACTAAATGTTAGAAAGGTAGACATTCTCCTCAATTCCATGTTCATATAAGTTGAGAAGAGAAATACATTTATGTGATATTGATTTTTTTATTTTTTTCTAAAAGAATATTTGATTTATGCCTTTAGCATATATGATTATGTTTTAATTTTATGTGACTTTTGATTTATTTTTTACAATTTCAATATTATTAGATAAATATAAAATATTTAGTTTTTTTTCATATGAGAAAAATATAATTGAAAGTTACTGGTAAATATCTAATAGATTTGTATAACCCCCATCATCTCATTTAAATGCAAATATACCTATTAATGATGTGACTACAATATTTTTAGGATATTTATATGTAATGTCATAAATATGTTATTACAAAAATTAGTAGAAATAAATCATTATCTACATTATTAGTATTCAATATACATTTGTATTATATGTAAAATGAATTGAAAATATTATAAAAATAGATCTTCAATAGATGAATGTTAGATTAAACGAAGAGTTTTTAACTGATGAGTTTATAGTGGGGATTGAGTAGTTTGTTGGCTTTGCTGAAAAGTACTCTCAATTAATGGATGGAATGAAAATAAGATGTTCATATAATGATAATAAATGGTTGAATTGAAATTTTTAATATGTCAAAATTGTGTGATTTTATCTTGCAAAAAATAGATTTGTTATAGACTATTATGTTATTAGTTATTCCATATTAAACCTAAGAAAATAGTTGTGCCCCAAATAATAGAGCATTATGTACATAGAAATATTGATTCAAATATTATAATAAAACATGTCAATCTCAACAATGCATGTGACTACATGTTAAAACATGTTATTAGTTATTCTTTCTATCTAGATGTCACTGATAATTTCCCAAAATCAACAACAAAAAAATTTAATGAAATACTCAAAGCATCAAATATGTCTTGTATGTTATACCATTTATCTAGAGGGTACAAACATGTTAATAGTGATATAAAATCTTTGTCAAGTATATGTAATAATGTGCCACTATATTAATGGGTCATTACAAAGTTTATAGATGTATCCCATATATTATATAAATGGATACAAATTTTATCCTTTGAAACATAATTCAGATAGAGCTGCAATGAAAAATAGTTTATGCATTAAGGGGTCTAACTCTACTGCATCTAATTTTGACTTTCATGGTCAATTGATTGAAATACTACACTTGAAGTATGTTACTTTACCACTTAAGAGGATAGTTCTATTTAAGTGTGAAAAGTTTGATCCAATTCCTAATTTGGTTATAGAATTCATCATCAATACAACCTTGTAGATGTACATCATAAAAAATATTATCATAAGAACTTTAAAATGTGAGAAACACGTATGTAGACTATAAATAATTTTTTTGTATATTCAATATTGTTAGGATGGAGTACTATATGAAAATTAACTTGTCCTTACTACATGGACAACTATGATGCATTTTCTCTTAGGAAAGAAGTAAAGACTATTCAATTTAATAACCATTATAAGTTCCTATATATACAATATTCAATTTAGGAATATTAAAAAATATAGGAATGGCTAGATAGTTATAAAATTTACATCACCTTTGAGGTCAGGTGCCAAAATATTAAAGATAAATAAAATATATGACTTTAAACATGTAACACAAATTGATGCTGATTGCATTAATTTATAAATTTTGAAGAATTATCACTATGGTTAGAAGAAATGAAATATATTTTAGGATTTACATTATTATAGAACCAACCAAATTAGGCATAATTTAGATGTGATGAACATTTAGAAAAATTGTTTAATAATATTTTTAATATTTTCATGAATATAGAAGAAAAAACAAAAATAATGCCAAATTAAGTGATAATTTGATAGTGTCTTGTTCATGTCTTGAGATACATAGGGATGAATCAATGAATAAATTCTTTAAGGCTTGTTATAATATTAATAAGGATGCAAAAAAAATTTTGTGCAAATAACTAATAAAGCTCAAGTTCCCTACTTAAGATGCATCTAACATTGGAAGATATATTGATATGAATAAGCATTAGTTATTTAGGATGAAAAATCATGATTGCCATGTGTTTATGTAAAAGCTAATACCTATAGTAATTCATGAATTACTTCTAGAAAATGTTCGGAATCATTGACTGAAATAGATATTTTTTAAGAATCTCACTTGTAATATCATAGCAAAGGAAGACACAAAGCAATTATAAAATGATATACCCATAATTATATGCAGATCTGAGCATATTTTTCTTACTTGCTTCTTTGATTCCATGAAACATATTTCTATCCACTTGCCTTATAAATCCATGATAGTATGCCTTGTGTAATACAGATGGATGTATCTATCTGAGAGGTTATATAATTTTTATTACTTTATCTAAAAATTTAAATGTATGTGACAAATAACTATTATTCTAATTAAGATTTTTTTTAATATATTAGAAAATTAAAAAATGAATAAAGCTGAAGTTAAAGGATCGATGCGCAATGCTTACTTTGTTGAAGTTTTAGCATTGTGTGTACACTACTTTCAGTCAGAAATATATAATTCATATAACAAAATATCACCAATTAATAATTATGGTATGTGAGATTGATTAGAAAAAATGATATGATTTATATTTTCACCCAAGCATGTCGATCATATGATAGAGACAAATCAATATATTTTGTGGATGACTATGAGTATCAAACTGTGCACACATATATCTTCTTGAACAATGATGAAGTTTAACCATATATTGAGTAAGATTTATCATTAATTTACATTGTTATTTCTTTGTTATGGAACGTGATATACCTTCTTAAATATTTAAAATAATTTCAATCTTATTTTTGTAGAATTTATACTAAGGAATTAAGGTAAAGAGAATCTCGTATTGATGATGTTGCAATTGATTCTAAGCTTGACAAAGATTTCATATATTGGTTTGAAAATTTTGTCAGTATAAAACTTATCATTTAAACGAGAAGAAATGGATACAATATCTTGTATATTGGTTTGAAATTTTTATGAAAATTTTGTCAGTATAAAACATATATTGTATGTTTGATAATGGCACTATCAAACATGTTAATAGTGATATAAAACTTATGCATGGTACATGCTATTTATTCTTTTAGTACAAGCAAAACAAGTATGTTATACCATTTATCCAATCACAATAAGAAATATTTGTGACTGGTGAGGTATTTGTAAAATAAAACCTATATCAGTAATGGAAGTTGTTGAAAAGGATGTCATTGTGACACTATCGCATATACTTGCATATTAAGATTATATCATGGAACTTCATCCAATCATTAATCCTATAGAAGATGATGGGCTTAAAATATTTATTCGTGAAAATAGAAACTATTTGGATATTAATGAGGTACATGTTGAAAAAGATAATGAGGAAGAATTAATCGCACAGAAGGGAGGGGATGAATATGTCTTGTATTTATTTGTTAAGTTCCATTACTTATTTTGTAACTATTATAATTTGAGTATAAATTAATTTTTTTTTCACAAATTTAAATGTAAATGTATTTTTCATTACGTTTTGTTAGTATAACATATTTAGTATATTTTTTTTATTGTTTTTGCATTTTTTGATGTTTATGAAACTTAAATTAGGTATGAGAGGTGACAATTCAAGTTGCCGAAGATCTTAATTCACAGGGAGAGGTAGAGGAAGTCGACAAATAATTTGTAGAGAATAATTCATTATTTATTCAATGATACACTATAAATGTCTCTCCATATTCTTCTACATGCATAGAGGATACATTGGGATTATCTCATCATGAGACATACACAGATAGCCTGCCACTAACATTATGTCTTTATCTCATTATGCACCAAATGATATTATTAGCTCCTCACCTATGTTATGAGAAACATGCATTGCTATTGCAGCATCAATAATGGCATGATATTCATATTCCATTATTTGCATATAAAGTTATGATAACATTTTTATCAGCCTCACTATTAATAATAAATAGTATGTATCTTACATAAATATACTACTATATGCATTATCATTGTTCATTTTTTATGTTTGTAACAAATTTAAATTAGAACTATGCATTAAAATATAAATAAATATTTTTGTTTATTATATGGTAATTTTATTCAATAATAAACTATAATTTTATTACTTATCAAACATTATCAATGAGAATTAAAATAATGTTAACAATACGATGTTTTGGGTAAATAATATTTTTGAAGAAAATATTAACTTATTAATAGAAATATGGATGTTTTTGTTTATTTGTATATATATGTTGTAATGTTAAATTACTTACTAGTTTATTCGCTATACTACTCATACAATCGGAAAAATTTTTAAGGAGAAACTAGTTATGGAGGGTATAAAATGGAGCAAAGTATCTTCAAATATGAAAGAATATTATTGGGAAAAATTAGAAGTATAATTTTATCACATTTATCAAATATCAAATTATTATATTATTAAATACTATATAAAGAAATGCAACACAAAGTATTGTTTTCTTTTTGTAGAAAAAATATAAATAGAATAATGCATTATTAATCTCTATGAATGATACATGGAAACATATGGCTAGTGTTAGATATAATGATAAGCTTGAAAAATAGAAAAAACAGTATGAAAAATATACAAAACAAAATAGTATTCTACTAGATGTTTGGATAAAATGATGGAATACTATAATGTTAGTAATAGTACTCTAGGCCTATCGTATGGACATGATACTTTGACTATTTGTGAGAAGTATTTATTATGATAATTTGCATATTTATTATATACAATGTCCTTGAATAATATTATTAATTATTCTAAATGTCCCTAATTAGTTATTGTTACGGGAATAACAATAAATTAAGATTAGTATAAAGTTTTATAAATATTCATGAGATAAATATGTGTATGAGATATAAATCAAATTTATATCTATTCGTTGAAAACAAATATTGGATAGACCTATCTTGACATTAATACATGAATCAAAATCAAAAGTTAATCTCTAATTAGTTATGTCATTAAATTTTTTGACATAAGATCGCTATAGTTCTCAACATAAAGAATGTTGTATTTTGATATAATCAAATATTATCTTTAATCAGATGACTGTAAAGATTATACTTGAATATAATAAGAATTATGTAGTGAGAGATATGAGTGCTTAATATGAAATTTGTTCCTCTTATTATAAGAGAGATATCTCTAAGTCCCCTTGATAATTGAGACTAAGAAATACATATCGTACTCAAATTAATTGATGGAGATCAATGTCATTTGTCCAGTCAGTCTAATTGGATTTTGAGTAATCAAAGATAAAACTATATAATGTTGACATTATCCATGCCTTGTATTCTATCGAGATATCTTGAGACAAAATGATTCTATCATTAGCTATATTAAGGTTGTCTCAGATCATGAGCTTTTCATTATCTTAGATAGTCACAATGTTTTACTAGATGTCACTTATGACTTATATGATCAAAATGTGATTTAGGTCTATTTCTATTATTATTTGAACCTATTGGGCACTACAAAAGAACATATAATAATAGTTATGTTTTTTCACTCTATATAGTAATTTAAAATAATGAAATTATTTTAAATTACAAATTACAATTAGTTGTTATTTAAATTTGAATTATATTTAGAGAAAGATTAAATTTGTGATTTAAATAAATAAATAATTTGTTATAATTTCTTATTGGATAATGAATTAATTTGTAAAGGGTTTTATAAAAGAGTTTTAAATATATAATAATATATATATAAATTTGTTTCCTTATCTAATGAGGTTTTGAATTTAAATTGTTATTATTTAAAAAAGTTTTTAATATATATTTACAACTCCTTTTTGACTTAAACCCTAGCAGACTTGGGTGGGTGGGTGTGTGTGTATCTATCTATATGAGTCATATATATTTTTAAGCCATCATTCTTTTCTTATAGATCAACCAAAACAACGAGAAGGAAAAAAAACTTTAATTTCATCTCGGGAAGACGAATCTGAACTAACATTTAACAAGATTATTTATTATTTGTTCAATATTGGATACTTGTAAAGGGTGGTCATTTTTCAGGAAAGCCAGCACCTTTGAAGATCCGAATAAACCAAGAGATGATAGATGCAGACTTTCAAGGTGACGAATCGATCTACAAAAGATAAGATTCGTTTACCCTTCCTTCGTATTTTTATGAAACGCATGTGATTCTTGGTGTGAATTTCGATGCGTTTATGTTTCAATAAGATTGAATATTATACCCCAAATCCCAACATAGAATAGTGAAGAGTTCAAGACATTATCGTATATGACATTAGAAAATCATCGATTCGAGAAAATTAGTAAATGATAATGACCTTCCTAACATATTGGAGGTTCCAATATGACTTACCAATATTTAATATATTTGGTAAAATTTTATTTCCTAATTTATTTTGATTTTAACTTTTAGAATGCAAATAATACTAAATTCATAAAAATATTTGATGCACATTATTAGTTAACATTATTTATTTCTAGGAGGATTAGTTGGGCTATCAACAAATACTATTTGAGGTATTCAAGCAAATACACAAGAAGAACGATGAATCATTTGTAGACAAGTGGTCAAATTATACTAATGTGAAATTCTTATTTTATAATTTATACGTGTTATGTAAAATGCAATATATGAAAGAATAATATAAAAAAAATTTAATTTTTGGCAATCACAAGAATTCATTTCCAAAGTCAAGTATCTTTTTTTATTCATAATATAGATGAGTTATTATATATGTACACTTTTACTATAATGACTCACTTCATTTTTTTTATAATATTTAGTAAGGTGTTGATAGATTGATGTGTTGGTTTCAATTTTATTTGGTTATTGTATTGATGAGCTATGGAGAATATAGTTTATTTTGCTTTACAATTGATGGATTATTCTATAGAGTCTCCAAAGATTGATATTGCACATATTTACATCTAAGCTATTAGAGTGGAGTTAAAAAAATGTCGAGTGCAAGAGGAGATCATTCTATCTACATTTTATTCAGGTTTTATTTGGAGCTATTCATCTTCAACTTCTAATTACAGATGATTTATTTTTTTGATGCAAGAAATTCAAGTTATTTGCAAAGAAAAAAAATGAGGAAATACAAAAAAAGAATGAAAAGATGCAAAAGCAAATTAAATAGATGAAAAAAAAGTGAAGAAAAACAAAAAAGAGAGGAGAAAATGTAACATAAAATTTTGAAGATTGAGAAATTTATGTGCAAGTTGGCATCGACTTCATCTTTTTTTTTCATCATTCTGAAGAATATCTATTTAGATATCCACAAGAGAATACTCATCTCGAAAATGAATCTTAGCTTTTTGTTATATTATTTATGGCATTTTTGCTAGGAAATTTATTGTGTTAAACTTTTTTTTCGTGTTTATGTTATTGAATGTAATATATGTGTAGTGCGTACTGGGAAACTTTGATGTTTGTTATTTATTATTATACTTATTAGTAAATGTTATGTAAATATTTTTGGATGAATATTGTATAAAAATAAATTGGATTGTAGGGTAAATGATTTATGTATGCATTTGTAAATTATATACAACATACATAAACTATAACAAATGAAAATTATCTTTGTTGTAGAAATAGGAATGAAAAATAGTGTTTTAATTCTGATTCTAATTTAGAAATGGAATTTACATTTCTAATTATTCATTATCTCAGTATCTGATTAGAAATGAAATCTGAGATTATGATTCCGGCACGTAGAAACGGAAAATCTTTGTTATGCAGTAGAAATGTCTATGCAATTTCCATTTCTAAAATTTAGAAATAAACCTTTTAGAAACAAAATATTTCCGTTTCTATTTAGGTCGTTAATTAAACATTGTGATGGAATTAAAAATAGATTTGACTATTTTTAATTTGCTTATTTTTTGTAGTGATCCTAGACACACAAACAAAAACACCCACAAACAAAAACACACAAACAAAAACACACAAACAAAAACACACATGCACGCACACACGCACATATGCGTGCCTGAGTGTGCGTCTATATATAATGTTATATACATGTATGTATATTAGTTTATATATGAGTATATAAATGCTAAATAACTTTATGCGCGCGCACGCACACACACAAAAGTTTATAAATATGTGTGTGTGTGTGTATATATATATATATAAGGTTATATATATACTATATATATTTGTAAGCTTATATATATATATATTAATGTATGTGTGTTGTTTTATAAGATATATAAGTTTATATATAAACACACACACACACACACATACATACATACATACATATTTCTACATATGTATTAGTTTACACACACACACACACACACATAAGTATAGGTCTATATATATAGATGTATATAAAAAATAAAAATAAAAATCCTAGAAAACGGCTTCTCTAAAATTAAAAGCAATTTTTAAAACTACTATTCATTTTTAAAACACTGGTTTTGTAAAAAAAAAAAAGCTAAAATATAGAAAAAAAAATAGATTTTCTAATTTTTTGCAATCCAAAATGTGTATATATAAATTATGCACACACACACACACACTTTAAAATAATAAAAAAATAACAACTTCCACAAGACTGCATTTTAAAAATGAAAACTAATTTCGAAAATTATTTTTTTTAAATAACCCAAAATCAGAAAAACAACTGTTTTTCAATTTAAAAGGATAAATATTCTATATTTTGGGGTGTTATTTAATAAAATTTATTATTTGGGCACCAAATCACTAAAAATAATTTATCCCAAAAATAATCATCACTAAGAAAATTTAAAAATTGATTTTATGGGGAATATTTTAAGGCTCAACAGGAACCAGTCCTTATTGGGCTTCGATCAGGAACCAGTCCTTATTGGGCTTCGATCAGGAACCAGTCCTTATTGGGCTTCGATCAGGAACCAGTCCTTATTGGGCTTCGATCAGGAACCAGTCCTTATTGGGCTTCGATCAGGAACCAGTCCTTATTGGGCTTCGATCAGGAACCAGTCCTTATTGGGCTTCGATCAGGAACCAGTCCTTATTGGGCTTCGATCAGGAACCAGTCCTTATTGGGCTTCGATCAGGAACCAGTCCTTATTGGGCTTCGATCAGGAACGGAAAAGTAGGGTGTCTCCCTCTCCCATGTGAAAGTGACACTGAGTCGATATCCTGGAGGGAGTCGTGTTTTGACGGAACTGCAAAGTTCTTTCGATTGGACCACAGCCCATCCTGCTGCATGTTCGCGGTCGATGGACGATGGGGACCCTTGGTTGGCACCAGACAAGCTCTACCACCTCCTCTTCTGCCTCTGCCTCACTATCTTCTTCTCCAAACTCGTTTCCCACGCAAGACGCCCACTCCTCAAACGATATTCCGTCTGTATCGGATCCACTCTCTCCCTTGCAGTCGGTGCCCTCAAGGAGGCAGCCGATCAAGTCGGTTTCTTCCCTTCTGCTGGCGCATCTGCCAAAGATGCAATAGCCGATATTATCGGCGTCCTAATCGCTGCTCTGGCGCTTTGGACTCGTAATAGTCCCGATGGAACGGATTCGTGCCCCAATCACACTCGTGTAATATTTCCCCTGTGAGTGGAGAGACTTGAAAAAATTTCCATATGATTGCTGGGACCTGTTCGACATGCTTGTTGATGACCATTAATATTTCAAGCTACAGAAAAGCTAGCAGTTCTTACGCGGAACAGAAAGATGAATGAATGGGTTAGTTTTTTTACAATACTTACATGAGCATTTATTACGCGAGGGGATAGACTTGAAAATCTTGTTGTAATAGTTCATTAATATCGACAACTGCATCGTCGTCTCGCATACTCATAATTTGGAATCATGGGCTTTGCCACGCGATAAGTCGATAACAATATTTGTTTCTGGTAGCTGGTTCAATCATCTGCCTCTCAATGAAATTGCAAACCCACGTTACCACTGATGAACACAGTGGAAGATAAAAAATTCCCAGTGTGATAAGCAATGCAATAAGGAATTAAAGCTGAGAAAACAGCTCCAAGAAATAAGTCGCGCTTACAAGGTCTTCTAACTTCCATTGCAAGAGTTAAATTCGTAGTTTACTTTCTTCCATGCGTTCTCCCCGACACTTGTTTCTTTTTGACGTGGTAATTGAAATACTAACATCAGCACTTGGGTGGACAATCTGCCTTTGTTCATAGGCCAGCTTTGATTTGCTGACCTTTCTTAGTATCAACCCCTCTATTTATTGATATTTGATTTTGTGTTCCAAGATAGGATAGGTTTACAGGAAGATTCAAGTTCTCATCCAAGGTGCATCTTCTGGGACTGGGACTCGTCAATGAACCAATATTATCTGTTCCAACTGCTTCTCTCTTAAGATAGTCCCATCTTGCTACATGCTAATGGCTGGGATACAGAATGTTTGTTAATTATATTAGTCGGCAGAGCTCCCATAGGTATGTTTCATTTGGTCTAAAATTGTTTCAAAATTACATATGGAAGATGTGGTGTGTATGATAACCCAAAGTGATGCAGTGTGTTTGGAATAATTTTCTGGAAAATGGAAATAGGCTATGATACCTAATAAAATTACCCAACAAAATTCACTATCATGATAACCAATTATATTATATAAACCTAAATATGTACATAAAAAATAAAAAATTAGATGCAATCAATATATTTGGTGTTCCATCGAAGAATATAAGAAATAAATAAAAAATCATAATACTTCCCATTAAAATATTTAATGAATATCATGACATAAATATAAATTGTAATAATGATTATCATCTTGAATTTTTTTGAAATTTATAATTTATTTTAATTTGTTTTGTTTTTTTATTAAATATCAAATTAAAAATTGTATGTCTCATTATATGACTATTATAACAAAGAATAATATGATAACTAAATGTGTACTCTATCTTTTTAAGAAAATATATTATTTTAAATATCTTGTAATGATTGTCATGGTTATTATGTATTTTATTTTTTTATTGAATCTTGAAATTATTAGTTATATATTATTTTTTAAGGAGATAAATTAATTTTAGTAGAAGTATAATATTTTATATTATTATTATTAAAATCATATGATTCACGATTCAATTCATGATTTAGAAAAAATGATTTGATTTTTTAAAAGAATAAAAAATATGTATGAATTAAAAACTGAATCATTGAATCACAAATTGATTCACATAAATCGATTTAATATTGATTTTTAAGGAACTAAGATCCTTAAAAAGTTAAAAAATAAAAACAAAAATATCAAAAAAAATTATCAACTGTATGAATTAATTATCGAAAAAAAAGTCACAAAAAATTTAATTTATGATTTGATTTTAGATTTTCAATTCTCTAATCAAATATTTTGATTTTTGATTCGAATTTTAATTTAATAATTATGTTTCATATTAGATCTATTTTTTATTCAAGATAGTGCTCATTTGTAATCTTAAAAATTAGCTTGTTGTAGGTATCCATAATCATTGAATGAAATTCTAGAGCTTAGAGATTTTATATATATTATATTTTTGAATTTTTTATTATGTCTAAAAAATAATTAATTATATTAATTATTTAAATTATATATAATCTCATGATAGTTAAATTATTAATATTTTATATAACTTTATTGCATGTAGTTGAGTCAATTGAATGACTTGAATCGAACAATAAATTAGTATATGGATTAATATAAGTATCCATTGGATGACAACTTGAAGGTGCATATTTGTGATAATATTAATTTCATATATTCTCTGTAATAACATAAAATTTCTTTTGCTGCAAGCCACATATTTCTTAATAAAATATTCGACTTTTTAAAAATTATGTGATTGAAATTATGATTGAAAATATTTCTTAAGTTGAAATTTTTTTAATGTCAACTTTCATAATTAATATATTATTTATACATGCAATTATCAAAATAACAGTCATTTGAATTTATATAATAAAAGAAAGAGTAATTTATAACATACATATGTAAATTAATAAAAGTGATTATATTTGAAAATCTTGTAAATTAAGTTCTCAGGAGCTATATTATGCAATACAATATTTTTTATAATTGATAACTGAATATAATTGTTTTGTTATTATTCAAAATTCTAGTAATTATTTTAATATATCTTTTCTTTTAGATTATCATGAAGAAATATATTATTTGTTTCATTAGTATATTCTCTACCTATGATATAATTGATGTAAGTATTTGTATTAAAATTATCGTAGATGCTGGATAGATAATCCTAATAGTCTTATTCAAATGTTTGTAAATATGTTTGTAAGACAAGCAACTATTTGATTTTATAATTTTTTATAAGTGATGTTGACTACTGAAAAAATAAGAGATTTATGGTTGTCTCAACATGTTGTGTAAAAGTAAAGTTTAAGGTGATGATTAAAGTTATTTGTAAAATATTTTGGATTAGATAGTTTATTTAGAAGATTAGAGACTCGATTTTCTACTTTGTTTTTATGATCAAACAAAGTAGATAAAAGCAAATTATTTTTTGTATAGAGAAAAAAATGAGTTAATATTATTATTATAGTGAATTGGATCTATTCATTAGTCTCCAATTAGTTGACCATATAGCAGTCATCTTTAAGTTGAATCTTGAAGCATCCCAACTTTTATCTAGCTCCTCTTTGGGAGACTCATACATTATGTATTTTGAGATACTCAAACAAGGCTACTCAAACAAGGCTTCTCATTTGGACTCACACCACTAGGAACTCCAACAAAGGTGTGGCTTGATGAAGTAAAAGGAGATGTCTCACTATTATTCTCAAGACAAACTATATTGATAATATCAATTATTGCTCTTCAAGGAGTAATACTTTTTTCAAGAGAATGCCCATATTACTATAGTCTTAGAAGATGTTTCTTTTTAGATTGAGTCATTTGAAAAAAATTTATACTTAAAATAACATATATACATTTGTAATAATTTTCTTGATTTTTGGTGAATAGCACATGCACCTATTTTAAGCATTAATGTACTCAAGGAAGGTGCACTTAATGGCAAATTGTTGAGCAACTGTTTTTTTTTCCTACCAAAAGGAAATATTTTGAACAAAGTATGTATTCCAAAAAATGAAATATGATTTGAAAGGATAGAATATGATTTCTAGTTGATTTGAAAGTTAGTAATTAATATTGGTTCTCCATAAGGATATATAGGAATACTTATATGTAATAAATATTTTTTAGCATCCTCAAGTAAATGTTAGTTATTCTTTTCAGTTATTTTATTTTATTAGGAGTATTAACATATGATATTTAATGTATTTTCTCATGTTTTTTAAAGAAATGAAAAAATTTATAAAAAGTATATTATAAATATTATCATTTCTTACTTTTCTAATGCTGTAAGTAATTTTTTTTTGCAATTTGATAAAATTTCATATAAATGAATAAAATGAATTTTTATTAAAAAAATAATAATAATGTATATTAATTATAATTATTAATGAAAATAATAAAATATTTTAAATTATTATGAATGATTATTCTACTAGATTTCTAAACTTTTGAACGATTCAAATAGAATAAATCTCTTTTAATATTCTTATAATGAGCTAAAAGAATATTTTAATATGTTTTCCTTATTTGAGTTGTTCGACACTTAGCTTGTCAAATGATGTCGGAGAAAAACACTTAGATGAGCTCTTTAAGTTGGAGAAAAACGTGTTCGGTATAGCTTGCTTAATTACCAGAGACGTTATCTACTTGGTTTATCGATCATGTATAAAAATATTAAAAGAAAAAAATATAAAATTATCATTTAGTTACTTAATACAAAATAAATAAAATAAATTGTGGTAAAACTCATATATATAAAAAATACATGTTAGGGGTACCTACTATGCATTAACATTGCCATATGTGTCAATTGGTTAGTGTTGGGTTGACTTGACATGGATTTTTTTGGCCCAGTTAAACTATTTTGTCTTATTGGACATGACATAGTTCATCTATGTGGGCCATGCCAGCATGGCACACTCACTGCCTTGAGGGAGGTATGTTCGAAATGACTTGTTGGCCTGTTTGAGGCATTTGTTGGGTCAAGTCATTTTGGTTTAGATTCATGCGGAGTAAAAATTTTTATGATAAAGTTAGACATGATTTAGTGCCTCACTTGACCCATGACTAACCTTGGATAGTTTGTGTTAGCCATCATAGGTAGCACAATAGTTAGCTAGTTGCTGGTGTCATAATCCAATAAAATCTAAAAATTAGCAAATCACAATCTGAGCATTGAAGATTAATGAGATGGACTTAAAGAGATTCCAAAAGAATTCTACAAGGTTCTAAAGGCATCAAGATTTTTTTTTTAATTTTAGAATATTTTTTTAATTTTTAATATAATATAATTGTGACATGTGATATAATCTAAACTATTTGTGGAGAGCTCATGTGATATGAACTTCATCAACTTGTGAAGAGATCCGTGATCAAGTTAGTTCAGAAGAATCATTCTAGTGTCAGCTTGGATGGATAATCTTGACCCATTGCTTATATGGAAACAAGAATCTTGGTGTATGTGACTATGCTGCAATAGGTTATGGTGATTTGATTGATAAGTCAACGTCACAAAATAATCGATAAGTTCCAATAGTTTATTCTAAAACTAGAGAGAAATTAAAACTTACAATTTTATTAACTTGTAAAAATTGTTTAAAGACTACAATAATGGAGGTATATATAAGCCCAAACTTTCTAAATTAAATTAAGGAAACTCTTAAAAGTAAATCTTTTTAAAAGAAATAGAAACTAAAATTTGGTCATAAGAAAGTAAATATTTCATTAATAATTTGACAACAATAGTAAATTAGGAATAAATCAGCATCAAATAAGTTTCAAAATAGCAACAAATTAGTTCTAAAATAGCAGCATGTCAACAAGTGAAATATGTTTTGGATTTTTGTTCAAATTCGAATTTTCTTTTATGATATGGATCATCTTTGTTTTTATATTAGAGTTGAAGATGTGAGTTTCTTTTACTTGGACATCTTAGATTAAAACATTAAGAGTTTCATTTAATCTCTTAGCTGTGGCTCGTGTCATTGAGCCAAATAGGATTTCAAGTGGGTTTGCATTCTAATATTTAGCTATGCTTCCATCATTCCTCATCTTTAGAAAATTTTTTTTTTTTGTAAATCATTATTTGCATCAAAAGAACTCAAATTATTGATGTTAAAAGTAACATGTACATTATACTCATTGGATAAATTGAGCTTGTAGGCATTATCATTGATGCGTTCAAAGACTTTAAAAGAACTATCCCTCTAGGGAATAATTTGAATTGCTTTTGTGTGGGAAATTTTTCATCATGCATGCCACCCAATTTCAATTTTCTGGTTCAAAGACAATTTGATGATGTCCTTTGATGGCTTATTTGACATATTGTTTAGTCATTCATTTGATGTTAAGTTTGACTTTTTTATGAATTAGCTTAATAAATTTTATATTCTTTTTGCCATCTAAATTAACATGCTTAGATAAAGGTAAAGGAGATAAACCCAAAAGAAAAGGTAAAAATTTAATGGCATAATATCTAGTACGATTATAAGCAAACTCAACATGCAACAAATTGTTTTTTAGTTTTAATGTTCTTTTTAATGATAGCTTTCAACAAAGTAAATAAAGTTTTGTTCACTACCTCAAACTGACCATTTGTTTATTGATGACAAATAGTAAAAAATAATAATTTAGTTCCTAACTTGCATCAAAAGGTTTTTTTAATGTAATTCAAGAATATATATTTCTATCCGAAATAATTGTTTTAGGCATATCATATAATTTAATAACTTCCATAAAGAATAGATCAAAGACATGAGATGTATCATTCATTGTGTAACATGAGATAAAATATATCATTTTTGAAAATCTATCCACAACTACAAAAATAAAATCTCCATTGCATCTAGTCCTAGGCAAACCTAACATAAAGTCTATTGAAAGATCAACCCAAGATTCACTAGGAATAAGAAGCGGTGTGTAAAAATTATAGGGTTGCATGCAAGATTTAGCTTACTTATATGTTATATATCTCCCATAAATTCTTTTAAAATCTCGCTTCAATTGAGGCCAATAAAAGTATTTTGGTAAAATCACTAAAGTCTTGGCTACCCCAAAATATACTATTAATCTTGCGTCATGAGACTCTTTCACTAATAATCTAAAATCGAAGAATTTGGAATGCACAATTTTATTTCCCTAAAAAAAAATTCATCACGTCGAAAGAACTTGTTATTTGTTTTTTCACAAGAAATATATTCTTCACTAAGATATTGGTTCAAATGATATAATTTATTAATGGATTCAAAATCAAGCAATTTAGTATATAGAGTAGAGATTAGGCTTACTTCCATGAAAGTGCATTGATAATGATAATTTCTTTATTTTTTTTTTGTAGCGGATGATATATAAAAAAAGTTTTTACAAACTCATTTCATCGTGTATATTTCGTATTCAACTTGTTTTGGACCTTCAAATACTTCAACGACTCGTATTTGGTGTGAATTATAAATTTCTTGGGTCAAAGATAATGTTGTCAGGTTTTTAAGGCCTAACCAAATGTATACAACTCTGTTATAAGTAGGATATTTAAGGGTGTCCCACTTAGTTTTTTGTTAAATTATGCAATGGGTCATCCTTCTCGTATAAGAACTACGCCAATACATAAACCTAACGCATCACAATTAATCTCAATTTTTTTTTTGCAAAGTTAGGTAATGTAAGTAAAAGTGCATGAGTTAGTTTTTCTTTGATCAATTATAATGTGTTTTCTTGTTCTTCACCATACTTAAACCTAATATCTTTTTTGATAATTTTGGTTATTAGTGTGACTATGTTACTGAAGTCCTTCACAATCCACCAATAAAAATTACTAAGTCGAATGAGAACTTCAAATTTTTCTCACAATCATTGGACTTGGTTAGTATTAAATTGCTTGAACCTTTTCTTCATAAATTTATATTCATTGTGCCCTAACCAAGAAACACAAGATTGTTGGTGCAAAATGTGCACATCTTAAGGTTAACAAACAAATTTTCTTTTCAAAACAAAACCTTAATACTTTTTTAATGAATCAAATAATTACTTAAGTTCTTGTTATAATTGGGGATATCATCAAAATAGACAATCACAAAATTTTCAATGAAAGTATGTAAAACTTGTTTTATTTGTATTATGAAAGTACTATGTGCATTAGTTAATCTAAAAGGCATAACTAATTACTCATATAAATTATATTTAATTTTGAAAGTAGTTTTTCATTCATCTTCTTTCATTTTAATTTGATGATATTTTTTTTTCAAATTAATTCTCAAAAAGATATAAAAACGAGATGATAATACTTTACTGTTATGCTTATGTTATTGATGGCTCATCAATCATTACATATCCTTCATGTGTCATCCTTTATAGAAACCAAAATCACTATAATTACACATGGACTCAAATTTTTCTTCACATATCAAATTTTCATTAATTCATCTGCTTGTTTTTGGAGTTCCCTTATCTCCTCGAGATCACTCTTATAAGCAGCATGGTTTGGAGTGATAACATCATAACCAATTAATTTGATGATCGATCGTTCATTTAGGAGGTAATTCTTTAGGAATTTCTCTGGGAGAGATATTTTAAAATTTTTACAAATGAGATACAATAGAATAAGGCATAAGTCTTAAATTGGTTAGTATTAAAAAGTATCTCGTTTAATAAAAGTATGATCACATGCTTGTTTAAGGACTATGCTTCTTTAACATCATTGTCTTTGTATAGACATTAATATTAATCTTATTTTCTCTTAAATTTTTAGTAATTTTATTTACACATATTTTTTATATTTTTTTCTTTTATTCACTTTCATTTTTAATATATATTTTTTGTTCCTTCTCTTGTTTGTTTATTTTTTTTTGTTTGCTTTCTTTTTCATAATTTTTTGTTCACTAATTTTTTATTATTTATTTTTGTTCATGCTCTTTTTGTAATCTCTTTTGGTCTTCATAAACTTAATGTCGTGTCAAAGAAACAAGAGTGATAGTCCAATCATTATGCTTGTGTAAATACTTATTAGTGAAGTCATCATGCTTAACTTTCCTATCAGGTTTTGTCATGATCTTCCTAATAACAAGTGTTTAATTTATATTGGAATTATATCTTACAAAATTTCATCTTAATAATTTTTTATGCTAAAAGTGACTAACAATTATTTATACTCTCTTATCTCTACACAATTTTTTAATCATTGTAATTCTTAAGGCCGAAGATGCTTGCTTGTTGGCATTCCTAATTTTGTCCACCACGGTTGTGCTAGCAATATTAGTTTAGCTGTTCCATCAATGATCATGCTACGTACCTTATTTTGGACATGATACCTAATTTGAAAAATATTCTCTCATTGCATTGCATCATCTTTCTTAGCATGCACATTTAAGGCCCTGCATGCCACTATCAGTTATTCTTGAATAACATGCTTCTTATCATCGGCATCCTCTAAGGATGACATATAGTCACAACATGACTCATTGTTCATTTCAATCTCATCTTTGTCTCACATTATCATGACGCTTTTGTTTGGATAGTAGCTTGCTGTATGACTTCTATCCTAGCATTTAAAACACATAATATCACTATTTGAAGTAGTGGCAGAATTGGGTCTACCTTGATTTCCTTGGCTAGCCCCCTCTTGTTTTTCTTTTGTTTTAGGCTTGGTGTTTGGTGGTTTATCTTTCTTTCTCCATTGATTCAACTTCCAAGTAGATGAATTTGAACTAAGTGTAGAATGTGTGTTGCTAATGCCCCTCCTCTTTAGTTGATTCTCAATCTTGTTGGCCATATGCATCATATCTTTCAATTTCATATAATATCGTAATTTTATCACATTTTGAATTTTTTGATTTAAACTCGCTAGAAACCTGTTAGAAACCTCCACATCGTAGCATCTTGTTCTTCTTTAATATTTATTTTAGTCATCGTAACATCTGTCTCCTTATAATATTCTTCCACACTATGGTTTCACTTCCTTAGGCTTTGCAATTTGTTATACAACTTTTGGTAGTAGTGAGTTGGAATAAATATCTTCAGCATTATCCTCTTTACCTTTTCTTATGTTTCCACCCTTGACTCTTTATTTTTGTCTTTTATTCAGCACAAGTTGGTCCCACCACATTATGATATAGTCTGAGAATTCTATGACTACAAGCTTCACATTCTTGTTGTCAAAATAATTGTGACAATCAAACATCATCTTCACAATTATTCCTCTCTCAAGATATGCCTTAGGGTCATTCCTTCCTTGGAAGGATTAAATCTTCATTTTAATACCGTTCAAATTATTACCTTTTTGATTCCTAGCTCCTTTATCATACTCTTCTTTTTTTTTTCCCCGCATCTTTTTTTGGTAACTTATCCCTACTAGGCCTTGGTGGAGGATTGCTAAATTTCTCTAAACTTTGTTTCATCCTCTCATGGAATTATTCTATTTCAGCTTGAAACATCTTCTTTACTTCTAGTTAAGGCATTCATAATAAATTTTGTCAATTCCTTTCATCACACCTTTGGATGCATTGTTGTTTGACATATTGGTATTTCTCTGATATTGAATGATATGAACCCCATTAACTTGTAAGCAGACTCATGATCCAGTTAGTTCGGAAAAATCACTCTAGCGTCGACCTGGATGCATGAACTTGACTCATTGCTTATATGAAAGCAAGAATCTTTGTATATGTGAGGATATTTCAATTGGTGATGGGAATATGATTGATAACTCTTGATGAATGCATGGAATAACTAATAAGTTCAAATAGTTCATTCCTAAACTAAAGTGAAATCGAAACTCTCTAAACTTTCAAAATAAAAAAATTATTAGAAGTAATTTTTTTTAAAAAATAGAAATTGACATTTAACCATATGGAAATTAAATACTTGACTAACAAATAGATATCAACAGCAAATTATGAATATATGAGCATCAAATTAGCTTCAAACTAGTAGCAAATCAGCTCTAAAATAGCAGTAAGTTAGCAAGTCAAAATATTTTTGTTTTTTTGTCCAAATCTAGATTTTTTTGACGCTGACTATTTTTGTTTTTATTTTGGAGTTGAACACGTGAGTTTCTTCTACTTGGTCATCTTGGATTAAAACATTAAGGGCTTCTTTGAATCTCTAAGCCTTGACTCGTGTCATTGGGCCAAGCAGGTATACATTCTAATCCTTGGTCATGCTTCCATCATCTTATTATATAAGAGAGTTTTTTTTAATTGTTGTATTCATTCAAGTTTTATTTATATTTTATTTTTATTCTTTAATTGTTTATCTATATTGTTAAGCTTGTGTACAAGCTCTTGTGGTTTTAAGTTTTTTATGCAAAAGTAAGTTGATTTAGATAATTGAGGAAAAAAATTATTAGTCTAAGATCACATGTATAGTACTAAAGCTTGTGATCCATTACAAATAATATCATATGTGATTTACTTCCTTGCAAAATAATTAGTAGGTTGCTGGTGTTATAGCCTAATTAAATTTTAGAAATTAGTAAATCATGGATTGGCCTTTGAATACCTTTGAGATTGACTAAAAAAGGTTTCAGAGGAATTCTAGAAGACTCTAAATGCAGTAATATTTTTTTTTATTTTAGAATATTTTTAGAAATTTCTAATGTAATGTGATGACCCATGGCATAATCTGAACTATTAGTGAAGGAGAGATCTCATCATATAATAGAGCTCTTTCATTATTTTATTCACTCAAGTTTTATTTATAATTTATATGTTTTTCAATTTATTTTTCTTTCTTGCTAAACTTATATGTGAGATCTTGTTAGTTTAATTCTTGTGTGAAGCAAGAGCTTAGACAATTGAGGAAGAAAATTTTCTAACCTAAGGTCATATGTATAATACTAAAGTTTGCGATTAAAGACAAGTGGTATCACATATTGTCAACTTCCTTGTTATGTGTTATGTGCCTAACATTTTTTACTACTCCGTTATTTATGGCTTATTGTTAAGAGTAATAGTGATTGGATAAGTATAATCTAAGTTGTTAAGTTAGAACTAGCATCAAGAGATATTTTCTTATTTTCTTGAATTTAGTTCATGTAATTTTTTTTCCTATTTTCTTATTTTGGTTATTTCAGCACGTTAGATGCTATTGTAATCAATTGACTATATAAGTCAATTGAAGGAAAAAAATAATTATTATCAATTATCTTTAACACTTGTGTTTGCCGAAGGTCAAAGGTTTCTCAATCAATATTGTTCTCAATTATATACTTCAAATTTATCATAGGGAATAAGGGGAACCCCCTCTTATACATACAACATTGGTATCAGAGGATTGAGATGGATTCACAAGTGGAGAAGCTAGAGAATGATGTAAACTTTCTAATTGTGGAAAAACAACAAATATTGGAGAATCTTAATGAACTTTTTACGCAATGCAACACACGCATCAATTCATCAAGATCTAATCTTCAACCTAGTCAAGATGGAAAAAATTTGATAGCTCCACTCCAAAACCCTAATAGATAATTTTGTAACACTCTTGAGACATATCAACAGGGATTGCAATATGCACCAAGGTTCCTGAAACTTGATTTTTCTCAATTCAATGGTGCAGAGGACACTATAAGTTAGTTTTCCATGGTTGAACAATTCTTTGAGTTCAATCACACCCTAGAAGAAGATTGGGTGGCTCTTGTCTCATTTCATTTGGAAGGGGATGCTCAATTATGATTTTAATTATTTGGCAAGAGTTTCATGATGAATTAGTCAATCGGTATGGTGCTATTAAATTCCAAGATTTTTACAGGAGTTAATCAGATTCCAGCAAAGCAATTTAGTACGTGACTATCAAACTCATTTTGAGAAGGTGTTAGCTAAAGGCAGATGTCTTCCTCTAAATCAGCAAGTTATTTGTTTCATTAGCGGGTTGAAAGATTCCATTAAAGTTGATGTAATAGTTGGCTGTCCTGCATCTTTATCATTTGCAATTGGGTTGGCTCACCTTTATGAGGCTTGTAATGCTGTACAATGATATATTGTGTCAACACCTGATTTGGAGGTGTTCCTGACCAATAAAGATATAATAACTAGCAATTTACATTTTTCAATTAGATGACTATCACCAATTGAAATGCACGAGCGACACATGAAGGGACTATGCTACAATTGTAACGAGAAGTTTGTTCCTAGTCATCATTGCAAAAAAAATTATTCTTGCTCGAAGTTTGTAATGCTTAAGAGTCAAGGGGTGTAACCGAGCCGAGTCATGCCGAATATTAGGTAGGCTCGGCTCGGCTTGGCTCGGTTTTAAAGGAGTAGGCTCGAGCTTGTTCACGAGCCTATTCTCGAGCTGACGAGCCGAGTTTGAGGGTGCTCGGGCTCGGCTCATTTAACTTACGAGCCTGTTCATGAGCTTGGTTCACGAGCTCGTTCACGAGCTTGTTTACGAGCCTGGTTAACTAGCTTGCTCACAAGCTTATTCACGAGCCTATTTATAAGCTGATGAACTGAGTTTAAGGGTGCTCGGGCTCGTCTCGTTTAACTTACGAGCCTCATAATGATATTTGGGAATTAAAGAAAATGTTCATCTAAAATAGTCAATATACAACTAATTTAAAAAGATAAGATAATAAAAGTTCAATTAACTTGATTGAAGTTCAAGATTTAAAATATTCATCATGTTTATTTGTAAGAAAAATTTGTTGTGCATCAAGTCTTCTCCATGTTCACAAGCCTGTTCATGAGCTTGGTTCACGAGCTTGTTCACAAGTCTGGTTAACGAGCTTGCTCACGAGCCTATTCACGAGTCTGTTTACGAGCTGACGAGCCCAGTTTGTGGGTGCTCGGGCTTGGTTCATTTAACTTACGAGCCTCAAAATGATATTTGGGCTCGGTTCGTTTAACTTAATAAACGAATTTGAGCGAGCTTCTAACGAGCCGAACGCCGAGCAGCTCGTGAGTAGCTCGGCTCGGTTACAGCCCTTGAGTCATGGAGATTTTGTAATGAATATAAAAGAAAATTGTCATGAAGCATTAAATGATATGCTTGCAATTTCTTTGCATGCTATGTATGGTTCACAAGCATCAAAAACAATGAGGATGGGGGGGGGGGGAGAAATGGGCACATACAACCCATTGTTTTGGTGGACTTTGGAAGCACCTATAACTTTATAAGTAAAGTCTTGCTAAAAAAAGTGGGCTTAAAACCTATGAAGGTATGGCAATTTGAAGTTATGATTGCATAAGGAGAGTGATTATCCAGTCAAAGTGCACAAATGTAAAAATAAATTTATAAGAAATATCATTTTTTGTGGATTTCTATTTGTTTTATTAGAAGGATATGGTATTGTTTTGAGCACATAATGACTTCGTACACTTGGTCCAATCTTGTGGGACTTTTCTAAGTTACAAATGAAGTTAAATGTGACTTTACAAGGAGAATTATGTCCCAATGATTATTTGGGTGGGGATTTAAAATTCATTTGGGAAGTAAGAAAATATAATCAGGGTGTTTTGTTTCAATTATTCTTTCTTTGGATTCAACTTTTGAATTCTTTAGATGGTTATTGACCTCTACAATTGAAAAAACTTCTGGCAGATTTCCAAGATATCTTTGAAGAGCCAGTTGGCTCATCATTACCAAGAATTCATGACCACAAAATTCCTTTGGTAGCAGGGCATGAGCTGGTGTATATTAAACCTTATCATTATCCACACTATTAGAAGGCTAAAATCAAAAGGTTGGTGGCTGACATGCTCTCTATAGGTGTGATAAGACCTAGAAATAGTCCATACTCATCACCCATCATCTTAGGTAAAAAATATGATGGATTGTGACGTATATGCATTGATTATTGTGCTCTTAATAAGATTACTATAAAAATAACTTTTTGATTCTGGTCATTGATGAATTATTAGATGAATTAAATAGGCCTAAAATATTCTATAAGTTTGTTTTGCGAAGTGGGTATCATCAAATTTGTGTGATGCTAGAGGACAATTATATGATTACTTTATGGGTGCATCATGACCATTATGAGTTTCTAGTAATGTCATTCGGCTTTTCTAATGCTTCATTAGTCATTCCAAGCTTTAATGAATGAGATATTTTATGATTTTTTGTGAAAATTTATCTTATTTTTCTTTGATGATATTCTCGTATATAATAAATTTTGGGATGAGCATCTCTAATATTTAAGATCCGTACTAGCTAGACTAAGGTCTCACAAGTTATATGCTAAGAAAGAAAAGTGTCCATTTAGCCAAAGAGAAGTTTAGTACTCTGGCCATTTAATTTTTGTATCTTGGAGTTGCTCTCGACCCGAAAAAAGTTGTAGAGCTATGAGGCATTAGCCTAAGCCCACTATGCCTAAGGCCATGAGAGGCCTCCTTGGATTGACTGTATATTATCGAAAAGGTCAACTAGAACTTTGGTAAAATAGCTGGACTACTGACCAAAATGTTGAAGAAAGACTCATTCCAATGGTCACCCATGGCTGAAGCAATCTACAACTCCTTCCAATTAGGACTTATTTTCTAATAGGTTTTGTAAGAGTGAATATAAAAGTTTTACTTGGATTTATTATTTTTCTTTTCTTATATATAATCTTGCATGGACGATCATATAATAGAGTTATCTGTCAATGTCATATGAGCTTGTTCCTTGTTGGTAATCAATATGATATCATTCTCATGGAGTTATCATATCTATCAATAAATTTAAAAAATATTAATTTTGGAGAGAACGAGGGTTTTTGGAAGTGGAGATTATCTCAGTCAAGATGACACAATGATCCATGAGTCTTTTAAAGTACACACTTTTAGAGTTCATAATTAGTAGATTTGGACACCCATCACTTAGAGTCTATATAGAATAGAGGGACATCCTAGCTAGATTAGAGCATAGGTGAGTCTACCAAGGAGCTAGATAATATGATAACTAGTCTCTCTGATCTCCACCTTTCAATCACTATTTTGAAGGAACATGTGAGATATACTCTATTTGATTTAACAAGTTTTGTTGAATTCTTGTTTGCTCATTATTTTGTTATTTCTCTAAATGGTACTTGTATATCTAAATCTTATTTTGAGAGATTATTTCATCCAATAGATGATAAAAGCGACACATGTACTTCATTATAATGAGACTTAAAAATTAATATAATAATCTTCATTAAAGTCTTATTGGTTGTGGGTGCGCATTCAATGTGAAAATAAGTCTAGATAGGAAGGTAAATTACATTAAGATAATATTTGTGATAAGAGGATTAACATAAATGTTTGCTATAAACTACTGGAATACTCTCTTTAGTGGATAAAATAGTCTTAGTTTAGATTTTATTTCTTTTGAAGTATCTCATAGTTGGAGGAATACCAATTAAATATAAAGTAGATATATAGAATATATTTTTTCATAATGACTATTAGAAGTAGGTATTGACCCCACTTCTACTGTGACTCTTTCAATTGATTATTTTACTCATGAGAGAATTAAAAGGAAAATGAAATATCTGATGATGATCATGCTAAATATTATATATTCAATTAGTATAGTTAGTTATTTTTTAGATTCTCTTTGATAAGTTTATATTGATATAATTAATCATGTATCGAGGTAAGTGATGAATCCTCTAGAATTTGGGATATCTTTCAGGGATTGTGAGCAATTGTAGTTGACTTGGTATTCATATTTGAGTTAGACATCATCATGTACCAAGATGAGATGTATGATAAAGTATGAGTCTGTGATAATCTAATCTTTTAGAAAAGTTAGATATAATTAATTATTTTGAGTTCTAGTCAAGATGTCTAGTTCAGAGCGATGATAATTATATATAAAATATTTTGGTAGTAGGTGAGTGTTCAATGTGAATGCATATCTAGTTAGGAAGGTAGATGTAGAGCGTACTAAGATTAGATTTGTAATAAATGGATTAACTCAGATATTTGGTGTGCATTAATAGGATACTTTTTTTTAAGCAGACTAGATGATCTTAGTTTGAATTATTAATTATTTTAAAGCATATTATAGTTGGAGGATGCACCAATTAGATATAAGAAATATATTTTTATATAATGACCTTGAGGATTAGGCATAAATAGAGCAATCACCTCGGTTTTGAGCAATACAACTAAATATTATTTATATATTATAAAAAATATTGTACATTTTGATGTTGTCATATAAAAACATTTTTTATGAGTTTTTCAGACATTTTATCTTACTTGAGTTATATATTTATGTTATGAATATTTTTTTTATTGTTTTATAAAGGTTGATAACATATTGATTTTGTTGATTATATATATAAATAATATTTTAATTTTGTAAGATGATGAGTTATTGATCATTCAACTCAAAGAGTTATTTCAAGCATAATTTTAGATGAAAGATTTTTAGAAAATTATTTATTTTTTTTGGAATAGCAGTGATTTTTTCTATATGGAGTATCATCTTGTCAAAAACTTAGATATTCTTTTGACATGTACTTGATATTTTTGTTGATATTGATCTTTTTATTTGTGTTTCATTAAATATTTTTATTGATGTAGATATTGACTTCATTTTTGGTATGACTCATTTAGTTGATTATACTACTCATACGACAATAATAAAAAATTATATATATCTGATTATGATCAAACTATATATAACATATAAAATCAGTATAGTTAGTTATTTTATAGTATTTATTTGACAAATTTATAATATTGATGTAGTTATTCATATTTTGAGGTAGGTGATACATTCTTTAGAATTTGAGATCTCTTTCGAGGTCATGAGTATTTGTAGTTGACCTGATATTTATACTTGAGTTGGGTATCAGCGTGTAACAAGATGAGGTATATGATTTAGGAGCTGTTTGATAAAGTATTTAAATTGTTCAAACCATTAAAATTTTTAATTTTCAATGGTTTGAAATTTTAAGTGTGTTTGATAAAAAAATATTAGGAGCTGAAAATTTAAAATTTTAAGTGAAAAAATATTGAACATATTAAGTAGATAAAGACCTACTTAATGTTGAAGGTTACAAATTTTTAATAAATTTTTTTAAAATTATTATTTTATCTTTTTTTTCTTTTCTTTTTCATTTTCTCATTCATGCTGCAGTTCAGTTTGTGAATGTCTCCTCCTCCTCTTTTCTTCGCCATTATAAATACTAATCCTAATCATCTTTTATGATTAATTTAAGAAAAAAAATAATAAATCAACTAGTTGTTCATTATTTTTTATTTTTATATTAACAATTTGGTTAGTTTTAAAGAGTTTAGATTTTTTTGGTTATTTTTTAAATATTTTTATTTATTTTTTAGATTTATGATTTATTTATGGATATGTTTTTAGGGATTTTATTATTTTTAATAATTACAGTGAAAAAGAAATTTCATTAGAAATTCTATTTATGCTGGATATTATGTAACACAATGATAATAATGATAAATATGTAAAATATATTATTTTCAGTATTTTGCATTTATAATTATTAAATAATATGTTTATCTTTAGCATTAAAATAATAGTTTTTTATCAAATACTTTTTCAATATAAATTTAACACTTATAAAATTCAGCCTTAATTTTTCAGCTCTTATTTTTTAGTACTTAATTTTTTCAATTTTATCAAACGGACCATTAGTTTTATACTTTTAATTGAATACAATTTAATCTCTTAAAAAAATAAAATATAAGTAATTAATTTAAGATCTTGTTTAAAAATAAGTCCAAAGTGATGATAATAATTATTTGTTAAATATTTTGAATTTGTCACCTAATTTTGATTAGATTGGATTTTTTTTTGTACTATTCTTTTTTATGAAAGTCATGGAGCAGTGTATATAGTCTTAAATTTGGAGTTTCACGAGCAAACGAAACACACTGATATAAATTATTTTTCATGTATAAAAGATTTAAAATGAGATCTTGCTATAATATGTGTTCAAATAGCATAGCAATTAGTAGATATTTTCACAATTAACTAAAAAATAAATGTTTTAGTTTATTTTTCTTTCCTAAAAGGTTTGTGTAGTGGACTTAAATTTATATGTTTGACGTGGGATGTTGTAGGTTTTAGTTTAGTTTTTTTTTTCTTTTATTTTTTATTATTATGTTGATGGGATTCCTCAATATGTGGGTTACCTAAATATTTATTCACGTTTTATTTTTTTAGTTGCATGTTAGGCTAAACCAAATAATTTAGATTGTTAAAACCTAAATATATTCTGTTTAGTGTATTGTTGCATAATTTTTTGAAAATATCTTGGCCTATATAAGTTGTGTTTCAATTTTCTTTTTTATTTTTTCTTGAATATGTATCTTTGTGTAATGATTTTTTTTTATTCATGGTAAATAAAAAATATAAATAGTTTCATTGTTTTTATAATCATGATAATAATATCATTTTTATAAACTAGTAACAAAACAAATATTCTTCATTTGAAAAAAAAAATTGTAATATTTATGTTTGCGCCAAATTAATTTGAAACACATGCAAAGCCCAATTGAAGTGGCAATGGCAATTTTATTTGGGTTGAAGTTGAACCCAACATAGTATGACCAATAATTGGGTGAACACAAGCACAAACTTGAGGTGTTTGTTTGCCCAATAGGCAAATTTTATTTGTTCGTGACTTATACTATATCCTTTCCCTCTTGCCCACAATTTATAGCAACAAAGTATATTGTTCATCAAACATGAGAGATAAAGATCAAAGATGAGAGAGAGAAAGAGAGAGATAGATAGAAAATAGGAGAGAAAATAGAGAAAAGAACACAAACTTTTTTCTTGATCAATAACGAGTACCACTTCAATATTTTTAGTAAATATAATTTGTAGTCTAAAAAATACATCATAATGAGTACACAAAATTATGTATATTTAAACATAATTATATATATATATATATAATAAATTTACAAATATGCACAACATTGTCCTCCAGTTGCAATGTGTATTAATAATATTTGATTTCGATATATTTTTTTCTATTTGTGAAAGATCGGATTAGAAGTGATATGCCAAGTTGTCTGGCAATCATAAAAGTGATATGCCAAAAAATATATATGTTGTTAATAACTCATGACTTCATACAACCCCATCTTAAAATGAATAACTTATTTTTGCTATATCTTATTTTTCTAGGTCGTTAAATTATCTTCAAAAATATATATAAGGATTTATTGTAGAAGATTTACTAGATCTGTTGGTTAAGTTTTCAAAGAATAATAATATTAGCTATAATATTTTCTTCATTACTCTATCATTACATATTGGGCCAGATGATATCTTTGTTATTTTATAGGTATACATAATAACACACATTTCGATATCAACATTCACATGTTTTAAGAATTTATCTGTAATTAATAATATTTTAATGGAAGTCAGCACACTTCACATTGAAATTATATGAACAACTCAATTTTCTCATACTTTGTTCATGATAATGAGAATAGCAACATGTTTTCCCACAACATATAATATCATAGCAAGACAACAACTAACTTGGATAAGATGTTTAAGTAGTGTGTTCATAGGTTAAGTAGTGGGAAAAAATTATTTGATATGTGTGATGATGGATTACATAGTATTGAGGAGATTTGATGATCCGATTTATAGTTTTGTTTATATGCTATTTTGCCAACATTATTTCTTGGAGAAAAAACACTTCTATTTTTTTCAAAGGTTTATCAGAGAGTTTCTCATGCATCTACAATTTTATCTTGATTAAGTGGAGTTATTATCTATCATGGCACTGCAAAATGTTCATCATGTAGTGGTGGTGATGGAACTAGGAGAGATGACAAAGGTACTCGAAGGGATAGAAAATGTAGTAGTGATTCATTCTTTTTTGTGGAAAGTTGAGGCATATTTAGGAGATATATTGGATATTGCATCCTGATTTATGATTGACTTTTCATAGTTCAAAGGTTATACGACGAAATATTAGACTTATACATGTTGGTTTCTTTATAATTATGTCTATGAGTCTTATTTCACATGTCCTTTTCTTAGGAGTGCCAGATTTCTTTTTTCGGGTGCTACTGGATTAATCATGTCTATATTTATTATTCTTTATGCTCACCACCTCACACCAGATTCTTGGTTTGTAGATTTTGGAGTGAATACACATACTATAGGTATTTATACTTTTATTTGCTTATTTTATCATCTAAAGACTTGGATATGATCATGATCAACTCTTTTATTTGGCCAATGTTTTATATCATAGTTTTATTATAATTTATTTTTTGTCAGTTATTTAATGAAATAAAAAGTTTGTGATATTATTCTTTTCCTCGTGTTTATATGCAAGATGAACAAAGTAGACAGATAATTTTCTTGGTGATTGAGTGAGATAAATTGTATATGTTTTTTTTAACTCATAGGAGTCATAGATAGAGGTGTCAACCGGGCCGGGCCGGCCCGGCACGGGGCACGCCACAGTTCGGCCGTGCCTGGGCTTGCCCGGCACGTTAAAAAACTGTGCCCGGGCTCGTGTCGTGCCCGGGTTAGGCACGGGTTCTTCCCGTGCCGGCTTCACGTGGCCACGAGTGGGCGTGACCTGGCCCCTCCCGAAAAAAAGAACGCGGGTCGGGTCTGATTGGACCTGACCCGCGGTCCCGACTTCCGACCCAATCCCAACGGGAAAAAAAATATTCAAATAGTATTAATCTCAGTCGTTGGATTTGCCTCCAATGGTTAGGGGGCAGAATCCAACGGTCCTCGTGATTCTGCCCCCTAAATAATTATTAAAAATTCAATAAAATATAAAAAAAATATATCTTTTTTTATAAAAAAATTAATATCTTAATCTATAAATTCTACCCCCCTTCCTATAACATTTATGTTTTTCAAAAATATATATCCTCTCAAAACTTTCTCTTTCTCTCACATAAACCGTGCATCTCTCTCTCGGGCCTCGGGATTTTGCTTTCGGCTTGGATTTTCGTGAAACTCGACTTGAGTTTTGAATATTAGAGCTTGCTATTGTGTACCGTGCACGTGACCGACCTAACTGCTTTTACCGGGTAATTTATTTTATGCTTTTTATACTTTCTCTCTCTATAGTTTCTCTCTCTAGAAAAAAATTAAGAAAAAATAAAAATTATAAAAAATAACAAATATCCCTGACACGTATTTAAATTTGGAAAATGAAAATATTACACAAAGGTCTGAAGCTGCTGAAACTTTGGTTTCTCCAGTCGTCTCAACCTAGAGTTCTAAAAAATAAAAAACTAGGAGGACTTCTGTAGTTTGGACTCATTTTAAAATCATAACACAAAAATATTAGGGGTGAGGAACAAGAAATGACACAGTACAAATATTGTATGGGACAATTAGCATGCAAGAGTTCATTTGGGATTGGGCACCTTAAGAGGCATGCCGAATTATGCACCAAAAAACATGGACCCTTAGAACCTAGGCAAACCCAACTTAGCACTACATTTTTTGAGACTGGATCGAGTTCAGTCTCAAAGTTTACTCTCTTCATATACTCTAGCGAGTTGGGTAGGGACGACATGGCCAGGCTCATCATATTGATGGGTCTTCCGATCAGATTTTCGGAAGATCCAAGGGTAGTGCGCATCATGCAGATTTATTTTCAGCCTTCCTATTGTAGGATTCTTAGGTCCACATCTAGGAATGACATACTAAAGATATATAAGTTAGAAAAACAAAAAATAATTAAGAAATTTATGGCATATAGTGGAGTGGTGTCCGTGACTTCCGATATATGGACAAGTATCGATGATTCTTCTTATGCATGTCTCACGAGACACTATGTAGATTCTAACTGGACAATCAATAAAAAAATTTTAGGATTCACTGAGATTCTTCATCCTCATGATGGCCCGGCCATTTTTGAGGGTATGATGAAAATCTTTATGAAATATAAAATTCAAAATAAAATTTTTAGTGTCACATTTGATAATGCTTCTAGTAATGGAGTAGCGATTAATATGTTTGTTAGGAATATTGGAGACGCACCATTAAGAGAGATCTTTCATGTCAGATACATGTGTCATGTGATTAACCTGATTATTCAAGCGGGTATGAAGGTGTGTTCCCATGCGTTGGATAATATACGCAATGCACTAAAGTATATCCGCACTCCTCGCAGACAACAAGAGTTTGGTAGTCTCTGTTTGTCTGCGAATCTTAAGAAGAATAAATATCCGACTACGTCAATAGTAAGAGTGACTAACTTATTATTGACGACACTGACTTGGCTTCAGGAATTTCATTTATGAAATTCTGAAGATATTTTATGACACAAAGAATATGTGTTCGTCGGTTTATACGCCCACCACTTGCATTGTACTCCGTTGCATATGCAAGATTAGTAGGATGTTTAGGAAGTTTCGAGCGGACCCGACGCTTAGCCATATGGTTGCAGAGATGGAGACCAAGTACCTGAAGTACTGGTCCACCATTCCATCTCTTTATTGTCTCGCACCATGCATGGACCCTAGGGCTAAGGTGGAAGGGGTAGAAAATACCCTGACTTTCATTTCCTCGTGCATGAACCTGGAAGAGCCACCTGAAGGGTTCATTCACGAGAAGTTGACTGACATATTCACATACTACGATACTAGGTATGGTGGTGGTGAGACTGTGATTACGGATATTGATACCTTGTTCGGAGATGAAGATTATTCTATTCTGCTAGCGAGGTGGAAACGTAGGGGTGGACCATCACATAGGAGCGAGCTATCATGGTACTTAGATACGATTACTGCTCAATCCTATCACATTCTGATACTAAGAATCTTGATTTATTACAGTGATGGAAATCATATGTGTCCACATTTTTCGTGCTATCTAGGATGACACGAGATCTATTGACTCCTCCGGTGTTGAGCGTAGCATCGGAGTCTGCTTTTTCTGTTGCAGTGAACGTGATTTCGGATAGGAGATCGAGATTACGTTCAGATATGGTTGAGGCCTTGGCATGTTTGAAGGATTGGGAGGAATCGAGGTTTAGTATCCGTGATCGTGCTGAAGCTGGGACTGTGACAGACACTGCAGTCGCATTCACATCCACTACGATGGCGGAGGAGTTGATTACCGATGATGATAATCCATAAGATACTGATCTTGATGTTGCGGCTGATGATTCTCATGATATGCTGATTGACGATTGATGATGATCTGCTGTTTTTTGTTTTCGATGTTTTTTTTATTGATTGTATTTGTACGCTTTGTTTGTACGTTGTGTTGAAACTTATATTTATTTTGTTCGGACCATCGGTTTCAAATGAATGATTGGTAATTTTTCATTTGTATTGTTTAATTTTTTTTTAATTTTTATTTTTACTAACATAATGTATTGATTTATTTTTTTACGATTTAAATTTTATTTTAAAAATTAATAACTTTAATATATAATTAATAAATATAATAAAAGTTAAACTAATTTGAATTTGATAAAAAAAAATTTCTAATCTTTGTTTTTTTATTTAATTTTTATTTTTAATATTTTTAAAAATATTTATATTTAATACCGTACACATAAGCATTACAATATATAAAATTTTTTTTTAAAAAAAAAAAATTTCTGCCTGCCTCTCAGTCTCGGGTTTGCCTCTGAGCTTGCCTGTATGGCCGGGCCCGGCACGACACGGTTTGAAAGAGTTATTATGAGTTTTGACGTGGTGTTAATTATTAATAGTTGATAGTTAGCTTTCTAATCAATTGAATACAATATTTTTTTTTAATTAGGTCATATTTCATATTGGTTTGTATACTCAAGAAGTAGCTCATTTACATGGAAGAGAGAAGATGGCTCCAAGTTCCATTAGGTGCGCATTCTTCATATATTCTAGTATTAAGAATAGATATATATATATATATATATATGTTATGCACTAGCGACAGAGGGTTATTTCATGTTTAAGTGTGATATTTTTTGAGGATATATTCTTTGTTAAGGTTGCATATTTAGATATAGTTGTGTCAGGTTCATTTTTGTGTCTAATTATTGCTCTTCGTGTATGAGTAACCATTGACCTTGCTTTTGTATCTATACTTGATATGACAAATATGATTGATTTTTAAGTGAATAGTAATACTTTTTTGAGGCATTGTATTGAGAGGAACCTAGTGTGAGTGTCCTACTAAATATGATATGTGAGTCTTTTCAGGAAGAGAAAAATAAATAGACTTGATGATCATTATCTTAAGTTATATATTAGACATGATATATTCACAGAGTCTTCTAGATGCATTTTTTTTTTTTTTGAATTAGCTATTCCAGTTTAGAGTAACTAATTGGACTATCTGATTGCTTAATATGAGAAACCAAAGACGTTATAGTTTGCACTATTTATCTCAAATACTCTCATATTCTTAATTCGATAGTGTTTATGAAAGTTATTTGTCCTTCTTGATAATTGCCGAGTATGTACAATCTTTTAGAGGCAATTATCATTCAGGATGGTGACAGATTATTTTGGATGAATTGAGTGCAATGACATCAAATTATATTTGTAATTTTAGTTCAAAATTGGTAGGTAAGTCATTAGTGGGATATATTTTAGTACTCACGGCAAAGATGCAACTTGAAGAAAAGATATATCAGTTCGAGATTAAGTTGGTTACGAGAGAATTTACACAAAATTATAATGTTGACTTATAGGCACTTGCTTTCACATGGCCAAAATTGTGACTATTAAGCTGCTAATTTTTATTGTAGTATCATATATGTCAATTGTGTACTAGTTATATGTAAGGAATGCATTCCTTCGTGATATTCTCGAGGAAAGAAAATTTATGCACATTAGGATTTATGATTTTTAGGTTGTTGTTTATCAGATTTTCTTTATCACTTAGCTGCTTAATATATTTGATCCTAGGAGATACGTGTTGGATAATTTCTATTAATTTCGTCGTGAATCAAGAAGTTAGTATCTGATATTATTGTTATATAGGCTTTGGCATGTAGGCTTATTTATAAATCTTAGTATATCAATTGATTCCACTAAATATAGGAAAATCATTGGCCAAGTAAACTATATGACGATGATCAAGCTAGATGTTATCAACTATGTTAGTGCAATTATTTGTTTTATAAATTATTTTAAACATATTTATATGGATGTAATTTTTAGTATATTTTGGAATGTGAAGAAAACTATAGACTTGAGATTATGTTTAGAGATTATACTTAGGTTTCAATGATCGCATTAATGGGATATGCTATAATTTTTGTACTTTTTTATTGGTGATGTTTTTTTTTTTTGAATGAAAATGTAAGTAATTATTATAAGATCTCATTTATGTTAATCACAGACAAAGCACATTGATATTAACTATCTTTTTACATGTGAGAAAATTTGAGATGACTTGATTATCACTTTCTACATACTATCTTTTAGTGTGCGTTGAAATTTGATTTATTTTATATTTATTGTTTATTTTTTTTTTTATTTGGGAGCATCCGGCATATGGACTCCCCCAAACCATCTATATGTGATTTATGTATTATTTTTTAAATTTAATAAAATTATATTTTTCTGTTCTTCTCTCCCTCTCTCTCTTCCCAAACCACACCAAAATCCTAGAATTTTTGAATACTTATAATATTCAGTATTAAGTGTGTGTGTGTGTGTGTGTGTGTGTTAGTAAATGTCTATAATACTAAACTCTAGGGAAAGAGATACAAATTGGGGTATCTTCAAGATCTTCATAAATATGGCAGCTAATTTATTTGTTATATGAATTTAATTTATGATAATAGTTATTATGATTTATGAATCATATCCTTGAAAAATAAATAATCCATCTCTATGTTTGTTGTTCATTCTTGAAATATTGGATTGGAGTCCATATGTTTCTTTGCCCAACTATCACTGTAGAGAATAGTTATAAAAAAGATTTTAGAAATTTGATCTCGTCAAGTTGATGCTTGATTTGAATAATCTCATAGGTAGTTATGACCATTATTTTGTATCCTACCTTTGTACTAGCTTGTGAGAGTGCTGATAATCTCTTACTTGTTTAGGTGACAATGTCATCTTAAAGAAATGTATTGTGATTTGTAGCAGATGTTGCGTCTCTGCAAGGTGTTATCCAATTGGAATTTGGGTATTCGACAAGTTGAAGATATTAATGATCACTGCATGAGATATAAAGTTCTGGAGACTTGTTTACATATTTATGCATCTTTAAGAAAAGTGAGACTTTCGTTGAAAATTTGAGAATTGATTAGCTATATTGTTTTTAAGTTATATCTGATCTGATGATAATTATATAATTAATTTTTCATATTATTTTTATTATATGTAGTTAAGTCAACATGATGACTTAAATTTTATAAAAAATTTAAATGTGGCTCAATAGAAGAAGTATATGATGGGGCACAAGCACAACTCAAAAAGTCACATTTTGTCAGTGTCCAACTAATATCTATTTTGTGATATTACAATGTATCTATTATCATAATCCACCATATTGCTAAGACTATACAACTTTTCATTGAAATTATGACTAAAGATGGTCATTGAGCTGAGTAATGTCTAATTTCTAATTTTTCATAATGAGAATGTCATCCACATGTATAATCAATAAGGTGTGTTTGTCGATCCCTCTCATGGGGAGCTTAGCTGGTTAAGGCTCTTGGTAATTTCCAGGAGGTCACGAGTTCGAGTCTTACTGATGAGGGGTACTGGAGATATTTCTTACCTGCTTGGTTCTCCTGGGGATGTAGGGATCCACGTAAGTGGGCCCTGAAGCCCTTGGTTTCCAAAAATATATATATTTGTCCAATATTTATTGATAAAATAAGGAATAATTAATAATACATATGATCAAACTAAATTTGTTAAGGGTAAGACTTTCCATAATATGCAAAATGGATCTGAAAATGCTATTTGCGATAGAAAACTATGTGACTATTTTGTATTCATATCATCCTCAAACTACATTATTTTAGTGAAAACTAATTATATATATCATTTATTTGTGACAGGCTCTACAATAAATATGAGTAATTGAATTATAATAATTTTGAATACTGAAAATAAATTATTATGATAGTAAGTCTAAATATTTTAGTGAACTCCAATCTCCACTCCAAAGGAGATTAAGGTTAACTCCAAATAAATTATTATTTGGAGATTAATATTAAATAGTATTTATTAGCATTAAGTATTAAGTTGTTTGTTTTTTTTTTTACTTAATACTGAATAGATAAGCGAAGATCGGAGTGAGGGTTTTGATTGTGTGGAAGTGAGATTTTTTTAAATGAAAAAAATCAAAATTTTTGGTTTTTTTATTTCAGCTATTTTTCAAAAAAATTCAGTAATAAGTTAGTAAAAAAATAAATAAATAAATAAATGGATGAATGCTGAAATCAAATTAGTTGCAGCATTCAACCAAAAAAACACTCTAAGTTTTGTTTTGTTTTTTTAAAACTTTGTTTTCCCTTTTATAAACTTCAGGATAAATATTTACGATAAATTTTTATACTGGTCAATCATCTCAGGAGTGTTCATGACCAAATATTTTCAACTTTGAAATTCTTATGGGATTTAGTGTATTAGTGATGGTTTAAACGCATCTAACAACTGAATATCCAAATCAAAAAATGAATATCCAAAAAATAATAATAAAAAAGAATCCAAAATATTGATACTATTTCAAATCATCTCAATTACGATTTAGATCATTAAAGATCTAAATGACTAATTCTGTTGTTTTTCATTTTATCTATTCTGTAGGTGAATTGAACTGCTCTTTTTTTTTTTTTTTTTGTTATCTAGAGTTTGGAGAGTTTTGATGTGAGTTCCTTGCGCAGCTTATGACCAAGAGAAACGCAACAAGACTAGCATGGTTGATCGACATGCCCATTGAAAGCGGTAGCATCCAGTTGGAGTAGCAATTGGTGGTGTTGGCAGTGTGGTGAAGGAAGGTGCTGGGGAGGAGAAAAACAAGGGCAGGATGGATCCCCCACAGCAGAGGAGAGATGTCGAATTAGGGTTAGCTCCATCGGCCAAGATGGTGTTTCACAGCAGAGGAGAGATATCGAATTAGGGTTAGCGCCATCGGCCAAGATGGTGTTTCACAGCAGCGGAGAGATATCGAATTAGGGTTAGAACCATCGGCCAAGATGGTGTTTCACAGCAGAGGAGAGATATCGAATTGGGTTAGCACCATCGGCCAATATGGTGTTTCACAGCAGAGGAGAGATATCGAATTAGGGTTAGCACCATCGGCCAAGATGGTGTTTCACAGCAGTGGAGAAATATCGAATTAGGGTTAGAACCATCGGCCAAGATGGTGTTCCACAGCAGAGGAGAGATATCGAATTTCGTTAGCACCATCGGCCAAGATGGTGTTTCACAGCAGAGGAGAAATATCGAATTAGGGTTAGAACCATCGGCCAAGATGGTGTTCCACAGCAGAGGAGAGATATCGAATTTCGTTAGCACCATCGGCCAAGATGGTGTTTCACAGCAGAGGAGAGATATCAAATTAGGGTTAGCACAATCGGCCAAGATGGAGTTTCACAGCAGAAGAGAGATATCGAATTGGAGTTGGCGCCGATGGTGTTTCACAGCAGGGGAGAGATGTCGACTTGGGGTTAACGCCATCGGCCAAGATGTTGGGCACAGCAGAGGAGAGAGATCGAACTAGGGTTAGCGCCATCGGCCAAGATGGTGCTTGTAGATCTGACCGTCGTTGCGACGCCCATGCTGTGTTTGATAGCTTGAAGATAATATCATCCACGGATGGTGATGTCGGGCCGGGGGGGTGGTGTTGATTGTGGTTTTTCTAGGGCACAAATTGTGTTTTCTGTTAAGTATTTCTTATTTGTACACATGGGTGATGTGTTAATCATTGCCATTAGAGCTCATTCTTCATAATATCCTCCCATCAAAAAAAAAAATTAAAAATTAAAAAATAAAAAATAAATAAAAAATATAATAAAAAAATAAATACAAAAATAAAAGATAAAACAATTAAAAAATGAAAAATAAAAAAATAAGAATAAAAAAACACAAAAAAAAAACAAAAAATTTTTTAAAAAAAATCACATTGATATTGTCTTCACGTAGTTAAATATATTAAGAATCTTTAGGGCTTGGTTAAACACATAAAAAACCCAAATAGGTAAGTAGAATTTAATTGATAATCAACATGTGCTAACATAAGATCTTCATTCTCTTCACTTATTTTTGTCTACTATGATAGTTAATTAGTGATGTATTAAATTTTTAATCTAATATTCTATGAGCTAATAAAAAATATATAGATAAATTTGGTGTTTACTAGGGAAAAGATGAAAGTTGGAATCTTTGTCACAACTTATATTTTGCAACATATTAACAAGATGATATATTATATAAAGTTGTTTAGCAATATGGCTCACATAATATAAGTGTGTGAGTGTGTAGTGTGTGTGTGTGTGTGTAGTGTGTGTGTGTGTGTGTGTGTAGTGTGTGTGTGTGTGTGTGTGTGTGTGTGTGTGTGTAGTGTGTGTGTAGTGTGTGTATAGAGTGTGTGCATTCACTTATGTAATGATTTGACTCAATTTTTTTAGTACGCATAGATCATGAGTTTCAATCATAGTTCTTTGAAGAGGTATTTTGGTATTAAAATCAAAAAGTAATTTTTCAATACGAAAATTACTATTTTAGATTTATTTTTTTTAATAAAAATTTTGGGGACAAAATCAGGCTTGTGCATTTTAATACATTAAAACTTAATAGTTTTTGATTTTGATGTTTTTTTTTGTTTTGGAAAATTGTTATTTTTTAAAACATTATGTTTGGTTCACCCAAATACAAATCCTATTAAATTTGTGATTCTTAAGATTTTATTATTCCAAAAAAAAAAATGATTCCACAATATTTTAGATGTTAATTTGTTGATTTGAATGTGGAAAATTTTGATTTTTTTTTTAATTATCCGTGCTGATTTGTATATTTCTGATATTTATTTATAATAATAAAAAAAATATATTCACAAAAAAAAAATCAAAACAATTTAGGGAAGATTATGGTAAAGATCCCAAAAGAAAGATTCTAAAAAATCCCTTTTCCTAAAAATTCAAGAAAACGATCCGTTACATGAAAACTAGAGTTTTGTACGGAAATAATATATTTAAAATAAAAAATTCACAGTTTAAGTTGGGTTTAAAAATATGTCCAAACTAGTGCGTCTGGAAACAACCTGGCACTACCAGTCGTTGAAAATGGTGGTCATCGTCACGCTGTTGATTTTTTGAAATCAGAGGCCAAGGTTGTGAATGACAGATATTGAAAATATTGTTGAGATCTCATTATGCTCCTTGGCCCTCTACCCTCGGCCCTCACCCGTATCCCCTCACCTCTCACCACACTCTTCCCACCCCCTCTCTTCCCGCCAGTTTCAAGAGCTCCATCGTTGAGCTCCACTTCGAGCTTGCCGGAGCTCAACAAAGCTCCACAACGGAGCTCCTGGAGATGGATGAGAAGAGAGGGGTGGGAAGAGAGGGGCAAGAGGTGAGGCCAGACACTGGACAGGCAAGAGGAGACGGGAGAGGGTAGAGGGGCGTAATGGGATATTCACGGTGTTTTCAAAAGCCTGAATTCACAACGCCGGCCTATGATTTAAAAAAACAACAGCGTGATAATGACCGTCATTCTCAATGACTGATATTGTCACGTTGTTTTCCGATGCACTAGTTTGGGTATATTTTTGAAACTTGCCTTAGATTATAGATTTTTTATTTTAAATAAATTATTTCCCTACAAAATTCTGAAAACTATTTATATATTGGGCTATAAAACGAGGAAACCCGAAATTGCCCCTCATTTAAAATAAATCACAATCAAAATTCAACGTCAGCATGAAAAAAATAAAATTAAAAAATATAATAAAAAATATCACTTATTTAGGAAATTTTCAACTCTGAAAAAATTAAGCACAAAGCTCAGAATCATAATTGTCCATCTTGTTTTTAAGTACGGATTTGTGTTATTTGGTGTGTGCAAACACATGATGTCATCATTGCCATATGCTTTTGTGGGACTCGAACAAAGGCCCTTATACATTAAATGATGGAGTACACCACGAGGGTCTTTCACAACAATCTTTGGTCACGGCATGCCAAAAAGCTAACTATTTATTATTTTAAAAAGTATTTTAACATAATTACTCCCAAAATAGTTTTCTCACCAAATCAAATGCAAAAATAGCGAAATCATAGCATTTTCATATCACATTGAAGAAATAAATTACAAAAATAATTTTCCTATTATTTCTTATTTACATCAATTATCCCCCACAGCTAATGACTTTGGAATTCTTGATGATTATAAATTTCCTAATTAAAAATATTATACCATTGTTGTGTTCTTAATTCTATTTTTTATTTTAATTAAAATGATAATTTCAATTTATTTGGAATTCATATTTCTAGATAATAATTTCAAACAAAAATATTGTTTTCTATTGGGTCTACCCGGGTTGGGTAGACCTTGTTTGGTTAGATTTGGTTTAAATTTAATTATTTTAATTTGGTTTGATTTAATTCTAAATTTAATTAAACGAATAAGGGGTATCTCATCAAAATGAAGAGCAATTAATAATAAAATTAAAATGGTAAATTTTTAAAAAATAATTTTTTTTTTGAGAAAAAGAAGTGTGAATTGAAAAAGAAATGGTGGACAACCCTCTTTTTTATGGAAAATATTGCCCATTTTAAAAAATGGTTTGTTCATTTTGTAGGCTGTCAACATTGACATGATCTGCATCGCTATCTCCTTTAAGAAGTATTTTTTTCGTACCAGTCACCAAAAAATAATAATTATAGTATTATCCATGCTAACACTCATGTATGATGGGCAGCCCTATGTGCTCATGTATGAATGAGCATTCATCTGTGCCAGCACTCATGTATGAATGTTTAGAGGATGGACACCGAAAAGCATAGGGTCAAAAGGTGGCACAGAAATCAAAAGTTGACTAGAATGAGCATTCATCTGAACTCCAAGTACTTTGGCAACATTAAGGTTGGTTTCCAACTCAACATCTATATCATTTGACTTGTTGTTATCTGAATTAGGAATAGTTTAGGAAGGAATCTTTTTAGACTTAAATTTATTGAAATGACCGATGCATCCTCATGTAATCTTGTCAGACTTCTATTGTAACAGGGATTGCAGCCTATTGGCATGTGAAAGGAACTGTATTTGAAGGAATTGTATTATATACTGAGAAATCAATTGATTTAGGTACTTCCTCAGCTTGTTATTTAGCAATAAGTGAGCTATCTATGTTGTATATTTTAAATATGTTCAATAGGTGAGTTCATAGGATATTCCTTAATATCATTTAAAAATTATTATAGCATGTTAATAATTAGAGAGTCATATATTCAAGTCAAGTATTGGTATATAAGTTCATACCTCTAAAAAAATTTTAAAAGATTTACCGGATCTGTCGGTTAACTTTCAAAGAATAGTAATAGTAGTTAAAATATTTTCTTCATTACTCCATCATTACATATTTGGTCATATATTGCTATCCTTATTACTCTATAGATATACATAACAACACACATTCTGATATTGATATTTATATATTTTATGAATTTATGTGCAATCAATAATATTTTAATTAAAGTTGGCGCATTCTACATATATATTATATGAAACAGCTCAATTTTCTCATTCTTTGTTCAAGCTAATTGAGAATAGCAAGCAATTCTTCTACAACATATAATATAATAGCAAGAAAACAAGCAACTTGGATAAGATGTTCAAGTAGTGTATTCATTTACCTCGACAAAAGGTTAATATCAGTGAGAAAAAAAAATTCATGCTTGACCAAAATAGAAATTAGGATGAGGTGATTTTTTATGTGACTTTGATAAAATTATTGGAAAAAATGTTTGATATGTGTGCTGATGGATCAGATTATATTGAGAATATTAGATTATCTAATTTGTATCTTTGTTTTATGCAATTTTGCGAACACAAATTCTTAGAGAAGAGGCACTTCTGCTTTCTATCAGAGAGTGATTCATGTATCTATAGTTATATCTTGATAACGTAGAGTTTATCATCAGTCATAGCACTACAATATGTTCATCACAAAGTGGTAGTGGTGGAGTTGGGAGAGATGACAAAGATACTCCCAGGAACAAAAATATAGTGGGGACTCATTCTTTATATGAAAAGCTGAGGCATACTTAGGAGACATATTGGACATTGCATCCTAATTTATGATGGACTTTTCGTGGCTCAAAGGTTATATGACAAAGTACTAGACCTATTCACGTTGGTTTATTTATTATTGTGTTTGTGAGTCTTGTTTCACATATGTTTTCTTAAGAGTATCAGACTTCTTTTTTTGGATTCTACTAGATTAGTCATGTCTACATATATTGTTCTTTTTGCTCACCACATTACACCTGATTTTTTGTTCAAAAATTTCAGAGTGAATACACATAATATGGGTATTTTCATTCACACTTTTTTACTTACTTTATAATCTAATGTCTCAGATATGGTTGTGATCAATGACATTGTTGTATGAGCAAGGAAGCACTTACTCAATATCTACTCTTTTGTTTGATGCATGCTCTATATCATAGAGCTTTGTTATAATTTTTTTTTGTTAGTTATTTCATGAAAGAAAGAGATTATGATATTATTCTTTTCCTCTTGTATTTATATGTAATATCAAAAAAGTAGACATAATTTTTTAGGTGATTAAGTGAGAAATTGTAAATGTTACAACTCATAGGATTCCTAAAAGCATGTATATTTTTGATCTACTTGTTATATATAATTGGTTGGTATATTAATTATTAGACAAATTATAGATCTTAGAGCTGAACATTATAGTAATGATATTTATTAATTGTGAGATGTATTTGTTAAGAAAACATATTAGATCTTCTTGTTAGGTATGTCAGGAAGGTACTAGAATAAATACATTCCATCTTATTTATTCAGATGTTGGACACTCTCATAGGGATCACTTTTGATTACTTGAGATATTTTATTAGTTTTGTTGATAATTCTATACAATTTACATGATTATTCATATTTAAAAAAAAAATTGATTATTTTTATTTTTATGAAATTTTATAAAAAAATAAAACCTCCATATAGAATTTGGGTATGTTATAAATAAGTTGATAGATAATAATACTTCATACTATAAATATCTTTGATTTTTTTTTGTTTCTTTTAAACATAAATGATGATTCATTAGATATCATGTTGTTGTTACTCATTTATAGAATTTAATAGTTGAAAGGAAGAATTTATATTTAACTGAGATGGCTAAGATACTCACACTTCATAAGAGTGTGACTAGACATTTTTGGAGAGAAATAATATTAATTGTTAGCTTTATAATCAATTGAATACAATATTATATTTTCTCAAATCATATCCTATACCAATATGTATACCTAGGAAGTAGCTCTTTTTCCAGGTTGATACAAGATGACTTCACATGGCATCAAATACACCATTATATATATATATATATATGTTATGCATATGAGGCTGAAAAAGTATTATGAGTGTCGATGTGATATTAAGTGTTAATTTTTAATAATTATTAGTTAACTTTTTAATCAATTGAATATAATATTTTTTTCTTATGTCATATTATATTGATTCATATATCTAAGAGGTAGCTCTTTTACCAGTCAGAGAGAAGATGGCTCCACGCGCCATCGGGTGCACATTCTTTGTATATTCTAGCATTTAGAACTAGAAAAGATATATATATTATGTATTAGAGATTGAAAGAGGTATTATGAGTGTCGGTGTGATGTTTTTTGAAGGAAGTACTTATTTAAGGATGCACATTTAGATATAGTAGTGTTAGGTTCATTTTTGTGTCCAAATGCTACTATTCATGTATGAGTAACTATTGGCCTTGCTCGTATGTATATACTTGATATAACTAAGATGATTAATTTTGAAATGAATCATGACACCTTTTTCAAGCATTGCCCTAAGTGGAACCTAGTGTGAGTGTCTACTAACTATGACATGTAAGTCATTTTAGAAGAATAAAATAAATATTGGGAAACTTAATGATCATAATATAAAGGTATTATTAGACATGATATATTCACAGTGCTTTCTATAAGAGTTTTCTTTAGAATTAGTTGATTTTGTTTAGAGTAACTATTTGGACTATTTAATTGCTTTATAGAAAAAACCAAATATGTATTATAGTCAATACTATTTATCTTGAATATATTATTATTCTTCATTTGATATTGCATATTTAAAGTTATTTGTCCTTCTTGATAGTTGTAAAGCTCTGTACAATCCTTTGGAGCACTTATCATTCAGGAATATAACATATTATGTTGAATGAATTGAGTACAATGACATCAAATCATACTTGTAATTTCAGTTCAAAAATGGTAGGTAGATCAGTGGTGGGATGTATTTTAGTATACAAGGTGAAGATGCACATCAAAAGAATTGTCTATCAGCTCAAGATTAAGTTGGTTACGTGAAAATTTACACAGACTTATGACATTGACTTATAGAGTACTTTTTTCATATCGCCAAAATTGTTACTATTAAGTTGCTAATTTTAATTGTAGTATCATATATGTCAATTGTGTATTTGTTATATGTAATGAATATATTCCTTCATGATGTTCTTGAAAAAAGAATATTTATGCACATCAGGATTTACAATTTTTGGGAGCATGGATATGATATGTAGATTGCAAAAAATTCATTATGACATAAAATTGTATTATAGGTTGTTGTTTTGTAGATTTTCTTCAGCACTTAGCTGCTAATTATATATATATATATTTATTTATTTATTTATATTTATTTATTTATTTATTTTTGAAAACCAAGAGCTTCAAGGCCCACTTACATGGACCCCTACATCCCCTTGGGCCCTCAGAGAATCAAGCAGGTAAGAAATATATCCCCAGTACCCCCCACCAGTAAGACTTGAACTCGTGATCTCGTGTACATTGCCAAGAGTCCTAACCAGCCAAGCTCATCATGAGAGGGGTAGCTGCTTATTATATTTGATCTTAGGAAATACATGTTAGATAATTTTTATTAATTTTATCGTGAATCAAGAGGGTAGTATGTGATATTATTGATATATATCAATATTATTTTGATTATATGATATGAATATTTAAGTATATCCCAGTTGAAATTATTTCTGTAGACTGAGTTTTTAGATATATGATATTTCTTTTAGATGAGATATATTCGATATCATAAGTCAAGATGTGCATCTACGAACTCATTACTTGTTTGACCTGTAGGCTTATTTATAGATATTAGTATATTAGTTGATTCTACTTGATATAGGAAAATCATTAGACAAATAAACTATATGACAATGATCAAGCTACACATTGCTGACACTGTTAGTGTAATTATTTGATTTCTAGATTATTTGACATATTTATATGGATGTAATTTTTAATATTTTCATGTATGTGAAAAAAACTATAGACATGAGATTATGTTTAAAGATTACAATTAGATTTCAATGATCACATAAATGAGATATGCAATAATTTTTATACTTATTTATTGGTAAAGTTTTTTTCTGAAAACGTGAGAGGTTGATAGTTTTTTAAGATCCTCTTTCTATCGATCACAAATAAAGCATGTTGATATTAATTACCATTTTATTTAAGAGAAAATTCGAGATGATTTGATTATCACTATCTACATTTTTATTAATGAACAAATCATAGATATCTTCAAGAAAGCTTTAAGAGGGTCATAAGTTGCTTTCATTTTCTTTTAAGTTGAGTGTTTGTGACTTATATAGTTCAATTTCAAGAGGGAAGGGGTGTTGAAATTTCATTTATTTTATATTTTTTGTTCATTTTATTTATTTTTTATTATTTGGGTGCATATGATATATGAACTACTCTAAACCATATATATGTAATCTATGTTGTATTCTATAATATTTTTCAAAAATTAATAAATTTATTTATTATTATTTTTTTCTTCTTCTTTTTTCCCTCTCTCTCTCCCTTCCCAAACCATATCAAAATCCTAGAATTTTTGAATAATTACAATATTCATTGTTAAGTGCCTGAGTAATTATCTATATTACTAAACTTGTAGGAAAGAGATACAAGTTGGGGTATCTCAAAGGTCTTTATAAATATATTGGCTAATTTATTTGTCTTATGAATATTTGTTAAGATAATACTCATTATGAATCTTATTCTTGAAAAATAAAAAACCTATCTCCATGTTCGTCATTCATTTTTTGTAATATTGAATTAAAATTTTAATGTTTCATTGCCTAACTATCATAGTGAAGAAGTATTATGGTAGAGATTAAAATTTTAAAAATAAAATATACTAGCATTGATTTGAATAATCTCATTTATATTATATATATTAAATCAAATCATCATTTCTTATTGAATATACTTTTTTTTTTCATAATTTAGATAAAACTGAACAATTGATTAGTAAGATTGTAACATAATATTATAATAAAACTACTTTAAAAACGAAGAATAATGAAGTTCTAATTTACAATGCTAGTATACTTAAGTATATTGAACGAGACCCTTAAACCATGATTTTTATGTACTAATATGTAAAATAAAATACGCCATTATTATTATAAAAATAGTTACTCTTATTTTTAAAGTAATTATTATTCACATATACTTCTTAATAATCATTTTGATTCGTAAAGAATGATATATCTATAAATAAATTTATAAACTCTATAAAAATCATATCATGTTGATGAATTGATGATGCCTATTTGAGAAAACTTATAAGTTTTAATATTGTCAAAATCTGTAGGTGAATTTTGATCCGACATTTTAAATAAACTAAGTAGAAAGTCTCAAAGAAATATTAAAAGATTGATTGAATTAGGTTGTCAATAATTCAATTCAAGTAATAATTTACTATAATCTTAACATGAGAAATGTAATAAATATTAAATAATAAAATACATAAATTATTTTGAATAAGCAAATGAGTACAATTATGATTCTGCAATGATATGAATTATATTCAATATGAATTATGGTGCAACATAATTTATTTTTGGAGTGTGAGATCTTATTTAGGTTAGGATGCCTTTCACAACCTTATGCAGTGCCATAAGAAATATATATATATATATAATTAAATTAATGTATAATTATTTAATTTTATTATTAAATCAAATTAATTGAATTATATTAAATTATATTTGATTTTATATACATATATAATTAATAAATATGATATTTATTATTATATTTTAAAATTAAAAAAACAATAAAATGGAACATTTTAAAATAATCTTTAAGATATAATTCGACATGTTACGGTTATTTTTTTATTTTAATTACATAATTATGGCCCGGACAATGCTGCCCTATTATAACATCTTTTTCTTCCTTGTGAAGCTGGTGAAGGGTCATATGGGAGAACTAATGCCTTCGACATATGCTATGTTTAAACTTTGAGCTATGTTTTTTAACTAACTATTCTAATATTTGTATAAACAAGACTTTAAAATGGCGGTAAATTTTTCATTAATTTCGAATCTTAAAGCTCTAACAGATGTTATATTATGTTTTTTGAAGTTTGATTTTTTTTTTTGGAAAAAAACATAACTAATTTTTTTTTTCACGTTTTGTCAAATTTTATGAATTTGTTAAGGACTATTTTTGCTTATTAAATGTGTTATTGGATTTTTAAATTAAAGTTGTATTGTTGCAATATTATAAAAAATAATATTTTGAGAAAATAAAAAGCATTTTTGATTCCATCAGTTTCATGTTTCATAATTAACTGGCAACTTGAAATTGTTGCTATTAATTGAAAATAAATGGCAATAGTTATCTCTTTTAATAACAAATATATTATTACTCGTTACAGACACTTATTGCAGATACTTAGATTCTGAGATTGAGAGTTAGATGTGTAATAAGATTCTTAGTTGAGCTATTAATTGCAAGAAAAAAATATTTTTTTTTGTGATTAAACATTTTGACACACTAGAAAAAAAAAATACAAAAGGCTATGTTACATTAATTATCATAATAAAAAATATAAAAAAGTAGTCTAATATTATGATATAATATTTAATTTTTGTATGGTATTGATGTGCCAAATAAAAAAAAATGAGCTGACCAAAATTACTATTTTTCCTAACACATCCGCAAAAATAAATTGCATGTTATTAAAAAAAATCACTTATTTGATCTTTGCTACCCACAGGGCCTTTTAATATATATATATATATATATATAATTGTAGTTTTATTATTAGAATTTTCCTAACACACTTGACATCACTTAAAGGAATGTGACATCTTCATTAAATCACTCAAAAAAAAAATTTATTTGTTTGTGTGTGTTTGTGAGCGCGCGTGCGTGCAAGCGTGTGTGCGTGCGTGCGTGCGTGTGTGTATAAACAAATAAATAAAATCTTTAAGATTACATGTACCTATTGATTAAATTAAATTAGTAACAATTTTATTTCATCAATCTGTAAGATTTAATACTATCAAGACTTATAAATATCATAAACAGTGTCTCATTAAATTTTTATGACAAGGGCACATGTTTATTAATTATTTTATGAATAATAGTAAAGAATATCCACAATGACCACTTGGTATCTATTATATTGCATCATAGTATAAAATAATAACATAAAGTTAGTCTCATTCAATACACATAAGTGTACTAGTCTAAGAAGTTAGAAGAATTAGATTATACCTATAGTAGCCAAGACAAACCAACTAAAATTCTATACTATAAATTTAGCATATTTTGTCTCAGACTCAAAGTAGATTATAGACAAAAATTTATACATGCATATAGTTTTACCAATAATTTGATCTTTTGTTCTAAGGTCATACCCTACGTACCAAATCACTAATTAAATGTAATAAAGGAAACATATACATGCATTATATATATTTACATATATGCATATAACACACACACACAACACATATTATGTATATATGTGTGTGCGTGTGCATATATACAAATATATATAGTGAATATATGTTGTATATATGCACTCTATACTACCAACAAACAATGTATATACGTAGTTATATATTATGTATATATATATGTATGTGTATATGTGTTTATATATAATATATATAAACACATTAAAAAAATCATTTTTTTTTGTTTTTTTGATATTTTTTTTTAATAATTATAAGGGGTAGAATCCCTAGTACCGTTGGATTCTGCCTCATAGCAGTTGGGGCGAAATCCAATGGGCAAAATTTTAAAATGTATTATATATATATATATTTTTGGACCATTGGGTCACAGGTTCGTGTCGTGCCGAATTCTCGTGTCTTCAAGCTAGGGTACCGAGCCATGCCTTGTTCGGCACGAGGGCTGGTATGCCTGGGCGTGCCGGGCAAGGCATGGATTCAGACAAAGTTCTAGACCTTGTTGCTTGCTGGGCTAGGCACAGCCGAGTCGGGTCGTGCCTAAAGCCCAGCTTGGGTTGCCCATACTATTTGATACCACTAATATGTATATATACAAGACGATGGTGTGTCATATAAATGTGTTTTAAATTACGATGTACTAAATTAATATCATGGAGTTCTTATGTTTCATTATATTAATAAATAAAAATGTATTTGTTTTGTGTCTTACATTATAAACAAAAAAGATTATGTAGCGTTTGGTTTAGAAAAAATTTTCTATTTTCTGTTTTTCATTTGCTGGAAATCATTTTCTAGTTTTCAAACTATTTTTTGAAAAATAGAGAATGTATTTGGTGTATATGCTGGAAAATTTTTTGCTGAAAATGAAAATAGAAAAATACGCTTGATATGTATAATATAAAATATATTTTTATATGTTAAATTAAACTTAAAAAAACAATATATAACTGAACAAAATCATTCACAAAAGAGTTTAAACATGATTTAGAACAAAATCATTCACAAAAGAGTTTTTGCATGATTTTAAACAAAATGATTGACAAAAGAGTTCATGCATAATTTTGAACAAAATAAAAATCAAAAGAGTTCATGCATGATTCTGATCAAAATTATTTGTTTAATTTGTACTGTTTTGCTTGCATCTACTGTAATTGGGTCTTACTATGCACCATCTACTTCATCTTTGCGCATCAGTATTTGTTTTGTATTGTACTCCATGAATAATGTATCTAATACGTGATGGTGTCGAATAAAGTTGTGTAAAGTGTAACAAGTTGTAGAAATTAGACATTGCCTCCGCAATGGATAGCTAGGCATGTGCTTCATAATTGGAAACACATAACACCACTCAAACATAGCAGTAAAAAAAAGTGAGATCATAAAATCATAAAACCTACATTTTCGATCAGTTTTATTGTTACATGTGACAGATGAATGCGTCGATCAGACCTGTAAAAGTAAGAAGAAGCCGATCAGACCCACAGATGTAAGGGATGAATCGCACACAAGACGTCAATCGGACAAATAGAAGCAAGAATAGAGTCGAGCAGACCCAATGGAAGAATCACATGCGAAATCAGATGGAGAACGAGGGCTGGAGCATTCTATGTCAAAGGGAGAGAACGACTTTTTATTGTTATCTCCTTTTATTAAAACATCAAACCAAACAGCTCACAAATCATAAATATTTTAAATTCTTTTTAGTGGAAAAAACAAAACATGTGATGGCTCCTCAGGTACATGGCTGACGGAGACTTATCATCACTTGCGACATGTCCCACATGGTAGAACGCATTTCAAGGTTAATTTGTTTGATAATCGAAAACTGCCGATTTTTGGTTTAGTTTGGGCACAAGCTGAGCTTCGGGAAGTGAGACTGAGAGGAAGGGCCGAAAGAACAAAGAGACGGAGGGAGAGAAAGATAGCGGCGGACACAGAATGGGAAGTAATCGGAAAGGAAGAACAACTTTGGAAGTCGGAGCTGATCACGTGGCAGTGATCACGATCGTCAATGCTCCTGTTAATTCTCTCTCATTTGATGGTATGCGTTTCTCTTACGGTGAAGCAGGTGTTATATATTTTAATCTTCTCTGAAAGCATGAATCTGTGATTTTTTCTTATCTGGAGGAAGTTCCAAAGTTTTTATATCAGTGTTTGTGGAGGAAGTTCTTAATTTTTAATCCAAGCGATATTGGTTGCCACACAACTTGTGATAAGTTAACTCAGCGTCATGTCCCTGATGATCTGCGTATTTACCAGCTGACATATTAGACATTTTTGTGTTTCATGTTAACTTTCCATCTTATCCCTGATGTTCTTACTACCCATAAACAAAAAAAAAATTATTGTTTAATCATGGTGATAATACTCTTGGAAGTGTTATTTTATGTTTGTAATAATTTTGAGCAAGAAATTACATGACTCTGGATGTATAGACTGCCTTGGTCATCTCCCATAATACTTTCAATGGCCCCAATCAACGATGATGGCTACACTACATTGGTGTAGTGTCATTGAGCCACATGGATGTTTAAACCAAAAATAAAAACTAATGCATTAAAATCAAATATTTGATTATAATTAAATAAATTATTCTAATTTTATATATGTATATATATATTAAATAAATAATAAAAATTTGGAAAAATTATTTTATATTATAATTAATTAATTATAATTCATATCACTATATAATTATAATTGCATCATCTTACTAATTTATAATTTGTTATGTTTTTTATTATTTAATATTTATTTAATCCTTTACTTATTAAGATTATAAATACTTATTGATTGAATTGAATTACTGATAATATAATTTAGTTAATTTTTAATTATTTTATTGATATTTTTTATTTAACTTATTTGAATTGTTAGATTAAAATTTACATATATGAATTAGTAATATTAAAATTTATAATTTTTCTCAATGATCTACTATCAAACTTTTTGATAATACATAGATTTCATTATATGATTGATAAAGTTATTCAATTCATAAAATTTTCAAATTTACTTTTAGATTTTATTTTTATAAAATAAAATAACTATTAACAAGTACACATAATAATAACAACTTCAAGAATAAGAATAATAGTATGTATAAAATTTAATGTGTAATTTATTTTATAAGTTAGGATAAAATAATTATACCTTAATGGTCTAATATAATATAATAGTATTAGAAGTTAAAACTTTATTATTCATCATAATCAAAATAAATGTATTAAAATATAGTATTATAATTTTACTTATAAGATGTCCAATGTTATTTAGGTTATGAATAATAAATTTATATTTTATAAGAATCAATTGATCTTTAGTATATAAGTTAATATCTACGCACTGAATCATCTACAAGCTTTTAATAAAAGATAATTATAATTTTATAAATTCTGCTTTTTATTAAATTTTTTATTAAAATAACAAGAGGATATAAATTAAGATATAATCATAAATATTTTTTAGTATAAATCAAATCCATCATTTTGTTTATTTTCGAATTCATTGGAAAGAAGTATGATGCTTTACAAGTTAGAGAATCTATTCACCAATAGGGATGCTTTAGCCTCAAATAATTTTCATAGTATTTGAAATATCATAAAAATATTGATATATATTTTGATAAATATATCACTGGGACAAAAATAATTTGAAATTTATGAAAATATTTTGAAATATTATAATAAATAGTAATATAATAAATAATACAAATCAAATCAAATGTTAACTTTAATATTGGTGTGTATGTATATGCACATATGATTTTATTGCTACGATAGATATTTGTATTTAAAAAATATGTCATGAATTTTGAAGGTTCATACTTAAAAAGGTTGAATTCGGATAAAAAATATATGATTTTATTTAATGATAATAATGTAGAAATTAGACATAATAATATATTTAATATTATATTGGAATGGTTCTCTTGAATCAAAACAAAGTTTAGTGTGTTTCTATTAGGTGTGAGAATGTGAGAGGGTTGATGATGACATCTAACAGGGTTGGTCAAGTGCAACCCAAAATCTAAAAAATCTGGCTTGATGGCTGAGTTGGGACCGCACCCAGACCTAGACTTGTGTTTGTTGTATGTGGTTGCCATAGCTAAAGATGTCATGACTCATGGTTTGCTCAATGACTTTGTCTCTCTTAAGTGTAGATTGCAGTGCATATAGATTGTATAGTGCAAACAAATGATGAGAAAATTAGACATGTGGCTTAATTGGAAAAGTTATTTTTTCATGGTTCACTAGTCGGGCATGCTTTCGGATCGCTATCAATGTACTTTCAAGCTAGAGATGATATAAATATATTTTATATATTATTAAAATTAATTATAATTTTAAAATCAACACACATAAATATATAGTCAAAAATATTAGTCAAATATATAGTATTGGAATTTTATGTTTATATCAAAAATATTAATAAAATATTGATAAAAATATGAAAATTATTCAAACTCGATGATAAAATTGGAAAATTTTTAAAAAATTATAAAATAAAAAAATATTTATTAAATTATTCTATAAGTATAATTTACTTAGAAATTATTTAATTTAATATATTTAATAATTAAAATAAATGATGATATATTTATATATGAAAATGGTTTTTTAATATTATATTCTTTATATTTAATTATCATATGAATAATACAAAAAAATTTATATGAAATATTATAATGATATTTTTAATATTTTAATAATTAATTAAATAAGATATAACATAAAATAATTAAGATTAATTTATTTATTAAAATATTATTTTAAAGGAATATATTAAAAAAAATTAATATGCAAGTAAAATAAAAAAAAAGATTAAGTTAAGCCTACGTGATAATTAAGTTATTTTGTAATCCTTAGGTCCTGAGTTTGTTTTCATCAGACATCATCAAATTTATTTTTAAGTGGGTATGCAATTTGGGTTGGTTCCCTAAAAATTAATTGGTTTTGTGAGTCCACCAGTCTGATGTTTTGTCGGTTTGATCCTGGTTAGATGGGATATTTGCTTAATTGGCATAATTGAATTAGTTTGGTGATTGGTGGATGGATAGATCAATTTGATTGTCTAGTATGATCTATTTTTTTCATCCATGGTGCAAACTCTATGTTGTATTGTACTTTATGCCGAAACATATCATACAATGTACAACATAACTATAATTTTTAATTTTGTAACAAATTTATATTATAAAAAAATTTAGAAGAAAAAAAGGTGCAATTTCTATTATACTTTACAAATTATAATTTTAAAATCAAAATTTCTAAAAATTAAAAATTATACTATTATTTCATAACATTATCATCATCGACTCATAATTCTTTAAAGTATGCAAGTTATCTATCTCTCATGGCATTGTAATTTCTTTTATCATTTTTGTTTTCAAATTTTTTAATATAATTATCTCAATTATGTTCTATAATAATTTTATTTTATGATCATCAATTATTTTATCAATTTAGCTAAATGCTAATTCATATAAAATTATTTAGATGCGTTTAAACTATCACTAATATACTATATATTATAAGAACTCTTAAAGTTAAATATGTTTGGTCGTAATCACAACTAAGATGATTGATTAGTGTGCAAGTTTGTCGTATGCATATATCCTGGGATTGATAAGAGGGGATTGAGCGAAGGGTGAAAAAAAATTTAATTCATATAAAATCATTGAAATTAGAATTATTATAAGATAATGTGTTTATTAGGAAATATTGAAAACTATGGTCACAATAATTTCTGCTAGTTTTATATCTTAAAATCATCATTGTTTATAAAGTTTATCAATGAAAAATTAGCTTCTAATATTTTAGGAGTTTTGAGTGTGATGTGTTCTAGTTCTCTCGAGATAATATAGGTTGCTGAGTTATAGTGACTCCCAGATGATAGGTGATCAACCATTCCAAGATGACCAAGGCAGCAACAAACACTTTTTATTCTTAAGATGCTACTTAATTTATAGTTTCAGACTTATAGATTATCATCTTAGGAGTTATTAGTCATATTATTATTAATTATTCTTTTTTCACTATCTTGTTCAACATAGTTTTGGATGAATATAGTGGTCATATAAATTCTTATAATATCTTGCATGTCATGCTAGATGAAAATACATGATAAATCTAGCTTAGTGGGTTACCATATGATAATTAGCAGTCAAGAATTATTTTGTTGTCTGAGATTCCACAATGGGTTGGTGTCTTTACATATCCTGCTCAACTTATCCTGTAGCCGTCACTTATACAAGTATGCTGCACGTACTCTGCTTACATGTTTACACGTATATGTGCGCACTGCATTGCAATTTCATGCACACGCATGCATGCCAATACTTGCATCTGTATTATGACAGATGCACATCTGCCATATGCCTCTCTAACATAGCTTAAAAGAATGAAAAACTCACCATCAAATACAATGAAATGCAAGTTTATAAATACAACTTGAAACTGCTAGTGCCAACCCATGTGCTGAGTGCTCCCATCAAAAACATAATTATTATTTTCTTCCAAACATGCAGTCCATATACACTCTTGGAATTGCTGTTTAATTTACACTATCATTTCACGCACATCAATGCCTGTATATCAAGTTCTTGGTATATTATTTCTTCTACTGCTCATTATAGTATGAAGCAAATGAATTTTTGTTGATGGTCACAATGAAACAAGCTAGACTTTCTATCACTTGGTTACCTCCTTCCAGTGTTGTACAGTTTGAAAGACAGTTACGAGAAGGCCCTGAGAAGACAGGATGTGAAAGCAATAGTTGTTGCAGGCAAGGGTTCATACATACCTCTTCTAATTTTAAGTAGCGGATAATGTGAAATTGAATGCCATATATTGGTGGTTGATAATGTACAATCCAACAGGTGCAAATCACAAATTCTCTGGTGGCTTTGATATTGCTGCATTCGAGAGATTTCATGGTGAGACAGGTGAGGCCCTTTATTTTTCTTCTTTTCTTGTAATTTTTTGATTCAATTCAAATTATTTCATGGTTTTTTGTTTGAGTGTTTCCAGAGGAACAGCCCAGGGTGGGTTTTGTATCAATGGACATTTTGGCAGACATCTTAGAAGGTATATCATAGATATGTCTTCGTTCAGCTCCTGGTTTATGATCTTGATGGTTCTCAAAAATCTCAGTCAAGTATTAGAAAATAAGAAAACAGATAACTCAATTTAGTTAATGACAAGCACACAACTCCTTTCAAGTGCTTGATGTTAAGAGTGCTTTTCTGTTCAAATCTATATTATAAATATGTATATTTGTTTTCCATTTCGAATAACTGACTTTATTCCTCAAACTGATGCATAAATATATTTCACATCACTTTTTTTGAAAGCAAGAATTGATTCTCTCAAGTTTTTGTTTGTTTTCTTTTTGAAAATATTAACATAATCTCTTATGTTAATCTATGCTCTTGTAAAATAATTATTTAATATTTTTTAAATAAATAACTATTTATTTCAATGTATTTCATTCGCTCAAAAATTGAATTAGAATATTTTTCTTATATAGTAGTTATATTGATCATGAAATGGAAATTTCAATCTTCTAGAACTATCTTATTTAAGAATTTATTTGAGTAATTGTTAGTATAATTTAATATTAAATCTCAACATTAAATTTGATTGATTTTTTATTAATATAATTGATATGATTGATTGTACAAATATTAACACACTGAATCTCATAAGAATTATGAAATTAAATATATTTGAACAAATATAGTATTGAGATGATTAATTGCTGGGGATGCCTTTGTGTTATATGTATTTATTAGTAGTCATGTTTTTTATGATGACAAGTATGTTTCTCTAAGGCTAGTATGATTTGAGTTTGAGACTCATCAAATGTAGTCTCTCCAACTTTTAAAGGTAAGACTGTTAAGATATTAACCCCATCCAAATCTCATGCTAAAGTAAGAATTTTGTGCATTGTATACGATCTTAAATGATTATCTAGAAGATATTCTATCTATTAATATAATATCAATCTCAATTAAAATTTAATCAATTATTATATTTAGAATGCTCTTATTTCTTTCAAAAATTTGAAGATTTTTACTTTTTTTTCTATTGATTTTTTTTGATGAGTCTTAAATCTGAGGCTTACCATCATTGGTTAAAAAAATTCTTATCATACTAATATCTAATCTTTAATAAATTAATATAATATGAGAACTTTACAAGTGATTATCAATCTTAGCTTTATTCTCACCTAATTTAATTAATTCTATCTAAAAATAGAGTTATTTCTTGGTTCTCATTGATATGAAGAATATATATCTCATTTAAATTTATTAATAAATGTCATTGGTGAGATAATATTTCTTAAGAGAAAAAATTTTATGGTTTCAATTTAATACATTAAAAATAAATTTGAAAAAAAAGGATTGTCACTACAAATAATATCAACATTATCAATTATTTAAACCATCAAAAGTAAATAACACTTTTTTTAATTCATGGGCACTACAAATGTCAATGGAAGAACAATCAACTGTCCATTGTCATTTTTTATTTTTGTTCTAGAGAGATGCTTGATAGAAAGAATTAAATTTTATTAATTATAAAAAAAGTAAATATAAAATAAATAAATAAATATAAATAAATATAAATAAATATAAATAAATAAATAAATAAATAAATAAATTAATATATATATATATATATATATATATATGATTTGGGGTATCCCACTTGTTGGATATTACTAAATAATGCAAAATAAAAAAGTAAATTAAAAAAAGAATTAAAATCAAATCTCAACACCCTATCTCATTCTGGGGCATATAAATCATCGATACTTAGCTAATAAGAGAGAAAAATAACTTACGATAATTTGAGTCTTCATGAAGATATATACAATCTGCTTGTTGGTAGATGCTAAAGTAGTAACTATTAAATTATTCAAGATCTTATTCAGAATGAAGTGATAATTAATCTTAATTTGTTTCGTATGCTCATAAAAATTTAGAAATATTATAAGTCATAGAACTAGTAGGAAATGTTTTTCCAAGAAGTGATTGATTTAATAGAGCTCAATAGTATATTTCATCACAGTTATGTTCTCAAATCTCTATATTAAAACTTGGAATATGATTGAATCTGAATATGATAGATCTCCATTGAATAGAGCTCAACTTGTTTATTTTTAACTTTTTTAAAAAATGAGATTACTTGTAAGAAAAATACAGAGACTTATGACAGTTCTCTTCTTTGATTGATATAGCTCAACCTAAATTTAAATATGCTTCTATTCGGCCATATTCATGATTTCTAAATATAATCACATGTTCTAAAATTTTTTTTATATATTTGAGAATCTTAAAAATTTTATATGTGAATTTATTCAAGAAAATTTCTAAAATGATTAATTATATTGATATCATCATATATGATATTTGACATGATTATTATTAGATAATTTAGTTTTTTTTAATATGATTCTCCTATATATAGAAGAATTAATTGATAACTTGATATTTGTAGATATTTTATATTTGAATCAAATGGTGAGTAAACATGCATACATTATGATATATTAAGATCAAATAAAATATTTAAAGTGTATCTCATTTGAGAAAGAAAGATAATATCTTGAGTATTAGACCCTAATACTTGAGAAATTTGTTAGATATTTTATTTTTTCATCAAAAACTCAGTTTATAAAAATAATCTTAGTTGAGATATACATAATTAATCATTTCATATCATATAATCAAAATATCGTTGATATATATTTATATGATAGTTGAGGTATATTCTTTCATGATTATTTAAATGTGATATATGTCTAATAAAATTTATTAAATTATGTTCTAGGAGATTGCTTTAAGTCATAAATAGTATTTTGCATTCTATCTATACACCATACCTAAGATGCCAAAAATAATGAATCCTGATAGTTAGTGCGTTAATTTATCTTTCAATAAATTATCATGAAATAATATATTTTTTATATCTTGTAATTATACAATTTTATGTGTGATGAAACATAATAAAATTATAATTTAATAGTAATTATTTTTGGTTATAGGGGAAAAAGTATTATAATAGTCAATACTATAAATTTGTGGAAATCTCTTCGCTATAAAATTGATTTTAAGCTGATCAACTTTTTTTTTGGGTTATGTTTTTACTATGCATACCCATTTACATGATTACATCTCACTATTATTATACTTGAAAGTTTTAGAATGAGATCCTAAGTATTATTATATGTGAGTAGAACATTTGTGTATGTCTGATGTATTCCATCAATATCCTAAGTGACTCTGTCCGGTAGAAAAAGTATTCATAATCTTGTAAATATTGAGAGAAGATAAAAAATTAGAATATATAATATCAAAACGAGAATAAGTAAATATTCAAGACAATATGTGTTGAGTGGAATGGATTCTAGGTTCTTTTAGTAATATTAATGAAAGGTTCATGTCACTACTTTGAATCAGATTAGATGATGCAATGGAAGACTCGTCTAAGAAGGATTGTAGATATATTCATCTAGAATATATATTTGGGTTGTGATCATAAAATCTTCTGACTTTTATCTTCCTCTTTTAGGGGACTCAAATATTGTGTCCAATGAGGCATTTACATTAGTTTCTTGATCATGCTGTAAACTGTTCTGAGAGGTGTCATTACTCTCCTCAAAATCAGCCATGCTGTTAGCACTAGGTGTATGTCTAAGAGCAAGGTTAGCAATTACTCTTATGTGAGGAGTAACAACTAATTGATTAGTAAGTAAAACTTTGTGGTTAAAATTTTTCTTTCCAAAAATATTTAGGCACACTCCTATGTAGTTGTTGTATCCTAACTATTTGAAGAGATATCAATTATTTCTATCAGTTATTTAACGTTGTTTAAGAGTATCTGCACAAGATGCTTGATGAATAAATTTGTCTTTTCAAATTAACAAAAAAATTGATCAGTGTTATATTTTTTTAATATATTGTTATTGCTCAATATCTTAATATTATAATCAAATTAATTTTTTATTTTTTATAAAATTTAATAAATATAAAAAAATATGAGATTTTTTTTAAAATACTGATAATCATGTATATTAAATATAATCATTAAAAAAAGTAACAAAATATTTGAAATTATCACATGTTGTTATACTATCTAATCTTCAATTATTTGAGTAGATAAGATGGAATAAATTCCTTATAGTATCATTTTGACGTGCTAGATTAGAATATCTAGTATGCTTTTCTAATTGAGATACTTCATATTAATAGATATCACTTTTTCATATATGTTCTAAAATTTTTATTTTGTTTAAAAATGGATGTGTTAGCCAAAAATATATTACTAGTGGATTAATAGTGGGCATACATCTAGAGGAGCTTATGTGTGTGATGAAAAACTAAAACTGGTATAATTAACTATTCATCTTGTTAAATTTCAAATGAAGTTATTTGTATAATTTGCCTATTTTGCATATAGACACTAAATCTTTTAAGAAACTATTTATTAAATGCAAATAAATATTTATTATGAAGATTAAATATAATACGAAGAAAGTCTACCTAAAAGTAATACTTATTGTGATGAGCTTCACCAATATGTATGAAGTTGATTATTAGATTATTAGATTATTAAAATATATTTAGTTAAATTGACTTTTTTTTTTATTATTTTTTATCGGCAGTTGATGTACCATTGAAATGGGTATAAATTCCTGATAGTATAGAGAAGAATGTGTATATGAATCAATTGTCAACTTTTATATTATAATGGAGGACATGTTATATTTCTAAACAACATAAAACTTTGAGTTGAGTGAGTGATTTTCATTATTGTTATTATTGATGGTTGACTTATATTTTTATAATACTATTACTAGTAATTAAATTTAGAATGTACAAATAGATTTTTTGAGAAATTAGTTGTTGGGTGCAATGAATATTCATTGTGAAGATTAAATATAATGAGAAGGTAGTCTATTTACAAATAAAATTTATTGTGGTGAACTTCACCAAGATGTATGAAGTTGATTATTAAGATATATGTTCTTAGATGATTATTTTAGTTAAGCTAACAACCTCTTTTATTATTTCTTATAGATGGTTGACATGTCACGTGAATGTGAGGAATATATTCATTCATAGTGAAGACAATTTTTTACCTTATAGTATCAGAGAAGGCATGTTATATTTGTAGGCAACATAAATTTATTTGAGTGATAAGAGAAAAATATAGATATGAAGCAATTGTCAACCTTTATAGTATCTGGGAGGGCATGTTATATTTGTAGACAACATGAAAGTTTATCCGAGTTAAAGAATTAATATTAGTATTTTTAGATCATATGACACTAGAGGAGATTTCACGAGCAAGTTTGAGTATTTTAATATGCACATATTAGGAGAGCGACATATTAGTTTGTGGATACGTTCTCAGTGAAAAGACACTTTCATCTCTCCAAAATATTTATTAGAGTGACTTAAGTGGCTACAATTATATCTATATTGAGTGGAGGTGATATGATTAGTTATAGTATAGTTGCATCTTCGTTCTATATTAGTGATGGGAGAGTAGGGAGACATGCTAGAGGTATGCCGAGAGGTAGGAGGGTAGTAGTAACCTATTATTTTTTTATGATGTTAGGACATGCTCGAGAGGTAGTAGACTTTGTATTTTGAGTTATGATAGACTTTTCAAGATTAGAGATTATTAAGAGATCACTGGTTCTACTCAGGTTGGTTATTCTATGATCACATCAATTGGAGATGGGATAGTGACACTCTCAATCGAAGATTACTTTAGACTTTGTTCTTTGTCATTCGATCATATATGCCTATATCCATTGCATCCACTGTTTGTTGGGTAGTAGATTCAGGGGCTAATATATATCTTTTAATCAAATGTCAAAATTTTCTCTTAGTTATTCTATTTTTTACAAGAATACTAGTATAAGATTTTTGATAAATTATTTTGTGTTTCTAAAATAAACAAGAAAATTAATAAAAAAATATATTTTAATACATTATTATTTCTTAATATCTTAATATAACATTTAAATTAGATTTTTATTTTTTCATAAAATTTTATAAAAATAAAAAATAATTTGAGATAATTTTTAAAATATTAATAATAATGTAATTCAAGTATAATCATTAGCAAAAGTAATAAATATATCAAACTATTAGACATGATCGTCCTACAAGGTCCTCAAATCTTTGATTGGAATAGATGGAAGTAATATATCAAACTAGTAGCAAAAGTAATATAACATTTTTCATCAATTTTTTGTCCTTTAAGGAGCTTATGATGATTCATCAGATATCTTGTGTTGGTATTTTTGTATAAAATGAGACAATTAAAAGAAAAAATTAATTTTTGGTTGAGATAATTTGAACACTTTTACTTCATAAGAGTTGCTTACATATTTTCGAAGCAAAGTAATATTAAATATTAATTTCTTAATCAATCAAATATTGATTTTTTGTCTTTTATGTTGTATCTCATTTTAGCTTGTATATCATAGAGAGAAACTCTTTCTTATTCCTCCTAAAATTTTTGGTGCACTTATTTTGTGCAAAATCTCTCTCTAGAATCTAGATAGGGAAAAGATGGTTGCATGTGCCATCAAGTGTCCCTTATTTGAGTATCTGAGTATTTAAAAAGGATATAGATGGTTCTGATCGGAAACTAGTAGAGTTGTTACGAGTAATGATGCCACATTTTTGGAGAACATGCCTCCAGATAATATAATAGTTGATTCATTTTTGTCTAGTTATTTTTCTTGGAGGAGTAATTGTTGATCATATTCATATACATACACTTGATATGACTAGCTTGATGGGATATGAGGAGAGTAGTGGTACCTCTCATAGGCTAGTGCTCCCTGTACAGGAGCATAATGAGTATTTTACAGGAGACGAGGTGTGAGCCCCCCCATACGAGAGAGTTTATGATTGTGAGACTTGATGATTCTAATCTAAAGTGTTGGGCAATCGTGCTTCCACGGGTAGTGAGATTAAGAACAGAAAATAATAGAAAACACAGAAACAAGTAATATATATATATCCCAAACCACAAGCATCCACGACAGAATCAAAACGAGAAATCAACACAGAAATAACGTGGTTCGCTAGTCGCTCAGTACGACTAGCTACCTCCACCAGAAAATGCTTATGCATTACAGATTAAAACCAATAAATGGAGCGTCTTACAGTATGCAACATTCGGCAGTCGTGAAATCGCGCAGAGAGAGAGAGGAGAACGAAGATAAATAGTTCAACCGGGTCAAAAAACAGCCGCCCGAAAAATAAATACAAATCATTTTATACAAAAATAAACATCCGGTTCATTTAACCGAAATGGGTCGGATCATGGAGTGGGACCTCTGTTATTGTGCTACTGCTGCTTTCCCGGGCTTTTAATATTTCCTTTCCTGCACTTACATGAAAATATTAAAACAGATTATTAAGTAAAAACAAATTACATATACAACATAAAGGTATACAATAGAAGGATATGTTCATAACTTATTCCAGATGAGTCTTCCATCATATTGGTAGATCCAACTTATATAATGATATGAATGTTTCAATTATATTTTGGAAGGAACCAAGAATGTGTTCTACTTAGCATCCATCTCTTATGCTTTCTTATTTATAATTGGTAGCACATATTTTAGTTTTTTTATTTTTACTTGATAATTTCAAGATCTCGAACACTCTTTTTGAGATACTTAGTCTTTCAAAATGATAATACGTTATGTTGGATGAATTAAGTATAATTATATCTAATTATACACTTGATTTCATTTCAAAACTCATAAAGGGATGTAAATGAGTGTTTATGTTGAGTAATTGCGCTTCCACGGTAGTGAGATTAAGATACAGAAACAACAGAAATATAGAAAACAAGCAATATATATCCCAATCCAGCAAGCATCCACGACAGTAAAAAAAAAGAGAAATCAACACCGAAAATAACGTGGTTCGCTAGTCGCTCAGTACGACTAGCTACATCCACCAGAAAACGCTTATGCGTTGCAGATTAAAATCAAACAGAAACTTCTTACAGTATGCAGCATACAAAGCAGTCGTGAAAAATCATGCATAGAAAAGAGAGAGATGCTGAACAGTTCCACGGGTCTAAAAACATCCACCCGAAAATAAAATTACAGAATATTTTATATTAAAAAAAATCTTTCGGTTCATTTAACATGAGTGGGTTGAAACATGGAACGGGTCAGGCTCTGCACCAAAAATTTTGGCCCACTGACCGGACAGCGGGATCTCTGTTATTGTGTTACTGCTGCATCCCCGGCCTTTTAATATTTCATTTTCTGCACTTATATGAAAATATTAAAACAGAAAAAATATTTTGTTATACAAACAGATTATTAAATAAAAAACAAATTACACATACAACAGTATATAATAAATATAGGATATGAGGGAAAGGTAGATCGATTAAAGAGTAGGTTAGTAGCAAGAGATTTTACGTAGACATATGATATTGATTATTGGGATATTTTCTCTTCTATAACCAAAATACCTACTATTTGATTTACTCTCTATTGTGGCTTTACATATATGAATTATGTATCAACTAGATATAAAGAATATGTTTCTTCATGGTAATCTAAATAAAAAAGTATTTATCTATTAGCTTTTAGGATTAATTATTCACATGAGCATATGTATGGTGTGTAGAATGTAGAAGATACTTTGTGGCCTAAAGTAGTCTCATAGGATATGATTTAGTAGATTTTTTTTTGATATTTACTATATTTAGTCTCAAAAAAATATTTCAAATTATTTTTATTTCTTTCAGCATGGATCAAGATGTGAATATTTGATATTAGTTGTATATGTCAATGATATTTTAATTATATGTGATAATTAATTATATATATTTCAAATGAAATCATTTTTATAAATTAAGGTTTAAACGAATGATTTGGAATGCTTGAGTTATTATCTTGATATAAATGTTAGATACTCATGAGATATAATATTTTTTTTAGAAGAGCTATGTTTTAGATATTTTATATGAATTTGATTTTTCAGAATGTGTGACTCTTTACTTATCACTTGATCTAGATATATAAACTTTTTTTATAAAAATTAGTTCATTGATTGATTCTATTAAGTAAAAAATAATAATAAGAAAACTAATCAATCCGACAGTAACTAGGCCATATATTATTTATGCTGTTAGTATTATTAGTTATTTTTTATAATTATGTGGGATTCCGTTTAAAGATCATAGACATAGTCGAATATAAGCATATTTGAATTTTAGTTGGCCTTCTGTGATTATAGAGAGGTGATCCACCAAAAATATTTATTTATTTTTTGCAGGTAACCTTATTTTTTGAAAAAATAAAAAAATAATTATTTCGAGTTCTAATACAGAGATAGAGCACGGAACTATGATATCAACTTCTTGCGAGATCCAATAAACTAGTTTTTTTTTTGAGGATCTTTGTCTACTAGTTCAGAAATTAATGTCATTTTATTGTGACACTCAAGTAGCCTGTTGTTTTGTTGCCAACCCATGTTCCATGATCAGATGAAAGTTATTGAGATAGATTATCATTTTATCTGGAAGAAGATCTAATATGGTTTGATTGTTACAACTTATGTATCCATCAATGATCAACCTCTATACATCTTCATGAAAGTTTTGACTTGTTGGCCGCCTCAAATTACATATGTATAGGATTTATGTTGTATTAAGATTGTTAATTTTTATTCTAAAAAGGTTTATTTTGATTTATGTTACTTGTTTGCTTGCTTCTTTTTTTTTTTTCTTTTCTCTTTTTTACATGTTCACCATAAACATTAACCTTAAGTAAGCATAGCAGCAATCATCGTCAAACATCAAGTAAATTGATAAATTTCTTTTGTCTAGTCAATAAAATTCTCTTCATGGTTTATATGCCCTAAAATCTACTATTAAAATGGAAAGATGACGCAAGTAAGTTATCATGTGATGTAGTTTATAAATAATGAATCATAAGGAAAATCAAGAATGTATAAATCATGAGAAATATAAGGGTATCTCTCGAAGTAATGTTATTATGACGTTCTTTGTATCATGATATAAATTTCAGTGAAACTATGATCACCCTTTGTTCTCTTAGTTTTTCCACATCTCCCTTTCGCCACAAGGGTGTCCTAATGCTACTCATTAATTAATTCTCATTCTTTCTCAGAGACTCGGATGGTTGTGCAACTTGATGACATAATCTGAACGTGCTAGACATTGATTTGCACAGACACTACTCTAGAGTTGTGATCACTCATGTTCAAATAATCACATCTAAGCAATATCTAGTTAATTTTGTTATCTGGTTGCTGTTTGTCTCATTCAGAAAATTATTTGGATGTTAATTAAAACATGGAGTAATGTCTCATCTCTTGATTATTTATTCCGTAATAATAAAAGAGGCTAAATGATTTCAAATTTTATTTTAAGTTGAACAAAAAGCAAGTATCAATACCCAATTCCATAAATTGCTTAATGTCATCGTTGGGAGTTCTAAAATAAGATGAGATCGAGTTATACATTATTACTCTATGATTTTTTGATTCAAGTGCAAATCCAAATTGGCTTGATTCCACTTGATTAGAACCAATACGACATAGGCCCACAAAGATAATTTGATGATGATAGTAATGACTGAAATAATGGTGACAAGATTGTTGTTGGTCTTTTGTGTTTATATAATATATGAATGTATATATATATATATATATATATGTGTGTGTGTGTGTGTGTATGTATATATATATACATGTGTGTGTGTGTATATATATATATATATATGTTTATAACATGTAGAATACAATTAATTTGAGGATCATTGAGTAGAGGTGGTGGTCTGGTGCTTGGTTGAGGATTAGATGCATGGCTCTAATAGTTGGTCTATTTATTTCTTTATCAGCTGCAAAAAAACCTTCGGTTGCTGCGATTGATGGCATGGCTCTTGGTGGAGGATTGGAGGTGGCAATGGTATGGCATTTCAACTTCATCTCGTCATGTGTATCTATTAGAATTAATTTTGATCAACTTATGAAATTTCTATGTCAGGCATGCCACGCTCGTATATCAACACATGCTGCTCAATTAGGTCTTCCTGAACTTCAACTAGGAATAATTCCTGGATTTGGAGGTATTGTGTTAGGTTAATCATTTTTCTCATACGTGGAAGATTGATGTTAGATTCTTTTAGTGGGCAGGGAATATTCCTTTGTCTTGTGCAAATTTAATCATGTTTTTAAGGAAGCCTAAAATTTCTTGATAGTTTAATGATATTTTTTAATGTGATACCGATATGCTCGGAAACTAAGAATTAGATATTATTATGTTTTTTCGAAGTGGAGTATTGGGGAAATAGATTGAAAAGAGAGAAGTATTTGTGTTTGAAACATTTTTATTGTAGTTTGTTTTTATCATTACTTTTTTTTGGCCAGATAATTGAGTTTTCTGCTTTCTCAATGATCCATGACTATATGAAGCCTGGAGGCTTTACATAGTTCATAAGTCTCCTGTTTTAGCATTAGACACGAGAGAGTTTAGTATCTCGATAGTTGTTCTCTTGAAAGTTAAGGTGTCAAATCGGCCATGCAACCATGATGTGCCGGCACGGCCCATTTTTCAAGGCACGACCATGCCACCGTGCCTTGTTGTGCACTATACAGTTAAATTCCCATGCTGTGCCAGGCATGACACGGTGGCGTGGTCCATCGGTCTAGCACGACATGGTGGGCATGGCCTAGTGTGCTACGTGCCCATCCGTGCTGAACACCGAAGATGCACGGGTTGTGCATATTCGTCGTTACCCGATGGTGGCATGTTGTGATGGCTGACGGGTGGTCGGCTTACGAGCCGATCAATTATAATCTGCCACGTAGCTGATTATTTTTTAAAAAATGGACCGTCCCATGATGTTGTCAATTTTTTTTTTAAAATTTTGACCACTTGGTTTACCATGCTGCTAGGCCAGGTGCACGGGTCGTGCCTGACCTGACATGAGGCATGGCTCATGCCTGCCTAGTACGGCATGAACCGTGCCATGGGGCAGCTCGACCTAGCCTGAGGCATTGTTTTGGACCGTCCCGTGCTGGGCAAGGAACTGTTGAACCAGGCAGTGGGTCGTGCCCTGACTACTAGGCCCATTTGATACATCAACTTGAAAGTTAGAGGGATTATATCTGGTGAGTCTTGAACTTGAGACCTGCCGTACTTGGACGGATACACTTTTCATCATACATAGACAATATCTCCAATATATGTATGTAAACAATTGAATTTTTTCAGGTGATCAATTATTATAATACTATTTTCAAACAAATAAATTTAAATTTAAAGTTCTTATGAGATCATGTGTATTAGTGCTTGTGTAATCGCACATGATTAATGAGTCAATTTGAGCAAGCCAAATATCTCGACTCGAAACCTGGGGAAACTTGTAGTCAAGACTTGCTGACCGAAATCCAGTCTATTTCTATTGGGTTGTCTGCCTTGTCTGGGTACAGATTTGCGAAGACTGGGAAATTTGGTCGGATGGGTCATAATAACCTGGCCTCATCTTGCTAGGGAGATATATCTCGCATTGTTTCATCTTGGATTGTAGGGCAGTTGCAATTCTAGTTACAATGCACATTGCTTGGATTTGCCATAATAACTCTAACATAGAAACTGTCGCCCTAAAAAAGCATAGTCCTTGCCAACATGTACTAGTCTGGGCAGGCAATTGACATGAATGCAAACAATAAATGAGCATGGAGCAGATTTGCAAAATTTATAATTGTGATCCTCAATACTTGACATGATGTTTTATTTATGTATATGGTAAATTACTTGTATATGTTCTCCACAATATGAATTATTTTACCATGTATGTTTTATTTCGTTGAATAATTGTTCATGTGTTTACCTTTACTAGGAATCAATTATGGACACCAAAACTAGAGGTGTCCAATGGGCCAAAGTTGTCTTGGCCCGACCCTTTTTTAAGCCCATATAGGCCATTGTGATGTGTTGGGCACGATATAGTTTTTAGCTAGTGTCATACTATGCATGCCTAATAATAGACTAAGGTGGCTTGTCATAGCCCATTGGCACATGGTTGAAATGTGCCTTGTCGGGTTGGGGTTGATCTAGGTTAAAACTCGACATGATCGAGCCAGGCACACAGCTAACACATGCTAGCCTGGGTTAGTCACAACCCGAAAAGAGCCTAGCCACCGCAAGTGGTTAGCCTGCCTGCCCTAGCCTATCATGTGAGCTAGGGCCTAGGGGCTGATGCTGGTATCAGGTTTGGCTGTCCAGTCTAGGTCTCGTCCTTAGGGCCACTTGGCCAATTTATCTATGGGTTGTAAGCTGTGGCATGGGCTATATATATAAATATATTTATATGAAATAAAAAAAACAAATTATTGCTTAATTTTAAATTCCAAATGTTAAATTTAATCAATAATGTAAATGTAAAAAAGTTGCTAAAAAATATATTTAAATATGAATGTATAAATATAAATACTAATAAAAATATAAACAAAAAGACTAAAATAAAATGCATATCAGAGTATTATAGGTATTATAATGTTACTATGTGTGGTTAGAATTAAAGTTCTAAGTCTTAGTTTTATTAGTTTTGTCTATGCTATCATCTACATAAAGTTTTTTAATTTTATCTTGAATATTTATTTGTGTATTTTCTTAATTTTTTAAGCATGACAAAATTTCAATAATATCTGATTGCTGTGTGATTTTTTTTGTTTAAATCAAATTTATAATTACAAAAAAAAAAGATTCCAATGTTATGCTATATACTAGAAATGTCAGTAATTTATGTGTTATTTTAGGTAGCACAAAAAATATTGATTTGTATGATTTTTACCAACTTAATATGTTAATTTTTTATATTATTATGAGACAATATAAAATAATAATTAATATCAAAGTATCTTAATAACTCATTCTTATTAGATAGATTTTCTTGCTGTTTGTTCCTACCTAATTAATTGAAGAAATTATTTTTTTTGTAAATACATTATTAATCTTTGTACTAGAAAATTTGCTTAAATAATCATACTTATTTAAATATTTAATTAAATCACATCCTCTATTTTTCATGGTCGGTTCATCCAAGTTGATATGAATTTGAGTGTTTTTAATATATCTTATCTTAACCTTAAAATTCATCTCAATAGTTAGCAATAAAGAGAAAATGAATAATTAATTTTTTAAATATTTTCTTTTTATCTTAATAGTTATATCTTAGAAAAATAGATATTCTTTATATATATTAAATATACTATTTTTTTACATATGTATCTATTGTTATGCATGTTACGAGAGTGTATATAGATGGACATATATTAGTTGTATTAGAAAAGAGTTTTATAAATTTTAAAAAGGAAAATTTTATTTCATTATTTTATTCGTTAATTATTATTTTATTAGTTTTATTATATACATAATCAGATATTACATACTGATAGTCAACACATGAATATAATGTCAGATATGTAGAATTTCATTATGTCATAGCTAGTTATAATTTTTTTAGGCCTAATGAGTAATAAATTATTTATGTTTTAGAGTTGGTTTGCATTTCTATTGTTGGTAGTCAACATATTGATAGTCAACCTAATGTATTATTCATTTTTTAGGCCTAATATAGAATATAATATCAGATATGTAGATTTTCAATTATATGTAGAATTTCAGTTATATAGAATTACATAAACCGTAAAAGTCTCACAACTTGTTATATTTTCTAATATATTTTAATATATTTTATATTTGTTCTAATGAGTGATAAATTATTTTTAAGTTGGTTTGTACTATTAGATTTATTATGTGATACATATGTTTATAATGAAAAATCTCAATTAACGGATCATCTCTAAAATTTTTAATAAAAATACTTATTATAATACTATTATTTGAAGCTTTGTCAAGTACTCATATATGATAGTGCCATAGTAAGAATGGATTAATAAAATGGGCCTGACGCATGTGAATGCATTGTCATTAAAACTAGTCTAAATATCGGACCCACCTAGATTACTTTACTCTGTTTGCTAATTTAGTTAATCATTAATTATTTTTTATATAATTTTTTATTATGTTATTTATGCTATTTGTCTTAGAAGTAGAGGTGTCAAACGGGCCGGCCCGGCCATTTTTTAGGCCATGGACGTGCTACCGTGCCGGGCCGGGCATGGTTTAAAAAAATCCGGGCCCGGCACGGCCCGTAGGCACGGCAGGCCGTGCCGTGCCGGGTCGGGAGTCGGGACCGCAAGTCGGGATCCAATCAGACCCGACCCGCGGTATTTTTTTCGGGAGGGGCCGGGTCACGCCCACGCGTGCCCGCGTGAAACCGGCACGGGAAGAATTCGTGCCTAACCCGGGCACGACACGGGCCTGGGCACGGTTTAAAAATGTGCCGGGCCGGCCTAGGCATGGCCGAGCTGTGTTGTGTCTCGTGCCGGGCCGGGCCGGCTCAGCCCGGTTGACACCTCTACTTAGAAGTCTTATGACATGTGAGCTGAAAGCATTTCTAAATATTATGAATTAGTGTAAAATCTTTAACAAATTTAAGCAGGCGATTCATGCTAGTAATAATATTAGTCTTAGAAGTCTTACAAACTCATGGTGGTAAATAAACGGTATCGCTGAATTTGAAGTTGATCTAAATAAAACTATTTTATTACTTAGTTGAGTGTGATTGAGATTTAATGCATCATTTTTTTGATATATTATTTGTCATGTCTCTTAAGGTATTTAGTTCCACTTATAATCTTACAAGTATATATTGTTTGACAATATATATATTGTGTAGATTCTTTTTAGATTTTTTTAGAATTTTTATTTGTAATAATATTAAAGTGAATCTATCCTAAATATGTTCATTTATTAATCTTTTGTACTTTTTGTGTTTTGGCCGAGATCAATCTATGATCATGAGATAACTTAGTCTTAATTAATATTCATAATAAGGTAGCGATTATTTGTAACTTGGGTATTCACTCATGAGTCTATTACCTAAAGAATCTGGAGTGAGATGGTGAATAAAAAATTTATTGGATGTTGATATCTCTATACTAGTAACATCTAAAGAACAAAGTTTATAATACTCATGAGAAACTGCCACTATATTATGACCAATAGATGTGGTCATAGAAGAATCCATTGCGGAATGTCTAGCAGTCTGTCTAGCATGTCATAATCTCGCACTAAAAAAGTAGGTGACTTCTTTCATGCCTTATGTGGTATCTCTGTTAGGTGTCTTATCAATCCAATTGTTACTATATGACGAATATGTTATCATCAATTTTTAGTGATCTATAAATAGTTGTTGCATATTAATTCATATCATATTTTATATATCAGCCTAGCATAATTTCCCACAAATATCAATTTAAAATAAAAATTTGCACAAATTAAAATGGTATTATTTAACTACATGGAAAAAATAGGATTTAAAATAATTTAGCCATTCACACACTAACTCATGGCCGTAATTTCTCACCTTTTTTATATAGTCTTGCACGACCAAATTCTATCCAAGCTTCAACATGATATCAAAGGGAATAGAGCCACTCTCAAATGTCCAATCTTGCAAAAAAAAAAAAAAAAAAAAACTTATGCTCTAAATGTTCAATCTTGAGTATGAGTAGGGTGTGTTAAAATGTGCTACAACCAAAAATTCATTATAATTGTGGCATTTATATATAATTTGGGTTCTCTCTCATTTTGTGTTTGCTTTTGGGGATGTATTTAGCACAAACCTAATTTATACCAAAAATTAAATAGAACAAGTCTAAAGTAGAATATTAATACAATCACATAAAGATTAATAATTTATTTGATATTTTGTTTACGAGCCAATACTTTGTACATTATCATTATTCATATTTTTAATGATATATGTTCGAACCCAATTAGAGTTTGGCTCAATTTCAGGAGGGGGGAGAGAGAGGAGAGAAAATAGAGGAAAAACAATTTTTTTTTAATAAAAAGAATATTTCAGAATATAATATAATCTCACACACACACACACACACACATATAAATCAGGTGGGACCATGGAACTAATTTGGTCAAGAAGCCAACCACTTGTACTCCAGGGGGCGTGGTCCCACATCTCAATGGTTTTTAATGGTAACTCATGAGGATTATACTTGTAATCCCAAGGAGGTGCTCATTTAGTACCCCGTCGACCAAACTACCATCTTTTTGATAAATAAATCACACACACACACACACAGAGAGAGAGTTTGAGATAACATTTATGTTGAGTATTCCCAATTAATGACGGGTGGGTATAATGAATAATAAATAGAAAATAAATCAAATTTCATAATATCATTGTAACATACTTAGGTAATTGAGCATATAAATTTTAATTGAACATCATTAATTATGAAGAAGAAATCTATCTTTGGTTGGATTGATCATTATACCATTAGGAATGTACAAATTATGGACATACTAGTTAAATTTCATAATATCATTATAACATACAAATTATGAAGAACATACAAGTTAAATTTCATAATATCATTATAACATACCCAGGAACCTTGTTTCTTGCAAAAATTAAAGAATTAAACATATAGTATAGTTGGATCGATCACATAAATTGAATTTTAAGTTATGTTTTGAGTTACTTGTTTGATAGTCATATAAAATGATATATTATCAAGTCTAATATTTTAAGGTCAGATGAAATACTTAGAAGTAGATTACTCTTTTTTAATGAAGAAATTCCATGATAACATAATTTCTACTTTCTACATTATGACAAGAGATAATCTTGTTGACATGTTTACAAACATACTCACAAGATCTCATATCATTTTTTTAATTTTTCAATTTTAATCTGTGAAATATCAATATCTATATATATATATATATGTTTGAAGGAGATATTGAAGTTTTTATTTTTTTAATTTTAGTTGTATTTTTAGTCTTGTGGTGTATTAATTTGTTGTAATTCTTTTGATGGTTATTCTTTTTATGAATATTTAGTTTATCATTTTCTTTTTGTGATTTTGGGGTATTGTATTTTTTGTTCATCTAAATATTTTTATTTTATAATTACTCTACGAGCTCAGATCTTTGTCCACATCACCTCATTATTGGTATTTATCATTTTAATTTCTCGTCACGATCTCCTTTTGGTGGGATTGCATTTTGTTTGTTTTTATCACATGAGGTTCATGGTTTCTTTTATGTTTGTCTATTTGAAAGAACAAACAAAATGAGGTTCATCTACCCTTTTTTTATGACCCCTTTACAAGCTGCAATTTTTATTATAATTCTGAGCATCATGGAAATATAGTTGCTGAGATTGAAACTCGCAAACAAAAATAAAGAAATGTTACTTGATTTATGAATGAAAATTTGTTACTTTGATGTTTAGGCAGAATATCTATTCAATTTCGTTCTATTCCAAAATAATACTTGTTCCCATCGAAGCAGAAGTTCATTTTTTCTTCATCAAATCTCATGGGTTATCAAATTGCCTCAGGAACACAGAGGCTTCCTCGCCTTGTTGGAATCACAAAAGCCCTTGAAATGATGCTGGTATGGCATAACTGCATGTTATTTTTATATATTTCCACTCTGGTGGCATGGGATTCCCTAATTGTTCTTCTAATCTCTCTGCAACTAGACATCAAAACCAGTCAAGGGTGAGGAAGCTCATGCTCTGGGCCTTGTGGATGCCATCGTGTCACCTGATGAGCTAATAAATGCTGCACGCAGATTTGCCTTGGATATTGTGGAAGGTAGGAGACCGTGGGCTGTGAGTCTCTACAAGACCAATAAGCTGCTACCCCTTGGAGAAGCAAGGGAAATATTTAAGTTTGCACGTGCTCAAGCTCAGAAACAGGCTCCTAATCTCCAGCATCCCTTAACATGTATTGACGTTGTCGAATGTGGCATAGTTTCTGGCCCCCGAGCTGGGCTATGGAAGGTTGTTTTCTCTCTCGATGCTCTTGTTCTTTTATTGCAGCTTTCCTCCACAAGTATTTTGAAGCACATGTTGTTTGACAGGAGGCCGAGGCTTTCCAAGAACTTGTGCGTTCAGATGAATGCAAGGGCTTGGTCCACATCTTCTTTGCTCAGCGTGGAACTTCCAAGGTCCTTATCTCTTTAATTATATGTTTTTCATCCCATTTTTGTGATATAATTCTGGTTTGATATATTGCCTAGTGAATTTCTGCAAGAATATGGTTTTTTCTTCTTTTTCTTCTATGCCATCCCAGATCATCAAACTAACTTGTAGATCTTTGTTGAAAGTTTGGAAATTTCATGTTTCAAACAGGTTCATGGAATTGCAGATTCTGGCCTGGTGCCTAGGAAAGTGAATAAGGTTGCTGTGCTGGGGGGAGGATTAATGGGTTCTGGAATTGCAACTGCTTTCCTTCTTGGTAACTATCCTGTGATCATGAAAGAAGTAGACGAGAAGTTCCTGAACCTTGGGATTGGTAGAGTGAGAGGTAAGTGGACACCTTATTTTTTAAAATATCTGGCTTGAAGCGTATAATTGATCTTGCATTCGAATATGTAATGGTGATTTGATTTTCTTGAGCAGCAAATTTGGAGAGCCGTGTCAAGAAAGGAACTATGTCTCAGGAAAAATTTGATAAGACCTTCTCACTCTTAAAGGGTGTTCTTGACTATGAAAGATTTAAAGAAGTGGACTTGGTCATAGAAGTATGTGGGCATTTTTGTCTCTTTGATTTATATTTTTCCATCCCACACAACTAAAGTCACATCCTCTTGAGGTTTTATTGTCGAAAGTGGTTGCGAAACTTATCTTGAATTGAGTCTTGAAAAAAAATGTCATCTTAATTCGCCTGTTTGCTTGTTTTATATATGTGTTTGTACCTAGTCGGCAAGTTTCTCGTTTAGTTTGAGTTTTGAGAGAAGTATATATCTAGGAGAGTCTTACCATGATAGGTCAGAGAGGCCATCCGACTCTATGAAATTCGAGAACTACCGTCCTTGGACAAAGGTGCTTTCCATCACACCAAAACATAAGATCTTTTGTTTTTGGTTTAATCGGAGTGTTGGAGGATAACGTCGATGGATTTCTACTAAACACTATTGAATATTTGATGGATTCATATAACATAATAAAATTATTTAAAATAAGATTTAAAAATAATTTTTATAGATGATAAAATTAGAAAGAATTGTCTGTGATAATTTGGTCATATTCAACACAAATTTTATCGTATTTTGATTACTAAGTGTAAGATTATTCAAATAGATGATAGAAGAAGAACTAGAAATAAAACATTGAGAAATTTGATAGAAATTATAAATAATAATTGAATAAATAAAGAGTTGAAAGTGAACATGATTTTAATGGAGTTGATCGAAAAAAAAAAATTTATATAGTCGATTCAAAATAGTTATGATAAAGGTTGATTGATAATGATAATTAATTTTTTTGATAATATATATATTATTAGATTTGATGTTATAAAATTGGGTCAATGATGCTACTATAATCAAAAAGAAACTTAATAATCAGATTAGAGACCATTTTAATGAGCATCCCAAAAGATAGTAGTTTATAAGAATGATAACAAATAGTTTTATTAAGACACCATAATTTTTTTTTTGGGGTATATCATCTCAATATCAAAAAAATATCTGAGTTTTATCAAATTTTCTATTTGAAATTGACTTAAAGTATTATTTATATTTATAAATATCAAGCTTATCATTGTGTATAATTATATTATTATTAACATATACTAGCGACACGAGAAGCATGGTATGTGAATTATAATTATAGTGAAAGAAATAATCTAAAACATTCATGTGAAGTCTACAACAGATAAGAATGAAAGAAAACTTATGATACCAAGTAATACATGTTATTTCAAAACTTATAAGGATGTTTATGTTCTAGAAATATATATTGTATATCTTGTAATCATAGATGAAAATTTGGTAAAAATAAATATTAATATTTGAATTTCATGCATATATCAAAAATATTGATAGAATATTAATTTATATTTTTATTCAAATATCAAACTCCAATAGACATATTTTGTCAAAATTGATTAAATTATACTTGTAAATCTCTAATTTTGCCATAAATAATACTTTAACGATGTATTTTTTTTAATTTAACTAATGCTTTAGGAATGATTTTTTTTTTTTTTTTTTTTTTGCATATTAATGTTGTTTGAAGAATTGTTTATTCTAGTATTTTCTTTTTCTTCTATTTGGGTATTCAAATTATAGAGGATCAAATATAGCTTAATTGATTGTCCTGGTGATGTGGGTGATTTCCAATATAAATTTATGAGCTTTATTTTTGACATTTTTTATATTATTTGGTGAAATCTTAAAAATAAGACATCTTTAATTATCATAGGTATTCATTTATTATTTTATGGATAAAAAAAAGTTTAATTTTTTCAAAGATGATCTTCTAACTAACCATGCATGATTTACTTGAATGGGAGTTAATCGTAAGATATTTGTGTTAAGATTAAGTTTGATACTTCTAAGATGTTTGTCTCATATATTTTTGTTGAATAATTTGGGACGTGACAACTATTTTAACTCATATATTTTGTGTGAAGTATATCGTCATCATCATTACTCTTTACAATTTAAATCACATGAAAGTTGTAAAAAATAATTTTATGTGCAAATAAAAATAAACATGTAATTTGATCATCTCTGTCTCTGCGATGACTATGTAGCGAATTCATAGTTTTCAAGGGCACGCTTAAGGTGCGCCTTGGCCATAGACACATCTATGCTCAACTCTGGCGCCTTGTCGAAGAGGAAAACACTGCCCATGAGCCAAACAGCAAGGCACGTGTCCCCACAACAAGACATAAACTGATGCTGTTTTGATGTGTGCCCTGAGCCTAGCTGCCTAAAAATTGTCCAAGAGCACATGCTTTTTGATTCGAGGCATGCTCAATGTGTGTCTTCGATGTATTCCTCACAACATGCTTTTTGTTGTTAAATTTCCATCCTTATTTTCTTTTTCCGACTCCTTTACCCACTCAATACTTTTTCCTTCAACATTTTATTTTTCTCAGAATTTAAATTCTATCTACATATTTGCTGCTTATTTTGAACACCCATTTCAATTTTTAAAATTGTTCGTGGTTTCGAAACTATGTTTAATGTGGATGAGTCGATTATGTCTAATCTTCTTTTTAGTCTTGATTATGATGTTGACTTTCTAGTCAGTTCCACTTGCTCCTGGTTTGTTTTGAATCCTGAAGGTGGAGAACAATTGTATAGAAAACAAATTGAGTTTCAAATTGATGGATTATGAGAGAGTAGTTCAAATAGATTCTAGTTCAAGTAGAAGGAAATATCTTGGGTAAAATTTTTATCTTTTTATCAATGAGAAAGATTTGAATACTCATGTATTTTTTGTCATAAAATAATAAAATAAAAGATATATAGATATAAATAAATGAATATGGGTCGTCAAAATTTGACTAAAGATTTCTTGACTACCAAGATAAAAATTTTGACAAGGAAATTTGTAGTAGAATATGCGTCATCGATGTCTCCGTCAAAGTAATTGTTCAAAAATACCAAGACAAAGCCAAAAAGGTCTGATGTATCATTTTTTTATTCATAATTTAGAGATGATTGTTGAAAATAAAAAGAGTAGAAAAATGAATCAAACTGTTATCAATAATGCGGACAAGAAGGAAGCTAGAGAGAAAGTTTGTATGCTTATCATAAGGTGAATGCATGAGACTGTTATTCCATTTAATATGGTAAGTTACTTGGGTTTTCAACCAATGATTAAAATTATTGGACAATATAGTTTGTAGATGATGAGACTAGCTCTTAATGAGTTTGGAGTTATTAACCTCTAGAAAAAATTGATACTCATCTAGAATTTGATAAAAGATCATCCGATTAAATGAAAAAAAATGGTTGTTTAGTTATGTCAGATGAATATACTAATAATAAAGAATTTTTTTTTTATTTTTTTGGTTAATTGTTCAAATTGAATTATGTTCATGTAATTTATTGATGCCTTTTCAATTATACAGGGTGTAAAAATGTTTGAATTACTTAATAATTGGTGAAACAATTTGTTGAAAAAAATAGTGTTGGGCAATCGCGCTTCCACTGGGTAGTGAGATTAAGAACAAAAAACACAGAAATAACACAGAAACAAGCAATATATATGTATCCCAATCCACAAGCATCCACGACAGAATCAAAACGAGAAATCAACACAGCAAATAACGTGGTTCTCTAGTCGCTCAGTATGACTAGCTACCTCCACCAGAAAACGCTTATGCATTACAGATTAAAACCAAGAAATAATGTCTTACAGTATGCAGCACGGCAGTCGCGAAAAATCGCGCAGAGAGAGAGAGGAGAACGAAGATAAACAGTTTAACCGGGTCAAAAACAGCCACCCGAAAAATAAATACAAATATTTTTATACAGAAAATAAACAGCCGGTTCATTTAACCGAAGCGGGTCGGATCATGGACCGGACCAGACTTTGCTCCAAAAATTTCGGGACCTCCGTTATTGTGCTACTGCTGCATCCTCGGGCTTTTAATATTTACTTTCTTGCACTTACATGAAAATATTAAAACAGATTATTAAGTTAAAACAGATTATTAAGTTTAAACAAATTACATATACAACATATTGTTCAAGTGAACATTGATAATCTCTCAAGTTATGCGATAACATGTAATTAACAAATATTATTTGTTAGATTTTTATTTAATTATAAAAATTTGAATTATTTATGTTCAATAGTGGTAATCATCATAATCATCAATGAAGTCTTACCTCAATCACTTAGTGTTGATTGTATTGATAATGTTTATAAATGAGCTATAATTATGAGTCCTCGAATAGAGCTAAGGACACAAAAATAGGGTTTGCACAATAAATCCAAATTGTATCATGGTGCAATTTCTGTGTGCCACCCAAAAATAAGAAAGGTTTTTGCCTGAAAACTTTTGCCCAATGCTCTGACGAATTATGTTGTCGATATCAAAAACAAATATTGTTTCTTTCCCGTTGCAATAGGAAATAATTTTGTTGACTGCAACTTCATAAATGTGTTGCATAATGTAACTGTTTCACAAAATCCATCTCCCTTTTTTTTTTGACACCTCTTCAGTGCCTTGTTATTTTTAAGAAACTTTAGTTTTTGTTATTTTCTGCTGCTTGAAACAGGCTGTTATTGAAAATATTTCTTTGAAGCAACAAATCTTCTCAGATCTTGAAAGATACTGCCCTTCTCATTGCATACTTGCATCTAACACATCGACAATTAACTTAAATTTAATTGGCCAAAGGACCAAATCTCAGGACAGGATTGTTGGAGCCCATTTCTTTAGGTAACATCTGAGCTGAAGTTATACCTATGTGATTTTGCTGTCCTTTTTCTATTTTGGGTTCATCATTAAAATTTTTTTCCCTGATGTACAGTCCGGCCCACATCATGCCCCTGTTGGAAGTTGTTCGGACCGATCAGACATCTCGCCAAGTAATTCTAGACATGCTTGATGTTGGAAAGAATATAAGGAAAACCCCAATCGTGGTTGGAAATTGCACAGGATTTGCTGTGAATAGAATGTTCTTCCCCTACACACAAGCTGCTTTGTTACTTGTGGAACATGGGACGGATATTTATCAAATTGACAAGGCAATAACCAAGTTTGGCATGCCAATGGGGCCATTTAGGTGATCACTAGCATAGAGCAGTAATTTGTTGCATATTATGATATTAGATGTAGCATTTCTGGCTGTCCTTTATGTTTGTCTACATATTAACATCTCTATGTTTCTTAAAAAAAAGTTTTGAATTCGCCTTCTAGAAAATGATAATTTAAGTAATTAATGAAATTTTGAAAGAAGATCTAAAGATTCTGAATGTTTAAACATCTGAAGATTCTGAATGACTATTTAAACATCTTTATGTTTTTTGATTTAAAACATAAAATATGTTCTTTTAAAACACTAATAAATCTTATTTTCAAACTACCTAGACCACAATTACTAACAATATGGATGTTCGAATAGAAAATGGGCAAATTGCCTATCCATAGAGATGTCAAATGGGTTGTGCCGTGCTAGCCTGACCCATTTTTGAGTGGTCCAGTTGGGCCACCGTGTCAGGCATGACCCTGTGAGGAAGTCGTGTCATGCCTGGTACAACACGACTTGTAGTCTGCTCGACACAACATTGCACAATCAGCATGAGTCCGAGCAGAAAGGCGCTTTTTGTGCCGGGTTGTTTCGGGCCATACTGGATTGTGCTAGTTTTTTGTGCTAAGGCTCCTGAATGATCTGCCACATCCATGTGGTGAGTTTCTTTTAAAAAATATGATATATGTACTTGATGAATTGATTTAAAAACATAGCATTTAAAAAAAATGGGTCTGGCGGGCAAGGGGACCGCTCATGCTTTTCATTCCCTAGTCCCCGGTCATGGTTAACGTGCCGGTGGACCATGCCAACGGCCCAGGCACAAGGCACGGCAGCTTTTGGTGCTGCATGGCACGAGCCGTGCCTCGGGTCGGGATGACCCAGGTCTAGGCATAGTTTTGGATCGTGTCGTGCTGGGCCAAACACGGCTCATTCGGGCCGTGCCTTGTGCCGTGTTTGGCCTGTCCTGCTCACTTGACTCCTCTATCTAAACTTATGGTCACAAGTTTGATCCACAGAGATGTCAATACACACCTCATGATATCTTTGCTAATCATGTTAGTCATATTGTCAGGATGGGGACCTTACCTACTTTGTCCCTAGAGCTTGAGCTAGGTAGTCCAAATTTGAAGTTTTATGTATGTATGTGTGTGTGTGTGTATTTATAAATATTCAAATTTAGTATCTTGTTTATTTTTAGCTTATTTTGGCTGGCATTCTTTTAGTATTCAATATGCATGTGTCATACCCATAATATAAGCTCCTCCTAGAGACTAATACTATTTATTCTATCTAGAAATTAATGAATCATTTGATTTTTACTTTGGCTTTTTATTTGGTATTGGAGCCATGAAATAAAACACAAAAGGACCCAAAATAATGGTTTTTGACTGTTGGTACCAATGAAGACTATCTGATTTTTTATGAATATTAGCTGGAAAAACACTCTTGATTAGGGTTTGAAACCTAGTTTGGGGTTTTTTGATTGCCCGGATCATCTTTCTCCATGATAAGATATTTTAGGTATCATCAAGGTATCATTGTCAAGTTAATCTAACTTTTCTACACACATTTATAACTGTTTGTAATTTATTAATTTTTGTTTATTATGGAATGCTTTGAGTATTATCTAATGGAAATTGAAATTTAATTATATTTTTAGTTGATTTTTGAGATTCGTAACTAGTTTTGTGTGCAGAAAAAAATAAATTACTTTTTGTGATGTCCATATATATATATGATGCTTGACATGTTTGGATAATTTACAGGATTTGATACATACTCTTTAATACTACATATTGGTTGCATTGGGACTTTGCAATATTAATTGACTTTTCCAAGACTTGCCGATTTATAATATTATTGTACATTGTACAATTGGTGACTTGGAAACTATCAAAACAGATAGAACTCCACGAGTTTACTTTTTATGTTTATTATTTAAATAATTAATGATAAATAAATGATGTTATATTGATAGTTTAAATTGAGAATGATCTGAAGTTGATGGTAACATAAAGAGAGCACCTTGCTAGCATGTTCTATTTGTATCATCTTGAAGATAAATTTTTATTCTTTCTCTTTGTGAGTTAGATTTTGAGTGAACGTGTTACGTGTATTTATTTTTGGAGATTGGCACATTTTATGCATCAAGAGACGAAGCCACCTATTTATTTAGGTGATTTACATAATGAGAGGTGGAAAGAGAGGTTGGAGACCTGCTCCATAGGGCACACATTGTAATGTAGGAACTGTGGTAATTAGTCATGTTAATGAGATCTACTAATAGAATTTCTATATTTAGAGATGAATATAATAAACTATCTATAGATCTATTATAGACCTGTTCTAATTGTCAGGAGTATGTGATTACACTAGAGGTGTCAAATGGGACGTGCCAGGGCGTACGAAACATTTTTTCAAGCCCGACCGTGCTTTCGTGCCGGGCCAGGCATGGTTTTTGTGGAGTTTAGCCCGGCACGGGCCCACGGCAAAATCCGTCGGGTTCGGCCCGGTCGGGCCGAACCCTAAATTTATAAAAAATTAGGATTTCAGCGTGCCCGAAACCTTAATTTTAAAAAAATTAGGGTTTCGACGGTGCCGTAACCCTAATTTTAAAAAAAATTTGATTTTGGCACGGTGCCGGGCCAGGCATGGCATGAGGCCCGGTTGGCCGCAGCACGGCACGGCACGATTGTGCCGTGGTCGGGCACATCATGAGCCCGGACACGAAAAATTTTCGTGCTAGGCTTGCCCAGGCACGGCCGAACCGTGCCATGCCTCGTGCAGGGCCGGGCCGGCTTGGTTGACACCTCTAGATTACACAAATACTAAGATATCAAATATCTCCAATGATAAATGTGTTTGATAAAAAATAATGTTGTAATAATTGATTATTAGGTAAATTCTTATATTACATTTATGTACTGAAAGCCATACTTTAATATGATGACAAATATTTTTATTGAAGGATGATAAATCTAGGATTTGAGATTCATCAGACTTGGTCGCTTCAACTTTAATCAATAACATTATCAAGATATTATTTTCTCTCAAACCCTTTGCTAATGACTTGATTGTTGGACTAAGTGGTGAATAGTCATGTTATAAATATTTATTTTATTTTCTTTATTTTTTTGTATGTACTGATGATAATGTTGAGATTGATGATGAAATCATCAGTATTATTAGTTATGAGAATATTAACATTAGTTTTTTTTTTTTTTTTTTTTTGGTTTCATGTATGTACTCATGCTCTCTAATGTTTTATTTTAAGATAGTTCTCTCATAAAAAAAATTATACTCACCAAAAATCATGTATTGTTCTTTTGATATTGTTGTGCAACATTAGATGACTTTGAGTTTGGCTTTTTAAATTGTGTAGTCCTAAGTTACACATACAAGCTTTGCATGAAGCAGATGCTTAAATCTAATAATTTTTTATGTATAGGGAGTCCTTATGGTGTAAGAGTACTCCAAGATTCTCTTGTATTAAATATTTCATGTTTGAAATGTTGAATGGTTAAGTGGGTTTTTTGGCATTTTATGATACATGTCAGCGTGGCTACGAGAACAGGAAAATTAGCAAAAAATAAATTAGGGAATATTTCAGTATCATACTTGTGTAATGTAAAATTTGAGCGATACATATTACACTGTTTGTGGATATAATCGAGATCATTCACAATTTAAATTATAACATATTTAGGTTGATAAGTTATTAGATAATATAAATCAAATAGTTGCCTATTGGAAATTTAGTGAAAGCAATAAGAAAAGAATAATGTTTTCGTTTGAAAACAATGATTATGTATTTTATGCTCATCTGTAATAGGAAAATAATAGTTTGTTATTATTTTAATAAGAAAAAGATTGATCTTCTAGAAAAATATAAAAATTTATTATATCTCTCATGTTTATATTAGATGTTTCTCAAATCTAATTTTAGGGCTCTTTTTGTTACATATAAATAGTTATGAAGAACTGTATGTGTGTGAATATATCAAAGAAAATATAAGAAACATCATATGCAAGAGTTTCTTGTATTGTTTATATTATATTGAGAACGATGAATGATTTTTAATTTTTGTTGGCATTTAAAGATGTTTATCAATCTGGCCATGTGTATAGGATACACTTAGAATAAATAAATTTGGAAATATTTCAACATCATATTTATGCAAGACAAAATTTGAGAAATGTATATTACATTCTTTGTGCATGCAAATAAGTTCTTTCTTAATTTCAATTAAAAAAAATATTTAGATTAATAATTTATTAGAGAATATAAATAAAAATATAAACTATTAGAAATTTGATGAAAGTAATAAAAAAAAATCCTTATGTTTTCATTTTGAGATAATGACTAAATATTGTACGCCCTCATTAAATATGAAATATAATAGTTTGTTTCTTATGGTTTAAAGATATAAGATTTATCATCTGGACAAGTATAAAAACTCATTTTGAATCTCATATTTATATTAGTTATTGTCCAACATGAATCTAAAATATTTTTGTGATTGAAAATATTCATAATTATGAAATAACATATGAGAATCTTAGAATTGAAAAATTATTGGATATCTTAGAATATAAAAAATTATATATGTAAGAATGTGTTTGGGAGAATCTTGGAAATAACATATACAATATCAAATTTGATAGAGTCAAATTACACATTTAAAGTAAAATTTGTACTCATGAAGCATAATTGTTTAAACCATTAGAGAATATCCATGTTATATTTCCTATGTCAAAGCACAACACACTTTAATAAGTAAATAATTTTAATTCAAAGAAATTATTTAAGATATTAAAGTTTTTTCATTTAAAATTGTTTTAAAAAATTATGCGAGTCAAAAAATGATCGACTTATCTTCATTTGTAATGATAATATAGACAACTAAAGCTATCAAATCTGCTTGGCCCTAGTAAAAATGTTGTTTGGAATTAAATCTAGACTTTAAAGCAACTTGTTATTCTTGTTGTACTTGGATCCATGTTGTTTCATACCAATTGGGCCATTTTGTATGACATACACAAGTCTGGTAGGAAGATGAGATGGTTGACCCAACTTGATCATTTTTTTGTCATATGCAATTGTTCGTGCAAATATATAGCTTGTCATTGCTAATTAATTCTTTCCTTTTTTATCTCCCAAAGAATAAACTCTATTTTTTTTTTATTTTTTTATCCTCCCTTCAATCACTTTTTATTAATCATAAGGTAGATGCATATGATAAATTTGCATACTGGTCAATCGTCTCAGTAATGATCGAGACAAAGCACATTTAATTTTTGAGTTATTATGAGATTCATTGTATAAGTGGTGTTTTAAACGCATCTGAATAAAATCTATTTATTTCACTAGTAATTATGTAAATGGTATTTTTTAAAAATCATGAAAAAATGATTTATATTTTAATAATGTGATGATCATGAACTTCGACTAATTGATGTTATTTAGTGAATGACTGAAGGGAGTAATGATGACATTTGGAAAATTATTGAATATATATTTATTAGAGGTTTCATTGGATTGGGCACTTAGTATAGTCTAGTTTGACTTTTATAAAGGCATGGCTGGAACAACATAAAATGAAGGGAATTGCTAAGGTTGATGGGGTGGCCCGCATGCCACCCATGCACGTTGTGTGGGTTTCTCGATATGATAACTGTAACTCATGATTCCACCATGCCTAAGCACGAGTCGTTCTCAAGTGATGAGCACGTACTTGTCATCTGTGATCACTTTTATGTATTCATTCACTCATAAAATATCTGATTGATGGCTCTATATTTCACAGTCTAATTGTCAATGTTGACTTGAACTCTGACTATACATTGTATCTCAAAATTATTTATTTGTCACATATCCAAGAGATAAGATTTAGAAGAAAAATATAAAATCTCATAGTAGATATACTCTCAATGCATGCTGATGCCCAAGTCTTATCTGAAAAACTAGCTAGTTAATGGTGTTTGTAATCATTGAATAATTTTTTAATGGATGAAGATTTTTTTTATATACTTTAATGTGCGAAAAGTTCTATCTAAATAAATATGTGTTAAATTTAGAAATCAATTAATTATATTGAATGCATAAATTATATCTAGTATAATAATATTTATATAATTAATTTTTTTTATAATTATCTTGTATGTAGTTGAGTTGGTTAGAGAACTCTCATCAGATAAATAATTAATACTTGGCTAAATAAGAGTATCCACTAGAGCATAACCAATGAGATGAACATATTTGAGATTATCAATTTCATACATTTTTTATGATAATATAATATCTCTTATGTAGAATGCCAATTGTATCCTATAAAAATATCTAAATCTTTTAATATTATTTTTTATATAACTGTGATTTTAGGTATTTCTTGTGTTATGTGAATCTAATTAATTATTTTTTGTAATAAGGATATGATATATTTACACTATCAAAAAGATAAAAAATTTTATATAAATTTTTTTATTAAAATAAAAAGTTATAAATAAGATATTTGTGTAAATTAAAAAAATGACTACAGTAAAAAAATCTTGCGAAGTCATAATTAATCATTTTGGGTCATACAATATTGTTGAATTATAAGTCAATATTAAAATATGAAACATAGAACTTAATGAAAATCAAAACATATAAGTGTGCCTTTATATAATGAGCTAATGATATTAAAAAAAATTCACATATTTAGATATTTTCATCAATGATTACAAATATAAAAGAAATATGCATAATAAATAACAAACTGCAAAACCATTCTCAAGTTGGTGTATAAAAATCTAGAGCACCGAGTTTAAAGGAAAACAGTAAGATGAGGTCTATTTAAGTCTTTCTTGAAGATGTCAATTAATTGTTTTATTGTAAAAAAATAAATTATAGTAATGGTTTTATCTGATTTATTTCATTAGAAAAATTATTCAACTTTCTTTCATCGATCTGTGAAATACAAGATTGGATGTCATATGTTTTTTTGTCTAACTGTCATAGTAAATAATAGTTGGAGAAGTAAGTAGATACTCAATCTTTTTAAGTATATATCAAATCCAAAATATATGACTGTCATCATAGTGCTTAATTCTTTTTATCCACATCATCTCTAAGCAACAATTCCTATCTTACTTTTAAATATATAAGATATCTCTAAAAAAAAATAATATATATTATAGATCTTCTCTCAGTGCAGACAAGTGTCCAACAAGAATTTGATTATTCGACTAATTCTAATTATTTATGATCTTTTAAAAGAGATCTCAAATATTGGTGACTTCTTTGCATACCTTATTATGCGAAGAGTTGTTTTTAGGTAAATCTATCAAATAGAATTTAAGAAATGATTAACTATATTAATTTTATAAATTATATTTGATCTGTTAATAATTAGATTGTTAATTATTCATGTGATTTTCTTATATGTAATAAAATTAACGGGACGAGTTGTATTAGATGAGAAATTAGTGTTTGGATTAATAAAAATATTTGTTATCGTACAACCCAGATGATTAACAACTATAAGCGTTTAAATTTTATCTCATTTATTACATAATTACTAACATATTAGATCTTGTAATAATTTAAAGGTTAAGTATATTTGGGTGAGAATAGTACTAAGAAAAGTAGTTGTCTATGAAGTTTTTGTATTGTATGTATATGTTAGAGGCTATTCATTAATACAATGACAAATATCTTCATCTAAGGATAATAAATATTGAATTTCAAATTTATTAGACATATCATTTTTAATTTTTGAGAGTAAGATTGTTAAGATATTAAATTCTCTTAGACTCCGTACTAAATCATAATTCATGTGCATTGGGTATGTCTTTTTACAATCTCTATTTAATTGTTCAATTATCTTATCATATGATTCAGATGATGAATTTGTATAATTGCCTATAAAACTTAAAAAAAAAAATATCAATTACAGATTAAATTTTTTATCCTTAAAGATAACTAAATAATATAACAGTTGAATGTTCGTTCAATGTTTTTGATAATTTTTAAATGTTTTTGATATTTTTTTATCCTTAAACATATTTCACAAAAAAAATGTATGTCTCACATTTTTTTGAAATAGGTAACTCATGTTACAAATATATTTAAGCATATTGTAACATGTATGAGTGTATACTGAAAAATAAATGATAGTAAATATGGTAAAATATATTTAATAATTTTGAAAATGAAAATTTTATATCCAAATCATATTTAGTTGTTTTAGTATTACTAGTTCTACTATTTATAAAATTTAATAAAATATCCTTGTGTCCAACATAGAATTGTAACATTAGATCATTTATGTTCTAATAATGTTTGATATTATATTAATTATGTTTTTTTAATTATAATTGACATAAAATATAAAATGTGTTTAGTTTACTAGATATATTCAATAAATTTTATCGAAACTCATAACTTTTAATAAGAATAAAATTAAATTTATTCCAGCTATTAATTTTAATAAATTATTTTTTTCTTCTGTTAGATGACTAACCTCTTGTTATCCGGATGCCCAAATGACTGTACTACAAGCAACAGCCATTTTAATGAAAATGGTATTGTAGGAACAATAATTTTAAAAATGTGACTGCATCTTGGGTTGGGTCCTAGGCCTAGCGTGCCTGCTCCTGACACGAGCATGTCCCACTCCTGTTAGTTGGTTTGTGGGGTATGTGCCTCATGGTCTTGGGTCATGATTCATCAATATTCATCCATAATGTGAGGCTATGCACGTGTCATGGATCAATTCTAGCATGAGATCTGCACCTTGCGGCCTGACACAACCTGTGGTTTTGGGTCATGCCAGCTCACGCCTTTCTGTGAGCTGGACTGGGTCGACATTTTGCAAGTCATGTCAGGCCTATCATTTTACTTGTCATTCCTCGTATTGGGCTGGGCAGTCCAACTTTTTTGAAACTTTTAGACTAATTAATTTAAAGAAGCAAACTAACAATCACTTATGTTAGTTTTTAGAGCAGTCATATTTTTTAGTTTTGAATTTTATTACTTGTGTACTTCATATTGTTGATGTTAAAAAAATATGCATATCATTTTTTTATTGGGATAACCATATTGTGCTGTATATATTGTTTGTGTTCTAATGTTTGTGTTCTAATATATTGTTTGTGTTCGAGACAATTCTATTTCTATATTCTGTATTACTAGAGATTAGTTATTGGACATTTTTATAAGGTCATCGAAGCACCTACATGTGTTTTTACTTTTTTATAATCTTGATGTGAGCATTTGATTTGTGGATTGTCTTATCATATTTACTTATTGTATAAGTGAGTTGTATATTATTATTTTATTTAGTGTTGTTCTTTTTATTTTATAATTGTGAAGGTTAACATAATATCAGAGTAAGGTTGGTAAATCATATAATGTGTGCCCTTCACCTAATTGATTTTTTCAGTTTATTAAAGGTATACACAAATATTAGTCGCAAGGATGTGTGCATGGTGGTGCATAGTTGTCCATGCGGTGGCACATCATTGTGTGCATGGTGGTGCATAGTTGTCCATGCGGTGGCACATCATTGTGTGCATGGTGGTGCATAGGCACTCAATAGATGCAAGGTGTGCGTGGTAGTGCATAGTAGTGTATGTGGCGGTGCACAATAGTGCATATTGTTGTGCATGCATTTGTGCACATGTTGGTCTGTGTGGTGGTGCATGTGGTGGTGTGATAGTGGTTTACGTGGTGGTTCACCTGCAGGTGTGAGCTAGAAACTCTAATTGAGCTTTCTTTGTTAATTTTTATAGATTTAGTTAAAAAAATAAAACTAAAAAAAGTTGGATGCATTTATTTTTATTTGGGAGGAATATAATTTTTTGGCATTGTATAAATTATCGTAGTAGAGATTGATGAAGGAGAATTACAATCAAATGTACTCGTTTTGGAAGGACACAAGAAATAACAGTTAGGTGTTATTTCTAGAGAGATTGAGAGCGTTGTATAGGAGTGAGAGAGATATGCTGACTATCAAAATTATTCAATAGTCTCACATAGTTTATCTACTCTGATGTTTACTAGAAAGTCTAGAAACTCCTTCATATGGTAGTAGTAGACCATTCATTTCTTTAATGTATAATTAATTGTTTAATTAATATTTTCACTTTGGACTTATGTATTATTGATACAATAGAAATATTCACATTATTAGTAATCTTATAATATTCTTTCTTTATTTTTTATTTTATGAATATTATTATCATAAATGATAAATGTTCGAAAATTACTTATTATAATATTCACCTTAAATCATTGTTTTTTTTCTTATATCATGCTTATTCATGAGTATCCTATTGATTTATATATTATAAGTATTTTTTTTAAATAAATTAATTATTATTTTATTTTTATTGATATTTATTTGTAAGATTGATAAACTTTAAGAAAGATTAAAATTGGGATTGAGCAGACAAAATTTTATGTTTTTTCTCCAATGATAAGATATTTCTTTAGATGTATTCATATATGAATATTTTAAACTCATTATTAATATATTCTAATCTTGGTTATATGTTGTTATGATTTTGTTATGTTATTTATTTTTATTACATAGATAGTATTTTAAAAGTTTGTTTGTGATGATATCTCATTAATAAAAATTTGCAAGTATATGAGTCATGTAATTAGTAAAGAAGATTTTATATTCAGATATCGATTTCATGGGGATTGTACTAGTGATTTAGTCAACTAATACTGAGGCAACATAATTTAAGTTGTAGAAATATTTTAGGACTTTGGTATGATTCTTAGTTCTTAGGAATTGTTTATTTAATTCGTATGATATATATTCAAATAATTTGAATTATTCTAAGTTTGGATATAAAATGAAACTTGAATTGTTATAGAATATCTTTTTGTCCTAATGGGATATAAAGTTGTTATTATCATTGAATTCATTCCATTGATTGTCTCTTTATAATTATCCCCTCAGTATTTTATAATTGAGATAAAAATCTATACTTGAGAATTATTTATAAGTTTATTTTTTAGGTAACTTGTTAATTATCTTTACTTATTTTCTATATATATATATATATATATATATATATATTCCATTGGGTATCATAAAAATAATAATTATAATTTATAATTATTTACACTTCTCGCTTCGCAAATATCATACTCACACAATTTACATGGATTTCTTGCAAATCTCATCGGTGATAATTATACGAGTAAAAACAAATTAAAGATATGTCACTATCTTATGAATCATAATATATTTGTATATGTTCTATGAATTATCTATTATTATCCTCTACCGTGATGATGTGACATATATGCTAAATTTTAAATTGAGAAATATTTTGTATAATCAATTGATAAATATTTTGGAAAATATTTTATCTAACATTCATATCAATTGAGAAATAGTTCTTCTAATATATGTATAATCAAGTGACATATAAAATTATTTGTACTTTTGATTTCATGAGCATTATACTCATAATAATTAAAACATCTCAATTTTAAATTTTAAAGTATATATATTTTCACACATCATTTATCATGATAAAATGCATTAATTATTTATATTCACATTTTTAATTCTAATTTTATTTAATCCGCATATCTATTAATTTTTATTTTACAACATAAAATATACACATTAGTTATTTAAAAAATTATTCATAAATCACAATTACATAAATTATGGATTTTTATTTAGCTTGATATTTGGAAGAGATTCAATGAGATGTAAAAGAATAAGCTATTTGAATATTATGTTCTCAATGATAGTTCTCACGAGAATTTATGATATAAATTCTAATTCTACGTTATTTTAGTTAATATTTTTTGAATTCTTTCTAGAGAGAGATTGAGAGCCATGTCTCTAACTTTTTGGTTAAGTTATGTTTTGCGTACTTTGCTTGCACATAGATCTTCTAAGGAGTGTGAAAATCTCCTAGGATTATTTGCAACATTTTGTTTTTGTCTTCTGCATGTATAAGAAGAAGAATTAATTTTTTTAATCCTTTTATTTTCTTTTATACTTTTAATTACTTTAATTTTGGTATCTTGAGCTTGAGGAGTTGATTTTAGAAAGTTATCATGATTTTAAAATATATCTTAATCTTTTTGTAATACAAAATTGTGATGCTAGGAAGTGTTCGTAACTTGTATTTTTTGTGTCTGTAACACAAAGTCGTGATGTTATTAATAGTAGTAGTTTTAGTACTGGTCTTTCTTTTGTATTAAATGGTTGTGGGACTAAGAATGATCATGATATTTGTCTTTATCTTTATCATGTATTAGTAGAGGTGTCAAACGGGCCGGCCCAGCACGGCACGGCCCGTTTTTCATGTGCCCAGCCGCGCTATTGTGCCGTGCCGTGCCGTGCCGGCCCGCTCGGGCACGGCTTGGCCAGGCGGCACGGGCGCACAGCAGGGGCAGGGCAGGCGGGGCGGGGCGGGTCTGTTTGGACCCGACCCGCGGTCTTTTTACCGGGGGCGGGGCCCGGTTGGGTCACGACTCAGTGAGTCGTGACTCGTGAGTTGTGAGTCACGACTCACGCCACGGCACGCGTGGCACGCCGCCAGTGCCACGCGTGCCTGGGTGAACCGGCACGGGATGGACCCCTGCAGGCGTGCCGTGCCAAGGCACGGCACGGGTCCATCTTCACCCGGGCACGGTTTTTGAACGTGCAGGGCCGGCCCGGCCCGGCACGTTTGACACCTCTATGTATTAGGTAGTCATGATATTAATTTTAGTCTTTCTCATGTATCAAATTATCATGTTGTTGGGAATGGGTGCGATCTTTGTAATAAATCCATACATCCAAGTTGTTTTGCATTCTATTGAGAATAAAAATCAGTCATGGAAAGTGACCACACTCGAATAATATTTTGTGTTATTATATATCTAATAGTCATAGTGCTGTAAAATTGTTGTGATTTTAATTCGAATAATTTTTGTTTTATAATTTTGTTTATTTTAAAAGGCATATCTTTGTGATAAAGTTATATTTCCTAACATGAAAATATAACGTCTTGAAAAGACAAATGTTTGCAGTAAAATGAAGTGACCATGACTTTTAATACTAATACGATACTTGATTATTGCAATATTTAAATATTATCATGATTAAATAAGTAGATTTTTGGCTAATAATTGATGATAAAATTATTCGATGAGTCTCATTATCCAATCGCCAAATATCTCTAAAACATGCAGGTTTCTTGATTTTTTATCAAAATTTATCAAAGTTTTAAAATCATAAAATCAGTTTAATCATGATTCACCTTGTCTAATAATACTATAAATATACAAGAATATTTGGTAGTTTATATACCAAACAAATAATCTTACTAAAATTATTTCTCATCTCCAAGTAATGTCTTTATTCTTATTAAAAATAATTTACTATATAATTTTAAACAAAAAATTTTTCTTTGATAAAATTTGAGTATCATAGTATCTCAAGATAATGGCTCAATTTCTCGTGGTTTTATTGTTGATCACTACAAGGCTTGAGTTACGTGATTATATCAATGTGTAAGTTAATTGTATACAATCATTCATGTGATATGCATATGGTATTTACTATATAAGACAAGCAAAAAAAAAGTCTGAGTTACCTTCCAAGTTGTGCAATATTTAATATATGTAGTTTGACCATTAATATTTTTTTTTACCTCTGTTGATGATTTATATCATTGATGCTAGTTTTTTTATTTGTAGTTTTTTTTTTCTTTTTTTATTGTTTCTTCTATCCTTTTTATCTCGGTTAATATTTTCTTCTTTGATTTTTGCTTTTTTGATGTTGTGGCTTTAAGAAATTTTGCAACTTTTTTTTGTTCTATTTTATTCCTTTTTTTCTTATATCCCTTAGAGTCAAATGTTGAATATGGCTGTGATTTTTTCTTTCAGTTTCTCTTGGGTAATTTTTTTCTATAATATTAAAGTTGTGGAATTGAGCATGATATTGACTTTGTTTTTAAATTTTCTGACTCCTTTATTTATATAACCATATAGTTATGGTGCTAAGAATGACTATAACATTTTCATCAAGCTTATCTTGGGCTAGATCATTCTGTAATATCAAAATCGTGGCATTGTGCATGAATGTGGATTTGTCATTGATTAGATCCTTCAAAAATTCTGTCTCAGTCTTGTATTTCTTATTTTTTTTTCTCATCTTTCTTTAAGTTTTCTATATTAGTTTTTTGAGAAGTCGTGGCTTCGAAGAATGATGTGATTTCATAATTATCATCTTTCTCATTATCATTACTTCTAAAATATCTATTTCATTTCATCTATCTCATTTTTGTCACTTTTACAAAATAAATTTGTTCTTCTATATCATATATCTCACATTCATCTAATTATCAGGTCTCTACAAATTTTTTTCATCAAAAGTTATATTTTGTTTCATTGTAAGTTAAAGAGATTGTTTACTCTCCAATATTTTATCTCGTCATCATTTGGATCTCGTAAGTTTTTGTAAAAATTAAATTTTACTTGCTCCTTGCCGACACGAAAAGTGAACTATCACTTCTTGATGATAATAAAGGTATATCCAGTGGCTAAAAATATTTGTCCCAAATTTAAGGGTATGTAATAATCTTTATCCATATATAATATAATAAAATTTGCTAAAAAAAATAAAAGTTCAAATCTTAAGTATTTTAACTTACAATGAATCATTTGGAGTAAGTGAGATTAGAGTAATATTTTCGAGATTTAACCTTTGTGTAATTGACAAGAACATTAAGTTGATACATAATACCAAGTTACATAATATATTTTAAAATATGTGATTCTTTATTCTACAATTTATAATAAAATTTTTTTAATCTTTCAATTTTTTTGAAAATATTCATTGAATAATTATACTATATTTTTTTGTCATATTCATAATTACATATGATTATGATTCATGATTACATAAATCATAATTTCCTTTATAAATTTCATGTTGTATGGTATTTTAGCTACAACTTTGTCAAATGTAATATTTACTTATAATTTTTAAAAAATATCAAAAAAATTTTCAAACTATTCATTTACTTTTTCTTTTTAAAAAATATTACGAAAAGGGAAGATTAATTGGTAGTATACTTTTAGTTTGATTCTGATTTATTTTTTTTTCTAGTCTTTGATAATTTCTATTCATTTCTCAGTTTTTTTTGCATCCTTCATTTATAGTTGTGAGTAAGAGTTGGGCTTGTACTTCTATTGCAGTTGTGACTTCGCAAGGTATTGTGATACTATAATCTTCATTTGTTCAAAAAATTTACAGTGAGAGTCTTGATTTTTGGAAATTCTAAATGAGAGCTCTATTTTAAAAAAAATCATGGTACTATTAGTTTTAAAATTTCTAAAATTATTTTGCTTTATTCGTTGTCTCCCTAGTTCTTGTATATTTTGAAGTATTTTTGATAAGTATTTCTTTGGTTTTTCCTTAATATTACTTTATGGTTTATCTATTCTTTTTTCTTTAATTGGTAATATTAATTATCTAATTTGATTCTCTATATTTTTTATTGTTGAACTCATGTGAAACAATCTCATTTGATGCTTATCGATTCGAGTATTTTGATGGTCATTTTTGTTTTTCAATTCTGTTAATATACACTTGTACTTTTTCTCAGTCAATTGTTTATCTTTTCTTGGATGTTTAAAATTCAAACTTGATTCTCTTTAATTATTATGCCTTATCGAATTATTCTCCAAGTTACTCGAAGCTTTCCTATTATTATATAGTTCATTCTCATAGCTTTCATATGATAATGCATTGTAACATTATTATTTGATTGAAATATGTTTCATTTATTTTGTAATTCATTGGTCTTTTCTAATTGATAAACATGATCAAAATTTGACGTTTGTGTGGTTACTAAAAAATATTGATTTCTCTTGATCTTTTCTTCTTCTCCTCTTAGGCTTGAAGTTTTCTTTAGAAAAATTTTTATTTTTGCTTTAATTGTTGTAAGCATGTCTAACTTTATTACTCTAATTTGTCTTTATTTTTGTCTAACTTTATTTTTACTCTAATTGAAGTTGAAGTTTGATAGTTATTCTTTGTTAACTTCTCAATCATGTAATTTGCTTTCTTTGATAATTTATTTATATTTGAACTGTTCACAGATGCATCAATCATATATCTCATTATATAATTTAACTCATTATATAAAATTTGGGTTTGGAATCATAATTTAAATCTATCTTAAAAATATTTCATCAATAGTTCCTTAAAACTCTCCTTAATATTGTATAAATTCTCATTCTCATCCTATTGAAATTAAATTAATTTGCTCCGTAACAAAGGAGTGATTTGAGGTGGGATAAACTTAGTGAGCAAGACTTTCATAAATTTGTCTCAACTCTTATTAGAGCTATGAGATACACAATGAAACATTGTGTTTTATCACTTAATGAGAATCAGAATAAATTTAAACTTATTATATTGAAAATAATTCTAATCATCTTTATCATGTCGCATTGCTCTAAAAATCTTATGACAAATCCGTTATGACCCTCCAATATACTTTCATTTTATTGGTGTTGCTGAACCTTTTTTATTAAACTTTGTTTTAATTTATAAAAATTTGTTTTTGCTGGTTGCATCTAAAATTAGAATACTTGAATAACTGTTCATTTTTATTGCTTGTTAATAAACTTTCTGTGTGTGGTTGTGGATAAGCTATTGAATAGCATGCTTATTGTCACATTGAGTCTCTTTGTTGTTAGTATTTTTAATGATATCCTTGTCAATTTGTTGTTTCGAAATAGTTCTTATGCTTTTCTCAAATTCTAGGTTCATAGGGTTTAGATCGGTCTAAAAACTTATGAAAAGACAAAACATATAAGGAAAATACAAAACATAATATATTCACATTCTAAACAAGATAATATGGCAGACTATTTGATCCAGTAAAATTATTAAAATAATATTATTTAAACTATTAAAAAAGAAATATTATTTCTAAAAGATAATTATATTAATTTACATTGACTAATCAAACTAAATGATCTATCATAATAATGCTTAAACTTCTTATAATTTTGTTTTGTTTCTTAATTTTATTGATTAAATAATAATTCAAAAGCTCGTTAACGAAGATATCTCGTCAATAAAAATTTATAAATATATGAGTCGTATAAATAGCAAAAAAAATTTTTATTCAGATATCGATCTCACATAGATTGTATCAGCAGTTTGATCTATTAACAGTGGGATAATATAATTATAGTTGAGGTTATATTTTGGGATTTTAGTATAATTTTTTGATCTTATGTCTATTTGATTATATATGATACATATTTAAATAATTTAATTTATATTGGATTTATATATAGAATAAAGATTGAATTATTGTAGAATGTTATTTTATCATAATGACATACAAGATAGTTATAACTTTCAAACTTGTCTCAATAATGATTTTTTCAAAATTTGTTTTATCAGTATTTTGTCACAGAGATAATAAATTATCTATGTTTGAGAATAATTTATAAGCTTATATTTTTTAGGCAACTCGTTAACTATTCTTGATAATTACTTGATATGTATACTTTTATTTTTGATCTTAGCTATCATAAAGATCAAGAATTTATTAGATTTATAAGTATTTGTATATTCAGTTTTATAATTGATGCATGTTTTTCTCAAATCCAACATAAGGGAACCATATGAGTTAATACAACTCAAAAGATTGTCATTATCTTATGAGTTACAACACACTCGCTTATATATTATGGATTATTTGTCATTATTCTTCAAAGTCACGACACGATTTACATACTAAAAGTAAAATTTTTTAAAAAATATTTTATAAAATATTTATCTTAATCAAGAATTAGTTTTTTTAAGACATGTTTAATAAAGTAGTATATTAATTATTCGTGCTTTATACTTTATGAGCGGCATACTCGTAATAATTAATATCCCTTAATTTTAGATTTAAACATATAAATTTGTTTCATATATCACATTAGGAAGGATTGTATGCGTAAGTGAGTTATGTTGTTTACCTATCATATTAATCACGACAACATGTATAAGCTTACTAATAGTTAATATTTAGTTCATGTTATATTTAATTATCATATTCATTAATTTTTATTTCATAATATAAATCAAACATATTAAATATTTACAAAATTATTTATATATCACATAAATTATAATTATATAAATCTTAGATCTTGATTTAGCTCACATTTGAGAGATTTTTAAAGAGCTAAATGAGATGAAGTCTTTTAAATCTTGAGTTATCAATGATCGTTCTCATCTAAGATAAAAATCTTATTATCATGTTATTTTAGCTAATTTTTCCAAATCAACCTTATAGGCGGGGTTGAGAGTTGCGTCTTTTAATTTTAGGATTTAGCATGTCTTGTGCCTCTTACTTGTTCATGGATCTCCTATAGAGTCCAATCTCTCATATGGTTATTTGCTATGTTTTTATTTTGTTTTAAAGTGCGTGAAGAAAAATTAATTATTTTGTCCTCTTTTTTTTATACTCTTGAACTTTGCTATATTTTTAAATAGAAAGACACATTTTTAGGAAAATGCTATTATTTTAGACTTAGTCTATTAAACACGAGGTCATGATTTTGAAAAGTTTCCGTGACTTTGCAATGTATCATAATCTTCTTGTAACACAAAATACTATATTTTAAAGTATCCGTGACTTGTATATTTTGTTTTTGTAACAAAATGTTCCTATACTGTGAATAGTCTTGATTTTATCACAAGTTTCTCTTTTGCTTCAAATTATCATGACTTTATTATAAATCTCTCTTTCTATTAAATCAAATGTGCTCAGTTATTTTTCAGCATTGTGGACATACAATGATCAAGAAAGATCAATGTTGATGATGTGATTATTTCTCAGCTTTGCTATTATATTATAATATGAGAAGTCATTCACGATGTTATGATCATTTTTAGTATTATAACATTGTATAAATAATAAAAAAGGCAAACATATGAATTTGTAGTCACTTTCTAATATTATGATTTTATGTTACAAAGATATTAGGTCCAAGTTATAGTTAATGTCTAGTGTCGTGATTTTGTATTACTAGAAAGATTGAAATATGTCTTAGAGTCATGATTTTTTTTTTTATAATTGTTATTGTGTAGCTATCAAATTTTAGTAGTAAGTTTTGTATTTTTTAGGAGCTTTACAATTAAGTAAGAGATACTTTATACCTAGAGTTGAGAAACATAGTTCTCAAACTCCCCATTTGAATAGATTTGAATATTTTTATCAAAATAGTACGGGTTCAAATATTTATATAACTTGGTTTATGTGTTGTGATAATAATTTTATATTAATAGATATGTTCTAATTTATGTTGTATTATGAATATTGATGGATATATGATTAAATATAATTTTAATTAGGGTTTTAACTATTAGTAAATTTGTACGAGATTATCATAGTGAAATGTGACATATAAACTATGAAAATTACTTGCATATATAGGAAGGAAGTGACATTTTTTTTGATTTTGATGCATACGATAAATTTATAGGTTAAAACTCAAAATTTGGATATAATAATTATTATGCGTATGATACTTACAAAGTCATAATTATGATTGTTTTTGCTGCCAATTCATTGTACATATCTTAGAATAATTAGTTTTCAATTAGGTTAGACATTCTATAAAATATTCTCATAGGTGTTCCACTTTAAGTATGAGAGTTGCATTGTCATCGAAGAGGATGGTGACATGTAATTCTAAGGACATGTGTAAATATACAATAACTCATCATGTGGTGATATTTATTGTGTGTTATTTTCACTCATATAGTTCTAATCCATGAAACTTGAGGTAAACATATTTTAATTGTGCGAGTATGTAACATTTAAAGTTGAAAGTGTATATACTTACAAATCATGCTAATTTTTTGTCTTTATGATATCTGAGATTGAAGAATGAGACAGTACATATGAAATAATTATCAATAACAATTGTCGAGTTGCTTAAAATATATGATATTGTAGATGACTTTCGAACTAATATGATTTTTTATATTGATTGTGACATACCGAGAAGAAAGTCATTAGGGAATCACCATTGAGATGAGCTTAATGTTGATAACTATCTTATAAGTTGTTAGGGCATGGAGCCATTACAAAACAACTCTACTTTTGTTTTTTGTCCAAATATAATTTAATTCGAACTAAATTACACATACATCATATAGATTAAGTGAGCAAACACATGAAATTAAGTTTGATTTCATAATCCAAATATTTATTTTACTAGAATTAAGTTGTCTCATTATTGAATAATCGAATTGCCGATATATTTTCTGTGATATTAATATTTAGATAAATGTCCTCTTTACTATTTATATGAACCGTGCATTTGTGAATTTTTGTTTACGAGATACTCTCGCCAAAGAATTTTTAGAATACTATCAAATCAACAAAATTAGGTAGTATAACAAAGTTACAATAGTTATGCTCGGATTTCTGATATAGACTATCATGACACTTTTTTTCCTGTTGTTAATATGACTTTTATCCGTATATTTATAACTCTAGTTGCCACTTATTATTTAGATCTCTACCAACTTGATATTAAGAATGTATTTTTTTATGGAAAACTTCGGGAGAAAATGTATATGAAGTAACTTTCGTGGTTTGTTGCTCAGAGAGATTGATCGAGGATATTGCCTCTGTAAGTTCTTCTTTGGCTTGAAATAGAGTCTTCGTGCATGGTTTGCCAATTTCGGTCAAGTAGTGGTTAAATTTGGCTTGTTGAAAACCAAATCCAATAACTATGTGTTTTATTGGAATCTCAAATTATATATTATATTATTGATTATTTATGTGAATGATATATATTAAGAGTGATATGTCAGGTATTTAAGTGCTTAAATCCTTCCTTCATGGTGAATTCCACATAAATGACTTAAAAATGTTGAAATATTTTTTGGATATTAAGATTTTAAAAAATAAAAGTGAAATCCTTTTATCTCAATGGAAATATGTGATAAACCTTTTGCTTGAAAAAGAAATATTGGGAGCTAGAATATGTAGTTCTCTAATGACATTGGGCAAGAGAATGTGAATTATTTGAGGATCCTGAGAGCTATAGAAAATTGGTTAGGACTTTGAACTATCTTACAGTAACACATCCTGATATTGCACACTCAGTTGGTATTGTGAGCCAGTTCATGTTTTCCTCGACAATTGATTATTGGACAATTGTTGAGAAGATTTTATGTTATTTGAATAGATCCACGAATTGAAGAATTTTATAGTAATTATGGGCAAAACATAATTGAATGTTTTATAGATATTGTTTGGGTCCGTTTTAAGGAAAATAGCATGTCCACTTGGGATATTATGTTTTTGTTGGAGGAAATCTAGAATAATCGAAGAGTAAGTAATAGAGTGTTGTTTCTCATTTAAGTGCATAATCTAAGTGCAGAGCAATGACATAATTTATGTGTGAGACCATGTGGATTTCCCAACTCTTAATAGAAGTCCATATTAAAATTTCAATTTCATCAAAGCTTTGGTGTGATAACTTTGTTGCTCTTTATTGAGATAAATTATTATTTTATTTGTAAAAAGATACAACTTAGACTTTATTCTTCTAGAATTTGTAAAGACTAGTAAATAGTTTGGTGATATTTCCACTAATGCTATGAGTTGTGATCGGATATACAACTAGTTGAGCATGATCAACATCTATGTTCCAACTTAAGGAGTATTATAACATGTAAACATATTGATGTAAATACTTTATTATTTATGTAATTGATGGAAATACACTGTTTATAGGTTGTCCCAATCAGTATAACTATTTATATAAATTTTATTAATATATCTTGTTTTAATTATTATTATCAAAATTGTATGATCCACGATTCAATTTATGATTCAGGGAGCAAATGATCTGTCTCTTTAAAAGAATAAAAAATATGCATAAATCAAAGACTAATTTGCTCAATTGCGAATCGATTCACATGAATCGATTTAATACCGATTCTTAAAGGATCAAGATCCTTAAAAAGTCACAAAAATAAAAATTATAATACCAAAAAAAAAATATCAACTGTATGAATTAATTAACGTGGAAAAAAGCATTGTCAACCTTTGGTATTATGAATTTAACATTTATAAGCAATAAAATACCAAAAAAGTTATAAAAAATAAAAATTAAAATATAAAAAAGGAGTCAATTGTAGAAAATAGTTATTAATTTATGCGAAAAAAATCATAAATAACTCGATTCATGATTTGATTCGATTCTCAGTTTTTGATTCACTGATCAAGTATTCTGATTCTCGATTCGAATCTTGATTTAACAACTATAATTCTAACTTAAAATAGAATTAAATGAATTAGGGGGAGTATTATAATCACACACACACACACATTCACTCACTCACTCACATCTTTAGAGTCTAATTTTATCTAGGATTTGTAATCTCCACCCACACCCGAACCCACACCAACACCCACACCTACATTCCTAGGGTTTGTAATCCACACATTCAAGCTATGATACAATGTTTAATTTTAAGTGACACATTAAAAATAAAAATGTAATTATACTCGATATCATGGGATTACTATGTGATTCAAATGGCCACTAATCAGAACTGCTTGCAGGTTAGCTGATTTGGTTGGGTTTGGGGTGGTGGCCGCAACTGGCATGCAATTTTACGAGAATTTTCCAGAGACAACTTATAAGTCAATGGTTATTCCCATACTGCAACAGGATAATAGAGCAGGCAGGTTGCTTAAAACCCATCAACTGTGCTGGATTTCTTGCATATAGGAAGTATTTATGGACATCACTTGTTGCATCACCTTCACCATGATCGTTACTTAAGTATCTACTGGTTCTCATGCTGTTTTTTCAGGGGAAACTACTGGCAAGGGATTCTATATATATGAAAAGCGTAAGCCTATCCCAGATCCTAGTTTATGGAGTTTCATTGAAAAGGCCCGAAGCATTTCTGGAGTTGCTCCCGACCCTAAGGTTCGTCTCTTCTGTTAAGACTCTGAACCTTGTATCGGACGGGAAGTTTCTGATGGGGTTCTTCAATCATAACTAATGTACATCTTTAATTCATATGAATCCCAAGTAGTTTTGATTTTTGAGTACACTCAAACAACTATCAAGATGTTGGATCTATGAAGGTGATCTTGTAATTTTTTACATTACATATACATACGCGCACGCACACATTGGAACAATGGCTCTAGTATGGTGTTGTGCGGCATTGGCTAATGTTGGAAATTTCTATTTCTCTTGAACATTACTTAGCATTTTTTTTTTCTAATTTGTTGTTTATAAGGATTATTTGCTTTTAAAATTCTAAAAGCGCCAAAAACACATGTTTGATACTTAAGTCTTGTTTATGTTTGTTAAGGCAAGATTGTACTAAAAATATGACATTATTTCATGGTCTATAAGATCGAGACTATAAGAGCCCAGAGAATTTGGATAAGGCATTGCTCATTTTACTCATTTTACACAAATAGCTATGTAATTCTTGGAGGCTTCAATAGTATAGGTTGATGTCTTGTAAGAGTGAGTGAGTGAGTGAGAGAGAGAGATAGAGAGTAATTTTTTTTATTGATATGATTTTTTTGTATGTATTACTAGATAACTTTAATTTCTCTTTTCTTCCATTGATATTTTTTTGCCGGATCAGAAAACTTAAAGGAAAATTTCATTTGGGTTAAGCATGATATATTATATGTTGTGGTAGAATATAAAATTAGATGATTGAGTATTATTGATTTATTACTTATTTATTTTCGAAGTGATCATACATTATTGGTGAAGTTGAGAAGGAGAGATTATGATGTTAAAGATATCTCTATATTTGAATGTGAGAAATGTCAACTAGGATTACATACTAGGAAAGAGATTTTTAGCATATATGGCATGTTTGTGTGAGCTAGAAATCACTCAATTTGATATACTCAAACATATGAGGACTGGACCTGAATAGAAATGAGACTCGAGATGAATTTAGATATAATACCATATTTATTTGTGATTATATGCAGTTTACTTGATTAATTCATTACTACTTTAATTTAGATTTTTTTTTTCATTATTTCATAAAGAAATATTTCTCATTCGAGAAAGTTACTTATCAATTATATGTTAACTTCTTGATCTCCTTTATAATGATAGTTCTATAAACTTGTCATATATATTAATAAGTATAAAATATGTTAGTTTTAGAGAGTATGGATTTTTTGGAGAGGAAAATGTCTTTCGAGGCCAAATTATTTGATAATTTATGAGTCTAACTGGTCCAACAATGAATAAACTAAAAATCGTGAGGCTTAAGTTGATAAGACCCACATCGAAGAATCCTAAGGGATTAGATGAGTATTTTAGTACGAGAGCAAATTTCCTACATTCGAGCTAGCTTTTGAGTAGAATTAGGGCTCTGAGCTTGGATACCCATCATTTTTAAAGATGAGTAGGAAGATCATGTGATTTGAAAAATTAAAATTCACATGCACAGTTATAATAATACTGTGAATATGTCTTCATAATGAAAATTTTAATTATCTCAGTACATGCTTTTCAATCAAAGCCTGAGAGTGATTTTATGTCATTTGAATAATTGTTTGATTGCAGGTGGATGTTTTTTATGAAAATTGGTCATAGTGAGATGAGTGAACAACTTAATATTTATATATCAAAATAATATAATTGAAGTGATAAAAGTGCATCTGCAATGTCTATTACAAATTTACATTACATTATAAAAATATCTGAATAAAAATGAAATCAATAGCTAATTTTTTTTTAATTTTAGATCAACATCAAAATGAAAAAGCATCCAAATAAAAATAATAATTTATAAGTATAATATCAATATGATACATAACATAATATAAAAAATAATTGGAAAATATTCAACAAAAAATAAAATATCATTTCGTATGAAAAAAAAATAATTTAAAATAGTACAAGTCATTAATTTGTGCATGTAGCATGGTAGTGCGGTGCAGATCATCATTATCATCCATGTGTCAAAACTCCGAAGGTATTGGTAATGGTGGCCAAAATAGCCTCTATTTTGATGTTCCACGAATCCTCATTCGATAGAATTTTCTTTTATTTTTTATTTTTTGTGTCTCTGTAATATCTAAAATAATATTATCTTAGATAACATGAGATAAGTGAATTTCTATTATTTTCATCAATTTAAAATATTTAAATTCTTATTATCATCATGTGGAAGAATATAGTAATAATCAATATTGAAGTACCAAGATAACTCGCTCCTATTTGATAATTTATCCCATTATTTGTCCTAACTAATTTAATAAAAAAGTCATCTCCGAATATGGTCATCATTTTCGTACTTGGAGCCTCTTTATAAATATTATATATAGTATCATAATATGTAAATATTTTTTTTTTCAATAGTCATGATATTAAATGTAATATATTTTTTATATTTACTAAACATGTTACTAATCTCGTGTGCGCGCCAAAGTGCAATGTAATTAGTGGGCGTGTATACAGACTAATACATATTTGTCGTGTCATAAAATTTTTTTGAAATTTTATAAAAGAAATTTTTATATCCTAGTTTGAATCATCAATAATAAATTTGTTATTCTTATTATTCAGTTAGTCGGATATCATGTGGTGATAGCTAATACATGACTTTAACATATGATAGATATAATTAAATGATATTTTAGGTTCGCTAGGAATTTTTTTTAAAGTACTGTTGATACACAGAGACTGTTAAATTTTTGTTATCTCTCTAGTGTCCTAAAATATTTAATTAATTTTATATTTTTTTCTAAATTTAAGGAAATAATTTTTATTTCTGCCTATATTATTAGGTTAATTATGTGACACATATATTTGACATGAAAAATTTTATCCATTGGCATATCTCTAATGATTTTAATAAATATAATAATAATTATTCTGTTATTAGCTGTATTATCAAATGTAATACTAAACATATTATTATGATTTATGAATGACATATTTCTTAAAAATTTTCATCACACACTCATATATGTCAGAATCATTATGAGAATGAAGAATCTCATGAGATTCTAAAAATCTATTGGCCCATCTCACTTGACACCTCCTACCGGTCTACCCCAAGCTAAGATCATTCGTCTTTTTGACCAACTGGAATGCTGTAGTACTAGTTATATGAGGTTTATGTGGTAGTTTAGTAAAATAAGAGTTTTTTCCCAATTATTACAAAATGACATTTTTATTTGTGTTTTCGCGCGCGCGCCCGTGCGTGCGTGCGTGTGTGTGCTTGCGTGTGTGCTTGCGTGTGTGCATGTGTGTGTGTGTGTGTGTGCGCGTGCGTGTGTGCCATTGGTGTTGCAGTTTAAAAAATTGGATGATAAAGATATAGTGGAGATGATCTTCTTCCCAGTGGTGAATGAAGCATGTCGAGTCTTAGCCGAGGGAATTGCTGCTAAAGATTCAGACCTCGACATAGCTTCGGTTATGGGAATGGGTTTTCCTCCTTACAGGTTTTTTTTTTTTATAAATTTTAAATGCCTTTTTTATGGTCGGGTTGCACCTAAATTTTAATTTGGATTCGAATTTTTTATTTAATTGATATTCATTTCGTAGGGGAGGTATTATGTTCTGGGCCGAATCTGTTGGGCCGAAATATATTTATTCCAAATTGGAAGAATGGTCGAGGACACATGGAAAGTTCTTCAGGCCATGTGCCTTGTTAGCCGAGAGAGCGGCCAAGTCCAAGAGCACTCCTCTTCTGGTAAGAACAACTAATGATATCAGCTTTACTTATCAAAAAAAAAAAAAAAATGATATGAGCTTTATCAATGCCTCTTTGTTTTTTTGTCATGATTAAATAAAAATATATTTGTTTTATTTTTATTTTAGAATAATATTTTTGTTATGAATTTGTCAATTTAGTAACCTTCAAAAAAAAAATAACAATAATAATATTTATTGTTATTATTATTATTATTAAGTATAAATTATAAAAAATAAGTTTTTTTTTGGTTTTTTTATCTTAAAAGGATCTAAGATAAAAAATACTTATTATTATTTTTTTATCTAGCATCTATAGGGATCAAAGTTATGCTCCTAGTGTTGGGCTTCATCTTTATTTTTTAATTTTTTTATTTTGTTCTTTTTTTATATTTTTATCATTTTTTTTATTTTCTTAAATTTGTTTATATTTTTTATTTTTTTTTGTTTTGTTTAATTTTTTTGTTTTTTTTTGTTTTTTTTTTTTTTTTTATTTTTGTTTATTTTTTTATTTTATTTTATTTTATTTTTTTATTTTATTTTTGTTTTTTATTTTATTTATTTTTTTGTTTATTTATTTTATTTATTTTATTTATTTTATTTATTGTTTTATTTAATTTTTTAATTTTTTTTAATGTCAAGTTTAAATATTGGTGTCTAGTTTTTGCGCAGAATTTCTTATTCATCTGGACTTTGGTGCGGTTTTTTTTACTTTTTGTCCCGTTTGCAGAATGCTAAAGTGGAAATTGTCAAAGCGAAAGCACGGCTGTAACTTGTAAATTTGATGTGGGGTGAGGCTTTTTTGGAGAAAGTTATCGTCTAATTACTTTAGTACCCTTGTTGGCTTTTTGTCAATAAAATTGGATCAGGGTGACCCCAGCTAGGTGAATAATGTGGAAATAAAAAAATAAAAATGTGTCGATGCTATGTTGCTTTATCGGATATTTTTTTTTTGGTGACGTGTGTTGATTAATATGCAAAGTTCAATTTTGTGGCGATGTTGGATGTTTAGGCTAATTTGTGCGTTATCTTTACTGATTCTCATTTTCTTTGGAATAGTCTATTTCATTTCATAGATTATGTATATGTATATATATAATCTATGAAAATAATTTTTTTTAAAAAAAAAAGAAAATCTAAAATATATAGTATGTATGTATACAAATTGTTTATATGGTGTATACATATAGTATATTTGTTGTGTGTATATATAGATAATTTCTTTTTCCCATCATCATGATTGTGGTGTATGTATGTATATTGTATACTTATATAATCATTTATAATTTTATACACATACATATATATATATATATATATGTATGTATGTATGTATGTATGTATGTATGTATGCATGTATAACTATGTTAGAAAAGAGATGAGCAAAAGAAAATTCGTAAAATAAAAAACAAAGATTATATTATAACTCATGCTTTGGAAATTATTTTCTTTTTTAATTATTTGATCATTAAATAAAAGAGATATTTATAGTTAATCTTTGCTATACAAATTGCAATCATATTTAATATTAATATGAGAATTAATGTGATAATTAATAATATTTATATAATGTAGAATATTTTAGAAATGGATTTCTTTCAATGCACAATAATATTAATATTTGTGATAGCGAATATTAATGTGTTTGTTTCGATCATGAAATGTTAGATTCTTTGATTAGGTAATTGATGAATAATATACATCCTCCCACATAGGGATGTTGTTCATAGAGTATCATACTGATGACAGATTTATTTTAAGAATTTACAGAGTGAACTAATACTTGAAATGAAATTCAATGATTGACAAATTCATTAAACTAGAGCTCGTTGTAATCTTTCAAGTTTTAAAAATGGTTTTTAATCTATTTGTCACTACTCTCAAAAAAAAAAAAAAAAATAAAGTTGATGAAATGAATTAGATAGATTAGAAACAAAAAAATCTAGGCATTATTTTGATTGCTGATAACTATAAGTTTGTGCTTACAGATATTTGCCCAGATAAACTTCAAGTATGAGCAATCGAACAAGAAGCCGAGCCTTATGAGAAGTGGTTAAAACTTGATGAGATATTAATATGCTATATTTTGGCTTCTATGTCAAATATACTTTAACATCAGCATCAATCTATATTTATTGCATATGATATAATGTTTAATCTCAAAAAAATATTACAAAAATCTGATTTATTCTACTTGGCGGAAAACTATGAAAGATCTGGTAAATACTACAATGGATAAAAGCATCCTAGTTAGAGATTCTCAAAGCTGAAATTGACAGGGATTTCTAGATTAATATCATTCTCCAGTCACTACCAGAATAATATAATCAATTTTGCCAAAATTATAATATGAACAAACTTCAATGGGCATTGGTGTAATTGCTTAAATAATTGGTTTTAGCCGAGGGTCTTATCTAGAAGCCATCTTATATCCTTATTATTGAAAACACTTCTTCTAAGACGAAAGGTAAAAAGAGAAAAAATTTCAAAAATGTATTCATATTTCCCAGGTAGCTCCTAGATCACAAGTGAGAGTGAAAAAGTTTAAGGATAAATATTTTCAATACAATCAGTTAGGACATTAGAAGAAATAATATATGGTTTATCTTTGCAAGATAAATAATCATGGTAAATCTTATTCACTAGTAATTGAAATATGTTTAGTGGTTGTATCTACCAATACCTAGTATGTTCATATGGGAGCCACTAATCACATTTTTAATTCTTTGTAGTGGTTCCAAGAAATCAAACAATTAAGTGATGATGAGAATAATTTTCACATGAGAAATACTATGAAAGTGAGAGTTATTGTAGTGAGAGATTACTATCTTCATTTTGAGAGCAATAGAATTTAAAATTTAAAAGATTTTCTTTATGTAGCTTCTACTATAAAAAATTTGATTTTTATTTCTAATTTGGTTAAGGTTGAATATTTATTTCTATTCAATGATTCTATAACAACCAATTTAAATAGAAAGTTTTTCTGTTCTAGTTCATTATAAAATAAACTTTATATTATTTTTCATGTATCTCCTCCACCACAACAATATAAATCTAATAATATTAACGTGTTATCATGTAAGAGAAAGTAACCTTCCTAAGTGAATCAGACATTAAAGATGAATTTTTGGGTTCATTGAAATTATAAATATTTTCAGCTTGCAAGTCATGCTTGGAAAGAAAGATAACCAAATAGTCTTTTGTGGATAAGGGCTATAGAGCCAAAGATTAATTGAAATTGATTCATTCATATTTGTGTGGATCGATGATTAACCAAGTGAGAAGTAACTTTGAGTATTTCATCACATTCATTGATGATTACTCAAGGTATGAGTATATTTATCTGATACTCCAAATGTCCGTAGCCTTTAAAAAATTCAAAGAGTATATAACAAAAATGAAGAAGTATCTAAATAAATATCTCAAGATACTATGATCTAATTATGATGGTAAGTACCTCTTGGGAGAGTTTCGAGACTACTATTTGGAATATGAGATTGCATCCGAGTTATTTGTACTGCACTTAATATTTTACCATAGAATAGTATGACAGAAAGAAGGATTATGACTTTCAAGGATATGATAAGATCAATTATAAGTTATTCAAACATGTTTGATTCCTTTTGGGGATATACATTAGAAATAGTTATGTATGTTCTGAACTTGGCACCATCAATGCAACTTTCCAATCTAACTGAGTTGTGGATATGGCACAATCCTATTTTGAAACATATTTGTCTATGGAGTTGTTCAACACGTGCTAAAAAGGAAAATAGATAAATTAGAACCAAAAATGGAAATATGTTTCTTTATAGAGGAACCAATGGTGACTTGTTCTATTGTCCAAAAGATATGAAGGTCATTATGAGCACTAATGCTCAATTCTTGGAATAAAATTATGTAATGAGCCACAAGCCCAAAAGTAAAATTGCTCTTGATGAATTAAGAGGAGATAAACTAATATAAATTTCTTCAATAATGATAGTAAAAGAACAAACACCAAAAGTAGTGTTCCAAACATCTCATTACCTCATAGTGGTGATAAGATTGTTAATAGAAATATTGATGTCGAGTCTTGTGAACTTGTCATATATATGTTAATTACATGGATAGAGGATATGTACATTATGGCTTGTGAGAAAAATATGAAGAATAAGAAGAATAAGAAGAAGAATAATAATAAGAAGAATAATAAGAATGAGAAGAATAAGAAAAATGAGAAGAATATGAAGAACGAGAAGAATAAGAAGAAGAAGAATAAAATGTATAAAAAGAATAAGAAGAATAATAAAATAAGAAGAATAAGAAGAATAAGAAGAATTAAAAGAATAATAAGAATAAAAATAATAAGAAAAAGAAGAATAAAAAGAATAAGAAGAATAAGAAGAATTAAAAGAATAATAAGAATAAAAAAATAAAAAGAATAATAAGAATAAGAAGGATGAGAAGGGTGAGAAGGGTGAGAAGGGTGAGAAGGGTGAGAAGGGTGAGAAGGGTGAGAAGGGTGAGAAGGGTGAGAAGGGTGAGAAGGGTGAGAAGGGTGAGAAGGGTGAGAAGGGTGAGAAGGGTGAGAAGGGTGAGAAGGTGAGAAGGGTGAGAAGGGTGAGAAGGGTGAGAAGGTGAGAAGGGTGAGAAGGGTGAGAAGGGTGAGAAGGGTGAGAAGGGTGAGAAGGGTGAGAAGGGTGAGAAGGGTGAGAAGGGTGAGAAGGGTGAGAAGGGTGAGAAGGGTGAGAAGGGTGAGAAGGGTGAGAAGGGTGAGAAGGGTGAGAAGGGTGAGAAGGGTGAGAAGGGTGAGAAGGGTGAGAAGGGTGAGAAGGGTGAGAAGGGTGAGAAGGGTGAGAAGGGTGAGAAGGATGAGAAGGATGAGAAGGATGAGAAGGATGAGAAGGATGAGAAGGATGAGAAGGATGAGAAGGATGAGAAGGATGAGAAGGATGAGAAGGATGAGAAGGATGAGAAGGATGAGAAGAATAAGTAGAATAAGAAGAAGGTAGATATTATTTTACTCGCTATATTTTCATAGCTAAACTAATAATTTCTTGTAGTGGAATAAGAAGAAGTAGAAGAAGAAGAAGAAGAAGAAGAAGAAGAAAAAGAAAAAGAAGAAAAAGAAGAAGTAGAAGAAGAAGAAAAAGAAGAAGAAGAAGAAGAAAAAGAAGAAGAAGAAGAAAAAGAAGAAGAAAAAGAAGAAGAAGAAGAAGAAGAAGAAGAATAAGAAGAAGAAAAAGAAGAATAAGAAGAAGAAGAAAAAAAAGAAGAAGAAGTAGAAGAAGAAGTAGAAGAAGAAGAAAAAGAAGAAGAAGTAGAAGAAGAAGAAGAACAACAACAACAAGAAAAAAGAAAAAGAAAAAAGAAGAAGAAGAAGAAGAAGAAGAAGAAGAAGAAGAAGAAAAAGAGAAGAAGAAGAAAAAAGAAGAAGAAGAAAAAAGAAGAAGAAGAAAAAGAAGAAGAAGAAGAAAAAGAAGAAGAAGAAAAAAAGAAGAAGAAGAAGAAAAAGGAGAAGAAAAAAAAAGAAGAAGAAGAAAAAGAAGAAGAAAAAGGAGAAGAAGAAGAAAAAGGTGAAGGAGAAGAAAAATGAGAAGAAGAAGAAAAAGGAGAAGAAGAAAAAAGAGAAGAGGAAAAGATGAAAATGAAGAAGAAGAAAAAAATGAAGAAGAAGAAGAAAATGAAGAAGAAGAAAAAAATGAAGGAGGAGAAGGAGAAACGAGAAAAAGGAGAAAAAGAAGAAAAAGAAGAAAAATAAGTATAATAAGAATAAGAAGGATAATACAAAATAAAAGAATAAGAGGAATAAGAAGAAAAAGAAGAAAAAGAAGAAAAAGAAAAAAAAGAAGAAACAGTAAAATAAGAAGAAAAAGAAGAAAAGAAGAGAAGAAAGAAAAGAAGAAGAAGAAGAAAAAGAAGAAGAAGAGAAGAAAAGAAGAAGAGGAGAAGAAGAAGAGAAGAAGAGAAGAAGAAAAAAGAATAAAAGAAGAAGAAGAATAAGAAGAAGAAAAAGAAGAAAAGAAGAAAAAGAAATAAAGAAGAAAAAGAAAGAAAAAGAAGAAAGAAGAAAAGAAGAAAAAGAAGAAAAGAGAAAAAAGGAAGAAAAAGAAGAAAAAGAAGAAAAAGAAGAGAAAAGAAGAAAGAAGAAAAAGAAGGAAAAGAAGAAATAAAGAAGAAAGAAGAAGAAGAAAGAAAAGAATAAAGAAGAAAAGAGAAAGAATAAAGAAGAAACAGAAAGACGAAAGAAGAAAGAAGAAAGAAGAAGAAGAAAGAAGAAAGAAGAAAGAGAAAGAAAAAAGAAGAAAGAAGAAAGAAGAAAAGAAAAAGGAAGAAAGAAGAAAGAAGAAGAGAAAAAGAAGAATAAGAAAGAAGAAAGAAAAGAAGAAAGAAAGAGAGAAAGAAAGAAAGAAAGAAGAAGAAAAAAGAAGAAGAAGAAGGAGAAAGAAGAAAAGAAAGAAAGAGGAAAGAAAAACGAAGAAAGAAAGAGAGAAGAAAAGAAGAAAAGAAGAAAGAAGAAGAAGAAAGAAGAAAAAGAAAGAAAAGAAGAAGAAGAAAGAAAGAAGAAAGAGAAAGAAAAAGAAAAGAAAAAAAAAGAAGAATGAAGAAAGAAGAAAGAAGAAAGAAAAAAAAAGAAGGAAAGAAGAAAGAAGAAAAAGAGAAAAAAGAAAGAAGAAAGAAGAAAGAAAAGAAGAAAGAAGAAAGAAGAAAGAAGAAAGAAGAAAGAAGAAAGAAGAAGAAGAAAGAAATGAAGAAAAAAGAAGAAAAAGAACAAGAAAGAAAAAGAAAAAAAGAGAATAAGAAAGAAGAAGAAGAAAGAAGAAAGAAAAACGAGAAGAAAGAAGAAGAAGAAAGAAGAAGAAAGAAAAAGAAGAAGAAGAAAGAAAAAGAAGAAGGAAGAAAGAAGAAGAACAAGAAGAAAGAAAAAGAAAGAAAAAAAGAAAGAAGAAAGGAAGAAAGAAGAAAGAGAAAAAGAAGGAAAGAAGAAAGAAGGAAAAAGAAAAAGAAGAAAGAAAGAAAGAAGAAAGAAGAAGAAGAAAGAAGAAAGAAGAAAGAAGAAAGAAAGAAGAAAAAGAAAGGAAGAAAGAGAAGAAAGAAGAAGAAGAAGAAGAAAAGAAGAAAGAAGAAAGAAGAAAAGAAAGAAAAAAAAGAAGAAGAAGAAAGAAGAAAGAAAGAAAGAAGAAAGAAAGAAGAAAGAGAGAAGAAAAAGAAGAAAGAAAGAAGAAAGAGAGAAGAAAAAAAGAAGAAAGAGAGAAGAAAGAAGAAAGAAGAAAGAAGAAAGAAGAAAGAAAGAAGAAAGAAGAAGAAGAAAGAAGAAAGAAGAAAGAAGAAAGAAGAAAGAAGAAAGAAGAAGAAGAAGAAGAAGAAAGAAGAAAGAAGAAGAAGAAAAGAAGAAAGAAGAAAGAAGAAAGAAGAAAGAAGAAAGAAGAAAGAAGAAGAAGAAAGAAGAAAGAAGAAAGAAGAAAGAAGAAAGAAGAAAGAAAGAAGAAGAAAGAAAAATAAGAAGAAGAAAGATAGAAGAAAGAAGAAAGAAAATTTAAGAAAGAAGAAAGAAAGAAGAAAGAAAAAGAAGAAAAAGAAGGAAGAGAAGAGAAAAAAAAGAAAGAAGAAGAAAGAGGAAAGAAGAAATAGAAAAGAGAAAAGAATAAAAGATAGAAATAGAAAAGAAGAAAGATAAAAGAAGAAAGAAAAAGAAGAAAAAAAAGAAAGAAGAAAGAAAAATAAGAAAGAAGAAAGAGAAAGAAGAAAGAAGAAGAAGAAAGAAGAAAGAAAAGGAAGAAAGAAGAAAGAAAAAGAAGAAAGAAGAAAGAAGAAAGAAAAAGAAGAAAAAGAAGAAAGAAGAAAGAAAAAGAAAAAAAAGAAGAAAGAAAATAAGAAAAAGAAGAAAGAAGAAAGAAAAAGAAGAAAAAGAAGAAAGAAGAAAGAAAAAGAAGAAAAAGAAGAAAAAGAAGAAAAAGAAGAAAAAGAAGAAAAAGAAGAAAAAAGAAGAAAAGAAGAAAAAAAAAGAAGAAGAAAAAGAAGAAAAGAAGAAAAAAGAAGAAGAAGAAAAAGAAGAAAAAGAAGAAAAGAAGAAAAAGAAGAAAAAGAAGAAAAAAAAGAAAAAAAAGAAAAAGAGAAAAAGAAGAAAAAGAAGAAAAAAAGAAAAAATAGAAAAAAAGAAGAAAAAAAGAAAGAAAAAAAGAAGAAAGAGAAAAAAGAAGAAAAAGAAGAAAAAGAAGGAAAAACAGAAAAAACAGAAAAAACATAATAAGACGAATAAAAAAAATAAGAAGAATAAGAAGAATAAGATGAATAAGAAGAATAAGAAGAATAAAGGAAAATAGGAAGAATAAGATGAATAAAGAAGAATAAGAAGAATAAGATGAATGAGAAGAATGAGAAGAATGAGAAGAATGTGAAGAATGAGAAGAATGAGAAGAATGAGAAGAATTAGAAGAATGAGAAGAATGAGAAGAATGAGAAGAATGAGAAGAATGAGAAGAATGAGAAGAATGAGAAGAATGAGAAGAATGAGAAGAAGTAGAAGAATTAGAAGAATAAGAAGAAGAAGAATAATAATAATAAGAAAAAGAAGAATGAGAAGAATCAAAAGAATAAGAAAAATAAGTAGAATAAAAAGAATAAGAAGATTATGAAAAATAATATGAATAAGAAGAATAAGAAGAATAAGAAGAATAAGAAGAATAAGAAGAATAAGAAGAATAAGAAGAATAAGAAGAATAAGAAGAATAAGAAGAATAAGAAGAATAAGAAGAATAAGAAGAATAAGAAGAATAAGAAGAATAAGAAGAATTAAAAGAGAAAGAAGAATAAGAAGAATGAAAAGAATGCGAAGAATAAGAAGAATCAAAAGAATAAGAAGTATAAATATAATAAGAAGAATAATTAGAATAAAAAGAATGAGAAGTATAAGAATAATAAGAAGAATAAGAAGAATAAAAAGTATTAGAATAAGATGAATAAGAAGAATAAGAAGAAAGAGAAGAATGAGAAGAATAAGAAGAATAAGAATAATAAAATAAATAAGAAGTATAAAAAGAATAATAAGTATAAAAAGAATAAGAAGATTAAGAATATTAGGAATAATAAGAAGGATCAAAAATTAGAAGAAAAAAATAATAAGAATAAAATAAAATAAGAAGAATATAAAGAATACGAACATTAAGAAGACTAAGGCACTACAAGAAAAATCCCAAATAGCTATGGACATTTCCCTAGCTATATGAATTATTTTTGTCGCTAAAATAGAACTATGGTAGATTAATCACGGAAATTTTCCCAAGCTAAAGTGCTCGTCGCAATAAATTAACCAGGAAAAAATTTTCTAGCAAATTTTATAACGACTAAAAATTCCTAAGCTAATTATATTTTTTTACTTGCCAATTTTAATCATAATTAAGAATAATAATTAATAATTTTTGATTAAATATGCTCAGAAACATCCCTAGCAAAATTAGTGAGAGAAAAATCCTTAGCTATTTTCATTGAAAATCAATTTTCATAATTTTATTTTTTTACAAAAAAATTGATTACATATTATAATATTTTATATTAAATTAAATAAAAACATACACTATAAACCATTTTTTATAATTAACAAAAACCAAAAACAATTCAAAAATATTTAAAACTAAATCATTATCTTTATCATTAGCTTGTACATTTGTGTATGACTCTCCTACGTGGGTGCTCTGCTGCAACTTGGTGTGCTATCTCTCTCATTTAGGCTGCTAACTATGACTCCATATAGTTCATCTACTATTATATTATATTTTTTATTTCTTTCATCTCATCATTTGCTTCTTTCATTTCCTGCATACACATCAATTCTAACTTAAATGATATGAATATCTATATATATAGATATCTATATACATACATATATACATCCACACACACACACACACACACACACACAAGCTAATACAAGGCAAAACAAAAACAGGAAAATACTTAGTCATATGAAAAAACAAGCAACAAAATTTACATGCACAAGCAAATAGGGTAAAGAATGAAGCCAATTGTGACGCCTTTAACTTAAAATATTTCAAATAATCTCTAACTAATATCATCAAAAATAAAACTTCTAAATAGGTGTTTTGATATTCCAACATGATTTTGAATACCACATAAGCCTTTAGCTAATATTGACCTATTTTTTTCAATGATTGTGGTGATTTGGGCCAACTTATAAGCAGCTAGACTAATCTCATGAGCAAATAAATCTATTCATGTGGTTCCACCAACAAAGAAACTACGACATAATCACATGTATCATTCACAACCATTTCACATGCAAAACAAGCTATTATTACCATGACACTAACATAGATTGAATAGTACTTGAAATAAAAATTTATGTATTCCCCTTTGTAGCCGCATCAAATATTGCATATGATAAGGACCACAAGTTTAGTAGTGAAGAACCTCGCACCTCAAAATAAAAAGATTAACAACATTTCTCAAGCTCTTAAGATTGATTTTAAACATTTCTCAACATTCATATTCACTGTATCATTAACAAAAACAAGTCTACCCATCAATATTTCAAAAAAAAAAAGATCAAAGTTTCATTATAATTTGAAATACGCATGCATACAGCTTGCATCTTTTAAAAAATAAATAATTAGAGCCTTGCATGTAGTACCAGAAACTTGAAGGTGGCTAAAAACATCACCAAAGCAATGCATGTGATCCACTGAACTACTAGTGCTCTGCACAAACTGTATACTTTGTTTAGAAAAAAAGTTTATAATATTTTAATTCACAACATTATAGCACGTTAAATTGAAATAAAATAAAATTAATAGCATGATTAAGAAGATTGATTTGTTGTCCCTTCAAGGCAGATGATTTTTCCAATCTCCATGCTTCAAAAGGTAGCTGCAACAAAACAACACGTTCAATAAGCCAACCGGAAGTGGAATACATGCTGAGTGGAAAAGAAACAAGCATCGAGAGATGGAGACCAATGTGAGGTGGAAATCCTATGCAAATAAGCTTCTGGATCAGGTTAGGTTGATATGGGTAGCCTTGTATTTGAACTGTGGCACCGATGACCGACCAAATGGTATTCCGATTTGCTTTTCCAAAATTGAAGACTAACAATGATATAAAGATAAAAAACACAATTCATGATAAATTTATGCCAAACTTTTTAAAATGAAAGTTTCATGCTATTTTAATCACACAAAGACTAAATGTACCAAAACAATACTAGCATCGTACCAAAATACCAGTACTATATCGTGCCAACTGATGTGGATGCAAATACTAATGTATATTGTCTATTGTCAGCATCACTGATTAAAGGTTCACCACCATCCACATAGCTCAACACCACTATTCACATTTATGTTGCATAAATCAGGTGGCAATGTGGCATGTGCCATGTGACAGTGTGCACAGGGGATGCATGTGTAGAAAGGTAGTGGGCAGTTATATGCATGTAGTGTGTCATGCTTTGTGAGGAAGTGTGGGCAGTGATTGCATGTAGTGTGTTATGGTAGTCTGCAAAATAAATATAGAGCTGAAAAATTTAAAAAAAAAATAATAAAAAATGATTTAGTGTGTGAGTTATATTTTGACTGATAGATATTTTGGATGCACCAATTTGTGTTGGCTTTCACTAAAGAAAGTAATCTGGCTTTCTTCTGGTCACATCTAGCTCTCCTCTTCATAGCGCAGGCTCAAATTGCATCAATTTTAAGGCTCAAACAGCATCAACACAAACACAAAATCAAAATCAAAATCAAAAACCAAAACCTACATGAACATTTAACATTTAAAGTCATCAACTTCCAAAATCAACATCATGTTTGCTCATCAGATGTCCTGCAAAGAATCATGGTCACGTTAGTCGGCCAAGAAAAGAACAAAACCAGAATCAAGAAAAATGATGCCACTAAAAAATCTCATGTTTAGATACACATAGGCAAAAACAAAAAATAGTTCAGATAATTATGATACAAAAGTTACATGGATAAAACAAAAAGATAACTTAGTTTCATAAACATTTAAAATAAAATCATCTTCATAATTAGCTGGTGCATTTGTGCTAGCCTCTCCAGCATGGTTTCGTAGCTGAATCTCGAAATACTATCTATCGCGTCAAGGCAGCTAACTGTGACTCCATATAGGATATTTGCTATTGTATTCCATATGGTACTACTCAGAAAAATTATTTTGAACTTCCTCAATAATATAATTATCAACATTGATATCATGAATCAAAGCCACAATATTATAAACTAATGAAAGACACACTCTCAACTCAAAACAAAAGCACACACACGTGAAGGAAAATATTACTTAATTTTTAGATGCGCTGGCTGACCAAATCCAGCAGCTAAAGCATTTACAACAAGTTTATCTCCCAATTTCAAGCACTTTATCGATACCTTTTCATTCTTTTCAGGGGCTGCATATACGAAATAGTACTTATCATCGAGCATATTCTAGTCCTTGATCAATGCTTCCTCTACAAATGTAGATAGAGACTTTGATTTTTTACTGAGAAGATTATGAAGTACATATATGAAAAAATAAACAAGAGTGAAAACTAATCAATGAACTAAACAAACCAAAAAACTAATTAAATAATATAGTGTAGCCAGAAGAAGTAATTAGAAACAAATACAAAAATGAAAACTAGCATTCAATGAGAAATCGAATCATGCAGTTTTTCCTAGAGATGGGTTCCTAGGTCCGAGTCCAACACCACGTTCTTCGCTTTAGTATTAAGGATCAAGACACTCGCTGGAGCCTCCAAGCATCCGACTTCGACCCCACTAGCTAACTCATTTTATTATTTCGAGACACCACACTTATGTGTCCCATGTTTCCCTAATGAGGATAAATATTTCTTCACCATATCCAACAACTCAAACATAGCAAAATGAGATGATGTCATCAATTGAATAGATAAATATTTCTTCACCATATCCAATGCTTTTATATGAGTTTCACTGACAAACTCATAGAAAATCAAATAGAAAAACAACCAAACAAACTATAAAAAAGTAGAAACAAGAATTTCAGCTCCACATAATTTGGGTTTTAGGTTCAAGAACTAATATTAGACAAACAATGCCTAAAGACATTTTCAAATCCCTCGATCCTCACAAGAAAAGAAGAGTTTCTTTATTAGAATGTGTATAAGTATATAATGACAAACACACATAAACGTGTGAAAATTGATCAGGCCACCCTTATCCTCAAGAGCACTCCTCTTCCAAAAACTACTAAAGCACAAATGTTAAAAAGAAATATAATACAACAAATACATTTAAAAAAAGACAGCCAAGAGTATGCATGAGAATTGCAGCATGTTATAGGATAGTAGGATTAACAATGGACCTTCTGATTCAATTGCAATATAGAATATGTTCCATTGAGTTGTGTTTCCTTGGGAAGAGACAAGAGGACCAAATGTAGCAGTGAGTCTTCATCAGCATCTTCCAACTTGTTTAAAGCTTTTACTTCATGCTGAATCGGTAGTCCTCTGGAAAGTGCATTCTTCAAATTAGAACAATCATTGGGAATCAAATATGTTAGTTGTTACATGTAGATTTGCTTCAGCTATTTTTTTCAATTTGAGATGGTTTCTCTCTCGTAATTGTAGCAGCTAACTCAACTTGCCTAATTCCTTTAATTTTATCTATTTCATTTCTGCTTCTTTTTCCTGCAAAGATAACAATTCGGCAGGTGAACTCAAACTTTTGTGCTTTTTCCTGCAAAGATAACAAATCCCCCCCCAAGCACACATAGTGACATGTGCCTTTCTTTCAAGTTCCTCCATCTATTTCTTTTCCATATTTTCTTCAAGGGTCCTGATAGTAGGTGCTATTTTTGATCTCTCAGCTTGCATTTCCTAAAATTAGAATGGAATGTAGATACTAAATTTGATGGATTCTAATAAAACAACACGAAGGGATGTTATCATGACTTATAATTGGTTCATAAAGTTGCTTTCTATCTATATATGCTTATAATGTATCACATTGGATTATTGCATCAGTAAACAACACAAAATAGAGCAATGTGAGAAGCAAAATAAAACAAAATGGAGAGATCAATAGGACATATTGATAGAGAGAGAGAGAGAGAGAGAGAGAGGAAGCACATTCAAACAACCTTATCCAATATTGCAACCTCTTTTGCATGCATAAGTTCTCTAGCTCTCAGGTCTCTTAGTTCCTTTTTCATGATTTTCCTATGTTTAAGTGCATGAATCAGTTGCAAGAAAAATTACCAAAGCTTCACCTAGGCTAGAAGCTGAAAGCCATACCCTCAATAAACTTAATTTTTCATCAAAAGCTAGGGTATCTAGCTCATCTTGCCTCTTTTATGCTTCATGCATTGCTAGAAGAAAAGTCATCATTATTTTTCCATATTTTATGATATAAGTGTCAGCCAATTCCTCCATTGAATTATCACTCTTTCGCAGTCGCATAGAATCAAAATAAGGTCTCCCCCCCTTTTGAAAATAGAATGAATAGAACAACCTAATTTCCAGAATTCTTTATTTCAACAGATTCTGGTGCAGGTTCTTGGAGATGATGTGAATCTGGTAGCTTTTCATCATTGGTGTTTTCGAAAACAACAGCCTGCCACACAAATACCTAAGTTGATGCCTTTTCCTTGATAAATATCACCTCAATTGATGCCTGTAGTGAAATAACACATTCTATAAGTCATATGAAAGTTTTTGGTAGCTTATGCTTCTCGAAAATACCATAACAAAATAGAATAAAGATGGATGAAGCAGCTAAAATATGTATTTTCATGGATTACATTGAACAATCAAGAAGGTATCAACTATACACCCTTTAAAATTATAACTTAATAATATATGGAGATGTCTTGTTTGATTAAGAGATCAACTTGATGGATTAAGAAGAAATCTTTTCATTTAAGCCTTATGATACTAAAGAAATTCAAATTTAGTTGATGATATTGATTCTTTTTATAATTTTACATATTTAAATATTTCTTCATCATCAAATTGTTTTTAAAAAAAAATTAAAACACAATTTACATTTTTCTCAAATTCAGCTTCTTGATCAACCTTTCATATCTAAATAAATATAATTTGATTTTTCAGCCTAATTAATTAATACAAAATCATGTCTTATTCATTATTTTCTCTCTTTTAATATCCTAAGCCCCATAGTGTTGCTCAATTGGCAGGGGGCAGGGGGGGGGGGGGGGGGGGGGGACTTACTGTTATGAACTCGAGTTTCATTCATACCTTTAGAATAGGAGTGTCACTCACTTGGCCTATCCTAAATGTTGAACTAGTGGGGAAGTCCACTATCATCATTTAATCACAAATCACAAACAACAAACCCATCAAAAAAAGTCAAGTTATGATAACATATCCCCTAGTCCATGTGATCTTGGAGGCTTGGAGCTAATAAAAACTTTATATGAATCATGAGTGTAAGGCTTATCACATTGTTCTCTTACTCAATATATCATTTCAAAGTATTGTTTTTGTCATTGGTGGTCTCATCTTTTTTTGTCTATGTGATTTGTTTGCCCTTTTAAATAAAGATTAGGATTTCAAATTGCACATTACAAATTTTTTAGTTGAGTAAAATTTTATGATCATAATGTTTATATGCTTCTTAGTTGTCCATGGTTCATTTGGTGCATTTACCATCTTTAATTTTGAAGTCATTCATGTTTGTAATGAAGATCACTCTCAATATTTAAGAATAAAGATGACAATTAACTTATTCATCAAAAATGTAACCTAGTGCTTTGGCATTTACTTAAAAATTTGAAAATATAGAATTTGTATGATTCATTTGAGTTGTTATAATTTGTTTGATAAATTTATCATTTTTCTTAATAGTGATTCAATCACAATATATATTATTTTACTTCCAAGAAAATGTCAATAGACTTTACTATTTTATACGATCCTATAAAATTTGGCTTGATTATCTATTAGCTAGAGGTATGCAAAAATATGATTATGTTGAATTTCATGATTGTTAAAATTTTTACAACCTAATTAAAATTTTATATCATTAATCTCTAGTCATAGATAATTCAACCAAGTCAAATTTATGTATGACTAAGATGAATTTCACATGACCAAGCTAAATTAATATGTGATCTATTTGAATGCATATTTTCATGTTGAATAGATACTTATTTTTTTAGTACACCCATACAAACCACATGTTTTTCATGTTGCGTCTCCCTCATTAATAATAGTATTGGGTCTTCTCGGCGTGAGCATGTTGGTTTTTTGCTAAATAAACAATTCCAAATAGTTTAAAACACCAGATGGACTTTTATATACAAGCAAGTCCAAGTTGTTAAAAACACTAAATGGGTTCACACATGGACTTGGGCCATAAGGTGTGTAAGCACAATGGCTATTAGGTTTTATAGGGCTTGCACCCTATAAATAGAGAGACATAATGCAACCCCAGGACACTTCTTCTTCATAGAATAGCCATGGTTTTGTTAGGACTCAATATCCCAATGGCTATTAGGTTTTGTTGGGGCTCAGCGCTCATGTACATTTCATGTAAAAATTATTGTAACGTTTTTATGGGATGGGCGAAGCAAAAAAAGTTTTGTGAAGCTGAAATTGCTGTTCACAAATGCTATCATGGAGACAGCACCAAGTTGGCACCTCCCATTTAAAATTATGTGTGTTTCATGTGACCTTGCATTAAGAATTGATCTATGCTAAAGAAAGGAAGGTAAACCCTATATTATTTGTTATGCATTTAAAGTTCTAAATGATGCTTAAAAAAAACGACACAAATACATTGATCACACAACCTTGAAGTAAATCCTTATCCATATTGTTTTTTATGTGTGTTTTGTGAAGCTGAAAGTACTTCTTTAAATGGTGTACGGCCTTAAAAAATATAGAACAAGTTTGGTAGAAGTTTCCATACAAATATTCATGGATCACACAACCTTGAAAGTATATCCTTATCAATGTAGATGCCAATGCTAATTTGCTTTTGAAAATTTAGGAGTTCTTTTACTTCAAGAATTCCTTTTTAAAATTTGAGATTAAAATGTGGTTCAAAATATGATATCCGACCACTTATTAATAATCACAATCGAATAAATTCCACTAAGTCTACCAATAAATAAAGAATTTTTTGGATGAAGCACTTATGATTGTGTGGTATGGCTCCATGGTATGTCCATATAGAAAATCACTTGTTGACCAAAAATCTTCCTAAGTAGAAGAGTAAAAAATAAAAATTTCTTCTGGCAAAGTATTAGGCTTGTCATTTGAAAGAATTATTCATTTTTAAATATTGTGTACATCAAGTCATCTAAAAGTATGTTCTAGGATAAGAGCAACACACCATTTTATGCAATTTTCATATTAATAGTTGTAAAGACCATTTCACTAATCAAAAAAATAGTTTGTAGGTGTTGCAAGTTGGAATTCAATAATCTCGATTGTTTAAAGATCTCAATATTTTGTGCAAAGCTTGTGAAAAGTGTTAAAAGCTTGGTAATTTGTCTTCAAAAAAACATGAAACCTCTTAATCATGTCTTGGTTGTAGAAGTCTTTGGTGCTTAGAGGATAAATAGTTTGTTATTGTTCCCCAACTCATTTAGTTGTGCATATGTTCTAGTGGGTGGGGATTATGTTCCCAGGGGAGTAGAAGTTATTTTTTGCAAGCAGGATGATTATGGGTGGTGATGAAATGTTTCCAAGAAAAAAAAATATTTCCATGGTGTGTAGTGCCTAACGTAAATTAAAAGTAATTTCAAAAAATATTTTTGTAAATCAACCTTTAAATTTCTCTGTAACATGCATTTTATTATGCATAAAATAATCACTCTATACAATCAACAAAATAATGAGTATTACGAATTAGCTAACTATAAGATAAATGTCAATAACAAAAATGGTCCTCAAATGCTTTTAGATTCATAGTGGGCATGCCCAACAACCATCACAGCAATGTTTGGAAAATATTCTTAATGGCTGGCTTATAAATATCTTATTATCTTCCAGCAGAGTTATAATACAAAATATCAGGTGTTGTAAACAAGTTAAATTTGATTTGAAGGTAGCTGGATGGATGATACTCCTTGGCCCCTCGAATCCAAGCATGAAATTATTTCCAGTATAAAATTTTCTCAACTAGCACCATCACCAATATTAGCAGCTCTTCGTGGATATTACTTACATGACACCACTATATTATAAGAAATTGGGAGGAATAAACTCTTCAAAATAATTTCAAATCATTCACAAATGCAATAAACATCATATAATTCTTGCCAAATTTGAACACCAAGATCATATGATTACATGTCGGGATTAACTTGATGTGAAATTAACATAATAACACATGTTTATAGTGAAATGAGAAACTACATTTCTGGCTCATAATATTCCAAATAGAACTCTATCTTTGAGAAAACACAAGCTCATTGTTGTTGATCGAGTAAATCATTAATTTTTAAAATAGCATAGCAATTATTTAAAGTTATCATATTGACCTCTTGTCGATCTATAAAAACCATATATCTGTACATTGATATTATTGAATAGTAGTGATTGGTATCCCACGTAGAATAACCAACACCAATGAGTTTTTTTCTATAAGTTCTTGGAATTACTATTTTAAGTTCTTCAATTCAATAGAATACATCCACATCAAGCCCCGTTCCTTAAGAGAAGAAACAAATTTAACCCTTAGAAGTTCATCATAAAACATCAATAAATTATTTCACTACCTCAACGTATTTGACTTTGCTTACAACAAGTTGAAGATGGAAGATATAATCAATAAAGAACTATCCAATTTGTAATTTTAATGCATATATGAATGATTGAACCCCATCCAATTGAAACAAGCATATAATCAATTCCCAATATCATATGGAATCATTGTAAATCAAGAACTATGAAACAAATATCTTATTATTATCAATAACTAGATACGTTTTAACCATCAGACCCAAAATATGTGCTCATAGCATAAGGAATCCATTTGGTACAAATGAATAAATTGCTGCAAAATCAGATCGAACAAAAACTTAACTTCCTAATACATCGTATCTTTCATATACAAATTTCAAAAAACTTTATTGGCATGCATTTATATTTTCAAAAGAATCAATGAAAAAAAAATAAAATTAATAACTTATTAATATGGAATTGTGATTTTATGGATCATTTTACTTTAACACTATGAGCCTATTAGAAAGATTCTATTTTATTTGCCCCATGCCAGGCTAGGATGCCTATGATCTACTGAATGCCCTACTAGCAACTTAGGTTAGGTCAAACCTACAAGCAACCCAAAATGCATCGAACCCCCCATGTTAGCCTGCATTTGAACTCATGCTAGCCTGTTTCTGATCCATGACTACAAGTAGTCTACATGTATCACTATATGTAATAAGATTGAATACACTATATATCTGTAGTATATATGTGTGTAGTAAACTACACACACACACACACACACAGAAACACACAAACAAAAGCTTGATTTTCCATTATAATGTAAATTGTAAAAGGTCAGGCCACCAAATGTTTTAATTGACCTTGAGTTGAGTTAGCTTGTCTCATATCATGGTTATTTATTAAAAAATCAGCATGTTCTATCCATGCATCATATATGTATTTGATATTTAAATTTTCTTTTGTGTGAGAAAACAAGCTAAATTAGAATGGTCGTTTTCCTAATTTGAAAGATCATTTGGGAATGACCTGAGTTAATTTTCTCACTCAAGCTGTTGACTCTTGTTGTTCCATGTCACATACTATTATGGCATGAAGGCCATTAACACATGATCCTAAATGGCCAGAACCAAGCTACTATGTTGACTCATGCCTGAGATAAGATATCCGGGTGATGTTGCAAGTCATACTAGATGTTGCAAGTCATACATGATGCACATCACAAATCAGGTGTGTCAAGTTTGACACGATATGGTCCATAATTATGCTTAAACCATAGTCATGCCAACTATGACATGACTCATGCCATGTTGGGCAAGGGTTGAATGGGCTTCATGTCGTGCAATGCATGGCCCGCATGCCTAGTATGCTGAAATGACCCATGGCATGACCAAATTTTTGAAAAAAGTAGCTATTTTTTAAAATTGTTGCTTGTTTTTATTGGCTATCCATGATCCCCCATGGGATAGTGACATGATGTTGTCATCTTATTGAGTCTATTGAAAAAATTAAATTTTTAAAAATTTTTTGAGTTGTTGGATTGCTTTTCTTTGGCCCATTTATAGAAATTCAATGGAAGTTAGATTTCTACTCTAAATAACATAAATAAAAATATAAAAAATTAATAATTTTTTTTCAATAAATAGCATATTAATCTATTATGTGCTCTCGCATGCCCATTAAAGGTGTCAATTATGTTAGATAGCCCAGGCATGACTAACAACACTACATGGTTCAGTCATGCAAAGCACGACAAAATAAGGTTTATAATCATGCCTAGATGTGCCCTAGATTAGTCCACAACATAGCTCGGGTTGTGCCAAACTAAATTATTTGGCATGGAAGTCACGACATGACATGATTCAGAACGAAGCCTCGTGTGGGCTAGTTTTGGCTAGGTTGGCGAAACCAGCAATCCTTGTCCTGACCTGGGCTAACTTAGAATGAACTAAGCTAGCATGGCCTGACCCAAGCTAGTTTGGAATGACCTAGGCTAGCCTGGCCAGACCCAGGCTAGTCAGGCTTGAACCCAAGCTAGTCTAGCTTGACCAGACTAGGCTAGTCAGGCTTGAACCCAGGCTAGTCTAGCTTGACAAAGGCTAATTTGGTATGAACCCAAGCTAGTCTGGCCTAAACTCAGACTAGCCTGACCTAAACCAGGTGAGCCTGGCCAGACTTAGGCTTGTCCCCTTGACCCTTGGCAAGCCTAGCATGAACCAAGGCTACCTTAGACTAAACCTAGGCTAGCCATGAATAAACTAAGTTTGCCTAGCCAGGCCTTACCCTACTTGGCATGACTTTGCATTACTCGATATAACCTTGCCTGGTCATGTCAGCATGACACGACCCATTTTTTGAAAAAATTTATAATTTATTATTGTGGCGCACCACATATTATTTGGTAAAGAATAGTAAATTTAATAAAAATAAATTAGGCATATATATAGATAACTTCGACCGAAATATTTGAGGTTAAAACTTTATTTTCTTTCATAGTCTCCACACAAGTACCTAAAAACCTAAAAATAGTAAACTTTTATACCGTGGATAAGCTTTAGCATAATTAGAAATAAAAATACTATGGGTATCGAAGAAGATTCGATACAATATAAATATTATAAAAAAAACAAACGTGTAGGAGTATTGGTGGAATTGACCACCTTAAAAGAAATGTCAAAAAAATTTGGTATATTAGATTCAAACAAATCCAATTTAATATCAAGGTCTTTGATGTTGGAGCAACTTTAAATTTATTAACTCTCTTTATTTATCACAATGAGTTTGGGAGATAAGACTTTGTAAAACCATGAAATAGATTACAAGGATGTGTCTTCCAAATAGATTTTTGGGCCTCTGTAATTCTAGCTTGGCTATGGTACCCATATGAACTTCATTAGGGATATCTGCAATTCTTAAAGATCTTGTGGTAGCCCACATATGTGCCAAAACTATGTCCGATGATAGGCCAGCTGCCCCATGCACTTGCATCACTTTGTCTAACACCAAGAGAGCAATGCTTGGTGGTGTTACCTGCATAGATAATTCGACCATTAATGTCATTTCTCTCAGATTGGTGTACTCTCATTTAGCTTAGCAGTTAGCCATGATGTGTTATTATACTCAGCCAAATAGTGAGATAGAAACAACATCACCCATCACCTTTGCCAAGGAAATTAGCCCACGGGCATCTTTATTTCCGAGCTGATCAAGTTGATCAGCCACCTTGTATACCAACAATCTAGTATTCTCTAGTTCTATACAACCCTAAATGAAACCACCGCACAAAAAAGAATGTTCATCATTCCAAGAGAAAATTACCTATTTGTAGCCAACACCAATGGACACACATAATTACCTCTGGATTCAAGATAATGCTTTGCTATTAATCTTAATTTCTACATTTGAGACATCTAAACGGAATAAACCTAGATCAGCAATTAGCTTTCCAAATGTTCTTCTGTTGAGAGCTCTATGCAGCATCATTTCCAACCACACTCAGCAACATCATCTCCATGCCATGCTCAGTAGCACCTATCAATTGCATGCAACGATGCATTTTTCTAGGGTCAAGTCGACCCTGTAAAACATACTTTTGAGATCATATTTTTTCTTGATGAGTGTATGATTACACAAATAATAATACATCATCAGATCTTATATAAACTTTAAAGTTGAATATATTTAAACAAAAATACTACTGATATGACTAATTATCTAGGAAATCTTTATGTTATATGCATATGTTGCAAGTTATGTCATGATAAAATAGAAATTATCTTCATCCAAGAGTGTTATCTCTCAAGTTCGAGACTCATCAAATATAATTTTTCTGACTTTTGGAGATAAAACTACGAGATATTAATCTCTCACATAACGTACTAAAATATATTGGCCTTGTGCATTAGATATGATATTCAACCCCATATTCTTTCTTGATGAATCAAAAATGCACAAATATCATATTTTTCCTTCGATTGTTTACTCTACCACCATAAAATTTGAACTTGTTTGGTAAACTATATCCAACTATTCTTGTTTAATGTAAAGGATATTTTCATTATGTAACAGAAAAGAAAGAACTATATCCAACTATTTTTGTTTTTTTAATAACTTCAAATTGCACCAAGAAAATGTTGTGACAAGGTGTGGTGATCTTAATTATAACTTGTATATAATTAAAGTTCAAAATTATTTATAATATTTTGTTATATATGTGACATACTATTAAAAATTTGGATAAAAAATAATCTTTTCAAATTAAATTTTATATTTAATATTTTAATTAAAATAAATGTATAAATAATATGACATGTCAATTCTAATATATACAAATTTATTGAAAGTTTGTGAAATGATTATATTATTTGAAGAATTAAAATTCATATGATTAACTCTAATATAATTATATATGTGTTCTCACGATGATTATGATAATGATATGATTAAGCAATGCATCTCAATTACTTATATTCCAAAAATCTTAGTGTCCAATTTGTTTAGCAAGTCACCCTAATATGTATGCCTAATGCTAATTTCATTGACATCACATGTTATTTGGTGCAATTGGTGCGTGGCATATATTTTTATATGTTGAAAGCATGATACTTAAAGCTTACACCAACTCAATCATGTAGACAATCTAAACAAACAATAAAATGTCATTCAGTACATGAACCTCTCAGTTAGTGTAGAGTCTAAAAAAAGTTAAGATTTTGACAATCTTATATTAGAAAATCAAAGAGGTTATATCTAACGAGTCTTTACATGCATTAATACACGAACACAAACCTAGATATATTATAATTTCAAAAATAGGCATAATTGTTAAGCATCCAAAGAAAAACATTATATGGGAAATCTCAAATCCGCATCCTTCACCTAGAAGAATATTCTTGGCAGGCGCAACTACATTCTCTAAGGAAATTTCAGAATGGCCATGAGGCACATCATCAAAATTAAAGATAAAAAAAGTTATCTTTACATGCACACTAGAAGTCCGAATATCCATAAAGATCATGAAATGTTGCTTATTTTTTTCAACTACAAAATAATTACATCCATGTAGCTTGTTCATATTTCTTTTTTATTATTGAAAAAAATCCATAATCTTCCATACTACTTTAGAACTGACCATGACTATGAGAAGGCTACACTTTGAATCCATAGCTCCACTCGTCCATCACTTATTTCCTTTGATGACATATGAACTCCCTTGTCTGCTTGAAGTAGAGAAAAAAGTGGCCCAAGAGAAATGATGCTCAAAAAATAATTTGAATGTGCACCAAGGCACACACAATAATATGAATAACAACACAATAGAGGCTCACTATGAATGAGACTTGGAGGAGAGGCCAAATTCATTTTCCAATCACAAATTTTATCAAATCCATATCCCAATAAAAAATATTTTATGCTCACATGATTTATATTAAGTGTTGCTAAAGTATGTGTATATTAAACATAGAAAAACACACACTTAGTTGAAATTTCAGCATGTAAACACAAATATACAAAAAGCATGTAAACAGGAAACACATAATATTAATGTAATTGTTGTGGCCGAATTAAAATTTTGGCCACAATGTTTTGGGGAAGAGGTAGAGCTATAGAAGAGAGAAGAGATGATGAAATAAAAAAATACAAAACATTTTAATTAAAAAAAGCTATCTTTAACAATACAACATAAACTATATATATGATTTTGTGTAACTCACATGTTTGGTACTCCCAAATGATAAAAAATAAAATAAGGGATACTAACATACACCTTGAAAATATAATGGGAATTAGTGATGCATGCCAGGAGACCAAAATGAATTACAAATTCTAATTAATAAAGAAAATCAGGAAAACATAAGTTTAGGTTAAAGAATGAAATAATTATCTTTGATCAATATTATTTTTGGTTGGATATATTATTTTTTCAAGTTATGCAGATGAAAATATGACATAGTTTTCCTCAAATAGTCATATTTTATTTATGGAGATATGAGACTTTAGCCGATCAATTGCTTAGCTTATTGAGGGGAATATGTAGATGAACTGAATAATCTATTTTGACTTAGGCATGCTTCAGTTGATAGAAGAGTTCTATGAGTTGAAAAAGAGCATTGTAGGGTGTGAGAACTAGGCATAAGGAAAAAAATTTATTCGATGGAAAATTTTATTCTATTTCATATCCATTGTTTTCGTATTAATATATGTTTATCTTGAGGGGTTTTAGTGATTTTACCAATCGATTTATTATAATCCCTCAAGAATATTAATACAATATTTTTTAATTTTTAAAATGGAAAGTATATTATAAATTAATCATAATAAATACTTAATATCTCATTGAAAATTAATAGAGTGTGTGTGTGTGTGTGTGTGTGTGTGTGTATTATGTTATTCTTTTAATATGTATTATAATGTAATAATATTTTCAATATATTGATAAATAAAATTTGTTACATCATTGTACATTTGTACGAGACAAATGATAAAATAACTTTTTTGTTAAACATGTGACATCTTCATGAGGACCAATCCAAGTCCAAAGAATCATATGAAAATTGTTATTTATGTATTTATATCAAAATGGAAACAAAATTTACATAACACCATGATGATCGATCTCATGCGCATGAGCATTCATCTTCACTTTGGTAAAATTTATGCAAATGTTGTTGTCTGTATCATTATCTAGTAATAAACTTGTATCATTTTTCTATAATTTAATACATATCTGAAGAAAATTATAAAATATTATAAATACTTTGTAATGAATGACCATCATTTATATTATATAAAACCTTTGGCTTTTTCACCATGACTTTTAGTTTTCTCAGAGTTGTAACATTTGGCCTTCTTGTAAGCCTATACATAGGCCTAATCAGAGTCAAATATAACAATCCCTATTATTCTTCTTTTTATTTCTTCCTCTTTCTTTATAACAAAATTTTTGCATGAGTTTGCTCCAAATAAACTAAAATAATATTATAATTATTTTTTCCCTCATTTTTTAAAAATATTACAAAATGTCAAATCTCACAAAAGTTGAGTTTGACACTTGATATTTATGGTAAAAATTATTTATGATTGATTCTTGATGTAAAAATACATATAATGTCCATGAATCTTGGAGAAATTATAAAAGAAAAAAATGAAGAGTCCCAATAGGACCATGCAAAAATACTGATTTTCCTTAGGCACCATTTCTATGAGGATCTAAAAAATAAATATCTTACTATAAAAGATCCTTTCGCTTTATGGAATCACTTATAGGATAGATTTAACTAAAAAATTGTGTTTTTTTCCTAAAGCTCACTTTGGCTTGATGCACCTAAAGTTGTAAGAATTTAAAATGGTTAGTGAGTATACCTCTATTCTATTAAAAATAAGCATCAAATTGAAGTATGAGGAGAAAAAAAATCACACATTAAGACATGCTAAAAAAATATTTACAATATTTCACACAACTAATATGCTCACGTAGAAGCAATATAGAGAGTGTAGATTTACTAAATATTTAGAGTTAATATCATATCTTCTAGTAGCTGAACAAAATAATGAGCTTCAAATAAAAAATCATGACTTCTGGCCAACTAGATTTGAACCATTCCCTAAAGTGATGCAATTTCATCCCACAATCGTATGCATGGATGTGGTTGTAGTCATAATCATGCTCGAGGGTAGAATTCCAAATACTATGATAATCATCCTTCTAACCCATTGAAAAGGAAAAACTCTATTCATCGTAAAAAATGGAATAATGGTGAGATAAAATAAGGAAATGAAGAAAGTGTACCTATTCATCCACCATGTGGACCTATTCATCCACCATGGCTCCTTGCACAAATGATTAAAGTAAGATCACAATTCCTTGATTATCCAATTAAAACAATAAGACTTGATATTGCTGGTGAATTTACTTCAAAAAGTCTTAATGATTATTATATGTTAATTAGGATAGATATTGAGCATCTTTTTGCTTATGTTCATACCTAAAATAGTTTGGGAGAGTCCTTGATCAAATGTCTTTACTTAATTGCTAGACCATTGCTAATGAAGACCAAATTGCTATCATCTACCTAAGGACATGCTGTTATGCTTGCTACAAGTCTAAAAGGAATCAGACTAATATCTTATCATAAATACTCCCCTTCACAATTTATACTAGGTAAATAACCAAATATTTCTCACTTATGAGTTTTTGGTTGTGTAGTCTATATACCAATTACACCCCCACAACGTACCAAAATTGGTCTATAACGCAGACTTGGAATTTATATAGGTTTTCATTTTTCATCTATTATAAGATTTTTGGAATCCTTAACAAGAGGTATTTTTAGAGTAGATTTGCAGAGTATCAATTAAATGAAATTGTATTCCTATTTTAGGAGGAGAAAAGTCAATTTCAAAAAAACAATGAGAAATTACTTGGAATGAATCAATATTATCTCATTTTGATCCTCATACAAATCAATGTGAACTTGAAGTTCAAAGGATCATTCATTTACAAAATCTTGCAAATCAATTACCAAATATATTTGTGGATATAAAGAAAGTGATAAAGTCACATATCCGAGCTATGAATGCTTCAACATAGATTGATCCCTGAAGGATACAAAATAAATTAATCGAAAACATGTTTGAAGTGTGTGAGATCAATTGGGTCAAAAAATGTATCTCCTCGAAATAGGAGAACAAAGCAAAGACAAATATCCTTGCAAATGCACATATCGAACAACAAACTTTAGAAGAGGTGCAAAACAAATAAATATCTTTAGAAGAGGCAAAAGGTACTTGAAAATTGTGAGATCTCAATAAGTTATGTTCACAAAGATGAAAAGTAAGTTCAAAATAATTTTGTTGTGGATAACATCTTTGCTTTTCAAATGGCCTTAGATATCATACAAAATAATGATGATCCCAAACCACAAAATATAGATGAATGTAGACAAAGAAATGATTGATCAAAATGGAAAGAGGCTATGCATGTAGAATTATATTCATTAATAAAATGAGAAGTATTTGGACATGTAGTCCAAACACCTCAAATTGTAAAGCTTGTTGGGTACAAATGGGTATTTGTATAAAAGTAAAATGAGAATAATAAAATCATAAGATATAAGGAAAGATTAGTACCCCAAGGTTTCTCACAAAGTCCTAGCATTGACTATAATGAAATATATTCATCTGTCATGGATCCAATCACATTTCAATTTTTGATAGGCTTAGTAGTATATGAAGGACTAGATATGTAGCTAATAAATGTTATCACTGTATATTCATATCGATCTATTGATAGTTATATACATATACAAATCCCTGAAGGATTTAACCTGCCTGAAACTGTTAGTACAAAGCCTCGTAACATGTACTAAATAAAGTTACAATAATCTTTGTATGGATTAAAACAATTTCGATTCATGTAGTACAATCAGCTTAGTAAATATTTGCTAAAAAAATGGTATATAAATAACCCTATATGTCCATATATTTTTATAAATAAATTAGAAATAAGATTTACAATTATTGCTATTTATGTTGATGAAAAAAATTTTGTTAGAACTCTTGAAGAGCTCACAAAAATAACAGAATATTTAAAAAAAGAATTTGAAAAGAAAGATCTTGGAATAATAAAATTTTGTCTCGGGTTATAAATCAAACATTTTCTAAATGGTGTGTTTGTTCATCAATCATCATGTATCAAGAAAATCTTGAAGCATTTTAATATGGATAAAGCATATCCATTAAGCGACACTATCTTTGTCTAATCACTTGATGTGAAAAAGGACCCATTTCGACCTTGTGAAAATGGTGAAGAATTACTTGGTCCTAAAATATCATATCTTAGTGTCATTGGTATACATATGTATCTTTCTAATTGTATATGACAAGATATTGCAATTTCTGTTAATTTATTAGCTATGTATAGTTCAACTCCAATTAAAAGATATTAAAATGTTATCAAACATATATCATGCTATCTCAGTGAAACGACAGATATAAGTTTATTCTACTCAAATAAATCAAAGCAAAAACTACTTGGATATGCAGATGTAGGATATCTTTCAGATCTGCATAAAGCTAGATCACAACCCGAGTATGTCTTTAACTACAACAGACCTACTATCTCATAAAGATCAATCAAGTAAATAATGGTGGCTATAATCAAATCATTTAGAGATTCTTACAATTGATGAAGCAAGTCATGAATGCATTTGGATAAGATCAATAATCCACCATATTCAAGAATCATGCGAGCTCTCTTTTATGAAAAATAAGCAAACAACACCATTTGAAGACAATATTACATGCATTACAAAAATCAAAGGAGGTTATATCAAAGGAGATAGAACCAAACACATTTCACCAAAATTTTTCTATACACATGAGCTTTAAAAGAATGGTGAAATTAATATCCATCAAATAAGATAAAGTGATAATCTAGCAGATCTATTTACAAAAGCATTACCAACCTCAATATTCAAGAAGTAAATATATAATATTGGAATATGTCAGCCTAAAGATGTTGACTTGAGGGGAAGCATGATTGGATGTTAGTGCACTACACTCTCTTTCCCATTTTATGTCAGCCTAAGAATATGTCAGCCAAAAGTTTTAAAAAGGCATATTCTTTAAAGTTATGGTCATTCAAGGGGGAGTGTTATAAATACTTTGTAATGAATGATCAATACTTTGAAATAAATGACCATCATTTATGTAAGACTTCTAGATTTCTCACCATAAGATTTGATTTTTCAGAGTTATAACATCTCATCTTCTTGTAAGCTTATAAATAAGCCTAATTAGAGTCAAATATAATAATCAATATTTTTCATTTTTTTATTTATTCCTCTTTCTTTATTACATAAAATACTTATTAGTGCATACATTATAAAAATTAAAGAAAACTTTATTGAAATAAATAAGAAATTACAAGAACAGCATTATTGAAGCTCAGTTTGAATTCACTAACAATTACCAGAAAAAAGAATCTTTGGATATAAATCATTTAATTGCATTCAAAAAGCAATCATTATATATTCATGTTTTTTTAGGAAAATAACGACTAACAAAGCTTCCTTTAGGGATTATCATTCTCGATTGCCATGTTTGTGAGCGAAGAATCTCAGGACGGATAATAACGATTGCATCCACAAATAATTGCTTAATATTTAAAAACAAAAAAACAAATTATATTTATATTTAATAAAGCATTGTACATTTCTTGGATAATAATAAATGTGAAATTATCTTATATTACATATTATTGTATTCATTTGCTTCAATTCAATACACCATTATAAAGTCATGGTTGACAATTAGATATGATGAGGAGATGAAGAGATTCAAATAATAAATACATATCACATACTCCTAATTACTATTGCATGTTATAACAAGATATTTGATTACTTTTTAGATATTGTAATTTTGGTACTATCGCTGGATGTTATAGTATATATATATTTTTTAAGAATAACAAAATGAAAGTTACAATGGAAGTTATCAAAATTTGGTTTAATGAAAAAATGGGATACAATTTCAAAATGGGCCACATTGTTAATAATTTATTTTTGGAAATATGAGGTGCACCAAATTTTTGAGAAATAGGCAACGTATTAAAAAATCAAACACTCCAAAAAAAAAATACTTAAAAAATTCAGCATTTAGATATATTTATTTCTGAAAAATTTACAAATAAATCAATAATTACTTAAAATTATATTAATAAATGATTATATATGCAATTATGTTTTATGTGATAAACTAATTGATGAGGGTTAATTTTACAAATATAAATCATATCATAAGATTTATAATTTACAGATCCTCTCCTTGAAAAGAGAGCAATGCTTATCTCTCTAGCAATTAGTTGATAAAATTTGTACACCTAATACTATAATGTGATTAACCATAATATATATTTACACACACACACACACACACACACACTCAAATATGTATGTGTGTGTGTCTACATATATATATATATATATATATCCAAATTCATTTACTAATCTCTCCCATGCTATTAAATTTGATGTGTAGTACATAAATTAAATATAAGAAGTGATGAGTTATAGTATTGAATATCTTTAAACTTAATTAGAATTAAATATAGCCAATAAAAATTCATTGATTGCAAAAAGCATTTTGAAATGATGCAGTGAGTTACCAATTATCTAAAGAAAGAAACTAAAGAGTTACAAATCTCATTTAATTTCAGCAAACTTTTAAGATACTATAAATTGATTTCTTGTCACTAGTTTCTCTTCACCAATCATATCAAAATAGTGTTTATATCTCTCAACATTATTTTGAATTGAGCAAAATGGCAAGAATGGTCGATGTTATGTTTGTGTGGGCAATGATTGTTAAGTTTAATTTTGATGATCTCTCCCAAGCTCACAAATGCATCCATATTTGAGGGTTCACCAGAGCCAAGACCAGGATTTTTTAAGTTTTTGGGTAAATGTGCCGAACATAGCAATCCAAAATGTGGAAGAGAAGTCTTTGAAACAATATTTATGAGCAAAACAATTTCAGAAGAATGCTGTAATGAAGTTGGTTTAATGGGAAAGTTTTGTCATGACCAATTTATCCTCTATATTGCATATGGACCCAGGTTTAAGGCACATGTGTCAGAATATTTGGAAAAGAGTGAGCTCTTATATAATAAGTGCTCCTCAACAATTCCTGCAGCCACTCCTTCAAATACTATCTAAGAAAATTTTGTTGTAGAAAAATACAATATATCTTGAGAAAATAAATTTGAAATAAGTTAAATTGTTTATTGTGACATTCAACATTTATTTATGCGAAACTTAAATATTTGTGGTCATCATTAATATATAATATTATTGTGATTTTTATGAAATTATATGAAATGTGTGGCTTAGAAAATAATAGATATGCGAGGTAACTATCATATTTAGAATGTGTTTTTTTATTTTTTATTGGAAAAAAAAATCAAAACACTTTCAAAATATTTAACCAGAAATATAATTTTGTTTATATAAAATTTGCATTGACAATTATGTTTGAAATCTTGTCAAATAAATTTCTTATAATTGAATCAATACTAGGTATTATCATGAATTTGTAATTCATCATTTATGCATTAATTTGATTGTTGAAACCTCAAGTGAGGTCCAAAATATGAAATATATGTCAAGATTTGCCTAAAATGATAATTATGTCATACATGAAATTTTGCCTACTATTTGAACTTATCTAGAGTCCAAATAGTAGATATAATATACATATGTTTTATTAGACTTGTCTAGAGTTTTGGAATTCATTTTATATAAATATATATTGGGTAAATATTTATCATGCAAAACTTCCTAATAATAGATTATGTGAGTCACAAGGTTTAGTCCATCCATCATAGACTCCCGCCAAAGTTTCACATCAATCTAAGGTTTGTATATCATAAAATTATGTGTATACATATCTTTCATATTTGGATCAAAATGGAATTTTTCATGTTGTGAAATTTTAAATACAAATATAAACACGAACACAAACACACACACACACACACACACACACACACACACACACACACTCTCTCTCTCTCTCTCTATTATAATAAACTTGATTTACACCATAAAAATTGTTGTTTTTCTGAGTATATATTGTCAAAAATGCTTATACACCAAAACAATACCATATAATTGCAAGGTCTAGTCCACAATAACATTATCTCTAAAATTTTTAAAAAAATTAAAACTAGATGTGTTGTTTCTATAATTGGTTGCACAATATGATTCTTGGTGGAGAAAATCCATTAGGCATACATGCATGCATGCACGCGCACACACACTCACACACACAAAAAAGTAATTTTTAATTGTAGAATGTTGATTATTAGTCATTATATACACATTTATTAGAAACATTTCTGATTCCATTGTCACTTTTAAGCTACAATTCTTTATATTTTAACTATTGACATATTTATGGTTCTAGATTATAATATTTATATTTTAGTATGAATGTTAAATTTTTTGAATTCCTTCAGCTCATAAATATTATCAATTGAATAAGTGATGAAAAATTGCAATAGAACAAATTAAAAAAAAGGAGTTTTGTACGGAATTAATACGTTATAAATAAAAAATCCAAAATAAAGTGCTAGTTTTGAAAAATATTACCAAACTAGGGCGTCTGGAAATAGCGTGGCAAAGGCTGGTGTTGTGAAAGATCGACTTTAATTTAAATCAGAGGCCGACATTCACAAACTATTGAAGTGATCACATCTATTCCTCATCTCTCCTTTTCTTCTTGTCTTGATCTCGAGCACACTAAGCTTCATCATTGCAGGAGAAAATTTTTTGAAAAAGATGCTCTCATCCTTAGCATACATCTCCACAAACATCTTTGAAAAAGATGCTCTCATCCTTAGCATACATCTCCACAAACATCTTTGATAAAGGTTCCTATACCAGAGCATGATTAGATGCCAATAACCCTAGGCCACGTGGAAAGTTCTTGAAAAACATGTCAAATTTTATTGGGGTGAACATCGTTAAATGCCGACATTGTTTCGTCCTAGTTGTGGTTAGCACAAAGGCTTCGCAACACAAAAGTATATTTGTGCTTTATCTCTGGGTCAATTGGCATGACCTTGTTGTATCTGTAAATCTTGTCGCTGAACTCTTTGCAGTGCAAAAATACGATTGTGTGAATATTGTCTCAATGAACGCCAACATTGTGAATGTAGAAGCATATTTCCTAGTGTGAGAGATGCTGAATGCTTGTACAATAGCTGGCGTTGTGAATGCCGACATTTGATTTAAATTAAAGTCTGTCGTTCACAAAGCTGTCTATTACCACGATGTTTTTTCAGACGTGGTAATATTTTTCAAACTAGTATTTTATTTTGGATTTTTTTATTCAAAACATATTATTTTCGTACAAAACTATTACAAAATATATAAATCAAACTTTTATAATCTTGAACATTAAAAAAGTTAGATCAATTTTTAAAGCATTCTTTTTTCATAATCTTTAGAATATATCATGACTACAACTAGATTGAGAAGAAGTTAATGTCAAATACTTTAGTAGCTCACAACATTTTGTGAGCTAAGGACACTTATTATTGAGAGATTTTTGTTTTGTTTTATATATTTTAATTTTCTTGTAGAAACTAAGCTATCATTGTATTTCTGATGTATTTGTATATTTTAAAATTTGAACAAAATATTTCATTTAAAAATTTTATCACATTTTTACAAATAACATAATTGTGTCATACTTTTGATTTCTTTCTACATATTCTTCCCATTACTTCTCTCTAACAATAACCAACCATCTCAAAGAGATGCAAATCAAAAGGATGTGTGACTAGATTTTATATTTTTTTTAGAGAATGAATGCATTGTGTACAACTTTAATGAAAATTACTATCTCAAACTATGGATTGAAAAGGCATTCAATTTTGCATGGTTATTTTTAAAATCTTTGGATTTATCTTCGAATCATATCAAATAAATAGTATTTCATATACAAATAGAAAACCATGAATACTTTATCATTAAAACTACAGTACTTTGAAAGATATCATATATTATTTATATACATGAAATTAGGCTATATAAACTCTAACTATAAAGGTCTGCATCAATTCATGTACCTTTTGCATTCCATAGTATGCAACAAGTTTCAAAAAATTTTTTGAAATAACAAAGAACTCTCAAAATTTGCACGACATCGTGAAATAATTCTGGACTTCCATTTCTTCCCAATTTAATATCAATCTTAAATTCCTTAGTTGCTATATTGAGAGAAATCAATGTAGTGTATGACCATAAAAAATTATTATGGGGTCTCATATTAGGTAATTTTTGATCATGCACGAATTACCATATGCAAAATGGTAAGGTTTATAAATTATTTTTTGACCACATATAGTGAAATGATAAAAATTGATATCATCGTCGGTGATAGTTCCTAAGTATTGAAGTTTTTTTATCATGTTCTAGTACTATATGAATTTTGAATTTGCATCTCATTGTCACTTTGGATGCATAGTATACATAATATAATCAAATTTTAGTTGATAATATCATGACTTTACCAACTCATTAGCACAATCCTTCAACTATGTGAAATATTCTTAGAGGCCATGGTATTATTATGTAGTCATAACCATGCATATCTCATGAAATTTAAATAGTTTAAATATTACTTCTATCTCACTAAACTAATTATCTCACCACTGCTCAAGGTTATGGAAAAGTCAAAGTACTATGACATTATCTTTAATATGACTTTATAGGCTCATGTTAAAGTCATAGTTTATTTACAAAGCAATGAGTTTTAAGTTATAAAATGTTATATAGTAAAAATTAGTCAGGTCAAAGCTGCGTCAATTATTTAGAGATGTGACTTTTGGAATACTAAAAGTTATAGAAGATATTACTCAAGTATGACTATTTTCCAAGGGCCATTACTATTATTTTTAAAGGAAGACAAAGTTATGAATTTTATGCTGGAACTAGTTATCATCTATATGAGAGAAGAGAAACATGATATATGATAGAAGAGAAAGCTACGACTTGAAGGCAAATGAATTGAATGAATAGTGGACACCATAGCATAGTGGAGACATTAAGGAAAATGAATTGAAAATTGTGTGCAACATAAAAAAACTATATAAAACCTTTTCAGTGTAGCAACTACATCACAATGTTTTGACCATATAATAATCAAGAAGGATTAATTCCAATGTTAGAACTTTATCAAACTGTCATAGCCATATATTAAAATGTGAAGTACTTCACCATACCATTACAATTTCTTATTTCCACAACCCTTTATTAAAGACAAAAGACAAACATGTGAAACCTTAGTCACTTCAAAGTATTGCAACTTCATATTACAAAGATATTAAGCTTAAGCCATGGACATTGTCAGCACAATGACATTGTGTTACAAAAAGAATAGGTTGTAGTATAGAGTCAAAGCCACTTTCTAGAGTTGTGACCTCACACTTAAGAGATGTAGGCCAAAGTTGTGACCTTTTACTGAAAGTCCTGAATTCTTACTTGGAAATTTTTTCGAGTATAAAAGTGGAAGATAGAGAAACTCCAAAGAATCTCTCTCATTCTTTCTTCCTCTCCCTCCACGCAACTAGAAAAATCATTACAATTATTAAACCCTAAAGAAAAATTTTGCTCTTTTTAGAGGTTCTAAAAGAAAATAAGTGCTGTAAGACTTAATATAATCTAAAGATTTATAGGACACAACTTTCAGACCTCCAAACTCTATGGTAGATTCTAGAGTTTGTACCAAAATATCTAGGATTTGTGTAATTTGAATATGTATGATGTGACATTAGTTTTTATTTAAAAATGAATGTGTTTGAATTATTTTGTGCTATGCATAATAATAGATGGTAATTAAATAGAACTTGAACTATGATTTTAGCTATGTTTGTGTGAGATTGTAGTGGTGGATGGTGATAGGTAAACCAAGAGGCTAACTCATGCATATAGTAAGAAGAAAGTGATAAATCCTTTGACTATGAAGGATTTAATGGCGACTACCACCTTGGTTACGTTTAGGACAAAGAGTCATTGCTTAATACCTCAACTTTGATTCTATGATTAATACAATATAAGTTAAGAAATATAAATATCATCACATAAATTAAATAAATAAACCCCCTAAACTAAGATTGTCTAATAATCTAAATATATATTTATTAAAAAAGAGTTTTCTCAATATTAAATAAAGAAACTACCAATACAACCCCTATATAATTGATATTTGAACAAAATTTTATTTTGTTACTTGTGTGACCATATACTTTCTGATCACTATTGATGAAATATTCTCATTAATAAACTTTATGAATATTATTTAACTGATAAAATTGACAATCATAACAAAGTCACAATAGTAGTTGACATAGTAAAAACAAAAAAATTTTTCTAGGGTGTGTAGTGCCAAATCAAAATGATTTAAAAAATACCTTTGTAAATAACGCATTAAATATCTATGTGCCATGTATTGTATTATGCATAAAAAAAAATTCTTATTAAAGTTATAAAGGGCAATAAAAAAAATAGTTCTCAAAAACCTTTAGATTCATTGTAGACATACCCAACAACCATCAAAGCAATTTTTGGAAAATCTTTTTATAGGTTGGTTTATAAAATTATTATATTTTATCAGCTAATTTATAATGCAAAGTATTATGCATTGTGAATAAGTCAAATTTGAATTGAAGGTAGCTAGATGGATGAGATTCCTTGGTCTCAATCTGCTGAAAGGGTTGCAAATATTGGGAAAAGTTTACTGAAAGATAATTCATTAACAAAAATTACCAATTAGTTACCAAGTTATAGAAAGGGTAAAATATTTTTGGTTGAAAGATTATTTTGTTAAAGAGTTATCATTAATTATCCCCTCCACCATAGCCAAAATGAGAATTAATATATCTAGGAGACCTCTTGAATTCAAGTTTTAGAATTATTTCTAGTAGAATATCTTCTCAACCAGCACAATCACTGCCATTAGCATCACTATGTGGATATTATATGTATGACTCCAATAGAATGTAGGGAGTTATGAAATTTTTTTTTTTACAAAATTATTACAAATCATTTAAAAAGGTAATAAACATTACATAATTCTATCCAGACCTGAAGACCAACAATATTATATGCTTACATATTAGGATTAACTTGATGTGAAACTAAAATGTAAACATATGTGTATATTGAAATGAGAAACTTCATTTTTGTCTCATAATAATTTAAATGCAAGTCTATCATTGAGAAGGCAAGCTAATCATAGTTGATCAAGTAAATCAATGAATTACAAATGATCTATTGCCAATCTATGGAAAATCATATATGTGTAAATTCTTATTATCAAATAGTAGTAATGGGTAGCGTAAAGAGAATATCCAGCACCAATGAGTTCTTTTTCTATAAGTTCTTGATTTCATTTTTTAATTTCTTCAGCTCAATAGTAATCATCCATATTGAGCCTTATTTATTAAGAGATGAAACAAATTCAACCTAAGAAGTATATTAGAAAACATCAACAAATTCATTCACTACCTCATCTTATTTGACTTCCTTTACAACAAGTTGAAAGCTATGATGGTAGATAAAATCAATAAAACACTATACAATTTCTTATTTTAATGGATATAAAAATGATTGGACCTAATCCAATAGAAACTAACATTTCATCCATCCCCAACATCATCTGGAATCCTTATAAATCAAGAACTATGAAACAAATAACTTTTTATTATTAATCACTAAATAAGATTTTACCATTAGATCCAAAATATGTGCTCATCATAGTATAAGGAGACTACTTCATCTTCTAAAAGAAAGCATTTGATACAAATTAATAAGTGCCTGCAAAATTAAAATGAACAAATACATAAATTTTCTAAAATATATATCATTCATATACAAATTCTAAAAGACTTTATTTGATATACAATTTCATGAAAAAAAAGCATAAAATTAATAACTTATTGATATGTAATTGTTATCTTCTGCATCATTTCCCTTAAAGAATAAGAGCCTATTGGGAATATGCCATTTTATGTGGTCTATGCTAGGCTAGGATGCCTTTGAACTATTGGATGCCCCGCTAGCAAATCAAGTTGGTTCAGACAAGCATGCAATGTGGCATGCATCGAACCCATGCTAGCTTGGATTGAATCTATGATAGCCTCCATTCATTACATGACTACATGGAGTTTGTTTCTATCACCGTTTGTAATAAGATTGTATGCACTATATATATGTACGTGTACATGTGTTTTTAGCATAATTATTGTTGTGCAGACATAAACTCTAATAGTGCCTAAATGCAATTTGTATATACATATATGTAATAAATTACGACACACACACACACACACATATTAATTTGTATAATAATGTAAATAAAATTTAAATATTGATATATATAATTCATAACATAATTATACATATGTACGAGACCAACGATTCAATAATTATTTTGTTTTACATGTGACATCTTCAAGAGGACCAACCCAAGTCCAAAGCAATATTTATTAAAATTATTGATTCAGTATTTATTTCAAAATAAAAATAAATTTTGCAAAACAGCTTGATGATCGATCTAATGTGCATAGGCAAATGTTGTTTTTTATCATTATCTAGCCTATCCACACATAACATGACTTTGCACGACCTAGCATGAACCAATATGATTCAAGAAAAGGTGTGTCAATGGGTTATACCGAGCTGCTCATTTTTAGAGATGTGCCAACACAAATAATTTTTAGGCTCGATTTGGCCTCCGTAGCGGGCCCAACAAGGAAGGATTTTTAGCATGGTTAATGTCATCCTGACATGACTTTTAATATGGGCAGCCCTAAAATGGCTTGCTTGTAGACATTTTGGCTAGGCCATTTTGGACCATACTAGGTCATTATGGGTCGTGCCATTTAGAGTCTGGTCTAACCAAGCTATCATGGTTCATTTTAGGCTAGTCCAGGTTTAATCTAGGCTAGCTTAGTATATTCCAAGCTTTCCCAGGTCAGGACCATGCTGACCTATTTTGCCAACTATGCTAAAACTAGCCCACTTGGGCTGTTATGCCATGTCATGCCGTGTCATATCATTAATGCTAGAACAATGACTCAATATGGCATGAGTAGTGCAATGGGCTAGCTCGAGGCTGGTCAAGGCATGACTCTAAACTTGGTTGTGTCGTGAAATGCACAGCTGAATTATGTTGTGCCTTGTACCATGCTTGAGATGCCCATTGTAGTTAATACATCTAGGTTTGGCTCATGTCCCAATCATGATGGCTTGTCCTATGACATGATCACTTTTTTTAAAAAAGAAACCATTTAAAAAATAAATTGTTTTGACAAGATATAGTGGGAAGGTCACAACTTAAGAAAGTGAATTTTGAATCTATACTACATTCTAATTTTTTTTGTAACACAAAGTTAGTGCTGACAATGATCTTGATTTGGGGATAATGTCTCAATATTATAAAGTTAGAATGCATGTAAGTGGCCATTGCTTCATGTGTTTTCCTTGTTGTTTTTAATAAAGGGAACCAACACTAAGAAATGGTAGTGGCATGGTGAAGGGCTTCACATTTTAATATACGGCTATGACACTTTAATAAAGCCATGACATTGGAATTGAACCTTCTTCACTATTATTTGGTCACGACATTGTGATATAGTTGCAACAATGAGAAGGTTTTATGTATTTTGTTATTGTTGCACAAAATTTTCAATTCATTTACCTTCAAGTGTCTACCATGTTATGGTGACCATGACACTGATTTTCTCTTCTCATATTATCATATTTCTACAGCAATGCAATAAAGTAACATCACTGATAATTAGCACAAGTATAAAAGGCATAACTTTATCTTCCTTTAAAAACAAGAGTAATGACATTGGGAAATTGCGTATTTGCATAATATATTCTGTAGCTTTTAGTATTCCAAAAGTCTTATTTCAAAATAATTGACATATCTTTGATTTGACTAATTTTTACTCTAATTTTCTGTGACTCAAAAGTCACACCTTTGTAAATAAACACTAACTTTGACATGACACTATATAGTCATATTAAAGATAAAGTAATGGTGTTTTGACTTAGTGTTAATCTTGTGTACCAGTGAAGTATCGAGTTGTTATGACATAGAATTAATTTCTTAGCTATTTAAATTTCAGGAGATAGGCATGACTACGCCTACATGAAAATATCACAACCACTAAGAATATTTCATATAGCAGAAGGATTCTACTAATGAGATAATACAGTCATAACATAGAAAGATTATCATGACCAATTAGATGGTATTTTGGCCAAAAATAAATACCGAAACTATACAAAACTCATTATTCTAATCACTCAGCTAAACAATATAAAAAAACTTATTTAGTTCAAGACTATTCATCCAAAGCTCACTCAGCTAAACAATATAAATACCTATGAATGTTAATATTTTGAATCATAAAGTACTTAAGAAGATTATTGATCACTAAGTGATTTTATATATAGACATACCATGAAGTCACACTACAAGCATAAGTGATTCATCCAAAAAATTATTTATTTATTGATGGGACTTTGAGGAATTTATTTGATTGTGATATTAACTAATCATTTAATATCAAATTTCTCAACCCCCTTTTTTTCTTAAATTGTCAAAAGAAAATTTTGAAGTAAAATAATTAATCTTAGAAATTTAATTATGGCTTCTACCTTGAGAAGGATGTACATCAAAGTTTTGTGATCCATAAATATTATTATGGAAAATTCCATCAAACTTGTTCTATATTTTTCATGGGCATATACGATAATGAGTACTTTCTTTGTTGGGGTAAAGTTCCTTTAAGCATCATTAAGGACTTTTATTGCATAACAAATAATATAGGATTTAACTTCCTCTCTTTGGCATAAAATAACTCATAATGCAAGGTCACATGAAATTCATAGAATTTTAATTGGGAAGTGCCATTTAATCACAATTGTAATACATAGGCAAAAATGCATTTTATGGTAAGCATTAATACTAAATAACCATCTAGAAGCATTCATTACTTAATTTATTAAGGCTATATCATTTTGGAAATAGGATAGATATTCATCAAAAAGTATACTATGTCAAACATATTTCAAGTATTCGGTAAATAAATAGCAAAGGAAAGTAATCTTTGCTTATTTCTGATAGTCAATAGAAACTCTAAAACTTATAGCCAACTATGTAGGATTAATCTTCCACTTTTAACCTCGAACCAACACATAACTTCCATTTTATTTGGGGCCACTTTAGTGGGTTAGACCTACTTTCTACAAAAAATCAAATAAACTGGCCATGCTTATGATGCCTTTAACACTTTCTCTTCCATAACTTCTTACATACAATGGTTGAGTCTCCTTTGTGCATGCTAGATTGATTTTATTCATTTATCTTAGTAAACATAGTGTAATCATATTTATTATTAATTCCTTTATTTGTTTAGTACATTCATCAAAATTTCTTCTCAATGAGTTGAGAGAATTGATAATATCACCACCACATTAATTTTATTATCCTTCATAATCACATATTTTAATTCAATTGCATAGATCTTAAAACTTGATTTGGAAGGGTCTTCTTAATTTTTTTTTCTCGATAACCTCATTTTTTATCGATAATATAATTCTTAAGAAGTTGTGATCCAGAAGATAAAAATTTACTTCTCTTTTTTTTTCCCATTCTAGTCAAACATATCTTTTCAAAAGGTACTAAAAACTAGAAATGGCACATCAATTTTAGTCGGGGACATAGTTCCTAAGGTGTTACCAACTTGATTTCAATAACAATAAGCTTTCCATAATTACTAGCTCAGTTGGTGGGGTGTCACAGAAGAAATTTATTTATTTTAAGTTTCGTTGCATCATCAATATCCACATAAACGTCCAAAATATATTTAAGTATGTTCTCATAAATTTGTTCATTTTTAGTAATAATCAATAATGTTGAATTACTAATTATTAAAGTGGGTGTGGATGTGTGTGTGTGTGTGTGTGTCATTGTGTTTGTGTGTTTGTATGTTTGTGTTTGAATGCTTATTTCATTTTTATTTTTGTTTATATGTGATATACAAGGATTCCATAAGATAAAATTTGATTATAGTGTGCATTACTTATTAAAGCTTTGACATGAAAGTTTGAATTCCAACTTTTAGAGATATAATGAGCCTTATCAAGGAGTTGACATACTTTTATTATGAGTATGCTAGGCATCTAAAAGTTAAAATATAGCACCAATTGAATTTGCCTAAGAATTATGTCATGCATTATATTGTAGAGGTGATAAGCCTACATTTTAATGATCTCATAGCTTAAAGGCCAAGATATTTTGGATACTAAGAAGCTAGGAAATTCATTATGTTTCTCAAAAGGTAATTTGATTTTATGAACACTCTTGATGCTTAGGAAATTAAATCTATGATTTGAAAGCATTTGATTGATGCTAGAAATTCACAGGAGTTAATGAAATATGCACTAAGCCTTACAATGTGCTTTTATAAACTTTTTAATGGGGTTATTTATGATAATTATTTATCCAAATACAAATATAAAGAGAATACATGAACCCTTTAGACTAACCCAACTTAGTAAAACCATGAGATAATTTATATTAAAATTTGAAATGTAATCATCATTGTTTTTTATGATGGAAAAAAGTAGGCAAAGAGTCTATCATTGAAACAAAACCAAAAATAAAAAATCAAGAGTTTTCTGAATACATGATGGATGATTGATTACAAGTTAGTGATACAGATATAGACAAGAATTAAAATATTATCAACTAAAATTTGACTATATTGTGCATACCGTATATCCAATGTTAGAATGAGATGAAAATTCAAAATCCATATAGCACTAGAGCATCATAAAAAGATGTTTAGTACTTAGGAACTATCACCGACGATGATATTAATTTTTATTATTTCACTATGTTTGGTCAAACAATAATTTATAAACCTTATCTCTTTACATATGGTAATTCATGCAAGATCAAGGATTACCTAATATAAGACCCCATAATACAATTTTTTTATGGTCATCCACATATTTGTTTTCGCTCAATATAGCAACTAAGGAATGTAAGATAAATATAAATTGGGTTAGAAATGGAAGTCCAGAATTATTTCAAAATGTTATGCAAAATCAGAGTGTTCAGTGTTATTTCAAAATATCTTTTGAAACTTGTTGCATACTATGGAATGCAAAGAGGTATATGAATTGATGAAGACCCTCATAGTTAGAGTTTGTATGACATAATTTCATCTCTATAAATAGTATATGATATCTTTCAAAGTACTATAGTTTTAATGATAAAATATTCATTATTTTCTAACTAAATATGAAATACTATCTATTTGAGTTGATTCTAAGATAAATCCAAAGATTTTAAAAAGTAACCATGCAAAATTGAATACCTTTACAAACCATGGTTTGAGATAGTAATTTTCATTAAAGTTGTACATAATGCATTCATTCTCTATAAAATATAAAATCTAGCAACACATCCTTTTGATTTTCATCTTCTTGAGATGATTGGTTTCAAAGCATTGTGAAAAAAAAAAAAAAAATTCTTTGAAGATTGATCTTTCTTTTTTAATGTTCAAGATTACACTAGCTTGTGATTTTTTCACAAGTGCATGCTAACAACTTTTCAGCTTGATTTATTTGCTTTAATAATTTATTCTAATACAATTTTGCATCATCTATTCAATTGATCATATTTTTGAGCTGAAGGAATTCATTTAATTTAACATTCATAAATATGTCAATTGCTAAAATATAAAGAATTGTGGCTTAAAAGTGGAAAATGGAGAAGAAATATTTTTATTAAATGTGTATATTATGACTATTAATCAACATTATACAATTACTAATTATATAAGTGTGTGTGTGTGTGTGCGCATGTGTGTGGGTGTGTGAATGTCTGCACACACGCATGCATGCCTATATATGTTCTTTTTTTTTGTATGTTTGCATGTATGTGATAAAATAAAGATGTCATGAGCTAAAATTCTAACACTAGAATGTGTCTTTTTAAGGCTATCTCATATAGGTGAACAATTCTATCTTTTTATAGATGTAATAAGACTTATCAAAAGGTTGATAGATTTTCTTGAAGTGTTGGCTAAACTTCAACATGTTCTAATGGATTTTTTCCACCAAGAATCATCTTGTACAACCAATTATAGAAACAACACATCTAGTTTTAATCGTTTTAAAAATTTAGAGACAACGTTATTGTGGACTAGACCTTGAAATTATATGGTATTGTTTTGATCTATAAGCATTTTGACAATATCTACTTGGAAAAAAAATCAATTTTTATGGTGTAAATCAAATTAATTCTAATAGAGAGAGAGAGAGAGAGAGTGTGTGTGTGTATATATGTGTGTGTGTGTGTGTGTGTCTTAGTGTGTGTGTGCGTGTGTGTATATATTTGTTTTTATTATTTCAAAACATGAAGAATTCAGTTTGGATCCAAAAATTAAAGCTATGTATATACATAATTTTATGATTTCAAACCATAGATTGGTGTGAAAATTTGGTGGGAGTCTATGATGGGTGGACTAAACCTTGTTACTCACCTAATCTATTATTAAATAGTTTTGCATGATAAATATTTACCCAATATATATTTATATAAAATGAATTCTAGAACTCTAGACAAATCTAATAACATATTTCTGATTATGATTTGTCTAGCTTGAGGACTCAACAAAGAATAACATTGCGAATGTAAAATGAATAACCATCCAACTCACTCTTAGAAAAATTCCATGTGAGATATAATTGTAATTTTAGGCAAATCTTCAATTATAAAAAATTTATGATAGCTTTCATAGTTTGGACCATATTTGAGGACTCAACAAACAAATTAATGCATAAATGATGAATTGCATATTCATGATACCTTACCTAGTATTGATTCAATTATAAGAAAGTAATGCATAAACACCAATGAAAATTTTATATTTACCAAATTATATTTGTTGTTAAATATTTTGAGAAAGTTTTGATGCTTTTAATAATAAAAAAAAACATTCAAAATATTATAATTTTCTCACATATCTAATGTTTTCAAAGCCACACATATCATATAATTTCATAAAAATCACAATAACATTATATGTTAATGATGACCACAAAATTATAAGTTTCACATAAATAAATATTGAATGTCATAATAAACAAATTAACTCATTCCAAATTTATTTTTTATCAAGATATGTTGCAATGTTCTACAACAAAATTTTCTCAGATAGTATTTGAAGGAGTGGCTGCAGAAATTGTTGAGATGCACTTATTATATAAAAGCTCGCTCTTTGCCAAAAATTCTGACACATGTGCCTTAAACCTAGGTCCATATGTAATATAGAGGATAAATTGGTCATGACAAAACTTTCCCATTGCGACAACTTCACTACAACGTTCTTCTGAAATGGCTTTGCTCATAAATACTGTTTCAAAAACTTCTCGTCCACATTTTGGATTGCTATGTTCGGCACATTTCCCCAAAAGCTTAAAAAATCCTGGCCTTGGCTCTGGTGAACCCTCGAAGATAGATGCATTCGTGAGGTTTGGAGAAATCATCAAAATTAAACTTGCAACAATCATTGCCCACACAAATATAAAATCAGTCCTTACCATTTTTGCTCAATTCAAAATAATGTAGAGAGATATAAACACTATTTTGATATGTTTGGTGAAGAGATACATACAACTAGAGATCAATTTACAGTAACTTAATAGTTTGTTGAAATTTAATGAGATTTGTATCTCTTTAGTTTCTTTCTTTAGCTAATTGGTAACTTATTGCATTATTTCACAATGCTTTTTACAATTAATTAATTACTATTGCCTATATTTAATTCTAAGTTTAAAGAGATCATCAATACTATAACTTATCGCTTCTTATATTTAATTTAATTTATTATAAATACTACTCATCAAATCTAATAGCATGATTGAGATTATTAAATGAATTTGAATTCACACACACACACACACACATGTGACTTATAACTCTTGCTTTAACATGCACTCCTAGATTATGATGCGATGCCTTACAACCATACACATTATAGTAGATCAACTACCAGCCTAAAAAAGAGATTCGATATGATTACTTTTTTGGTTGGCTAACTAGATTGGGCCTAGTTATTGGCCTGAATACTAGGCATGACAAATGTAATAATATTGGGTGTTATTTTTGCCCGGATAGAGTTAATTTCAGATGCCCCCCCTAATTGCTAGTACTTGCACAATTCTAATAGTTGAACCAATTTTCATAACTATGAATGACTCATGGCAGTTGTTGCATGATGACCCCAATGTGCTCAATTTGGCTATATCCCATTGAATTACCTTACAAATCCATGATTAGTAGACACAATAACCAATAATCAGCACCCACAATTGTTAACTAAATAACTAGGATAACATTTCAAATTGACAATAAATTTAATAGAATTATTATCTTCTAGTCATGTCTTAATATACAACATGTCCACATCTTTGGTTTTATTAGGAATCTTGATGAATATCTTTCAAGTCACATTGTAATAAAATCTTTGATTAATATCATATTCATGTATTATATCTACTATAATATATCCAAAATAGGATGATACATTTTGACTTATTCATACAAAAATTAGATTGTTCCACCATTTATCCCATTGTTTTGACAACATGTCAGAAAAACTAACTTTTTTCATCCAACATTACCATCATTGCGATATAGCCTCCTTGTGAAATTACTTTGTTCCGAACCATAGAGCTCCAAAAATCACCCTTAGCATGAAAGACAGAAATATTCAGATGACAACTAAAATTAAAATACTTCTTTAATGAGAATTATTTGTGCTACATGAAGGATTAAAAGTATTTTTGCTACATTGTGTGTGTGTGTGTGTGTGTTTCTATTTGTGTATTTGTGTTTGTGTATTTATGTTTGAGTACTTTTTTTAAAAATTTGTATGTTGTGTACATGTGATACATGAAGGATGCCACGAGATAAAATATGAATTATAGTATGCATGTCTTTTTAAGGTGATCTCATGGAAGTGATGATTTCTACCTTATAGAGATGTAATGAGCCTTATCAAGGGGTTGACAAACTTTGATTAAAAGTATGCTAGACATTTGCAAGTTATAATGGAGCACCAAATGAATCTGCTTAATAATCATGTTGTGCATCATATTATAGAGGTGACAAGTCTAGTTTGTAATTATCTCATAGCTTAAAGGCAATGACATTTTGAATACTATGAACCTAAGTTAAGCATTAAGTTTCTTAAAAGATAATTCGATTTTATGAACACTCACAATGCTTAGAACATAAAATGTGTGATTTACAAACCTTTGATTGATGCTAGAAATTCATAGGAGCCTATGAAATCTGTACTAAACCTCAAACTGCTCATCTATAACAATTTTAATGAGGTGTTGTACCATAAATATTTTTTCAAATACAAGTATAAAATAAATACATGAACTCTTTCGACTAACCCAACATGGTAAAACCTTGAGAGGATATATAGTCAAATTTGGAATGTAATCATCACTATTTTTTATGATGGAAAAAAGTAGGCCAAGTGTATATCATTAAAAGAAACACAACAAACAAAAAATCTAGATGAATGTCAACACCTGATGGATGATGGATGATGGATTATGGAGTATTGATATAGATATATACAATAATTTAGAATATTATCAACTAAAAATTACCTATATTGTGTATAGTATGTATGTGTATCCAAAGTGAGAATGAGATGCTAATTCAGAATCCAAGTAGCACTACAACCTGACAAAAAACTTAGTACTTGGGAACTATCCCATTAATGATATATCAATTTTTATCATTTCACTATGTGGTCAAACAATAATTAATAAACCTTATATGATATCATTGCACATTGTGATTATTGCATTATAAAGAATTGCCTAATCTGATCCCCCATTATCATTTCACTATATTCTACTCAATCTAGTCGTAGTCTTGGTATATTTCAAAGAATTGCCTAATGTTCAAGATTACGATAGAAAAATTTTTGTATAATTTTTCAAAGTGGTTTAAATTTTTGTATAATTTGTTCTACTGGAATTTGAATCATTGATTCAATTGATCATATTTATGAGCTGAATTAATTCAAAAAATTTAACATTCAGACAAAAATCGAAAAATTAAAATCTATACCCATAAATATGTAGATTGCTAAAATATAAAGAATTATGGCTTAAAAGAGACAAAGAGAGAAGAAATGATTCTTGTAAATATGTATATTGTGAGTAATAATCAACATCCTACAATTACTAATTACTTAAGTGTGTATGTGTGCGTGTGTGTACGTGCATCCACGCACATGTGCATGTCTGTATATGTTCTTTTTTTTAGTTTATGTGTTTGTGATAAATCAAAGATGTCATGCGATAAATCAAAGATGTCATGAGATAAAATTCTAACACAATAATGCATCTTTTTAAGGCTATCTTATATAGGTGAAGAATTTTATCTTTTAAAGATGTAAATAGTCTTATCAAGAGGTTGATAACTTTTGTTGAAAAGTCGGTTAAACTTAATATGTCCTAATGGATATGCTCCACCAAGAATCATCTTGTGCAACCAATTATAGAAACAACACATCTAGTTTTAATTGTTTTAAAAATTTAGATACAATAGTATTGTGAACTAGACCTTGCAAGTATATGGTATAGTTTTGGTATATAAGCATGATAAATATTTCCCCAATATATATTCATATAAAGTGAATTCTAAAACTCTAGACAAGTCCAATTAAACCTATGAGCATGTATTTTTTTTTCAAATCGGAAATAGTAGGCAAAAATTCATGTGAGACACAATTGTCATTTTAGGCAAACCTTCAAAAATATCTTTCATTTTAGGCAAATCTTCAAAATATCATTCATTTTAGGCAAACTCAACAATAAAATTAAAGTATAAATATTGAATTACAAATTCATGATACCTCACCTAGTATTTATTCAATTATATGAAATTTCTTTAACATGTTATCAGACATAATTGTCAATGCAAATTTTTAATAAACCAAAGTATATTTCTAATTAGATTTTTTGAGAAAGTTTTGATTCTTTTGCCAATAAAAAATAAAGAAAAAATTCAAAATATGATAATTATCTCTCACATTTGATGTTTTCTATGCCATACAAATATCATTGGATGTAATTGTTAGTGAATTCAAATTAATCTCATCTCCTTTTCTTACCTACACAGTTCTCCGAGGGCCTAGAGGGATGTAGGTGTCCACATAAGTGGGCCTGAAGCCCTTGGTTTCTAATATATATATATATATATATATATATATATATATATTAAATTATATGTTTCACATAAATAAATATTGAATGTCACAATGAACAATTTAATTTATTCCAAACTTATTTTTTATCAAGATATGTTGCAATGTTCTACGACAAAATTTTCTCAAATAGTATTTGAAGGAGTGGCTGCAGGAATAGCTGAGATACACTTGTTATATAAGAGCTCGCTCTTTGCCAAATATTCTGACACATGTGCCTTAAACCTAGGTCCATATGCAATATAGAGGATAAATTGGTCATGACAAAACTTTCCCATTGCAGCAACTTCACTACAACATTCTTGTGAAATGGCTTTGCTCATAAATACTATTTCAAAGACTTCTCGTCCACATTTTGGATTGCTACGTTCTGCACATTTCCCCAAAAACTTAAAAAATCCCGGTCTTGGCTCTGGTGAACCCTCAAAGATGGATGCATTTGTGAGCTTGGGAGAACTCATCAAAATCAAACTTGCAACAATCATTGCCCACGCAAACATAACATAAGTCCCTCTTGCCATTTTGCTTAATTCAAAATAATGTTGAGAGATATAAACACTATTTTGATATGGTTGGTGAAGAAAAACAAGCAACTAAAAATCAATTTATAGTATCTTAATAGTTTGCTGAAATTTAATGAGATTTGAATCTCTTTACTTTCTTTCTATAGCTAATTGGTAACTCATTGCATTGTTTTAAAATGCTTTTTAAATTTTATTAATTTCTATTGCCTATATTTAATTTTAAGTTTAAAGAGATCATCAATACTATAACTTATTGCTTTTTATAGTTAATTTAATTTATTATAGATATTACACATCAAATTTAATAGCATGACAAAAATTATTTAATGAATTTGAATTTATATATTTTCCCACTCACACACACATACATATGTGACCTATAACCCTAGCTTCAACATGCACTCCTAGACTATGATGTTATGCCTTATACCCATACACATTATAGTAGAGAAACTACCAGTCTAAAAAAGACATATGATATGATTATTTTTTTGGACGGCCAACTAGAGATTGAGCCTAGTTAATGGCATGACCATTAGGCATGGCATATGTGACCATGTTGAGTGCCATTTTCAGCTGGATAGAGCTGGTTCAAATGCACCCCGAATTGCCAGTACTTGCACCATTCTAATAGTTGAACCTATTTTAATAAATTTGAATGATTCATTGACATTTGTTGCATGATGACCCCAACATGCTCAACTTGGCCAAATCCCATTTAATTACCTTACAAATCCTTAATCAATAGACACCAATAACCAATAATTCAAACTCACTAGGTTTAACTAAATTTCTATGATAACTTTTCAAATTGACAATAAGTTCAGTTGAATTATTATATTCTAGTCATGTCTTATTATACAACATGACCACATCTTTGGTTTTATTAGGAATCTTGATTAATGTCTTTCAAGTCACATTGTAATAAATACCTGATTGATAATATATTCATGTAGTATATCAACAATGATATCCAAAATAGGATGATACATTTTAACTTATTCATACAAATATTTGATTGTACCCCCACTGGTCCAATTGCTTTGACAACATGCCATAGAAACTAACTCTTTTTCATCCAACATAATCATCGTCGAGATATATTCTTCTTGTGAAATTACATTGTTCCGAACCATAGAGCTCCAAGATTCACCCTTAGCATGAAATACAAAGAAATATATAGGTAACAACTAAAATAAAAATTCTTCTCCAAAGAGAGTTATTGTTTAGATATACAATAAACTAAAAAATTTATTTTTATTATATGAGTCATCCAACTATAGTTTATATTTTTTGTGGTTATTTATTCTTTCTAATTCTTTTATTATCTTGTCTATTCATTTTTCCAGATCGAAGATTAATTACATCACATAAAACATACCATATTGAAATTATTTTTTAGTTTTTTATCTAGATGTTAAATTATAATTGTCATGGTTTTGCTACATTTAATTTTTTTTTTCTTTGTAACCTCTTTGATGAGAGCATACAACATGTTCGGTGCCAGAATTATGTTTTCTTATACTAATAGGATATGATTTTTTATTTGATGGCATGACAGTTATTGTATCATATTTTATATATAGACAATTAACATGATATCAGAACTATTATGCACAAAACTCTAGTATAAAAAAAACATTCTTAAAACAATTCAACAATTATTTCATAAAATATGCCACTCTATTATTGTTGTCAATTGAAAATGCCTAGTGCGTGGATGGTAATAGTGTGTATGCAGTTTTTTCATTATGTTGTGCATATGACTTGCATTATGATAACAATATATAGTGGAGTATTATTGCACAATGTAGTACAAGTTTTGTGAAAAGTGTAGTGTAACTATGCAATAATGGTGCAAGAATTGAGTGACCATGTGGTATAATTGAGAAATGTGTTGATGCCACATATTTTGTTATGACTATAGTGTGAGATAATGTTGTTTGGAAGTGGGAAAGTGTGTGTGTGTGCGCGCGAGCGCGAGTGTGTCTGTGTATGTGCACATGAAAGATGTCAACTCATTGTTGACAACAATTAAGTGTGCAATGTATTGGAAAGTGAAGTGCAATTGTTTATATTATTACACCAAAATGTAGTGGTGATATTATATAGTTGGCATATACTAACTATATAGATTTGTAACATAAACTTATATAGAAATTAAATTTTTATCAAACCATCCAGTATGTATCTGGATGAGATATAATTAGATGCAAAAAAAAATATTCACATAGTGAACATGTTAGGACAAAATAAAACATACTAGATATAATTATTAATACTTATTTCCAGAGCAGAAATCACAAATTATTCAGTTAAAGAGATAGACTACTACATCCATAATCTATTCGAGGGTCCTCATAGAATTCTCCCATCCTAACCTATACTAGAAAAAATAAGTAGAATTTAAAGGAAGAAATAGTTATCTTTGAATAATATTAATTTTGTTTGGATTATTATTTTTTCTAGTTATACATGTTAAAATATATAACATTTTTTTCTAAATTATCTGGTTTGCTTTATGGACATATGAGACTTTAGCCTATCAATAGCCAAGTTTATTGACTGGTACATGTGTGCGTGTGTGGGTGTCACAAAAGATATATTGAAATTCATTTAATAATCTCTATCATGCTCTTAAATTTAATGGGTAGTATCTTTAATAAATTAAATTAAATATAAGGAGCGATAAGTTATAGAATTGATGATCTCCTTAAACTTAGAATTAAATAGATTCAATAGAAATTAATTAATTATAAAAAATATTGTAAAACAATGCAATGAGTTACCAATTAGCTAAAGAAAGAAACTAAAGAGATACAAACCACATTAAATTTTAGTAAACTATTAAGATACTATAAATTGATTTCTAGTTGCTTGTTTTTCTTCACCAACCATATCAAAATAGTGTTTATATCTCTCAACACTATTTTGAATTTAGCAAAATGGCAAGAGGGACTTATGTTATGTTTGTGTGGGCAATGATTGTTGCAAGTTTGATTTTGATGAGTTCTCCCAAGCTCACAAATGCATCCATCTTTGAGGGTTCACCAGAGCCAAGACCGGGATTTTTTAAGTTTTTGGGGAAATGTGCAGAACGTAGCAATCCAAAATGTGGACGAGAAGTCTTTGAAATAGTATTTATGAGCAAAGCCATTTCACAAGAATGTTGTAGTGAAGTTGCTGCAATGGGAAAGTTTTGTCATGACCAATTTATCCTCTATATTGCATATGGACCTAGGTTTAAGGCACATGTGTCAGAATATTTGGCAAAGAGCGAGCTCTTATATAACAAGTGTATCTCAACTATTCCTGCAGCCACTCCTTCAAATACTATCTGAGAAAATTTTGTCGTAGAACATTGCAACATATCTTGATAAAAAATAAATTTGGAATAGATTAATTTGTTCATTGTGACATTCAATATTTATTTATGTGAAACTTATAATTTTGTGGTCATCATTAACATATAATATTATTATGCTTTTTATGAAATTATATGATATATGTGTGGCTTAGAAAACATCATATATGTGAGGTAATTTTTAATTTGGTTTATATAAATATTGCAATGATAATTATGTCGAGGTAACATGTTAAATAAATATTGTATAATTGAATCAATACTAGGTAAGGTAATATGAATTAGTAATTTTTAATTTATGCATTAATTTTATTGTTGAGTCTGGACTTGTCTCTTATGTTTCACAAGATTTGACTAAAATGACAATTATCATTGCAAGGTTTAGTCCATTCATCATAGACTCCCACCAAAAATTTCACACAAATCTAAGGTTTCTAAATCATAAAATAATGTGTATAGATATCTTTCATTTTTGGATCCAAATGGAATTCTTCATGTTGTCAAATTTCAAATACAAATTTAGACACACACACACACACACACACACACACACACACACTCTCTCTCTCTCTCTATTAGAATAAATTTGCTTTGCTACTTCAAATATTGTATATATGTAAATGTACACACCCAAAAACACACACACACATAGATATATATATATATAATACAAAAATTATTAGTACCAATATACA